>OY787672.1:3058786-4367015 GCA_963678985.1 Spisula subtruncata
GTTACAATATCATCGTAAACAGTGAGAGGACAGCCTTCGTCTATCTATATAGATAAAGTCAACCCTCATACAACGACCATCTCAACATCAAGACCAACAGATCAAATGAATTAAATAGCGATATACAAGAAAGAAAAATCACACTGAAGACACTGAAGGCAAGCCTCGACCCTGGTTACAATATCCGACCCATCGGGTGAGATATTTTATTCAAAGCAAACTCAGTTGTTCTTATTTGGTTTTGTGTTTAATACTGTGGTGTGTATGTTCGGTCTGTGAATTTTATTGGTGGTGGGTTCCTTTTGTGTATTTTGTATGCTGTCTTTTCAGTTTGATTAATAAGATTTCTTTAGACTTGAACACAGGTACCAATGATCGCCAGAGTTGACGCTACGTATTGATACCGTGTCAATAGCGTTTCTTGTAAGTCCAGCAAGTTACAAACTTCACTTCTATATACTCTATATAAGTCAATATGTGTTGATACTATATTATGTCATTATACAAACGTTGAAGATGTTCAAGTGTCTATGAACAATAGTCTGTTATTCAACTGACGGACTTGAACATGTTAAGTTTACCTTATTACATGTACTAGGTATCGTAAGTAAACAAGAAGGTAAAGTAAATCATAAATGAAACTGTCAGTTGCATCCTGGCCTCTCAACCCCGGGGATGGAACTGGAATTTTACTTTTGGGTTGTCAAACCCCGCCCTTCAACGGCCCTGCGAGGGACAGCTGATGATAAATATCCGGTATTTTTCAGACCCCTGACAAGTAAATATTGTTCCGGGGGGAATCCCAACATTTGCTCTATATTGCGGGGGAAGCTGGAAGGTAAAAGCACGACCGTTTTTCTGGCTATCCACCAAGGATCCCCGGAGGTTGGTGCCTTTGATGCAACTGACTTATACATTGTTAATGTCACATTTATTTAACTAATTTACAGACCCAATATGCCTATATAGTATGTCACCAGTTTTGTGCCTGCCATATCGGGTGAAATATTATTACAAGTATTTACGAATATTGATCTTTGTTAATTATTTATTTATATAATGAGAACACATGTGCTCATAAGGTGGACACATTTATATTAGCATGCAAAATAAATGTACGTGAATAGTGATAGTCTAGTTTCGATCGCCTTTAGTAGTTATTGAGTAAAATTAATAATGTGTGGCATGCCGCATGTTTGGAGCACATCGTTAATTAAAAAAATAATTTACGTATACAATGTACATTGTATCTGTGTCTTTATTTGTTTTACTAATGGTCGATCCGTCTTTCGCATTGATTAGAATACAGCCATCTGAACTGTGAAACTTCATTCATCACCTAAAGCCTAGGTCCCAATGAGCATCTTGTAGCTCGGTTATGCCATCCCGATTGTATAAATGGAAGTTATCGGGGAAATGGTCCTCGATCCCTACGTAAAGCGTCAAGGAGGTCATTAGAAAAATTGTGAAATCCCTTTTCCTGATACCTCCTAAAAATCGTTTATATAAATTTATATTAATGAGTACATAATCGAAGCAAAAATGCTCAGTGGGACCTAGGCTTAAGTAAACGAAATACGAAAACATATCAAATGCCGGTGTGACATCGGACCAATAAATCAATAACTTTCATCAATCACCAGTCAATATAACCTGTATGCATTAAATGTCCAGTATGTGACATATAGCTTTCCAATATCATTTATATTGATTGATTTTCCAGTTATACATGTGTGGCCTGTAAACTAGAATGTGCAGTTATCTGGCTACGTAACAGGGTTAGAAAGGACGGTATAGGCAACACACATGGTTTGGTTAATATGAAAACAAAAGTTAAATGAGAACGGTAATAAACATGAGCTTATCTATCAGGTAAACTATGCTTATCTAGGTTTGACTGTGTGTAACTGAGTTAACTGTGGTCACCGCTATTCTTTCGGATGTGATTATTCCCTCAATAATTTATTTTACTTATTGAAGCGACATATATTGGTAGTCTTGTTCCGGGCCTAAATCTTGCATTACATTACTGTTTAAGCACCAAACTACTTTAAGCTTTGGGACAGGGAACCTGGCTACATATTTTGGTTGTCAAGGGTCCCGCCAAACGTAGTTCAGTCCTAGACCCATAATCTTGACGCTGTGGTATCCTGACACAAGCCCTATGATACTATGATACCATACAATGATGGTGCCAAGCAAGTGAGATGTACCAAGAACCTTTTAACGACTTTGATATGTGTGAACGTGGTTTAATGATACCGGTGCAACTTCCAACCACCTGATTGAGACAGCGACTCGTATAACTATCCTAGACTGTGTCATATTTTTCAATTTTTGTAATGTATACTTGTATGCATATTCAACAAACAGTCGGAATATGCAGGGAAAGTGTTTATAATTATATTCGTATTTGATATAAGTATGAATGATGACGATCTTTGAAGACCATGACAGCTGCCAATAGGCCAAAGCATTTTTAGTTTTCGATAAACAGGAAGTTTAGGAAAATGTAGTTGTCTGTAGGAGTGGCTTTCATCAGGAACTATTTACGATAGATAGTTCCTGCTTTCATATAGGCTTAGATAACAAGAGGAAGTTTCAAAATGACACAATGTGGTTCGCCTGTCGTTGTTTGAGCGACCTATGCCTCTTGTTAGGTTCCTATGCCCGCCCGGAGACAAACTTTCAAAAAGATCCTTTGAACCAAACCGTAAACACACTGTGGCCTCATACGATGCTGTCTACATAGATTATCCATTACCCTATAACTGCATTCACGCGTGCAAATAATTATTTATTAGCCGTATGTATACATTACATAATCTTCATATTACGTGTCCGTACGTCCGAACGATCAGTCCGTATACTTACGATTAAGTCTATATTAACGATTTCTACTTTCATTTCGAATTCGTGTTTGGTAGGAAGAGTTTCGTATTTTCGAACGTGGGGACTACGTACAAATTGTAATTGTGTAGAAATTTAGAAAAACCATAAACGGAATTGAATTCAAAAGACGAACTAAACGCTTCACTGAGATTTGATCGAACGATGTGTATAGAAAAGTTGGTTTAAATTATCATGCTGCACGCAAAAGGAAACAAAAAACAAACAGCTTCTTGTTTCAAGTTTATACATATCATTGAATAAATCCAGTCGATCTGGGAGTTCAACAAAGTGAGATCGAGAAACCATGAATATTTAATCAGGTATAAAATAGTTGATCCAGCTTATAACTCGGTACGGTTATATCTGTACGTGGGACACATGTGCTATATAACAACTCCCGGTGGTATAGCATGGTGAACACTTTATGGCGGTTTGTTTAAATCAATTGATAAATGATAATCAATAGTTCGAGTGGATTTTGAAGTTTTAAATTCTACCCGGTGTGTTTAGGTAAAGATAACAAACTTTGGACATATACGGGGCTTCTCGATTTCAATGTAAGTACGTCTTTTCGCAAACTTATTTTTTCTGCATAATTTAGCATTTTGACAAAATAGCTGTCTAAAATAACAATGGCGAAATTGAGTCGGTGGTAGACTCAATCGATAGAGCAGTAAAAGTTTCTATATTCAGACAATGGTAACTTTCGTTTTAATATAATTTGGACTTTGTGGTATACAGTGTACATGTATTGGTAACCCTGTGTGTTGGTGACCTAGCTAAATCGTGTATATCTAGTATTTTCATTGATTTATTAGACTTTTCATTGTATGGTCTAAGTTCAATTGTACTGTTGTACTTTCAATAATGTCTCTCATTATATAGTCGTGTATAAGACCAAACAAACCCGTACCGTTCATTTATCAGTGTTTCGATTGCAGAGTGAAAGTGAAATTCAAGAGCTCAATATCTTATTTCAGTACTGTATAATGTTGTTTTTAAGATATTACGAGTGGTGATCAATTTATTCGAGGACTTTTCATCTAGCAATTTCATATTGGCAACACCATCTATGTAAATACACACTCAAATATAGTAAAACTTCACCGAATACCACCCCAGTAACAGGACTAGCTCAATGTTAAGACAATTTAATGTTCAGGTCTATTTTCATCGTTGTACAAGTTCTTAGCAAACACTCAAATGAAGATCAAATCAATAATGAAGCCAGTTTTAAAACATCTCAAGGATAGTCTTACTATTGAGGTTGTGTTATACTAAGTATAGTTTATCGTTCATGATTAGACTACATAGTTCCCATGGTTAATCCTGGATAAACAAGGGGATTAACATACGGATTATCAGATACTGTAATAGAAGTTTACAAGATTATATAGCGATAACATATCATCTCTCACAGATAGATAAATTTCCTTCTAAGTTCAAATCGGACACTTCTGTTAATAGTCAAATAAGCTTTCAAACTGGGTTTGCAGTTGGTCACAATTGGTCACCCTGGAAAAAGTCAAAACATGATCTTAAAAAGGTTTAAGACAACATATTCGATTTGTGTGTGTGTGGTTCAGGAAGTACCTAGGCCGAGTCATATACAACGAGACGAAATGAAATAATGAATAATAATTATTTCTTTATTGGATTTGCTTGCGTGCATTGATGTGTGCGTTTCTGTTCTTACTTTACTCGGTTTGAATTACTAGTACCGTCTTTGTGATAATTTGAGTAGATCTATAGAGTTAATATTGCATTTTATTACCAGGTGCAAGTTAATAGTGTATTGTCAATAGAAACAGTATTAATGTAATCTCTAGTGACACGACAAGAGATGTTTTGAGGCAACATGTTCAGTGTCTAGATGTTGAGCCCATAGAAAAGTCGCCAGAAATCGTTATAATGTGATAAAAAGTTTACCCAACTATAAATAATTATCTTTCAACGTATAATACTATTTATGTGCCAGATGGAAGACGTTTTGAGCTATTTTTCATAGAAACTACAGGTGATACTAAATACGAATAAGTCGTTAAGGAATCTTAAAAATATCTATATTTGTTGACAAAACCAACCATTAGAACGTTGGTATCACGCAAACGAAGTTGGTTGGCGTTTAATTGCTGTTTTCGTTTGTTAAAATACAATCATACAGTCCATTTAAATTTCATGTCAATTTGGCCAATAAGCTCTGAATTCTAGGGAGGCTGGTGGTCTGAACAACGGTGACATTATGAGTACAACACGGCTTTACCTATACGTGTTGTATACATTGTTTTATACGACCAAATCAGTAAATAATACATAAATGCTGTCGTGATCTCTATCGTGATTGTGTTTAATTATCCGTAAACGTACATAGTGACACTATGGATATAACCACAAACTATACATGTCGATGTATCACACATAAGACACTCCATCTATATCAGATTCTACAAGTTTCTACCAAATTCTACGATAGAAAAAAAACTCGCCACATTTAGAAGGAATATCACAAATGTGTCCAATTTTTTGTTTTCAATGAAAACACCAGAGGACAATACGAACTCTGAAAACGGTATATACATCCATGTATATGAACTTTAGAGCTATTGTATTTTCATGAATTCATTACATATACAGCGTATGAATATATAAATGTACTGTTGTAACAAACTAGTACAAAAGGATGGTGTTTTGATAGCCACTCGTTCTTAACGAGCTGATGAATGTAGAGGGTTTCCAACTGGATTCACTAACAAGCGACTATTTTTGTTCTCAATTTAAGACGTACGTCCTTTATATTTTTTAAAGCAAATGGCAAATAACACTTCACCTAATGTAAATCTTGACTGATATAGAACTTTTATAAGATTTTTTTTAAAAATCATGAATATTTCCGTACGCGAAATCTCAAAAAGCCAAATCATCACAGGGCGAACATTCTGCCATGTACAGTCGTATCACACCACATGATGTTGATGAGGGTGTTATAATAGTGTTTATCCTAACATAACATAGACAGACATACTAATTATAAAGTACTAACATCGACACACGGGAGAGCATTAATTAATCATACACACATGCACGAACATATTGACCCCACAATATATGATAATACATTATTATATCGCATTAATGATAGCCCAATAATTATTATATTACAAGTATACTTTTGATGCTAAGGTTATGATTATATTACGCGTCCTTGCGATATACTTCGTTGTGCAGTTCGGTCGCGATAACTGGTCATGCTCACTTGAACTTCTATCGAAGGCGTATGCTTACCTTGCATGCTCAATCAGCTATAGCATGCCTCTATATTTGCATTTACCTGTTGGTATCTGGAATCAACCAAGTCTGTCTAAAAAGTCGTTTCATCGTGGAACAGTTAACATGGTCGTTGTATGAAGCCGCTCTCTCTTAACAGGTACCACTAATATGCTCGAAATGGATACCGAACTATGAATTGAGGTATTTGAAGACAAACGGTGTAAAAATGTTATCTTTCATGGCGGGTTCGACTGTACATGTACCACATATTAAAGACACGGAGTATAACTTTTAGTGAGATTGTGCATGCTTTTTTCAAAAGTATTTTATTCTTCAATTGGAACTTGGATGAATAAAGTACGAATACTATTATATTGTATCAATAAAGTGAATTTATTGAAGCATGAAAGCAATTTGTTTGCAAATCTTGCTCGTTCACAAACACAAAAACTATCTAATGATTCTTGCTAAAGTTTATGTTAATCTAACAATAAAACCCAAGAAAGCAAACTCTTAGTTAGTTTCAGACTGAAAAGGTATACTTAAAAAGATATTCAAGAAACATTGCACCTTTTCTACTTTCGGTTTGCAAGGTCATTGAAGATTTGCTTGATACACGTTCATAAATATGTTTCAAGATCATTTCTTTTTAAGAGTTTGTCCCTTATACTATTGACCATGTCCCCGAAAACACACTTGAACTTTTAATGTCATGCATGTGGACTTTGGATGTAAACGTGCAAGATTGACAATGAAATTGCTGTCATGCTTCAACAAATTTGCTTTGTTGAAATTTATTTGCGACTCACCTCAAGTTCAAATGTAATATGGTCATAATGCAAAGCCCATTTTATCCGACAAAATCAATTTGAAAACAAACACACGTTTTTTGAAAGAAAATTGCCAAATTTAACTGTACTAAGTATATTACACTCTATTACCTTGAAGTAGTATAATTATATGTTTACTCGGTTCTATTAGATCAGTTACAGGAGCGCGGAAATATGTGCTCATCGTCAATGCACCGACAGTTAGGGCAGTACTAAAGTCATGTAATACAACATGCGGTGAACTCTGGCTGCATTTTCATCCATCTATGTTTACTGAAACACTCCCTCGCGGAGATTATGTGCATGATGCATGATGGTGGAGGTGATATATCGATGTTAATTGTTGCGGCTCGATATGCCATTGGTTCAATACTCGATCAGTGAAGTTAGTCATTCCCAAATACACTGCACAGTACAAAAATAACATAATATTTACTGACACACACACTACCTTTTTGCATACCAATGTTCATTTAATTGTACTTATTAATATCAATGCTTGTTTCTATAACTGGAATACCACAGATGTATAACATATGTTCTTGCACAGTTAGATCAAAGACCAACACAATCATTGCGAATAAAAACATGCAAAGTAATGTACATACCTCGTTCTTGTAAAATGAAGTGTACATTTGAAACAATCATCAACTGTATGGGCAGCACACAACTGAACAGGAAGCTTAAACATCAATGTATTCCGGTTGCATGGAGTGTCACTGACTACGCCATGTCTCGTATTACATTAGAAAATATCTTATAATAACGTTATTAACACAATAACACCTGCGACATGAGCTAAAAATGAAGCTTTCAAAAACTCTGATCAAATGTTACTAGAGCTAATCTCTACATTTCGAACTGTTGAATAGTGTGGTTAACAAACGCATAGTTAATAATGCATAAGTAATCATTGAACATGAGAAGGAACTTCAGATTGTGTATCATATTTCCAATATTGTAAGCTCATTAAAACTGTAGATTCTTTGTAATGGTGAAAATCGTGATGTTCTAGATTAACCATTGAGTTCTGTGTGTGTGCTTAGTATAAAGTGTCTGTATAAAAATAGCGGGTATCATATTTTAATGCCAAGTGCCCACCAAAAGAACACTGATTATAGCTTGAAGAATTTGACATGACCTAGCGTTTATGCATAAATGTTTACAGGGTTCTAGCTTTGAATATATCACTTTTCGCAAGCAAATCGTGCAATATTGGTATTTCGAATTTGTGTACGTATAACATATCGAGCGTCTTCGTGATACTCCCGACTATGAAAATATACAATCGGCCTTGTTATTGTAGAAAATATATCGACTGTCAAATTATAATATTAATAAAAAGGTCAGGTTCGTGTCAATTTCGCCAGGCTATACATGTCAATTACTTATTTTGTATGTATAAATATCGCTGGCTTAGAACGAAAAGGTCGTAAGTGCATAATTAATATTTTGAGCAAACAAGAAAAAAATGTCTGAAAAATTACACTTTACTGTGGAAAAAACAAGCTTTTACAACTTCATTTTGGTCAACATGACAAGGTCCGATTCTCATGACCATATGCTCATGAGAAGCACCTTGCTTGTATGAATGTAAATATGTATCAGTATTATGAGGTCGCAGGTAGTACTTACGACCTTCTCATTCTTAGCCAGCGATATGTATATGAATACCCTTTTATACAAAAATGGTCCCTCCTGTTGTCACATTTCCTAATCACGGTTCATTTCATGTGATGCTATATAAATCAACATGTATGACTTATTACGAGCAAACGCACCTGTAATATTATTAAGGGTACTACACATACAAATAAATTCAATTGTTCGTGTATGAGTAATTGTGTTACTTGGAAGTTGACTCGTTCTGGATTATCCAACTCTCCATTCTATTGTCACACCGTAGCACAGGACAACCGGGAACTAGGCCTACTAGCATACCTGAAAATGTTACCAATTATCGAGGACTGTTTTCAGCTCTTAAGCCGCTCATCCACCCTTTGACATTTTAACTTCTCTGGTCATTGAGCTACCTAATGAACCTTCTTCAGGTCTCCCTTGTCATAATATTTTTCTTCTGTTGGCATGGCAGCCAACATCGATCTGCGACGCCCAGGTGCTAGTGCCCTCGTAGGGGACAATTTTCAACTTAGTTGAATGAAGCATATAGGTTATTCTTGCTCAGAGAAATTAACCAGTTGTCCAGAGCGGAGTTAAACCCGGGACCTCTCAATCCCGAAGCGCGAGCCCTAGCTATATATATATATATATATATATATATATATATATATATATATATATATATATATATATATATATATATATATATATATATATATATAATAAGCCACCGCTCCCCAAATCGCCGCATGTAGCTGCATGTATGCATACCGTCATTTGTATGGCACCGATCAGGAAAGAGGAGTTGAGAGCTATTGGTATAAGCTGTAAATACATGTTTCATAATCGACCTAAATTAAATTACAAAATGTAGGATAAAGTCAACATGGAATTCCGTTCTATTGTACTACTTTAATCAATATTTATTCAGATAACACATAATTGTGTCAATGGATAGTTCATGTTACACGTCTGGCAACAAATGTCAAATCAGGCAATAAATAATTCATCAATATCGCTCAACTTGATTTCAGAAAGTTGATAAAAATCGCCCATGTCAAATTTCGACATTAACTTTCTCTGTAGTCACAAAGTAATCACAATTTGTACGGATGCCTGTAAGTGACATGATTTCTTGAACCATCCTGATACAAACAGTCAAAGAAATGACTGTTCGGTCGATGTTTGGACGGTAATCAGATATAGAGGATACTTTGTATTAGTTTTAAAATTATAACTTTTACGTGTACATGTACGGGATAGTTACACGTCCGTATATCGGACTATCCGTACATATACGTGTTGCAACATCTCTATCTTCAATGTATATTTCGCACGAATGGAGGCACTCGTATTCCTGCCATGTTTCAGCAGAATGCTGACTGGCAAATAAAGGCTAAAAAGGCCATGCCCGCACAATGACATGTTGCGACTTGTTCGGCATCTCGAGGGAAAGTATCGATGGCACAAAAATGTATCCATACTTCATGAAACGTGTTTAATATCCACTTGACCTAATGGCGTCTCAATCAAACAATTTACTTAAATCTAATAAAACTAAGTTAACCTTAAGTAAACGTGTTTATACACGAGTCCATGTCACAAATTGCTGTCCTTCAATTCTAATACTGGACCTTATAATGGTTTGAATTTTCATGAAATGACGAGTTGACACAAATTGTCCTAAATTGTTGAAATTGTCCTGGGAATTTGATAAAACACTTCTAAGTTCGGATAGTATGATGTATACTATAGTGGATATATTAAAACCAAACGTACGTATTTAATGTTTTGTTAAATAGTTACCTATCGGTAATCTACGTGTGACTGAACACAGACATAAGAATATTTTAGTTTGATATCCTAAAATTTTAAAAATCAAATCTGTACTATATCGAAGGGATAAAAAATTTGGGAAGTAAAATTTTTAATTTCTTAATCCTGTGGCCTGAAATACTGTTGAGTAGTTGACTAGGGGGACTTAAAACTATAAAAGTATGTATTTGTTTCAAATGTAACATTAAAATTATTTACGATATTAATGATAAAGATAGGACGTTAAGTGAATGGTTTTTAATTGATTTTAATTCATTTTCTCCATAAATTGGTTGTTTACAATAACCACAGCAACATTGTCAACTATACATGTACGAGTACATGATATACTAGACTCAACAACATAACACTCTTTATGAATATATCAAGCAATCGATTCGGGCTGCATTTAAATAATGTCGTAAAACACTCTTTATAAATCTATCATGCAATCGATTCGGGCTGCATTTAAATAATGTCGTAAAACCACGATAAATTAAAAGTGTAAACAAATTGTCGTGTAAATCATTCAACCAGACAACGATAAAAACAACTTAGAAATAAAATAACTCCATTTTTCACTTTCATTTTACCAGTATTGAGACCAGGGTCCCAAATGGTGTAGTTTCAAGACAGTGGGTTATTACTGTTCATGAACATTGCTAAACAGACGGCATGTACATAAGTAAAACTC
Organism: Spisula subtruncata; assembly: GCA_963678985.1. Classification (NCBI taxonomy): domain Eukaryota; kingdom Metazoa; phylum Mollusca; class Bivalvia; order Venerida; family Mactridae; genus Spisula; species Spisula subtruncata. Next base: position 3,069,905 of record OY787672.1, read on the forward strand.
ATAATAACTATGCGTCAGACTAAGTGTAATGAAAAGGGTCTTGCAATCTTAGCTAATTGTTGGTCTCTATATTAAGGTTTACCTGTCATGTTTGATTCTTGCATCGTTTCTGGGTCAACAACCAACTAATCATATAGCTCATTAGCCATCCTTTTGATAAATTAACGTTTTCCCAGCCTCTGTGTAGTGGCTTATTATGTATAAGCCCTAGAGGTAATCTTGATTGATGCAAACTGTCAGGAGTTACGCCCCTTGATTAATTTGTCTTTGTTTATAAGAGTGTATCCTGTAACATTTGTATATCTTACCATGGTAACATTATACCTATTTCAGTACGTTACACAAAGAAATTATATCCAGACAAACTTTGTTATACAATGTACAAAATACAACATCATTATGCTAATCTTATCAAATAGTTGGTTCAGTGTATATACTGAAAACTGAGTACATTCGTATTAATTTTTTGTGGTTTTGACAGCTGTTTAAAAATGTTAATCATTTTACATTTACTACATCAAGTTTACCAGGCGAAACGTTTATTTGCAAGTAACCTTGGATGTCACATTAGTCCTAATTATTCATGCCAGTTAGATGTATTCATCAAAGTAGTATGCCTACATTCCGACGTATCAACTAAATCCATTAATAACTGTGTTGCATTTTCTATTTCAGACGTTTTTCGAAGTTGATGCGTGTAAACAGTGACTGACAAGCGCCTTCAGAAACCAACTTTCAGCGGTCATTCATAAACTTGATCTTTATTTGAAAAATTCTACCTCATTAGCCAAGTTACTATACCGTGACTTGACAGCACTGATACACCTATTAAGCTAAATAGGCCGACGAAATCCAAGTGACAAATGAGGTGCGAGAGCTTGCTCGTTCCGGCCCACGTGACGGAAACTGTGTCATTGTCGTCTGTACCAAACTATGAAGAAAGACACGCGACGTCTAGAGTGGATTTTGTGACTATGAAACGCTTCAACGAGGGGGTAAATTTAGCAAGATGTTTAACCCCTGTGACATATAGGGACACGGTAGTGTGTTACAAAGATTCGACAAGGAAAAGATTTAAGAGTCAAACTTTGTATGAGCCTAAAGTGAAACCAAAGAAATTTAGTGATACGCTTATTGTGTTTCCTAAGCGACCACAGAAGAGTTATGTCACGTGTTTAGACTATCACATTGATGAGTGTCGTAGGTGGTTTAAAACAACAATGGAATTTAAAGCAATGACTTATACAACGAAGAAAATCATTAAAGACGCCGAGGATGATGAGCGTCTGAATAAAATTGATCATAATGGTAATGATAAACAAGCTTCTAATGACACTGATGGAGCTGGTTCCTCGCAGATATTTCTGCCAAGATGGAACAAGGAGAATCCATTCGATGAAAACAAAAATATTCCGAAATTAGTGAAAGGCGAAGTCATATTAAACGGATATTGACGTCATTCGCAATTAATTGGAATTCGTCTGTGGATTTTTGTGTTAATTTCGTACCGTTGGTTGGACAACATTTCTATGTTGTTTCTTCACCAAATTATCAGTAAATTACCGCGACAATGTGGATATATCAGCAATAACGTTTAGATACATGCGTGTAACTTATAAGCCACAACTGTGACATGTGAGAAACGTAATTGATGTGTTTAGACATGTTCAACAAAATCGAGATTATTTGTAAGCCTACATCTCGTTGATGTGAATATATAAAGCTTGGCTTAATGTTGTACAGTTAGTGTTGAAGTTTATGTTAATGTTCGACACCACCTAGTTAACTGCATGCATCATTGCCTATCATTTAAATTCTGTGTAATGAAATTATTTGAACAAACTTATGTTTAAATGAGGGCTGTCTAGGGTATAGACAACACTATAATGTTTAAATCAACCGACAATATATTATAAACTGTGCAGGAGTTCTAAAGTATAGTTTATGATCGTTTCATTTCCGAGTGCAGTTTATTGTAAACAGAGTTGTAAATCTATACAAAAGTTCACAAAACCACATTTATGTACCGGCTCAATTTCAAAGGATAAGTTTTTCACTAAATTATACTGCTGGTCAATTTTAATACGCACACTGACTAGACGGTGGTTAATTTGTAGTTTAGATAAATATGACATTGTCAGACGTGAATTGTGTTACTCTCCGTGTCTACAGTCAATGCGCACAAACTAAGTTCATAAGGTACATTTACATTGAAAGTTCGACACTAATTCAGTGTTTAAAATTGCATTACTGAATATCCCATATCACTGGCTTAGAATGACCAGTCCCTAATGTTTGGAATATATTGTCTTTCCCTAAGCATTGTGGTCCTAATCATACAAAATGTACATATATTCTAGCTAACAATATGACTGAAGTGATGCCGCTCAGTTGTGTCCCTTTTCAACGAAATTTTACAACACTTTTTTGATATCACAGACTAATTCATATATATACAACAACAAACATAGAGTAAAGCATCAAATTGTTCATGTATAGGTGGTCTGACTTTTCTCAGGTCTTTCAACACACTACATGTCAGATATAAGATATGTAACTTTGTCCTGAACGTTTAGATATGACATTTCGCTGGCTTAGAATGAGAAGGTCGTAAGTGCCACTTACGATCTTATAAGACTAATACATACTTGAAATTTACCCCACAAGGAGCTTCTTATGAGCCTATTTTCATGAAAATCGGAAAATTGTTGACCAAACTGAAGTTGAAAAAGCTTGTTTTACTATAAGTAAAGAGTGATTGTCAGACATTTTTTCATGTTTTCTCGAAATTTGATTTTGTAGTTACAACCTTTTCATTCTAAACCATCGATTTGTATGTACTTCATAAATTCGACCAAGCTTACGTTTTGAAATATTATATTTATAAGCTAAATTGATAAGACAAATTCGATCAAGATTGCGTTTTGAAATATTATATAAGCTGGCTTAATACTGTATATGAATTATTTTACTCAGTGTAATGCTGTCTTGGTAATTTAATCCATTACGTAAAATTGTCGCGTTTTACAATGATTTATCATTATTTTATGTCAAATTTATACGCAAGATGCAATAAAACTGGTAAAGTGTGTCAACACTATACGTTCCATGCATGTGAAATCTAAATCTATTGCGCAACCATTAAATGTATAAAACTCGTATGTCATTATCACCGCCATAAATTTTAAAGTCAATTTGCATTTTTCTTCAAGCCTAAACAGTGTGGTTTAAATATGTACGGAGTGTTCGACGCGCCATGGCTGTACTGAGTGCTGCCGTATTTACTGCTTCAGTTTATTTTTAAACTTGCAACATGTTCGAGAATGCCATGTAACCATCCCCCCCCAAAAAAAACGTACGGAATTTGCTTATAAGCAACATTCAGTTACGAATGCATTAAGATCTAAATATTTTAACATATTACGGAAATTCTGATTCATGATATGATTGGTTAATAACATAAGTGAATCACAATGGATTTTATATTTATGTTACGAATACTATCGTTGTGTATACTAACCATTATTTGATGCTTATGTTTGACTATATAATCAGATGATGTGCAATAAAACAAATCTGTCCCTTACACTTGCTTGCCTACTTTTTTCATAAACTTACACCAAACACTCCGTGAATTGAAGCAACTAGAGGGTGCTTGTAACAAATTGAGATTCACATCAATGTTCAACACTATCTCAAGCTCGATGGTCGGTAGATCTACTCAGTGTTCTTCTGTTGCAAATAACATGACATTATGTACGTAGTGTAGGCCTTTGGTTTCGCAACACTAATGCATCTTGTTGGATATCATGTTTCACTTTGATCAGGAACTGGCCAATTGGGTAGAGTCCTAGATTTATAGCAGCAGGCCGTACACTTTCATGAGCATTTGACAACAATGCCAATTTTCCTCGAATGTCGACATGTTAGTCACATGGTGCTTATTGGAAGGGTAAGTACTTGCATGTTTGAATTCTGCCAGGTAAATGTATGTCCTTACTTAGCGGAGCAACGAACGCGCGCACGCACGCACGCACGCACGCACGCACTGTGTCAGTAGAATTATTGCCTCGTTCTGGAGATTCCACAGACAATATACAACTCGCCACATGAAATACAAAACTCGGACCAAGGGATGACAAGTCTACAAATGAAAAAAAGCAACTGTGACACCGCATTTTTGTGCATATTTGCTGGTGTCGATTAAATACACACTCTTCTTTGATTCTACTTCATTATGAAGACGGGGAGCAACGACATTGTTAGACGAGGAAGTAGACGGTAATATGGTAATATTCTATCAGGAATGTGGGCTTATCAGGTAGCTGTATACATTGTGTCCACATGCTGGCACTAGGAATGTGTCTGCAGCTGTCTGCTGTCGGTTGTGAGTATTACAGACTACAAATATAATCATCACGTCACAACCACTATCATCAGTGGAAACATTATTTATTGTTTGTTTAGCAGAATGATATTAAAATGTACATAAGTAACGCCTACATAACAGTATGTGTGTAAGTATTTAGACCAGTAGATGAAATACAGGCCTAGTGCCTGTATGAAGTGATGTGATGTCGTACGCCTTCATCGTCGTAAATTAGCATGTGTACCTGTACAACACTTAATTTTACTTTAAACAGTCGCAATGTGGTTTATTGAAAGATAAAAACTCCTTGGTTTTAAAAACAGTTCTGATTATTAACTGCTGAAGTACAAAATTGGGTAACGGTAGACCAGTTTGTGTTTAATACTGTAACCAAAGTCGGAATACATTGAGGCACACTGTTTTGTCTTTGCATGTCTTGGTACAGATATACTAGTCTATTGAATGTCACTCCTTAAACCATATCGTTTTCAGGGAAATATCTCACGAAAGTTTCAGCATAGAAGCGAAGCATAACACTTTGTAGTAAGCTTGGTCATGGCCAGTAGATGATCATATTGTGTTAAGTAAGATAATGCTACAGAGACCCTGTGATAAATGTCAAACAATTTCCAGTGAATTACTTTGACTTTTTTGGCTTATAAACGTTTTATCCTAGGAACACCAAACGTAATGATGGGACGTTTGTGATGACAAAAATGACCACTGTTGCTTTTATGTTTCATTAGTTTAAATATAGTTTATTGCCATTTATGTACATTCATTTAAAGGCAAACGTGTCAGGTATAAAGTGCTAACCACGTCACCTCCCATATACATGTGCAACTTACAATAATGACATATAACAAAGTTAAACACAGTTTCCTAAATCGTTATTTGTGAAGCTATTCATGTGTTCGATGTGCTCCAGCGCTCCACCACCCGAACACACAGCATGTCTCATTAACCTTGGACTACAAACCGGTTTCAATCTCTACCAAATGGCATTTTGTCAGAGCTGTTGTGACATCTCCCTGTGGAGACTAGTTATCTCCTGTGGGTGTGGGAGCAAACATCGATCTGCGGCGCCCAGATATAGACATTTGTCTCACAGGTACCAATTTGCATGATTCTGGGCATGACTCCGTTGAAGGCGACTAGTGGCTGCTGCAGCTTCTATATGGCTTAGATTTGTCGTTTTACAGAAATGGTAAAGGTCACATTGACATTAACCTTTGACCTCCTGGCCTCAAAATCAATTTATGGTTTATGGTTGCTGGTCACGCCCAATGTTAAGGCACCCAGATCAAAACATTTTTGAGATAGAGAAAAGAATCCATTTTGTCTATTAGACTGTGATGATAACTAGATGAAGTAAAACATAACACAAAATGAGGTAATAACTCATTTTATTTTTGCCTTATTTCAGCCTTTCTTAATTGCAGACATGTATAAAGTATAAGCGAGATATTTTACAAATAGGAGATCGGCCACATTGAATAAACAACCAGTATATCTGTTGCCAGATACATTAGCTTGGTATAGATTTGTAACTTGGGTCAATGTTCTTAAACTTTAATTTATAAACCTCTGAAATATTGCATAAATTGTAAAAGACAGAACTAAAACCTTTTTCTCAATTTTTTCATTACAAAAACTGTTCTTCAACATTTGTAAGTAGAGAGTTTTGATGAAAAACTGTTACTGTATCTATGTTACGAGTATAACCTAATCAGAAAAGAACAGAAATAACTTTTTTATGAAAATTGTAACATTTGTCATAACCTTAAATGCTAGTGTGTGCATTTCTTAATAATTTAATGTCATGATCATTTTACTGTGATTATGATAACTATTTTATTAGTTATAATTATCATTTCATTTGTGTAATGCTTGCAGTTATCATGGACCTACTATACATTAGGTATTTGAAATAATACACAAATTCACCATAACAATGTACCATATGATATAAATTAAATGCATCCACTCAAGTTAAAATATCAAAATACCAATTTTTATGCAGGTATCATGTTTGAATATTTATTCTTGACTGTATACCAGTGAAAACCCACTGACAAGAATACCAATATTTAAAATAGTCATGCAAATATCATACTGTAATAAAACAAATGCAGATATGCATTCCATATTTTTCATCACTTTTTTATATCACAGACATATTCATATATATATACGATAATCAACAAAGAGTAAAACACAAGAGTCCAATCATGTTAGATCACATGACATACTACGATGGTAGAGTATGTCTGATCACGTGTGCAGCCTCGACGACAGTCTGTGCAGGAGGACGACGAATTCTCGGATCGTGTACAGGGACATTCAACCTGAAAATATTAACATGGAATTCATTAAAATTCTCAATATCAATTATACTCCAATTATACTCCATCCAGTACTTGATTCAATGAAAACAGAAAGGTAAAGAAAATAGTAAAATAAATCTAAACATGTTGGTGGTCACCAGAAAGCCTGCAGTCTGTCTTAGCAGTTAATATCAACAACAAATAATCTGCACCTTTATATAAAATACACCTGTTTATAACAGACACCTGCTTTCACTGACCATGTAAGATGCATTTTTTAATTTGGTTGTTTTAGACAGGGCGGGTACTGGTATACTGTTACAGCCAATAGTAAGGCATTCCTAAAAATTATTTTTCTTTAGCATAAACCAACCAAGTACAATTGAAATAGGTAGCAGTAATCTATCATACAGTGTAAGGGAGGTTACTCTTGCAAGTTGGTGGTAATGAATATTTGTACATTTGTCCCCACTGTCTATTAGAAGTTGGTGCTATGGTAAATATTGACACAGGGGGATTTTATAAAGGTTTATATATAGAGCGGTTGTTGTGGTGTCACACCAGTGAATTTTCTGTCATTGAAATTAATGCAAAATGACCCAAATTCGCATCTCTCCCTCCGTTTCACTGACATTCCGGGTGATTTTCTGTGACCGTTTCCATAAAAAGCAATCCCTGTTATCCAAAATAACCTGGAGAAAATGGCATGTCGATAGTTTCGTTTTCGAGCTACTGCAGGGATTCTGGAAGGACAACGCTATTTTCCATGCCTCAAAAGCTGACTTGACCGAAGCACACATACATTGTCAGTCTTCAGCCAAGGAAAGATAATTCAGAAAAATATCAATTAAACACTCTTCAAAGTTAGCATGCAGGTCATATTTGATCTACATTCATGTCCACATTAAAACAGTGCTTCCACAGACATATATCAAATTTCTGAAAGGAACTATTTTAGCATACTACGACCCGGAAGTACTTTCCACCGGTGTGACACCTTGTTCCACAGAGGGTTATATCATAGAATATGTGTTATACAGTACAACCTCTATAGAATATTATCCTTCGCAAGCTGCAAAAATTGGCCATTGCTTAGAGATTGGAGCTGTGCAGAGGCTAAATTTATATGGGAATTTCGAAGGTTTCAATATAGAGAGGTGTTGTTGCTCTACAGAGGGTTGCTATGGAGACGTTAAAACTATACTTACTTGACATTGGTTTTATTGTTGACAATGAAGAGTGGGTTCACTTGACTGATGATTTCATCATTGACAGATATACCATCAAGGTATTGTTTCAACAAGGTACGTAACTGTTGATTCTCTCCCATCAATGTCTGTCTCTCCTTGTCTAGTGCTAACTTATCCAGTAATACTTTGTTATATCGCTTCCAGAAGTTCTCCAGTGTCGTATATTCATGCATAGCCTGTAACATAGATGATACCATAAAGATATCACTACAGTAGGGGTTTTATTCACAAACAGAGTAAGTCTAAAACTCAGACTTAACATTGTCAAATATTTTATTCGCTCACATGTTTTAATAATTATATCGATTTTGATATACGGTAAATGGATATACCTGTTAAGTGGGTAACAACAAATAACCAGATCAATTTTACATGGTTATTCTAATTTCAAAGAACTGTCATGGATTATATATTTTTGTCAATTTCATGTCTTGAGTTTTAGTCTTACAATTGGTGAATAATGCCCCAGGTGTTAGTGTCATGTGCCACCTGTAAAAATATTCCCATACTTAATTTCGAAAGTAATGCAGTGCATTATTCTTTGAATGGGTCAGCCTCTACAGGTCTACTTCAATTATTTTGTTTTAGGAATATGAAGTAAGTTCTGTGTCTGTCTTGTGTGTGGGTTACCTAAGCCATTTCTGTATGGCCTTAAATTGACATTACACAAGGGCAGAGGTCGCTCCACTCCAACTCAGGTTAAAGACGGAAGGACAGGGTGATATAAGTATAGGGCTAGCACAAAATAGTACCGGGCCCTAATAATCAGTTATACATACATTAGCGAGAGGTTCTGATGGAGGTTCGAGTACAGCACCATCCACATCCTCCAGTTCTTCCTTAGTGAGAGACGTAGCATAGAATGGTAGGACTTTCTCTTCTTCTGTCTCCAGTTTACGACACATCTCAGCTATCTTCAGTATCAACTCAACCTGTAACATCACATTACATAATAACATCAACACTTTCACCATCACAAACATGTAACATAATCCATAAATACTTTGCACTGAGATTAAAGCCCGAACTCAAAAACATTTCACCAGAGTTTGGGTTCTAATGTTGAGAAAATTTGAACTCAAATTAAAGCCAGTAAATTAAAGAGCATTAATTTCAAATGAGATCAGGTTCAGTCTTCAAGAACATTTCAACTGAAATTACAGTCTGACCTCAAGAAAACTACAACTGAGATCAGGGCCTAATCTCACAAACATTTCAATTGAGATCAGGGCCTAATTTCAATATGGGCTAGAATTTATTTAAAGGATTTTTAATTGCCTCAAAGCAAACATTTATTTCACACAATCAATGCATTACTGCAATGGCATACATTTAGTCATGAATTCACTAAGTTCATTTTCATGAAGACACAATTTGACCACAATTTGGAATATGACCAGTTTAAACTGATAGTTTTTCATGAGAAAAAGAGATGCTGAGGAAGAGATGCTAACTAGATTACAACTAGAAATGTGTCCAACAACACAGGTGCCCCCCCATTAGTGTATATAGTAAAAGTAACAAAGGGCCATTACTCTGGTAAAAATTGCAGAAGCAAACATTCCTTCTTTTACAGTCAGCTACACATCAAGGTTGTTGGTCTGTAAAAGTTGGAAGAAATTCTGCCAACAGCTTGTAAGGAGTTCAACACACAAGATTTGCGTTACATACAGACAGACAGACGGACAGCACCAATGCTATATGCCCCCCCTCCACTTATAAATAAGTGAACGGGCACAATAATGTATGATATTTTCGTATGGTAATGAAGTACCTTCTCTTTCTTGCGATTAACTTCCTTGATAGCAGAATTACTTTCCAGTGTAACTTTAGTGAGTTTATCACGTTCTGCTTCCCGTACTTTGTTCATCTGAGCCTTCAATTCCTGGAAATGCTTCAACATCTTCTCTCTTTCCTGAAAGTATACAACATCAATATATGTACAAGAAAAACATTGATGTAAAATATCCAAAGGATGCTGCTTAGAAATTACAATAACTAACAATTATCAGCGGTTTATTATCAAGATTTTGCATACCTTCAAAGTACTCCTATGAAAGTGGAGTTACTCCTATTTTTGTTGATAAATTTCTGGTTTCCAAGTTCAATAACCTTACTCTTCTGTCCCATATTTATAACCACTAGAATTATTACATTCCTTGTTTATACATCTAAATCCCCTTAAAGTGCATCTTGTGACATGTTTCGATTTATCACTCCTAGTTTGGGTTTAACAAACTTGGCAGGTATGATAAATGTATAAGAAAAGCATTGATGTAAAATATCCAAAGGACACTGTTTAGAAATTATGATTTTTACAATTATCAAGGTTTTCATTATCAATATTGCATTATAATAACAATTCTCGTTCAACAAGCGTATTTTTTTTGTCCGAAACCTAATCTTGGAACTTGACTAACCACTGATGTATATGAATGCATGATACCAGATAAGCAGGAAAAATAACTGATTCAGTCTGGACCTTTTTTACAGTTTTATTAATGAATTTATATTTAAAAAAACAACAACAATCAACATAGAATTTAAAAAGTGCTTTCAATTTCCTATCACAAATTTTTGCGAGGTTAAATATCATGCATTTGTTGTTCTGAATTTCAAAATTCAGAAGGAACATATTTCTGTTGTTTTTATTGTCTGTTTATTTTTGTGTAAGCCAAAATATATAAGCAACACAATTCATTTCATGACGGTGTAATTGTAAGTCTTAAGACATGACATTCATTGAAAAAAACATGATTTATCTCATTGAAGCTGGTAATGTATATTTTTGAGAGAAAATTACACTTTTCATTAATAAAAAATTATTTGTTCATGAACCCTCACCTGAGTCAGGCATGTAATTAAACAAATTCTAGAGTTAATTTGTTTTCTAAGTTAAGAAGTTGATCCTAGATAATCGTTATTTATTTAATGAGAATGTGCCTATAAGATCATGTCATACAATATCATGCCACACAAGCCAGTAAGCCACACATCATAAACCGTGAGCAATCCTATAGTTCAGGTAGAATCATTACCACAAATCGTGATGCGATTAGAGAACGCCTCCCTCCTTTAGTTTATTTTATTAGACAAATAATTATAGTATACATATTGCACATGGTGATTATTTGAATATAAACTTAATACAGACAATTGCTTCCACTTTTAGGGAGTGTAGAGTGAAATCCAATCCCACGGATATTTTTTTAATTACTTCCTGGTCAATGTAAAGATGTATCAGTTGACCCTGAGAACTTTGGTTGCATGATTTTGTAAGCTAGCTATGCCAGCTTAAAATTTCCAATAATAAAGTGTATGTAAATCCCATTTCATTATACATTCTAAACCTGTCTATATTTACTCCATATAAATGTTAGGACTGTTCCGTGATTAAATTTCCGGAATGTCATGGTTTGAAGCCATGCTATTTTTGGCTGTTGAATTACCTTTCACATATAATTGCAACATGACAAATAACTGGTCACTCTGCAATAATAAAGATTATGCCAGTATGAAATTGCGTATATTACATATGTAAGAATGCAAATAGATCTTAGGATTTAATCAGGAAGAACAAAGGCATAAGAACAACAAACTGTGATATATTGACAAGCATATCATGCAAAACTAAGATCTATTTGCATTCTACCATGCCGTGAAATATGTGCAATCGCATAATGACTTATTAATCTTTATTGCGGAAGGACCGGTTATTTGTCATGTTGACATTGTACACAATTTCCACTGAAACATATCCGCGATCTTTCTCCGGAATCAGAGTGATAGATAAGTGTGGATCAAGACAACACATACAGCAGAGAAATCACATGTGCGTGAGTGGAACAGTGATAATGAAGACAATAATGTACTCAAACTTGACCTAGATTTTATCAAAAGTGTCCTGAAGATATAGAGTCATAGGACGTTAACTGTCCCTATCTAGAGTTATATGTGAACAAACCACAGACCACAGTAGACCTTGCAGCATCAATTTAACATATCCCATGAACTTACATCACAAATGTCTTAGATTAATTTTATTGATTGATATAAACCAAACAAAGATGTGCAGATATTTGCAACCTACGTAAATAAGTTGTGTATGACTTTGGTTACAATTTAATCAAATTTCTGTCTTGCAAACACCAATATAAATTATATATATAAGCAATAAATTTTCTACAAAATGTAAACCTAAGATGTCGAAAATGAACTAAAATTCATGCTGCATCACTACAATGTTATTTTGAAAGGACAGACACAGAATGAGAAGGCGAGTAGAAAAATATTATGGAAAACCTGAATCATAAAATATATTCAAATTGGATGACTTTTTTTAGACTACAAACTGTTTCTGAACCCAGTTTGTCTAGCCTATTCTGAAGGATATTTAGTAATGATTATTTATTTCTGTCTTTGACAATTCTTCATGAAAAAGTGCTGCTGTATTTCTTATTTTACACTTTGGTCAAAGATAACCCATTACAGTGCAAGGACTTATTACTAATTAATGTGTCTTGTGTTTTGCTGAAGAGACAGCAAGTAGAAGATACAGTGGTGTAATACAAGCATTCCGGGTGTGCCATCCTATTTCTTTCCGAACAGACTCCATGGTACTTTAACATGCCCAGTGTACAGCACCAATACCTCTGGGTTGCCAACCATGAGTTCATTTCTAGTAGGGTGTTTCAGAAATGACCCCAAGTGCCCCAGCCGAGCATCTAACTAGGGATCGACCTCTTGATCCTTAGTCAAATGCATTCTCCGGTCTACCACCGTGACACCAGATGGTATGATACACTAGATTTGTTGGTTCTTATAAATGCCCAACCTACCACACTAACAAGTGCAATACCATGTTTGTTTTACAAACTTCTAAGTTCATCTCTTGTTGGAGGGGATACATTGAAATGTATTTTAGAAATGGTATTTCGAGGGCAAAATCAATGTTAACTTATAGTGTTAACTCAATGTTAACTGTTATTTACTCACCTCTTTCAACATTTTATTTCTCTCTTCACATTCCTTAGCATTTGTGGCCATCTTTGACTTCAGTGCAGCAATTTGGTCCTGAAATATCAGTCCGAAATTATAGTTATATGTTACGGTCAGATGAAGCATTTAACACATCATGTATAATTTACGCTCCCAATCCCATTAAAATCTGATAGTAACATTTGCTCCATTCCTTAATGCTGTTAATTAGCCCTGTATCAGTGTAAAGAAGTGAAGCGTCATATGGGTCTGTTTGAAATGAAATAGTTACAGTTTATATGTCTATTATACAACAAGGTAACATCTTTTTTCATACTATCAGTATGTCATATTTCCCTATTTGTTTGTTCCAATCTAAGTAATAATTTTCTTTGTTTGGTATTTCTGTAATGATGTATGACTTAAACGTTATAATTTAATGTTCAAAATCTGAATCAATTACAAAGTATCGGTCGCAATCTTGTCCACCAAGATGAACCTATTTTTGACCAGAATCACTGTTTGGGAACTAGAACTTGACGTACCACTGACGTATGATGTCAGAATGAACCTAATCAAGACAAGAGTGTACAATAAAGATGACGGCAATATTCAGGATCTGAATGTTAGACAAAATAAATCTTCTTCTAACAAAAAAGCACATATGCTACCCTGTCAGTACCATTTTAAACAAGCTAGACATTGCTTCCTGTTTGAAGCTAGATATCACTCTGACCTTTTCAACAAACTTCTTAACAATCACACTGACAAAACAGGCATGATAGATCAGACATTAGACGTAAATAGAGTATTCAGTTAGCCAATAAAATTATCTACTTTCAGAATAAGAAGTTTTAAAGCATTAGAAATATTAAACAAGTTTGCATAATCCAATGATAACCTTCGACCAAACATCCTTGACGAATAAATAGATTAACTGTTTGGAGTCTGGTCAAATATGTTACCATAAATACAATTAACTGATTTTATAAGGATTATAACATACAGAAATCCTCTGTAATTTCCTCATTTGTGACTCAATTTCCTTTGCACTACGTTCATCCTTGACTTTCAATGCTTCAAAAGCTGTCTTCCTTTCCTCTGTTGTCATGTTATAGTTTTGTAGAGCATCTCGGAACTGCATCCATAGATTATCGACTTTCTGTTCAAGCTGTACTCGTAAGGCATGCTTCTCTTCTAAATTCTACAAAATGTGTTGTGAATTGTGAGTGATTTATGGCTTAAAAGTGCTTATATCAATAACATTACTCAGAAAACAAGACAGCTGAGTTTGGTCCGAGCGTCACATCCATTTTCAGTTCTGCCTAAGCCATCAGAAATTCTCCGATGAAACTAAGGAAGCAGTACATCAAGATTTGTACCATGTGATAAATAAATGCTGTACCATTACTACAGTACTATCACTACTATGTTGTTTCTATAAAGATCCAGACAGTTTTTATTACATGCTCATTAAGTGGGTGTACCACCAACCAGACAATACAAAGTCTATACATATCACCTTATTGTGAAAAATATCCACAAACGATTATCAAAATTGAATGTCGAAATAAGACACTGATTAAACAACGAAACGTTTCACTCACTGATTGCATTTTATTTTATATTCAAAGTATTAAGAAGTGAAAATAACATCATGGACAAAATCAGATAAAAAAAAATGAAAACAATTTAAGAAGACTGAGAAATAAGCTTGTTCAATATGATGATCAGAATTTACAATTTGTAGATTAATTTCTGTTCAGTAAAGATAAATTGACTGTAACTTAAGACACCATAGAAACAAATTTTGACGATTAATTATTTCACAACAGTAGTTTATTTGGCCAAATTCAGTGTATGAAGTGACAGACATTATAATGCTCCAATGGGAGTGAGGAGAAAAAATAAGGAAGTAAGTAACCAGGAAGCGAAAAAAAAAATCATACTTGATTTATTTATTTTAGGTTGGTCTTGAATCATGTATTTCTTATTTCATTTTAATGACATATTAATGACTCTCAACACCTCAATTTTGATGTTATTTGTCACTTATAATGAGTATATATAACAATTGATAAGCCAGATTTCCTTTTACAAAAAACCACATACCTTATTTTTAATCTCGTCTCTCATACTCTGAAATTCTCCCTTGGCCTCTGCCTCTCTCTCCTGGAAGTTTTGTTCCATAGCAAACAATATATCAGCAATATCGTTCATCTCAGCATTGTGTTGATCCACCATGATAGCTCTCTCCGTATCAAACTCTTCCTTGATAATCTCAAGTTCTTCATCATATTCATCATGTAGCTTCTTCAAACGAGATTTCTGTAAATCTACAAGTAGAAATGTACTAAATAAATCATCTTCATACATCGGAGGTTAGGTGTCCTCCCAGACACTTCAGGTTAAAATATAATGGTGAAGGAGAATGAAATACAAAAAACATACGGTACAACCGCAAAGGAGCCAAATCCTTTGTGATATACAAATTGGCCTTTGTACAGGGGTTGTTGCTCTACAGAGGTTGGATTTATGGTAAATAATGTCAAAGGAAAGTTTTGAAGGTGTATATCTACAATTTGAAAAGTACTACTGTTTATATCGGTGGCGAAGTCCTCAATAAATCAGGGGCTAGGTATGGACGAATCAGTTTAATTAAAAATACAATGGCGAACGAGAATGAAAAGACAAAGCAATTACATTAATATGAAAAACAAGATGTGTTCCTGAAACACTTATGCCTCCTGGTGTTCTTGACCTTTGACCTAGTGACTTCAAAACAGGTGGAGGTTGTACGTCTCAATGAGATGTGCGCACACATGAAGTTTGAAGAACCTAGGCCAAAGTGTTTTCATGATATAAGCAAGGTTAACGTTTTTGGAAAGAGAAACAGATTAACAGACAGACACTGACCAAAAACAATGTACCACCAAATCATTTGATAAGGGGGCAAACCCCCAAATCATTTGATACGGGGGCATTAAACACAATACAAGGAAATACCTTATTAATCTTAACCATATTAAAGGTCACATTAAAACATTTGAGGTATTGAAGGTGAATCTATCAGCAATCTAAATTAATTCATTTGAATTCACTTTTGATTTATTTGAAAGGAAAAATACCATCAACAAAGTCAATATTGAAGGTATGTCTAGACAGTGGCTGGCCACAAATTTAAGTTTGATGTTGATGGGAAATACAGGATTGAATAATTTTTAAAAGGAATTACACTTGTGGCTGAGTAATCTACAGTTGGTGCTTTATTAAGACTTGTACCACACGCTTTAGTCTACTTCAGGCCATCCTTAAAATAATTGTTTGTTTGCCCTAACACGACCCAAGGTTTTTAAGGTAGGTAGGTAGGTCAAATTTTTTGTATGGAAATAATTTTTAAGGAACCTGTAAAAAAATTCAAGTCGATGTAGTTATATAAGGAAATAGGCTTAAAAAAGTTTGAGTAAGGGCGATTTCAATGAGTAGGTAGTGTTAGGGCAAACATAATTTTTTTAAGGATGACCCCGTTTTCTTTCTTGTAAATGCAAGAGTTGAGGTCATGATCTGTGTTGGTTGATAAAAATATGAACAGCACTTAATGTATGGAAACCTACCAATCAGGTTATCGATATTCTGTAGATGACTTCTTAATGCCATTGAATACTGTTCTTCAGCCTCCATAAGATCTTTGGCTAAAGACTTAATGACTGCATCCTTTCTATCCACAACACGTTCAAATGTCTGACTCAAGATTTCAATATCTTTCTTAAGTTCTTTGGACTTGGCTTCACGCATGATATTTCTCCATTGATGATTGAGCTTGTTCAAGTTAAATCTGGTGGCTCTCTCTTCCTTTGTTAATTTATCCTGAATAAAAAGACATGTCACTGTGAGTGTGCTTGTATCATTTCAAGATAAATTTATTGTTTAGAGTGGTAGACAAAATTTGTAAGTTTGTTAAATCTTTCTGATATTAATGCAGATATATTTATTCTGAAGCAGCTTTATTTAGACGCAAGGCAAGCAAATAACTTTATCCTAAATTAAACCGATACATTT
Organism: Spisula subtruncata; assembly: GCA_963678985.1. Lineage (NCBI taxonomy): Eukaryota > Metazoa > Mollusca > Bivalvia > Venerida > Mactridae > Spisula > Spisula subtruncata. The sequence continues at coordinate 3,086,887 of OY787672.1, forward strand.
AATATCTGAAAGGTGAAATAATTTTATTTACAACTAAGCAAATAGGAGCAAGGCAAGCAAAAAAAATGGAAAAAAATACCACATACATGTTAGTTCAGTAACATCATTGACTTACTTCATATCAATTCATGAAGCTATAATCAAACACTAGCTGGTTTTACACATACATAATGACTTACAACATGATTAAAACTATGCATAAAATGGTAATTAGATTAAATGTTGAAATATGTTTATACTTTTAAGAACTGGGTCAACATATCTTCTTTCTTTTTCCTCATTTCTTCTTCAGCGAGTCTTTTATTTTCTTCGTAAGCCAATCTCTCCTCCTCTGTCATCTTGGACAGCTTGCCCGACTTCTTCTTCTTAGCTGGCATTTTTGTTGTTGATCAGCTTAAACAGAAATGAAAAAATGCAGTGATATTAACAGATTTCCTGAAAGCTGAAAAAATATTGGATACTCGGTTTTCACTGAGAGTGACTATCCATTTAACACATTTATCATAAATTACTTGCCCAAGTAAAACAAGATTTGGTAATATGGTAGTGTTGTGACACAGAATGTACTTAGATAAAGTCTGGAATTATAATTCAGCCCAGCAGAGTAGACGAGCATTCTGTCTTCTAAGAGCTTCTTTTAAATTTCTGATGAACGTGTCTACAACATATTACTCTACAAGTAGGGTTGGCATAAAACTTTAAAGGACAGGTTTTAAAGGGTGAGTTTTATGTGCAACGCCTGACTACAAGTCTTTACTACCTTACAGAGTAAGTAAGTTATCAGGTATGGCTATGTCTTTAAGCTGTTAAATTTGGTTGACGACAGGGTTATTATCTTGATTGCATGATGGGAATTACAAGGTCCAACTCTATCAACGGAAACAGCCGAACTCCTCCCTCAAGTTAATTATTGGCATATAATGTGACTGGAACATTACCATTAGACCAGGGTTGGCAAAGTCCTGTATTGACCGCCCGGTTAAGCTTAGTTCTGGGACCATAACTAAATGATCCTTTATTGATAATGACAGTGATCTTTAGTCATGGAATTGTCCTCTTTAAAAGTCAACTGTATAAAATAAACGCTCAGAATGCAAGTTCACTGTTCGAAATTTGCAGAAAAAATAGCACATGCGTTTAAAAGTAATATCAATCAAATGTTTTGTCACAAAGTTATCAATATATCACCTACTTATAACAATCCAACACCCAATGTTTCAATTCACTTCCGTGTTTACACTAACAGCGCCGCCATTGTTAATATTTAATGTGTTGCAGGTACGCGCATGTGCATTTTCGAAAATACGATTTTTTATGGAACATGGTTGAAAATGTATCATAATTCATTATTGAAACAAACCTCTAAATAGACATCTACATAATAAATAAACAAGTTTCTTCAAAACAAACTTTAAACTTAAATTAGCACTAAAAATTAATGCTATTTTCGCAGACGACTATCGGTGGTAACACCTGGAAACCCCGGGAATCCCCAAAATGAATCATGTGGTTTGTTCCGGAACACTTATGTTATTATCGCTTTTCAAATAATGGCAATTTGCAACAGAAACTGTGAAATCCATACGAGTAGGGTTGAAACAATTGACGGAATCGATTGTATTTCTTATGATAGATTTTGTTTTTTGGTGTACGTTGGTAGAATATGGTTCAATTCATATGGAGACGACATGCGTTTTGTCATAAAACGAAAGCGACTCAATATGAGTCATACAGCTGTTAGGTTTTAAAGAAGAATCGTCTTAGAAGAAGAATTGGAGTAATCACTGAAATGGAATAATCATCGTCTAAGAAGCTTGGACTAGGTTTTGCCTAGTTCTGGGTACCATAACTAAATGATCTTTTTATTGGCTGACGTCGATCTTTAGTTATGGAACTGTCCTCTTTTAAAGTCAACCGTTTAAGATAAACGCTCGGAATGCAAATCAGTGTTCGAAATTCGCCGAAAAAATAGCACATTCGTATAAAAGTAATATCAATCAAATGTTTTGTCAAAAAGTTATCAATATATCACCTGCTTATAACCATCCCACACCCAATGTTTCAATTCATTTCTGTGTTTACAATATCAGAGCCGCCATTGTAAATATTTACATGTGTTGCAGGTGCGTGCATGTGCGCTTTCAAAAATATGATTTTTTATGAAACATGGTTGAAAATGTGTCTTTATTGAAACAAACCTCTAATTAGACATCTACATAATAAATAAACACGTTATTTTCAAAAACAAACTTTAAAATTAAATTCGCACTAGAAATTAATGCTATTTTCGCAGACGACAATCCATGGTAACACCGGGAAACCCCAGGATCTTCTTCTTCTTCCACTTTCCGGCCACCATCAACAGGTTGAGGATTTTGCCAGTGTTTCCCAAACGCCTGTTTCACGGTATTTTACACACAAGTGTAACAAATTAGGAAAAAATTCAAAGTGTTTAATTCCTTATGGCTTGTGAATTTTCCAAACATACCATATCCAAAGGTGCAAAGTCTGAAAAATCTTTGTGTAATCTCATTTAGTTTTCCCAAAATCGCATACAACATACCAAGCTCTCATGTGTTCTGAGCACATATATGTAAATAGTGTTATATAATATTTTTTTTATAATTATAGACAAATTTAAGCTTTTAACATTTGTTTTCACTTTAGCCAAAGTGGTTACAGATTAGTCACCAGAAATTTTAAGTATAACACTCAAAATTGATAAATTATTGAATTTTCAGCCGTTTCATATCATGTGATAAAATTGAATAAACTTAAAACCTTAACTGTTTTTGTAAATAGTGCTGGACTTATATCAATAATGTCAGCTTATTTTGACAAATCTACTATATAAAAAACAGTACTACAATTTATTTCATTACTTTTCGAAAAATAACCAGGAATTCTTCAATCCAAGGAATTAGATGAAAACGTTGCGGACACTACATATTTTAAAACTGAAGATCATACATTTTAGATAAGCATGATTGTCTCTATATATGTATCAGTTATTTTTTAAAAAGATCAATTTAAGTTGATGAAGATGTGTTCAGACATATAAATACTGAAGAGGAATAGTAATTATACATTATTTTACGTTTTATAACATACAGGAAAGAAGTTTTAATTTAGTTGCACCTTGACCTGAATTACAAAATTGTAAATGTATAATCTACAAATACAAACAGTGCACTTAAAAGATGTTTTACCAAAATATCAACATGTTATAGTATTGAAATTAATAAAACTTCAGATAAGCAAAGTCACTGTATAAAATTGATTTTAATTATAAGATTAAATAATTTGTTAGGTTACTACAATGATGCAGACACTACAATTTTAAAAACAGTCAAAGATGATTTTGTGAACTTAGTTATTCCAGCAACTGTTTGTAATGTTTTGTACCTGGTTAATAATTTTTGTACATAGTATGCAAGACAATAGAATGAAGTGTATGTCTTCTACAGCATATTTATATGATATGCAAGAAAATAAATGGAGCTGCCATCTATATGTAAATGTACAAACCAATAATTAAATGACATAGATCTGATATGAAATTTAATTTGTGATATTGATACATTTTACATGTCTGTCTCGAAAGTCTGCAGAATTGTTTCATGGGAGCACCCAAGATGTATGGGTGATTCAGGTGCCATAAAGATTTTGGCTGTCCAATCTCGTACTTGAATCTTTTTCTTCTAATCAATAGCAAAATTGATGAAAATTAAATAGCTCAATATCAAGGACAAGTTTGAATACCAGCAAATTCAGTCCAAGTTGCTTTCACTTTAAAATGATTTTGTCCCTAGAATCAATAAAACTTTTAATAAGCATTTTTTTACTTGAACATACATGTATTTACAGCTATTCTCACCAACTTGATGGAGATATCAATGAGCATAATGTATCGGACAATTTTAATACCCAGCAAAATCAGACTTGTCTTGCATTACCTACTGGATAATGTAAAACTGACAAGAATTGCATTTCCAGCTCTTACTTAATAATCTTTATTGTGATCCTCATTCAACTTCGTGAAAAACAGGATATATTATTCAAAAGTAAATAAATAATTTCTTGAACACTTTCATTGGCTCCAATAACCAGCCAATTTGGTCTTGAATATTTCAAAATGGATAAGAGTTTGTAAGTAAGTTTGTATCTGGAGCCTTTTCAATATTGTATTCTCACCAATCATAACTTGCAAATGACAAAAGAAATGGACTAAATGAAATTTATGTTTTGATAGCCACATTAGAAATAACTTATTTACTACCTAAATTTGATAGATTATAAATAGTTCTAGAAAAAAAAATAATGCAAGGTTATGTACGACAAAGTGTCTACTTTATATCTATGTGTACATAATTCATACTTTTTGAAGATATGTGATATTAAATCAAATTAAATATAATTGATACTCATGCCTATATTTTTGTACGGAAACTTTTCCTAACAAATTTAAACAATAGTGAATGCAACATATTAGCTTAGATTTACGGAAAAGTAAGTAATAAAAATGTTTTGTTATTTCCAAAATGTTGCGGACACTACATGTATTTTATTGAAACAGCAGACTTATATTATCATTGATAGACAATAAAATACTTTATTGAAGGGCATGCAAATTATCAATTAGGTTCAAATAGTCCCTAGAAACTGTCAAAATCAATTGAAACCTAATTTATTAAAAGAAAATACAAATATATTTTTGTAAAATATGTCTATATTCTGTTGGTTGTTACACTACTGTTATTTTCTAAAAAGCAGTAAACTTACATTTCTTTAACATGAAAAATACCTAAATAATCTGAATTTTGATTGTAAATATCTTTTGGACCCAAAAGACAACAATACAAGACTGAAAAATGCTATTTTAATGGTCTGCGTTGCGGACCCTACAGGCGTTGCGGACACTACAAGTGAGGTTTTTTGTTGACCTGCAAAAAGTTGGCACAGCAAAGCTATAACCTTTGGTTTATGTCTTTGTGGACATGAGATCTATTCACACACAGAATTGTACAGGAATAGCTATAGTAGTTTCTGAAATACTATGGCGTTGCGGACACTACAAAAAAAGTGTCTCAAAAAACACCTCACATAGAAAATGACTTTTTTCAAATTTGATCCGTTATGATAACTTTTTGGTTCTTTTCTCATCCTAAGTATTTATTTTTTTAAGTATTTATGAATAAAATGACAAAAAATGGTATAGAAGCAATATTCCACACCTAGTTATATGCAGGTAGGATGCTCAGTTTCAAAAAAGTATAACGTAAGAGTAGTTTGCTGTATTTAACAGTTTTTCATTATTTTTTGTCCGATTTATAGAACATAAAAAGCAAAATGCAGAAGAGATAATACAGTATTAATTTCGGGTCTTTTTAAGGTGTATGTCATTATTACTTTCTAAGATTTTGATCTCCAAACTTTCCCATTTTTAGAATGTTACAGCATAACGCCTAAAATTGCCATTATATGGGGCATAAATGGCATAATTACAAACTTACAAGTTGAAGGAGCAAACTTATTTTAACTGTAAAAGTTGAACATTGACCTTACACTGTTTTTAGTACATTATTACCAACATAACAATTGAAGAAGTATTGTTTTTGAGCATATAACATAGTGCAAGCAATGCTGCGTAAAATACCGTGAAACAGCCGTAAAACAAATCACTTGGTTTGCTTCGGAACACTTTTGTTATTATCGCTTTTCAAATAATGGCAATTTGTAACAGAAACTGTGAAATCCATAGGGTTGAAACAATCGACGGCATTGATGGTATTTCTTATGATACATTTTGTTTTTTGGTGTACGTTGGTAGAATATGGTTCAATTCATAGGGAGACGATGTTTATTTTGTTGAAAACATTCGTTTTGTCATAAAACGAACGTGACTCAATCTGAGTCATACACCTGTTAGGTTTTAAAGAAGAAAGGTCTTAGACGATGAATTGGAATAATCACTGAAATGGAATAATCATCGTCTACGAAGCTTGGACTAGGTTTTGCCAACCATGCAATTATCATGTACGTTCCTGAAAAGTGTATAAAATGAATAATTTGAGCAGTGTGTATAGATCTTGCTTAAACAAGTCGATGATCATTTACAGAAGCTCCTGTGAATGATTCATTGATGATTGAATGGGAATTTCCCGAATCATGCAATCGCAATTTTCAGTGCGATCTACAAAGGTAGAAACAAGCATTTTTTATAAATTAAGAATAACATCGCGTTCGAGTGAGATCGCACTTCCGAATAATGCCAAAATATCGCAAAATTACCTTTCAAACTGGTAGATAAACACCAAAACGTAAACAGTCAAAATTATATTGATTATTGTGTTGTCCGTGGATACGAGATAGGCGCCGTAAAATTTACACGATCGTGACATTTGTTAAAATTGATTAGGCTAAAGGCCGTGCCATTCGTACGGAATTGTACGGTTCGGAAATCGTATCGTATCGTCTTCTTTCCCTCCAGATCTGGAGAACCAAGGAATAAATCCTCGTAGTTGAATATGAATAAGTAATCCACCACCACAGTTTCGTACACTAAACACAATCAGTCACAATCAGTTATTTACGTCGCGCAGTATACACTATTCACTATTCATAACAAGAATATATATTCACATCATAATTATTATATACGGTAGGATTTTGTGTAGGGTCTTATTCTAACATGCATAGGGATATAGATAATAGTAAACTCTACTTAAGGTTACAATAAAGAGGTCATAAGTTTGACTTATATATTGGAATGGGTAGCGATGAGAGAATACCAGCATATCAACAATTTAATGAGAAAAAGAAAACTTCAAGTTCAGGGTTTAGTTGTTAATGAAATTACAGTTTTGAAAGAACAAGACTAAAACAAAAAATAACCCTTAATTCATCATTCAATACTTTTAGTTCCTTTTGTACTTATAGTTGGGACTGTATCTCTAGAAATGTCTAATTTTATTTGCTATCCAAACTTTATATACCCTTAAAGCGACAGAATATGGAAAGTAACTTCTCTATAATAGGGTGTGCCCCCAGTCTTATATTAAGAGAAGCTTTTTTAGTAATGCGTAACGATTATTATGCATGGAAAACAGAAGACGTTTGCAGTGAAAGTCTAAACTGGCCAGATTTGATAGATACCGTGCATTAAGTTTGTTCCAGGATAACAAGTGTGTGGGATCAATCAGTAACTTCAGTTTGTCACTGTCTGTCAAACTATCTAATCCTGATTGACCTAACTTTTCTAGTTCCCTATTTATGTCATTTATAATTGGATCTCTCCTGGTGGACAGTTCGGGGCAATGGAGGATGAAGTGTTCTAAAGTCTCATTTTCAGTGGAGCAGATCAGACAAGTAGGATCTACCCTGTTCTGGTTTACAGGGCGCCTGTTGGACTGGAGCTGATACTGCCCTGAGAGCATTTTCAGCTGGACTATCAGCCGAGCGGATTCCCTTGAGGAGCCAATTGGTAGACGCAGCAAGGGGTGTGGCTTACCAGGTGTGAATAATTCTATATTCAGATTTCCAATGGAACTGTAATATTGACACCGGTCCAGAATCGCCTCCCTCCAGTAACTGTCTACTACCTTGTTTACACGGGACTTCCAATGTACTGATGTGGGCGGGTCCGATATATGCTCAAGTGGGTGACCTAGGTCATACTTCCAGAACACTTTTTTCACTTGGATGTACCAGCTGTAACTGGAGTTTCTTTTCACAGTTAGTTGTCTAATTGCTAATTTCCTTTCTACAGCTGATTTAGATTGGAGACAGACGTTGTTGTACATGGTAAGTACTCTCTTGTCCACCTGAGCTTCAATAGGTAGTGTACCACTGATGATGTACACTGCTACGTCTGCACTATTGATGGGGATGGAGAGAATCTGCTTGAGCAACTTTTTCTGATAAGTTTCAAGGTTTTTGAGAGTTCTACCAGATGGTATGACTATTTCGAGTCCGTAGAGCAGAATTGGTATAATGTGAAGAGTGGCAATGTGGAGATTAGAAACAGGGTCATTACCATTCTCTCCATGGAAGCCACTAGACATTAGACTATATGCTGCGCGTCGCGACTTTTTTATATTGTTCTCTACCGTCTGCTCCTCTGTATTCTGTTGGGTGCCTGAACGTTTAAGACCAAGGTGAGTGCTAACATGGGGTTGGGAGATCTCTTTTCCGTAAATCTCACAGGATTGAGGGGTTGCTGTGAGACGCGAGTTTTTGGTAGGGTTAACTCTCAGAAGCTCCGTCTTCTTGGGCTGGAGTACATACCTCTCGAGAGAGGCGAAATCCTCGGCAATACTCACTAGCACCTGAGTGTCTAAACTGTCGCCAGAGTTTATTGTTACGTCATCAGCGCAGGCACTAGAGTTGCAGCATATATCTCCTATGTTGATACCAAGGTTAGAGTTTTGAATGCGGTCTAAAAGGGGGTTTACATATACTTTGTACAGATCAGTGCTAAGTACCCCTCCCTGGCGGACCCCTTGCGAGACGCAAAAGGGTTGAGAACGGTTGGAGCCCCACTTAATGACGCTTGAAGAATCAGTGTGAATGCTTTTGATAAGAGACCAGTGTTTGTCACGTATCCCTGCGTGAAAGACGCGTCGCATTAGGTGATCGTGATCAACCACGTCAAAGGCGCTCTTAGCGTCTAGGAAGACCAGATCAAGTGGCATTTTCTCATCTCTGCAGTGTCGGGTGACCTCCTCAACAATAAGGGCTGCATGTAAGGGGGATGTTTTCTTAGTGAAGCCCCTTTGAAAGGGATTCTGGTGCATCGACATTATTGGAGCCACTCTACCCTTAAGCAGCGCCTCAATAATTTTCTCAATCACCGGGAGGACAGTGATCCCTCGGTAATTAGACACATCAGACTTGGAGCCTTTGTTCTTGAATATTGGTGATAACAGACCTACCTTCAAGCATTTTGGAATTACACCAGTTTTGAAAATATCATTGATACCTTCTAGTAACCATTCATGCAGCTTTGTTCCACCATATAAGATATGCTCGATAGAGAGCCCATATATATCAGGGGATTTGCCCTTGTTTATTGTCTTCAGCGCAGCTTGTAGTTCTTCTTGTGTGACTGGGTCTACGTCCACTTCTGACACGATGTCACTAATGGCCTTGGTTTCTGTCTGTACTTGGTCGTGGTACTTGCTGTCAAAGATAGGGTTAGTCGATGCCTCAGCAAGCCTTTGAAAGTGTTGCTTGAACTCACTCGCCACATTGTCTGCTCCCGAGAAAACCTCATATTGTACCTGGAGGTCCTCGATGAACCCGCTAGCGACATTTCTTTGTCTCCTGATAAGCTTGTGGAATTGTCTCATGTCACGAGAGCGCGAAGCTAGTATACTTTCTCTGTAGTCTATTTCACGCCTAGCTGTTTCTCGGCGGATTGCAGTTCTGAATTGTTTCTTCATCATCTTTCGATTAATGAAGAATTGATTGGTTGGTTCTTGTGGTTTACCATTGGCAACCCAGTTTTTGACAGCGGCTTTGAGTTGTTTGTTACAGTTGGAAATATACTCATTCCACACTAACAACTTTGGGATGGACTTGAACTTGTTAGCTTTAACGGCTGCGACCTTCGTTGCTGCCTTTGCTAGAACGTCCATGATCATGTTTACTTTCTGTTCTGGGTGTGAGCAATGCTTGTCAGGGCGGGACAACATGCCAGTCACACAATTCTCAAATTCACCTTTGTCTACCTTCTCCCAGTTGACTCGAGCAGGTGGTTTTGGGGCTTGTTTGGAGGGTTTGTCTGAGAGGGATAACTGACACTTTATGACAATTTGAATTGGATAGTGGTCTGAAGTGTTAGCATTATGTAAGATGCGCTTGTCCTGCATCATTTCTAGATTGTGTAACCTTGTAATGAAATAATCAATTTCCGAACAATCCTCGCCTTTCGAGTTAATGAAGGTTTTGCCCGCAGAGGAATATGAGAGTCGTAAATCAATAATCATGTCCAGCATTGCCTGTTTTCTCTTTGATATGGGATGGGGCTTTGCAATATCCTCATTCAGGTCTCCACCCACCACGATGGAGTGAGTTCTTCCGTACTTCAGTAGGATTTCATTCAGACAGTCAACCGACTCAATGTTATCCGCAGTAGCAACTCTGTCACCAGCGGTTGGCATGTAGGCAGAAACAACAAGCAACTTATTCGAGTTGGCTAGTGAGACCTCCACACATTGCAGCCGCTCATTGCCGTCTGGGAGCTCGCGCACCACCCTGTCAAGTCTCTTTTTCCAGAGGATTGCGACTCCCCCATGCCCCCTAGGATTCTTACCTGGTTGTATCGGGTCATAAAAGTCGGAACACTTTTTGAAATACAGTTGAAATACACTACTTACCAGGGCGTTGCCTATTTTGCGAATTTTATTCTGTAAACCTAGTCTCGAATCCCACTCAGAGCTACTATGAATCCCATGAATAAATGTAAATAATAAACTTATGACAACAAATGCATTCTATATTATAACACTCACGTATACCTCTGTCTCATAATTTCGTGCCTTCTCATGAAAACCGTGCTTAGTTGAATTCAACTCAGTCATTTTGGTGAAATTAGCCAAATAAATCATCCAACAAATATCTTTCATCAATTGAGGCCATTATTTTGGACGGCACGCAATAGCTGTTACCTTGACGACCAGGAACGATACACCTAGTAATTATTCCAACTGATATTTTTCAACTGTTGTTAATATTTTTTGAATCCCGTTTTCATTACGCATTATTTTTATCACCTAAGGCTTTAATACTCAAACTGAATACGCATTTTGATAAGCACTACTACAAATTTATCTAATCTAACTACACATTTGAAATTTCATCACTTTGGGCCCCAATACAGAATCATTTTCACTGAGGCACGGATTTCATGGGAAACAGTCACCAGGATTCTGAGCATCGACCTAGTCATCTAAAAGTTATTATTTTACGAGTTTGCGGGATCATTTTTAAATTTTCTTTTTCTTATAAGTTAAGTAAACATTTTTTCTTCCGAAAGCGGTGCAAACAATTTTAAAACTTGCATGGGCTAGTGCGCATGCGTGGCTGAAACTGTTAAGGAGCACGGAGATACGAGACAACAGCATATACTTACAAAATAAACAGCAACACATTTCAATGATTGCCAAAATACTTAGAATCTACTGTATTTGAAAAAGAACTGACTCAGTAGAACTTATACGTAACATTCACTATTTCTATATGGTCTTAATTGAAAATTCAAATGAGAATCTTATTTTAATAATATATAGTGTAAAAAAACTGTTGCAAGGTTAAATTTACAGCAAGAAATTATTAAATACTGGATTAATCAGTTGTGATGGAACCCCCTTAGTGGTTGCATGTGTCTATATCTATATGCATGCGTGGTGGTTAGTTTTAAAAAGGCCATAACTTTGTCATCTGATATAAAACTTCATTCACATTTTCTATAGGCATAGCATTATGGTTTTCATAATTTTGTCACATAGCCCGGTTTTGCAGATAAAGCTCATATATTGGCATACAGGGACACAATTGAGTTTACATCTTGTGCAAGTACAAATTAAGAGCTGGAGTCCTATCGGAATGTAAATCTGCGAAATGTGTACTTTTGCGTGTAACTAAAAAGACAGCTGCATGTGCTTTAACTCCTACACATCTGCGTGCAGTGTTGTTACCATATACATGTGTACATGTATAATTTCAGACTCTAAGTCTGGAAGCTTGTTCTGGAGATGAAAGGTGTTCATCGGACCCTGTTACGATGGTTTTTCGGTAAAAAAACCCCTTTAATTTAGAAACTGACATCTTCTTCTTCATCATTCTTTCTTGTATTTACACCATCTGGCATATATTTGTAAAGTTGCATTGCGGTAAAGGATATGGCAATACATATTTACTAGTGAATCTAAAATAAACTTATTGAAAGTATTATTAAAAATGTCCAATACGAGTTAAACGTAGGGTCAGTTTGTATTTCCTCCTTGCTGGTCTATGACGACTTGCAAGAGATGATCACTTCTACTTCTATGTTCATACTGCACAGGGCTTACGCATAACGGGCAAGTGACATCACCACGATGGTTGTAAGCATCATATATACAATTTAAAAAAATAAAACCCGTGTACTGTCTATGCAGCAAAGTTCTGTAGACGACGGCTGAACTCGTCTACAGTGCTGGCCTGCACAATGTCTGATGGGAGGGCGTTCCGGTCTCGGATGGTACGAGTGAGAAAGCCGTTCTTCTTGTGTGCTCATAGTTAGCTCTAAGTTCAATGAATGATGTACCAGAAATTTGTGATCTTGTTGATTTAGTTTTAAGCTGAATATAGTTTGAAAGTTTGATTGGTAATTGATTGTTCACTACCTCATAAAATGTGTTGAGTATTTTGTTCTTTCTACGATGTTTGAGTGATGGCTAGTTCAGTTCGTCACGCATCGATGTAACACGTTCGCTACATGAAAATTTCCTGTTACAAAGCGCGCCCGCCACTTTTGAGCTTTTTCAAGTTGTAATTTGTCAGGTGCAAGGATGTCCTCTAACACCGAGTCCTAGTCACATTTACCGAGTTCTAGTCACATTTACTATAGACAAAAAATGTTCAAATATAAGTGGGACACATACTGAACATCGCTGTAGACCTAAACTCAAGATAAATGAATATTATAGGTCTACTCACTTTAACGGTGCTTGAACATCAGACAGACGAACTAGTTGTATGGTGTTAGTACTTCCATCCATCCTGTCTGAATTCCGCTAAACTAGTGTCAGTTCTGCAAAACAGACGTCTGCTGGTACTAACCAAGAGCGACGTTGTCAAGCGTAACGACGTAATGACCTTTGGGCGGAAGTGACGTCACAATTATAAATGACGCCATGACCTTTGGTCCTACTTGACGTCTATTGAAATAGTGAATAACTGTGCAAACATTAAAACATTATCATTTTTTAAACTCTGACAAAGGAAATCATATCCAGAACGATGTAATTCCTCAGTCACAAGTATGCCTGCCATATTTCAACAGAAAGCTGATTGGCAAATAAATAATGCTACGCTCGGCATTAAAAAGTAACTAAGGCATCTGTCGTTGTGAACAAAACATTTTTGTCGAATGCCCTTAAGAAATGTAGGAGGAGTTGTACACAGAATACTTTATATGTAAAAAACAACAAAGGGCAATAACTCTGTCAAAATGGTCGAATAAAAACTGGTATCTTAAAAGCACATCTACCTGTTCGTGGTACAATTATTAGCAACCTTTCCGAGTCCTCCGATCAATGCATTGGTACATAATTATATATCCAGTACATACGTGGGTGTAGAAATATCTATTTCCGCAGCAGCAAAGAATATTCATAACTTTGCTGATGCATTCTCCTTTGCAACGGTTTTTATTACAGCGGAACCACTTTAACTTTATTTTTTCATAGTCTGTCGGCAGCTGTAATATCATGCAATCCTATACAGCATATGTGCTTATACATCTCTAACATTAATGAGGAACGCATCCTGAAGAAAACGGATAAACCATGCAATGTATATCACAGACCGCATGTTGTAACTCATAGATCGACGTACGACAATGTGTAGGCATGGAATGTAAGCTGTATTTTTATTTTATTAAATTATGCCTACATTTATTGTATTTGTATGTTTTATTAGTATTATGATTGCCATGTAAATGCTCATTTGATGTCGAAATAAATATATCTATGCATTCAGTAGTCAATGAAGACCATTATACACTTACAAACAACAAGAGACACACAACGTAGCTTATGGTTAGACCAACATCTCCGCAAACCAGCTTTGTACATTACCAGACAGATCATATTATGGAATCTCAAATGAGAAGAGAAAAAAATGAAGAAGGCATAGAAACAGTTGGTACAGAGACTTTGACCTATGCGGCTTCAATAGAACAGACATCGCTCCATGGAACATCTGTAGAATATTGTACAGGATCGTGATACAGGAAGAATACAGATCAGCGACACGTATGATCTTATTGTGCATTATATAATAAAAGTTGATATTTGTAAAAATACACCTACCTGTCTGTGGAACATTTATAAGTGCATTCTAAGCCTTCCGACGATCAATGCATTGATACATAAGTATATACCCGGTACATACGTGTTGGTGTAGAAATATTTAAGAGCGTTATGTACATTGGGGGATAGGTGAACCCAGTAGCAAAAATGTTCATTGGCTGGCTGGCATTTTCTCCTTACAGCGGATGCACTTTTACTTTACATCTACAGCAGGCAGAAATAATTAATGGACAAAGAATTATGTTTATTTTTAAAATATAACCTATTCTGTAAGAAACACCTTCGAACATCGAACGATGAAATATGTTTGTGAAAACATCGAAACTTTTATCTTCATATTGACTTGCACCTTTTATAAAATAACCGAACAGCCTGTTGCTGATATCTAGTAGACTGTCACTTGTAGACGCGAGGATGATCAAACTAATCTTGCAAAATGACAATATTCGGAACAACTGAAAAGGTTACTCAGTTGCAACATAATCATAGCTGTACATTAACATACCAGTCTGTATTCAAACGGATGAGTGTTAATGTGTAAGAGATGCTATTTTTGCTTCTATAGATACGTCTTCCTTGGGAATCTTACCCGCCAATTATACTATGTCGAACCAGGTTAGATACTGCAAGTTTCCATAGCCTTGTACACGGTGAGTATAAACTAAACTCAGCATCCCAATGAAATATTTAATACATGTAATAAGGCAAATCAAATCAATTACATCAATAACAATATTATATAGCAATTAAACAAAATATACACAATGATTAATATCCGCTTCAATCATCCATGATAATGATTCAAGCATTACATTACAGTTTACACATATTGTTTAGTCACCCTTTATTGCAATTAGACGGGATTTTAAACAAATTTTGGTGCATATTCCGAATTTAACCAGACGCGTTACGACAGACAATCCAAAAAAAATACAGGTATGAAACTGCTTAACATATTATCCAGTAGTCTCCTGAAACGGTGTGTAAATGGAGAGTATATGATGTAAATAGTTAATGAAGATGGACGGATTGTGATAGTACAAAAAGGTCATTCTGACGACATTGGCAACATTCTGGTTCTTCTGGGTATATAATGTGCGTGCTCTACCATTGGCAGTTCTTATAAATATTTTTTAAATTGTACTTTCAGGCGCGTAGCCAGGCATACGCCCGTACGCCCGGGCGTACGCTCCATTAGAAAAATGAAAAAATAAACTGACTCAAAAATGCAATAAAAATCGTTGCCTCACTAGGGTTAGGCATAAAATTGAATGTTGGAGGCTCTCCTTTTTGGTTTCAGTTCATATTTCAGATTTTTTTCTAGCTCGGTTCGCTCGCTCATTAGCTTTGAAATGAATCATCTGATAGAGATCATGTTTGTGTGGCATGCTTCCAAAATAAATATTTTTTCTAGCCAGGCCCGGTTCCAGAAATTTCTGAGTGGGGGGGCACGAGGTATGTATACGGGATTCCGGGGGGAGAGATAATTGCTTTAAAATATGTGTGTGAAAATGCACAGGAAGGGGATACATTTGTACATGTGGGGGAATCCATAGTTACCTTTTTATGTTATCAGCGTCAACATGTACATTGTGTCTGTTCGTGCATATAAGTAAGTGTTCAGATGCAGTGTTTTATATAGCAGCTTTCATCCTTTTGACCATTGGAATATTATAACATAAGTAGGGGGTCCGGGGGCATACTCCTCCGGGGAAATTTTCAAAACAATGGATGAATCTAGTGCATTCTAAGCCTATCTGGGAGCCCTGAAATGTCTTTTTATCTTAATTCCGCGAGTTACCTTAATGGTTTAGTAATTGTTATTTAACAGTCAAAATGTAATATAATGAGCTAGGGCAAAATTTCTCTTGTAATTGATTTCTGTCATGCAACAGCTACGTATTAACACATACATGTACATTATATATTAAAAATATTCTGCGAGCGAAGCGAGCACGAAAAATGCCCATCTTACAAATACTTTTTCATCTAGAACATAAGAAAAAGTACCCATATTATTTAGATATATGTAAGACTGTTTAGGCCGAACATTATACATTTAATATGAATTATTAAAGAGGCAAAACTATGTATGATTCCTTGTTCTGACATCGGGGACCTGACCCCTGCAGGTCCCATGACTCCTACACCAATGAATTGTGACATTCAGATGCATTTTTCGCATATTGTAAGTGCTCATTTGCTTAGTCAAAATAGTCAATTTCTTTCCGGTGAAATATTTTACAAGATATATATTTACAGTTTATAAGTATAAGTTTTGTAGACATACTGTCAGCCAATTAACCCACATAATACGATAGAACAATGATACCTATGCTGTTCTATGTACTTTCAGACAGAATTATATCAGTTCCGTTTTTAGAAACGTTGTTTTTATCGCCAGAGTCATAACATTCTTCAAAGGACACAGAATAAAAACACATTTCAAACAATAGTAGTTGATGTACACCTATAAAGTCTGTGGCAGTCGCTTTCAACACATTGTTCTTAAGGTTTTTTTTGGGCCCCCGTGAATCAGTGTAACGGCCACCAGTGGTTATGTTGTATACGTCACAAGTAACCACAAATGTGACATAAATATTTGGCAATAATGAACAATCTGGGCTCGTCGTAAGAAGTACCATTCGCAAACTTTGATTAAGGAATAGGAAGTATTAATTACTTCTTTTTCTGTAGACTAGTCGTAATATGTATTAATATATAAGTTATTTTCTTCCATTTCATTCAGGAATAAAATAAAGTGTGTCTGTTGAATATCTTTTTTATTATTTATTCAAAGTTTTAAAAAAAATCTCAGCAAAATGGGGGGGGGCACGGGCCCTCGTGCCCACTACCTGGATCCGTGCCTGCTAGCTGCTCGCTACGCTCGCTCAATACTTTTCTACACAAACTGCATATACGGCTTGTTGCTCACGTATTAACATTGTTTTTTTTGTAGCTCGCTTCACTCACTCAGTACTGTATTAAGTGAACGCCATAAAGTAGGGAACGTGTATATATGGCCTGCTGCTTAGGGAATCAGTGATTTTTCTAGCTCGCTTCGCTCGCTCAGTACTATTATAAGTGAATGTCATCAAGGAGGGAATGTGTATGTATGCCCTGCTGCTTAGGGAATCAGTGATTTTTCTAGCTCGCTTCGCTCGCTCAGTACTATTATAAGTGAATGTCATCAAGGAGGAACGTGTATGTATGGCCTGCTGCTCAAGTAAACAGAATTTTTCTAGCTCGCTTCGCTCGCTCAGTAATGTAATAATTGAATGTCAACAAGAGTGGAACGTGTATATGTGGCATGCTGCAAGGTAAACAGTATTTTTCTAGCTCGCATCGTTCGTTCAGTACTGTAACAAGTGAATGTCATCAAGGAGGGAACGTGTATGTATGGCCTGTTGCTCAGGTTAACAGTGTTTATTTCTAGCTCGCTTCGCTCGCTAAGTACTGTAATAAGTGAATACCATCAAGGAGAGAACACGTATGCCATATGGCCTGTTGCACAAGTAAACAGTATTTTTCTAGCTCGCTTCGCTCGCTCAGTAATGTAATAAGTGAATGTCATCAAGGCGGGAACATGTATGTATGACCAAATGCTCAGATGAGCAGTGGTTTTTTTCTAGCTCGCTGCGCTCGCTCCGTACTGTAACAAGTGAATACCATCAAGAAGAGAACGAAATTGGCCTGCTGCTCAGGAAAACAGTATTTTTTCTAACTCGCTTCGCTCGATCAGAACTGTAATAAGTGAATATCATCAAGTAAATAACAAATATAGGTGACCTGTTGCTTCGGCTATCAGTCACTGTGTTTGTTCTAGCTCGCTTCAATCGCAAAAAACCTTTATTATTTTCTTTAATCACGTGGTACATGAGCTAGATACTCTCATAAAACTATAACTGATAACGGGCGTACACTCTAAATACACCCAGCTACGCCCCTGAATTTACATGGAGTGCATTCTATTGTGTTGTTATTTATTATTATTCCACGCACCTGAGAGAGTTCTATTTAGGTAGGCACATGTATGTGTAGACAATGAAATACGGATGACATTTAGTCAGCTAAATCACTTCCTGGTACTCCATTCTTACATTAGTAACCAAATGGAATTATCGGTATATAGAATAAGTATAATAAAACGCCCCTTTTGGCTGTCGATGATTGATAATATATCATTAGCTATACCAAAGTGAAAGAATACATGTATTTCGTTTCGTTGGAATATGTTAATATTTACCTTCAAACATTAGAACCAGTTGAAAAAATATCGAATATTGTAAAAATAAGAAAGGATATAGTAAAAATGAAATGTACGATTTGTAAATGAATAACACAATCATATAATAAAAGCACAGGCATTACTATTGACATATAGTTTATACAGATTCAAACGAGATACATAATTAGCTAAATCATTTGTACTATCAACTTTATAACAGTAAAACCCGATCACACGATTCCGTACAAAATCATATGAATCAATTTCAATATGTCTGCAATATGTTTTCTATTTCAAGAGCACATGTTCTTGAACTCATCAGTAGTATTTGCTTCAGAAGAAAGAAGGTACAAAATTATGGTTGCTGAAATAGCAAATGAAATGTTGCTAAATTGACGTTTGTAAGGTTGCTAAAATAGCGTATCATTTGTTGCTTAAAAGCGCATTCAGTGTTGTTAAAAAGGCACATTCAATAAACCTAAAATAGAATATATGCAAAATTTTAAAAGTAGAATATGAAAGGTACCAATGCAATCAATGTTGCTACATCAGCGCATGCAAAGCTGCTACAACGATATGCGTGCAAGGTTGATAAAAATCTGTTTCTCCTCATAAATTTTGACCGAGATTTGTTTTTAGATCGGGAAGATTCTGATCCTCCCCCGCATTGTGGCTCTTGTAACAATAACCTTATTAGCAATCACTATTTATCTCCATTTCCATTAACAAGGCATAATCCGATGTATAGACGGAACCTAATTCGAGTGACCGTCAGCAATGGCAAAAAATAGTCTACATATTCCTAGAAAAGTAATAAGAAGAGTTTATTACATGTATACTAATTGGAATTGTATAATATGTTTATAAAGCACTTTATCATGTTTTGTCCTTGGAGTATACCCTTCCTTAACTCGTTCCCTTTCTGTAAGTTGAAAGGTTCCAAGTTGGCTTAGACAATAATTGAATTTATTGCTATTTATTACGACATCCCCATTTTTGACGACATAAGTATAAACAACAAGGACAAATAGCTCTTAGTATGTTAATTCAACCACTGCACGTTTATCAACGTTTAATATATTACTCCATCTACTCCCTTCTGGAGAATTTGTTAGAAATAAGCGTCAGTAGAACACATATCACCAACAACACACACATAAGTACCGTGATGTTAATGCTGAAACTACATCAAATATACAATGTACATGTATTATATATATTGAATTGGACAGATAATTCAAAGCCATGTCATACATAGACAGTGGCAGCCACCACACACACAACAGACACATCGTACCACCGGTATCCCCAAAAACATGATACTTTAAGCCATGTATGCATTATAATGCATTATAACACAAACTTGCAAAGACACACGTACTCATGTAAGAATATGCATTTTAATTTAACTAATAGAGAATAAAAAGAAATGTCAAACACGCTCACACCAGTTGAAAGAACGTTCTGTTCCTAATATCCAAAAACAGTAATTTTGAATATGAATATTAATTATAAATGTCATGACGAACACAAGGGTGTATTACATGACGAAACTGCAAAATAATATGTTTATCTGTTATGAAGACAAAATAAATGCAAGTTATGTTTGGATTGAAAAATGTTAAACACTGAATATGAACCCTATTACCATCAGAGTGTATCGCTTGCATGACAATTAAACGTTGTTTGACAATAAATCGTGTGTATTAATGTATATAAAAAGTAATTGGTACATATATAGTTATGCAATCGAATACAGCATATGTGAATATAAACCGATCATTAATTATTGTAAACGCACCTTGAACATAATGGTTAGATCCTGTGTTGTATAACACATACCGCATATAGTACAAAGGTATGAGAAAATCAGACAGGTAAGTTAGCACTGAGCACAAAAATCAGAAACACCACAACACAACTATCCTGAGCAATGCCCACACATAAGCCGAAGAAACAATCAAAACAAATCTAAAGTCCAAGTCCCCGCCGAAAAATGCAGAATGACCCAATTTCACAAAGAAATTATAGCGGTTATTGCATGGGACCGAATGAAACGCAGCTATAACTCAATCAAGTTCCACAAGGCCATGCTGCACGGCGACAAAGCAGCACAAACCACGCCGAAACGGCGAACAAATGAGGCACAACAACCCCAGGGCGTGACCTAGTTTAAAACACTTAGAACAGTGACCTAACGTTATGCAACATAAAGGCACAACTACGACTTGGCCTAGTTTAAAATAATGGGCACGGCAGAAATGGGGCTGGAAATAACATTACATCTTTTTAGCAACTACACAGTGCAATGCCCACACATAAGCCGAAGAAACAATTAAAAATCCAAGTCCCCGCAAAAAAAATGCAGGATGGTCCCATTTCACAAAGAAATTAAACAATATCGGTTATTGATTGAGACCGAGTGAAACGCAGCCAATACTCGATCAAGTTCCCCTAGGCATAAACACACCCTGACCTAGTTTAAAACACTAAGGACAGTGATCTAACGTTGAATCGACATTAAGAAGCATAACTACGACTTGATCTGGTTTTAAAAAATGGGCAAGGTAGGAATAGGGCGGTGAATAACATTACACGTTTCTAGATGTATATTGCTACAGAATATGCCAGAATATTATAGCCTAATAGTATATCTTGCTACATTTAGTACGAAAATATATATGTCAAAAATGCTTATCATAGTGACCAAACAGCACATAATCTGACATAATCAAAAAGTATATCATCCAGTATCTCCGCAAGATACAACTGATAATATAAAGGGTGGGCGGTGGACATTACCAAGAGGGCAGAGGAAACTAACTTTTAATGACAAGTAGATCGACGTACGACATTGTGTAGGCATGAAAAGAAATCTTTATTTTATATATTGGTAACAACTTATGTAACTCGATGGTGTCTGATAACAATTCCCCACACAAATATCAATACAGTAAGGTTTTATAATTTAATTTACATTTTTCAACTCACAAATGATGACTTCTAAATCAGGCGATCCACAGAGATCTGTATTAGGACGACTGCATTTTTCGTATAAGAGACAGATTTGAATTTTACTATACCAACCTACTGTCTAGACATTTGTAAAACTAGTGTGCATATTTGTCATATAGTACTAGAAACATAATTATATTCCATGGAATTATGTATCAACCAGAGTTTTATTTGTTTGTTCACAAGCTACATAATAATTGGTCAGCATTAGAAGGGCAATACCTTGTCTATCCGACAAACAGGAGAACAGAACCTGCCCGATCAAGAAGTTAAATCCGGATGGTTCGACGACCAACTGAAACGCTCTGAAGATTGGGTTACTAGTATTATGCACTCTCATGGGGTCTTGACATGCACTATATTGATATTTACCTGTGCATCTGCTTCCATAGAACAGATATCACTCCTTGGAATAGATATAGAGTCTTGCACAGGACTGGGATACTTGAAGATAAAAGTCATCGGCAGGAATGTCCTTATTGCACAGTAATAAGAAAGAAAGTAATGAACCATTATGATAGGACATTCACCTTCGTGTTGATTTGTTTACCAGCGCTACGGAACAAATTGTTCGTTTCGTCTTATATTACGATAGTTGATATCTTAAAAGCACATCTACCTGTTCGTGGTACAATTATTAGCAACCTTTCCGAGTCATCCGATCAATGCATTGGTACATAATTATATATCCAGTACATACGTGGGTGTAGAAATATCTATTTCCGCAGCAGCAAAGAATATTCATAACTTTGCTGATGCATTCTCCTTTGCAACGGTTGTTATTACAGCTGAACCACTTTTACTTGATTTTTTCATAGTCTGTCGGCAGCTGTAATATCATGCAATCCTATACAGCATATGTGCTTATACATCTCTAACATTAATGAGGAACGCATCCTGAAGAAAACGGATAAACGATGCAATGTATATCACAGACCGCATGTTGTAACTCATAGATCGACGTACGACAATGTGTAGGCATGGAATGTAAGCTGTATTTTTATTTTATTAAATTATGCCTACATTTATTGTATCTGTATGTTTTAGTATTATGATTACCATGTCAATGATCATTTGATGTCGAAATAAATATATCTATGCATTCAGTAGTCAGTCAATGAAGACCATTATACACTTACCAACAACAAGAGACACACAACGTAGCTTATGGTTAGACCAACCTCTCCGCAAACCAGCTTTGTACATTACCAGACAGATCATATTATGGAATCTCAAATGAGAAGAGAAAAAAATGAAGAAGGCATAGAAACAGTTGGTACAGAGACTTTGACCTATGCGGCTTCAATAGAACAGACATCGCTCCATGGAACATCTGTAGAATATTGTACAGGATCGTGATACAGGAAGAATACAGATCAGCGACACGTATGATCTTATTGCGCATTATATCATAAAAGTTGATACTTGTAAAAATAGACCTACCTGTCTGTGGAACATTTATAAGTGCATTCTAAGCCTTCCGACGATCAATGCATTGATACATAAGTATATATCCGGTACATACGTTGGTGTAGAAATATTTAAGAACGTTATGCACACTTGTGGATAGTTGAGCCCAGTAGCAAAAAATGTTCATAGGCTGGCTGGCGTTTTCTCCTTTGCAATGGTTTTTGTACAGCGAGTGCACTTTTACCTTATTTGCTCATCTTCAACAGGCAGAAATGATCTATGGACAAAGAGTTATGTTTATTTTTAATATATAATCTATTCTGTCAAGAACACCTTCGAACATCGAACGATGAAATATGTTCGTGAAAACATTGAAACTTTTATCTTCATATTCACTTGCACCTTTCCTAAAATAACTGGACAGCCTGTTGATGATATCTAGTCGTACTGTCACTTGTAGACGCGAGGATGATCAAACTATTCTTGCAAAATGACAACATTCGGAACAACTGAAAAGGTAACTCAGTTGCAACATAATCATAGCAGTACATTAACATACCAGTATGTATTCAAACGGATGAGTGTTAATGTGTAGGTGATGCTATTTTTGCTTCTATAGATACGTCTTCCTTGAGAATATTACCCGCAAATTATACTACTAGTATGTCGAACCAGGTTAGTTATTGCAAGTGTCCATAGCCTTGTACACGGAGGGTAAACTTAACTCAACATCCCAATGAAATATTTAATACATGTAATAAGGCAAATCAAATCTATAACATCAATAACAATATCATATAACATTTAAAAAAAATATACACAATGATAAATCTTTGTTCCTATCATACATGAACCCAGTATTACACTACGGTTAGCACATATTGTTTAGTCACCCTTTATTGCAATGAGACGGGCTTTGAAACAAATTTTGGCGCAAATTCCGAATTTAACCAGACGAGTTACGACAGCCAATTCATAAAAATACAGATATGAAACTGCTTAAATTATCAAGTAGTCACCTGAAACGGTGTGTAAACAGAGAGTATATGATGTAAATAGTTAATGGACATGGACGGATTGTGCGAGTACAAAAGGTAAATTCTGACAACATTGGCAACATTCTGGTTCTTCCGGGTATATAAGTTGGGTGCTCTTAGTGACATACAGACATTCCAATATCGAATGCTTGTTAAGCTGAATATTATCACTCGACACAAATGCACGAATCATCAAGCTATGACAGAGCTTGAAATGTGATCACTTGATGCACGATGAATATTATCGGTATTGCAAAAGGAATGTCAACATAATCTATAACCAAATATAGAGGTCGTTAATTATATATAAAGACGGTCGATCCCAGACTAATCATGTAATATCGGATACTGGAAAAGGTGCATCATTTACTCTATTATTGGCAGTTTTTATAAGTATTTTTTTAATTGTACTTTACATGGAGTGCATTCTATTGTGTTGTTATTTATTATCATTCCACGCACCTGAGAGAGTTCTATTTAGGTAGAAACATGTATGTGTAGACAATTAAATACGGATGACATTTAGTCAGCTAAATCACTTCCTGGTGCTCCATTCCTACATCATGTACACATCTGCTGTTGTTGTTTGAATTTGTGGTGATTAGGGTCAGTAGTGACTTAATAACATAAGTCTTTCCTTAGATCCCAAAGGGATTATTAGCGTATGGAATAAGTATAATGGTACGCCCCTTTTGGCTGTCGCTGAGGGATAATATACCATTAGCTATACAAAAGTGAAAGTTGATTACGTTTTGTTGGAATATGTTTATATATACCCTGAAACATCTGAACCAGTTGAACAAATATCGAATATTGTAAAAAAAAAGATATAGTAAAAATAAAATGTATGATTTGTAAATGAATAACACAATCATATAATAAAATCACAGGCATAGTTTATACAGATTCAAACGAGATACATAATTAGCTAAATCATTTGTACTATCAACTTTATAACAGTAAAACCCGATCACACAATTCCGTACAAAATCAAATGAATCAATTTCAATATGTCTACAATATATGTTATATTTCAAGAGCACATGTTCTTGAACTCATCAGTAGTATTTGCTTCAGAAGAAAGAAGGTCCAAAATTATGGTTGCTGAAATAGCAAATGAAATGTTGCTTAAATTACGTTTGTAAGGTTGCTAAAATAGCGTATCATTTGTTGCTAAAAAGCGCATTCAATGGTGTTAAAAAGGCACATTCAATAAATCTAAAAGTAGAATATGCAAGGTACCAATGCAATCACTGTTGCTACATCAGCGCCTGCAACGCTGCTGCAATGATATGCGTACTCCAAGGCTGCTAAACATCTGTTTCTCCTCATACATTTTGAACGATATTTGTTTTTAGATCGGAAAGATTCTGATCCTCCCCCGCATTGTGGCTCTTGTAACAATAACCTTATCAGTCACTATTTGTCACCATTTCTATTAACAAGGCATAATCCGATGAATAGACGGAACCTAATTCAAGCCACCGTCAATAATGGCAAGAAATAGACTACATGTTCCTAGAAAAGTAATAAGAAGCGTACAATTACATATATAAATAATAATTGGAATTGTCTAATATGTTTATAAGCACTTTATCATGTTTTGTCCCTGGGGTCTACTCTTTTCCAACTCGTTTGTTGTCTGTTAGTTGAACACAATCCGTTCCAAATAGACTTAGATAATAGTCAAATGTATCGCTATTTATAACAAAATGCATCGCCATTTATAACCCCATCGGTTATTAAAGTCATAACCACTAAATTCAAAATTGTTCATGTATAAAGAACTAGGACAACACTCTTTTATCGCGTTGATTCAACCATGTAATGTACTATAAGTGCTACTTCCTTCTGAGGAATATTTAGAATATCAACATTGAGTATGATCACCTTTACGTTACATGTATTGTTAATTTGCTATTCGACTTAATAACCTGTAATCATAAACCACAAGAATTTTGGAATCAAACCATGGGTACTCTTAGTAATATCCAATTCTATGTCCATAGCGAATTGGTGAAAGTGTTGATGTTCCAGAGAGAGCGCTTTATGCTTGAAGCAGAAGAAGATGTCACGTGACCTGATGGCGATGTCAGACTATGATAAATGCATCCTGATCGTGAGGTTATTGAGCACCGATTTTATTTACATACATGTCAACTTCTTTCCGAAAGTATTCTTGTATGTCCAGATAAAGTGTCATCATTTTTTGTTGGGTGGTGGTCCAATTTTATGTAATATGATATCTTAAAGCCGGGACCCATTTAGTCCAAACATCAATGGCATATCACAATAAACGTCAGAAGAACACACACAATAGACACAGAGCATATACGACTGGTATCGTCCAAACATGATACTTTGAGAAAGCATGTGTTCAACCCCCCATAATGAATAACACAATTTCTAAGAGTAAGCATATTAATTGAGAACAAAAAGAAATGGCAAACACACCCACACCAGTTGACTGAACATTTTGTTCATATTATTCCAAACAGTAATTTTGAATATGAAT
This sequence comes from Spisula subtruncata, assembly GCA_963678985.1. Classification (NCBI taxonomy): domain Eukaryota; kingdom Metazoa; phylum Mollusca; class Bivalvia; order Venerida; family Mactridae; genus Spisula; species Spisula subtruncata. The sequence continues at coordinate 3,113,170 of OY787672.1, forward strand.
TTAAATGCCATGACAAACATAAGGATGTATTACATAACGAAACTGCAATAAGTTATTTTTGTCTGTGATGACGACAGAATAAACGCAAGTTATGTTTGGATCGAGAAATGTTAACTATATTGCCATCAGACTGTATCGCTATCATGACAATTAATGTTGTTTGACAATAAATCGTTTGTATTAATGTATATGTATATAAATGGTCCTTGGTACGTATATAGTCATGCAATCCTATACAGCAAGAGTGATTATAAATATAACTGTTACATTAATAGGAACGCACCTTGAAGAAAACGGTTAGATTCTGCATTGTATAACATGTATCGCATGTAGTAACTCATGGATCGACGCACGACATTGTAAAGGCATAAAATAAAAGTTATAGTATCATTTTTGTCTTAACAACTTATCTAACTCTTTAAGCAGGACACGTATAAAGTATACAACACACAATTAACAATATTATGGTTTGACTTAGTCAATTGATGGTGTTTGACAGCCTCCACACTCATATAGCGGTACATTATATGGTTTTATGATTCAATTCACATTTTTTAACTCACAAATGATACGGTGACTTCTAAATCAGTCGAACCACAGAAATCTATATCAGGACCATTTATTTTTTCTACTTCACCCAGGTTATGTAAGAGGCACATTTTAATTTTACTAATAATATCTTACTGTCAATACAGTTGTACAAAATTGTGTGCATTTTTGTCATATACAGGGTGTCTCAAAATTCATGTCCGCTTGTTGCGGACGTATCACTCCGTAATTTATTGCTTTACATATCTGATTTATATGTATGACCAGAGGGCATTCAAATCAATGTAGAACTTACGAAACAATTATCCAAAATAATGCATACGAAACCCATAGAATGCATTTTGAGTAGCTACCCCCGATTTGGTAAAAAAACTGTCTTTGACGTCGTTTGACGATTTTAATGTTCTTCTTCATAGTCGGATGTGATGTTTTCTATTTTCTCCACAAATTGATATATTGAGTTTCGATGTAGTTATATATCTTCAACTGTATAATCAAACTTTCAAATAATATAAGAAGAAATAAATATCTAGGATATTTTGGTTACTTTTTCAATAAAAGTAGCATGACCAAATTCATTCTCCTACCAAGGCAGTTTTTGGAGATTGATACTTCATTAATGACTATTTTATACTTTCAAATTACATTGTATGACTACGTTTGGACTATTGGAGATAAGCTAGACATACCGCATATACATTCAACCCAGTATGTTCATTAGAGGCGTTTGGTGCATCTTTTATGCATATGATATGCCTAGCAATGTGTGAATATCAAATTGTCAGTCCTTTTTGTTTTTAAAATATATTCCTCCCTTAAATACGTCCGATTTCATTTCCTAATGACCCCTTATCAGTTTCTCAGTCAGTGTGCGCATAGTAGGGTACGACTGACTATTACTATGCCCTAATATGACATAAATTTTACCCATGTTACCATACAAACTATGCCATCTGCCTCTTCGGACATTTTAGAACGTCCGTTGCTAATGACGTTGGTATAACGTATATGACGTCATCTACTGTTCAAATATTGAGACATGATATAATTCACCACACATGCTTTACATTTAGCTTTCATATGAGACTATGATTATCAATTTACTGACTCATTTGACAAAGTAATGACCATTCAACAAGCGGACATGTATTTTGAGACACCCTGTATATACGACTGTTCTAGTAGACATAATTTGAGTCCATGAAAGTATGTATCAACCAGAGTTTACTTGTTTGTTCACAATCTGCGTTATAATTGTTCAGCATGTGGAGGATAGGACCTTGCCTATCCGACATACACGAGAACAGAATTCTCCTGATATACTGGTCTAATACAATGGAAACCTTTAGACAAATACCAACCTACAACAAGTTCCCCAAATAGATCGCACAAAGTCGCTGATGGTTAGACCAAACATTCCACAAATCAGCTTTGAACATCAGTAGACAGCTCATATTATGTACTCCACAAGGGAAGCCAACGAACGAAATAAGGACATTGCAACGGTTGGTACATTGATGATGAAGGTATTAATAGAACAGACATAACTCCTTGGAGTTGTAGAGTCTTGCACAGGACCGGTATACCTAAAGATAAAGGTCATCGGCAGGAATGTCCTTAGTGCAAAGTTATAAGAAAGCAAGTAATGAACCTTATCCATGTATACAGTACAAACTCGTACCATTATGATAGGACATTCACCTTCGTGCTGATTTTTTACCAGCGCTACGGAACAAATTGCTTGTTTGACCTATTAGTACGAAAGTTGATATCTTAAAAGCACACCTACCTTTTGTGGTACAATTATTAGCACCTTTCCGAGTCTTCCGATTAATACATTGATACATAATTATATATCCGGTACATACGTGTGGGTGTAGAAATATCTACGACAGGTGCCCCACTTATATTTGAACACTGTTGAACATGACATATTTTCATGGAAATATGGTATAAATGAAATATCTCTTTTGTACTGTGCAAACATATGTGTTAGGTAACATTTACACTAACTGGTTAGTTTATTTGAAAAATAGAATGAACCTAAAACAACATTTTTGTAGAGGCTAGGGTGTTTTGCGTTTTGAAGGTCAGACACTGCCATAAAAGCCCTTAAAAGTTGTTGGTTGAGCATGGATATTCCATTTTTGTGAAGAAAATATGCATTGTTTGTCACAGGAAGGATGTTTTGCGCTTTGTTGTTCTTTTTAACGAAATTACGCAAAAAATTAAAAGCTGACAAAAAGTAATGATACCTACAAAAATCGTAAATGGTTATTTAATAAGTAGGGCATATCCAAAAACCAAAATAGGGACTTCAGCGACGTTAAAAGTACCCATTGGAACTTTTGATTTGTTCATTTAGAAAATTATACATGCCGGACTCGGGATAAAATCGCTCAATACCACAAAAACAACATAAGGGAGACAAATGCCTTTAACGATGTGTATGCTTCAACGGAATCGTAAATGCCACAACTTTGTCACCTCTGTAGAGGCAATGCTTTCTCGTTGAGAAATATACCTTGAACGGACAGCCTACTATATGATAAATGTTGATAAGGCTACCCATAAGTTAACATTCCTTAAGCTTCACATGTTTCCGAACGTTTGCATAACGCATGATATTGTTTGCTATACTGGCTTAATGGAACACATATGTTTTACTAAAAAATCAAAGGTGAATGCACATTGCTGTGTACATTAGGTTCCAAACCATATTTGGTCAAAATGTTTGCAAAACAACTTTCCTGGAGACCATATGGGGAGCATGGTGTTTTGTCAACACTGAGCTTCAACTCCCTCCACAAAACACCATTCTGTACCTTAAGAACACGCATTTGAAGTATAGTACGCAACATTATTAAAGGCCAAAGTCTAATGAACATATACCCACAAACCCTTTAGTCTTAAGAATACTGCTGCGTTTATTACAGGCGGGAAATGCAAAAAGCATCGATCGAATTATTCGGCCTCAAAAAGTCAAACACCATACCCCCTACAAAATTGTAGATTGGGTGCAAACTAAGAAATAAAGTAATTATCAATAGTTGTATGTGTGTTCATAACACGTTATTTTGCACGATGATATAGAAATATTTTGATTATATATAATAAGCATCGAACTATTTGATATTTAATACTGTTCAAATATAAGTGGGGCACCTCTCGTATTTACGCAGCAGCAAAGAATATTCATAACCTTGCTGACGCGTTCTCCTTTGCAAAGGTTTATATTACAGCGGATCCACTTTTACTTGATTTTTTTTCCATAATCTGTCGGCAGCTGTAATGTCATGCAATCCTATACAGCATATCTGCTTATACATCTCTAACATTAATAAGAACGCATCTTGAAGAAAATGGTTAGACCATGCAATGTATATCACAGACCGCACGTAGTTACCCATAGATCAACGTACGACATTGTGTAGGCATTAAAAGAAAGCTGTATTTTTATTTGTTAACAACTTATCCAACCCTTGAACAAGACATGTATAACATATAAAAACGCACAATTAGCAACATATTATGGTTAGATAATTTATTTGATGGAGTCTTATATTAAGCCCCCACAAACAATATCAATTCATTATATAGAGGATATTTGTATTTTTCCGTGTATGATCGGCTGATAATTCACCGAGTGAGCAGCTGATGTAATATTTTCACGAGTGGCGTAGCCACGAGTGAAAATATAAGTCAGCTGCTCACGAAGTGAATTGTCAAACGCTCATACACGGTAAAATACTAATATTCTATTTATTTCATGCTTCAAATAGCTTAAATGATGGAAATACTCCACTTTATACCTGAAATGTTTTGCGTGACGTCGTTTTCCCGCCATGCACACGTCGAGTTGCAATCAAATAGTTCTTCTGCAATGGCTTCAATTTCGTCCATTTGTTTTACATTTATGTACATATAATGCTGTGTTATTTGTTAAAGATTAAGAGAGCAAGTGAAAATGCTTATTATTTTATTTTTGACGGCGAGGAAATTTGATTTTTAAAAAATAGCCCGTTTGCCGTGAAATTATGAACTGTGAAATTATGAACAGTGAAATTATCGGTGAATAATCCACCGTTATTCCACCGTAAACCACCGGTAAGCATGAAATAATGTTTTATAATTCTATTCATATTTTTAAACTCACAGATGGTGACTTCTTGACATTAAATGTTCATTTCACATGACTTTTTGTATTAATTCACGCCTACATTTATTGTATTTGTATGTTTATTTTTATGTCTGCCATGTAAATGCTCATTTTATTTTGAAATAAATCTATCTATTCATTCAGTGCACAATGAAGACCTATAGACACATACCAACAACAATTTTACCAAGATACACACAAAGTAGTTGATGGTTAGATCAAACTCTCCACAAACCAGCTTTCAACATCACCAGACAGATAGAATTGTGGAATCCCTAATGAGGAGAGAAAGAAATGAAGAAGGCATAGAAACATTTGGTACTGAGACTTTGACCGATCAGATTCAATAGAACAGACATCGCTTCATGGAACATCTGTAGAATCTTGTACATGAGCGAAATACATGACGAATACAGGTCAGCGACATGTATGCTCTTATTGCGCGGTTGTAAGTAAGCAAGTAATGAACCTTATCCTTGGTATACAAGGACATCTCTACAGTACAAAGTCATACATATATCTGAAAGGACATTCACCCTCATGTGTATTTGTTTACCAGAATCACGGTGCAAATTGTTTGTCTTATCTAATATTACAAAAGCATGTTATGTACAACGGAGGATAGGCAAGCCCAGTAGCAAAAAAATGATCATAGTCTGGCTGGCGTTTTCTCCTTTGCAACGGTTTTTATTACATTATGTAAGGAACACCTTCGGGACATCGAACGATAAAAAATGATATTGAGACTTTTACCTTCATATTGACTTGCACCTTTCCTTAAATAACCGGAGATTCCGCTAATGAGATGTGTAACCTAGTCGGTACTTTTATCTTCATATTGACTTGCACCTTTCCTAAAATAACCGGAGATTCCGCTATGAGATGTGTTACCTGGCCAGTATTTTATCTTCATATTGACTTGCACCTTTCCTAAAATAACCGGAGATTCCGCTTATGAGATGTGTTACCTGGCCAGTATTTTATCTTCATATTGACTTGCATCTTTCCTAAAATAACCGGAGATTCCGCTAATGAGATGTGTGACCTAGTCGGTACTTTTATCTTCATATTGACTTGCACCTTTCCTAAAATAACCGGAAATTCCGCTGATGATATGTGTAACCTAGTCGGTACTTTTATCTTCATATTGACTCGCACCTTTACAATAATAACCGGAGATTCCGCTAATGAGATGTGTTACCTAGTCGGTACTTTTATATTCAGATTGACTTGCACCTTTCCTAAAATAACCAGAGAGTCTCCTGATAAGATGTTTGACCTAGTCGCACGTGTAGAGACAATACTGTACGCAACACAATCATACCCTTACCTGAACATACCAGTCTGTATTCAAACGGATGAGTGTTTATGTGTAGTTGATGCTATTTAAGCTTGTATAGATACGTCTTCCTTGAGAATCCTACCCGCCAATTATACTATGTCGAACCAGGTTAGTTACTGCAAGTTTCCATAGCCTTGTACACGGTGAGTATAAACTAAACTCAGCATACCAATGAAATATTTAATACATGTAATAAGGCAAATCAAATCTATAACATCAATAACAATATCATATAACATTTAAACAAAATATACACAACGATAAATATTCGTTCCTATCATACAAGATAATGATCCAAGCATTACACTACAGTTTACACATATTGTTTATTCACACTTTATTGCAATGAGACGGGCTTTGAAACAAATTTTGGCGCATATTCCGAATTTAACCAGGCGCGTTACGACAGCCAATTCATAACAATACATATATGAACTGCTTAACAAATTATCAAGTAGTCCCCTGAAACGGTGTGTAAATGGAGAGTATATGATGTTAATACTTAATGAACATGGACGGATTGTGATAGTACAGGAAGGTCATTCTGACGACATTGGCAACATTCTGGTTCTTCCGGGTATATAATTTGGGAGCTCCTGGTGACATAAAGATATTCCAATATCGAATGCTTGTAAAGCTGAATATTATCACTCGACAAAAATACACGAATCATCAAGCTATGATAGAACATGAAATGTGCACGATGAATATTATCGGTATTGCATAAGGAATGTCAACATAATCCATAACCAAATATAGAGGTCGTTCATTATATATTAAAGACGGTCGATCCCAGACTAATCATGTAATATCGGATACTGGAAAAGGTGCTTCATTTAATCTATAATTGGCAGTTCTTATAAATATTTGTTTTAATTGTACTTTACATGGAGTGCATTCTATTGTGTTGTTATTTATTATCATTCCACGCACCTGAGAGAGTTCTATTAAGGTAGGCACATGTATGTGTAGACAATTAAATACGGATGAAATTTAGTCAGCTAAATCACTTCCTGGTGCTCCATTAGTAACCAAATGGAATTATCGGTAGATAGAATAAGTATAATAAAACGCTCCTTTTGGCTGTCGATGAGGGATGATATATCATTAGTTATACCAAAGTGAAAGTTGATTACGTTTCCGTTGGATTATGTTTATATATACCCTGAAACATATTAACCAGTTGAACAAATATCAAATATTGTAAAAATAAGGAAGGATATATATACGATTTACATGTATAAATAAATAACACAATCATATAATTAATAAAATCACAAGCATTTTTATAGACATATAGTTTATACAGATTCAAACGAGATACATAATCAGCTAAACATTTGCACTATCAACTTTATAACAGTAAAACCCGATCACACGATTCCGTACAAAATCATATGAATCAATTTTAATATGTCTACAATATGTGTTCTATTTCAAGAGCACATGTTCTTGAACTCATCAGTAGTATTTGCTTTAGAAGAAAGAAGGTCCAAAATTATGGTTGCTGAAATAGCATATAAAATGTTACTAAAATGACGTTTATAAGGTTGCTAAAATAGCGTATCATTTGTTGCTTAAAAGCGCATACAGTGTAGTTAAAACGGCACATTCAATTAATCTAAAATAGAATATGCAAGATTTTAAAAGTAGAATATGCAAGGTACCAATGCAATCAATGTTGCTACATCAGCGCATGCAAAGCTGCTACAATGATATACATGAAAGGTTGCTAAAAATCTGTTTCTCCTCATTAACTTTGACCGATATTTGTTTTTAGATGGAAATATTCTGATCTTCCCCCGTATTGTGGCTCTTGTAACAGTCACCTTAACAATCACTATTCATCACCATTTCCATTAACGTAGCATAATCAGATGTACAGACGGAACCTTATTCTAGTTACCGTCAGCAATGGCAAGAAATAGACTACATATTCCTAAAAAAGTAATAAGAAGCGTATAATTACATGTATAAATACTAATTGGAATTGTCTAATATGTTTATAAGCACTTTATCATGTTTTGTCCCTTGGGTCTACTCTTTTCCAACTCGTTTGTTGTCTGTTCGTTGAACACAATCCGTTCCAAATAGACTAAGATAATAGCCAAATGTATCGCTATTTATAACAAAATGCATCGCCATTGATAACGCTATCGGTAATTAAATCCATCGCCACAAAATTCAAAATTGTTGAAGTATAAAGAACTATGACAACAATCTTTTAGCGTGTTAATTCAATCATGTAATGTAATATATGTGCAACTTCCTTCTGTGGAATATTTAGCATATACACTTTGAGTATGTTCACCTTTACGTTACATGTATTGTTAATTTGTTATTCGACTTAATAACCTGTAATCATAAACCACAAGAATTTTGGAATCAAACCATGGGTACTCTTAGTAATATCAAATTCTATGTCCGTAGCGGGTTGGTGAAAGTGTTGATGTTCCAGAGAGAGCGCTTTATGCTTGAAGCGGAAGAAGATGCCACGTGACCTGATTGCGATGTCAGACTATGATAAATGCATCCTGATCGTGATGTTATTGAGCACCGGTTTTATTTACACACATGTCAACCTCTTCCCGAAAGTATACTTGTATATGTAGATCCAGTGTCATCATTTTTTGTTGGGCGGTGGTCCAATTTTATGTATGATACGATATCTTAAAGCCGGGACCCATTTAGTCCAACATCTATGGCAGATCACAATGAGCGTCAGTAGAACACATATCCCCAACAACACACACATAAGTACCGTGATGTAAATGCTGAAAATATATCAAATATTCATGTATTAGATATTGAATTGGACAGATAATGCAAAGTCATGACATACAGAGGCGGCGGAAACCACCACACATGAGCGTACCACAAACGTAGCGACCGTATATTCCCAACTAGGATGCACTTGCTAAATGCATGTATACATCGCTGGCTTAGAATTGAGAAAGTTGTAACAACAAAATCAATATTTTGAGAAAGCAAGAACAGCTGTCTAAAATTTACTCTTACCCATGGTAAAACAAGCTTTTTCAACTTTAGTTTTGTTAACATTACATGTTCCGATTTTCATGAAAATGAGATCATAAGAAGCGCCTTATGATGTAGATTGCAAATATGCATTAGTCTTATAAGGTCATTTACGACCTTTTCATTCTAAGCCAGCGACATGTTCGTTTTTGACCGGGCTTTTCGGTTAGTACTATTCCTTGATAAAAACATGTTTACACCAATGTTTTCATTAAAAGTGAAAAAAAAATTTTGTATTTCACCAGAAGCGCGCTTAATAACAGTTTCCTGATCTCGTTTCATTAAAGTTGATTCCAGTAAATAGCTTTTAAAGGTCATCCATATGTGTATACAGTATATGGGTCATCTCCGTGACATTCGTTTGACAAAATATACGCGTATAATTAAAATGTTTTCTTTCAAAATTTACGGCTTTCAAAAAAATATAAAATCGTTTGCCAATAAGCGTGGCATGACACACGTAAATGTTTCTTTTGTTTTCCACTTAAGATTATTAAAGAGCCATGTTATTGTATTCAGAAATAATTATAAGTTATTCCTAGAAGCTACTTATTTTAAGTATCAGGCTGTGAGGTGATATGTTGTAAATGTACGAATATTAAAATTCTTTATGAGAAGTAATTAGAGAGGGTGCTTAGAAATATATTTGAGAACACATTATTTCTGTTCTCTGTGCACTTCACTTTTTCACAACTACGGATTCTCACAAGGGACAGGCATACACGGAGACCCCAGGTCAGCGGCAATGCCATCATTGCGCGGTGGCATGTAAGCAAACACGCATTGTACCATTGATAATAACAATGCTTTTTTCGCAACACTTTTACGTACAGTACAATTCCCAGAATCACGGAACACCTTACGCTGTTGTAGAAATAGTCTAGCATGTATATAATTTTGTTTTATAATTATCCACGGTATAATGTGGAAAGGTGAGCCTGGTAGCAATCAGGAAAAGTACCCAGTCATTTAGAAAGGAAATACATATAGAGTACATTCAAATTTAAAATTATTTACACACCTTGGTATAGGAGTGTGGGTATATTAGCAAGATGTCTATATATCTTAGCATTCCTTATTAATCAAGAATAGTCCAGCAGTCATTTACTAATTAGTGCATAGTTATATACATGCGTATATGCACTAATTGGAGTGTGAATTTGTTTGAATATTATACGCGCGGAGATAGGAAAGCCCAATATAGCAATCAGAAAAAAGTCAAACAGTCATTTGAGCAAAGCAATTCACTGCTATATACAAACGTCCCACTGAGCATTTGTTGCCTCGGCGATGTAACACCGATGTACATTGAATAAGCTTCAGTAGGCATTGGGAAGCGGATCCCTTGAATAAGCTTCGGTATGCATGAGGATCCTTTGGTCTAGGTAAAGTCTAGGGTTAAATCATGAGATGAATTGTTAACTATGCAGATAACTCCAGGGTGATAATTAATATATGGTAACATAAATAACTTTATTAACTTCGTCCATTTTTAACATAATATTTGTTGTTATATGTCAATGATTAACATATACATGTAAGTTTTATTCAGGACATAAATCATTTTCAAATGTTTAATATTTTTTCTCAGCAGACGTTTGAAGCGATTTCCTTATTGCTGCAAAACTGCCAAAATCAGTACCAAATGAAGTCGTATATTACCAATAATTCCTTGCATTTTACAAATTAATGCTATAAATTTTACAGTGTATTGTAGTTTTCAAATCAATTAAATATACTGGTTTTGTAACATACGCTCCCTCCTTCAGACATTCGCATGATCAAAAATGCAAAAGGAATTATGTTCTTTGAGTACAGGGGGCATATTTAAATATAATCTTCAGCGAAATATTTATGTTACCATATATTAATGATCACCCTGTACCTTGATCATACCGCCTCGGATGTACATTGCTAATTGTAGGTTCTCCGATATTTTTAGGTAAGCTCCCTGATGCATTGGGACATTTAATGACATTGAGAGTACATCCGGGGAAAACATCAAGAGATGGGGTTGAATGTTTTGATAATGAAATCGACAATTGTATCACTGTATAATTACAATTATTTTAATTAGCACTGCAACTAAATTAACCCTTTGCGTATTTAACACTATTTAGATAAATTCGTATCACTTTGACGAACATTTTTGTCGTGTTTTCAAGTCATCTACAAATTCTTAACGACGATTGTCTATGATGGTCCGTTGTGACACCGCACACGAGTTCGCTCAAACTCTATCTGTACGAATCCAGCTATTACGCTGTTCGAAGTGTAAATCGTTGGCTGGGTAACGATGCTCCAATAATGACACGACACGAGTTCGCACGAATCCAGAAAGTGAGTCATGGTCATGCATAGGGTAAATGTGATCAAGACATTACTCAGATAATATTTTATAACTGCAGTGCATGAACATGACTGTACACATACATTCTTCAAGAATCCTTCTAAATACAGGCTTAATTCTTTTGAGGCAAGGCTATGGAATTTTCAGAGCGATAAAGAAGCAAAAACATACATATTTTAGTTCAAAATCGTACGTTGTCAAAGAAAAATGCAAAGTAGAATCTACATAGACATTATATATTGAGCACCCAACGTGTGTTATATCTGCAGTTAATGTACATCTTTTATGAATACAGGTTTTATTCGCTAAATTATCATCAATCCGAAACATTTGAATTGAGATCAATGGAGCAAACATTTAAACCATTTAAACTTTATTCAGATTTCATTACGGCTTTTATGTAATGTGGGATCAATGTTGCTATATAAATGTTAAATCCTGTACAAATGTATTCATTGACAGGTCATAAATACGTTACCCTCCAATATACAAACTTCGACGATAGTTTAATTTTATATTCAATCCCGTTGGTATAACTGTTAACAACAAATAAGATCGATATAGTTTCACACTGGACACTGACAGAATATAACACTTAATGACAGCTTTCTCTTCAGGATAGGTGATTTTATTTTGAGGCGGCTAAACATTTATTTACTTGAGCCTAAACTTTTATAGGCGTGTTGCCTGAAGGGAATTTTACTACATGCGCACTGTCTACTTCCTTTTCTGATAATCCTGTAGCGAGGCAGTGTGTCATTTAATTCTTAAAAACTGCTTAAGTCATGGGTTAGAATAGATTTTTAGCTTAGATTCGCATTAAGCAGTACATTTATCTTTCTCAGCGACAATATTCTTGTGTGTCCATTGTTTAGCAAATTTTAGAATATATTAAAATAAAATTAAACATGAACCGTGGGTATTATGTCTATAGTTCTAAAAAACATGACTATTGAAAATGTTTACGTTAATTATCTAACTATTTAAATATTGTATCTTTTAATAGCCCGATCATATTAATTTTAAGTACATGCAAATTGGTAGTTGACATTACGCCAGAGCAGAGATCGCCCGCCTGATTGTTTGACGAAGATACCTGGTGGAGTTTTTTTTAGCTAATCCATTATAATAAGACCACAATCAACCATGTTTTTATAATTTACAGTTAAAATTGATTTAAAAAATATTGATTAAAAACCGATGGAATGTCAATTGAACAACTTGGGTAGCTTTGTTATTGATGGTGCTCTGGACTAAACAGAACTTTTATTGTCGGGCACCTGGCAACGTTAGGACTACGATAAACATTTTAACCAGTTTGCGGCTCACCAACTGACCCAATCAGTTCTAACTACGCTTGTTTCAAGATTCGGTCTATGTGTATGTATGACTTCATATCAACTTTCATTTATTTGCTTTTAACAACGCAGACCAAACAAAAGTATCCCATACATAGCCTACAATTACTTCTTTCAATGTATAACACTAATGAAAACTGTCATATTTTCTATACACGTTATTCCCTGTGTATTGCAAAAAGTTTGAAATCTTTAATGTAAACATTTGATTGTATCGTGACAAATCTTTACCGTATACTGTATCCAGGCCTGCCAGTTTGTGGCACCCATATGGAAACAACGTCAATATACGATTATAGATCTAGATGCTAGAACCCGTAGCTGGGTAACTTGTATAATAATGTAATTAATCATATTTCTATAGATTTGTATCACACAAATACATATTTTAAGTACTCCAACATCTGAACATGGGTGTAGCATATTTAGTATATGTATACGAAGATCTTTTATAATTTATTATTTTTAATTGATGCTTTGGTTTGAAAATTAATTACGGGATGGGGAGAGCATGCGCTCAAACATATAAAGCTTAGTTAAATAAAGTAACCAGATTTCTAGGCCCGCTTTTAGCAGTTCAGCCATTCAGCCACCCTTTGAAATTTGGATTTCCCCATGTCATTGAACATGTATAGACATTGTTATTCACACCATAATCAAGTGGAGAATAAAGATATATCAGACTTTGGACAATCCAGACAGTGTTTAAACCTGGGACCTCTCGATCCCGAACACTTTAACTCTAGGAACTGTTTCACCACAATTGTGACACTAAGCTCATCAGTTTTATGCCAAAACGATAATTATAATAATAATACTATTTAGGCAGGTAGCATGGCAAACGATTTCATACTAGAACAAGTAAAAACTGAAGAACATGGTTTTCATAAGGAGCGAATACATGTTCGCAGGATTCATGGTCACTGCGGATCTGCGAACGATTCTTAGAAACGCGGACTATTCTTTCCACGAACATGTTAACAGCCAATATCGCTATCTCTAAAAGTCATAGTCATCAAAGCTATTTTAAAGTTTCCAAGAACTAAGGCACATGGAATCATTCAATAATAATCAATATAATAGGACATTGGTGCTATCGTTTCCATGGAAACGGACCTTCAATGTCCATTGTCACCTAAAATACGCTATCTTTGACCGCTTGTTTTGAAACATTGAAGCAACACATTACATTTCAAGGACTTTGACTGAAAATAGCAAAACAAGGTCACATGTGTGTGAGGCATTTTCCTTGCTGAAATAACCTAGCTCAGGTATACAATTCTATTAGAATGGAGCCAAAACAAGGATATCATAAAGTTCTAAAATAATGTGTATGCTTTCAAATGGTCACGATTGTATTTTTGGCTAAATTTGGTTGGATAGTGGATGTATAAAGGGCTATAACTTCACATCACTATGTTTTAGCCTTACAACTAAATGTTCCATTCTAGTAACTAGTATGTTGCCTGAATGCCTACGCACTGAGACTGACACATAAATATTTTCTTGTCTACTTGGCGGTTTCCAAGAAATCGGATTGACTGTTCGCGGCCTGTAGAAACCCCGAAATTGGATAATAATATGTCCCCTACCCCTTAGAAACGCTATGACAATGGCGTACATTAATTTCTACATAGTTTGGGCATACCTGAAGAGTGCATATGTTTACTTAATGGTTGCTAAGACTACGAATATTTTTAATAATTATTAACTTTTGTGTTGAATAGTTACATAAAAATTTGTTTTCACGAAAATAACAATAGAAGTTTTATAAATGTACCTATCTCGGGTAAAAAAAACTAAAATTATATCAAAGAATGTTAATATTACAATGCACGTATGTACTTATTTAGCCATTCCAGGAATACGGTAATTTTCACCCTCTCTCTTTTTATGTTCCCAAACAGCGTTCTCGTAAATAACTTTCCACACCTGACCCAAAACATTGGCTACAATAAACAAGCCACACCATAACATATTCTAGTTCAACCAGCATAATATTTTATGTTAGTCTGTGAAATTGACTAACAACTGGTGTATGAGGATGTCATAACAAAACTTTGACCACTAAGAAAAACATGCCGAGGAGAAGAAATTACTGAGAACTCGTGTTTTTCATTCGAATCCTCTTCCATGAGCTGTTGTTTATTTAATAAAACAATAATCGACGTTCATTCAAAGACTTGACAAGAAATTTCAACACACAATAGTCATGGATCATTTATTACGATGCTCATGCAAAGTAGAACTCATACCAAAGACATTGGTCAAAAGAATAATTGGAACTTATTAAAAAAAACCACAGACCATACAGTTTTAAATACAAAACATTGGCTACAAAGAAAATTCCATATTCATTCGATTCATTATAATTATTTTATATAACATTTACAGTCGCTTCGATACACTCTTCACTACTACTTGTAGTTAGGACGTGTTGTGGTTAGGTATTATTTCTATGTTGCTTTTGGTATTGTGCCGTATGTTTTGGCTTGCGTCCTGTTTCTGCTTTTTCCATTGGTGCTGCTTTCCTTGTCCAGTTTTTATTATCTCTATGCCATTATAGTGTTGTAAATTGTATATTGAAAATGTATGTGAAATAAAATGTACTTAAACTAAACTTAAGAATATTTCACACCGGTAACAAAGTTTTGGCGACTAAGAAAATGTATGAAATACATAAAAAAAATGTTTTGTCACAGAGAACACCCTGCATTCGTTACACAGCATAGGCCACTACGAAAATTACGAATTTATAACTGAGACATTGGTCATAAAACAATCGGAACTCTTTCCAAAAAAAGTCATAAAAATGATAAAGTAAACACACAACCCATTTCAAAACATTCCCCACAAAAACTGACGACTCTGATAATTCCAAAACATTCCGTAATCAGTATACACCTTTAACGCCGAAAAAACAACAGAACACACGACTATACACATAACTAAAAAAGTCTACAATGCTGAATCCACAGTCGACACAACACATTGATAACTGAGAAGAATCAGAATTCATAACAAAAATACATTGGCATTAAAAAGTTCGAACCGTGACAACTATTGTTAAATATCTATTTATCAGTATCCTTGACATCAATTATGTTTAAGCAGTTGTTTACAAAATCAGCTAACAGTTCCTCCAGCATTTAGGTCGGATACGAACATACTGTAAAAACGCTAATATTGCCTTACGCTAAATATGTGGAACTTAAAACGCGCTAACACTTCGACCCGCTAAAATACCCTCTTCATAGGCTACATTTTGTAGTTACTAAGTACCACAAATCAATGTGTATACCTCTGTGCCATTTGTAATCACGGTTTATCCACATTGTTTCAAGAATCAACTCAAACATCCACGTGTATCCATTCTTGTTCACATACACTAATGGCGACGAGCAGGACTAGCAGCACGCCCCAGGTAGGTGGGGGAAGATCTAAAAACACAAACGTCAATCTCTCCCCTTTTACAACACCTTCCTTTCAATCATGTCACCAATAACCACCAATAACGTTTAATCTGTTTGGTTTTATATGAAATTGTCGTATACTTTATAAGCTGTTTGATATGAAGAAATCTGTTGGGGAATTGTTAAAGCCAATTGTTAAGTATTGGTTTGTTTGTAGTGTCCCGGTATAGAAATGTCAACATTGGAAGGGAATGTATGCGGTTGGCCGGTGTATGTGTAACGATTGGGAGAATGTTATATCAGACAAGTTTGTTTAACCTCTAAACACTATTTTCATAATTAATTTATAATAGAAGTGGTGGTAGCCGGAGTGTGGCATGATTTGATGTTCTGATTTAACATTCATTTCAAACGTTAAGTGCTTTAATTCGAGTTATTTGCATAATGTACATCGTTTAATCAATACCTTACTAAAAGTATTTCAATAGTGATCGACGTAGGATGTAGCAATAGCATTGAATGTTTAAGATTTAATTGAATGATGTATGTGAAAATGAATACAGAAAGCTTTTTAATGTGAATAAATATGAAACTGTTAGTTTACTTAATAAATCATGCAAATCATCTACGAGTAAACTTTGATTTGAATTTAGATACAAAATGATGGTTTTAAGCGTACGAGAAATATACAAGTAATAATGTATGTTCATGCCATGTATAGTTGTGAAGCACAATTAACTATGTTTTTTTTTCATATTTTTTGCGCTTTATGAAATGATTGTTTTCATATTATTGTAAATCCATTCGTATTCATATTGATTTTCATTTCGCAGGTGAAAGTAAATTCATGCGGATTAATGAATTCGAGCGAAGAGATTCGTGGGGGTCAATTCAGGGTCAAAAGCGAAAATATAGAAAAATAAAGATCTTAATACCGACGTTTGTAGTATTTAGTTTGACTGTAATTAACATACCAGATAATTTCAACTGTATATTGCTTTTGTAATAACCTATAAGTACAACTTTGAATAACCAAGTTACTCATGTCTCCACATTTTGAAATTTTAACAAATCTATGCATAAAACTGAACATGCATGAGAAAAATGTAGGTGTTTGAGAAGCAATTGATAATTTTTATGTTATTTAATTTATATAGCTGCCATAAATCGATCATAACGTCCCCTGTCCTAATAATAAAAGTTCGGCTAAACCCCTCAAGTCTTTTTGCTGACCTGCCGGGGATATCACCATTCAGTGGGCCACACACTCGGTGGGAACGGATAGCGCTCTCGACAAACAACCTGAAGGTCCCTGGTTTTGGATACCGGACATGCAGCTGTTTGATGCGTTCGTCGGCTCAATCTTAAACTACGCTTGTCCAGTATGGGGAATAACGAAGGCGCATGAACCCGAAAGGGTACATCTACAATACTGCAAATCGATTCTAGGAGTCAAGCAATCAACCAGTAACGCGGCTATATATGGTGAGCTAGGGCGATATCCGCTATATGTAAAACGTTACGTACATGTTATTAAATATTGGCTGAAAGTTGTTAATTCCAACAATTTATTAATCAAAACAGTTTATAACGAATCATTTTTACGCTACGCAGAAGGTACGAAAAACTGGGTCTATAATGTCAAGTCATTACTCGACCAGTACGGGTTTAGCTATATATTTGATAATCCGCACGGTATAAATGATTAAGCTTTTATTGTAGTTTTCGAAAAAGTTGTTGTAGACTGCTTTATTCAGAAATGGTATAACGACGTATCGAATAATAACACGTTAAACACATTATATTATGTGTATTAAAATTGAGTTTGGACTATCTAGCCATCTAACAACATTACTTTCTCCAAAGTTACGTAACTGTATAACGAAAATTAGAACATCGTCGCATAATTTATTAATAGAAAGTTTAAGGTATGGTAGGAATCGGAAACCTAGAAATGAAAGAACATGTGTTCTATGTGATAAATCTGATCTGGAAGATGAGTACCATTTCATAATAATCTGTGATCAGTATAAAGATTTGAGACAAAGATATATATCAAGAAGATATTATATCAGACCATGTATGGCTAAATTTGTAGATCTCTTAAATACCACCAATAAAAAATTACTTGTAAATCTCGCAAACTCTATTGTACTTGCCAGCAAACACAGACTAACGCTTATGTAGAAAACCGTATAGTCTTTTTCCAACACCTAAGCAGTGTTCTTATTTAAACTATTTGTACATTATATTATATTTTCATTCGAACATAAGAACAATTTCAGCAGGATGTATTATCGTAACATTCTCCCTATATTCTCTACCGAACTTATTTTTTTGTTTCTTAGTATGACTGTATATGCATGTTTATTGGAATAATTTAAAAGTATGTTTTTTTGTATTTCTGTATGTGTGTTTTGTATGTATGTATGTTTATATGTATGTATGTTGTATGTATGCATGAATGTATGTTTACTCGAGCGATTATTAAGATGTTTGTTTGTATGTATGTATCATGTGTAAATTTAAATTGTATAACTATGTAGTGATGATGTGCAAAAAGCACAAATCTAAATGAAATAAACAATTATCTATCTATCTATCATGTTAAAAAAACAATGAGCCTATTGGGAATGAGCAAAGACAGCGCATCCGGATTCCTTTCATCACAAATTTTCGGTTTTCTCCATGAAGCCTGGGGTCATTGGCTAATTTTGGCATGGATAAAGCCGGATGGATACGCACTATGATTGCCTCAGTTGAACACAAACATCACGCAATGCCATAGTACGTCCAGTCAATAATCTATAAATATTACGACTTCCGGTCTACTGGTAGTCACAATCTAGCCGGGATAATCTTCCTACCATTAATACATGAATACCCTGTATAGCAGGTACCGAAACAGTACGGTATGAGTTATCCTCCTTATGGACTTATTTGTATTTGTGCGTATACAAAGATTGAATATAAAACGTTTGGAGCTAACCAGGCCTAAATTTATGGATGTATATATTCATGTATACATAATTATTGGCACGTATACTTGAGTTGGAAAGTTCAATATTTCTTTTCGTCACACCCAATCAAGCCATCAAAACCTTATACATGTATATATTATAGCGGGACATTTCAATGAACAAAATGATCAATGCGAGAAACAGGTAGCTTTCAATGGCTAACAATCGAGAGTTTTATAATTATACACTTCTACCTACACGTATGTAAATTCTATAACACTCCCCACTCAATTAACAAAGGTAACATAATGGACGAACTATATCAAAGACGTGAAATGACATTGCATACTTAAATATAAGCACTCACGTTCACAAATATGTTATGGTTTCGTTTTGTTTGTTGATAGCGTTCTCGTTAGACTGTGTGGTATAGTGCATTGTCCTTTCTTTCCTGTCAGTGTGGCAATGACAGTCAATGACAGACAGGTTGTGCGAAATTACAAATCCCGGTGAGCTTTATACAGTCCGGTAGGATTCCTGCTCTTTAATTGGAAGAAGAAGAGAGTTCCTACTAAGGCAGCTCTTTCATAAAATACTCATTCCATTAAAGTTACAGCGCCAACACACACAAGCTTACTGGTCTATGTGTAAACAGTCAGTTCATTTATTAGTTGGATGTGAAACCCTGAAGCGCCCCGGTCCAGAATCAAACCAATGAACAATAGCCAATGTAATTTACCACTCCATTACCGTGATTGTATACATATATATTGGTGTTTTTTTCAGCTGAGGTTGTATATTTGCGGGTTGGACTGAATTCTTCAAATATAAATGTTCGGTTTTCAGCATTTTATTAGAGATATTTTTTCAAATTGAAAATAAAGGCAACCAGACTAGTTTAAAGACTCTGTTCGTCAGTCAAAGTGTGAACATTTATCGGACAACAGACTAAAATTATCATTCTTCACGGTTTCTTTCAAACTTATTCTTAAAAGTACGATATTTGAATTACATGTGTATATAATGCTTTGTGTAGAGATGTCACATACAAGTCAGGTATAATCTAAAAGCAAACATGAAATGAATTACTTTTATAGTAAACACGTTTGTTAAAGTACTTATGTAAAGTACTATAACATTTAAAAGTAAATACGGATCAAATTACGACAGTACACCGTTAGAATAATCACACCCCATTGTAGTTATGAATTTCTTTTGTTACAATAAAAAGTTTCACTAGACGTTACACAATAGAACAACCTTGAAATCATTTTATTTGAATGCCCAGTATAGCCTTTACTCGTATTTGCCAGCCAGCTTTCTGTTGAAATATGGCCTTAATACTGACCGTTACATCAAAAGAAGAGAACAGAATAGAACATATCGCTGGCTTAGAACCAGAAGGTCGTAACTACCAAACCGATATATTGAGAAAACTGTCTGTAATTTAGTCTTTACCTATGGGAAAACACGTTGTTAAAACTTCCTTTTGGTCAACATGACAATTTAAGATTTTCATGAAAATAGGCTCATAAGAAGCGCCTTGTGCAGTAGATTTCAAATATGTATGAGTCTTATAAGGTCGTAAGTAGGAGTTACGACCTTCTGGTTCTAAGCCATTGATATATTTATCGGTACAATAATTCACACGTATACAGAAAAGTTCTATACATAAATGCACTTCAACAAGTTTGAAATCATGGGGGGGGGAATGTTTGCCAATTTAAGGAACAATAACATTAAATTCATAACAAAAATGGTGGTCCACTGTTTAGATCGATTCACTTCCAAGACCGCACTTTTGCCTGGCTTTATTTGCGGAATGGTACAGACAAATCATATTAAATGAACGTACGTGTTGATGTTGTGTATTTGTATTTTCGTGCGTCATATAATTATTTATTGTAAATATGCTACCTGTTTATCTCCTTTTTGCATTAAATGAGAGAAAAACTGATATTTGACCTTTTTTACTTGATCTGTATTATGTTTACAAAAATTGTCACTTTTAACAATGAAAGAGATTTAACGCTAATCTCGAAATGTACTTGAAATCAATAATAACAACAGAACAGAACAGAACAGAACAGAACAGAACAACAATGTAGGAAAACACACCAAATTTTGAGAACCCATATGTTATGTACTGCAAAATATATTGCATTATAATAAATGGTCACATGTGAGACCATTATTGGCTATGAACTTATGAAACAATTTCAAAACGCCAATATGTAATATAATAGCCTTAGAATAGTTATGTTAATTCTAAATTTAAAACAATGAATATAAATTGGGTAATATGTATATGGGAAGGTAGCACTCAACTAAAACAGGCCGCGAACATAACCTGCTAATGATATAAACGGAATGTGATCAAAGTAACCAGATATTTTTATGAATAGTTCCAAAATTTAAAGGGATGTCTGTTGGGATATGTGATGCTCATCTGACCCGTATTTGTGTACTTTTTTGAACGCCTCGTTGGATACAATTGACCCTTAGACGCCTAAAAATTATAGGTATGCTCAAAGACCTAAATTGTAATTTAGGTCTTTGGTATGCTCGAGGGGATATATGCGATGCCCGTCTAACGCGCATTTATGTATTTATTTTGAACGCCTTGTTGGATACAATTGACCCTTAGACGCCAACGCATTTGAATGTAATATACAGGAAAGAATATAATTATAAGTTAGTACTTAAGTGTAAATATATAACGTTATTTAGAAACACCATTCACACATCGGACTATTTAAATAATCGACAATGAAGAACAAACTCTGGGGAGAAATCTCGAAACTTAAAAAAAATTCTTAAGCCAAGCATTGTGCAAATAGCTAAAAGCTTAAAAGCAAATTCGTCAATGTGTGGGAAATATTAGCCGTGAATCTTAATAAATATAGTTAAATAGGATATGGTTCTATTGTTCTATAAATAGTATATGGAATCATTGGTTAAAATTCTAATTTTTTTTTCACCATGATGTATTTGACAAACTTATAGCCATAGAACCCATTTCAAAATATAGCTTTGCTAAAAACCGACTGTTTTCATATGCTAGTATAAACAGACAAACAAAGCCAGCAAACCTATACAATTTAAGTTATATAAACTGGAATCAACTTTAATAACTATACATAACTCCCGTCCGGCTGTACGAAAAGTTTGGGTTCACTAAGTAAGTTTGACTTAGCTAAGATATTATATGAAACGGGACCCCGGTAATATACCATAGACTTAACTAATAATAATAATGTTTGAAAATATTTATATATAGCTTTATATAGCTTTTAAAAAATTGAATTTACCAATTGTCTAGGGCTCTTTTCAGCTGTTAAGCCGCTCAAGCACCCTTTGACATTTTAACTTCCCCTGGTATTTGGGCTACCAATGGAAATCTATGTTGTGTCACCAAGAGGAGACTTATTCACTCCTGTGTGCGAGGCAGCCAACATTGATCTGCGGCGCCCAGGAATAGACACTGCCCTCGCACGTACCAATTTATACCTTGATGGAGCGGAGCATGTGGGTCTTGCTCAGAGACAGGGGTTGAACCCGGGACCTCTCGATCCCGAAGTGAGCGCCCTAACTCTATGCCACCACTCCCTACTAAGCGCTAAACAGGCAAAAAACAGCTTATTGAAAGTTCAACAAAAGACTTAATAAATCACTTGATTATCAGTGATATGCAATTTTGAACAGGTGTGTTTTTAATGTTTTTAAGAATTGTCAGAGAATAATAATAACAATGGTTAAATTTATGAAAATATGAAAATGAAATAGCTTACGTGTAGTCCTCATATTTGAATGTCATATCTACCAACACATATAACATCAACAAAACACGTACAAATATTCACATCAAATCAAATATATCTATATCACTGTTGGCCTACTATTTTTTTATTAATCAAATATTGGACGTGACTCTGTCAATAATCCGTTTAAATACATTTTATGGTTCAGATTTGACTAATCTTCCGTTTCACGTTGTGTACACTAGTAAATACATGTAAACATATTAATCCGGCATTATATAGACTTAAACGTCAAACCTATTAATTTCTAAATTGTACATATAGGGTGTCCGGAACCATTGATCAATTGGCCAATTAACGTACAATTAATAACGAGACGCGTGATATATACCGAAGCGAGCAATCGGTACAAAGTAATAAAGACGCTATTAAAATTGTCCCAATTTTTAACCAACTCGTATTGTTACGTTTTGAAATTGCACATAATAATGTAATACAGTAATGATTGAGTCACAATGACCCTACGTGCTCTTTGTGACTGGGCTGATTTTGACGAACGCGTACGGTAGACGTGCGAAATCAGTACCCATGCGAGCTCCACAGTATTTAACAGCGACATCCACATCGCACGATTCCAATTGGGTAACGTATGGGGACGGAAGTGGATACCTTGACAATTTTAATGGACGTTTTTCGTCGGTTCGGTAAGTAAATCTTGAATTTGTATTGTTTAATAAGGCATTTCAAATGAAAACAAGCTGACCTCCGTATCCGGTCTTGTTTTTAGCATGCGACCCATGGTCGTTTTCCCTCCGAACACTCGCAATGTGCGGTTTTTGGTTACTGACACCTTGACAACCAGTCATACTGCTAAAGCAGACAAGTCCATTGTTAACAAGTTATCCATAACAGCCAAAAGACATTGCCTTACTCAGTCGCTCATAACAATTCACTAACAGACGGGAAAAGAACCCGAGACCTCTCGATGCGAAAGCGCATGCATGTCCTACCTCTACGCCACCAGTACACATAAACTATTTGCTGAAAATAATTCTGTAAAGAAACGACATTTGTTTGAAACCTTAAAGGAATATTTTAACGAACATTCCGAATCTGACGAAAGTCAAGATCTTCCTAGTGTATAGCACAGCGCCGTGTATTTACTGAGGTTATGCCACATTGGGTCGTCAAACTGTGAGGCACACTGAGTGTACTGAGTAATACCCATTGCGTGATTTTGTCATTTATTTGTTAACCCATAAAACTATTTCCAGACAGAGTATAGAAAGATTGAATTGAATAATGGTCGAATGGTGATCAGTTTTATTACATTTTCCAGCCATATACAAAAACATGTATGCAGTGGTACGAATTAGCATATTTGGCACTGATGTTATTTGATCGGGGATTAATATAAATTTACCATTTTCCAGCATGACTAGTAAAATAAATTTTCATATCACAACACGGATTGTGCTGCATGTACTTTGCATGCAAGTTATGGGAGTTATATCATTATTTATGAAACAACCATCTCAAGACTGATCACTAATTTAAAATGACAGTCAAACATAAGAAAACAATTAATGTCTACTACTAAGTATATCCTAATTGTTTTGTTCCTAATCTGTGGTGTCGTTTATCTGATAGACCACCTGACACTCGATCAAATAGATAATGTAATTAACAATGATATCTAATTAGCTTATTGGTCTATATACAGTGTACATAATAACATGTACTTATGTTAGTGACTGGTGTATACCATTACAATCTGTGTATGTATATCTTCTGTCAAAAGCTTCCGATGCTTGAGCTCGATTAACAAGGTGATCCTTTTAAATTATTCTTCTTTTTTAAGTAATTGCCAATGTATACTCGTTCTTGTTAACACAAGGTACCTATTGTCTTTGTGTGCACTTGCTAAAAATGCCACTACCAGGCCTATATGACGTTTGTTTATTTTGTATGTTTCAGTATATAACTCGTTTAGCAGTACTGTATCATAACAATATCCTATTGTACTCTTGTACTTGTTTAATATATCCTTTTTGTGTTTCTTTCAATTAATACATTCTGTTTACCTTTCACGTTTATTATGTATGATGCCGTATAGTTTTAGTCTGAAATAAAATGTTCTCTTCTGTTCTGTTCTCTTCTGTTTTGACGTCCATCATGGTTTCACAAAATAAACAAGCAAGTAGGTACCCTCATATGTACCAAAATAGATCAGTAAGTAACCCGTACGAATATTTTGTGTCACGAAGATGTTCGAGTTTTCTATTGCTGCTGGGTACCATCTCCACTATCCGATGTGTTACTGTTTCCTATAACAAAACAGTATAGACGTTACAGTATGCATCAAATATCAAAGCAATGTCATAATTAGGCCTTTACTGATAAATGACTCTACATTATTATGGCATGCACTTCAGAGACTTCTATAAAGAAAAATGACTTGGGTCATTACGTAATGGAGTAATATGAGTCGCAAGTAACTGTATCATTGAAAAATAGTAAACAAATATGTTTTAAAGTGCACAAAATGTACTGTATAAATTTGGATTATCTTAAGGTTATATGCATTGTAAATTTCTAGATAAACACAATTTTTTCCATTTTTTTTCACTCTTCCAATGATATAGTTACCTGGGATAGAAACCAGGTTTAATCAGTTATGTTTATATGATATTGTTATACGTAACATTCACTTGGTACAGTATAAATAATACAAATTGGAGAGAGCCTAAAATGATAAAAATACAGCATAAGAAATAAAACAAATTATGAAGATAAAGTAACATGTATGGAACAAACATGTTATACAAGTTCACGAGTGTTAAATAAGTAAGTTACAACAAACACAGTAATTACACGCGATCTTATAAACAATTCAATGAAAATACAACTAATTGATTCAAATAGTCAAATGCAGTTACGTAAATAACCACTTTTCAAATACGAAATAATGTATATGAGAACAAAATCCAGAATATTTCCGAACGAAGCATTACATGTATTTGTTCCGACTATTTGAAAAAAACGGTGGGTGGGGGTGTGGGTGTGGGTGTGGCCAGGCGATGGGACCGTGTCAGTATGGTTTTGGATTGTCTGTGCGCTACAGTATTCATTTATCCCTACAACACGTATTAAGTGTAAAAGGTCACAGGGCATCCATAATTTTTCCAATACCAAAATTGATATATTTTCATTACACGCAGTAAATACAATTTTATATTCTTAATAGTAATGTTTTGTTCAATTGTGTGATTTTACATCTATAACTTGATAACGCCATGTTAATTTGTTTTGTCTTTTATGGTGTACAAACTCGAAATTTTGAGAAAAAAAGAAAAAACTGTCCATAAATCAGTATTTACTTATGGCTTCATTTTGATCAACATGACAAGCTCCGATTTTCATGGAAATATGCTCATAAGAAGCGCCTTGTAATGCTGAATTTATATATGTATCAGTCTTATAATGCCGTAAGTAGTACTACCTATTCATTTTAAGCCAGCTTCATGTATATCCTAACATACACTGAAATCATTATTTTCTCATGGCAAAAGCGTAAAAATAAAGCGGACAGGGAAGAAGGCTGAACTCTACAGAAACAGCTGAGCACAAGACACACATCAGCAAGACACACAAAATAAAATAAACACAGGTTGCAAGTATAGGTCACAATGACAAACGTTAAAAATAAGAAATGAACTGAACCACTACTACTCATGAAATTCTACTCCGACAACACGCAGCATTTATAAGTCAAGCAAAAACAACTAGCATAAGAGGCAGCATACACTGTTACTGGTTTGTTTTCATGGACTTTCTGTGTCATGTTTGGCTATTTATAGGATATGAAGATATTTCGAGTGCAACACATTAAACTATGTTTCATTTCTCATGGAATTGAAACCAATCTTTGACACAACTGTTATTTTCAAAAAAGTATTCTATTCATCATACCTTTTCTTGTCGCCAATGGCATGGTATGTCTCAGGGCTAAAGTGTTTAATATTATGAACGAATCCGCTACTAACACTCCTCGTAAATTAGACTTTTCATTCTCAGAAAACATCTAACTGACTCCTTGATCACGTCATACCTGCATGACGTCATAGATGCTTTCATTTCATTCAGCAAGGTAATTATTTTATAGAACGATTGTGTCGTAATGCATCTCCTACGTCTAACAAAAGCATACCGATACTCCACCTTGCGATTATTCCTTAATTGATGGTTATTTTAATAGACAGACGAGTTATGACCAGCTTTGTAACGGGATATGTTTATAATAAATGGCAAGTGTGTGAGTTATTCTTGATTGGAGAAAAGCGATGGAAACAGGAGATGGTTGTAAACGGGGGGCATATATATATAAGGATACACTAATATATGAATGGAAACGATCAAACACTTCACTTAGGGATGCATGGAAAACTTTGTGCTGGAAATATTACAGGGAATATCGTACGAAACGTTAAATAATGGCGTGAATAAACCCGGAAGTGATTGTATGTAAATAATAAACATTGTTGTTTGTCCGCGAGTTTCCGAAGACTCAGTGTTCAAAGCAATGCTTCTAGATAAACATGAAATACCTTTCTCATGACAATCAGATGCAACTTATTCTCCTGCAGGTAATAATATGACTTCTTATGTGTCCTTTTCATGTGTTATTTTGGTAGTTTGTGGTTTTATTTCTTATTCATTCGGGTACTGTTTTATCATCGCATTTACGCAAATCTTAAACTTACGATCAAATTTTAATTCTTTATCATACTTTTTCTATTATAAAGAGTGATAAATGGAGCTGTAACACTTATCAAGATTAAGTTAATGAACGTCTTCAAACAATATCCGTCCCCAATTTGGAGTAGTTAAAGAAATATACAGAATTTAAATTTGAACGTAAGTTTACGATTTCCGTAAGTCCGTTGATAAAACAGTACCTCGATCCTTTGTTGTTTTCGTTTTTTTTCTTTGCCATGTGTTTTTATTGGGTATCTATGTTTGTTCTCTTTTTCGTGTTCTGCTTTTTAGAAAACTTAGTTGCTTTATTTTCCATGTGCTTGTCTGCTTTTTTCTTTTTGTTTCATGTGCTCTTTTTGTAGTTTGTTTTCGTGTGTTAGTATTGGTAGTCTGTGCTTTTTCTCCCCTATTTGGTTGTTTGTGTTGCTTTCTTTTTCCTGTTGTTTTTGGAACTATGTTTTTATTCTTTTTCATGGGCTCTTTTGGTAGGCTGTGTTTTTTTCTTTTTCGTGTGATATTTTTGTTAGTTTGTGATTTTCCATGTGCTTTTTGGGGTAGTTTGTGTTTTTTTCTTTTCCATGTGCTGTTTTTGGTAGTCTGAGGTTTTTTTCTTTTTTCGTGTGCTCTTGTTGGTACAGTTTGTAGTCTGTGTTTTCCATGTGTTGTTTTATGTCTTTTTGCTCAACTAGTTCAGTTTAGGACTGCCGATCCTGCCCAACTACATATTTTCCCTTGTTCAGTACTAGTGCATTGCATTATTCTGTATTCAAACGGATAATTAATCAATAAAAAATAGAACTGTAAGAAACTTAGTTAATGTTAGGACATATTTCATTAACAAATGCAGAGAAATTGGAATCGTAGTGTAGTATTCAGAAAGAAAATATCTTTATCACATAAATCACGGTGTGGGAGTGTAATAAAGCCGATTACATAAAAACGACATTACACTACTCAGCAATATAAATAACTATGCAAATAAGGCGGCAAATTAATATTTTATGTATTTATACGCGCTTTAAAAAAACATTGCCGATCGTGATTTTATCGCCAGCGGTACAGGTGAGATCGATGGACAAGGCGAATCTGAAAATCTCAACGAGAATTTACAAAGGCACTTCAATTCAAATATAATAAATAAACACAAACCTACATTGAATAAAGAATAGACTAACACTTCCTGCAAAATGTTAATGCATTTTGAGTTTCAGAAACGCTTCGCTTTAAAATTCATCAATCATGTTCCGATAATTCGAAGTAGTGATTACGTCAAGACATAAACATGACGTCACAATGTACTCGACGTTCCCGTTATTTTAGTACAAGTATATTCCCCTTATCAAACTAATTTCAAGACTGGATAGGGCCTACTAAAATGGTCCGTGACGTTATTACCGTTCAAATATACCCTCTCGGCTCATATTCGTTTTCAACATTGAATTAAATGTAACTGAAATACAGTCACCGTTTTGCGCTATGTTTAGATGCTCATTTATTGTTAACCGCATTACTCACCTCAATCTTATTCTCTCCTTAGGGGAAGCACGTCTACTATTTTTAGTTTTCTACATTTAAATGGCTTATTTTGTTTATGTGATAAAAAGAATCTTACATTTTTTATTGTGTACACCTAATATATAACATATGAAGTAAAGAAGAAATAAAAATTTGAAAATACTTTGAAAATAATTTACCCAAAATAAATATGCTGTTTCATGTTGTGACTTTTTAAATTCGGGTGACGTAAATTACGCTGTGACCGCGAAATTTATTACTCATGCAGTAATGCAGTAATTGGCACATGCTTTGAACTCAAAGTGGTGAAAATTTGATGAAGTTATCTCTAACGGTTTCTGAGATATTAAGAAAAATCAAGTGGCAGCATAAGATGTGTCGACAAGTGTATGCACTGCGCAAGATTTCTTCAATGCTAGAAGTGTACTTACATTATAATGTTTGTTAATTCTGTCAAACTATTTATTAATACTACGAGAGAAAACAATGAAATAACTATTGCAGATAAGACTTTTGTTATGGTTTATTGCTTATGGAGACGATGGGTTGCTGTAATAGTTTCAATTAAGAATCATTCACATGCAAATAATGCATTACAAGACAATAGAATGGAATCCTACGAGCAGTACTACTTCTAGCCCAAACGATAATAATAAGTGTACAAAGCTATTAATTAACGAAACTGAAGTTTATAACTCTATTTAATGAAAATTTTCGGCCTCGCGGCCTTCATCAGTCAACGATAACACAGACGTTATTTTTACATTACGTTACGTCATCATTTGTGTTTTTTCCGCCACCATTGAAAAATGTAAAATGTGTTATCGTTGACTGATGCGAAAATTTTCATTAAATAGAGTTATAAACTTTAGTTTTATTATACGTATACTCCCTATGGAGTGATTATTGGATTTTATTAGTAATTAACGCATTTGAATAAATAATGAAATTATTCATTCAATAATACTTCAATATAATACATCTTGTTCAAACCACAGGTCACCTTTGTCTAAATATGCATATACATATACAACAGTAATAACGTTTTCACGGACCTGTGGTCCAAAACAGTGATATATGTATTACATGTAATCTGGCGGTCAAACTCATCTCAAACATTTTCAGTCCAGAGCTTCGTTCAAGCATTTCTCAACTTTCGCTGGATTTGTTAAGTTCTACATTTTATACATTTACATAAATTTTTTGAATCAGAGAGTGATTTTTGTAAACCTTTATAACGAAATCTCATTTTATTTTATTCAAAAGAGTATTGTTAATGTCATCTTGACCATCGTGACTTACTGCATACAGTAGACGTTTGTTTTTACCAGCAAGCATGTAATACAAACATCTAAAGAAATACAGTACTGCACTATGTTTAATTGCTCATTTATTTTTAACCGCATATTGCTCACAGACTTTATTCTCTTCTAGCAATTAACCAATTTTATCCAACTCGTTTACGTTTCCTCGTGTAAATTTTATTCGATGATGATGTCATATAAATTTGCACAAACATAATTTAATACATGCTAAAACAATATATGAAATAGAAAAGGTATGTCACATTACTATCTCAGTTTTGCACCATTTTGTTTTTAAAAAAAATACGAAAATGCGAATTTTAGGGAGGTAGTCGTTGTTTTCACCAAAGTCAATATTGTTTGTACTATAATCAATAATTGTTTTCCGGCATAAATCAACAACATTCATTGCATGTCATTCGAACATTTCTATCGACTTTTGAAATATCTGAGGCACTTTAACAAAATTTTACCAAAAAAAAAAAATGTTTTTTAAAACAATGAAAAAAAGATTTTTTTGTAAATAAAGAATACACAAATTTGGTCATATCTAAAATGACGCCCGATAGTAAGTAAGCCATATGTATAAATGTACCACAAAACAATGAAATAGACATGCATTAACGCGTGTTTTCCCATGTGTACGTTTAGAATTGAAAATACATGTATGTGAATTTAAATACTGTATATCACCAACTGTCCACAACGGCTGTCACCACGCACTGTGCGGGCGATTGATTCTATCAACTGCCAACCACTAAGTTTTCTCCGTGTTTGTAAAGGTCGCATGAATACTCATACTATATTACATGACTATTTAAAGCTTTTAAGGATAGTTCTTATAGTTAATATAAAGTGTAAGCATGACCGTGGTGCTTCATCAATATGCAAGACGTTTCCACATCAGTTTGAACATACTTACTATCTATACGTGCATGAATATTTGAACATTTTGACTGGATTTAACTCGATGTTCTGATTACAATTATAATACTGATTATAATAATAAAATATAAATAATTATTTTAACTTTACCAATGACTGACAGCAGGAAATAATGCAAATTATGAAATCATCATATAACGTCAGATGAAATTATAACATGTTGGACGTTTAGTTAGATAATATAATATATACAAGAATTTCAAGCATGACACATCTGCACCAAGAACAGTATGAGATATCAATTATTACAGGTAAAAATGCTTTTTCTTATTCTTTCCCAGCAATATAATTTTAACTGTTGAACATTTATGTTATCTTTTTAATTGGGATTAGATCTACCAAATGAGTTTTAAATTTGGTTCATTCGGTCACTTGGGATCACCGTTTTTGTTATTTCAATGTGAAATTGGGCCATCCTGCATTTTTGTGACGGGAACTTGGGCTTAATCATTTCTGAGGTTGTGGGATGTGTTTACGCATGCTCCGCGTGGTTATGTAGTGTTGTGTTGTTACTGTTCTTTGTGCATGGCTGGTAAAGTTCAGTGCTGCCTTCCCTGTCCGATTTCCTCATACATTTGCCTCTTTGAATGGGATTTAGTCGATTGATTTACTTATCGGCTTTTTTAATTTTTACATGCACTGGCCGAAGATGATTCGCGACGTTATATCTGAGGTCAAGAGCCTAAGCAACGCTACTCTTGAAAGCGTCTTCTTTAGTTTTCCAAGCAGTTTAATATATTCTGAGTATGAATTACTCTTACATGTTTTATTTACACTGTCCTGTTCTATAAGGTTGTCGATGAGGTAAGTGTGAGGCTTGGTGCACCATAACCTAGTTTAAACCCCCAATGACAATTGTCGCTGTCCGTTCCAAGGCGGAAGCCTCATTGACAACCTTGCTTTATGTATGTATTGTCCACTTTATAGTAAAAATAGAAAACTTCAAAAACAATTTTTGGCTTAGGGCCTTCCTTTCTGTAACTATATTATTATTGTACATGTTCTGCTGCAATTTCGCTGTCCAGCATAAGGCTACCTTGTATCTTTCAATAGTACATGTATATTGTGTCATTTAGATGTGTGTTGTCCCTTGTTCTAGTCTTGTCGCTTGGTTCTTGCCCCGC
Organism: Spisula subtruncata; assembly: GCA_963678985.1. NCBI lineage: Eukaryota > Metazoa > Mollusca > Bivalvia > Venerida > Mactridae > Spisula > Spisula subtruncata. Next base: position 3,145,744 of record OY787672.1, read on the forward strand.
GTAGTTTGACTAACTGAGGCGGCAAACGCACGGGGTGGGATTTCGGGTTTGTGTAATTTGTATACCTGTTGTCTTCAAGTTGTACTCTGTTATAGCAGTGTATATGACCTCCCCCCTTTTACAGCAGTGGGTAGTGTCGGTGTAATAATAATTTTGTTTCCACTTGTCCTTGGAAGTTATTTCCTTACCTCCCTTTGAAGCCCGCCTTTTTAAGACGTATTAACGTTATGTCACTTCCTTGGGGTTTTAAACTAGGTAGGGGGTGGTTGTGCCTCATTCAGTCGCCGTTTTGGCACGGTTTTGTATGGTTGGTTCCCCGTGCAGTGGGGCCTTGGGGAACTTGGCCGAGTATTGGCTGTGTTTCATTCGGCATTACAACTTTTATATAATTTCTTTGTGGATGTGGGTCATCCTGCATTTTATCGGCGGGGACTTGGATCTTAAATTGTTTCTTCGGCTTATTTGTGGGCATTGCTCAATGTAATTGCTAGGAATATGTAATATTATTTCCCACCCCATTCCTACCTTGCCCATTATTTTAACTAGATCAAGTCGTAGTTGTGCCTCTTTATGTCGCATAGCGTTAGGTCACTGTTCTTGTGTTTTAAACTAGGTCACGCCCGGGGTTGTTGTGCCTCATTTGGTCGCCGTTTTGGCATGGGTTTCTGTTGGCATTGCTCAGGGTAGTTGTGTCATGGTGGTTCTGATTTATGTGCTCGGCTGATTGGGTTGAGTGCTACCTTCCCTGTCGGATTTTCTCATACCTTTTTTTGCTATGATGTTGCTCTGACTTTTGATTGGTCATTGATAACGATGCTATTCGTGGAGTTGGCCTATTTAAATGTCGTGTAATGTTAGCTGTTTTACATTTTGTATATATCGTTGCTGTCACTGTGACGTTTTGTTTATTGGAACATTCCTTTGCGGGGACATTTTGTGTTCACTAACCGGTTACATATTGATGTCTTTAGATGAGGTGTACGGTATAGTACATCGTAAAACCTTCAGTATTTGTCATTTGTTGTTTGGAGAGCTAGCTATCGTTGTCGTACGATATGTCCGACGAAGAGCAATGGCTTAGAATGAAAAGTTCGTTACTACAATATCAAGAAAACAAGAACACACGGTCTGAAATTTACTCTTTACCTATGGAAAACAAGCTTTTACAACTTTATATTGGTCAACATGAAAATAGGCTCATATGAAGTGCCCGATTATGCAGATTTCAAATACGCATGAGACTTATAAATGCGTAAGTAGTAGTTACGACCTTCTCATTCTAAGCATGCGATCTATATATGTCCATCCGCTATCCCATTTTGTCGCGCTTATTCGTGCCCTACTCGGTTCTTTTAAAGGTCATGAAAGTTGTAAAGTAAGTGTTTAGCTGCAGTTTTCTATTTCGGGCGCACATGCATCTCCTATTCATTCACTTTATATATTTTTTGACATCCATCAAAAAACAATTATGCAGCTTCGGGTGATTATGCCTTATTTGATCGCCGTTTTGGCATGTGTTTGTGACACTAGGTCGTCGTGCAGCCGGACCTTGCGGAACTTGGTCGGGTCTGCGTTTGATTCGGTCTTATGGAATCACTGCTATCCTATAATTTCTCTATAAAATTTGGTCATCCTGCATTTTCTCGGTGGGGACTTGGACTTTTAATTGTTTCTTTCTCTTATGCGTGGGCATTACTCGACTGGTTAGATTGAGTGCTGCCTTCCATGCCCGATTTTCTCATACTTTTTTTATACAATTTACAGTAATTCTGCTTTGCCACCTGAAATCATTATTTGTGGCGGTTTAGTTTTATCTTTTGATTTTCTTTTTGAATTATTTGATTGTTTCTTTTCCGTGTGTTCCTTTCTGTGAACTTTGTTCTATGATGTTTCTTGTGAATGCTACACTCCCTTTAACTATGTCATGGATAGTTTCTATTCCATTTTTTGTATCGCTGCATCATGCAAACAGTCGATATGAAATGTCAGGGATATATTTAGAAATACCGTATTGGAAAATATTTTTGGCATGACAGAAGAACGTAAAATACTCGAAAATTGACAAATGAAAGTTTGGTTAATTAAATTTGAGAAAGACCATCAAATTAAAAAAAAATCAAATTAAGCTGTTTTCTCTCTGCGACATGCTCAGAAGCACTTTTTGAAAATTGTAGTTACTTTATGGTCATGGAGAGCATCCGTTTGTGTTTTGAGGAAGTTGGCGTTTCTAAACATGAATTGCTCTTTATTGTTATCAATGTTTTGTTTATGTCTGACTTTATGATAACTTCGAAACGAACTTCATCAACAAAGCAGATACACAGCTTAATTGGTTATAACCTCATAAATATCCTCAGAAAATACGGTACAAACTTTGTAACGTTGACTTATCCTCAGAGCGTATGAACCATATCAATGTATGACTTATCGGATTACTATGAAATTCATCTTGTGTCACAATTGCTATTGAAAGCACATGTAAAATATGATTAATGTTTGAAATATTGACTAACTGTAAAATTAAAAAAACAACAAATATTTATTTGCGAATGGAACGAATGAAGTTCAGGTATGTAGTGTAAAACTATGTATTCGACGACTGGATTTGCATTTTCCATACTAATATTTTTTCTTGATAATAAAATCCAATAAACACTCCATATTGAGTATATGTATAATGAAACAAAAGTTTACAACTCTTTTAATTGAGTTTTTATATTTTTGCCCTTTGTTTATGTCTGTTGTCAGTCTTTCCGTTGTCCAACCCTGTTATATCAACACACCTTTAAAGCACACCTTGTAGACCGATTATTATACTGTTCCAATATCGAATGCAAAACAAATGTTTTTAACACATCCTCAACAAAACTTTAAGGCACACCTGATAGGTCGATAATTATATTGTTGCAACGTAGCAAACGCAAGATATTTTTTGAACACACTTCGTTTGTTATCGAACCATCGAATTGGTGACACAGTGGTCGAGCCGATAAAGTGCTTCACTATTGATCAAGACGTCCCTTGTTCGATCCGGCCAGGACACTTGCTGATTTTATTAATCGCTATTTATTGCTTCCCACACACCTAGAGATGAACTTGTTGGCAACCCAGAGGTAGTCTCGCATGTGTGGGTGCTTTACATTGAATACGTTAAAGAACCAAGGAATGTGTTCGAAATGAACTAGGGTAACGCACCCAGATTCCTTGTATCTCACCTCTGTCTTTTAATTTGCGATAACGCACCAGTGTGGGCCCTGCAAATTATTTGGAAGAACAGCATTTTAAGCACATCTTGTAGTTCGATAATCATACGAGTCACGCACATTCTTCAATGGTGGCTGGGTCGTTTAGCAAAACGGAATATCTTAAGCTTACATAGTCATGAAAGGTCTTCCAATTTGTTTGATTGGGCTCCAACTTCTGACAAAAGATCAGGCAAGGTAAAATCTACTGTTGACATTATTTCATTCCGTCAAATGGTAACACAATTCATAAATAACAATTGAACGAAAAAAATAGAATCACAAATAGTATCATGCATTTTATCAGATAAATTATGTGATACGGTCTTTATGCCATCTTAATGTATCTGTGTGTCTAGATTGAAATGTGAGTGATATTCATTAGCTGAACATTATGCACAACGGTTGATATATAGTTCCTTCACGTTTGTTTAATATTTATGCAGCCGCAAATTCATTATTTCTCAGACAAAAACAACCTCCCACTCTGTTCATTTTCCAATTTTCTCTTGTTATTGTAAGTCATACTGTTTCACATAATGGTTTTTATTGAAAATCGAGATACGGTCTTGGGTTCAGACGTCATAAATTATGATATGAAATACCATAGACCTTTGGGAGAAAAATGTTTCAATTACCAACTTGCTTATTATGAGTTTTTGGTGTACTTCCGCATATATTCATGACATTATTCAGCATTTCTGTGAAACTATTTTACTTCTAACACAAGGAAGTCAATTACGCCAACACAACGTTATATACATGCGTTTATAATACGATTTTTACAGAGTGCTTTGCATTATGGTAGCGTAATAAAATCAAAGTACTGAAAGTATTGATGGAAGGCGATACTCCAGTGCATGTCCTGATGGGGATGTGTAGGGGTGACAGCCTGTCTATTTCTGCATTTAGGCTGTTCCATGTTGCATTTGGGTCAGTTTTTGGCTATGTTGGCATAATTGTCACCAAACACATTCATGTCACTTTTGAAACCAGCCTAATCAGCGTTGTTCGTGGATATCACCCAAAATCAGTCCTTAAAATCGAGTGTTTGACACAAAAATCAGTATTCTTTAGTTTGATTAGTTAATCAATCACAAATGAATCTAACATCAAAATGGGTGTTATGCATAATGATAAATTATAATAAGTATTTTTTTCAAGTCCGAAAATCTTATATACTCGTAGATGTTATTTAGCAGAAATAAATTCATCATGAATCTAACAAAGGGAGACTATCGGTAATTGCCAACAGAATTGTTTCCTTTTTTAAAGTCTGCTGATAATTTAAACATTTACACTCGTTACAACGTCATTTAATCATCATTACAAACACGTCAATTCATTAAAATTACATATAAACCATCAAAACGTTAACCATATACTCAATACTAAGTTAGATTCATGAAACAATATTCAACATATTGACTCGAACGTACATAAATCGCAATTTAAGTTGGTTTAATTTCCTCTTACGGAGACTAAATATAATTACAAAATCAATACGCGGTAAATAGTCCTAGCGAAAATAGATTCCGCCTTCAAAAAGAATTATATAGTACTGGAAGTAATATTATTTCCTGCCCCGTTCTTACCTGGCCCACATTTTAACTAGGTCAATTCCTAACTTGCCCATATTTTAACTAGGTCGAGTCGTAGTTGTGTCGCTTTAGGTTGCATAACGTTAGGTCACTGTCCTTAGTGTTTTAACCTAGGTCACGCCTTGGGGTTGTTGTGCCTCATTTGATCGCCGTTTTGGCATGGGTTTCGGTGGGCACTGCTCAGGGTAGTTGTGTTGTTCTGATTTCTGTGCTTGGCTGGTTGGGTTGAGTGCTACCTTCCCTGTCGGATTTTCTCATACCTTTTTTTATTTACAGGATTGATAATACACGCACTGCAAACATCGTGATTCAGTGATTCGATTGTTGATTAGCGCGTGCGTGAAAACGTTTAAATAATAATAATAATAATAACGACTTTATTTAAAGTGGATAACATATTTGTTTCTAGACCAATTGTCAATATGGTCCACATTAACATAAAATATATACAGAAATGAACGAGAACATAATAAATTATACACAAAACAATATTTACATCAATGCATAATTGAATTTACAAGTTATAGATTTCATATTGACACCTAAATCAGATGTTAAGGTGTATAATAGGGGATTAAATAGCCAGCGAAGCTGGCTATTGTAAATACACATACCAATAATGTCCACGTGCGTATCTTTGTCGAGTCTCTGCAGGTACTAATGCTTTCAGAAAAAGTTATTTCCGGTCAAAAATTTCAGGCAGTTTTCCGAGGTGAATGGTCCTTTGAAAATGAAACAAATAGTAATCTGTAAACGGTTGCCCCCTATCATTTTCTTTCGAATTATAACCATCTTTAAAAATATTCAATAAATAAAACAAACTATTTAAAAAAAAACAAAGGTAAGTAAGAAATACGCTACTTTACTGGATACACGGCGCCAATACAAGACGTGATGTCATGACGTCACAAATAACAGGAAATGACGTCATACCAAAAGTACGCCAAATAGACTCATGACGTTACGTTGCAATGTATAACAAATCAGTATAATATAGGTAAAACTCCAGGTTAGGGATGCCTACACTTATTCCAAACATAAACCAAAGATACATAGCCAATCTAAAATTTTGAATAATTATTATTTTTGGTCATAAATTTAAAGAGGAAAAGAGGTCAGTTGCTGATCAATAGCTATCTTTGTTTATTTTATAACATCTAAATTCCACTCATATTTAGTCATTTTCTATCTGAAACATAGCTTAGCAGATATCCAATGTGTATTTAATCCCTCATTTAGGCGGTGCCTTAGCTCATATTAGTTTTTATATCCTAAATCAGATGTTAAGGTGTATAATACTTGAATCTGCAAGTAATAGTTTGATGTTTAGGTGTATAATAATTCAATTTACAAGTAATAATCTTATCCTAAATCCGACGTTAAGGTGTATTATATTTGAATTTGCAAGTAATAGTTTCCATATCCTAAATCAGTTGTTTAGATGTATAATACTTGAATTTACAAGTAATAGTTTTCATATCCTAAATCAGTTGTTTAGGTGTACAAGTAATAGTTTTCATATCCTAAATCAGATGTTTAGGTGTATAATACTTGAAATTACAATTAATAGTTTTCATATCCTAAATCAGTTGTTCATGTGTATAATACTTGAAATTACAAGTATAAGTTTTCATATCTTAAATCAGTTGTTTAGGTGTATAATAATTGAATTTACAAGAAATAATTTTCATATCCTAAATCAGATGTTCAGGTGTATATTAGGTGTCTGTACAAATTTACAAGTTACAGTTGTCATATTGCCACCAAATCAGAATTTTAGGTGTATAGAAAGTATGCAACAACATGAATTATATTTATGAATATCCAGTAAATATTCACCTTAAAAATCGCATTTAAATTGAGAAATTAAGTGTCCATGTTTTATGCATTGTCATAACGAAATGTACCAATATTTAAATATAGAAAATAATTGTCCATGCATTGTGCATTGAAGTTGTAGTTTATTCCAATGTTTATAGCACTAACGAGTTGACGATGTTTAGAATTTGGGATTATGTCTGTCCTTGTGATGGTGCAGAATATAGTCTTGATTGTTATATCGGTCGTGGTCGAATTGCAGGAATCCAAAGGTTTAAAAAAACTACGCTACTCAAATGCGAGTCAAAAACGAGTCCATTTGGAATGATTCGTACAATCAAAATTACCTTTAAAAAACGAATTCTAAAGTGACTTGTACTCGGTAACTCCTCTCTTGACAACATTTTGGGTCACAATTTATCAAACAAAACGGGGTTACTTCCCTCGTTGTTCATTTGCTTACTTGTCCTGAATTGTGACAGCTCAAAATGTACCACAGACTCGCAGTGTTTTAAAGCTGTTTTCGTAAAGAGTACGTTTGTAGATATACTTATGTATGTTATCAAATAGTTAAATTACTGAAATATAGAATATGTTTGAGATTTCATGTTGTGAGTTGCGTGAATGTCGTCGAACTATTTTCGATAGGAGTAATGATATATGTGTGTTTGGGTCCGCAACACTTCCGGGTATTGGCGAGAATAGAAGGCGATTATCGCCTTCCAGATATATTTGGTCACTCACTGGGATGACTACGCGCTTTATCGCCTCGTTATTACTATGTAGATTGGTCGTGTTACCCACGGCACTTTCAAATGAATGAAGCTTAAAGTGGAAGATGACATTTGAATAGCATCGTTTTTATATTTGATTTATAGAACAAAACACAATAGCTGGGTGATTCATTTGGTCCAAGGCATCCTTAAAGTACTGGACCAATCGTTTGATAATATGTGTCTTTATCTTCACTGTGATGCCTACACTCTTTGTTCCGTGAAACACGGAATGAATTTATGTCTGGGGACACATGCACGCGGTTTCGTCGATTATAACATTTTGTATGCATCTACTTTCGACTACCTACTTAAACACCCGCCACCTTCTCAAGTAACAGAATCATGTAAATCATTCACTATTTACAATAGTATCGATTTACCGGTACACAAACTGTGCTTTCTGATACGTGTACTCGATGGTTGTGTTCCTTTGCTTAAGAAAATTGCTCCTGAACTATCGTTGGGTACTTAAGAAGGTAGCCGAAACAGATTATTCGAAACATAGATTGTTAAAATCGACGAAACTGTCTACCGACGTCTGGGGATAGTACACGAACTACATGTTTAGTCTCCTACTTTAACTTGTAGCATACAAGCTGCTATGACAAGTTGGTAGTATATATATAGTACTTGTGATTGTCTGTAATATTTATGAACATGCATTTACAAATATTTATTTATTTTTATTTTCAGATACAAATTATTAGCCATGTAATGTCAGTATGTGTCAATTCACCATTTGCGTCCATAATGGATAGTGAGCTACAACATTTAGATAGACTCGAGGTGACGGATAGTCAATATATGAATGCCACAAGAAATGCATACGTACAGCCACAGTCGTGCGGACTCCCTACGGTTAGGAGCAACACACCGTTGCATAGAAGAACCTTGTGTCCTTGGGATTACGTTCAGGATCACGATGAACAAAGATTTCCTCCGGTGTTAACTGTGGCCAGATGCAAATGCAAAAAGTGTTTTGACGATTATCATAAATGCAAGCCTGTACTATATTCAATACACGTACTACGGCGAGAATGTGTAGGTGATACATTCAGATGGGTGCGGAGAACACAGCTGATTTCTGTTGCTTGTACGTGTTCTCGACCTTCGTTAGTTCACATGACGAGAAAACGAAAGAGGAAAATGATGAAGGAATTGTTCAGAATTGACGCACTTTAGGACGATTGGAATCGCGAATTCTGTGTGAACGGTATGGAGTTGGCGTGGTGAGGAAAATGGCAAGACATTAAGTATATTTCAGTAGCAAATAAAACATGATCATTATATAACGTATTATAAGCTGCATCATAGGAATCAGATCATTCGATTGTTGGCGACTATAAAAGAACTGGACAATTTTTATAATGGTATTGTACTTGGATTACGGTTGTACAAACGGAAAAGATCAGGCACGTTGGCCAGGGTGAAACACGTGGACCAGGTTAGGCACATGGGCCTGGATGAAGCCCGTGGACCATGGCTGCACATGTATATGATAAGGTGATAAGGAATCTGTTCAGATTTGAATATTGACCATGTTGGGGAGTATTTTGATAATCTAAATAACATATGAAAGGTTCATTATACATGTGTGTAATTATTAGGTTAAGTTAGGACATCGATGTACAAACGTATATGTTTGATACACGTAATGTTACATATGTTTATGGTATGTACATGCATATAGTATTGCACAAGTGGCACTGAGACGATAGTCGCCAACAATTGGATTACCTACATATGTCAAATTATATATTTTAACAACGAATTCTCCATTATTCTGAGGTAATGAAAGTACCAGAACAGAAGAGATTTTGTTAATGTCATTAAAAAAGAATGTGAAAATATTTTTATATCACACACCTTGCCAAAAACGTCAATACATGTAGCATGCAAAATATTTATTTTCATTTATTCTAAGTTATTCATTTCAATGTTTCATTTACTATTTATTTTGAGAAGACTTCAATGCAATGACGGCATATAGTGCTGTAAGGTTACATTTTATGTTCAAGGTAAAACAAAGTTTGAAGCTCAGGTGTGAAAGAAAATTAGCTATAAGCTTTAGAATGTTACACGATAAAAAAATATTATGAACGTTTCTAAGTTATAGTATGCGCATAAAAGATAATGGCTGCTTACTTTCTTTTTCCAAGAATATTCAATTTATAATATTACGCCTTAGAAAAATACTGATCTAACAACGATGTGACGATTAGTTGAGGTATCATAAATGTTGGGTTATCACGCATGCCATAAATGTGGTGTTATCACGCATGCCATAAATGTTGGGTTATCACGCATGCCATAAATGTGGTGTTATCACGCTTGCAAGTCTACGCAAAACAATAATTTATTTATTTATTAAGTTCATTGACAATAACTATAGTTCTATTTGTTGTTTTGTTATAAAGATGTTATCATGTTTAGCAAGTATGTGTTTGTTGAAATTAATAAAAATCAGCATGATAAAATTGTATCTGTTTTATTCACTTTGACGTCCACAACGAAAATATTTACATGTGTATATAGAAAAATCTACTTAAAACCGTAGCCGCGAATACACCTTGTGAAAACCATCCAAAGATAGAAAGATCTGAATCATAGAGCAATTAACAGCATAGAAAGGTCAGAAAAATACCCCAAAACGGTTGTTCAGGTTTTATTTGTAAATGTCAGTGTAAGCGCGGTATAATTGTTAACGCCAGTTCGCGGTATGCATATTATCACCATTCAGGCTTGGTTAGCACGAACATTGTTATGCTATTAATATAGAATAGAATAGAGTTTATTTGCATATTTACAAAACAACAATAATAAAACTGATGAAATAGCATGGTGATAAATGGCGAGAAAGTATTCATATTATATGATATCAAACATAAAGAAATCGTTTATGTGTGTAACACATCAGACAAATTCTGGCCCGGGTTCGGGAGAGACATCTTCATTATAAAATATAACATAACATAATAACATAACATTTAGTTGTCACTCAGTTATGTTATTATAACTTTACGGATGTGGTGTATATGCTCTTCAATTCCACCCTCACGGTGAATAGAATGTATATCACCATGAAAGTGGAATTGAAGAGCACACATACCATACATATACATTTATAACAGAATTAGTGCGAAATTCAATTTAAGAAGACCAAACATGTATACATGCATGAAAAAGACATACGTGCAAAGACAAGACATACATATATATAAATGTTCAACGGGGACTGTGAAATGGGGGAGATCTACTGATATCATAATAGCTAGAATTATTTTTAACCCGCGTAAATCATCTTGCCGAAAACGAAATACAATAAGTTTACAAGGTATAACTAGTGAATGACAAAAAGATAACATTTAGTTATGTTATTATAAAATATACGGATGTGGTAGTTTTGTACTGGTACTATCATATGTTAGGCACTATCTCTCGTATTATTCGAGAGATAGTGCTTCACTTATGATATGCTGGCACAAAACTACTTTTTCTAGATGAATTACAAAATTGAAAAGTATATATAACATATAATGTTTCTATTATTAAGTTTACCTTGCCGAAACGAAATACAAGACATATCGCGTGCACCATTTACTGTCACAAAATAATGAACTGTATCACCAATACCGTACGCTTGTGTTGATTACCACAGCATCCTACCTATTATTGCGAAGGTCAAGTGTTCGTATCCAACTGGCCAAGTTGGTACATAAACAGGAACATCGGATACAAAAGTGACAATCGGACAGGAAACATTGCAATTATCAGAACTAACAGAGCATGAACTACTAAAACATTTACAAATCAAAACATCGAAATCCAGCAGCCTGTCAGCTCTGACAGTCAAAACTAATCCGGAGCAGGCGCTGAAGGTCTAAGGCGCTGAAGGCCTAACAAACTGAAATTGCGTCCACAAACGACAAAGACAATTCACAAACAACATATAATAGATACAATGTATAATGTACTGGCCCTTTAGACACAAAGCAACATTTTGGTGAAAAACGAAATCGGGCAATTTATTGTGTAGAAAGGTTCGTTCTCACTACTAAGAGGTCATTACACAGGATGTCCAAAAATAAAGTTACGTTATACAGTTTCGGGTTATTTTTATCAAATATCTACGTTCTCCTATCACAAAGAAAACTTGCACATGGTTAGACAAAAGATGAATTTGTTGTTGTACCAGTTTGAAGATTGTGATTCGGGTAATTTGTAAAAAATATAAATTTCCTAGAAATACCTTATTTTGTCCGCGACATCGTTTTCTCAACATAATGGTTACATTTACCCAGATTTCTACAAACTGATCTTCTCAAATTGCCTTTTAATGCTTCTCAGGAGAAAAGTTGTGTATATTAGCTTTGGATTGCACATTTATGATTAGCGATTTCGGATATAGCCCAAAAGAAAGAAGCCACGTGTATTAAGATGTGGGCTGTGGGCGGGCCATTTTACACCACAGTGGTATTTCCTAGAAATTATTTTGACACCAGATGTTTCGTGTAATTTATCCGGTACCATGTATTGCAATGTGTGAGTCTGGAGCGGAACCAACGCTTGCTATCGCTTGCTGCCGCTTGCTGCCATTAAACCAACGCTAAAGCAACGGCATCAATGGTGCACCGCTGGAATTTTCTGCCATTAAAGTAATGCAAAATGACCCAAATTCGCATCTCTCCCTCTGTTTCACTGACATTCCGGGTGATTTTCTGTGGCCATTTCCATAACAAGCAATCCCTGTCATCCAAAATAAGCTGGAGAAAATGGCATGTCCATAGTTTCGTTTTCGAGCTACTGCAGGGCTTCTGGAAGGACGACGCTATTTTCCATGCCCCAAAAGCTGACTTGACCGAAGCACACATACATTGTTAGTCTTCAGCCAGGGAAAGGAAATTCATAAAATATCAATTAAACACTCTTTAAAGTTAGCATGCAGGTCATATTTGAGCTACATTCATGTAATTTGGTAAAAAATCAGCAGTTTCCACATTAAAACAGAACTTCAACAGACATATATCAAATTTTTGAAAGGGACTATTTTAGTATAAGTTACGACCTAGAAGCACTTTCCACCGGTGTGACACCCGCTAAAGCAACGCCTGTGCTTTCGATGCTTATCCAATTTTATGCGCGGTGATGAGCGTTGTCGAAATTCGACCCCCTCTTACTACCGTTCAAGGAACGCTCCAACAAAGTTCGGGCGGTGTGACTTGGACGTAAGCCCACAACAACGGTAAATACTGGAAACGTTGCTAATGGTTCCAGAAATAGGTCGCGAATACCGCCTGTGAAAATCATCCAAAGACAAAAAAACTCTGAATCATAGAGCAATTAACAGCCTAGAAAGGTCAGAAACAATGCACCCATAAGGGTTTCTCAATTGTTATTTGTAAATGTCAGTATTCGCGCGGTATTTTTGCTAATGTCAGTTCGCGGTATGCACATTATCACAAGTCAGGATTGGTCAGCACGAGGATTGTTCTGATGTTCATATCTCGCGTGCACCATTGAGGGTTATAAAATAATAAACTGTAGACCTATCACAAAGTCGCTTGTGTTGACGCTTCACATGTTTGAGACGTAACTATAATAATAGCTCGATAAACGGTGTCTACTAATGTGTATATACTAGAGCTAAATGGTTGTGGAGAATTACTTAGTATAACATTCTCAATGACATTCACATGTCACAAAGTGTCATATTTCTCCGATCAAATACAACTATAGGAACTGTGATATTCTTTGGAAGACAAAAATACAAGAATAGTAATCGGACAGGAAACGTTGCAATCATCAGATCAAAACTAACAGAGCACGTACTATTTAAACTATGGATGCTCGGTGCTCGAGTACTCGGTCATTCTTCCGATCGAGTACTCGGGTACTCGGAAAACAATAAATATGCATGATATTTTGGTAATAGAAATGTTGGCCCTACTGCAACGTTGCGTGTGCAGTTCAACTTCAAATAGGACAGCGTGTTTGCCTGTCCGGTATGTTCTGTTGATGATCAAATCTAGATCGATAGACGAATGGTGAAAACAATACAGTGTAAAATCGATAGAACTTATAATCAATAACGCTATAAAATCAAATAATAACAAATAAACAACTAAGGGAATTACTTGTATCAACAGGTACAACTACACGGCATCAAATTCCGGCATCAGTCTGTCGCCTCAGACAGCAAAACTAAGACCAAACACTACATGAACAATAAGCTTACAACACTCGCTAGATAACATGAACTTACACTTTAGAAACCAAGAAACACAGGACTGAATAACGCAATTGCAGAAAGGCACATACGAAACGCAATGACAGAGTTCTTTTGTTATAGTTTTCTTTCTTTACAACAAAATGGTCAATATATACATGTACATAAATGAAAACAAGGTGACTAAATCGACCTCCACAACAGCAGCAATGGTACGACGGAGCATTGTGGCACACAAAGATCATATCGCTGGCTTAGAATAAGAAGGTTGTACGTATAAAATCAATATTTTTAGAAAAAAGAAAAAACTTTCGGAAAAGTATACTCTTTACTTATAATATAACAAGCTGTTTCAACTTCAGTTTGATCAACATGACAAGTTCCGATTTACATGAAATAGACTCATAAGAAGCGCCTTTTAATGTCTCAAACGATCGTGAGTAGTGGTTATGACCTTTTCATTCTAAACCATCAGAACAGAACAGAACAGAACATTACTTTATTTACTCTCGTTGCTATCGCAACACAAGAGAATAAGTACATATTACAAATAATGAAAAACATGTGTCATGGCATATAACAATACATATGCATTTATACAACACTGATGACAAGGTATATAAAGTTATTTTCATGGGGTTTATCCCTTGATGGAAAGGAGGGGAAATATAAAATAAATATATTAGGCGTTTGATTCGAAGTGTGCGTAAATTACCTACCCTTAGAAGTTAGGGTACGCTAAGGGACTATCGGTGACTACGACAAATAATTACTATATGTAGTTTACGCACAGTTCAAACCAAATGCCTTTGTTCACGAAGGCTTGTGTTATGCATATTCATAGAGAATTACGTGTATATCAAGTCTTCGTACAATGAAATGTCAAAGTGTTAATGGACCGCCCAAAGTGATGCCATCCGTTGCAATAAATAACGGAGAATATCCACCCACAGAATATGTTTTACGATTATTGATAAGAATATCACTAAAATATGCAGGTTGCGACAGAACCATTCACAGTAGAATCTTAAAACAGTTTACATTAATCAGAATTTTGTCAGACATTATCATCATGAAATAGCATCTGTATACGTATAAAAACAGATCTGCGACTGAGTGTCCCATCTGCTTACAGAATACAGAACACAAAACATATGCACCTTTTATATAATCAGACATAGTTTAAGAATTTTCTAAATAACCAATATTAGCCAGAAATGAAAATTTCTTATCCTTGTTCTGATGAAATAACAGTAACATTATGATGGCATGCGGGTCTATTTTTCTATATTTGCAATCAGCAAAATTGTCCTAATAAATGGATTTACTAAAACGTTAGTATGCCCATTGTTAAAATAAATGAATAAGTGGTCCCAAAATTTTAAAACTCCAGGCTTTTGATTAGACAAAGAAGTAGGATAAACTACAAGTATACACTGTGTATATTGTCTGCTATGTTTCGTAATTTATTTTTAATGTACAGAACATTATGAAATATATACAAGAACGGAAACGAAACAGATGGTAAACAAACATGCAACACCACATTTATTACATGCCTGAGATTGTTGAAATTAGGTCAATGTCAACAATATCCGATAAAATTACTCATGTTTTAGAAGGAGCAAGTTATATCCGTTTGAAACTGTAAGGACGTCACATACAGGTGTCAAAATCAGTCAATGGGATACATTTTAAGTGGAGACATTGCTTTTATGACTTTGGAACTGCTTCAAACATCTCCGAAGTATGGCGCACTTAATTGAAGTTCATAGCTTCAAGATTCGTAGAACTAGACTATAGTTTCGTACATTTAACGGCAAATTTTCCAGATACATATACATTTGTATGTATTTTCAACTCCATTGTTAACAATAATGACCAACGAACGTTATCTTGCTGATTGCCAATGAATTATTAACTGTAAGCAAGGTTTGGAGCAAAATACCGTGAGTTTCATTAAAGTCATAATCCACTAAGTATTTAGGTAGGCCTATGACGAACATGGTGTTTAATGTACATCGCAGTCACACGCTTGTTTACACCAAATGCAAGTATAGTTGTCTAGACGCTCCTTTAGAGCTCGTGAAACATTTTCTTCAAATATTAATATTCCCCTTTCTCACATTTAGTTGAAGAAATCGTTTCACAAACGCTAACCTATACTTCGTTTAGTCAACAAAGCAAGCCTACGAACAAGTTAACTATTATTTCAATGATTAGGAAACTAAAGAACTGAAACAAAACTTGGTACATACGACGTGTGTAACAATGTAATTATGGTCAAATCGACAAATAAATCGAATTTTAATCAGGGCAATTCTTCAACAAAGCGCGCGTAATGTTGAAATGTTTTTAACAGGAAATAACAGGTTCGTATCCCATGGTTATTAGAATCGGAAGCCGTTGCTAGGCTTAAGGAGAGGTACAGTCTCTGTGCACATGCTTCACACATAACTTCTTGGTGAAAAGGCATCATTTTGTAAAAATAACTTTCTTAAGGTATGTTAAGAGATTGTTCGAAAATGTGATCTTTGGATGAACCTTTCAATCTGTCTTCATCAGCAATGCCTTTTAGTGTTACTGTGAGGTACTTTTAATTAATACCTTACGGCGAATCCTCATAAAATACCAATTATAACTGATAGACTATATTTTTGACATTCAGGAATCATGAGATAGGGTTTGGTCTTATCTTATTTAATGACAGTGTTTACTAATATCTTAGTCAGATAATGCTCATGGAATTCGACACGTTGAAAGTAAAACTCCTTCATCAGCTTATAATTTTGTCAATGAAATATGTATTTGATAAAAAAATCGTGAAAGGTCATACACGCTTGAGTACGTTATATACACGTACTGAAGTAGAGTACCCATGGTTGAACTTGTTGCAAAGGTTGCTAACTTTACAAGGGTTCTTGCACGTAGTTCGAGGGTCACCTATTTCAGTACCAAGAAGGCGATAGTTCAATGCCGGTGGCTCTGGTCATATAAAATGAAAACATGTACGTTTTCTTATAGATCAATTAAGGAGACATGTGTGGTATTTTATCATTAATTTTATATTAACTAGTTTAGTCTGGGAACAGAATCCGACTATAACAATAATGTACTCACCAGTGATAACGCCTGCTATTAAAAGGCCCCTAGTGTACTTAATAGCACGTTCTTCAGATGGAGAAAAGCACTTTGCAATTTTTGCACGTAATTCACCAGGACTAAATTTAAAAGCGGAACACCCAATTTGTTTTTCTTGTACATTTTTGTTTGTCATCTTGATATACATGTGCTCTGAGGTTTTCTTTTTGTGACTTCTTTTTATTTCCTTTCGTGGTCTGCTGCTTCTGTTTGTGCAGCCTTTTATAAGCCTTCCTTGCTACTATGTCTGCTATACCAAAACGATGTACAAGTCCACATAGGAGAGTGGTCTGGTCAACTGTGTTTTAAATATACATTACCAATCTACACGATGAAATTGCATGTAAGCAGGGAATACATGGCTTGGTTTGGTGGCCAATTCTCACACGACACAGTTTAAACGCTCACCTGTTGCACATTGGTCTAGGTATCAATACAACTTACATGCTGACCATATTTAATTAATATTGGATATCCAGTGTAAACAAGGGTTTTCTAAGATTTGACCTAAAGACCTTGTTTTTTACCCTACATGACCCAGTTTCAAACGTGGCCTAGATTTCATGGAGAACAACATTTTGACCAAGTTTCGTGAAGATTGGATCAAAAAGTAACCTCTGGAGTGTAAACAAGTTTTTTCTAAGATTTGACCTAGTGCCCTAGTTTTTTACCCCACATGACTCAGTTTCAAACCTGGCCTAGATTTCACTGAGAAAAACATTTTGACCAAGTTTCATTAAGATTGGATCAAAACGGTTACTGTAAAATCATTTATTGCTGTGGGGGATTAAATTTCGTTGTTCACCTTCAACCATGAAATCAAATCCCATCAAACAACAATTTTGATTCTTGTATTGTATTTATAACTTTAAATGGAAAATTCACGAATTGAAGAGGCATTCCCTATAATGAACATATTTTTCTCAACTACCACATTAAATGAGCTAAATGTACAAAGCATTATCAATTATCATAATTTGTCAGAAGAAAGTGTGCGCAAATATGTCTCTATTATGTCAAAAATATATTTAAATCACCAATAATAATTAATCACTTCCAGCGATTTATTATTATGTGGTAAAAGGGAAACAACTCGTGCTAATTTTGGCTAGTTACGGAAATACGTTTTCATTCTTTTCTTGGTAATTAGTGGGAGCTTTGTTGAAAATTTGAGGTGTTTAAGCAATAATGATTCTCATTTAATGTACAATATTCCTGTATGGATTTAAACTATCAAACTTATAGGGAACGCCTCTTTAACTTCCCATTGAAATTTATTTTTTACCAAAACCACAAAAATTTTACCCATTGAAATTAAATGATTTAACAGTACCAATCTTTTATCGAAACAAATAATCTGCTTTTGGGCATTTTATAACAAGACAAATAGCATTAATATCTCATCATATTTATTTGTACACATTCATTCATCATGTATGACAAATATAAAACATTACGCACTGTTCAGATCTACTCCATTCAGTCATGTATAATTTAATAACTCAAAAAATGTTTTATCAGCACAAACATTGTTTTTTATCTATTCGATCATTTCTCAACAATTTCCTAGTTTAAACAAAGAAATAAGTGACAGCCCCAAACTGATTTTGAAATTCCAGGGGATGGCCCAGAACTTTATTGCAGAATAAATAGACAAAACTAGATCAGAATCATTACCGTACTTCACAATACATCATATATACACACATATCATTTATACACATAAAATACACATATAAACAATGCAAACAGTATTGAACACTATGTGATTGATTTAAATATAATTGGCTGTTTTCAGTAAATAGCTGCATACACCAGAAATGGTTTTATGTGTACTTGATCAAATGAAAATAACCTCTATACAAGTATCTTTCCTACAAATTGCACAATGCAGGTAGTGACTTCAAGTCAAGATATACTTGCAAACCTAGGAATTGGTATTGTTACTGAATGTCACACAGTTTTAAGGTAGATATACTTAATGGAATTAATACAGCATACCCAGTGAAACTTAGAACAAGAGATGTTTTGTAAAACATTTATGCCCTATGGCAGTCCATCATGGTCATAAAAAGTAAAGGTCACAGTGACCTTGACCTTACACATTTCAGAACTTTCTCCATGATTTCACACTCCATCACCGAGAATTGTACATCCCATGTGACAATCATGTGAGACAGATGTGCCTCAGGTGTCAGTCACACATGAACTTCATGACACAGTTCATAACATCCGGTAAGCGTCATACCCTTGGACAGTTTTAGAAACCGTCACATCAACCACTCTCGACAATCAGAGTCCTCCACATAATTAAAAACCACTGTCGACAGTCTATTCAACGTTTTAGACAAACAAACTACTGTCGACAGTGTACTAGGTCAGATAAAGTCTATGATAGTCATTTGCACCGAAACCAGCGTTACATTTTGGACATTTTCGTTGTCTGGTTTCATATCGGGTTTTCAAACACTCCAAACAGAAGACATGAAAACATTTGGTGAGTACCGCATCCTTCCTGTTAACCTTACATGACGGACAGGTCAATTGCTCCTGTAAGTAGAACATTTTATATAGAAGTTAATACTCGTTCATGTAAATGAAGGCTAGGTAAGTAGTAAAAGACGAAAATTTCAGCAAAGTAAAACCAACCTATGTGAAATGAACCTTCCAACATGCACAATATGAAGATACAAGAGATGTTTGTAAACACTAATGCCCTAATGGCAGTAAAACAGTCAGAAATGGTAAAGGTAACAGTGACCTTTGACCTACCGACCACAAAATCGATGGGGGTTATTTACTATTGCTGACCAACATCCATGTAAAGTTTGAAGATCCTAGGACCAATTATTTTGAATTCTTGAACAAAACCATTTGGTCTAAATAACGCTAATGGTCACAGTGACCTGGACCTTTGTCTTACTGACCTCAAAATCATCAAGGGTCATCTTCTGTTGCTGGCAAACCTCCATGTAAAGTTTAAAAATTCAAGGGCGAAGTATTCTGACGTGATTTATTGAACAGAAACTATTTGACTGACCAACGGACAGGATGGAGTGCAGAGTAACCAGACTACGTACAAACTAACAGAAGAAGTGGGTGCAGTGTAGAGTTGCTTATAAATGAATTATTCCTCATATTCTAAAATCATAAACCTGACCTTAGACAATGCAGAAAACAATTGATATGCTGCATGAAATAATAGAATTTCTCATATTCTGTGTTTAATTGGACAGAAAAAGTCAAGATACCATAAATATGTATTTATCACAAGATGGGTTATTTTTCCTACCTTATATTCCTGTATCTCAGCCAACAATACCTCATCAGCGCCCCCAGCCATCTCAATTTTCTTACTTCTTTCTACTTTACGTTGCAATTTAGCAATTTCTTCCTATAAAATGTGTCAAAACTGATTGGTAAGAAACTAAGAATATCAAATATAATGAAGCTGGAGACCTTGTGGGTCTGAAAACAACAACAACGGCTGCAACAATAACCATAGAAACACCATTAACACCCCACACCTTTCTCCCATACAATTATATAATAACCAGTCTTATGATTTTAATCATTACGTATAACCAGTCTAACGAATTTAATCATTATAAATATGTACATATTCTGAGATAATTGAAGCACAGAGAATGAGAGAATGAACGATCAGTAACAATTAATTATAAAATTATTATCTCGAACAAGGAAGTTTTAAAGCCCAAACAAGCAACCACATACGATAATAAACACATGTGTTTGCTCTCGAAGGATAGGTATATGTTTTGTATATTGTTGAGATATTCTTAGACAAGTACCCAGCTTGTGCGACCATATTGGATGATTTAATTGAACTAGACTACATTGGATAAATGAGCTAAATGTGGGTTATGATTTTCCAAGTTGGGAATGAGTTCAAATAAATCTTGTACAGAAAAGAATAATGTTGAAAAATCTTGTTATTGTATACATATTTTATGTTGTTTTGTTATCCAAATTTTGTAAAGAACAAAAGTGATAACGATCAAGAATAGAGGACACAATAATTACTGATGCAGTGCTGATAGGGCGTTCACAGATAAAGACCCATGTGTGTTTACACTTCTACTTTAGTAGTCACCCAAATAAACAAAATGACTTTTTGCCATATTGTACATTCACATGTTGCAAATTTATTCCCTATTAGGACAATAAAAGAAGAAAGCTGAACAAGAAACAGTCATAGACTCCCATGTCTCTTGCAGAAGAGAAGATACTCAACAAAGGGCCATAACATACACAACAAGAGCACCGCCTTGCGGGTGCAGACACTCATCTGATATCTGTCACTGTCAAAAGGAAGATTACCATAGCATGAAGTAGGACAGAGTTATATGTCCTGCTTCACCAAACACAAAACCTAACCACGAAATTTTTTAAGTCCAAAAACGGGCAATAACTCATGCAAAATGCAGATCAGAGTTATGGGTCTTGCTTTACAGGCTCAGGTATTGATGGTGAACAAGTGTTACAAGTTTCAAAGCAATAGCTTTGATAGTTTATGAAAAAAGTTTACCTAAACACAAAACTTAACCATGCAACGCCGACGCCCACACCCACGACAATCAAGTGATGACAATAACTCATCTTTTTTGCAAAAATCAGATGAGCTAATAATTGGCAAATCATCAAAGTAGTTATTCTGTGAGTTTCATCAAAATCTCTGAAGAAATGTAGAAGGTGTTGCACACAGCTTGGATAGACGGAAGGACGCCTACCATTACCCTATCCCCTTCACCTCTGTGGGGGAATATAAACTCTGCAATGTTTTTATACTGTATGGGGCTCAGGTGCAAATACAGGAATAATTATATACTGTACAGTCAGGTGGTACAAATGAAGCTGTCTCTTGACATGAATAAAACAGGTTGAGAATAATGCAATGTAATCAAAAATGAAAACCAAATTGTCCTTAATTCAACTCTTTAGTAGGGCATCTGAACGTAAAAAACTTGGTTTTTATATATAAACAAGTACGGCAGTATGCTAAAGACTGGCTATACAGAAACTTGGACACAAACATGTGGGCTTAAAAGAAAGTCATGATTTATCCTTGATCTACATTTAATTGGCAATTTGAATAACAAATTTCAATTAAGTTTTAATAAAATATGTATAAAAAAACTGAGGTTCATATTACACCATTCATTACAGCTAGTGTTGTATTTCTCTATAACAAGTAACTAGCTTTGTATTAAATCTGTAGTTTTAAAGTTTGTGTTCTAATTACTTATGGACAATTAATTCAGAGGGAAGCTATTACGGGAGGTAATTAACCCCCACACAATTCTCAGTTTTCAGGCAATTTAATTCATTTTTTTTAGGAAATCCGAAATGGGTATATATCTGTGTTGGATGTTCTAAATTATGGTCATGATACACCAGTGTATAAATGTGTCAAATTATTGTTATCACAATAAACCATACACATTGAATTGTATTTCCTCCTAATAAGTAATTAAGTGACAGGTGATCGGAAATAACAGATGCTTTTACTTGCAATAAGCCACACAAGTTGAATTGTATAGTTTCATAATAAGTCAAACAGTGACTAGGTTTAATGTTTATATGCTACATGAAAAGAGATAGCCCAAAATGTTTCAACTGAATGCCGTAGCCCCTCATAGGTGTGTATAAAATTTGATCTCTAGAACATGGCATGGAAACTTAACTTAAGTCAAAATATTTTAGTTTTCACTTAAGGTGCTTTGTGAATACGAACCCTGTTTTATGAAACACTACATAGTTGTGTATTTGTGTGAGTTTAGTCTCATGTTCTAGGGATTTAGAGTGACCCCTAAGTTGGCCTTGTCTTAACATACCTGCATTCTCTTATATTTGTATGCTTCTTGTTCTATAGCACCTGTTTTCTCTGCCACGGCAACCTGAGCCTCACGTAACTGTGCCTGGTATTTATCTAAATGAAGTTTGAGATCCGCCGCTGTCTGGGCACTTTCTACAGCTTTACGTTTATGTAGTTCTAATGCTTGCTGTGTCAATCTATGTATAAATACAAAAGTAAAAGGTAATTATTATTAGTATACCATATTTATATATCCCGTTTTTCGTGTAAATTCCATGTTCAAAAGTGCTGTACAATCATCATGATTTAGACATGAGTAAAACAATATGCAATTGATACAAACATGCTAGTAAAAATAATATGGAATTTTTTTTATCAAGTTTGGACCTTTTTATGGTAAAAATAACCAAAAGGTGTTTGTAAAACATGTAAACCCCTATTGCTGCCTAATTGTCGAAAATGGTAAGTTGAACTAACCAGTGACCTTGAATTCAAAATCAATACTAGGGGTCATCAGTTCTACTGTTGCTGACCAACCATCATTTTGTCAACCGACAGACATACAAAATTTCAGCAAGACTAATGAATACATTTTAAGTTTAAAAGTCTCCTTTCCTGTGATAGGTGGTAACAATCAAAACAGAAGAACTGAAGTTGATTAATTTGCATCACAGGGCCAAAGTTATAATCAGGAAAATCCTATGCAGCCAAATACTTTTACCAAGCAAAAGGCCTTCAATCACATTGTTTCCAAATTCAACTCAGTTTGTATTAAAGAAAATCCTTCAGAGCAGATATATATCACCATAACTGCCATTTCTTGCGATATTTTCAAATAACTCATTTTGGTCAGAAATCAAAGCTCTTGCAGGAATGCTAAGTCACGTATTTCGGATAAATCAGGACAATTGACATCCCTTTGAATAAAAAAATATTGTGATAAAATCAATAGGTCCCTCACTATATGTGGGATACATATCTTATAAATAACATATTTTATAAATAAAATATAAACTCCATCAACATACGCTAGTTCTTTCTCCATGGTAGCAATGTTATTTTGTAACACTCGTTCTTTTTCCTCGAGTTTTCTAACGACCAGAATCTGTGCTTCAACTTGTGTATGTATAGTTGATACTTGTTCTGCTAATACTTCTTTCTCTTCACGTAGTAATTTCTGTATCTGGTTAGACTTGATTCTCTGTATAATGAAACAAGTTAACAGTCAGTGAATACTGTAAAATCATCAATATTCATGGGTGATTAAATTCTGTGGATTTTGTAGTTCACCTTCTACAACTACAAAATCAGATCCTGTCAAACAATAATTTTGAACCTTGTATTTATCACCAGAAATTTAAAATCCACAAATGAAAGTCCCATCGAAATGGTCTTTTTTATCTAAACCACAAATTTTGTCCCATCGAAAAGGTCTTTTTGACTGAAACCACAAATTTTGTCCCATCGAAAAGGTCTTTTTACCTAAACCACAAATTTTGTCCCATCGAAATGGTCTTTTTTACCAAAACCACAAAATTCATCCCATCGAAATGGTGTTTTTACCAAAATCACAAATTTTGTCCCATCGAAATGGTCTGTTTTACCAAAACCACAAACTTTGTTCTATCGAAATTAAATGATTTTACAGAAGAAAATAACCTAATCATTAATCCAATATCTGAAGGCGGATGGAACACGATTCAAGTCCTCTACATGTAACATTTACATTTTTTCATTACTACTGATTGAAATATTAGACTAAAGGTTTCAAATGACCCACATCAAAGTGTGCAGGGTTTAGTACATGTAACTAACCAACATTAAAGTGACTGTGTGGGGGGTTCTATATGTAGGTTTCTGCAAATTAAAGTATGTGGGGTCGTAGTACAAACAACACATAAAAACATCAATATTAATAATCTCAAAATATTCGAGATTTACTCCAATATCACACATTTATGACTTTCAGATGAATGCACACATTTCAAAAACAGACAACTCCTTCTGTAATCTGTTGGGGCTTAATTGATTATTGCTAGATTTTTGTTTCAAAGTCAAAAGTCTTGTTATCTCTCGGAATCAGAGGGTGTGGTTGAGTGGATGACTTTCAGCTTTCCTTTCATTTTAAATATTTAAAAGTGTTTCAGGAGTCAATTTCTACTGATTTGCATAATTTTTTAACAGTCTTTTCATTGTTAAATAAAGATTAAGACATGGAGCTATGACTATCTAGGATATACCATATATTATCTTATAGGGGTAACAAATTAAGTGCACTGAAAATGAGAGCTGTTTGTAAAACATGTATGCCCCCATGGCAGCCCAATGGTAAAGGTCACATTGACTTCAAATGGCCTCAAGCCCTAAAAAGCAATAGGGGTCATCTACTGTTGCTGGCCAACCACCACGTATAGACAGACCTACCAAAACATGAGCAAAGCAATATACCTCCTTCGTCAAAAAGTTGAGGGGGCATAAGATAAAAGATTATCCAGCAGGGTCTTGGGAAACTTGATTCGGCCTTGACTGCGTCATTCGGTCTCATGCAATAACCGCTATTCTATAATTTCTTTGTGAAATTGGGTCATCCTGCATTTTTTCGGCAGTGAATGGTTTCTTTGACTTATGTGTGGGCTTTGCTATGTACGAGGGTTGTCCCAGAATAGCGTATAATTCTTGATTCATATACTCCAACATAATGATATAGTTTTTTTAATTATGCATGGACATTTCTACAACCATAACCGTGTATTTAACAAAATTATTTTATATCAGTATACGTCTTATTCGATAATTGGATGTATTTGTAACCCATGGTAACGGTTTACGGCCAGCACGAAAAAATATTATTTAATGACAATAATACTTAAGCAGTTTTAGCTGCATCGCGCCATAATATATATAAGAATAATTGGCATCTTTTGGCAAGTTTTTATACAATGATTCATAGTGATGATGTCATATTTGATGGGTTAATGAAGTAACATAGCAACTTTGTTAGCGTTACAATATAACATAATCATGACGTCAGACGACGTTACGGAGTGACTGCCATTTCCTAAGCATTGCGTTATACCGTATATAATATAGATTAGTACTCGGCGGAACGATAAATTATGTAAAATCCACATCACAATACATCAGGGTGATTCGGCAGTTGTTTTTAAGATTCCCCGACATTTTGTTTGGCACAGAAAGGAAGCGGAACAAAGGCGATCAGTCGGACCGATAAAAAAAATCTAACGTCAGATCGCTTCCTACCCTATCCGCACAGAATGTCAGCTCAAGCTGTCCATTTTGAAAAACATTTAATGAATTTTTGACAGTATGTAAAGAAATATATTTTCAAAGTGTTGATAACAATTTCGGCGTATAATTTTTAAAATGTAAAGTCCACGAATGGGAGTTCTTTAGAAAACTAAGGTGGCGTGACGTCGTTGGCTAGTGTTGACGTAAACGTTCTGTGGGCCGTAAAGCGTCACCTGGTACTCGTCAAATGCACACAATTTGAATGTTTTTAAAGATAGACCATGAAACTTGGCTAGTATGTCAAGAAATAATTTCTCTAAAAGTTGATTACAATTTTGGCATACAGTACTTATTGATAGTTTTTAAGATATAACAGGATTATACGGTATTCTGGGACAACCCACGTAATTGTGTTGTGGTGTTACTGATTTCTGTGCTCAGCTGGTTAGATTGAGTGCTAATTTCCCAGTCTGATTTCCTCATACCCTTTTTGCCTTTCTAAAAATCACCTTTGCCATTTAGAATACATGCATCTCTTCTTACATATTAAAACATTTTATTTAAAACCTAAATATATTTTTTTCATAACATAGAACAGTTTAAATCACAATCCCACAAACCCCCAAGAACAATATTACATTTCAGAAAGTTCCTATAACAATTCTCATAAAATACCAAATGAGAGACATTCAACTCATGTCAATGTCATTGCTAAAACCACAAATTAAAATACACAAATAAATAGCAAAACAATACAACAATATACAGTGCCCACCAAAAATAAGCATACAGATGCTATTTCCCAATAAACTTGTCTGTATTACACTATTTGCAGAATAGAGAATCAACAATGTTTTTGAAGACCAGGAATATTTTTTTTTATATATTAAGTGTAAAGACCATACATTGAATGATACTCTAGATGTAAATTATTAGGTTTCTTTGTCTGGCCAGAAAGGCAACTGTCTGATTTCCTCATACCTTTTTTGGTCATAAAGACGGTAAATTCAACCCCTTTGACCCCATGGTTATTTTGATTGAGAACAGTTTCATCTTTATTTCTATCACATTTTCTACTCGCTTAGGTAACTCTGTAGACATTACGTTTATTGTGACAGTCTAACAAACAGATAATTTAACAAATTATAATTCTGAATCTGTCAAAAAGTATATACTTATTTTTGGTGGACACTGTATTTCGTATTAGGGCAGTTTCCTTAAGATTATTTTATTTCTAATTTATTGCATGAAATATTTCATAAACTTTAGCATAGCTTATGTTTCCTATGTTAATCATAATCGACGTTTATCTTAGCAAGATCTAAATATATTGTTTTCATAACATAGTACAGTTTGAAATATTTCATAAACTTCAGCATGTAACTTGTAAGAGATGGCGACGTTTAGATACCAGCCATTAATGATATTGCCTGTCTGACTCATGAATGGTTACTTTAGTGTCTCATTAACTTAATGTTGCTGTTCAATGTAAAGATCCCACCACTGGTATAGATCTACAACAGGCGACGAGGTGTGACTAGTAAACACTCAGTATTCTATCTCTATAGAGGTCATGCCTCGACGATTGTTGTAGATCTATAACAGAGAATTGATGATAACAACACAAAGGTCTCCAAGACAGACACTATACCATGCTTTGTCAAGAAAATATTTTTCTGTAGTCGTGTTTTGTCGTAGAATAAGGCATGACCAAAAGTTCAGATATGTCAAATCTAATGTACATGTCTGAAAAGATTTTAGGCATACAGAGACCAGATAAGAATAAATAACTTGATACCTATGATAGTCTTTGAGAAAATGACTCTGACAATAAACTTAACCAATGCACATATAGATGCACACGATCCTGTCACGACATAAGCTTGAAATTTTGCCTTCGAAAAATCTTGCACGACAAAAGCGTGAGTTTTTGTCTTAAAAAAATCTTGCTAAAAATGAGTTTACCTCTGACATAAGTTTGAAGTTAGCATCGTCTTTTTCACGTAACTGTTGCAATAGTCTGGTGTTCTGTTCTTGCATATCTTCAAACGCCTGCCCCGTGGCATCCATCTCATTTAATAATACATCCTCTCTCTAAAATATACATACACAACATAATGATGCATTTAATTCCAATATTAGGTGTTAGCAAACAATTAGTCTTCTGGGCCCGGTTGCTCAAAGCAGCGTTAAATTTAACATAGCGTTAGCTTAATTGACCCTTAAAAATCCTAACCGAGCATTAGCTAACACTGCGTTAAATTTCTGTAGCTGGGACTGTTATAACGCCAGCGTTAGATAACACTGTTGTTAAATTGATTACCCTTCCACTTTTTTGAAGTTCAGGGGCTATAAAAGATATATACACATACAAAATGTACTTAATAAATACAATCAACTTTTGTTATCTCGAACTCGTTTATCTCGAATTTTCCGTTATGTCAAAGTTTCTTTAAGCACAATATTCTCGAACATGTAAACAAATATTAAATCAACAGCTTTTCAAGAATTTTAGTTTCCTCGAAGTTATTTCCACAGTCTTGCAAAATTCCAGATAATGAGAGTTGACTGTATATACAACTTTTCTGGCCCTAGTTAAACAAAATGAAAAATATGACTTTAATATTGCCATTAAAACCATTCGGAATACTTTTTTTATCAAATATTGAAAGAAATGAAAGACATAAGAAAAAAAAACTTCTAAAAGGGTGACTATCTTGTTTGTTCTACCTGTTTTTGTGTGGCAAGATTTTTCTGTAGTTCTGTTATAGTTTCTTCTAATTTCTTAATTTTTCGTAAAGCATCTTCTTCCGCTAATTTTTTGCGTTCCTTTCTTTCTGTTTCTTGCATTTTCTTGATATGTTGTCGTAGATCATCAATCTCTTTATTCAGTCGTTTCTCACACGCCATCAACTATATAAGGGAGAAATACAGTCATTAATATTAAACTGGGGTGTTAACAGAGCTGAATTAAAAATCCTGAAAATGATATGTAACTATACTGTACATATTATTTCAATGTTGTATGACGCTCAAAGGGAAGGATATACCCAACTGTGTTGCCTCTTTAAACAAGTAATTGAGACTTGCAAACAGTTACGTTAAGTCCCTTACATGGTTTCTAGGTTGTCAATGTTTCTGTTGCCATGGCAAGCACAATTTTTGTCCAAATCAAAATAAAATTAGATATGCATAATCTCCTCATTGGTCCCTATCTACATACCAAGTATCATGAACCAAGCTTGAAAAATGTTGGGAGTTATGGATTTTCTTGACTGACGGACAGAAGGCCTAATAAAGTCTTTATCATTATATATGTGGCCGGCACTTTTTGCCAAGGAGGAGTCCAACAATGTGTATGTGTAATTATTTAAACCTTTGGGTCAAGAATAACCCATGAAAGTGCAAGCACTAATTTTCAATGGGGTCCTGTGTATTACTGAAGGGACAGCAGGTGGAAGAGACAATAATGTTATACAAGGAGCTCGGGCACAATGCCCCAGCTCTTTCCGAAGAGACACCTTGGTTCTTTAACATGCCCGGCGTTACGGCGTATAGCGTCGATACATGCGAGAATACCTTTGGGTTGCTAACCATTTCATCTATAGCTTGGTAGGACACACAGAAAAGCGTTGCAGAAATGATTAAGTGCCCCCGCATTTCTTGAGAAATAGAAAGTTATGAAAATATGTTACAACAGAATTATATGAGCATGCAGCCAGAGACTAAAATATATAAAACATCTACAGTATCTGTACCAACCTGTACTTTGTCTCGCTGCTCTTTTGGTGCACTCTTATACATATCTAACAACAGCTTTAACTCTTTCTGATTGTCCTGAGATTTCCTGTAAAACATACAGGTGAAAAATTACCATAACATCTGCACTTACTACAACTATACAAACAACAGCTGCATACAGTCAAATTATAAAATGCTGTATACTATTAATTAAATATTTAAATTTGCGGATGACATTAACTACTAATTTTATAATTCCCAATGAATAATTTTACCAATAAATATGGTAAGCTTAAAGTAGTTGCCATTCTCGTTTGTAAGTTCAGTCAGGTACAAGGCTGGGTTTTGAAACAAAAAATTCTCACATATATCAAAATGTATTCTTAAAACTGATTTCGACTAGACCATTTTTTTTATGAAATCGAAATCCTCCAAATTGCATCCCCATGAAATGGCCCTTTTCCCATCAACCTCAAAATTCCAGTTGAAAATTTTAATAGTATTTAAATGTTACCAAAAAAATGTGTCATGTATTTACTTTCTACTCATATTAATCTAATAACATTACTATAACAGTATATTTGTTTTATTTCCAATCATATTATGTATATATATATGTACTTGGGTTACATAAAGTTTGTTTCACTTTAACTACAGGAAATAGCACTGGAATGTCTTAAACCTATCGACAAGCTATGAGAAAGTCGAACATGTAAGGCAGCAATCAGCTGAGAACAGAAAAATATCACAAACCACAAAACCACAAATGCCCAACATATACACCTACTTTAACTGTGCTCTAAGATCTTTGAATATTTCCACATCTGATTTTCCTTTCTCTCTTTCCTTCTCTAAATCATCACTATCATCATCCTTGGGTAGTATAAAATCTCCACTTTCACCTTTAGGTGATTTACCCTTACTGAGGTCAGAGGTCGCAGATGTACTGTTAGAATCATCACCCAGATCTTTGTTAGAACCGTTCAGCTCTTCAACCTTTTCTTTCAACTGTAAAACAATCAAGAATTTAAAGACAAGACATTGAAATTCCATGAAAACCAGATTTTCATGTTAGCCAAGCATAACTTGGCATACCAGTATTTGGATACACCCTGTTTTGTATCTGTGGCCTTGACCCCCACCATCCCAACTTCCAATCTAAAGCTGCATTAACCGTTACAAAATCTACCTACACAGCAAGTTTCATCAAAATATCTCATTCCTAACTTAAGTTATAGCGCAAAAATGTTAGTCTATTTTTAGTGACATTGACCCCACAGACACCATTTCCAATAGATATACTCCGGAATTCAATGCAATCTGGTTTTTCCACACTAATCCTGCGGTACAAACAACTTTTACCGTTATCCATGTTTTCGTTCCATAAATGTTCATGTATGAACCATTGAAATGAGAGATGCTTATTTAAATCACAAAAGCATTAGCAAAGAATTAAGGTCAACATTATTTGTACCGAATGCAAATTTGCGGAAAACCCACAATATTGTACATTCCAGATTGTATCTATTCCACAAGTTTTGATATATACATCACTACCTACACAGCAATTTTCATCAGGATATCTCATGCCTTTAACTAGTGTTATTGAGCAGAAACCGTTTTTATCTACTTTAAAGTAACAGTGACCTTGACCCCATTAGCACCTTTTTCTACCCTAAGCTAAGTTTTCACATAAGTAACATACACAGCAAGTTTCATCACAATATCTTTTTTATAACTCCAATCACACTTATATAGTGGAAACTACATTTTATATATTTTTAGTAACAGTGACCTTGACCAGCTCCACTTTTAATCCCAAGTAAGGCTTTTATGTAACCTACCTATGCATCAAGTTTCATCATATTATCTCATTCCTAACATACCTTAAGTTATTGAGCGGAAAACATTAACCTTGACTCCACAAGCCCAACTTTCAATCTTAAGCATTGTTTTTCACCTTACACAGCAAGTTTCATTATGATAGTTTATTCCTAACAAAAGTTATCAATCCGAAAGCAATTGTGGACACCTGCCCTAAATCAGGCAGATTGTTCCACTAAACAGTCAATGACATTTTCTAACTAACATAAACTAGACATTAGATAACTAGATGCAATGCTGTTAAATCATTTTTTTGTTCTTTTATCCACAACAATTAGCAGATAAGCAAAACAATTAGCAAAACCCTGTTACGAAATGCACCTGCAACTCTCTCATTTAAATGCTGTACCTGAAAAGACTATTCAAACACATACAGAAACGTAAATGCTGCATAATTATGTGACAAACTTTCATCACATAAACCATGACGCAAGAGTTTAATAAAGCCATTAAATAAAAACCATATTACACAACTCACTAGTGTAATAACTATGCAAATGAGGCGGATACTCACTTTTTTATGTATTTATACGCACTGTCAAAAATATACTTAGGTGTAGACAGGATACATAGAAAAAACAGATCTATTCAAATATTCCCGCCTCGTTCCAATTATTATTCAACACTGTAACGTTAATTGAAATACAGTGCTGCACTATGTTTATTTGCTATGTATTTTTAAATGCATTACTCACTGACTTTATTCTTTTTTATTCTCTTGTAAAGAGGAAGCCTATCTACTTTTAGCACATTTACATGGCTTATTTTGTGTATGTGATAAAAAGAATCTTATATTCGTGTCTTTCCATATAGCATTTATAAAACTTGTTGGATAAAAGTTATAAAATGCTCAGCAGAGCCTCGTATTTTATCAGCCTCGTATTTTATCACTTTAATACAACTCTTTTAATAAATTCAATATGAAAAGACACTCATGTAAGATCCTCTATGTATTACATCTTATTTTCATTCATGATACACTTAGTCAAAGGTATACATAACTTTTTTTTATTTTATAAAAATATATTCACAAACCTTTTCACAGTTATGCCTATATGCAAGTTATACTTATAGTTGTTAAATGTTACAGGGGTGTCAACAAGACAAAATTAAAATTGTATGCAACCAAACATTATTGCCAAGCAATAGGTCTTCAACGATATCATTTCCATAGTTAACTCAGTTTATATTAAAGACAATCGTTCAGAGAAGATTAAACTACCATAACTTTGCCATTTGTTGGGGTATTTGCACCAAATAACCTTTATTTTGGTCAGAATTAATTGCTCTGTCAGAGTGCTCTGACAAATCAGGAAAATTGACATCCCGGATATCACTAAGATAAAAATGCACAAATTTAGTCGCATCTGAATGTCTGTTTCAATTAGTGATAGACCCCTACCTAACAGGCACTCCTAATTAAACCACAAGTACCAGCTTCTAGGAAATGCAAGCTATTCAAACTAATAGAGGCACATCCTCAATATGTCATATAGACAAAACCAAGTACATAATTATGACAAATTAACCACACTAAGATAAACAACAGATTGAGGTCAAACGTGATCTACATGATTATGTCTACATAAATATGGCAACCATGACATTTACCGAGAAAGAGGCAGACAGAATTACAAAATAGACCGAATTAGATTATGAAAACTATTCTCATATCTGTATATTAAAAAGACTGCTGTCAGTGAACGCTAAAGCCCCAGTGGAAGCCTTGTCTATAATAACCACCTTAGTAAATCAGGGGCCATAATTTAATAGAAATGTTGGAAAGTATAACATGGTTTCGACAATAAAGTGTCTATTATGACAGGGTTCCCACAAATATTCTAAGACAAAATTCACTGATTTTTCCCTGCCCAGACAGACGTTTTCCCTGACTTTTTCAATCAATCGGGCTTTTTGAACTTTTTTTAGAGCAAAAAAATATATTTGCTAGATATATCGAACAAAAAAGTTTAGGTAGTAGTTTTAGGGCTGTTGATGACATGAAGTAATCATAATTCAAAATTATCCAAAGCGAGAATAGCAAGCAAGGACTTTTTTCAGTTTTTGTTGTTTTCTTCACAGGAAATGACACTTATCTAGATTGAATAATGAATAGTTTCCTGACTTGTCAAGGACTTTAGCTTAATTTTCAAATTTCCCTGACTTATTTCAAAATTCCCTGACCTTTCCCTGACCTTAAACAAATTTAGTTTTTCCCTAACTTTTCCCTGACCGCGGGAGCCCAGTGTGATGTTTATTAAGGGCAGATAACTCAATAAACATAGATCACAGGGTTATCAGCCTTGTCAATATTTACTCCCCTTCAAGTTGATACCTATGATAGCCTTTGAGAAAATGACTCTGACAATAAACTTAACAAACACACAGGCAGATAATACTGTCCCAACGATAGCTCAACTTTTTTCTTCGAAAAGTCTCGCTAAAATTGCCTTAGTATGAAACAATGACTGTTACTACTGACAGGTTTTCCAGACTTACTTTATTTATCTCCACTTGGCATTCTTTCACTTTCCGTCGATTTCTCTGTGCTTCAGCTTTTAATTGTTGATTATGTTTTTGTAAACTTTGTATCAAATTTCTCATTTCTTGATTAATGGATCCTGCAATACACAATAGTACAGTACATTAGAGGGGTTATTCAGAACTAGAAGAACTTTTTTTTATATATTCTTACACAACATTTACACTTTGTTGGTGGTTGAAAATGGTTGGTGGTTCAAAATGGTAACGGTCACAGTCAACTTGACCTTTGACCTACTGACCTCAAAATAAATAGGGGTCTTCCACTGTTTCAACCCAACCTTAAAAGTTTGAAAAACCTAGGGCAAAGTTTAGAAAATTTTGAAGGGGTTGCTATAAAAAAGGTTTTTGCTCAGAGGGTCACAAGAACAGTATAATTAGTAAATAATACACCAGAAAGTATATGTGCCTCCATATATTCAAGTTGATAAACTTACCAGTTTGTTCATGAGCAGCAAGCGTTTGTTCAAACTCTATACGTAACATTTCATATGCTTTTCTTACTTGTCCTAGAGCATCCTCTAACTGAATCACCTCTGTCCGTAACTTCTTCTGATTCAATAATTCATCACTCTACAATATACATGTACACATTATATAAAGTTACTCTGTGTAGGTGATAGGGTGTGTGCGCTGGGTTTGCATGGTGTGGGCGGAATTGGCATGGTTTAGGTGGGTTGCTCTGTGTAGGTGATATGGTGAGTCAGGGGTTGGCAAAATGTGGACAGAGTTGGCATGGTTTGTGCGGGAATTGGCATGGTGCCAGCGGGATTTATGGCACGTTGTTGGGGGATTGGCATGGTGTGAACGAGGTTGGCATGGTGTAGGCAGAGTTTATGGCATGATGTAAGTGGGTGTTTGCATTGTGTGTGCAGAGTAAACAGTGTGTGGGCAGGTTGGCATGGTGTAGGCAGGATTTACGTAGGGCGGGGTTTATGGCATGTTGTTGGGGGATTGGCATGGTGTGAACGAGGTTTGCATGGTGTGGGCGGTTTATGGCATGTTGTTGGGGGATTGGCATGGTGTGAACGAGGTTTGCATGGTGTGGGCGGGTTTATGGCATGTTGTTGGGGGATTGGCATGGTGTGAACGAGGTTTGCATGGTGTGGGCGGTTTATGGCATGTTGTTGGGGGATTGGCATGGTGTGGACGAGGTTGGCATGGTGTGGGCGGGTTTATGGCATGTTGTTGGGGGATTGGCATGATGTGAATTAGGTTGGCATGGTGTGGGCGGGGTTGGCATGTTGTTGGGGGATTGGCATGGTGTAGATGAGGTTTGCATGGTGTGGGCGGGTTTATGACATGATGTTGGGGGATTGGCATGATGTTGGGGGATTGGCATGATGTTGGGGGATTGGCATGGTGTTGGGGGATTGGCATGGTGTAGACGAGGTTGGCATGGTGTGGGCGGGGTTTGCATGGTGTAGGCAGGGTTTATGGCATGATGTTGGGGGATTGGCATGATGTTGGGGGATTGGCATGGTGCAGGCGGGTTTATGGCATGATGCAGGTGGTTTGCATTGTGTGTGCAGGGTTAGCTGTTTGCGGGCGGGTTGGCATGGTGTGGGCAGGATTTATGTAGGGCGGGGTTTATGGCATGTTGTTGGGGGATTGGCATTGTGTGGGTGGAGTTTGCAATGTGTGGGTGAATTTGACATGGTGTGGGTACAGTTGGATGGAATGGTGTGGGCGGAGTTGGCAAGGTGTGGGCAGAGTTGGCATAGAGTAGCTGGGGTGGATTGAATGGTTTAGATAGGGCTGGCATAGTGTGGGTGGGGTTATCATTGCGTAGATGAATTTGGATCAAATGGTGTTAATGGCAGGTTAATTGGCAAAGTGTGGGTGAGGGTTGTGGTCATGTTTGACCAGCCATTTTTAAGACATATATGGAAGGGTTCCAGGCAGGTATTCTTCTCAAGACTTTTCAGGAAGGGGTCCAGGTAGATGTCATGCCAATGGGTCCCCAAGCTGGAAACACATATATGCCATGTTAGTTAAGATCAAGGGGTAGTTCATGTCAGAGAACATCTGCATATCTATAATTCTGTACATTTGTGAATAATCTTACATATTTTTCTCAGGAATGGACAGACACTGACTTAGCGAAAGCACTCATCACGATCATTTGTACTTGGAAAGTTCAATCCAGTCAAACACAAAACTTGGTATAACAACAAGGCTAATCTTTTTCCAGGGTATAAAACTGCAGAAATGTATCATAATATAACGAGATTAAAACCCAATAATAACCAGACAAACATGTTGCACTATCCACTTTCACAAGTGTCTTATATTCTTATAATGAATATCAGCAAAATTAAACAACAATATCATTACAGGAGAGTAAGTAATTGTATAACACGTAGGCAGTGGAGCTTTTAATTTTACCAAATAACATCCATATTGAATAGGTACAAATTGTCATTTATAAAAGAAGGAAAACTGAAATTAATGGTGTTGTTTAGAGTGTAGAAACCTATTAACTGAATTCAAGTGCACATGTGAGTCTTGTATTACAAATGTCAGGCCAGTTTGATATTTAACAAGTTATCAGATATCGATGGAACAACCTAAATAATCAACAAAAACCCAGACATTTGTATCATGTTATAACTTAATGATATTTATACAAACAATTTATATGTCCACAAATATAAAGTAATTAACCATAAAAATGATGAAAATATTATGATCATTCTTAGCCAAAATGAAGTTGGCTAAATTGGCATTTCATGGAGTTGACATTACATGTTGAGGTTAAGATGCCACATTGATCAATCAAAGTGTAACCAAAACTCAAGGTGCTCTTGAAAACTAATCATGCACTATTATAGCTTGGCTAATTTGACATGAACCTGACCTTTGGATTAGCATAATTTAACAGTTAATATAACCTATGTTACAACACCGATTGTATGTTTTCATAATCGGGGATAATCACAAGATGCTCAAGATGTAATGCAAACACAAATTTGAAAAACCGATATTGCACGATTTTCTTGCAGAAATTGATATATTCAAATTAAGCAAGAACCTTGTAATATAATCCTGCATAAAGGTCAGGCTCAGGTCAAAATAGCCAAGCTATACCGCACCAACAGCCTAAATAATTAAATCCTTGATCTTCATACCCACAAGTTCAATATCTTCAGTGACTCCATATTTTCTTGTTGCTTTAAAACAATCTAATATCAATTGGGAGTTGATTCTAATGTGGTTGTTTTTCCAGCTGATTTTATAGCCATTAAAAGCCAATGTTCCAAATTGAAAGTTAAGTATCTTTGCACAATTTCAAGTAAAATGTTTCCAATTCAAGCCACAAAATTGTCCATAAGTGCTTTGATAAATAGAGGATCTATCACGAGTTGCCAATTGATATAAATTTATATCAAACAAGTTTTGGAAATTTTATTAAGCGAGCCTCTGGCGAGTTTAATAATATTTCCTGAACGAGTTTAATATAAACATATCAATTGACAATGAGTGATAGATTCTTTATATCATGTGACACTAAAAACGGAAAAAACGCATTGATTTATTGGAAAAACTCAATACCTTATACTGCACGTGGTACGTATAACTTTATACGTACTGGCTATACTAACCTAGATACAAGGAAAGTCATGTGATATAACAGTACCCAGGAAACTAGTTAGAACCATTCTATGTTAGAAATAATACATTGAAGGTCAGATGACTGAATAAGAAGGTTTTAGTGTTTGAAAATGGAGCAAGGTTTTAATGCTACTACAGATACTAGTATTCTAAGAACAGCAGACAATGAGCTCAATAGACATTCAAGCATTATTTCAGCTAACCAAAGTGCTCAGGTGAGCTTGAAATTCTTTTATAATATCTTTTTTTCTGCAATTATATCCTTTTGAAAAATCTAGGGTGTGTTGACATTTAACGTCTGCCAACACGCCCTAAATAGTGCAAACCTCAAAGGTGTACAAAAGGTAGCTACAGAGTAGTACATGTACACACTGTAACATTAAACTAATGTCACACTGTGTTGCAAAAAGTGTTCACTTTATATTTGTGACACTTCATAAATATACAGACTAAACCACTATTTTTGTATTACTTCCTGAAACTTTATTTGATGTAGTACATACACTGAGAGACTTTAAAAACGCTCCACTTTATAAAAATTATTTTTTCTAAAACCAAATTGATTTTACCAACTTTTCCTTGGTACATACGTCTTTAACACTAATAGCTATCATGCTTGCTCTACAAATTGACGAAATTATAATAAATGGTTAGACCCTTTAGCTCGTGGTTCACAAACTTATGCATTGACTCAAATAAAAACCTGACTTATTTGTACCATATGGAGCTGCATTATTTGTGTTAGAAAAATGGCACACAGTGCACAACTTTTCGTCTTTGCAAACGATTCCAAACCACAGAATATGAAAACAATCGGCCTCAACCAGGACAGACCCGAATAATAACGCATCAACAGCATATAAACATTAAGCAAATTTCAACTTCCAGTACACCAACCAGAGTGAAAAACTAACCATTTTTATCCGATTACAAGTTTTCGACCATTTTAAAACTATGTTTGTACTTGAATGCAATGAAAATGTCCATCGAAGTTAGGGAACTTTAATAATATATGTAATCCAGCGTTCCATACTCATGAAAAAACTATGAGACAATGGTGTGTTGTGTTGTGTTTGTTAACAACTTGTCATGGAGAAAAGAAGGGATATACTATTACTGATAGACATAATGTGGACCGCTTATCTCGCTACAAATTGGTACCTTACGCAAATCTGGTCATTTTTTTACCTGGTCATTGGCCATTTCTTCGATGAGCTTAAAAGCATTTGCAAGCCCAATCACACAACCCCTAAAACGTCAACAAGACCTCTGAGATGGAATGCATGCATCGTTTCTGGTTGGAATTATCACTTTAAGAATGTCATTTTTAGAGCATGCCTCTTTGGAACCAGATAATTTTGTTACTGACTATTATTATGCCATATAATTTTCAGATATGATTGAGAAAGGATAAATGTGTATTGTTGCCAATTTTCATAATGATATACAAATGTTAACTTAACTTCTTTAACCGTTAAAAAACTGTTGCGTTTTTAAAGTCTCTCACTGTAGTAGGATGGGTTTAGTTAGGTACAAACAGGTATAAATAAGGTGAAGTGAATACCAAAGTTCAAATAAGTAACACACTGTATAGCTGGTTATTTTTGCGGGTGTAATATTTTTTGATTTTGCACCTAAAATGGGTGTGTTTATTTCTGATGATTTTAATTTCTGCTGAATCACAAAATGGCAAGACTAAATTTCTGCGGTTTGCTAAATGGAAAGAATAGACGTACACCAGTTTCATTGGCAGTCAGATCCATACTAGTACATTGTAATAATTATTACAGTCCAAACTGTGGATCCCTCTTTGATCAAATTATCATTATACATGTACAAACAATGCTCGCTTAAATTAAACACCTTCGTTACACTCGACAAACTGCAATAAACATTTCACCAAACATGTTAACTTGTGAATACCCCTTGGTTATTTATTTATATATAGTGGAGATTATATTCTATGTGAACATTTTCTACGGATTATAAAATTCTGCATAGATTTAATTCTGCGTCTTGAACAGCAGAAATTGCCAGAATGGCAGAAATTTTCATCTGCGGAAATAACCAGCTATAGGGTATGAACGCAATATTCACGTCTATAACAACACAAGCCATTCTAAGTTTCCCTGAGTCAATATTTACAGTAACTGTGAACTCTGTAGAGTAATAACCTCTAAATAAGGCCAATTATTTGCAGTTCCCAAAGGGGTGTTGCTCTGCAGAGCTTGTATTCATACTTTCCCCCGTTTATACTTAACTATGCACGAAATTCAAAGTCAACAGTCATTCATTACAGGAAGAGTCTAAACTAACTGACTAGACTGAAGTTAAAACAGCTTGTTTTACGATAATTAAAGAGCAATTTTCGGACAGTTTTTTCCATGTTTTCTCAAAATATTGATTTGGTACCTAGGACCTCCTCATTCTAAGCCAGCAAATTAATATTCGTGGGTATTATAGTTTGTGATTTTACAGTAATTCATACCTCCATCTGCTCAATGTGTCGTAGATGTGCATTCTTATTTGTCAGGACAAGATTCTTGGATTCATCCAGCTGGGTCTTCATCTGTAGACTCTCATTATAGAGTACCGAAAACTGGGATTGTAAGCATTTATATTCTGTCGTCTCAACGATCACGCTCTCTGGTAAATGTTGCAGCTGTAAAACACATGGGGGATAATTGTACCAGGAAGTCATTTACTAGTTAATCTATTAACATATTACAAATTACGCTAATCAGATCTGTACAATCATTGTTAACAATCAATCACTTTACCACAACAATAAAGAACAAAATCAATATCTCTCCCACAGCGACATAGGATAGACTTACATAGGGTAGGTAGCGGTTAGTAGGAAAAATATTTGTTGATACATTGGCATAGGAGCAGTGGGTGCCAGCCCCCCCCCCCCCCAATGTCTGGACAGGAGGGCCAACACATCTTTTGCCCCCCCCAATAATTCAGACGAAAAGTATAATTTACAGCCTAATATATCTCGTAATCGGCAATTTGCCTTCAGTTCTTGGTGAAAATGTATACAATTTTTTTTACCCCTCGTTACCAAATGTTTGCCCCCCCCCCCCATGTTGGAAACGCTCCTACGCCCATGTGATAGTATTTTAGATATAATTAATACGTAGGTGTGTTTTATTGTGTAATAAAATATAGGCATGAGTATGGATGTGTAGTAATTAAACCATGAGTAAATAGGATGAGTGATTTAATTTTGCATCCAAACAAGTCAATAACAATAATACTGTCAATAACAAATTATTTTCACTACTTTAAGTAAATGTTGCAGCTACAATACAATACAATCTTTATTTTAAGTCAGATTTCATTTACAACAAATAACATTAGCTATGTATAGCTATTGTCCGACATAAATGAAACTGTAAAACACATTGGGGACATAAAACAATCAGAAAGTTATTTAGTTAAACTATCAACATATTAAACTTATCAGATCTGTACAATTATTGGTAACATTCATCTCAGGCCAAAGCAAATTAATATTGTGGTTATATTGTGGTCAAGGGATTGTATTCAATATTGATCTAATTTACTTGGAAAATAAGGAAGGACAACCACATCGTCAGTTACTGACAAAGAGTTTAATATGAAGTGATCTGATTGGTTGTCCTTATCCTAAAGTCAAGTAAGATCAATATTTAATACAATATTGGCATCTCTAGTAACATGCTGTCTAGAAAAACTAAATGTCTTTTTTTCCCTTAAATATTCTGACCTAAAATGGCTGACAATATGCAAAACAAGGCATAATATTCCTTGATATTGGACCAGTGGTTCAGACTACAAGCTTGAGCATTTGCCAAAGTAATCCAGAATATAACAACATTGGGTAGACTAAGATAGGGTAGGTAAGTAGGAAAAATATTTGTTGACAGTATTCAAGATATAATGAAAGGGCATGAGTTTGGATGTGCAGTAAATTAATTAATTGTTGATTAAATCAAGAACGTGTAGCAAACATTTCGTGTTTCATAGTACCAAAATGCAACCAAATTTTTACCATGGTACTGTTAAATATTCCGCACGTTAAGAATTTACTCCCCATATTTTGACTCCCGATTTATATTTTATACAATGTTGGTCAGTGTTGTTTATTCCATTACATTATCGACGTGGAGACAAATACAGGCCAAGTGAGATGATTGAAGAAATACTTGTTCGAGTGACGTTAACAATAAATTCATGTGATTTCGCGTTTTGTTCACATTTAATTTCAATGGGATAAAACGTTGTGGTTTTGTTGAAAAAGACGATTTCTTTGGGAACATACTATCAAGGAAATCTCATCCACTAAGTCATATACTATAGAAAATATTAAAATCCATGAGGATTTAATTTCTTGGTTGAAATCATCCACAAAATCAAATCCCCCTCTAATATTAATTATTTTACAGCATCCTCTATACACTGTAAAATCAATTAATTCGGAT
Organism: Spisula subtruncata; assembly: GCA_963678985.1. Lineage (NCBI taxonomy): Eukaryota > Metazoa > Mollusca > Bivalvia > Venerida > Mactridae > Spisula > Spisula subtruncata. Next base: position 3,187,883 of record OY787672.1, read on the forward strand.
TGGACGAAATTTCGTGGTTTTGGTTTAAAAAGATCATTTCGATGGAACGTAAATTCATGGATTTTGCCTTTCAGGTAATAAATACAAGGGTCAAAATTATTCTTGGATGGGATTAAATTTCATGGTAGAAGGTAAACCACGAAATTTTATCGCCGACAAAAATTAATGATTTTACAGTATATCATACTTACATCCAGTTTTAATTGTTCAATGTCTTTCAAAGCTTTCTGATGATCTTTCTGTAACTTCTCTAACTCAGCCAGTCTGTTAGTAGCAAGCTCTCTCTGTTCATCTAGATCTGATAGTATCTCATCAAACTGTAATATTCAAACATAGTCTTATAAACCTAGTATATTACATCCCTTTCTGTAACTTCTCTAACTCAGCCAGTCTGTTAGTAGCAAGCTCTCTCTGTTCATCTAGATCTGATAGTATCTCATCAAACTGTAATATTCAAACATAGTCTTATAAACCTAGTATATTACATCCCTTTCTGTAACTTCTCTAACTCAGCCAGTCTGTTAGTAGCAAGCTCTCTCTGTTCATCTAGATCTGATAGTATCTCATCAAACTGTAATATTCAAACATAGTCTTATAAACCTAGTATATTACATCCCTTTCTGTAACTTCTCTAACTCAGCCAGTCTGTTAGTAGCAAGCTCTCTCTGTTCATCTAGATCTGATAGTATCTCATCGAACTGTAATATTCAAACATAGTCTTATAAACCTAGTATATTACATCCCTTTCTGTAACTTCTCTAACTCAGCCAGTCTGTTAGTAGCAAGCTCTCTCTGTTCATCTAGATCTGATAGTATCTCATCAAACTGTAATATTCAAACATAGTCTTATAAACCTAGTATATAACATTCCTTTCTGTAATTTCTCTAACTCAGCCAGTCTGTTAGTCCGGATGACCAGGGCACTGTTTTATCAAAGCATTTACGCCAAATTAAAATTCTTTATAGTATTTTTATAACTTTATCATACTGTAAATGGAGATGTTATACTGATAAAGATTCAGTTAACGATTTCCTACAGACAATATATGTCCCAAAGTTGTAGTTGTTAAAGAATTATACAGTATTTTAATTTGAACGTAAGTTTGCGATTTCCGTAAGTACGTTGATAAAAGTACCCAGATTATTAAGGAATTTACGGACCCTTGAACAATAGTCAAAACAAGCCAATTATTTTTTGAAAATCAAAGTCAATGAAGGTATGGTATAATTTGGCGATAATTAAACTTGACTGGGATATGATGCACATAACTATTGTCATCAACTCTAATCCAGGTTAGCTTGAAATGAGGTATATGATCAATTTCCATAGTATAAACATCACTTTCACCAAGATGATGATCGTCCAGTTTAGAATCTGAACACCTCAATAGAGGCCATCACCTACCCGCCAAGGGTGATAACATTATGTGTCCTGTCATTGAGACAGGGGGGTGTATAAAAACATTTTTCAAACCTTATTTTTGGATACTCCAGTCACAGATTTCCCGCCTTCAAGTTGTATGACATTTTTGTCCTCGTATGTTTGTAGTTTGGATGTAGCATCAGAGAGATAGCGGTCCAGTTTCTCAGCTCTTTGTGATGATACTTGATAGTTATATTCTAAATCTTCACTCTGATTCTTCAGTTCAGCAATCTCAGTCTCGGCAGCTGTAAGCTTATCTTGTAACTCTGCTACCTAAATTATGTAAAAGAGACAAAAAAATATAACAGGGCTTTCACTAGGCTCCAAAAGTGAAGATTCAAAATGTAATTATTTAAACCTTTCGGTCAAGGATAACCAATGAAAGTGCAAGCACTTATTTCCAATGGGATTCTGTGTTTTGCTGAAGGGACAGCAGGTGGAAGAGACAGTAATGTGATACAAGGTACAAGACACCTTGGTTCTTTAACGTGCAGGTGTATAGCACCGATACACGCGATACTACCTCTGGGTTGCTTACCAGTTCATCTCTAGTTGGGTGGGAAACACAGAAAAGCATTTCAGAAATGATCAAGTGCCCCGGACGAGGATCGAACCCGGGACCTCTCATTCAGCAGGCTATCCGCTTGACCACCGTACCACCAAAATGACACTTGACTCTCAATTTTCAAGAGTCATCAAAATTTTACATGAATATTTCATAAAAAGTTGTATGATAAGTATAGTTAATTTGACTCTTGGGCTTATAGTTGCAAGAGTCAAAATAGGCACTTTTGTCAAATTCAAGTCAAATTCAGTTTCACACGTCAAATGAAAGCCCAAAAATATCTGGACTCACTAGAGTTGTTGCCTTTTGGCAGATTAATATACCCCCTGAAGGCAAAGGGGAAGGGCTATAATTTGGCCAAAACAATTATCAGCCCTAATTCCCTCCTTGATGCACATCTACATGTTAAGTTAAGATGAAAACAGTAAACCCCAGGCCCGGATCCAGAAATTTCTGAGTGGGGGGGGGGGGGGCACGAGGTATGTACGGGATTCGGGGGGGGGGGGCAATTGCTTAATATGTGTGTGAAAATGCACAGGAAGGGGCACATTTGTAGTTGTGGGGGAATCCATAGTACTTTTTATGTTAAGGTAAAGAACCACTAAATGCCTCCGCGGACCAAGTGGTGATACACTCAAGTAGTCCTTAAAAAAACTTTGGTTTGCCTGTAAATGGAGATATTTCTTGACAAGTGTGGAGTTGAATGATGAAATTGAGTTTAAATGGTTGGTAAATATGCATGTGGTGTAGTAAAACTGTAATATTTGTATTATTTTGCTATTTTGTTCTTGATACCAAAGTGAAAGTAGACTAGGGTAAAACCCAGAACTTATTAATCCGGACATGTGTAAAAACGGATAGACCGTGATTGAAGGACAGAAACTTTCTTAGAAGATACATGACCCCCCTTTTTTATTGCATTATTTTGAAGCTTAACTGCCCCTCTTTACAATGATATATGTGGTCCAGGTGGCCATAGACTAAAAAAAGTTGAAAATTGGGACGTACTATGGCCAATTTACATTGAGCTATAGAGCAAATCTATTTGGTGGTTTCTAACCTAAAGAAGGGCAAAATTCTATTAAATTCATGTTTTCATTTTTTTGCATTCAAATGTATGGACATGCATCCCAGATAGGGTTTTGACCACTTTCATCTGTTTAAATTGTCTAAAAAAGTGAAAATTTGAATTTTTATCATGAAAATCTAGAAAATTTCAGATTTTTTTCTTCTAAAATTGACATTTTTATGTCAAAATTGACCTTATTTTAGTGTCAGACAGGGGTAATTGTGATTAAATATGAAGAATAGACACATTATTAGGCATCTAAAGCATAATTAGTGTTCAGTGAAACAGTTTTTCACAAATAAAACCCAATTTAAAATCACTATTCATAATATTTTGCAGGCGCTGGCCAAATTTCTCCTTAAAGGCGCATATGCGTGTTTGCCATTTTTTCTAGAATTCAAGCACAATTTGTCTAGAATTGATTGTTGTGTACTGCATATACATAGTAGTATTGAAAAAAGTGCAAAATTCAATTTAATAATTAAAACTAGGCTGTCTTAAGGTAAAGAACCACTAAATGCCTCCGCGGACCAAGTGGTGATACACTCAAGTAGTCCTTAAAAAAACTTTGGTTTGCCTGTAAATGGAGATATTTCTTGACAAGTGTGGAGTTGAATGATGAAATTGAGTTTAAATGGTTGGTAAATATGCATGTGGTGTAGTAAAACTGTAATATTTGTATTATTTTGCTATTTTGTTCTTGATACCAAAGTGAAAGTAGACTAGGGTAAAACCCAGAACTTATTAATCCGGACATGCGTAAAAACGGATAGACCGTGATTGAAGGACAAAAACTTTCTTAGAAGATACATGACCCCCCTTTTTTATTGCATTATTTTGAAGCTTAACTGCCCCTCTTTACAATGATATATGTGGTCCAGGTGGCCATAGACTAAAACAAGAGGGTCCAAAGGGCCCTGGGTCGCTCACCTGTTTGGCCTAGTGACCTAGATTTTGGCCCAAATGACACAGTATCTAACTTGACCTAGATTTTATAGAGATAAACATTGTGACCAAGTTTCATAAAGATAGAGTCAAAATTGTGACCTCTAGTGTGTTCACAAGATTTTTCAATGATTTGGCCTCGTGACCTAGTTTTTGACCCCAGATGACCCAATATCGAACTTGACCTAAATTTTATAATGATGATCATTGTGATCAAGTTTCATAAAGATAAGGTCAAAATTGTGACCTCTAGTGTGTTCACAAGCTTTTTCAATGATTTAGCCTCGTGACCTAGTTTTTGACTCCGGATGACCCAATATCGAACTTGACCAAAATTTTATAGTGATGATCAGTGTGATCAAGTTTCATAAAGATTAGGCTCAAATTGTGACCTCTAGTGTGTTCACAAGCTTTTTCAATGATTTGGCCTTCAAAGGCTTGTGACCTAGTTTTTGACCCCGGATGACCCAATATCGAACTTGACGTAGATTTTATAGAGATGATCATTGTGATCAATTTTCATAAAGATCAGTCTCAAATTGTGACCTCTAGTGTGTTCACAAGCTTTTTCAATGATTTGGCCTTGTGACCTAGTTTTTGACCCCAGATGACCCAATATCGAACTTGACCTAGATTTTATAGAGATGATCATTGTGATTAATTTTCATAAAGATTAGTCACAAATTGTGACCTCTAGTGTGTTCACAAGCTTTTTCAATGATTTGGCCTTCAAAGGCTGGTGACCTAGTTTTTGACCCCGGATGACCCAATATCGAACTTGACGTAGATTTTAAAGAGATGTTGTGATCAATTTTCATAAAGATTAGTCTCAAATTGTGACCTCTAGTGTGTTCACAAGCTTTTTCAATGATTTGGCCTTGTGACCTAGTTTTTGACCCCAGATGACCCAATATCGAACTTGACCTAGATTTTATAGAGATGATCATTGTGATCAATTTTCATAAAGATTAGTCACAAATTGTGACCTCTAATGTGTTCACAAGGTTTTTCAATGATTTGGCCTAGTGACCTAGTTTTTGACCCCAGATGACCCAATATCGAACTTGACCTAGATTTTATGGAGATGATCATTGTGATCAAGTTTCATAATGATCAGGCTCAAATTGTGACCTCTAATGTGTTCACAAGGTTTTCCTTTGATTTGACCTAGTGACCTAGTTTTTGACCCCAGATGACCCAATATTGAACTTGACCTAGATTTTATGGAGATGATCATTGTGATCAAGTTTCATAATGATATGGCTCAAATTGTGACCTCTAATGTGTTCACAAGGTTTTCCTTTGATTTGACCTAGTGACCTAGTTTTTGACCCCAGATGACCCAATATCGAACTTGACCTAGATTTTATAGAGATGATCATTGTGATCAAGTTTCATAATGATCAGGCTAAATTTGTGACCTCTAGTGTGTTCACAAGGTTTTTCAATGATTTGGCCTAGTGACCTAGTTTTTCACCCCAGATGACCCAATATCGAACTTGACCTAGATTTTACAGAGATGATCATTGTGATCAAGTTTCATAAAGATTAGGCTCAAATTGTGACCTCTAATGTGTTCACAAGGTTTTCCTTTGATTTGACCTAGTGACCTAGTTTTTGACCCCAGATGACCCAATATCGAACTTGACCTAGATTTTATGGAGATGATCATTGTGATCAAGTTTCATAATGATCAGGCTCAAATTGTGACCTCTAATGTGTTCACAAGGTTTTCCTTTGATTTGACCTAGTGACCTAGTTTTTGACCCCAGATGACCCAATATCAAACTTGACCTAGAATTTATGGAGATGATCATTGTGATCAAGTTTCATAATGATCAGGCTCAAATTGCGACCTCTAATGTGTTCACAAGGTTTTCCTTTGATTTGACCTAGTGACCTAGTTTTTGACCCCAGATGACCCAATATCGAACTTGACCTAGATTTTACAGAGATGATCATTGTGATCAAGTTTCATAAAGATTAGGCTCAAATTGTGACCTCTAATGTGTTCACAAGGTTTTCCTTTGATTTGACCTAGTGACCTAGTTTTTGACCCCAGATGACCCAATATCGAACTTGACCTAGATTTTATGGAGATGATCATTGTGATCAAGTTTCATAATGATCAGGCTCAAATTGTGACCTCTAATGTGTTCACAAGGTTTTCCTTTGATTTGACCTAGTGACCTAGTTTTTGACCCCAGATGACCCAATATCGAACTTGACCTAGATTTTATGGAGATGATCATAGTGATCAAGTTTCATAATGATCAGGCTCAAATTGTGACCTCTAATGTGTTCACAAGGTTTTCCTTTGATTTGACCTAGTGACTTAGTTTTTGACCCCAGATGACCCAATATCGAACTTGACCTAGATTTTATGGAGATGATCATTGTGATCAAGTTTCATAATGATCAGGCTCAAATTGTGACCTCTAATGTGTTCACAAGGTTTTCCTTTGATTTGACCTAGTGACCTAGTTTTTGACCCCAGATGACCCAATATTGAACTTGACCTAGATTTTATGGAGATGATCATTGTGATCAAGTTTCATAATGATATGGCTCAAATTGTGACCTCTAATGTGTTCACAAGGTTTTCCTTTGATTTGACCTAGTGACCTAGTTTTTGACCCCAGATGACCCAATATCGAACTTGACCTAGATTTTATAGAGATGATCATTGTGATCAAGTTTCATAATGATCAGGCTAAATTTGTGACCTCTAGTGTGTTCACAAGCAATTGTGAACGGACGACGGACGACGGACGGACGGACGGACGGACGACGGACGACGGACGAAGAGCTATCACAAAAGCTCACCTTGTCACTTTGTGACAGGTGAGCTAAAAAGTTGAAAATTGGGACGTACTATGGCCAATTTACATTGAGCTATAGAGCAAATCTATTTGGTGGTTTCTAACCTTTATAAGCGTCAACATGTACATTGAGTATTTTCGTGCATATTAGTAAGTGTTCACATACAATATTTGCATATACCAGCTTTCATCCTTTTGGCCATTGGAACAGTATAACATAAGTAGGGGGCTCCGGGGGGCATACTCCCCCGGAAAAATTTTCAAGGCAATGGATGAATCTAGTGCATTCTAAGCCTATCTGGGAGCCCTGAAATACCTTTTTTTCCTTTATTCTGAGAGTTAACCTTAATGGTTTAGTTATGATTATTTAACAGTCAAAAGGTAATATAATGAGCTAGGGTAAAAAATTCTCTTGTAATTGATTTCTGTGATGCAACAGCTACGTATAAACATATACATGTATATTAAAAATATTCTGCGAGCGAAGCGAGCACAAAAATGCCCATCTTACAAATACTTTTTCATCTAGAACATAAGAAAAAATACCCATATTATTTAGAGATGTCTGTTCAATACCTGTTTTACTATTTACTCGTGCCCACTGCCTGGATCCGTGCCTGAACCCCTTTACAACTTCCATAACAATATACAGAAATTTGGCATTACAAAAACTTAAGAAGAGATACTACAGTTTTGTCTAGTATGCCTTATTCCTGTATTATCGTGGTTATTAATCAGCAAAACTGCGCATGCGCAGTGTGCATATATGCAAAAGAACTAAAAAAATTACCAAAACTCTTCCCATGGCTTATTCCCACACAGTCCAACTCCAAAAGTAATAGTAAACAAGCTTGTTTACAAATCCATGCACGTTTTACATAGTGACTTTCAGAATCAAAATATTCCAGAAAGTTCCTATTGAAAACGTGGCTAAATTTAGCTGTTCTTAAAATAGCTGTTAGGCAATCAATTTCATCAACAGAATGCATGATTTGGAAGCTGGTTCCCAGGTGAAGGTCAGATGATGCAACAACAAGAGCTGTCACTAGACAGCGCGCTCGACTATTCGCAGCCATTTGTCAGAAAAAATATAAGTTCAAAACAGGCCATTTAAAATTTGTATTATATTGAAACGTGAGTTACGCTGCTTAGTTGACTACATGGCAATGAAAGCTAATGTACAATGGTTGTTGAGGCATGGCAATAATCTCAACACTGGACTATTAACAAATATTTGTCAGTGAAAATGATTTTAAGACTTCAAGCGGCACTGTACTCTATTCAAGAAATGTGTATGTTTAAAGGGAATTGTATACATCCACAGTTAAACTTTTCAATGCAATATCATTGATAGTAGGTGAGATATGGTTTGAATGTAACTTGCATGCAAAACTTTAACCAAGGAAAGTCTAAGTTAAAAGGGGCATAACTCGAATAAAACTAAAAATGGAGTTATTACAATTGACCAGTACCATTGACTAATGATGATAAACAAGTGTTATAAGTTTCAATGCAATATCATAAATAGTAACTAAGATATGGCGTGAATAGAACTTGCATGTAAAACTTGAACCAATAAACTCCTATGTTAAAAAGGGGCATAACTGAAATAAAAAAATAATAGAGTTATTGCCCTTGACTGATACCATTGACTGATGATGGTAAACAAGTGTTGTAAGTTTCAATGCAGTATCATGGATAGTAGCTGAGATATGGTCTGAATGAAACTTGCATGCAAAACTTTAACCAAGAAAATTCTATGTTAAAAAGGGGCATAACTCAAATAATAATCATAATAGAGCTATTACCCATGACCGGTACCATTGCCTTATGATGGTTAGTAAGTGTTGTTAGTTTCAATGCCATAGCACAGATACTATTTGAGATATGGCTTTATTAGTAACTTGCATGCAAAACTTTAACCAAATTTTCTAAGTAAAAAAGGGCCATAATTTGCATTAAATTCATGCAAGAGTTATCTAACATGGTTGATTACATGACAGGGAAAGCCAGTGCAAAGTTTCAATCCAATATATGCACTGGTTATTGAAATATAACCAAGGTTAAAGTTTTGCATGTAAAACTTTAACCATATGCAATGCCGACGCCGACGCCGACGAACAAGTGACTGTAATAGCTCTCATATTCTTCGAATAGTCGAGCTAAAAATGGAGGCTGATTAAAATTCACGGAGAAATTGTCACTAAATGAAGCAATGTGAAAAAAGTATTCTCGTGTTTGCAAAACTTCACTACTATCGGACTATCGGTGAAATAATACCGTTTTAAGGCTCAAGTAAGGAATTTCAGCTGTTCTAATTGCATTTTCTTGCACAAATCGGACCAATGTTTCCATCCATGAAAATTCGGACCCTCCCTGTTTCGCCAAATTCATTATTTACATTGCCACGGAATCAATAGGTAGCCACAGTTTTATAGGAATAAGGCATACTGTTAACTTACACAAGAATGTAAAAACCAAAATCATAATAATAGCGTGATGCCATGGACAGTAAACAAAATATAGGACTTTATCCATGGCTCGAAAAATGGACTAACAATTTTAATAATATTTTGCCATCCTTTTGAACCCAAACCATCAGAATAACATTGATATAGGGCCATTCAAGGATCATTCCTGTCAAACTAACATAATGCGATTCAGGAGAAGATATGGTTAAATTTTTATGAACAATAGCAAAGATGGAAAGCTTCACATTCTAACAACCATACCTGTCAAGGCAGAAATCTGGATGGTTTTTGAGCTAATTGCGTCATAATAACATTTAAATAACGCATGATCACCAAATATTTATGCTGCGTCCTGTCTGTAAGGCCTTGGTCTCAGTCATCTGACATGTGCTTTGATGACATTTTTAAATTTTGTACCTTACATTTAACATCACCACTAGAGTCTATAATGATTCTAACTATTAAAATTAATCACAACAATGTATTTTGCATTTAACTGATCAGCATTAAAATCTCCCAGTATAAGCTATCCCACTTCAGTTAGATTTTAGAAAGTTTTAAGGTCTACCTCTGACTAACTGTCTACTTCAGACAAGGGCCTGATCAAAAGGTGTGAATACCTTTGGGGAGAGTTGTGATCAACACCTGTTTTCTGTACTACCTGCAGGATAAAGGAGGCTCCGAGCTGCAATGGTGTTAATTTCTTAGCATGAGGGCTACAATTTTTCTCACAGCTTTGTCACTTTTGACCAATTTTCCTAATTTTTTTTAGTACTTTCTCATTTTTCTGTGTAAAAATCAGGCTGAGTTCAATAACCTAACACTACCTCTGCCCAATGATTCTACAAACACAATTGTTTTACTTTAGCTCTGCCCAATGATTCTACAAACACAATTGTTTTACCCTAGCTCTGCCCAATGATTCTACAAACACAATTGTTTTACCCTAGCTCTGCCCAATGATTCTATAGACACACTTGTTTTACCCTAGCTCTGTCCAATGATTCTACAAACACAATTGTTTTACCCTAGCTCTGCCCAAAGATTCAATAAACACAATTGTTTTACTTTAGCTCTGCCCAATGATTCAATAAACACAATTGTTTTACTTTAGCTCTGCCCAATGATTCTATAGACACAATTGTTCTACTCTAGCTCTGCCCAATGATTCTACAAACACAATTGTTCTACTCTAGCTCTGCCCAATGATTCTACATACACAATTGTTTTACCCTAGCTCTGCCCAATGATTCTATAGACACAATTGTTTTACCCTAGCTCTGCCCAATTATTCAATAAACACATTTGTTTTACCCTAGCTCTGCCCAATGATTCTACAAACACAATTGTTTTACCCTAGAGTTTCCTACTCCTTAGGGGCCACAACTGTGATCAAGTATCAAAGAAATATGTGAATGGACTTTTTTATTTTTGGTTGTATCTAAACTCTAACATTGATATGTAAGAAGAAAAGAGCTGATAATTTTGGGCAAAGGGCTTGATAGTTACCTAGTCCTGTCTAGGGGTTGATATCATGATGGTGAACAAGTATGCAAAGTATCAATATTATAGCATCATTGAAATGGATTTTGAAGATGCTACAGGTTAAAACCTTGCTCAGCATTACGCAAATGCCAATACTCAGTAAATTGCAAACGTTCCCCTTATTCGTTGTCATTTTTCTCAATTTATCTTATCAACACGTCACAATTTCTTCTCACCTTGATAAGGGACATTTCAATCACTTAACATGATCAGAACCGCCTGCCAAGCATTAATTCAACAATCTTTCCATTAATCAACACTGTGGTTAAATATTTCTCACCTTGACCATTTCATAGAATTCCAATCCCACATAACTTAATAAATCAAAGAGAGAGCTAGACAGTCTGTGTTCAACAAACACCAGATACCACAGTAAAGTCAGAATGAGTCTTGTCCATGAAAACTATCTAAATCAATCAGGGGGCCGTTATTTTGGTATAATGTGGGATCATAGTGTCACATGGCTTAAACAATGTAAGGTATTTAAATATTTATGAAGGGAATTAAATACAGTATGCCACGGTCTTGATGGACCTTTAACTTACAATTACCTGAGTTTTAACAATTTCAGGGTGGCCACAGAACATGAAGAATAAAATTCCCTGATAATTCCCTGATTTTTCCCTCACTGAACAGTTAGTTTCCATGACTGTTAGCGGTGTTTGCAACCAAGAGCGTAGGAGCATCTTCAATATTGGGATATGATTAATGTGTGGGTATAAAATAGACTTTCAACGGGAACATGTTTATATAGATTAAAGTTATTTTGCAAGCATTACGAGTACAAATTGAACATACTTTTTCACCGAGTGCAAAAGGCAAATTGCCTATAACAAGACTATTTTATTTCTCCAATTTTGTAAAATTCCCTGATTTTTGCCCAATTTTGAAATTCCCTGATTTTTCCCTGCAGAGAATTCATTTTGGTCATTTTGGTCATTTTCCCTGTTTTCCAGAGTCTGTGGCCTTCCTGAATTTGAATGTTTCGATTAACATTTTCAATGGGAAGGGAAGATAGGACAATCAGTGTCAATCACTAGATTCTGGGGAAATAAAGTCAATTTTAAGCAATGAATGACAGCAAATGAGTGTGATCATTACTATTAGTTATATTTATTTCAATAGAACAGTCAAGGGTCTTGGTATAGATGGGGAAACAAACAATATTAATTACTAAAAAAAATTGAAATTGTTAACTTTAACTGAGTTTATCATGGTAGATGCACCCTCAATATTAGGGCTGTAACAATATACGGCAGTATACGAAACACCACAGACTTCAGTCCCACAATCTTCACGACTTCTAAATTTCTATAAGCTTTTTAATGAGAAAAAATATTCAGACAATGAAAACATCTGACAGCCTTCTGATTATGTATAATTACCATGTATCAGTCGTTATAATTGTATTGAGATTTGCCTCATATTTTTGAAATTCATTTCAAATAGTTGATACGTACATAATAATTCATTATCACTTAAAAATTGAAGTTTTTATGCTGCTGTTAGAGAATACTGTATCATACCGAAATATACCGAACCATTGGAAAAATTGACGGTACATATCATATCGTGAGAGGAAATATAAAGTATTAAAATATAATAAAGTAAATTGTCCCTCTCATATTACCTTAAACCTATTTTAATCTTATTTTGTTACAGTTAATTTTCAGTTTACTTTTCCAATTACAACCCTTCATTGGATCATAGATTTGCTCAGACAGCCACTTAGTGATCCACAGCCCTGTCAGCCCAGCAGAGATGTATGACACTTTCTTCATGTTCTCTGTTTTGAATGGTAAGCCACCTTGATTTCTTTGCATTACTTAACCATCTTTCAGTTATACAATATACAATAGATGATTCATTTTACAAATCTTCCTGGACCGTATCATACCAGTACATACCTACCCTTTCACTAGGAATTAGTAAATTCACCTCTCATGGAGTAAAGTTATCATTCAGATAGGATTTACCTCCCTTTGATCATCTGTAAATCACGGACAAATGTAAAATGATGACTTTTGAAAATCTTAAATAACCAAGATACGTATTATATGCTAGGGCCCCCAAAATTTATCAGGGCACCCAAAATACAAAGCTTAAGGGTTTTGGGACCCTCAAATGAAATTTCCTTGAGTAACCCTGCATGGATACTTACCTTAAGCGTGTGTTGATGATGATGTTGATGTAGATCAGTCACCATGTTGTGAAGTCGTTTATTCTCTCCCTGTAATTCTTGTAACTCATCTTTCATAGCTCGTACAGACAGTGGACTTGATGGTGTCTTCTCCTCGACCTTCACCTCTGCTACCTCCATTGGTTCAACCTTGACCTCTGCTTTCACCTCTGTTTGTTGGTCATCTTCCTTCTTAACATCGGTCTTGTCATCTTCAGACCCTTTAATAAAACATGCATAATAACCCAGAGGGCTTAATCACCAATGCTGTAAGTCTTAAACCCAGACTTAGACTTTATATTTGCTCTCATGGTGATGTAAATCATGAATGTACCGATTCTGATATAAATGTGTAGACATGTTCAGTGGGTAACAACAAACAATCGGATAAAATTTCACACGGTTTAAATAAAATTGCAAAGAAATGGCAGTGACGATAAATGTCGTTAATTTTAGGTCTAAGTTTCAATCTTACACTGATGGTGAATAAGGCCCCTGCTTGTCACTGTTTTAATATGAAGATTATATTATATGATGACGTTAGTATTAGAACTTCCATGCTTCTTTTCATCAGAGTATATACAGTAAACGTCTATTACACAAATTAGTACTAATCATTTGAGAATATACTGATAATGGGAAGGTCTTCATTTTCGCTAGTGGAATTTTTTGCCAAAATAGGTCATTCACGAAGATTTCCACAACATGAACTTGACCACTTATACAGTAACAGTTAGTTAGAAATCCATTCCATCTCTACAAACAACTACTCTGTCTGTCTACGAAAATATTCTTCAACAGAGGAAGCACTGTAAATACTAATACATTTCCTAAAATTACTGAGTGAAGGAGCCATCCCCAAATTAGGATAAAAAAGTTAAATTATTAAAAATTATAAGAAGGTTATTTACCAGTTGTAGGTTCTGTTTTAACCTCGCTGCCGTCTACAGGAGGTTCACTGACTGCCGGTTTAACATCATCAGTCTCAGTTTTAACTTCACTTGATGAACCAGAAGTCTCTTCCTGGTCCTTAGGTTCTCGTTTTATCTCAACTTCAGACTTGATCGGTGAAATCTCTTGTCTCGATATATCAGCTGATACTAACTCTGATCCCATCTCTTCTTCCTGTTATAAAAACGTGTATCAGTAATGTAACAAACCGTCAGTAATGTAACAAACCGTCAGTAATGTAACGAACTGTCAGTAATGTAACAAACTGTCAGTAATGTAACGAATTGTCAGTAATGTAACGAACTGTCAGTAATGTAACAAACCGTCAGTAATGTAACGAACTGTCAGTAATGTAACAAACCGTCAGTAATGTAACAAACTGTCAGTAATGTAACAAACCGTCAGTAATTTAACAAATTGTCAGTAATGTAACAAACTGTCAGTAATGTAACAAACTGTCAGTAATGTAACAAACTGTCAGTAATGTAACAAACCGTCAGTAATGTAACAAACCGTCAGTAATGTAACGAACCATCAGTAATGTAACAAACTGTCAGTAATGTAACGAACCGTCAGTAATGTAACGAACCGCCAGTAATGTAACAACTGTCAGTAATGTAACAAACTGTCAGTAATGTAACGAACCATCAGTAATGTAACGAACGGTCAGTAATGTAACAAACCGTCAGTAATGTAACAAACCGTCAGTAATGTAACAAACCGTCAGTAATGTAACAAACCGTCAGTAATGTAACGAACCATCAGTAATGTAACAATCATATCATTGGTAATAAATTTAATCTGGGGTTCCATTTGACTCCGGTGTAATGTTTTGGCCATTAAATTTCCAAAAAGCATTTTGACTCTCAAGCTTTTGGTTTGAAGGGTCATTTTGTCTTAAAATTATGGTGGTTTTCCTTATAAAAAGGTAAAATTTTTAGATACAGAAGTTAGTGGAACCCCTGTTTGATATCTGTAAGTTTAATTAGGTTTAATGCTCTTTCTCAACAATTTGGTTGGTGAGGAGTTTAACAAACAAAATTTGTGTTAGTTACGGACAGACGGCACCAATTTACATGCCCCCCCCCCCCCACTTATAAGTGAGGAAGCACAATTCAGTTAATTGCCATAGCTGTGTTTTTATTGATTTAAGCATACCTTGGTATTGTCTGTCTCTATATAGGTGACATCTCTGGTAGCGCTAGAATTGACATTACGCCAGAGCAGAGATGGCTCCATCTGATAGATTGTTGAACGTTGCTTGGCAACGGTTTTCAAGCTAATCCATTGGACCATGTGACTATTATTTACTTTTAGAATTGATTTAAAATGTATTGATTGACAACTGATGTAACGTCAATTGTCCTTAAGTTGTACCTGATCAATTTTATCTCTGAGAGCATTGTTGAGTTTCTCATTTCTCTGTAACAATCTATCAAATGCCTGTAGTAGTTTACCAATGGCACGTTTAGAGAACTCCACTCTCTGTCCAAGTCTCTGTTCCAACTCCTGACGATCCCATGTTGATAGTAAGGCAAGAAATGACGTAGTCTCAGTACTCTGATCTGGAAGAGAAAAGTAAATCAAAATTATATTACAAGGGGCGTACAGACTTCCAGCACTAAACTTACATGATGCGTCCATGATAGATTTCAAGATTAATTTACATTTTCAGGGATATTTCTTGAAATTCCACGATAATATCAAGAATTTCCATGATAATTTCAAGAATTTCCATGATAATTTCAAGAATTTCCATGATAATAAATATCAAGAAATTCCTTGAAAATTTCAGAATTCCATATTTTTTCATGATCTTCTCAGAAAAGTCAATTTTCCATGACATTTTCAGATCTGTATGCACCCTGATATAAGCACTTTATTCATGATCTGCATATGTTACTGATACCAAATTCGTAAAAGGGAGGAGAACATAGTTTAAACAGGAAAATTGTCAAAGTGGCGAACCGCTAAACTACCAAACTGTGGTTTGATTAAAACAGGAGTGTGATTATGAAACTAAACATGCACTTGTCAATGCCCAAGGTTTTCACCAGGATTTCAAGTAGGAGGCTTTTTGTACATTTGAGGAGGCCAGTGTGCCTGAGCACTGTATATGGCAGCTGATGGTAAATTTGAGGCGGCCCAAATATCATTTGAGGCAGTCTAATTGGCCTCCTGCCGCCTCCTAATGACAACCCTGAATGCCTTAACTGATCAGGGGGTATTCTAATTAAAAATAAACTAAAAACAAATACACCAAATATGGCATGTACTCAAGAAATAATGTTATTGACAGCTGGAGACAACTACAAGTCGAGGGTTGCCTGCAAGACTGTAGTGACTGCTAATAATTAAAGGAGGACATACTGCAAACTTGCAGGCAACCCTTGATTAGTATGTCGATGCTCCAGGGTGAGCCCTCTACTTTAATGGGAAGAAGAAGAGCTTTACGTATTTAATTATTTTCAATAATTTTGCTATAACAGGCATAGTGATAATGGAAGGATAGACACACAAGAATAACTTTTGACATCACAAAGAGGAATCAAGATAACAATCATTACATATACAAGGCAGAAGCAACATAATGTCTATTTAGACAGGCTTTTAAGGATTCGATGACTTTTCAAGGCCTGGAACGAGAACAACAGCACCACCAAGGAGTGCCGGATGCTCAGTTTTCTCGTTTTTGAAAGTAACAAGGGCAGATAACTCAATAAATATAGGTCACAGGGTTATCAACCTTGTCAGTATGGACTCCTCTTGTGGTGGACAAGATGCCACATTTCAAGTGGATACCTTCGACAGACTCTTTGAGAAAATGACTCTGAAAATAACCTAACCAAGACACTGACGATCACATCACAACAAAAGCTCAACTGCTTTTCTTCAAAAAGTCAAGCTAAAAATTCAAACACCAGGACTTTCCTAGTTTTGTTGTAAAAGACTTAAATTAATTTATACAATACTTACTTTTATTTTCATCCTCGTCAGCAGTTTCTGCATCAAATCTTTGAACTAAAACACGAACATCTTCATCCAACTGTAATACAATAAAACATCAATACTGTAAAATCATTTAATTTCAATGGGACAAATTATTTGTGGTTTTAGTGAAAAAAACAACAATATTTTCGTGGGGACGTACTTCCACTAAGTCATATACTATATAAATCATTAATAAGTGTGGGAATTTGATTTCGTGATTGAGATCATCCACGAAAATAAATCCCCATTGATTATTGATGGTTCTGCAGTATATCATATGCATTTCCTTGTATTCGGGTTAGTATAAGACACTCAATGTTCAGTATAACGTTTAACTGTAATAAAGTAAAGCATTATTGTGTACAAACATAGTATATCAATCCATATAGATCCACAGTCAGTATTTATCAATGGTAACAGGGAGGTAACTCCAGTAGAGACACAACAAGACTCTACAACTAGTTTTAGTACAGTGGCTATAAGATTAATAGGTAAAGTTTTTCAGCCTTTGTCAATTTTATAGCCTACTAGAAGGGTTTTTAACACACAAATATATATCTCATACAAGGGGCCATAACTCAGCCAAAAATTCATCCAATCTAAAATTCCTTACATTTGTTCAAACAGTGAGATACCCATCACAAAATCAATTAGATGAATGACACAAGTATATTTAAATATAGCTGTGTCAGACTGTCAGTTGTGTCTCAAGCTTTCTTCATTTGATTGTCAGTCTAAATATCTGAAACATGAAATGTGAAAAGTTTGGGGGTTAATTTAATCACCTGATTCCAGTATCTGTTAACAATCATCAACACGGCATCATCTGTTCTCTGACGATTCTCTAACTGTTCTATACGTTTATGTAATTCTTCCTCCGCACGTTTCCTCTGTTCTATACGTTCTACAAGTTTCTTGTTCTGGAACTGTAGAACTTTCATGTCCATTTGTTCCTAGAAGTAAACAATTACATTAGTGATTATTCAGAAAATCTTTAATGAGAACAATTAGATTTGGCATAAATTTAATTTATGCAAATCAGCATTAAGACTTAGAGTAACAATTAAATAGACCAAAAATTCTAATTACACAGGGGGGTCCTACTGACATACAAGTACTGCAGCTGAATATCAACTTTTTATTAAGTACTATACAGGGGTTCTACTATGGCATAATTCCCAATCCTGAAAACGAGTTGCAAATCGGTTTTGTGTGCCATAAGAACACCTTAACAAGGCTTCAAACATTGTTTTATTGTTAAAATTTAATTTATGGAACTTCAAATTACCGTAACTTTGTCAATTCTTTGAATATTTTCACCAAATAACTTTTATTTTGTACCGAAAAGATAATTCTTTCTAATGCAACAAATCTGGATTTCCGGTTTATTCCATTATAGTAGGACCCCTGACTATTAACTACACAAATTAATGATGTTACTTACCAAGGAATAAATTGATCCCAGATTCAAAGGTTCAATCCTTGTAAATGAAGCCTTCTTGGCTGGTGGCCCCTCTGACCCACCAGCCTCACTCGCAGAACGCTTAGTCGCCATATTACTTTATCTACTCATCTGAAAGTACAAGTTAATTATGGTTTTCTTGGTACATACTATTGTGTTTAAATAGGGCCAGCTGAGCAGAGTCAAACGTATGAATATTGCAACTTACCAAGTTTTGAATTTGGCTATTTTAATGTACTGTTAACCTGAGATTATACACTAATTAAAAGTACACCAATTTATAAGGCTTATATCATTTTTATTAATTATACCTGGTAACATGTTCTTTTTTGCATACATTACATGATGTGTTCATGCACTAGACAGTATAGAGGAAATATCAGATAATTCAAATTGACAGTTGTAATTTTCTTGACCAGTGTAAGCAGTGAACCATGAACATTCAAATTATGACAAATGCATACATTTGCAAACAAATGTTTTTAGCACAACTTTTCAAAATGTTACGGTATCTACAGTCTACACATGTATAGTCCATCAATACCCAAACCAAGAAAACACAAAACCTGAGGAATTTTGATTACAGAAAGTACAAGAGAGGTTTGAGCAACATACAGTTAACAGCCTTGTGACAAAGAAATAGTCTAGATAGTGATATTATGGCCATCACGATCTCGATTAATTCAATAACTTCAAAATTTGTTTGAGTCTTCTTCAGGATGACCAGCAACCTCTGTGTAAGATCTTAGAACCTGTAGTCTAACATCTTGGACAATGTTGTGCATTCAAAGGTCATGGGGAGTTTGACCTTTCAACCTTATAAGAATTGACCTTGAAATCAAGTTTGGGTTGGGTGGATGATGAACAATCTAATCTTGAAGTCTTAGGATCCAATCGTTCATGAGTTATTGTTGGAACTATAAATGCCTCCACATAAGGCTGGAGACTGTTGCATAGGCTGCTTTAAACAAGCGGCTAGCGAGCGCTTTTAGATAGTGCTTTACTATAGATATGATGTCTATGCAATGACATGCTACAGTACAGCTCTAGCAATTTTTGCCTCAAGTCGCTTGTTTGAGGAATCTGGTCATGATAGTGGAATTGCGCTGGAATCAAATTGATCCTCGGCACCTTGAACCGTGTGATTCTGAAGTCTGTGGTGTTAAGGCGGTATACTGTTACAGCCCTACTGCCTGTAGAGGTAAGTTGTTTTAGACTGTCGTTCAAAGACTGATCAATGAATGTTCAGTAGATTATTAACGTTTTGTTTTTCATTAAGTCTTGATTTTTTGTGTGGTGTGGATAAAATAAGATCGAATAAGATCAGTCGGATCTATGAGATCAGTAGGATCTAGACTATAGGCTCAGTCGGATCTATAGGATCATTTTGTGGTATGTAAATGATTGACTTTAGAAGTTGTTGTCAGTTAGTTTACCATTAGGACAGAGTTAAACTTAACATCAGTTAGTTTACCATCAGGACAGAGTAAACGTGTGTTGTAATAGGGGATTTAATTGCCTGCGCGTAGCGCAGGCTATTAAAAATACCCAGACCGGTAATATGGGTGACATGCATATCTTCGTTGAGTCTCAGCAGGTACTAATGCTTTCAAAAAAAGTTATTTCCGGTCAAAAATTTCAGGCAGTTTTCCGAAGTGAATGGTCCTTGGAATATAAAAAATATAGTAAGCTGTAAACGGTTGAGCCTATCGTTCTCTTTCAAGTAATTATTATTTTTAAAAAAATGTGTAATAAATAAAACAAACTATTTTTAAACAAGAGTGCCAAAATGTCACAAAATACGCCCGTCTTGGGTGTGCTAGTGACAAAAAATATTGATTATGAAATAAAAGCCCATATAAAGTCAAAACCTTTTTTTAGTAAAAGGAGGACCATAGCCCAAGAAGGCCTGCACCGATTAAGCCTAAAAACAAACTTGGCCAAGATATTATGCCAATAAGCGTTGTCACCAAGTTTGAAGACGATCGGACCAAAACTGTCTGAGTTAGAGTACAGACAAGGCCAATTTCACATTTTTTTGGTAAAAGAAGGACCATAACCCAAGAAGGCCTGCACCAATTTGGCCTATAATCGAACTTGGCCTAGATATTATGCCCATAAGTGTTGTCACCAAGTTTGAAGACGATCAGACAAAAATTGTTTGAGTAAGAGTACAGACAAGACCAATTTAACATTTTTTTGGTAAATGAAGGACCATAACCCAAGAAGGCCTAAACAGATTTGGCCTATAATCGAACTTAGCCTAGATATTACACCCATAAGCATTGTCAGCAAGTTTAAAGACGATCGGACAAAAACTATTTGAGTAAGAGTACAGACAAGGCCAATTTCACATTTTTTTGGTAAAAGAAGGACCATAACCCAAGAAGGCCTGCACCGATTTGGCCTATAATCGAACTTGGCCTAGATATTATGTCAATAAGCATTGCCACCAAGTTTGAAGACGATCGGACCAAAACTGTCTGAGTTAGAGTACAGACAAGGCCAATTTCACATTTTTTTGGTAAAAGAAGGACCATAACCCAAGAAGGCCTGCACCAATTTGGCCTATAATCGAACTTGGCCTAGATATTATGCCCATAAGTGTTGTCACCAAGTTTGAAGACGATCAGACAAAAATTGTTTGAGTAAGAGTACAGACAAGACCAATTTAACATTTTTTTGGTAAATGAAGGACCATAACCCAAGAAGGCCTAAACAGATTTGGCCTATAATCGAACTAAGCCTAGATATTACACCCATAAGCATTGTCAGCAAGTTTAAAGACGATCGGACAAAAACTATTTGAGTAAGAGTACAGACAAGGCCAATTTTACATTTTTTTGGTAAAAGAAGGACCATAACCCAAGAAGGCCTGCACCGATTTGGCCTATAATCGAACTTGGCCTAGATATTATGTCAATAAGCATTGTCAGCAAGTTTGAAGACGATCGGACAAAAAATATTTGAGTAAGAGTACAGACAAGGCCAATTTCACATTTTTTTGGTTAAAGAAGGACCATAACCCAAAAAGGCCTGAACCGATTTGGCCTATAATCGAACTTGGCCTAGATATTATGTCAATAAGCATTGTCAGCAAGTTTAAATACGATCGGACAAAAACTATTTGAGTAAGAGTACAGACAAGGCCAATTTCACATTTTTTTGGTAAAAGAAGGACCATAACCCAAGAAGGCCTGAACCGATTTGGCCTATATTCGAACTTGGCCTAGATATTATGTCAATAAGCATTGTCAGCAAGTTTAAATACGATCGGACAAAAACTATTTGAGTAAGAGTACAGACAAGGCCAATTTCACATTTTTTTGGTAAAAGAAGGACCATAACCCAAGAAGGCCTAAACCGATTTGGCCTATAATCGAACTTGGCCTAGATATTATGCCAATAAGCATTGTCAGCAAGTTTGAAGACGATCGGACAAAAACTGTTTGAGTAAGAGTACAGACAAATTTCTGGACGCCGCCGCCCGCACGCCCGCCAAGGGTGTTCACATAATACGTCCCGTTTTTCAACGGGCGCAAGGCCAATTTTACATTTTTTTGGTAAAAGAAGGACCATAACCCAAGAAGGCCTAAACCGATTTGGCCTATAATCGAACTTGGCCTAGATATTATGTCAATAAGCATTGTCAGCAAGTTTGAAGACGATCGGACAAAAAATATTTGAGTAAGAGTACAGACAAGGCCAATTTCACATTTTTTTGGTTTAAGAAGGACCATAACCCAAAAAGGCCTGAACCGATTTGGCCTATAATCGAACTTGGCCTAGATATTATGTCAATAAGCATTGTCAGCAAGTTTAAATACGATCGGACAAAAACTATTTGAGTAAGAGTACAGACAAGGCCAATTTCACATTTTTTTGGTAAAAGAAGGACCATAACCCAAGAAGGCCTGCACCGATTTGGCCTATATTCGAACTTGGCCTAGATATTATGTCAATAAGCATTGTCAGCAAGTTTAAATACGATCGGACAAAAACTATTTGAGTAAGAGTACAGACAAGGCCAATTTCACATTTTTTTGGTAAAAGAAGGACCATAACCCAAGAAGGCCTAAACCGATTTGGCCTATAATCGAACTTGGCCTAGATATTATGCCAATAAGCATTGTCAGCAAGTTTGAAGACGATCGGACAAAAACTGTTTGAGTAAGAGTACAGACAAATTTCTGGACGCCGCCGCCCGCACGCCCGCCAAGGGTGTTCACATAATACGTCCCGTTTTTCAACGGGCGTATAAAAACAAAGGAAAGTAAGAAATACCTCTACTCCCCATGACCGTGGACCGTGTCACTAGCCAATTCATTGCAAGCGTTTGCGAGATTTCCATGCGCCCGTTACACATGGAAGATGTTTTAAGAATCATCAAAAATAAAGGTGAAATTTTCATTTAAATAGCCGATTTATCACGACAGTACTCGATCTCCGAGGAAATTGGTCTTTAATAGACATTTTTACGTAGTTTTACAATGATATCAACACTCAGATCATACCAGATGCTTGAACGTAAGTAGGCTACAATTCGTTCCATGTCAACAACTGAACAATGCAAATCAACAATTCTATGTCTCAATGTATAGCTTGTCAAAGCAATGTTTATGAGATTATTTTGTTACTGTCAGTGTGTATAAGACTTATGTACCAGTTAGTTTCATCCACAGCACCCCAGCCCTGAGGGAAGGGCGCTCTGGAATTTTGAGTAGTCAAAATTAACAGCCCTTCTACGGCCAGCGGGGGAAGCTGATGGTAAAATCTCACGCATTTCCCCTGACATCTACTGGTTAATCTTTAGGCTATTGGTTTTCGCAGAATAAATCCTAAATTTCCCCTGCCTTGCGGGGGAAGCTGGATGGTAAAAACATGGCTGTCTCCCTGGCTCATCCGCCATGGATCCCTGTGGTCGGGGGAACTGGGGATGCAACTGACTGGTGCATTAATTATTTGTGGTGGACAAACTTGTGTACTAGGAGGGTCCATACGTTGTTGCTTATATGTAATAACATCTTCGATTTTCCAAGCGGATAAGGACGAAAGACAAACATCGGAGGCTGTAAATTATCTATATTCTGAATATAAATAAACCATCTTAAAGTAGGCCTACAATACTACAATACAGTACAACAAGGGACGTCTTTGATTTTATTGAATTGGAATCAAATTATGACAATTTGATTGATTGACTTGTGTGCTGTGTAAAGATTACAATTCACAATGATTGCATGCATTTGTTTTCTCCCTTGGATAATGCATAGCAACTGGGGCCCGTGTCTATATCTACAAATATAGCCTAGCGGTTATCTAATATTTATTAAATACCCATATAGGCAATGCCTTAGTTCATATTATTCTATGGATTTAGCATTTGGATACTTTTAGATCCCGCTTTTTTTTATTTAAAATGAATGTAATTGTGGAACTATTCGACTATGATGCAGCATGTACCATTTTCACAGAACTCCAGTGAAATTCTATCGTCCAAACAATATTTTATTTTTAACTAGATTGAGTGGAAACGCGGTGTTTATTGCGATCATGTCGAATTTAGCAAGTCTTTTTATGACTCTGCATGTCGTTGTGATCGCCAGTGCCAGAAGAGTAGATGATCGCGCTAAAACCGCAAGGATTTCCCACTGAAGTAGAAAATTGTCCACACGACCACAGACACATCGTCTGAGACTGATCGTGATTTCGGCAAAAATTACCGAGTGCCTCTGATGGATATATACATGTAAATTTTTGGCTACATAGCTATTTCTTGAAGCAAGCCGCTATCAAGGGCTCCAGGCAACGGGCTCTTTGGCATAACAAAATGAAGTTGAACCACCGGCAAAATTATGACAGCTTTATCATGCTGGATCTGTATGAAGTATTCCATTACAAACAATACAATTTGGTCAGTATAAACATGAAATAATGATTAATTCAAATGCAACGTTCAAATGCATATACTTCATTGCAAACAGGAGTGTTTTCATAATAAATCTAAAAATGCTCACCGAACAAACCAAACTACGCCATTTTGGAATTTAATCTCGAGGACAAAAGTCAACGCGATTTTTTAAATAATAGAAGGATTTACATACAATTCATTTGTATTTTTTGTAATAATAATATAAAACATATTATGCTGATATCAACATTTTTATTTTGTTCGCAAATTAAGAAATTTTATTGAAACCAACTTTGTTTAGAGAGTATTTGGTCAAAGGTCAAGTGTTCTGCTAAGAAAATGTCAGATGTAGATGAATTGGACATTAATCCATTTTTCATCGCTTTACAGGTATTTTATTGACTGATTTTGATAAGGAGAGACTTAAATTATATTTAGAAAAACTCAAAACATGTAGGATAGTTCGAATCATCTTAAACATATCATGTTTACAAAATTCTGTAATATAATTCGGACACCGGGTTTTCGGATATAGACCTAGTAATTTTGTTTCCGCTTGTTTACTGTTATTTCTTTGTCGTCCAGACACATATTGATGTTGAACAATGATTCTTTGATTGTATAGAAATAATGCCATTGTATTGCCCCCACACTAATGAATAAGAAGTCTAAAGGGAGTTTTTAGCCTTCGGGGCTAATCAAAGATCCCTAGAAGACAACAGGTAGGTAGGTAGGTAGGTAGGTAGGTTATGTAATATATAGACTAGCTTATAATGCTTCCAGATTTATCACTTCATAAAGGCTGCATGCTTGCCTTCCCATTGGAAGACAGCTAATCGTCGCTGTTGTTCTCAAACCTTGTCGTAACTCCAAAAAACTTTTTTCGTCTTTTCCGAATGTATGATGTATGGTGTGTTCCTAAAAAATCTATGTGACGACTACTCTTTTTCAATCATTGCGACTTTTCGTCCAACAAAAAAGCGACCAATCAAGCTATGAGTATGACATTTTGTCACATTATTGTTAATACTTATATTTAAATAAATTACTACAATATATATGTAATAACAGTTACAAAAAATGTACCACTAGGCATGATAATTTGTCCAACAATACCCTGATCAAAATGAACATCAATGAAATTCATCCGGTATTAGCAGAGTTACAGCCCTTGATGGCAAGTTATGGTATCTGTTACATAATCTGTACCTTACAGGCACATTAGCTGTGATCAAGTTATTTTGGCTCCAAAAGAATCAAGAGTCAAAATGACTCCTGACTCTTAATTTTCAAGAGTCATCACAATTTTGCAGGATAAGTTGTATTATAAGTATTGTAAAGTATTGAGCCTAAATTTGCAAATAGACACTTTTGCCAAATTCAGGAGTCAAAATTCAGTTTGGAGAGTCAAATGAAAGTCTTGTACATGTTTGTTTTCAGAACAAGTTTTCATCTGTGTACGAGATAGCTCAGACAGAATGTTGTTTGTTCTGTATACCACAGTCTGATTGTCTACAAGGTGCTGTCATTACTGATAAATTTGTCGGTATGTATGGATTTAATGTCATACTGTAATATAATACATAATTATCCCCATCTTACAAACATCTTGTTAAAATAATAGCCTAATTGATAAAAACTTACCGATATGACTAGATATAGTTCCACCTGTTCACAGTGTATTCATGTCGATTTGTTATTTAGATTGCAAACATCTTATTGAAAAGTTATTATCTACACAGCCTTGGTTAACTCAAAGGAATAAACTTTTACATGTTTAAATGGAACTTAAAACATGTCCCTTGTACATTTACATGTTGGTAATGTAATTATGTAGCACCATTTAAAATTATTCCTCTTCTTTCAGATACACATATCTTAAAGCCGTCCCCATTCTTCAAGGGGTGAGTAGAATATTACGCGTGTATGGTATGTTGTAACAGAGGCTTACAGTGCATGTTTCTTCAATCATTAACAATATTAAAATTACCTTCAAATATGTATTTTAAATTTTGTGATTGATTGCTATTAGAACACTTGTACTGGTAACAAAATTATAAATGAGAACATCCAACAACACCTTATGATTTATAGTAATATATTATCATTATTAACATATCTACATGTCTTAGTACTAGTATACAACAAAATGAAGCATACCAGTAAATTTTTTACATAAATATGATAATTATAAATTTTTTGTTCAGATTGTTTTTGTTACAATTTCAGTCAGTATCATACTAGACGTTCAGATAATCAGATTGTGTGTATAGATGACAATGGAGAATATATCACTACTGCCGAAGGTAAATCTTGTCTATTATTTGTAAAATATTGTATGTGGTCTAGAAATTTAGTGTCCCCAGCATCTCTCGAAAATTTGAAGGCTGGGACTTTAAGTCCCAATGCCAGCATTGGTAAAATTGTTTTATGAAGTCCTAAGCCTTGGTCATTGAATGCTAGATACAATATCAAGGGATTAAAGTATCAACAAGGGACTAACTTCTGTTTTTCAGGATTCCCAACAAAGACAGACATTAAGATCATTAGTGAGGAACTTGGGTATAATAAGGTATGCTTTATAAACTAAGTCACAGTAAAGTGTAATTGCCTTATTTAATTATTATGTCCCCCACATACATAAGTGGCAGACATTTATAATGTGCTGAATGTCTGAATTTTTTGCATTTGTTCTCCTTAATCTCTGGTCAGATTTCATTATGATTGCACAAGGCTAGTTGGGAATACTATCACTATGTCACCATATCACTATTACTATGTTTCATAGAGTTCTAAGTCACTAGATAATTGAGTTAATATATAGTCTTACATGGAATATTTAACATTGCAATGGTGATAATTTCAACATCACATTACCATATTACAGGAATATCAGCCATACAAGATGTTGATTATTGCCAGACCCCTGGATCATAATGTAGTAGTAAGTGATGTCTAATTGTCTATCTCACTTTACTGTCAGCATGTCCAGTCTTTCCATGAATATTAATAATGTTTTGAAAAAAAAACTATTGCGCCCGGATTTGGACTTAATTTGAACTGTGGTTATCATATGCCTCCGTAGCTCAGTGGTTAGTACGCTTGCTGTCTAATCTTGCGGCCTGGGATCCAATCTGGGAGGAGGCACACATATATATGCCTGTCATATTCCAACAGAAAGCTGATAAGCAAATAAAGGCTATATTGGCAATAAAGGTTTTGCTCGGGTTTGTAGCAATACTGGGTACAAGTGTTTGTGGTTACAATAACCCCTAAAAAGGTTGCTCAAATAACTAAATCACACCTAGCCAAGAGAAGTAATTCTTCAAGTACCCACCTAATCTTTAATGTAGCCAATGAGTGATTTTCAGTGAACTTATGTGCGTAAAATTACGGTTTACATGTTTTAAAATATCACCCAAGTGACCCAACTGTTCAAAAAAGTTATTTCTTAATATTTTAAATGTTGGTCTTGTACAAACTTTTTCAATTTGAGAAAATAAGGCGATGGTAAATCTCAGTGGTCAGTAGTCAGTGAATGCTGGAGCTTTTGGAGAGCTCTGAAATACGTACAGAAGGTGGAATGGTTCAGAACAACATTTTACTATGACTGTAGTGTCTCTTTCCACAAAAACTAGTACATTTTTGGTTTATAGAAAATGATATTTAAATCACCTTTAATTGTTTTGTAGAGAAAAGGTAATATAGATGATGGCTCAAGCTCTGGAGAGTACAACTTGAAATATACCGTGAATGAGTATGTATAGCTTGGCTTTACTAGATCACATGGTGCTTGTTGATAATGTCAAATCATTAATAATCAGGGGGTTTAAACCACGCCATTAAATCCCCTTGAGCATAAATGATTTCTGTAGTATATGACTTAGTGGATAAGGTATCCTTGACATTACGTCCCCACAAAATGGTCTTTTTCACCAAATCCACAAAATTTAGTCCCATTTGAATTAAATGACTTTACAGTATATCTCTAAAGCAAATGTTTTCTTCAGTCTGGAGCATGTTTCAATGTTATGAATGTTTTCTGATTAGCTTTATAAGTTAAGTTACCAATTTCCGAGGGCTGTTTTCAGTAGTTCAGCCATTCAACTACCCTGTGACATTTTATTGGTAAAAATACATATTCTGCCTTGAAAAGCTTGGAAAAGTCCTTGAATTAACTTTTAATTAGATATGAGAATTTTGCATGAACCATTGGTTTAAATGGTATTTAGATTTCTTTTTGTGGGAAAGGGCTGTAAGGACCTCCTTATTTGTTGATTTGTTATGAAACAATTTAATGCTTCTGGTGAGACTATTGCCTTTATAAAAAGTTCATTTCTATTCTGTATCCTTTTAACATTTTTAGAATCAGTATATTGTTTCCTCATAGTTGTAATGGCTTACAATGTATATTTCAGCTGTAAGGAGTTTCTGAAGTCATTCCGAGATATTGCAAAGGTTTGTGAGCATTTAATTTTAGGAAATGTGTTCCAATTGTGGTAATTGTTTGAAGATCGCACTGTGGCATCTTTCCATTGAGACAGTTTTAAGTGATTGGAAATTCAGTTTTTCCCAGATAAGTTGACCAATGGCTATCCTAGCTATTTTTAAATAGACTGATTGGTTCTTTAACATGCACAGTATAATGGACAGATCCATGTAAGACTGCCTTGGGTTACCTGCCATTTCATCTTGAGTTAGGTTAGAAACTTTAAAAAAAAATTAATAACTTTTGTATCATCCTAACCGAGAATCAAACCAGAAACCTTTTAATCAGTAGTCAATACTTTTAAGTACTCGGTCGCAGTGCCTTGTTGTTTGATGAAAAAAATAATCCTTATAAATGTTCTATTTATTCAAAAGGTGTACCTGCCCTAGTTGTTTGCTTTGTCGGGAAATTTAAGACTGAAATTTCTTTGCAGGAGTTACAGCCCTTTGTGTAAGACATAGGGCCTACAATTTTGTGTCATAAACCCTTCTAATGCTGTTCTCTTTCTATCTTATATTTAGGTTGTTCAGGAGTTGGACGAACAGATTGCAAAATTTATGAAGAATTATGTGTTATTAAAGGATTATCTACATGATGCAGCTCAAAGGTTGTGTGAAATCTCTACATCAGTAACAGAGGTAGGAATGGTTCTAATATGTATGGAAATGTGGCACCTGTCTTAGTCCTGACCACGAAGCATCTCAAGTAAAAAATCTCACCCCAAATGAGGTTTTGCTCAAATAACAGTCTGGATTAGTGATAAATATGAAGTTTTACTGAATTCAACTCTGAATAATAGTTCTCTTTTGTGACGCCCATTTTGAGTCCAGCTTAAAATGGAAGTTAGCATAACTTAAGCCACTGTTAATATTTGAAATGAGATCCTACGCAACAGTAGATAACCCCTATTAATTGTGGGGTCAGTAGGTTTAAGTCACCATCTAACGTTTAAGATGTTTGACTATTTGGCTGCTATCGGTGCATTACATGCTTTAGGAACATCTTAAGTTTCATTAATTTACACCTTATTTCAGAAATGTTTTAGAAATGTCAAGCACAAAGGAAGTCTGTCTTCCAAAAAGTTCAAAGACAACCTCACAGCTGCTGTCGAGACGTAAGTTGTACTGGTACAAATTACTTCAGTTTTCGCTTCAAAAAAGAAAGAATACTTATTTGTGGAAGTAAAATAAAATTATTTGAAGACAAAAATCAATGTTAGAGCTATTAGTAACATATGCTGCATTTTGACAACAGAACAATGTTGGAAACAGATTTTAAGTATGTAGAGTTGGAAGCTCATAGCAACCAAAACAGCCTTGCTTTTTTTTATTATACAGTATACATCAGGACTTTAAATAAGGTATAAGTTATATTGTAAATGTAATTCTTAGGAAAACTTGATGCTCATTAACCTAGACATTGGTCCATCGTTTCCATACAGAGGATTGCTATGATTTAGAGTCCATAAAAACTATTGACTTTTAAGAAATTTGGTAAAGTTTCAACTTTAATTAGTACAGTTTTGTTCAGAAGTTCTTTGAAAATGGAGTATGATAAAACTCAAGAACAACATATTTTCAGGTGTATGTAGTTGTTATAGTTCTATACCCATGTTTTGTAATGAATGTATTGTATATTTTCCCAGATGTTTGATAGGCAGTGTATATAACAAGCTGTACCCTGTAATACGTTCTAAGTGTTGTGATGATGATGTTGGTATGGTTACACGATGTCATAGTCTCAACGGTCTGACACCCGATCATCTTGGTGTACCCAAACATTTCTCATGTCCTGTTACATCTGCTGTAAGTTCTCCATTTTGGTTTACAAAATCCTTTCAGAAACTGTTGATACGTTCGTCATTATACTACATTTTTTTGTATTTGTTTCAATGTGGTTTAAATTAAAGGCACCTTAAAAATACAAACAAAGTACTTTTTTGTTCTTTAGATGCTTATTAATTTTTTGTACTTAATACATGTGGCATACTACTTGTATCTGGGTGTCACTAACATCAAAACTAACTAACTAAACAAAGCAAAAAAAATGTTTGACATATTTACCAACTTGGAAGTTTTTATCACTATGATATGATATTGTCAATAAATCGGTTTATCTTTTATGTGTTCCGTGCCAAGATTGGTCCTATCAGCCACATCTGTATCCACAATGACACACTACAATACTGAGACGAGATATTGTCACCTTTGATTACAAGGTCAAACAAGTTATATTGAATTTTATTTAAACATGTCATGAAGTGAATTTCTGGTTTGCAGGTAGTTGAGTTAGCTCATCTAGATGGTTTGATTACACCTATAGAGAAACTGCACTGTATGAAAACTACAATAGTAAGTGTCCTTATTCTACTAGTGTAAGAAAATGAACCAAAATGATTGGAAAGAGTGTGAAAGACTCGAACATCTTAAATGTTTAAAAAATGACTGGAAAATGTTGATTATTTTGTCTGGCCATAAACAGATATAAAGGTAAATAACCACTAAATGCTTATGCAGACCAAAGTCAGATACACTCAAATAGCCAAATTGGGGTTCAAAATACCATTTTAGCACAAATACAACCCTATTTCATGTCACTATTCATACAATTTGGCAGGCGCTGATCAAATTTCTCCTTAAAGACGCTTTGTCATTTTTTCTAGAATTCATGCACAATTTGTCTAGAATAGTGTTGCATATATATATAGTAGCATTGAAAAAAGTGCAAAAAAATTTTTAATTAACAACCCAAAAAGGGTTGTCTTAAATGAACACAGAAACGAGCTTGATATGTAGTGTGTCTGCTTCTTGTGTAGGTGTCAAGGTCATCGTCACACCATGACAGGAGAACGATACCAGTGTTAACATTGTTTGGCACTCTGTGTAACCTTAACAATCTGAGCTTCCTTCCCTCATTCCATATCGAATAACAATATGTAAACAGTATATCAACTGTGCTAGTTTGAACTATGGTAATTGTCACATGTGCTAATGTTGTAACTGTTGTATAATGTATATGAAATTGCTAGTTTGAATATGTCACAATGACATGTTGAATTATTGCTTTTCTATCTTATCATATAGGATAACATTACACAAGATATAAACAAGCATGCCAGGGAATCACAACCACTAGGCAGAGCTGAAGAAGGTAGGTGTACTTTCACATTTCATGCCTTTATATCAGTGTTTCAATCTTCTTGTTACCCACACTCTGATACTGGGTCCTGTTGCATAGCCAAAGTGCTATAAAACGCTTTTTGGAAGTGCTTTATATGTCTATGCAACGATATGCTAACAGCGAACACGTTCGCCGATGAATACTTTGCTAGGCAAGCGCTACTGAGCAACTTTCTTATGCATATGGACCACTTTGGTTCAGTTCGGTAGCACTTTGCTGTCTGCTAGGCGCGAGCGCTCACCGGTAGCATATAATTTTTCCACTACAAAGCACTTTTTTGAAGCAATGCATTTATTATACCCCCACTACCATTAGTAGAGGGGGCTATATAGGAGTCACTTTGTCTGTCAGTCGGTCGGTCTGTCGGTCGGTCGGTCTGTCGGTCGGTCGGTCTTAAAAGTTTGTCCAGGCTGTAACTTACCCATACATGAAAGGATTTTAAAATAACTTGCCACAATTGTTCACCATCATGAGGCGGTGTGTCATGCGCAACAATCACATCAATATCTTAAAGGTCAAGGTCACACTTGGAGTTGAAAGGTCAAAAATGGCCATATTTTAGCTTGTCCAGACAATAACTTTGTCATCTATTGTGGGATTTTAACATAACTTGGCACAATTGTTTACCATCATGAGGCGGTGTGTCATGCGCAAAAATCACATCAATATGTCAAAGGTCAAGGTCACACTTGGAGTTGTAAGGTCAGAAATGGCCATAATGTAGCTTGTCCGGACAATAACTTTGTCATCTATTGTGGGATTTTAAAATAACTTGGCACAATTGTTTACCACAACAAGATGGTGTGTCATGCACAAAAATTGTGTCTTTATCCCAAAGGTCAAGGTCACACTTAGCCTTTAGAAGTATAAAATAGCCATATTTTAGCTTTTCCAGACAATAACTTTATCATCTATTGTGACAATTTAAAATAACCTGGTACAATTGTACACCACAACTCACTAGTTCCACACTTCAATTGTCTACTTGGTGATAACCTCATCCAGAAAGCTGAGACTTGGCTACAAATGAACGACCATCATAGCACCTTTGAACTGTAACCAAAATACACCATGTACAGGACGGACAGGACTTCCAAAAATATGAATAGAAACCCTCATGGCGGTGTTGCCGTCCAGATCCATCATATGTTCCATGTCAGACACAAGTTCATTGTAGACATACCTGCTATTGACTGTCTTGCCATCTTACTAGAACATAGGGAATATTTAGACAGGCTCCTCATCATTTGTATTTACAACAGTCCACTTAACAGCTTCAAGACAATGGCTCACTCAATTGACAAGCTGTTATCATCTCTACCAATACATCATGGCCCCACAATCCTCACAGGAGACTTCAATGTGAACTTCAATGTCCAGAACCAGCAGTACAGAGAACTTCAAAGGGTCACACACTACTATGGACTTTCACAGTATGTAAAAACTACAACACATAGAAATGGCAGCCTACTAGATCATATCTACATGAACAGACCTGTACCGGACTCTCATGTGCAAACAACTCCTGTCTACTACACAGATCACCTCCATGTTCAGATGGTAATACCATTGCAACAGCTTTTTAAGTAATGTGTAGGTACTAGTATATAAATCATTTTACAGATTAATGATAATGTACTTATTTCTATTACCGTGTCATAACTTTTCGTCCAGTTTTCTTTTTCTTATGGTTGCAGCTTGCCATACTTCTGTGGCAAGGCAGTATTGTGGGGGTATTATTCGTCACTCAATGACAGTTCTAGTTAGCGTAGTGCTACCTAGCACTTGATAGCGTCTAGCTTATGCAACAGCCTCCTGTTGTGGTTTGCTATAGTGAAAGTTGTAATACTCACAGCATGGGATGGTCAAGTAGCCTAATGCTTTCATACTTAGCATTGAAAGGTGATGATGCCATACAGTATGGATTGGAATCTTGTTATAGGTGCAACTATCAGTATATTTTGTGAATAAGGCTCCTGGTATAACATCTGTTTGATATGGTAAATGTATGTTTTCAGATATACCTTGTATGACATCAGATGAACTACTACCTATATTGGTAAGCTATATTGCATGTACTTA
Organism: Spisula subtruncata; assembly: GCA_963678985.1. Lineage (NCBI taxonomy): Eukaryota > Metazoa > Mollusca > Bivalvia > Venerida > Mactridae > Spisula > Spisula subtruncata. Next base: position 3,221,968 of record OY787672.1, read on the forward strand.
TACAAGAGTCATTCAAAAAGTATGTAGACAAAAATTGATACTGCAATATATAGCTCCTTTGCATGGCCTTCGTGCAAGTTGATAAATAATTGCCTCAGAGATATACAAGACATCCTGTTAAAATAGTTTCTAATTTCATAAGAAGATTGATGAAGGAGTTCTGTTATATTTATACATTGTACAGTCGCAGCAATGATCCAGTGGTTTGTGTCCTGGGTTTGTAACTTGGCAATCCGGGTTTGATTTCCGGACATGGCAGGCCTTACTCTTCCATGAAAATTTGACAACAATGTTGAGTTTCCTCCTGATGTGGAGAAGTTGCAAGGTCCTTGTGGAAGAGTAAGCTTGTCATGGTAAGGAATAGGATAAAGTCCAGGGAAACTGGTGAGATGAATGTTACGACTCGCAGTGAAGACTGGGTATATCCAAATGTGGGGCCTCTTTAAATAAAGTATTTATTATTATAATTGTCAGCTATGTATAAATGAAAAGAAAATGTTGAGAAATAAACCATCTGCTTATATATAGTACATATACAATGAGACTGTAATGTTTATATTTACAGGTGACAGTTTTAGTACAAGCCAAATGTAACCATATACACAGTGATATATACTATATAGAAAACTTTTACTGGTCGGCAGCAAGTAGAGACAGGGAATCTTTAAGGTTTGTCACATCTTGTCCTCGATGTTTTTAAATAAAAGTTTAAAAAAAAAGAATTGGTGTCAGAAGAATTAAAAATTTCCAGGTTAAATTCCAGACGCTGTTCTGATTTTCCTGGCTATGAGTAAAAAGTAGTGTGACTTTGAATTTTGATAACAAATGGTTTTCACACCCTGTATGTAACCACTGTGTGCAGTGTAGTTATGTCTCCCACAGTGCAGTTATGTCTCCCACAGTGTAGTTATGTCTTTCACAGTGTAGTTAAGCCTCCCTCCCCCATCTTAGATGAGGAGTATATTTGCTTTGCACATGTCTGTGTGCCGGTCTGTTAATGGATCTGTCTGTCGTTCCTTAGACCAAAATGTTTCCTTTCAATAACTCAAGAATACATTGCCATAGGATTTTCAAACTTTGCATGGAGGTTAACCAGCGACATAAGTAATTTGAGGTTAGTATTGCAAAGTTTGAGGTCACTGCAACATTTACCATTTCCAATTATTGTGATTGTTGATTACAGCTCCTTTGTTGTTGTTGTTGTTGTTTTTGTTTGTAGCTGATTTGTTGTTGTTTTGATTTCAGTTACTGTTTGGTGACATTTAAAGCAGCTGTACAGTACATGATGACCACAGATTTCAGTGATATTGACTTACAACAGGGTACTGTAGAAAATGAAGTAACATTTGAAAAACTCCTGGAGGCCAGGAATACATCGCAGGCATTAAAAAGATGGCAAGATTCTTCTGTGATATCTAACAGTGTTAAAAGTAGCACCTATGTGCCATCCAGTTCAAGGTTTGATCGTCAAATGGAAAATATAACCAAGATGTTGGACGAGTCGACCAAAGAAATGGGCGCTAAGTCCAAAATTGTCAAACAGCCTATTGTACATAGTATTTTTGGAGGTAAGCATTTACTGTAAAATCATTAATTTTCGTGGGGGATTAAATTTCGTGGATTTCGTGGTTCACTTTAACCACAAACTTTAATCCCAATGAACATTGATTTTGACCCTTGTTTTGTTACCTGAAATGCAAAATCCACGAATTCGAGTGCCAACATAATTGTCTTTTTTACCAAAACCACGAAATTTCGTCCCAACAAAATTAAATGATTTTACAGTATCCCACACTGGTTGGCCAAAATTGGCCAATATCTGTTGTTGTATAATTGTTTTGAAACACACTACAACTGCAGATTTAATCCTAAACACATGATCATTACAAACTTCACTTGTTCATCACAGATTTGATCTTTGATCATAAAAATAGTCTTAGTGTTGTGGTGTATGCTTTGAGCAATGATGGTGTGATCTATGGCTGCATCAAACCATAGATGAAATAAAATGGTTCCAGTGTTTTCATTGCTTGCTGCTCAGAATTTAGGTATCTCACTGGCTTCACACTCTTAAGGCCTTTTAGCAACGGATGCCTTCAGGAGTGAGGTGTTCAGGGTGATTAGTATGAGCTGTTGAATTAATTTAATAAACAATCTTAAATATATGTTTCATTATAAATCAAATTCGAAGTTGATCACCCAAAGTCTAATAATGATTTTCGACTTTTACATGTACTAGTATATAGTGTGTTTTGCAAGTGTCAAAAGTTTACAGAAGGTTACTTTTTTACAACACTACATCCCTTGTGTCAACTTTCATAGCAAGAAATATCTTGTTAAAAAATATGTTGATCTCTATTATTTGTGTTGAATTACTTCCCTTATATGGTATTATATAAATGTGTTAACAATTTCAGGACAAGCGAAGTCTGTCTCACCGAAGCCAGTATCACCGTTGCCGGGAGAACAAAAGCCTGACAAATCTACCAATAAAAAGGAGGATATGGGGTAATATATAAAACACTTTTCGTTATACTTAGCTGTGTAAAGTTGTCGACAGGGTTACTGTTTAACTCGGTAACTCGGTAGCTAAATAATAGAGTAAATTGATCTTCAAAATTAAGAACGATTCAGTAAACGAGGTGTAATCTGTCTCCAATATGCAGTGATTAAAGAATTATAAAGAATTAAAATTTGAACATAAATGTATGATAACCCTTTGATAAACGAGTACCAGGGTATATTGGATTAAAAAAGAGCCTTGCATTTTATTGTTTAATTTAATTAGTTTTAAATAGTATTGTTAAAAAAGATTTGTATTGAATATTCACAACATCTGTGTTTGACCCATTGTTTAAACCTAACTTGGACAAAAGTTAATTTATTAATTTTCTTTTCTGTTTGTGATTTCAGAGACTTTCTGTCAGCACTAAATGATGATTTTCTGTCGTTTGGTAAACAGACATAATTATAGATACAGAGAACTTACAGACAGTGATAGAAGATATCTACATTCCCCTGTCTACTTCTATCATTCTGATCAACCGCTTCTTGTGCAATATATTGTAGACTCCGGCCATACTGATTGTTAGAATAATGCTCATGTTTGTGATAATTTGGAGAACGTATCTGAATAATATTGTTTGGTTCAAGTGTTGTTCCTATAAACTATCGGCATTACAGGGCATACAAATTGATAATACAATCTGTACCGATAGTTATCTTGTCTCTTCATGCATACATTAGGTAGATAAATTTAAAACTTTAGTTTCTTGTAGAGGATTGTTTTACAAGCTTAATGTTTGTTATATTTGAAGTACTGTTTCAATATTGATTCTTTTTTTAGTTTTATTTGTTTTTATGCTAACTAGTGCAATATTCTGTGTGGCAATGTTGTTTTAAGGCCACAATCTTTCTTAGCGACATATCTCTTTTTATTATGTGAAAGGTAGTCATTATATTTGCAATAGTTTTAAAAGACATATTTTAATTATCACTCAGCCTCTTTAGAGACATTAAACATCTTGCTAAAGAAGGAAATTTAGTTTGATTGCAGTAAGACAACCAGTGCCGGTATTCACAAAGCATCTTAAAATATTTTTACTAAAGTAAAAAAATTGAACTGCACATGTTTTGCAAGAAACTAAGAATAACCCATATAAACTTGGTGATTAAAGTGGCATATTATGTAATAAAAAGGTGATAATCTTGATTTTTGCATTTAGATAAAATTATACGATTTTGAGAAAATTGTATGTTTTCATGTAAGATTCTTGGTGAATACCACCCCTGTGATATTTACCAGTATTTCATGCAGAGTGTATCTATTGGCTCTAGTTTATGCTATAGGACCACACAGTTATCTCATGGCCATGTCAACATTAGCTATAGGGTAAGGGTATTTTAAAACTCTTGTTTTATCTGTTATTTATCTTTACTGATTATATTACAATGTACTATTATATTTGTTAACTCCTCTTCGTTCAAAGCATTTGAGCTATTATTGCATGGTTACATAGAAACATGATGCCATGGGTGAGCGATTTCGGCCATCACGACCCTCACGTTATAATAATAATGATCTATTTATTATATATGTTATATATTTATTAGTGTTTAGAAAAAAAAATGTCATTGATCATACGTTTAGTCTTGCTTATTTTAAAAATGGTCCTTTTTATGCCAAATTATCAATAGTTAAACTAAGCACGAATTGAAAATATGAATGTAATAATGTATGACAAAACACAAACTAAGAAAAGACAAGCAGAAATACTATGCTATTTAAGCAAGCCAGACAGAAACAATAGAGGAGAGATGAGTGAAGTATATAGAACCACGGGAGAATTAACAGGAAAATTTGACCCTGGTGCAGGGACAGTATAGCATAAGCAGGAAATAAGATCACTCTTGAATATGAACAACTGAAACCATAGACTGAACAGTTGTAAAAAAGAACAAAAATTTGATCGTTAGTTTAAGATTTCCAAAACTTTCTTATTTCCCTACGGAATATATATGAAGTTTAAGATTTCCGTTAATACTTTGATAAACCAGTACCCAGGAATTGAAAGTATTGAGCGTGAATTACTAAAAGCAGATGCAAAAGTGGCAACCGAACAACTGATAAACTATTTACAAAAATATGGGATTCAAAAACACTTCCTGGCGATTGGTACAACTACCAAAGAATGGTGACACGATAGACTGCTCACACTGGCGTGGAATCACACTACTGTCTATACCCAGTAAAATATTCATGCAAAATCATCTGCAAACGCATATAGATCTGCAGCCAAAACAAAAACAAGCCAAATTTAGCCCCGGAGTTGGATACACTGCTCACATTGTTATACTTAGAAACATTATGAAATAATGTATAGAATTGATCAGTAACGTTCATATCAACCTCATCGATTTAAAAAAGTGTTTGACAATATCCACTGACAGAGCTAGTGGAACATTCTTAAATCATACAAATTTCTTAACATCATCAAAAGCCGTCTTGAAATTTCTCATGTAGTGTCATCCACGGCAATAAATTAAACACCTTGATCAACATCACCAGTGGGGTACGACAAGGATGCATCAATGTCACCTATGGTTTTCCTTTTGCTATTAATTAGGCGATGAGAAACGCTATAAAGACAACAGAATAAGCTAAATACTTATATGAGTACTAGAAGGCCTAGAACTCGAAGACGACATTGCTCTCCTCTCAATCAGGAATGTATAAAGAAACTACGCTCACCAAGTCATCAGCAAGAAAAAGTCGAAGACCAACTGTCCAGCAATGATTCAACTTAACAACAAACCTATTGAGATTATATAAGATTTAACATATATCTAGACAGCATTCTGAGTAAGAACAATGCTACAAAAACACATAAGAAACAGACCCCAAAAGGCGAGAAAATCCTTACACAAACTAAACAAGATATGGCAATCAGACAACATAAGTGAAAGAACTGAATTGGAACCAGATAAACGTCCTTTAAATGAATGATGTATGGAACGGAATGCTGAAAAGTAACTGTTAAATACAGCCAAACACTATCTTGATTCCATACAAGGTACCGTCGAAACATTTGCGAAATCTACTGGCCCACACTGTCAAACAAAAGATGTGTACACATTTTAAAGAACCAGACAAGCAAGCCTCACCACACCAATCAAACAACGGAGATTCAGATGGTTAGGCCATGAAATAAGGAAAGATAACAGGCAAATCACGAACACCTCACAAAAGTGGACACCATCAGATGACAAAAGATATAGAAAAGACCAAAAGAGGCTTGGCGAAGAACTAGCGCTAGGGAAAACAAAAGTACATGTATGGGAAAAACTCTTGGCGAAATTTGCTATAGTATAGATTATAGGAGACGGCTAATTATATTTTCTCTGATCGAGTGACAGTGGTGAAAACATTGTTTTAACTTCATGGAGACGCTGTATTATGTTGATGTTGCCTAGGCACTTATGAAGTGCAGTACTAAGCACGAGTTTCTTCGGCAATGCAGTTCATTTGTGTCATAATAAATGCAATAAAACACACAATTTTTAACATAATAAAGTTTTGTAAGCCAAGCATGACATACATTTGGACATAACGTCCACAAAACAAAGTCACAGTTCAAAATCGACAAAAAAAGTATACACGTCAAGATAGTAAGTATTAAACTCAACTCCTCTCAAAGTGACGAAAGTCGGGAAAACTGCCAGCCGGCTGCTCCAACCCACACCAAATTTTGTTTTGTTTTGTTTTTTGTTTAATCGTGGGGGGTAGAAGGAATCCACGCTGTCCAAAACAGTATAGATGAACCTCACCACCCTCCCATCTTCCGTCCTATTAATAAACATGTGTAACTGTGTGAAACTTAAACAAAATTAATCAAAATAAATGTTAACCAACAAAACCAAGATGTGCGATGGGTTGCATGTGGAAAAACTAACTTAAAGGCTTAAAAAGAACTTTTCTCAATATCTGTATATCAACAGTGTCTCCAGAACATATTATGAGTAATAAACAGAAAGTAACAATTAGAAAACTGAAACAAAGAATCTTTAACAACGTCTGATAGTCGTGGATTTTATGAAATGGCCACAACATTAACTACTTCATAGTGTTGCTCATATAAAGTGTGGTTTTCTGTTTCCTAGACATTTATGAAGTGAAGTATTAAGCTCGAGTTCCTCCGGCAATGCAATTCATTTATTTCATAATGAATACACTAAAATACACAAAAAACCCACTGGGACGAACATATCTGAAAATGGCAGACGTTTTATATTTCACATAATAAAGTTATGTAGGCAAATAATGACATGATTTGGACAAAACAAAGTCCACACAAGCCAGTCTGTTGTGAATTTGATTCGATCCGGAAGCCATCAAGGAAAACATAGCTTAATGGCGATTTCGAGCGGATATGGTTTTCTCAGTGACAAAGGGCGTTTCTGTTTGTCAGCTAAATCTTTTTAATGATTGGTAGCAAATGAATTCTAAAAGTCACAAATTTAATTATTAACGCCCTGGGCCCGTATTCATAAAGCTCCTAAGGGGGAAATATTCCTTAGGTTGATTATTAACCTATGGTTTTATAGAAATTCCCTTAGTTTTATATGATTTCACCTTAGATATGTGAATATGAAGACTTAAAGTTGTTTCAGATATCTAAGGTGAAATCATATAAAACTAAGGGAATTCCTATAATAAAACCTTAGGTAAATAATCAAACTAAGGAAAATTTTCCCCGTAGGAGCTTTATGAATACGGGCCAGAGCGTTAATAACTAAATTTGTGACTTTTAGAATTAACTGTATACCAATATGTTTTCTGTAGACGTTTAATTATTTTTGCCTGATATAGTTCATGTTACGCTTTGTTATGTCACAAATCCCTGAATGCAGCATTATTGACGTATAACCGACGGCAAGCACGAATGCGTAATATTTACAAATGTCCGATTCAAATGGCAAACATGAAAAAGAATATCGCTGACTTAGAATGAGAAGTGACCTTATAAGACTAATGCATAACCTCAGTTTGGGCAACATGACAAGTTCCGATTTTCATGAAAATAGGCTTACAGGAAGCGCCTTATGATGTAGTTTTTATATATGCATTAGTCTTATAAGGTCACTTCATAGATCATCCAGAATTATGTTCATTGTGTTCATCATTTTCTACTGATTCGTGTACAAAGGAATATACACATACATTGCTGACTAATCATTTAGGTGGGGATAATACTGATGTTAAATCAGCAAAACAAATAAGTTAAATAGTAAATATACACGTATATAAATGATATAGTGCACGCACTCCTACAATTTGGTACCATTAGAATAGGCATTTGTGTGCAGTTACACTAACAGTTTGGACACGTGTACACTGGGTATTGCGAGTAAATGAGTTATGTAGACATAATGTAGTGCTATACTCCGTACACAAACATGACAGTTGGCAGTTGTCAGAACAGTAAAATCAATATTCTGCACAGTTACTTTTACCTGTTTTAGTAAGGATCTGTTTGTACTTCCGTCATTCTTATGATTTTTGGAGCAAGTTTGTTTTGGATCATCATTAACAGAATGTTCAATTCAAAATCAATGACACTTTAGTAATGCAATAATTGCATTATGACATATGCAGCATCATGACCATTACTTGATAGTGAGCAGTCGCTTTTTACAAGGGATTTAAAACACTTAAACAATACCTGTTATAGTTTGATATATTTTGTGACCATGATAAAATCTGAAGATGCATAAACTATTTAAGATGCGTAAAGGAATCAGTCTTGTGGATCTCGTGACTGATCTTACACTCTTTTCCAGTCCAATGTCGCGAAAAGTAATGCTATTTGTTAAATTGACTTGCAAGATCCGATGTATACCGCAGTTGGTAGATTTGCTTAACAGTTCGGTGCTTCAGTTATTTTTAAGGTTAATCATTTTGTGACTTATCCACGATCAATTTAGGCTATTATCCATTTACAAATAGCGTGTATCATATTCACAAAACTGCTGTACAATAGTTTCAGTTTCATGAAAACTACTAACAATTCTATCTTCGTACGTTAACAAATCACTACAAATTAGTGAAATTGGCCAAAAATAGGTTGTTTTCGAAAAAATACATCCATCATTTTGGATTATCCAATCATTCAGGATTATCTGGATAACAAGGGTGCTATCTGATATGTCATAAATAAGGCAAATAAAAGACATTGTCAAATAAATAATAACTAACAAACATAATGGTGTGTCTTTGTTATTTTTATGAAATTTAAGTATAGACCTAAAAGTGGGTGGGGTAATTTCACCCCCCCCCCCCCAAGAAGGATAGTTAATGCGTTGTTTATAGCATCGTATGTAGAAAATGGCCAAAAATGCGTTAAAAGATATCTTAAGTTCATGGTGTATACAGTACAGCTTAAAAATAACCCATAGTATCAAAGGTAAGTACTAAACGACCAAAACATGTAACGATCAGAGCTTTTTAAAATGATTTCATATGACCTTAAAGAAAGGTCATTTTCTCAGTAATGCCAGGTCTATGTGAATGCAACTTTTTTCCTGTGTTACTACACATATTGTAGTTTACGAAAACAATGGAGAAGTTTTTGTTGCAATTAGTCCGAGACATGATGCTTCTCAAGATTTCGTTTACCAGCCTACTAATACTTACGCGATAATTGTACCTGGTTCCTCTTTACGCCATATGCGAACCGCCCCTGAGGTTTATTCGGACTAGCTCACAAATTGTCGCACAAAAGCATCCGGCCTGAAAATGTGTTTTTTTTTATTGTCGATACGGTGTATACACCTATTTGGAACAGTAATTCATCAAACAACTGTTCAACATTACGCCTTAGACGTACTACAGCTTCACAAAAAGAGTATGAGGTAATGAAACAGGGAATGCAGCACTCAACTTAACCAACCGAGCACAGAAATCAGTAACACCACAACACAACTACATAACTACGAAACAGTGGCCAAAGAAACCATCAAAAGTCCAAGTCCCCGCCGCAAATATGCAAGATGACCCAATTTTACAAAGAAATTACAACATAGCGGTGATCCCAAATTAAACGTGTTCGAGCTCGTGTGTTCCAGACAAAATGATGTTGAGCTTTGAATCCCTTGCGTAACTACTACTACATACAACCTTATAAGACTGATACATATTTAAATTCAGCTCAACAAGGTGATTCTTATAAGCCTATTCGCATGAAAATCGAAACAGGTCATGTTGACCAAATTGAAATAAAAACAACGTTTTTCACCAAAAGTAAAGAGTAATTTTAGGGAATTTAGGTAGCTCACTGGCTCCACAGCTTTAATGCCTTTTATCAATGGATACCTTCAGGAGTGAGGTGTTCAGGGTGATGAGTATGAGTTGTTGAAATAATTTAATAAAAAACCTTAAAAATATGTTTCACCCAAAGTCTTATAGTGATTTTCAACTGTTACAATCATGTACTTGTATATGGTGTGTTTTGCAAGTGTCAAAAGTTTACTGAAGGTTACTTTTTTTACAACACTTAGACTACATCCCCTGTGACATCTTTCATAGCAAGAAATATCTTGTTAAGAAAATCTTGATCTCTATTATTTGTGTTGAATTACCTCCCTTATATGATATTATATAAATGTGTTAACAATTTTAGGACAAGCTAAGTCTGTCTCACCGAAGCCAGTATCACCGTTGCCAGGAGAACAAAAGCCTGACAAATCTACCAATAAAAAGGAGGATATGGGGTAATATATAAAACACTTTTCGTTATACTTAGCTGTGTAAAGTTTTTTTGTCGACAGGGTTACTGTTTAACTCGTTAAATAGCTAAATAATAGAGTAAATTGATCTTCAAAATTAAGAACGATTCAGTAAATGAGCTGTAATCTGTATCCAATATGCAGTGGTTAAAGAATTATAAAGAATTAAAATTTGAACATAAATGTATAATAATCCTTTGATGAACGAGTACCAGGGTGTATTGGATTAAAAAAGAGCCTTGCGTTTTATTGTTTAATTTACTTAGTTTTAAATAGTATTGTTAAAAAAGATATGTATTGAATATTTACAACATCTGTGTTTGACCCATTGTTTAAACCTAACTTGGACAAAAATTAATTTATTAATTTTCTTTTCTGTTTGTGATTTCAGAGACTTTCTGTCAGCACTAAATGACGATTTTCTGTCATTTGGTAAGCAGACATAATTATAGATACAGAGAACTTACAGTGATAGAAGATATCTACATTCCCCTGTCTACATCTCTCATTCTGATCAACCGCTTCTTGTGCAATATGTTGTGGACTCCTGCCATACTGATTGTTAAAATAATGCTCATGTTTGTGATAATTTGGAGAACGTATCTGAATAATATTGTTTGTCCTGAAAACTATCAGCATTACAGGACATAAAAATTGTTATCACATAAATCACGTGTGGGAGTGTTATAAAGCCCATTACATAAAAACGATATTGCACTCCTCAATAATATCGTAAGTATGCAAATGAGGGGGGCTAATCACTATTTTTATGTATTTCTCAACGAGAATTTACATAGGCACTTCAATTCAAATATAATAAATAAACACAAACCTACATTTATTTATTGAACATAGCATAGGCTAACACTTCCTTTTAATGCATTTTGAGTTTCAAAATCGCTTCTCTTTAAAATTCAGTGTCAATCTCATTCCGGAAATTCGAAGTAGTGATGACGTCAAAACATAAACATGACGTCACAATGTATGTGACGTTTCCCGTTTTTGAGTACGAATATGTTCCCCTTACCAAACTAATTTCAATACAAGATAGGGCCTACTAAATAGGTATGTGACGTTATTGCCGTCAAATATACCCGTCGCGGCTTAACTTCGTTTTCAACGTTGATTTAAATGTAATTGAAATACAGTTTCTGTGTTGCACTATGTTTAGATGCTCATTTATTCTTAACCGCATTACTCACCTCAATCTTCTTCTCTCTTAAGGGGACGCGGGTCTACTATTATTATTTTTCTACATTTAAATGGCTTATTTTGTTTATGTGATAGAAAGAATCTTGCATTCGTGTCTTTCATATTAAATTTATCAAACTCGTGGAATAAAAGTAATAAAAATACTCGGCAGAGCCTCGTATTTTATTACTTTTATCCAACTCGTTTAATAAATTCAATAGGAAAAGTCACTCATGTAAGATCCTCTATATAATACAATCTGTACCCGAGAGTTATCTTGTTTGTCCATGCATATATTGGGTAGATTAAATTTATTAGTTAAGTTTCTTGTGGAGGATTGTTTCACTTGCTTAATGTTTGTTATATATGAAGTACTGTTACAGTATTGATTCTTTTTTAGTTTTATTTATTTTTAATGCTAACTAATGCAATATTCTGTGCCTGAAGGAATTCTGACAAAATTCCGGGTGAACAGAATACCAGCCCCTCATTTTTGACAGGGTGGACATAATCCCAGCAATGTTTGATAAAGGGTGGAAACAATCCCCACCCTATAAATTTCAGGATGGACATAATACCCATCATGACTTTGACTTATGTAGAGGGTTATTGCTGCATTGTTAACATTATTGTGTGATTGTGTGATTTTGTAAGGAACTTCTCTATGATTATGTTACAATAAAGGTTAATTTTTTATTTAACATGCATGCTATGAACTAGAATCTATATTATATATATATTCATGATGGGTATTATGTCCACCCTGAAATTTATAGGGTGGGGATTTTGTCCACCCCGTAAAAACATTGCCGAGATTATGTCCACCCTGTCAAAAATGAGGGGCCAGTATTCTGCCATCCGGGATTTTGTCCTACACTTGTGTGTCAATGTTGTTTGAAGGCCACAATCTTTCTTAACGACATATCTCTTTTTATTGTGTGAAAGGTAGTCATTATAGTTGCAATAGTTTTAAAAGACATATTTTAATTATCACTCAGTCTCTTTGGAGACATTATACATCTTGCTAAATTAGGCAATTTAGTTTGATTGCATTAAGACAACCAGTACCTGTATTCACAAAGCATCTAAAAGGAAAACTTAAATATTTTTACGAAAGTTAAAAAATTGAACTGCACATGTTTTGCAAGAACTAAGAATAGCCCATACAAACTTGGTGATTATAGTGGCATATTATGTAACAAAAAGGTGATAATCTTGATTTTTGCGTTTAGCTATAATTATACAATTTTGAGAAAATTGTATGTTTTCATGTAAGATTCTTGGTGAATACCACCCCTGTGATATTTACCAGTATTTCATGCAGAGTGTATCTATTGGCTCTAGTTTATGCTATATGACCGCACAGTTATCTCATGGCCATGTCAACATTAGCTATAGGGTAAACGAATTTTAAAACTCTTGTTTTATCTGTTATTTATCTTTACTGATCATATTGCAATGTACTATTATGATCGTTAATTACTCTTCGTTCAAAGCCTTCATGATGAGCTATTATTGCATGATTACATAGAAGCATGATGCCAAGGGTGAGCGATTTTGGACCATCAAGACCCTCACGTTATAATTTTTGATTGATTTATTATATATTTTATATATTTATTAGTGTTTAGAAAAATAAAATGTCATTGATCATACGTTTAGTCTTGCTTATTTTTAAAATGGTCCTTTTTATGCCAAATTATCAATAGTTAAACTAGGCACGAATTGAAAATATGAATGTAGAAAAGACAAGCAGGAATACTATGCTATTTAAGCAAGCCAGACAGAAACAATAGAGAAGAGATGAGTGAAGTATATAGAACCACGGGAGAATTAACAGGAAAATTTGACCCTGGTGCAGGGACAGTATAGCATAAGCAGGAAATAAGATCACTCTAGAATATGAACAACTGAAACCATAGACTGAACAGTTGTAAAAAAAAGAATAAAAATTTGATCGTTAGTTTAAGATTTCAGTTAATGCTTTGATAAACCACTAAACATGAATTGAAAGTATTGAGAGTGAAGTACTAAAAGCAGATGTGAAAGTGGCAACCGAACAACTGTATAAACTATATACAAAAATATGGGATTCAAAAACACTTCCTGACGATTGGTGCAAAGGCCTCATAGTAAAACTACCAAAGAATGGCAACACAATAGACTGCTCAAACTGGCGTGGAATCACACTAACTACTGTCTATACCCAGTAAAGTATTCATGCAAAATCATCTGCAAACGTATGTGGATCTGCAGCCAAATTTAGCCCTGGAGTTGGATACACTGATCAAATTGTTATACTTAGAAACATTATGAAATAATGTATAGAATTGAACGGTAACGTTCATATCAACTTCATCGATTAAAAAAAATGTTTGACAATATCCACTGACAGAGCTTGTGGAGCATTCTAAAATCATACAAATGTGTTAACATCATCAAAAGCCGTCATGAAAGTTTCTCATGTAGTGTCATCCACAACAATAAATTAAACAACTTGATCAACATGACCAGTGGGGTACGACAAGGATGCATCAATGTCACCTATGGTTTTCCTTTTGCTATTAATTAGGCGATGAGAAACGCTATAAAGACAACAGAATCAGCTGAATACTTATATGAGTACTAGAAGGCCTAGAACTCGAAGACGACATTGCTCTTCTATCAATTAGGACTTGATAAAGAAACTTCGCTCACCAAGTCGTCAGCAAGAAAAAAGTCGAAGACCGACTGTCCAGCAATGATTCAACTTAACAACAAACCTATTGAGATTATATAAGTTTTAAAATATCTAGACAGCATTCTGAGTAAGAACAATGCTACAAAAACACATAAGAAACAGACCCCAAAAAGCGAGAATATCCTTACACAAACTAAACATGATATGGCGATCAGCCAGCATAAGTTGGAACCAGAGAAACGTCCTTTAAATAACTGAAGTATGGAACGGAATGCTGAGAAGTAACTGTAAAATACAGCCAAACTCTATCTGGATTTCATACAAGGTACCTCCGAAAAATCTGCGAAATCTACTGGCCCACACTGTCAAACAAAAGATGTGCACACATTTTAAAGAACCGGACAAGCAAGCCCCACCACACACAACGGAGATTCAGATGGTTAGGACATGTAATAAGGAAAGATAACAGGCAAATCACGAACACCTGACAAAAGTGGACACCATCAGATGACAAAAGACATAGAGAAAGACCAAAAGAGGCATGGAGAAGAACAAGCGCTAGGGAAAACAATAGTACATGTATGGGAAAAACTCTTGGCGAAATTTACTATAGTATAGATTATAGGAGACGGCTAATTATATTTTCTCTGATCGAGTGACAGTGGTGAAAACATTGTTTTAACTTCATGGAGACGCTGTATTATGTTGATGTTGCCTAGGCACTTATGAAGTGCAGTACTAAGCACGAGTTCCTTCGGCAATGCAGTTCATTTGTGTCATAATGACTGCAATAAAACACACAATTTTTAACATAATAAAGTTTTCTAAGCCAAGCATGACATACATTTGGACATAACGTCCACAAAACAAAGTCACAGTTCACAATCGACAAAAAAAAGTATACAAGTCAAAATAGTAAGTATTAAACTCAACTCCTCTCAAAGTGACGAAAGTCGGGAAAACTGCCAGCCGGCTGCTCCAACCCACACCAATTTTTTTTTTTTTGTTTAATCGAGATGGGGTAGAAGAAATCCACGCTGTCCAAAACAGTATAGATTAACCTCACCACCCTCCCATCTTCCGTCCTATTAATAAACATGTGTAACTGTGTGAAACTTAAACAAAATTAATCGAAATAAATGTTAACCAACAAAACCAAGATGTGTGATGGGTTGCATGTGGAAAAACTAACTTAAAGGCTTAAAAAGAACTTTTCTCAATATCTGTATATCAACAGTGTCTCCAGAACATATTATGAGTAATAAACAGAAAGTAACAATTAGAAAACTGAAACAAAGAATCTTTAACAACGTCTGATAGTCGTGGATTTTATGAAATGGCCACAACATTAACTACTACATAGTGTTGCTCATATAAAGTGTGGTTTTCTGTTTCCTAGATATTTATGAAGTGAAGTATTAAGCTCGAGTTCCTCCGGCAATGCAATTCATTTATTTCGTAATAAATACACTAAAATACACAAAAAACCCACTGGGACGAACATATCTGAAAATGGCAGACGTTTTATATTTCACATAATAAAGTTATGTAGGCAAATAATGACATGATTTGGACAAAACAAAGTCCACACAAGCCAGTCTGTTGTGAATTTGATTCGATCCGGAAGCCATCAAGGAAAACATAGCTTAATGGCGATTTCGAGCGGATATGGTTTTCTCAGTGACAAAGGGCGTTTCTGTTTGTCAGCTAAATCTTTTTAATGATTGGTAGCAAATGAATTCTAAAAGTCACAAATTTAATTATTAACGCCCTGGGCCCGTATTCATAAAGCTCCTAAGGAGGAAATATTCCTTAGGTTGATTATTAACCTATGGTTTTATAGAAATTCCCTTAGTTTTATATGATTTCACCTTAGATATGTGAATATGAAGACTTAAAGTTGTTTCAGATATCTAAGGTGAAATCATATAAAACTAAGGGAATTCCTATAATAAAACCTTAGGTAAATAATCAAACTAAGGAAAATTTTCCCCGTAGGAGCTTTATGAATACGGGCCCAGAGCGTTAATAACTAAATTTGTGACTTTTAGAATTAACTGTATACCAATATGTTTTCTGTAGACGTTTAATTATTTTTGCCTGATATAGTTCATGTTACGCTTTGTTATGTCACAAATCCCTGAATGCAGCATTATTGACGTATAACCGACGGCAAGCACGAATGCGTAATATTTACAAATGTCCGATTCAAATGGCAAACATGAAAAAGAATATCGCTGACTTAGAATGAGAAGTGACCTTATAAGTCTAATGCATAACCTCAGTTTGGGCAACATGACAAGTTTCGATTTTCATGAAAATAGGCTTACAGGAAGCGCCTTATGATGTAGTTTTTATATATGCATCAGTCTTATAAGGTCACTTCATAGATCATCCAGAATTATGTTCATTGTGTTCATCATTTTCTACTGATTCGTGTACAAAGGAATATACACATACATTGCTGACTAATCATTTAGGTGGGGATAATACTGATGTTAAATCAGCAAAACAAATAAGTTAAATAGTAAATATACACGTATATAAATGATATAGTGCACGCACTCCTCCAATTTGGTACCATTAGAATAGGCATTTGTGTGCAGTTACACTAACAGTTTGGACACGTGTACACTGGGTATTGCGAGTAAATGAGTTATGTAGACATAATGTAGTGCTATACTCCGTACACAAACATGACAGTTGGCAGTTGTCAGAACAGTAAAATCAATATTCTGCACAGTTACTTTTACCTGTTTTAGTAAGGATCTGTTTGTACTTCCGTCATTCTTATGATTTTTGGAGCACGTTTGTTTTGGATCATCATTAACAGAATGTTCAATTCAAAATCAATGACACTTTAGTAATGCAATAATTGCATTATGACATATGCAGCATCATGACCATTACTTGATAGTGAGCAGTCGCTCTTTACAAGGGATTTATAACACTTAAACAATACCTGTTATAGTTTGATATATTTTGTGACCATGGTAAAATCTGAAGATGCATAAACCATTTAAGATGCGTAAAGGAATCAGTCTTGTGGATCTCGTGACTGATCTTACACTCTTTTCCAGTCCAATGTCGCGAAAAGTAATGCTATTTGTTAAATTGACTTGCAAGATCCGATGTATACCGCAGTTGGTAGATTTGCTTAACAGTTCGGTGCTTCAGTTATTTTTAAGGTTAATCATTTTGTGACTTATCCACGATCAATTTTGGCTATTATCCATTTACAAATAGCGTGTATCATATTCACAAAACTGCTGTACAATAGTTTCAGTTTCATGAAAACTACTAACAATTCTATCTTCGTACGTTAACAAATCACTACAAATTAGTGAAATTGGCCAAAAATAGGTTGTTTTCGAAAACATACAACATAATTGATGTAACTATTGTTGTTGTATATATTATGTAAATGTGTTTAATTTCAGAGGCTCGTAGGGAAGATTGGGCAAATGCCTAACTATGTTGCCTCTATAAATAAAGTCTTTATTATTATTATTATACATCCATCATTTTGGATTATCCAATCATTTAGGATTATCTGGATAACAAGGGTGCTATCTGATATGTCATAAATAAGACAAATAAAAGACATTGTCAAATAAATAATAACTAACAAACATAATGGTGTGTCTTTGTTATTTTTATGAAATTTAAGTATAGACCTAAAAGTGGGTGGGGTAATTTCACCCCCCCCCCCAGAAGGATAGTTAATGCGTTGTTTATAGCATCGTATGTAGAAAATGGCCACAAATGCGTTAAAAGATACCTTAAGGTCATGGTGTATACAGTACAGCTTAATAATAACCCATAGTATCAAAGGTAAGTACTACACGACCAAAACATGTAACGATCAGAGCTTTTTAAAATGATTTCATATGACCTTAAAGAAAGGTCATTTTCTCAGTAATGCCAGGTCTATGTGAATGCAACTTTTTTCCTGTGTTACTACACATATTGTAGTTTACGAAAACAATGGAGAAGTTTTTGTTGCAATTAGTCCGAGACATGATGCTTCTCAAGATTTCGTTTACCAGCCTACTAATACTTACGCGATAATTGTACCTGGTTCCTCTTTACGCCATATGCGAACCGCCCCTGAGGTTTATTCGGACTAGCTCACAAATTGTCGCACAAAAGCATCCGGCCTGAAAATGTGGGGTTTTTTTATTGTCGATACGGTGTATACACCTATTTGGAACAGTACTTCATCAAACAACTGTTCAACATATACGCCTTAGACGTACTACAGCTTCACAAAAAGGGTATGAGGTAATGAAACAGGGAATGCAGCACTCAACTTAACCAACCGAGCACAGAAATCAGTAACACCACAACACAACTACATAACTACGAAACAGTGGCCAAAGAAACCATCAAAAGTCCAAGTCCCCGCCGCAAATATGCAAGATGACCCAATTTTACAAAGAAATTACAACATAGCGGTGATCCCAAATTAAACGTGTTGGAGCTCGTGTGTTCCAGACAAAATGATGTTGAGCTTTGAATCCCTTGCGTAACTACTACTACATACAACCTTATAAGACTGATACATATTTAAATTCAGCACAACAAGGTGCTTCTTATAAGCCTATTCGCATGAAAATCGAAACAGGTCATGTTGACCAAATTGAAATAAAAACAACGTTTTTCACCAAAAGTAAAGAGTAATTTTAGGGAATTTTTATTGTTTCCTCAAAATATCGATTTTGTTCTTACGACCTTCTTATTCTACGCCAGCGATGTGTTTTTTGTACTATTACATCGACATTAACATTTGGTGACACGAATTCAATCTTAACCCTGAAACGCGGTTATTTAAATTTTGAAGTCACATTAAGTCTGTTTTTGTAATAATCTATAACTTGGTACCCTCTCTACAAAATGATGCCATTTGAGCACTTTAGTCGATTCCCATATGTGGAAAACACCATAAGATCGAAGACAATGTAATACAAGAGGGCCATGATGGCCCTATATCGCTCACCTGATTATAAATGAAGCCCTGCACAATTTAGACTAACAAAGGTAGAGCGTAAATATAGAAACTGGTGACCCCCGGGGCCGGGTCAATTTTGACCCAAGGGGCATAATTTGAACAATCTTGGTAGGGGACCACTAGATGATGCTACATACCAAATATCAAAGCTCTAGGCATTGTGTTTTAAGAGAAGAAGATTTTTATATGTCTTCCCTATATAAGTCTATTAAAAACTGGTGACCCGCGGGGCAGGGTCAATTTTGACCCCAGGGGCATAATATGTACAATCTTGGTAGGGGACCACTAGATGATGCTACATACAAAATACCAAAGCTCTAGGGATTGTAGTTTTAGAGAAGAAGATTTTTATATGTTTTCCCTATATAAGTCTATGTAAAACAGTGACCCCCGGGGCGGGGCCAATTTTGACTCCAGGGACATAATTTGAACAATCTTGGTTGAGGACCACTAGATGATGCTACATACCTAATATCAAAGCTCTAGGGATTGTAGTTTTAGAGAAGAAGATTTTTATATGTTTTCCCTATATAAGTCTATGTAAAAAGGTGACCCCGGGGCGGGGCCAATTTTGACACCAGGGGCATAATTTGAACAATCTTGGTAGGGGACCACTAGATGACGCTACATACAAAATATCAAAGTTCTAGGCATTGTAGTTTTAGAGGAGAAGATTTGTATATGTTTTCCCTATATAAGTCTCTGTCAAACGGTGACCCCCGGGGCGGGGCCAATTTTGATCCCAGGGGCATAATTTGAACAATCTTGGTAGGGGACCACTAGATGATGCTACATACCAAATATCAAAGCTCTAGGCATTGTAGTTTTAGAGAAAAAGATTTTTATATGTTTTCCCTTTATAAGTCTATGTAAAACGGTGACCTCCGGGGCGGGGCCAATTTTGACCCCAGGAGCATAATTTGAACAATCTTGGTAGGGGACCACTAGATGATGCTACATACCAAATATCAAAGCTCTAGGCATTGTAGTTTTTGAGAAGAAGATTTTAATATGTTTTCCCTATATAAGTCTATATAAAACGGTGACCCCCGGGGCGGGGCCAATTTTGACCCCAGGGCCATAATTTGAACAATTACTAAATCCCCCAATGCCACGTACATCCTGGCAAAATTTCATCAAAATTGGCCTAATGGTTTCAGAGGAGATGTCGTTTGAAAGTGTGGACGGACGGACATACAGACGGACGGACGGACGGACGACGGACGGTGAGTGCTCAGGTGAGCTAAAAATACGGATGGTTTTTTGACACAATGACAATTTGTAAACAAGAGATGCAGGATTTAAAGTCTAAGGGGAGCAACTCTTTCAAAATGAGTATTTTGTTCCCCATACAATTTATTCAATGATATTTAGTTTACTATATCGAACTATCTATCGTCGAGTATTGGTCATTTGTTAAGGAACATACTAGTGGTCCCATGATTCATTGTATGTAATGGTGATCGGAAAAAAGTTGTGGGAGCAAACATTTGGCTTTTGAAGTAAGATGCCTATTTCTCTTGGTTAACTTCCCTTTATAAATCCATTATCAATTACCTCAAGATGCCCACACTGCTTCCTATCTTTAAATTCAAGCATACCTGTCACTGATTGAATGTGTCTATGATTGAGTGAACATGTTTTAGAGTTACAAATGGTCCTTTCTCTTCACCGGAAGTTCTTCAGTCTGTTGACGTCTATTAATGGCTTTCATTGTACATTTTTTCAAAATTATTTTGACTATAATATGGTCACTTCCTCCGTCATTACATGCTCATTTGTCTTGTATGCAATCTCGCCATGAGTTGTTGATATGAATGTGGTTTATAATGTTTTCGGTTTCCAACAGGTGAATGACAGGGTGGTCTTATTCACCAACGGTGTAAGAGATTTAATAATGTCAAATTTTCTATTCGCTCTAATGTTGTTATAAATTTACTGTTGTTATATAAATACACATGTGGAGATAGGCCTACTGTACAAGGATCTCTATCTAGTGGCCATTTTCCTACGGAAACTCCACAATTTTGTTAGTAATGTTCATAGTGTGTTGATTATGTTCTGCCATTTTCATGTTTTACATTTTATTCTGATCTTGTTTTTTATATTAAATAGGTCATTCGTGTTGGTAGCACAACATGGATGACCACATCAACTCAAACATTGCATCTGTTTTGTTTTCTCCCGGTCGGTCGTAAATATGTATACAGGTTCAATGGGTAACAACAAATACTCAGATAAATTTTCACATGGTAAAATCTTAATTGCGAATAAATGTTAGTAAAAGTTGTCAATGTTTTTTGGTCTTACAACATTGGCGGATAAGGCCGCAGGTCCATTTATGCGGTGGTTCGTTAAAAGTGTGCTAGGTCACATTTATAAGCATACATCTGTACATGTACTTAAATATATATGTATAGATAGCGATCGTTTCACGTACCTGTGTATTTATGTACTAAAATAAGTATGTCTTATATAAAATAATGTACTTCCAATGACGAAGTGATGTGTCTTATTTACCAACATCGTAAGACAGAAACTAAGACTGAGACTTAAAATAGCCAAAGATTTGCAATTAGATTTAACCATGTGAAATTTTATCTGATTATTTGTTGTTATCCACTGAACATGTATACCCATTTACAAATGTCTATCAAAATCGGTACAACATGAGAGCAAAATACAATGTAGAACTTTTGACCATGTGAAGTCTTAGTTATACTTACAGCGTTGGTGAATAGGGCCTATTAGGCCCCAGCTGTTTCCTTCACACGTTTCAACGTTTGTTTGCTTCTTCACCCAAGAGTTCCTTAAGTGAAGGCCCTGTTTGGAATTGTCTATGTTACTTTTGTTAAATCTCCTAAAACAAGAAGTACCTCATGATTGGGGTTGGTGCGGAAAAAATTAAAACCGCTTATAAGTATTCATGATTTATTGAATCCATACCATTAATGTTTGATACATTAAAGAGATTAAACTCCATTTTGATGATTAAAACAGTTTGTAGACGTTTTTATCACAAAAAATGCTAACCAAATATATATTTGCATTATTACAATTAACATTACCATCAAAGGCGCTATTGATGAAAACCACCGAACATGTTTTACCGTCCGTTATTCTTTAGTAAGGTAACGGCATTTCTCGACATCTTAACACCACCCTAGTAAATATTTTAATGCGTTAGTCACGCAATAGATTGTTTGGGTTTTAAATTAATAAACCGACGTTATGCGAGTATTTTTCTTCTATATATTCTGGATGAATAAGTCCAGATTCGTATGTAAATGTATTAGGTAGGTCAAACCAAAACAATTCGATTTTAAGAGAGCTTTTTTATAAATTTGCAATTTACCAACAGGGAGTTAAGTCCCTTTGAATTGTGTCACTTGGATTTCAAAACCATGCACTTTTAAAACATGTATATATACTGTACTACTAGGTGTTCACAAAATGTTCACATGTATTTATCGATAAACGCAAGTCAAACCAACTTGACAACTGGAAGTATGGATGTGGTTACGGTGCGGTAAATACAAGATAGTCTTGGTGGCTATATTTCGCTCACCTGCACATAAGTTAAGTAACCATTTTTCTAGGGCTCTTTTCAGCTTTTAAGCCACTCAAGCACCCTTTGACATTTTAACTTCTCCTGGACATTGGGTTACCTATGGAAACCAACGTACGTTTCTCTCTCTCTCTATGGTGACTTTTTTTAAAGTAAATGTAAACTGACGACGGACCAACATTGACCTTTCAAGATCATGGCCAATAGTGCTCATGTTGTAGCTGAATCAAAGGACTTGCGAACATTGTAAACTTAATATTTGAAAATTTGAAGTAACTTTAACAGTTAAATGTTTTAATGATATATTACAGTACGCAGGTGAGCTAAATCCCACCCAAGGTTACAGAGATCGAATTATAACGTCAATTAACGAATTTAATTGATTTAGTTGAAATTTATTGATGAACAGAAAAGGACTAACGCTTGTATAGGCATTAGTATAAGGCATAAACCATGGATTATTTATGTGCTTGGCTATGTGCATTCTTCCTATGCTTCTTGTATTTGCAGTTGGTTTCTGCCTCTTCGTGTGATAATGGACCATACACCAGCCTGAGACACGTCAGAAAACATGCCATGACAATGAACGAATTTGATACCTATGTAAGTACAATATGACATTCCTTTGGAAATTCACAGTCATTCCTTTGGAAACTGACAGTCATTCCTTTGGAAACTGACAGTCATTCCTTTGGAAACACTGACAGTCATTCCTATGGAAACTCTCAGTCATTCCTTTGGAAACACTGACAGTCATTCCTATGGAAACTCTCAGTCATTCCTTTGGAAACTCTCAGTCATTCCTTTGGAAACTGACAGTCATTCCTTTGGAAATTCACAGTCATTCCTTTGGAAACTGACAGTCATTCCTTTGGAAACTCTCAGTCATTCCTTTGGAAACTCACAATTTGGTTGTAATGTATACAGATTGTGTTTCTCCACACTGAAGAGACAAAATTATTATTTTTTTATAAAATGATAAATGAAGTATCATTTGCAAAAATGTTGACATGTATATCATAGCTGATTAAATATATTATAATAAGTATGATTTCTATTTGAACTTGATATTATTATATAATAGTATAACCTATTAATTGGAAACGTTTAGTTGTGTATAAATTTTAGCTCTCATTCTTTCTTCATAATTCAAATACATGCACTTTAAATGCTTTAGGCACTATTAAAAGGGTTTTTTTGTAAACTAAAATCATGTAGATCTAATTTATAAGTGTGTGCTGTTTTAGGTAGCTGATCGAAAGCTGTCTCGCATATACCTCATGTATCACAATACGACGGATGTCAGAAAGACTATTAACCACCGTGCCATGTGGGTGTTTCAGGAGAGAGACGCGTACAAAAAGACGACAACTTACAAGTAAGTTTCTTTTTAAAAAAATTGTTAATTTGTGAATCATAGTTCCGCGGGTCTTTGATATAACTATTGTAAAAGCATTAATATTCGAGGAAATTTAATTTCGTGGATTTCGTGGGTGTTTTCAACCACGAAATTGAATCCCCATAAATATTAATATTTCTATTGTATATGACTTAGTGGATAAGAAATCCTTGAAATTATGTCCCAACGAAATGGTATTTTTCACAAAATCCCATTGAAATTAAATGATTATACACTATGCAGGTTCGTTTTTGAACATGTGGTATTTATAAAGAACGCATTAACAGTTTTGCTCGTCTAGGGTTTTCAGAAATTGCAAGAATTTCTATTTATTTCCCGTCCCATATAATTCTTAACCCGTTACATGTTTCCAAGCTGGTGGGGTTACGATATACACATATCAATTTTATGATTTTAATGCTGTTTTACATAATTTATGTCATTCTAATATTTTTTAGAAAAAAGTTCTATCATAAGATATATATTGAAAGGCGCGCGTACGGCAAGTAAACGAGTAAAATATGAACTTTCAATTGCATTTATTCGAATATTGATGCCGTTCACTTTGACATTGAACATGCATGCATTTGCATTTTTCAAGATAGCTTTAAACTATTCCAAATAAACCAAAATGAATCGAAATGTTATGTAAAAGTATCACGAATAAACATGTATTATAGAGTATATTGTTTTTTTAGCTGGAAAAAGAAGCCAAAATGTCAGAGGTTTCCGAGTACTCATCTAAACGTGCATGATGGCAAGGCCTCATTCTACTACGCTGGGGGATGTAAGTACAAAGCTAATACTAAGTCCGAAAATACCTCTGGTCGCTAACGCACTTTTGTCTTATCGGGCATACAGGATGTCCAAAAAGAAAGTATACAGTTTCGGGGTATTGTTATCAACTCTTAATGTTCTGTTATCGCCAAGAAATTTTGCACATGGTTAGACAAAAGATGTTAGTTTTTCTGGTACCAGTTTGAAAATTGTAACTCAGATATTTTTTTAAAAATGTAAATTTCCAAAAAAATATCTTATTTTGACTGACCGTGACGTCATTTTGACGTAATTAACGACGTTTTTACAATTTCTGTCTGTCTCGTGTTCCCGTTTTGCACCCATTTTTTAAAAGTGTAGATTACATTTACACATATTTCTACAAACTGGTCTTCTTAAATTGCATTTTAATGTTGATCTGAAGAAAAGTTGTGTATATTAGCATTTGATTGTACAAAAGCGACCACGGATAGCCCAAAAGAAAAACAAATCACACGAATTAAGACCCAGACTGTGGGTGGGCCATTCCACTCTGCAGTGGAATTTGCTAGAAACTATTTTGACATCAAATGTTTCGTGTAATATACCCAACACTATGCATTGTCATGTGTGACTCTGGCTCCACTTGTATGAATCATACACCATTCAAAACAAAGGATTCGCTTCGGAGTTTAGAAAGAACTTGCTTAACAAAGCCAAGTAACACAATGTGCTTTACTTCTTTCTATTTTGTTGTCGAAATCGCAAGTGAATAGCCTATTAAAAGCCAAAAAACATGCCCATGCTCATGAGACACATCATATATATAATACCAGTTTAGGCATTTGTGAAATGCAATGCAAATTTTCAAAGAATGCTGCAAGGGGGGGGGGGGGACACCAAAATACAGAAAATGTGAAAACGTCGTAAATAACGTCAAAATGACGCCACGGACAGAATACGGTAATTTTAGAAAATTTACATTTTTAAAAAATGGATTAAAAAACGTATGTCTAGCTTTAAGTAGTTCTAAAATAATATATGCCTAAACGGTTACCCTAGCGACCAAACGAGGCATAACGGCACAGTGACCTGATTTAAAAAGTTTCACCCTCGACAAACCGGGCAAGCCACAACAGTAAAAGCGAAGAAGAACATAACTAAGTAAAGACTACAAGATCTACGCATTACTTACATTTGTCATTTTCTTTCTATCAGATATTAAATATAGGACCTATTAATAGAGATATTTAATAATACAGGGTTTACAGGAGTGACTGACCCTTAAAAGATTATTTTCACAGAAGGTAACCTGACAACAACGCCACCTGTTTTCTTGCTTGATCAATCAAAACAAATTCTATCAAATGCTTATTCTTTCAAACTTTGAAAAGTGTACATATTAACTTTACATTGTCTTCATTTATTTATATTTATTTTTCTTGATCAGACAAGTACACAGTGTTCTATTCGAGCTGTCCCTCCACGTATATTAGCATGTTTGAGTGTGATCCTATAGAAATCAGAAGTGGGTTCAAGAAATGCCGTCTGGAGGATATTAGAATGTGTAAGTAATACTTTATCAATATACGTATATACAATATATACAATGGTACATTGAGTTTTTTTATAATATATTAGATTCAGATATATGAACTACAACTAAATCACCGACGTGACATGTTTCTGTTAACTTGGTGTTTACTGGTACTTTGTACAGTAGGAAGGGATAAGCAGTTCAAATTAAATTGTGATTTTGTGCCCCAATATAAGAATAAAAAAATATGTAGTTAACACTGAACACAATCGACTAGATTTCAAACTCGCAGTGATTAGTTACTTTTCATAAAACACTGCCCTCAAACAATTCTTTCATACCTCAAAAATATATATCAAGGGCTCGATGCAAAACATGGTAACTACATCACTTTATAGAAGCAGGTACCGTAGTTTTGAATTGAGCCCTTGATATAATTTTGTAAAATTAACCTGAGTAAAAAATTCATTTTATTACAAACTAATACTACATGTAATAAACAAACTCATTGTGTATAGTCTCCGAATGTTTGCCAAATAATACAATATATATATGCGTTATGCTTATTGTCTTGATCTCACTATAATTTAAGCCATCTTCAAACCAGAAGCCGTCGCTGCAGCTTACCCGGATGATATCCCGTGGTACCTAATAGTAAAAGACATGCACAAGGTGACAGGCATCAAGTTCGGTTGTGAGTCATATGAGTGGCTATATACCTACGGAGAAACAAGTAAGTCAGTCAGTTGCATCCACGCCCCCTTTCATGCCCCCTTCCGCGCTTCCGGGGATGGGCCGGTGTTTTTACTTCTGCATTGTTAATCCCCGCCCTTCCACGGCCCTGCGAGAGACAGCTGATGGTAAAATCTCTGGTATTTCCCTGACTCTGACAACTCAATATTGCCCCGAGGTATTGGTTCGGAGAAAAAATGCAACATTTCCCCGGTAGTGCGGAGGAAGCTGGAAACGTCCTTTTTCTCGTCTATCCACCGCCCACCAGTGCAATTGACTGGTACATAATGCCACCTAGATTGCCTGGTGCATTATAAAACTTTAATGTATGTGACATATCCATGTGTGTTAACCAACATTGATGTTACTACTTTCATTTAATTAATACAATACAGCATTAAATTGAATAAATCTTGTACCAGATCAATGCAAAGTTGGAATTTTACAACAAAAGAGCATGAACACATGTAACATGTTGTGTCATTATTGATTCGTATTTCATAAAATAAAAATGTTTCATTTCAGCAAAGTGTTAAAGAAGAACAAGACAATTGACTCTCGTTGACACAGAATGATCACGTGGAGATGGATGACGTGAATTTGAGCATTATAGATTGGACGGCGAACCTAAATTTCCAGACTTTCTTAATTTCCATAAATATAATTAACAGGTTGGGTACAATGCCAAATCTTGTAACGCTAATAATAAAGTTATATTATTCATAATAAATATTTGTTTCCATGTTTGTTTCATATGGTGTTTCAATGAATAAAATGCAATAATTTCTAGTCAATCTCAACGAAATCGTCCATAAAACAACTAAGTTGTTGCATAAAACAATATGAGTTATCTCCCTTTTAATTATAATAAGATATTGCACAAAAATTCAACGTTGAATTTTCATTGTTTTAAATTATCAGCTGTCCCTCCACGTATATTAGCATGTTTGAGTGTGATCCTATAGAAATCAGAAGTGGGTTCAAGAAATGCCGTCTGGAGGATATTAGAATGTGTAAGTAATGCTTTATCAATATACGTATATACAAGGTATACAATGGTACATTGAGTTTTTTATGACATACATGTATATATAAGATTCAGATATATGAACTCTAAATCACCGACGTGACCTGGCCCCAATCTCCCTAAACATCTCTATTTTGAGACAAATCTCACCTCAAATATTGCCATGCATCGGTTGGATAAATTCAAGGAGGGTAGACTCAACATTAGCATCAAAAACAGCAAATGGTATTCTTTGTTTATTCCAGTAATTTTTTATTAGTCCAACTTCATATTTTTTAGAAATCCAGACTCTGATTTGGGCAAAATCTCAATTTGAGATGAGATTTCTGCTTGAGATGCTTCGGGAGGTTGGGCCCTGTTTCTGTTAACTTGGCGTTTACTGGTACTTAAGTACAGTAGGAAGAGATAAACGGTTCAAATTCAATTGTGATGTGCCCCAATATAAGAATAAACAAATATGTAGTTAACACTGAACACAATCGACTTGATTTCAAACGCGCAGTGATTGATTAGTTACTTTTAAAAAGACACTACCCACAAATAGTGCTTTCATACCTCAAAAATATATATCAAGGGCTCGATGCAAAACATGGTAACTATATCACTTTATAGAAGCAGGTACCATAGTTTTGCATTGTACCCTTGACATAAATTTGTAAAATTAACCCGAGTAAAAAATTTCATTTAATTGCAAACTAATACTACATGTATTAAACAAACAAATAGTGTGTAATCTCCGAATGTTTGCCAAATAATACAGTATATATGCGTTATGCTTATTGTCTTGATCTCACTACATTTTAAGCCATCTTCAAACCAGAAGCCGTCGCTGCAGCTTACCCGGATGATATCCCGTGGTACCTTATAGTAAAAGACATGCACAAGGTAACAGGCATCGAGTTTGGTTGTGAGTCATATGAGTGGCTTTATACCTACGGAGAAACAAGTAAGTCAGTCAGTTGCATCCACGCCCCCTTCCATACCCCCTTCCTCGCTCCCGGGGATGGGCCGGTGTTTTTACTTCTGCGTTGTTAATCCCCACCCTTCCACGGCCCTGCGAGAGACAGCTGATGGTAAAATCTCTGGTATTTCCCTGACTCTGACAACTCAATATTGCCCCGAGGTATTGGTTCGGAAAAAAAATGCAACATTTCCCCGGTAGTGCGGAGGAAGATGGAAACGTCCTTTTTCTCGTCTATCCACCGCCCACCAGTGCAATTGTATGGTACATAATTCCACCTAGATTGCCCGGTACATTATAAACTTTAAAGTATGTGACATATCAATGTGTGTTATCCAACATTGATGTTACCACTTTCATTTAATTAATACAATACAGCATTAAATTGAGCAAATTCTGTACCAGGTCAATTCAAAGTTGGAATTTCACAGCAAAAGACCATGAACACATGTAACATGATTTTATGTCATTATTGATTTTTATATTATAAAATAAAAATGTTTCGTTTCAGCAAAGTGTTAAAGAAGAACAAGACCATTGACTCTCGTTGACAGAGAATGATCACACAGAGGAGATGACGTGAATTTTAGCATTATAGATTGAACAGTGAACCTAAATTTCCAGACTTTCTTAATTTCCATAAATCTAATTAACAAGTTAGGTACAAAGCCAAATCTTGTAACGCTTATAATAAAGTTATATTATTCATAATCAACATTTGTTTCCATGTTTGTTTCATATGGTGTTTCAATGAAAAAAATGCAATATTTTCTTGTTAATCTGGACGATATCGTCCATAAAACAACAAAGTTGGTGCATTAATGAAATTTACAAAACAATATTAGTTATCTCCCTTTTAATTATAATAAGTTATTGCAAAACAATTCAACGTTGAATGTTCATTGTTTTATCAGTGTTCAATGTAATATATGTCATAAAGTGAATGATCAAATGGCTACGATGTATGGCAAATTATGCAGTTTCGTCACCACTTGTTACTAAATTTAGTCTTGTGCCCAACCTGATTAAGTATTGCATTATAATTGTTTAAAGATATTACTTGTGTGCATCAGTATGTAGCTTAGTTAACAATAGTTAAGGTATTTCGAGGGCTTAGTGCGAAACTATGATACATGCCTCTATAAAATGATGTAGTTACTATAGTTTTGCACAGAATCCAAGTTATAAAAATAAACAATGTTTTGAAACTGCTGTGTTTGTATGCAAGTTGCGTTATTTTATATAGAACATCTTTACTATGTCCAAGTGTGATCATTTTAAAATTTTGACATGTACGTCGTATGTGGTAAACGAATCGCATAAAATTATATTTGCTTTATGCCTTAAAAAAGGTATGCGAAATTCCGACAGGGAAGGTAGCACTAAACCTAACCAGCCGAGCACAGAAATCAGAAACACAACTACACAACTACCCTGAGCAATGCCCACACAAATCCATACCAAAACGGCGATCAAACGAGGCACAACAACCCCGGGGCGTGACCTAGATTAAAACACTAAGCATAGTGACCTAACACGTTATGCGACCTAAAGATGCACAACTACGACTTGGCCTAGTTTTAAATAATGGGCAAGGCAAGAATGGGGTGGGAAATAATATAACATATTCCAGTGAATCCTAGCAACTACACTGAGCGAAGACATTTATATTTCACTGTCAAATACAATCTCAATAGTACATTTACGCAAAGGCCTATATTACAGGTATTCAAATAGGTTAAACAATATTTTTATTGAATAATATGGGACGTATTACAGGTATTCAAATACAAAATGGAGTGTAGTTTAAACAATATTTTATTGAATAATATGAGACGTATAATTATGATATTATCATCAACATTGATAGTCTTAAGACCATTCCACACATTTACAATGTATATGATTTTTGTGGAGAAAACAACGAATAACGCAGTTATTTTTGTGGCTATAAACTGGCGTTAACTACTTTAAGACGATACATAAACTAACTTAAAAGTCTTGTTTTCCTTTCTTATCATACTGAAAGTCACATTAAGGTGTAAAGAGCTACATCGGAATATATTTTTTTTAAAGTTTCAAAAATTGAAAAACAATTATGCTTACATATCCATTAGATCATTTGTCGCTTCAGTTTTAACAGAAATTTGACATGCAAACTGTCCATTTTCATACGAAAGTGCTCTAGAACACCCTATAAGAATCGTCTATTTTTCAACGATTGAATGAATGTACACGGAACCCATCCAAAGTTTTAATTTGCAATTAAGGTTGTCTAGTATCATACTAAAAACAATGCAAGTAATTATTTTGACACTGAATGACTGTTTAAATATAGCTCTATACACTTTAAGCCTTAAAGTGCTATTTTATAAAGCTATGACTTTGTTACCCCTCCGCAGAATAATGCAGTATGAGCACTTTAGTTAATTCCGAAAGGTCGAAAATTCCATCAGATGGAAGAAAATGTAATAAAGATGACAAAATGACAATTTATAAACAATAAATGCATGTTTTAAAGTCTAAGGGGAGCAACTCTTGCAAAATGAGTATTTTGTTCACAGTAAATACGATTCTTGGACTACCATTTCGACAGATAGATTTAACATTCTATCATCGAGTATTGGCCATTTGTTAAATAGCCTAATGGTTCCGTAATTCATTTATTTAATTTAATGGGATGATCGGAAAACAGTTGTGGGGGCGATAATGTACACGTGTTCATGCAAATAGGTGTATATCAATCGACGCAATCACCTGGTACATATGTTATCAGACCACTCGGCTTACGCAATAACCCAAACAGGTTTGCCAAAACCTAGTAGCAATGTGACCAGACCTAGCAACACCAATAATGGGTTGATATTTGGATAACATCATTGACTTTACACATATGATATATGATTTCGTTTGACCCGTCTAAAGAACATCTCAGGATAATGGAAGGGCAGAACAAGTGGTAATGGTAAGAATTCGAGTCGGACATAGTAAACTCAATACACACATGCACAAGAAATACAAACTAGTACAATGTCAAGTGGCATGTTCAAAGATTTAATCCAATCTTTAGACATAGCACGTAAGTATACGTATATGCGTTATGTAAAATTGCGGGCTCAAATAAGTAAGAATCGAAATAAAATACTCAAACGCCGTAATGTATCGGCGTATATACCATTGTTTGTCGTTCTGATTGCCTTTGTGGCTAATTTCTACGTGTATGAACTCCAAACCATTGTATATACGATAACAACATGCATTGCATCAATTCTATGAAATCTGGCCCGTTGATTATAAACATTGGAGAACGTACTCCATGCTCCAACTCATACTCCGTACTCCAATTGGAGCATTTCTTAGTTACAAAAACTGCTGTAACTTTTTTGTTACTGAATGGAAACACATATGAAATGGTGGTTCATTTTCTTAATTAGATCATTTGCTACAAGTTGGTGTTGGTTTTGATGCAAAATTCTAAAAACATATGTTTTTCAAGTTTGAGCAAGGGGTATGGAGTTTGAGTATGAGAATGGGAAATGTTTATAATCCCCGGAACTGGACCCCCCTGAATCCACGCATGTCCAGTAATAGATAGATTTATTTCTACATATATAATGCATAATTTATATGACACAATGAATCGCAACATACAATAACATAAACAAACACACATGCAGTTCCTACTTCCATTGCGGTCCTTTGACATATAATTTAATAAAAATGTGATATGATTATGAGACATGTAACTATATATTGAAAGATAAAAACGATTTATAATGTGAACAAGTAATAAGACAACTATTTTACACTCAAACGTGGTACATCACTTAATGCAATCAGAATTAAATAAGTTAAGTTAAGTTAAAGTTACCAATTTTCTAGGGCTCTTTTCAGCTGTTAGGCCGCTCAAGCACCCTTTGACATTTCAACTTTCCCCGGTCATTGGGCTACATATGGAAACCTACACTCGTGTCTCCCTGGGGAGACTATTTCTCTCCTGTGGTGTGGCAGCCATCATCGATCTGCGGCGCCCAGGAATAGACACTGCCCTCACAGGTACCATTTTACACCATGGTGGAGTGGAGCTGTGGGTCTTGCTCAGAGAAATTAACCAGTGGTCCAGAGGGGGATCGAACCCGGGACCTCTCGATCCCGAAGCGCGCGCCCTACCTCTAGGCCACCGCTCCCCAGTAATGTCTGTGTATTTAATATAACAATGCTTTATAGTTGATATTATTTATCATAAAAGCAAGGCATATAAATTACACCAATTACATAAGTAAATGCGAATGAAACCAATTATTTCTTAATATGGTAACCAAAGGACAACTCCCTTGGAAACATTTATGACGTGTGTATATTATATTTTCAGTACAAAAATAAGATATTTCTAAGATGTTTCAGTATCATGAACCTCAAAATAAATAAGTCGCTAAGTATTCACTTGTATCCAAGACAGTATCAGCTAAACGAAACAGTAATGTACCATGAATATACTGTCTAATCCAATAAATGTCCACCTGTTTCTCACCAAATTTAATACACTACGTAGTACATTTAAAACTATTCTTATTATATCATAAAACCCATAAGACATAACCTTAATGGTGAGCAGACGTAATAATACGATAAAACTGTCCATCTACATACATGTACATGTATGAATATAATGTTAGAACAACCTAAACTACTTCATACCAATCAATCTGTCATATCAATACAAATTATTCTTGTGCTACAGGGAGCTTATGCACAAGAACTGAAAGTCTAAAACTTTACATTATCAAATGTTATATTCGTTCCCATATTGTTATAAATGAACTGTATTTTGATATAATTGGGTACGTTTATACTTGTAAAGAAACGGCAGTGATTATCAATGTTGTCAATTTTTAGTGTTAGTTTCAGTCTTACACTGTTGGTGAATAAGGTTACTGCTCTAGATTCCGTCATTGATGACTGGCTATAAACGACCACAACACTGTCGTTTTACCGTGGTTCAAATCCTATCTATCAAGTAGGCACCGATAAGTTTCTATATCTGGAAATTTATCAACACATCAGCTTATAACAACAGCTGGTATTCTTCAAGGGCCTCTCCGTTTTATATACTTTACACCAATGACCTTCCATTACATATACAAATCAGAAGCTAACATGTTTGCTGGTGATACAACACTTTATGCTTGTGGGAAAAACTATCATGATGTGCACTTCAAGTTGCAAGAACCCTTGAACGCAGTTTCTGAATAGTGCAATCATACATCAATGATTTTAAACAAAACCCATGATACTATATATCTGCATCTTACAAACAAAACATTCATGCACACGTCCCGCCACAACTCTTCCATCGCTTGAGATGAATGATTATTCATGAAATAATTGAATACATTGAGAACTATTATAGTGTTTATTAGTGTTTTAAAAGCTAGATCAATGCAACTCCTGAAAATGTGTGTTAAAAATATCAAATTTCAGCAATCAAGCATTAATTAAGGTAAGTTGCAAACAATATCCAATTCATGCCTAAACCCAATCTAGAAACCCAATCTCTTATGCTGAACTAAAACAATGGAACTCTCTTCCAGGACAAATCAGAGATGCAACAACATTAAACACTTAGTCTTTTAGTACATCAAATACAAATTTCCAAACTAGACGGATAGTATATTATTATTATTATTATAATTATACCATATTTATATAGCCCTTTTTCATGTATACACACATTCAAAAGTGCTGTACAGTCCTGACTAATACATGGTTAAAACAATATATAATGTACATAAATATACAATTTATTATCAAAGCTATTTAATCTCCCATCAGTATCATATTACGAAACGAAATGCAAGATAAAACTTAGGAGACATTGTATATAGAAATATTTTGCTACAATTAAATAGTGGTGTACAACGATTTGATTATATGTAGGGGTATTAACTGAAAATGAACCTCAACAAGGACAAGGATAAGGTCAAGTACCATTACCACATGTCTTTAACCCTTAAAGGAATAGTGATACTTCCTTTAAAAGGGGGATGACTAACAAATGACATAAAGTTACTATCATCATATGAGTTACAAAGGTCGAAGAAATAACATACTTTCTTCAAGACCTTACCATAAAGGTCGAAGAAATAACATACTTTCTTCAAGACCTTACCACACTTTGAAACGGGGCTCTACTTATAACCATGAACTTCAGCATGAATAAGCTATAGTAAAATAGTGCGTTTTCAGGTTTTCTTGAAGGACGGTAGTGCTTTACTGTCTCTGAGCGCTCTTGGCAGTGCATTCCAGAGTTTCGATGCAGCAGCTGTGAAACATCGGTCACCGTAAGTCACAGTCCTCGTCCTTGGCACAACTAGAAGAACAGAATAATTTTGAGACCTTAGCTGTCTCTGTGGAGTATATACTTCCAACATACTTCTGATGTAGCCAGGCGATTTTCCACGTAGTGCTTTGAAAACATTAGTCATGACCTTGTACTCTACCCTGTACTGTACAGGTAGCCAGTGAAGATCCTTCAGTACTGGAGTGATGTGACTGTAACGCGGTGTCCGAGTGATGAGGCGGGCAGCTGTATTTTGAATAATGTGTAGTTAATAATGAATTGCAGTAATCCAGTCTCGATGTTACTAAAGAATTGATCAGGGATTTTGTTGCATCAACAGTCAAGTATTGTCTGATTTGACCTATTGTTCGGATCTGCATGAAACATGACATTGAGACAGAGTTTACATGTTTATCCATGTCCAAATGTGACCAACATTGCACCAAGGTTTCTCACCATCGATGATGGTTTGATTATACCGAAATGATTTTTAAGTCTGCCTAGTAGAGTGTTGTGAGCAATGGTGTCAAATGCTGCTGACAGCAGAGCATCTATCACGAGTTGTTAATTGATATAATTTTTTACTGAACGAGTTTTGGAAATTTTGTTAAGCAAGCCTTTGGCGAGCTTAATAGTATTTCCTGAACGATTTTAATATAAATGTATCAATTGACAACGAGTGATAGACCCTTAATATCATATGACACTAAAAACGAAAAATACGCATCGAATTATTGGAAAAACACGCCCATGTAGTTTATCTTATATCACACATGTTACTAATATGATTATACGGACTCGCTATACTAACCCGGATACAAGGAATTCGTGTGATATATCTAATTAGTTAACCTACACTCGATGGGCATGTATTTAATGTATCTGATATTATTTCGACAATATCCTACAGTCTATTAAAATAAAAGTTCACTAAATGTACCAGGTTTTATATATGTATATGTTAGGGTCATATTCATTGTTGTTTGTTTATTATGTTTTGTTGTTATTCAGCGACAAATTTTCAACAAAACCTGTCTTCTCAAGGCCAGTTTCATTGACAAACAAATGCATGTACAGATTACACGACATTTAACAGTGTGCATAAAACATCCCTTATTGCCAACTTCATTCACGAAGAGCTGTTGCCTTTTAACGACGTCATATTGCGTGTTTGAAACAGTCTGTTCGTCAGTTTTTTTTTCTTTTTGTTTGGTAGTTTTGTCTAGACAACCTCAAAAATTATGAATGAATCATCTCATATGGCATGCATCATGCTAGACATCGTCGGATGCCACATAGCTACATGCCTATAACATGTATTACTATGACGTAATGAATCGTGCGTGGGTTCCGACGATGCATGCTGGAGTGATGTTGTCCTTCATTTGCGTCGGCTGATTCATTTTATACCGTATGTTGGTCATTTATCAGTTTACCCCTGCGTGATGGTTGTTGTTTTTTCTTGGCTGGTTTTCAAACACAAGGACGTCATACAAAAAGGTATGAGAAAATCAGACAGAGAATGCAGCAAAAAACCTAACCAGCCGATAATCAAGCCCAGAATAAAATCTAGCTAAAATGGAAAAAAAGTTATGGTATTTTATTGATAAAATATATTATCTAGTCGGTGGCCAGACTAGATACGTCAGTAACATCATTTTGAATCAGCTAATATATCAATAGTTTTGAATTGAAGTTTATTTGAGTATTCTTTTTCATATTACACAACTAGCAAGCACAATATGATTAAAACAAAGGAGTGTCCATACAATTAGCCAATTAGACAACTGTGGCGGCAATTGTAGTTGCGATTATGATTTCAGCCGTCACGGATGCCATCTTTCATTCACTAATTCAATAAATAATTATTTATATTGATGTTTTAAAACATTAAAAGTGCAATCACTCAGATAAAATAGCAATCTGTATCTCATTTCTTGGACCTATAACATTAGGACGCAATCTTGGGGGAGCGGTGGCCTAGGGGTAGGGCGCGCGCTTCGGGATCGAGAGGTCCCGGGTTCGATCCTCCTCTGGACCACTGGTTAAAATCTCTGAGCAAGACCCACAGCTCCACTCCACCATGGTGTAAAATGGTACCTGTAAGGGCAGTGTCTATTCCTGGGCGCCGCAGATCGATGTTGGCTGCCACACCACAGGAGAGAAATAGTCTCCCCAGGGAGACACGAGTGTAGGTTTCCATATGTAGCCCAATGACCAGGGGAGTTATAATGTCAAAGGGTGCTTGAGCGGCCTAACAGCTGAAAAGAGCCCTAGAAAATTGGTAACTTTTATATTGAATGTCTCAAATGTTCGATAATGCCAGTTGGGCATCATTCTCATTCATCAAATACAACATATTGTGTACAAGAAAAGCAAACATATTTGCTACACAGTCCGATGCAGGGTCTACCTTAATATCTCATTTTATATTACGTTTATGGACCGGGCTAAAATATTTGATACGAAAACAAATTCAAACATGCTCTAACATTGGGCGCGGTAAAAATGACGAATATTGAGAAATAAAGACTTTCAGTTTGTTATAGAGACAGATATTATGAAACACCCTGTATGTATACGGGGGGGACTTTCAAACATTACTAGTATTGGGGCCCTCACGGGTACAGTTTTTAATTTTTTGGAAATACTATATAAAAAAGTGCGTTAGCTACTAAGCTGGACCCCCATAAACCTTAAATATCTTTAAATATAATTATGCAATTTTATTGAAATTTGGCATAGTTCATTAAATTACCTTTACCAACTCTGTGTTTAAATTGCAGATTTTTTTACTATCTAATTAAAGTTTTCCCCATTGGCTATAATGTATTATTTTTGTTATTTTTATCAACAAAAAGCTAGGGAGTCAAATAAGCTATTACGATCAGCTAGTTAGAATAAAGCTATTGTATTGTGTAACAACTATAACGGGATTATTGTATAACTTCGACCAAAATTTGTCTGGTCATCAATGTGTATATAGTTGAGGCCCATTTTCTGATTGTAATGATCATTTGTACAAACATGATATACGATGTTTTAATTGCAAATATTTGTACAAAGTTGCTCCAGTTGTACAGGCTAAGATAAACGTTCATGTATGGGCCTCATTATATATTTTCAACAGTCACTGGTGTGTGACTTAATGTATAGTTATACTGGACCAAGTTGTTGATCTTTGCTGTTCCGGTCACTTCTATCACCCATACGTATTTCCCCTGTTTTAGACTTAAAATTTTGCATTAGGCGTCTATGCAAAGTACACTTTTCTGTGGACTGAAAATTCTGTTTTATTTTATGAGAGTTGGTAAGGGTGTTTTACGAAGATATACCAATTTTTGTTCTCATCAGCAATGTACTTTTTAAGATATTTAAGGCTTATGGGGGTCCAGCTTACTCGCTAACGCACTATAACATATTTTTAAATTTCAATTCAATTGCGAAAAATGGATATATAAGTTAATGTGTTTAATTATCATGTACGTTCGTGATAGTACATTTTGAAACCATGGTAACACGTACCCGGCACAGCCATACAATATAATATGTTAAAGTCGATTACATAATGAGCTACTATGCTATTGTTATATTACAAACATCGTCAAACATTACTGGTTAACATAAGTTGAACTCCACGAGGGACAACTTCGGAACGCAAATGTGATGTCACCAGAACGTCAGGAAAAACTGACAAATAACAGGTACCGTCAACAGCCCGATGATTTGCGCTCGAAATAGTATTAACATTATCGTAACAACAAAAGGACATATTTCTACAGATATTTCGACAGTTTTAGAATGTCACATGTGTATCAGGGATGATTGTTCTGGCTTGAAAGACGTGTTAGTAATAGTAAATAAAAAAGATTTGTAACGTCGGTTACGGCGACATTTTCAAAATATCTACGCTTAATGATACGGATTCTCACCCAGATATTCGATAATACATCTGGAAAATACATGCGATTCTCCCAAACGAGCTATACGTGTTACACGCATGTATTCACCGCCATCGTCAATTTATAAAGAGCGTATTTTGTTACGTACTAACGCTTATAAAATAGCGTGACGTCATTTTGTGCGCAGGATCGGCGTTAGTGACTATGTTTAAACACCTGCAACTATCGAGCCGCGTATTTATTTACCTTCATAGTTCCACTGTATGTAGAATGGGGTGGGATACAAATTACATATGATATCTAATTAGATTTTTGGTGTTCAACTATGCGGGTTTTATAACAATATTCCACGAAAAAATGAAAAAATTAGATAGGCACAAGCTGTTCCCAAACCAATGACGTCATATTGTGCCCACGCTCGACATTTTAAAGGGTATAAAAGAACGTGCACCGTGAACCAATCATTCATTACTGAAAATATAATTGTTCAGTTGCTAATCAACTAAAGTATTAGAACAAACTTCGTTTAAACATTGAGAGAATGTTTTGCAAACTTGTAAGTAGCTTTGAATTATTTAATGATAAGGAAATATTAATTAAAATCATTGTATCATAAACAATTGTTTTAGAGGTACGCATTAACAAGCAAATTGCAAATATATAGGCGCGTAACAGGCGTACGATAAAATTAAAAAATGGCAAAATAAACTGACTCAAAATGCAATAATAATTGATGCCTACGTAAGAAACTTTCCATATTGATTCAGGGCATATTAAGATGTTTTCTAGCTCGCTTCGCTTGCTCATTAATGTTTAAAGTGAATGTTATAGATATCTAATAGAGATCGATTTTGTGTGACATGCTACCCAAATAAATATGATTCCTCTTGCTTGCTTTGGTCGCTTAATACTTTACTTATTAAGAAGACTCTGTCTAATTTGTAACACTGATGCTATTGAAAATGAATTGTGCGTCATATTTCATATTGTTCTGCATATAGCAGCATTAGATGTGAACTGTCTAATACATGTTCAGCCACTACTACGACTTTCACCCTATTAACAGATGATCTATGTAAAGTGGTGCATATTTTATTCAACAGCGATATTGTTGAAGCTAGGGTCACACCCTGTTTTAAAATTTTAAAATCAAGGGAAAATGTTTTATTCAGATACTATAATATTTATGAAGATCTATGTATGTTTCTTATATGCTAAATTGCTAATGCATTGCATTGTTTCTTAATAGTTGTTGTTTTTTATCTCATCCTAAGAGGCTGTTGATAATCAGTTCATCTACGGTCTGACCGGGGTGATAAGAATTAGTATACCAAGATGCTTTTAAATTTGCGCATTAGTGCTTTATTTACAAAATCCAGTTTCTTATTTGATTGATTCCTTCCAACCCTTAAAAACTCTGTAAATAATGTGTTAAAATAGTTTTGTGCTAGTAGCATTGTTATTATGGTGCTATAATTAGTCATTATTAGTACCAAATGTCTCTTAAAATTTAAAAGTTGATATTAATGTACATTTGAAATGTTTTATAATATGCAAAAATTATGCTTGTACATAAATAAGAATAAAAAATATTATACATTTGTATAAACACAATTTAGTGCGTTTTTAAACGTGTTCAGTGTATTCCTTGTACATTTGAACTCCCTATGAATATTTTATAAACGATAGTGTGCTATAAAGTTACCAAAATAACAAGTTAAACCTCAGTTGGGATATGCATAAGTAGTGAGTAATTTGGAAAATATCGACTCTAAACTCACCCTGGTCTTCATTTCTTGTCATTAAAATAGATAACATTGCTCACATTACTAGCAATATCCGGGGTACGTTATACCACAGTGTTGTATAATTATGCTTCCATTGTTTTATTTTATGATTTTCAGACACGTCAACATTAACTGTTCCTACATTTTAATGTACTTGAACAGGGAGCGTTAGCGAGTCGTTCTGTGCAGGCGATAAAAAATCACGGTTAATACTGCGAGCTAAAAATAGATGAATATGCGTATATCGAGGGATGACTTTATCGCTCAATCTTTAGCCGAGACAGTGTTTATAATAACTTTTTCTGAAACAATTTCAGTTGATAGCGTCAATGACAGTTGCTGTTACCTGTGGTTATTTTTGGAGAAGGTGCCATGACGACACAGTAAGTATATACTTGTCACGGCTTAGTAAAATGTATATGGGCCGTTCTCCAGGAAAACCGGGTTAAAACTAGCAGCTACTTGTTAAGTAAACACTCACAGTTTTGTCAATTATTATCAAAAAAGAATATTATTAAAAAATGTGTAAAAAAAGGAAAAGTTTATGTCAATTTATCAAATACTGGTTTTATATATTAACATGCAACTACCAATGGTAACTGCCTGATAACACATGACCTGAGAAAAGTATGTGTTCTCAGGTCAATAGCCTGAGAACATTTTTTGGCTCCGCCCACAAATAACGGACTATTTTGCAATTTGTCATTCCGTCTTAAATTGACATAAATATCATTGAAAACAACAGAATGTTTTCCAAAACGTGTTATAACAAATCCGCGAAAACGTAACGTCGCCGGTTTAAATTCGTTATTTCTTACGTTCTTTTGACTCTGTAACTATGGTAATATGATAAAAAGAATCCATCATTCGTTGTCTTTGAGACTTTTTCCGATCATCCATTACATAAGATGCATTATGGAACTATAAAGCTGTTTCTGACCAATACTCGACGATCGAATGTTAACTATATCTGTCGAAATAGTAGACTAAATGACGTATTTAGCAAATTGTATGGTGAACATAATACTCATTTTGCAAGAGTTACTCCACTTTGACTTTAAATCATGCCTTTATTATTAACTTATACTCCGATACGCCCTGTGACTCTATTCATAAAGTGTACATTATTTTCGTAAGTGTACACTTTTTGAGTTGTAAGAAATTGTTTGTACAAAACATTTACTCACACAATAATTGGTCAATCATCAATAATATTCGAGGGGGGTTTAATTTCATGAAATTTGTGAATGATTTCAACCATGAAAATCCTTTAAATTACGTTGAACTTCCCACA
Source organism: Spisula subtruncata (assembly GCA_963678985.1). NCBI lineage: Eukaryota > Metazoa > Mollusca > Bivalvia > Venerida > Mactridae > Spisula > Spisula subtruncata. Next base: position 3,264,437 of record OY787672.1, read on the forward strand.
AAATGGTAATTTTCACCAAATCCACAAATTTTGTCACATTGAAATTAAATTATTTTTACTCGTCAAAAATATGTAGCTAGAAAATCGTAAATCCACCCAATGATAGTGCAATATTAGCCTGTACTACTGTAAAACCAACTAATTTGTAGCGTTTTACTCTAATCAATAGTGTAGATAACTAAACCATGAATTCCAACATTCTTGATTAATTTAGGCCGGAACCAATTTTAGAGAAATTGCTTATTGTTTAGTAAACCGCAAAATGGGGAGCAAAATTTATATTCTTGTAATGACCAAAAAAGTAGACATTAATTATAACAATTGAAGCAAAGTTACAGAATATTCATACCAAGCAAAATTTATTTTCTTATTATTCCTAAGAAAAGCAGTGCTTTGAAAGTATTTTTTAAAAGTATTTGTAACAATTTAAGCGAATTTAAGATTTAGCTGTAAAATGCATTGAGCAATTAATTACATGTACAAGAAACCTGAATATATACAGAATACAAATAGTTACTATAATTGTCTATCAGGTGAATTTCATTCTATATATTAATACGACTGTGTGCGTCAACATAGGTAGTATGAATATAACCTTGTTATGTGTATTGGAAAATAAAACAATACCAAAATTTTCATATAAATATGACAACTGTGAAAATATGATGCATAAATTTCTACCTTTGTGCACTAAGTCCTTTATCAGTTTCAGTTTCAGTTTCAAGTTTATTAGCAAATCGGCATTTATGCAATGCCTTTGGCCATTAACAAAACATATATACAAGGTCACATATACATAAATATAAACACAAAGCATGCAAAATAACAAAACACAATTTATCAAATCAAACATACAAGTTACATACAAAATTTAATATTTAAGAAGCAGGTAAAATGTTAAGCTTTTCTTGTCTTAAAAGTAATGAATCAATGCATGAAGAAAACTAGATGCAAGTGTATTGTAAGCTCGTATAAGGTGTATAAACACATTGCTACTTGTGAATTTTAATCACAAACTAATTAAACCTATGAATGGACATTTTTGAACAGTTAACTTAATCCCTAGCTATGTATATTATAGGCCAAGCATATTTTTACATTAGAACTATATTTTATATTCTGCGAACGATGCTCTGTTCATGGATTGTGCAAGGAACTTTTGGATAACCATTGTCTCTTTGGAGGTCATGTTGCTTTTGTCGGAGTATAAGTCAGATACAGAACTTGTTATCGCTCAAAAGTGTCTTCTTACGAGGGTTATTGTACAGTTTCGGAAGGACAAACAACAAATTATCCTCGGCTCCGCCTCGGACAATTATGTTGTTTGTCCTTCCGAAACTGTACAATAACCCTTGTAAGAAGACACTTTTGAACGAAAACTAGTACTGTATCTAATACAAATTGTCATTTTGTCAACAAACCACTTTGATGTTTTATTACATTTTCCTCCATCTTGTGTTGTTTTCCACATTTGGAAATCAACTAAAGTGCTCAAATCGCATCATTCTGCAGAGTGGTTACCATGTAATAGCTTATTAAAATAGCAATTTATCACTTAATGTGACTTTAAAATGCAAATTCATGTTTCAGGACTGTGCCAATGGTAAGGTATGTTTGCGAGCATATCCCGGATGGTGGAAATGGTGTTTTAAATGTAAGTCCTTTTGTCATTAAATGAACTGTTGACAGCATTATTTACGTTACTAATACAAGGCCAGGGGTGATATTCCAAAAGCATCTTAAGTCAAAACTTAAATATTTTGAGTTAAGTTAAAAGATTGGGCTGAACGTATTTCACAAGAAACGAAGAAGAACCCATATTTTCTATGTGATTACTGTACTTCATTTTCCTGTTTAGCTGATACACTTAAGAAACATTTGAGATTTTTAGAAAGTTCTAAGTTTTCACTTAAATTCTCTGTGAATACCACCCCAGTGACGTAATAGTAGTAAATAATGTTACGATGGAATAGCCCCCCCCCCCATTCAATGCTGAACCTCCATCAGCAGAATTATATAAAAATATGTATTCATGCTTGTTACACATTTAAATGTGTTTGTATAGATTTAGCACAACTACTTTTTGTGCTATTCTAAGCCCTATTAATATTAGAGATGTGCATACCTAGACCGATATGAGGTTCTACATCGATTAACGGGTAAATGTACAAGGGGTGTTCTCAAAGGTATGAATTAAGTACAATAATAATTTGAAAAAGCTTACCATGTATCATACCCTTATATGTTACTGAATTCCAGGTCCATGCATGGAAAGCGAGCAATGTACAGTTAAAGGTTTCTGCAAAGTCTCGTGTGATTGCACTGGCTATCCTGGAGCAGAACCACCATTCTGTGAGCGTACGTACCATGTTATAGCTTTGTTTCCCATGTTATAGAACAAGATGATTGTTGCCAGTCTTACACTTACCACTCTGATTAATGCACACATGGACACTGTTTTATCAACGTACTTACGGAAATCGTAAACTTACGTTCAAAATTCAGTATACATTTGTAATTATTTAAGAGCTGTACAGTTGGGAACAGCTATTGTTTGTAAGACTTCATTAACTGTATCTTGATTAGCATTACAGCTCAAATTGCCATATTTTATACTAGTAGTTGTAACAGGTATCAAGAATTTAAATTTGATCGTAAGTTAAAGATTACCGTAAATGCTTTGATAAAGCAGTGCCCTGGTAACATGCATTGTCTAGCTTGGCGAATAATTTGACACGAACCTGACCTTTTGATTAGCATAATTTCTCAGTCAATATGTTTGTATGTATAACATCAGTTGTATGTTTTCATAGTCGGGGAGTATCACAAAGATGCTCGAGAAGTTATACAAACACTCATTTGAAATACCGATATTTCACGATTTGCATGCGGAAATTGATAACATGTGTGAATATTGTATACGTGTATGTTCAGAAACGTGTTGTGATGCGGGACAATTCAGATGTTCGAACAATAAGTGTGTTCCTCTCTCTGCTATGTGTGATGGAGGAGATGATTGTGGCGATAATTCCGATGAGCCTACCAGTCTCTGTGGTGGGTACATTTTTACCGAAATTGCATTCACATTACGCATTGCGAACCATTAAACATACATTATTTGTTCAAGTAGTTATTGCTTGCATAATCAATTAAATAAAAGCAGCAACCATTATTGCAACGAATCATCGAAATATACAACTGCCCAGCTATATATGTCTACATTATCCAACATACAGTACAATTCTGAGGTCAGCCTTCACAATAGAGAAACAAATCTGTGATAGGAATGGATTTTTGGTTATCATTCAATCAGGATAACTAAGTAATAGGCTCACACGAAGCGCCTTGGAGGTAGATTTTAAATATGCATTAGTCGTATAGAGTTGCCATTGATTAAAAAAAATTACGGTATCAATATTTCAGGTAAAATATGTTGGTGATTTTGTTGATGTGACTCTCGTTCTGTGTGTAGAATCCCGTGATCCAATGATTTGAAATGAATAACGTTCGCACTCAAACATTTGCGATTTCGTCCGCTAACGGTGAGTTTTTTCTTGATTATAGCGATCGTGCACAGTATATGCATATAATATACAACCTCTTTATGTAAAAAACACTAGAAAATTACCAAATGTCCTCTATCTTTAGGTGTTGTTAACTGAAGCTCGACAAAATTATTACACACGGTTGAAAACTGCATTTGGTCGAGCATCAATTAAAAACAGCTAAAGATATAGCGAAATCGGTACAATGTACTTAAATGCACGATCGTTATAATCAAGAAAAATTCAGCGTTAGCAGACGAAATCGCAATAGTTTCGAGAGTAAACGTTATTCATTTGATCACGTGATTCTACACACTGCCCGTTGGTCTCGTATAATATTCACGTACACTGTATTAAAATATAACCACACCAATGTTGTATTTGAATACGTATTTTTACATGTATCAATTTCATGGTTAGTATTTTTACTATGCAGACGTAAACGGGTGCTCCAATTCGACGTGCCAGAATAATGGTTCTTGTACCTACAATAACGGTAACTATTCATGCAGCTGCATTACGGGTTGGTCAGGTCCTGATTGTGACATTGGTAAGTGAACTTCTAATGAACATTTTAAGTCTATACACAAATATTTAAAGTTTATCCTACTTCTTTGTCCAATCAAAAGCCAGGGATTTTCAAATTTTGGGACCACTTATTCATTTATTTTTGCAATGGGCATAAGTTTACTGTTATTCTATCAGCAATCATAAAAGCAATAGTGTGCAATTTCACTCTCATTATCCCATAAATGGACATGCTACTGTTTGCATACAAAGGGTAACTAAAAGCGGGCGGTTAAACTATAAGCCGGTTATAGATCACATATTAGAATTATAAAAAATAAGTACTGCGGTCGCTAGCGCTCCCTTGCACTAAATTGTTTATAAATCTAATATATGATCTATAACCTATACATATTAGTCTATGGTCTATAACAGGGTAAAACACGTATGTGTGTTTGAAGTGACTAGAACAGCTATATAGTCCCATATAACTATATTGTAAATATATGTATAGGTTATAGATCACATATTTGATTTATAAACAAATTAGTGCAACGGAGCGCTAGCGACCGCAGTACTAATTTGTTTATAATTCTATTTTATAGTTTACCCTACTTCTTTGTCCAATCAAAAGCCATGGATTTTCAAATTTTGGGACCACTTATTCATTTATTTTTGCAATGGGCATAATAACTATTTAGTAAATCTGTTTATTAGGACAATTTTGCTGATTCCAAATATGGAAAACTAGACCCGCCCACCGTCATAATTTTACTGTTATTCTTTCAGCAGTCATAAAAGCAATTTTGTGCAATTTCACTCTCACAATACCATAAGTGGACATGCTATTGTTTGTATACAAAGGGTCACTAAAAGTGGGCGGGTAAACTATAAGCGCGCTTCGCTATCGAGAGGTCCCTACTGGTTAATTTTTCTGACCCTCATGTCCCACTCCACCATGGTGTAAAATGGTACCTGTTAGGGCAGTGTCCATTCCTGGGCGCCGCAGATTGATGTTGGCTGCCACACCACAGGAGAGAAATAGTCTCCCCAGGAAGACAACGAGTGTAGGTATCTACAGGTTGCCCAATGACCAGGGGCAGTTGAAATGTCAAAGGTTGCTTGAGCGACGTAACAGCTGAAAAGAGCCCTAGAAAATTGGTAACTTAACTTTTTCCCCATTAATATACAAAGTATCATCGAAATGACTCATACATAACACACACTTTTGGTGGATATTCTAAAATTCCCTATTACGTACAATTGCCATCTTTTTTACACATAGAAGCGTCCATATTTGTTAAATTAGGCCGGACCTTTACTGTAATGTAATGAAAGATTTAGGTACCGGGAACCAGACTAAATAAAACATAGAGTAAGTTTCATGTAAAACCCGTATCGAGCAAACTTCTATGACCGTGAATGACCATTGATTAAAAATGATATAAGGTGTCATTATTTCATGGTGTTATGTTGATTTAACTCTCGTTTGTCTTGTATAATATTCACGTATTAAAATATTACCACACCAATGTTGTATTTGTATACGTATTTTTGCATGATATTAAAACGAACTGTATCAATTTTATGGTTTGTATTTTTACTATTCAGACGTAAACGAGTGCTCGGTAATGCCGCCGCCGTGTCAGAATGGCAATTGTACGAACAATAATGGTAGCTATTCATGCAGTTGCTTGGCGGGTTGGTCCGGTCAAGATTGTGACATTGGTAAGTAAGCAGAGACAGTGACTGTACAGCTTGGCTAATTTGACACGAGCCTGATCTTTTGATTAGCATAATTTAACAGTCGATATATTACCTACGATACAACACCGATTGTATGTTTTCATAATCGTGGAGTATCACGAAGACGCTCGAGATGTAAGACAAACACTAATTTGAAATACCGATAACGCACGATTTGCTTGCGGAAATTGATATATTCAAAGCAAGAACCTTGTAATATATGCTTGCATAAAGGTCGGGTTCAGGTCAAAATAGCCAAGCTTTACTAGAATGGCAGGTGTAATATAATGAGATTATACATTAGTTTGCTGTTCATCTGACACTTCCGTCAAGTGAATAACTTGAAAACAATTATGTGAGGGATGCTCCAAAAGTATATGGCCATTTGCTATTGCTTCCAACAGAATGTTTTTTCCTTCATTTTTGCATGGTTAGTCATCGGAACATTTATTGAATTCGATGATTTGAACAAATATTAGTTTACTTTGATATATTATAGCATGCACAACGCGAGTTTTTTAATTATAAAACTGTTACAAATGCAATAGTATATGATGCAATGCATGTAACAAATGCCTTAAGCTTAATAATCTTGCGATGGGATGTGCATGTGACACCTTATTAAAACGGACGTCATTGGAGCAGTGTTTTTTCAACTAACGCATTATTCTTTGCACTGTATTACCTGTGTACCTTACGTCAAAATGACCTCGACAAACCGGCGTGTTATACTTATAATAATAAATATCTGACATTATCTCGGAAAACTGCTACCGATGGTGCTTAAAATGATTGTAGACTAATATATTATGTCCTAGTATGAGCTCACTGCGGTATAACGTACACCGGATATTGCTAGCAAGATGAGTAAAATTATCAATTTTTGCGACATTCTAGTGTTGATAAGGGTAAGTTCAGAGACGACTTTTAGTATTTCTGAGTGTTTTTAGTCTATAGTTTCTACAAACGTACTCCTCCCTAAATTTTCCTAGCCCGTGCAACCGGTAAAGTGAGAGGACTTTTTAAAAGGGTGATAAAAAGACCAAACTCTTATCATTACTCACGCAAAAAGTAATCTTGATCTGTCGAAATTAGATGCATTTGGTTATATTCTTCGTTAAAATATACAGCTTGAATCGAGAGAATCGTCATTCCTGTTACAAAAATTATATTGTAAATATAGTATCCGAAACTAATCGAAAATGACGGTGAATTGTGAGAATAAATACAAGTGGTAGTGTACAGAGTATTGCTATAGTTGCTCACTAGTGTACGGAGTATTGCTTCATAGTGTACAGAGTATTGCTTTAACATGTGTCACACAACTTGAATAAAAGCAAGGTTTAACAATGTTATTTGGTAACATATAGATATAGATAGGTATGTACCTATTTAGATTGGATTGCATGGACTACACGAAACAATTTATGTAACCAGCTAATCCAAGCTCCAAGACCCCTCGCCCCTGAATTTTATGGAAAACTTCTATAAGCTATTGTTTAGATCACATGCAGTAAAGGGTTATAGTACGAATGAATATGTGTAATTAGTGCACTCCTTTTATACAACCAAATATTATGTTGAATTGAACTGGTAAAGACAACATAAAATGCTTACAGTTATATTTTAATTATTTCATTCTCATGTAAAATTGTTTTGTAGGTAAATGACAGGTATAACATAAATAATAGCAATTGCTATTACTTGACTGAAAGAGAATGTATTCTTTAAATACAGTTTTACTACTGGTGTATTACTGACATCGTCATATTTTAGTTTAGAATACTAGACGAATTCATATCTACTAATTTGGTAACATTGCTTGGCACTGCTTGTCAAAATATGATAATTAATAGAATGGATTCAATTTTATTAGACAAACAGAAAACTACTACAATGTCCAATATTTTGAATTAGCAACCTTGAATGTAAGTTATAGCAACGGAATTTCATTGCAGCATCTGAAATAGTTGAGAGATAACACAAATAAACCTGGGTTTGTATATATGGATGTAATGACCTTATTTGCCATAAGCAGGACTATTGCATAGATCTAAGCTAAATAACACATTTGTACTACTCCCAAGAAAATCAGCATTATATATTGTTAATTGCAATAGTCTGCTTGACGAATCGAAATATTTTAACATTATCATATAAGAATATTCTTTTTATATCATACAACCAATAAGACATGGCCTTATTGGTGAGCAGACGTTATAATACGATAAAAATGTCCATTTACTTACTGCATTAATATGATTTCACCTTAGGTATCAGAAAGTACATCATTAAGAAGGTTTCAGATATCTAAGGTGAAATCATATAAAACTAACTTAAAGGGAATTCCTATAAAACCTTAGGTAAATATATCAACCTAAAGAATATTTTCCCCTTGTAAGTGAACCGTTGCTATTGGTATGGATATTCATATTTTACAAATTTGTAAAATTTAAGAATACATTAAGACAAAACATAAAAAGTTTGTTTCCCCTCCGTAAGTAATGATTGTTTGATAGCTGATGATAAGGAACTCAAGTGAAAGAAAATTATTCATAAAACGCTCGTAAACCTTGCTTAATTAAGTACACAAATTATATTCATATGAACCATAGTTAAATAGGAAAATAAACAATCAGTCGTATACATACATGGAAAGAAGATATGCGTGAATTATAACGGAAGCATTATATGTTCAGAAACGTCTTGTGATGCGGGACAATTCAGATGTTCGAACGATAAGTGTGTACCTCTCTCTGCTATGTGTGATGGAGAAGATGATTGTGGCGATTTTTCGGATGAGCCTGACAGTCTATGTAGTGAGTTCATTTTATCATAGAGATTAAAGTCAGTGCCAAAACCTGTGTTAATTTTTAAAAAATAAAAATGATTTTTTTATAATTTATCGTACTTTCTTGATAAATTTTATCTAATTTCTTTATCAATTAATTTATGTATTGTTTCAAATGTCATATGCAAGTTATTTTTGTGATACGTAATGTATACTGTACGGAATCCATCTGATAAGTCCATGGCATAGTTATTGGAAGCATAATTAAATAATTACCAATTAAATTATTTTTCTTCTAAAATTCTAGTAACTGTACATTACAATGTACCATCCTTTCACTGACACTCTTTTATGATTTTTTCAACTTATATTGTGAGACATCATAGGGGCCAAAATATCAAAATATCAAATATCATTGTTTTCTTGGCATAGTTATTTTTCTAGTTCATTGTTCATTGTTGAGGATCTTGTGGAAGATGATTGTTTAGTATATTGTCAAATAAGTTTCCTCGTAAAATAAAGTCTTTATTATTATTATTATTATTATTATTATTACCTGTGTTTGGTTTTTGGTATCATTATAAAGCTTTTAACTTGCCAACACTAAGCATCTAAAACAGTTTTAAGCTATGGACTTGTTAGATAGCTTTCATTTATTGTTGTATAGTTGATTATACTGGTCTCTTATAATTCTAGTCAGAATAACCATATATTCTAGTTATTTTATATGATGCTGTTTACATAATTATAAATGTGGATGAGACAGAAATAAACATTTTTACTGTAGAGCACATATATCATATGTATCTACTTGAATATACTCATTTTAGAAATTTAAATAATGAAAACGGTAGTTCGTAGGCTTTTTTAAACAACATACTAACATTAATATTCATTCTAAGCAATCAAAGAAACCTTTAACACCATGTTTTGTATTTAAAAGAGAAGTCCTTCATGTGTTTGTCTAATTGTGTTCATTGAAAACATATTGATGAATGGTGACCTTTAATATATGAATGAAATCAAAGTTGTTGACTCTGAAGTATTCGTATCATGCATTCCCGTAACTACAACATGCATACTAGTATTAAATAACTTAAATTATAAAGTTGAACTGACTAATCATATCCTAGGTACAGATGAATTTCGTTATCTCGAGGAGTCATCGGGACAGGTAAAATGCACGGCATAAAGCGGGTGCTCGAAATAATGATACTCGTCATTAGGATGAAAAACTATAAACAGTATAGAGCAAATTTGCCGGGACTTCGAAATTTGCTCGATATAGACCGAGTGCTCGTAATATAGATGCTCGTCATAACAAAGTTTTACTGTAATTAGATAATGAAATTTGCGCCTAAGAAGTCTTGATAGAAAGATGAAAAGTCGTTGTAAAACTGGAAAATAATGTATAGTTCCAGAAGAAAGTTGTTGTGCAGTCGGTCACTTCAGATGCTTGAATACAACGACGAATTCAACGACATGTGTACCTCTAACCGATATGTGCAATGGAGAGGATGATTGTGGAGACAATTCGGATGAGTCTGCCATTCTTTGTGATAACCGTGGTACGGGTGGCAATGGTAGTAGTGCTGGTAATGATAGTAGTAGTGGTAGTCCTGGTAGCGGTGGTAATAGTACTGATAGCGGTAGCGGTGGTAGTCCTGGTAGCGGCAGTAATTGTACTGATAGCGGTAGCGGTGGTAGTCCTGGTAGCGGTGGTAATAGTACTGATGACGGTAGCGGTGGTAGTCCTGGTAGTGGTGGTAATAGTACTGATAGCGGTAGCGGTGGTAGTCCTGGAAGTGGTGGTAATAGTACTGATAGCGGTAGCGGTGGTAGTCCTGGAAGTGGTGGTAATAGTACTGATAGCGGTAGCGGTGGTAGCCCTGGAAGCGGTGGTAATAGTACTGATAGCGGTAGCGGTGGTAGTCCTGGTAGCGGCAGTAATAGTACTGATGACGGTAGCGGTGGAAGTCCTGGTAGCGGCAGTAATAGTACTGATGACGGTAGCGGTGGTAGTCCTGGTAGCGGTAGTAATAGTACTGATGACGGTAGCGGTGGTAGTCCTGGTAGCGGCGGTAATAGTACTGGTGATGGAGGTGATGGGGGCGATAATGGTGAGTTCATGTTATCTTTAAACAAAAATACGTAATAAAAAAAGGAAACGAGAATCACGAAATTCGTCGTTTTTCCTGCAAATATACTTAAAACATTTTTTTTTGTTATGAATGCAATGTTCAAAAGCAAGCAACATCATTCGGAGTAAGATGTCTCCGACCGAATGCACTGATAAAAATGTTTAAATCATAAAAGAGGCGCGTGAAGTTGGACTAGGAATTATAAAGAAGCCTTCAATGAACACTTAACCTATTTGGGGATATAACCACAACACAAGTACGGTTTGGTAATTATGACAGATAATGCAGGTGATGTATTCCTTCCATAAGACTGAAAATCCGTTAGACATCTTTGTAATACTGGTGATCGCAATCTATCATTTTTATTCAATATAAAAAATAACATTCGTACAAAGGGATTATATAAATCAAGCAAAATAAATAATGATATATGCCTTATTCCTATAAAACCGTGGCTACCTATTGATTCCGTGGCAATGTAAATAATGATTTTTTCGAAACAGTGAGGGTCCGAATTTTCATGGATGGAAACATTGGTCCGATTTGTGCAAGAAAATGCAACTAGAACAGCTGAAAATCCTTACTTGAGCCTTAAAACGGTATTATTCCACCGATAGTCCGATAGTAGTGAAGTTTTGCAAACACGAGAATAAATTTTTTCACATTGCTTCATTTAGTGACGATTTCTTGGTGAATTTTAATCAGCTTCCATTTTTTGTTGCATCATCTGACCTTCACCTGGGAACCAGCTTACAAATCATGCATTCTGTTTATGAAATTGATTGCCAAAGAGCTATTTTTAGAACAGCTAAATTTAGCCACGCTTTCAATAGGAACTTTCTGGAATATTTTGATTCTGAAAGTCACCATGTAAAACGTGTGTGAATTTGTAATCAAACTTGTTTACTATTAATTTTGGAGTAGGACTGTGTGGGAATTAGCCTTAGGAAGAGTTTGGGTATTTTTTTTAGTTCTTTTGAATATATGCACACTGCGCATGCGCAGTTTTGCTGATTAAGAACCACGATAATACAGGAATAAGGCATATATGCATTTTACAAAGTTCTCAATGAATGTATGTTATCTCTCAAAATAGGTATGAGAAAATCCGACAGGGAAGAGAGCACTCAACCTAACCAGTCGAGCACAAAAATAAAAAATATCACAACACAACTACTCCGAGCAATGCCCACATATAAGCCAAAGAAATAATAAAAAATCCAAGTCCCCACCCAAACAGTGCAGGATGACCCAATTTGACGAAGAAATGATAGAATAGCGGCTATAGCATGAGACCGAATGAAACGCAGCCAAGACCCGACCAAGTTCCCCAATCATGTTTGGTCTTTGTGAGCTGTGTTTCATTTTTTCTGTTCAATAAAGAATGTATCATTTCAGGAACTTGCGGCGAAGCCTTTTCCTTCAGGTGTCTAAATGACAATTGCGTGTATATCTCAGTAGTGTGTGATGGAAAGGATGACTGTGGTGATGCTACTGATGAGAGTTCGACTGTCTGCAGTACGTAAAGTATCATATAGACTAGGACTGGAATTCAGAAAGCATCTTAAGTGAAAACATAAATATTTTGACTTAAAATATTGAGCTGCACATATTTCCCAAGAAACGAAGAATGACCCATGTCTTTAATTAATTAATGAAGCTCTTAACATAATGCTTCTAAACAACCATGTAAATAATTGTTAATCTTGATTTTCATGATGAGCTGAAAATTTGAGATTTTTAGAAAATTTTAAGTTTTCTCTTAAGATGCTTTGTGAATACTACCCTGTAGAATAAAGCCAAAATGGTTGACATGTGACAAAAATTAGATATTATCAAATTCTTCGAGTTGGTATTCTATCGGGATTCAGAAAAAAAGTTCCAACGAATTTCAGTAGAGTTAAGCCAAACTGGTGTTGCAGTAACGATATTTTCTACAAACCGCAATCTAGTGAATCTACTGTAAAATATTTGATTTGTTCGAATGTGACCATTATAAGCGTTTGAAAACTTATAAAAAACGGTAGTTTGTGATATGATTTCTTACGCCCGTGCTTATACGATATGGTATTTGTTCACTTTTTCAAAAATGACCTCAAATAATATGGCGCAATAGCAATACATGCAAAACTTAAAAAATATCGTTAGCATTTTCCCCAAGAGACATTTGGCTCCAGTCAATGTTTGTAAATATCACATTATCCTGGGCGTACTATGCGAATGATTCTTAAGTTGTTGACACTGAATTAAGTGAATTATAATATCATAGTCGGGTCAATTATGACACTTGAGGCTAAGCAGCCCTCATAAAAAAACAACCAGCCGAAGATATTTCGAATATAGCATTACCAAAGTGCGTCACGACAAGTTATTTTAAAAATCATATTACCTCTGTTCCCATAACAATGGTGTGAAATATAAAGTATTGAGCCAAGATATCGTTTTAATGGATGAATTCCAAAACAGGGGCAAACTTAATGTTCGATACCAGAGACTATGCGAGGACCACCTTGTCTGGGATCCATGTACAATAGGTTTAAATAGTTTAGACTTGTTTGGAAATAAAAGTCAGATAAAGTGCTAGTAACTGCAGTGGTAGTCGTTATACAAAAATGAGCATTGTCCAATTTCAGTGGTGTTCTGTACACCCGGCCAGTTCGCCTGTTCGAATAGATTATGTCGGTCTCTACACTTGTTGTGCGACGGAAATGATGATTGTGGAGACAATTCCGATGAGGCCGCCAGCCTTTGCGAGTACGTACATATTACCGAAGTCCATGTACCATATTACCCCGAATAATAGCCCCCTCTGATAGCAGCCCCCCCCCCCCTTCGTTTTGAAAAAAATACGATACTTTTTTAATCATATACTTATTGATGTTTTATTGGATGGTTATCAATATTTTGTTCTTAATTCATCAATAAAACTGACATTTATAATGATTTTTACCATTTTCTTTGAAAATATTACAATTTTTTTAGACGCCTCCCCCCCTTGCAAAATGCATGGCCCCGGGGCGTTTATTCGGGGGTATACACTATTAACTATAATACATTCATTAACATTTATTACACAATGAAAGCGGAACAACCAAACGTTTGTGTACTAAGTAATTTTAAAGACATATCGCAACCATTTAGTCAATCTTTATGCAGGAAAATTTGTATTATTACTATAAACATTGGAGATAAGATGTTTTGATGCATGTTAAATGATCTATTGTATTTACAGAAACTTGACAGCAAGTTCAATACAATTTGAGTTGAAATGACTGACTATCTGGTGCAAGTATGAAATGTGTTACAGTTCTCAACATACTAGTATGACAACTGAGACATTTGATGTATTATAATGACAACAATAAACACATAGCACTGAACATGTTTTGATTACAATGTATATACTTCGGGTTGTAAGAACCAAACTATGGTCATTTTGTTCACAAGGTGGATAAATCGACAATCTGTCACAAATGACAATTAATATATTGACTTCCAGAAAAGTGAAAGAGACAACCTGTTCGGTCCCTTATTTCGCATATATGAGGTCACTTCCCGAAAAACTTACAAATTACCCGCTCCAAACCCAAGCAAGCAATCCGAGAAAAGCATCATGCAAAGCCACACCCCAAAGGTTAAAGAGGTCAATGCCAACCAGTTTGACCACTACATGTATGACGAACAAGTAATATAGGTAAAAGGTAAACAATCGACCTCGTGTAGGTCTCACACCCAGAGAAGTTACTTACAACAGATTCTAAAAAATTGACACCGTCACACAAGTACAAGCACTTATTTCCAATGGATTCCTGTGTTTTGCTGAAGGGACAGCGAGTAGAAGAGATAGTGGTGTGATACAAGGAATCAAGGCGCGCTGCCCTAGCTCTTTCCAGAAAGACTCCTTGGTTCTTAAATGTGCCCGTTGTACAGCACCGATACACAACCAACCAGTTCATTTCTAGTTGGGTAGGAAACACTGAAAAACGTTTCAGAAATTACAAAATGCACCGGCCGAGGTTCCAACCAGGGACCTCTCGATCAGTGGCCTAGCGGGCTATCCGCTCGACGACTGTGTCACCACTATGTAGTTAAACGTATCGTTCTGTTGCCTTGTCGTACCATTTTGCTCAACAGAACGTATCTTATATGATGGACAAGAAAGACGGAAGCCTCACCTTTATTCGTAGTTTGCCTTGAGATGTCCACACATAACTTGATGTTCTCATTGGATAAAACACCTTGGAAGTTTAATTTATTAAATACCCTATGGCAGCTACACTGACATTAATTACCGAAGTGAAAAACATTCATTCGAATACGTACAATTACTATCAGATAAACACATATTCGAATTTTATCAATGCCTATTATAAATATATATGTGCCTCCGTCCGGATTTGAACCCGGGTCGCCACTAACCAGGAGGTCTTGCAGCAGGAATTATCCCAGTTGTTACTACTGTTTTGGACATTATGTGTTATGATGAATTGCATTATTGTCCGTATTCTTTAAATGAATTTGCTCAACTCACTCTGAAACTAACTAACAATAGTGTATTGATCTATTACTTCAAGCATCGTTGTCTATTATTGTAATAAATAGATATAATATGTCGGCTATATTTGCCAGTGCGTGTACATGTATGTACATAGTTCGGTTATAGGCAGGCCTTGTTTTGTCGCTTGATGTCAAATCTTTTAGTATGGCATTTGTGCTCATCCGGGACCAGACACGGTCTGGGTCATTAGGACAATTCATATGGAAGCTATATTTGGTCACTGCAGGTCAACATTTTGTCATATTCTTATGAAATTTAAGGTTATTCAGTTTTTCGTCAGCTTAGTTTCGTGCGTTTCATTTTTTAGTTCTGTTACGTATGTACATTGGGGCATGTGTTATGTGATGCTTTCTTCAATGTCTGTGTTCGGCGCTGTTTATGATGAGCGCTGCCTTCCCTAACCACTTACTTTATATTCGTTTGCTTGGTTGTGGAGAATAGATAAAGTGTTATATTCACTGATCAAACATAAAATAAATCAGAAGTTAGATGCAGTTATAGATTTATTGTAATATGAATTACTACAAACAACAAATCCATGAATATATTGGAAAGAGAAACAGGAGTCCGTTCAGTCCGGGGTATTCGATTATGCTGCAAGTATAAATGTCGATAAATAGTTATTACATTTCATAACGTAAGATCAATCGATCAAAATGTCGAAGGAGCAGTAGCTGAGAGCATTTTAAACAATTAAGCAATTCAATAAAATATTGTATTTATGATTCTGGACACCGGACCATGACACAAAAAGCAAATGACATATTTAATACAGTGCATGAATATGAACATATACAAAGAATAAAATCAGTAAATATCAAACTCCATTAATTAAGGTATATTATACATAGAAACAATCTCTTTTCCAATGTGAAAAGCATACTTTATACTCCGATACGTCCTGTGACTCTATTCATAAAGTGTACATTATTTTCGTAAGTGTACACTTTTTGAGTTGTAAGAAAGTTGTTTGTACAAAACATTTACTCAGAAAAAAATTGGTCAATCATGACAAATCTGCTTATAACTACATGAACAGTTAAATAACTGACATACTGTAAAATCAATACTATTCGCGGGGTTTAATGTTGTGGATGATTTCAACCACGAAATTCCTTTAAATTACGTTGAACTGTCCACGAAATGGTCTTTTTCACCAAATCCACAAATTTTGTCACATTGAAATTAAATTATTTTTACTCGTCAAAAACATGTAGCTAGAAAATTGTAAATCCACCCAATGATAGTGCAATATCAGACTGTACTACTGTAAAACCATCTTATTTGTGGCGTTTTACTTGAATCAATAGTGTAGATAACTAAATCATGAATTCCAATATTCTTGATTCAGAGAAATTGTTTATTGTTTTGTAAACCGCAAAATGGGGAGCAAAATTTACATTCTTACTCAAGAAAAGTAGAAATTAGTTATAGCAATTGAAGCAAAGTTACAGAATATTCATACCAAGCAAAATTTATTTTCTTATTATTCCCAAGAAAAGCAGTGCTTTTACAGTATTTAAAGTATTTGTAACAATTTAAGCGAGTTTATGATTTAGCTGTAAAAATCCATTGTGCAATTAATTACATGTACAAGAAACCTGTATTTATACAGAAGACGAATAGTTATTATAATTGTCTATCAGGTGGACTTTATTCTGTATATTAATACGACTGTGAGCGTCAACATGGGTAGTACGAATATAACCATGTTATGTGTATTTTACTATTAGAAATAAAACAATACGAATATTTTCATAGAAATATGACAATTGTGAAAATAAGATGCATAAATTTCTACCTTTGTGCACTAAGTCCTTTATCAATGAATGAAGAAAACTAGATGCAAGTGTATTATAAGCCTTTATAAGGTGTATAAACACATTGACACTTGTGAATTTTAATCACAAGCTAATTAAACCTATGAATGGACATTTTTGGACAGTTAACTTAATCCCTTTGGTACATTATAGGCCAAGCATATTTTTACATTAGAACTATATTTTCTTATGCTGCAAATGATGCTCTGTTCATGGATTGTGCAGGGAACTTTTGGATAACCATTGTCTCTCTGGAGATCAGTTTGCTTTTTGTCGGAGTATAAGTCAGATACAGAACTTGTTATCGCTCATAAGTGTCTTCTTACAAGTTTTATTGTACAGTTTCGGAAGAACAAACAACAAATTATCCTCGGCTTCGCCTCGGACAATTATGTTGTTTGTCCTTCCAAAACTGTACAATAACGCTTGTAAGAAGATACTTTTGAACGAAAACTAGTACTGTATCTAATACATAATTTACAATTAAACCTTTTTCTTCTTATAGATCGGTTCGCTGCTCAAGAATTGGCAATATATTTATGTAATCAAATATATAGTAAAACTACACTGTTAGGCATTTAACCATGTTTATATAGACTCCTAAGGAGAACATTTTGCTTTTATTGCTAGTTGACTAGACATTTTGTTTAATGACAATTGCATTGAAAATTGTAAACCAACATAACAAAAACAATAAACAACATCAATAATACCAACGTTAAATTTGCGTTGTGTTAACCGTTAGTTTGGAATGATTGAAGTAATCAAGCAACATATTTAGTTCAGGCTGTAAATAATGCACGGTTTTGTGTCTTGAAAATCATGATTGTTTGTTGATTATCACGACTGCCTAGAGATGTGCACACCTAGACCTATATGGACATCTATAAATAAAGCAGACGAATTTGATCATGTGTATTGATGGTAAACCAATCCATTGTACTATCCGACCAACGATTTTTGACAGTGACGTCATTTTGTAAACAATCTAAAAATAAGAAGGGTATATCCCCAAAAAGACCGAGGCTCATACTATATTGAAGTATGTCCTTACTTATTTATATATTTCAAGCAATGCATGGTTCTGTGGATGTTTATGTTGACTCTCACTCAGGCGGTCTAAGTTCAAAGCTTATGACAGTCATAAACTTTTCATCACTTTTTATATACGAGACATATAGGCCTATACCCTTGATGATTTGATAGGCTATTTATTTTGAAAATAAATGCTTTGCCTTATTAATATTAAATTTAACCTGTGGAATTCGTGTAATTGAAAATACGTTTAGGATAGCTGTTGGTTTCTCTTTGTTCTTCAAAGACTCCCAAGTGAAATTTTCTTAAGCTTGTTCTTGGCTATGCAATTAAGCCATTTGAAGGTGAGTGAAATGACAATGGTGTTTTTGCTCAAGCAGCACTCTGTATACATACTTTGAATGCGATTGGAAAAAATAAAATAAAAATAATCGTAAAAAGTTCTGCTGACGGGGTTCGAACTCGGGACCTTTTAATTACTAATACTGCACCATTAACCTCTCGCCCACGATTTCATGCAGACCATAGGTAATGAAATATACTGATAATCTACATCTTTGCAGACGATATATAAAGTAAACATTTGATTGTAAACACAACGTGACGTAACTGTCAGGTATCCCTGGTCGGACTGTACTACATTTGTAGTAATATTCATCAATATATACCTTTGATTAAACCCCTAGTATATTGAGCCGTTAAGGTAACTTCCCCTGCTGAAATTGAACCCATCAGTTTGTAACCGTGTCAAAAAAGAATTAGAATTTTCAAGTCTGCAACAGCATTTATTACAAAATTTGTTATACTAAATTAAAATTATACATTTACATTTATGAAATAGATTTTTTTTAAAAAGAAATATTTGATAAAAACATGTTTTATCTACAATTGAAATTCGTCATTTTTTGTGTCAAAATCCTGTTAAAAGTACTCACTCGAAATCAATATAAAACACATTGTTGTGTTCTCCAATCTATTATCCAGGTGATAGACTATTCCACTTATCAATTTAATTAATGACATGGCATGATGCACACATCGAATCAAAACGTTTGGTCACTTTATTACCAAATTTGTAAAATAACATTTACACATATCTGATTATTTTAAATGTGTAAGTAGGGTGTATTCTAAAATTAGACGACCGTCTAAATTCAATAGCTGTTTTGATAGCAACATAATCCCACGAATAGAAATGTTCAACACACTGGTCATCTTCAAATGTGTAATACAAATCTGATAAATTATACATGGTTAAATATTTAGTGTTTTATGGATAAAATGTGATTAATATGCAATAATTCTATAGTCGAGCACCTCGATAATGGATTGGAGAACATAGCAATGTGATTTATATTGAATTTGAGTGAGTACCTTTTTCTGGATTTTCAATGTGTTATAAAACATTTTTACAAACTGCATTTTTATTTCTTTTAACAAATATTCATTGTAGATGTAAATTTTTCAATGTAGCATAATGATTTCAGCTGAAAATTATATTGCAGACTTGAAAAATCAAATTGTTTTCCGACACAATAACACACTCGTGACTTCAATTTCAGCTCATAAAATTACCTTAACTGATATAGAACCTCACATCCGTCTAGGTGTGCACATCTCTAATATAACTGACTACTAAGTTCTAATTAATACCATTCATTACTACTCTGCGTGTTTTCTGCATAAATGCATGTGTTTTTTTTAATAAACGTGTTTGCCTCAAGAATAATTTCGTTAATGCTTGATTAGCAACTTATGGATTTATGATAACATGTGGTGACGTATTCATGATTCTATCTCCTATGTAGAGTAAGACAAGCACAGGAAAACATACTCAGTTCTTATGTCCTTTAATACATATCGCCACCATAACTGAAACAGAATATTAATTTGTACATTATAAAATATTTCACAATAATAATCAAAGCAGTAGGACACGAACCAAGGCCACACAGCTACGGTGGCAGTGTTACAAGTCATCCATATCCACAAAAATGGATGCTTCAAGCAAGCATTATATGCTCGCTCTGCAATGAATGGCACACTGTGGACTTCGAATTTTCTGCATTATTGGCCATAAAGGGAGGTAATTATAAGCGATAACTACACTGCAAGTCAAGTTATTTACTTATTTATCGATGTATTACCATGTATCAGTATAACTTTTCATCGGGGCTGTTGCAAATAATTAGAATTAGAATGTGGATTCTGAGATGATGTTTTTTTAGCAATTATGTAGTAATTATTTTGATACTGAAACACACCTATGAACATGCATATTTAAAATAAATATTCATTTAGATAACGTATGTCCCAGTATTTAGTATCAAATAACATTTCCGTATCCTATACTAAATGAATAATATTAAAATAAAATAAATATCTTACAGAAGATCATCAGCTGGAATATTAGAGAAAATAAGCCTCCAAATCCTCCTCCGTGACCTCCTTGTCCTACAAATAATGAATAGACTTATCACAACACTTGGTGCAAGCATACGAGGGCTATCCGTAAAGTGCATGGACAAACACTATGATACTAGTTTTTAAAAAAAAGAAATAAAAGCATGAACACAATATTTCCTATTACTTTTATAATTTATTATTTTTAATTAACAAATAGTAGTTCAGTATTTTAATTTATGTTACTTGGAAATCGTATATAATCACTTTCATTGAAGCGCTCTAAATAATACTAGAATCTATCAAGTCATGACGAAAGTAGTTTTATCAAATTTTAGCTACATCATTTTAATATGTTTGGTACAATGATTTATATCATTGCAAACGTATATGATTGTGGGACTGTCCGCAAACTTTACGGATTGCCATTCGTATTAGTAACAGAAAGAACGAAATTTCTGTTGGGACAATAGTAATAGACCTTACGTCAATGTCTGTTTACCTAAGATAGTAGTTTTTCAAAAACAGCCTCATATATCACTGCAAAAGGTATAACCGAAACTTTAAAGAGACCCCTATAGTTCAAAGTAACACTAGACCGGCTACCTGAATGGTGCCACAAGGACATCTTCCAGGATGTTTTTTTTTCAGTTTAGTTCATGAGTACCATATTCCTAGCCACCTCCTTTCAACTTGAGTCCTCAGTGGTTACACAGACATCGTAAGACTCCCGGCTGTTTTGTGATTAATGCAACAAAAATGTATGAACATACATGTATTATGTAATCATTGTCTAATAGACTGTAACTAAGTGCCGTGTAAGGAGGGAAATTAATACAATTACCGAAAATGCTTCCGCTACTGCCTCCTCCTCCTGTCATCCCATAGCCACCCATATGATTATAACCACCATACCTTTCATCAACCCAGAAACAAGACACGAAGCTCACACAGACGATAGCAGATACAACCAATACTAACAGTTTCATTTTGAAATACACCGTAGTTGGTAAATCTGAAAATGAACACGAATCATCTAGAGTCAAACCAGGAACGAGGACAATTAGATACTTATCTAATGCATTACCATTAACATTGTTTGCCAAATTAATGCATTGAATGAGCATTAGAATAATTTTATTTATGCCGAAAGAAATAATCTAATTTCATATCAAATGTTTATTTTAGTGCGATTGTGCGTGTTGTTTTCAAACGCATATTTAAATGGGTTGAATACAGTAAGCATATTATTGTATTGTTATACATTTAAATAAAACATAAATACTAATTAAGTGAATTTTTCGAAGATGGCAGCAATTTCATTGCAAATCTTGCTCGATCACAAACAACAAACAAAAAAAACTAACAAACGATATATATGCTAATTATAAGTTGGCATCATTCATACAATATGACTCCAGGGAACAAACTGTTACTTTGTTAAAGACTGAAAAAATTAACTTGAATGGATGTTTTAAGAAAATACCATTTTTCTACTTACGATTTGCAAGGTTATTGAAGTTATCTATAAGTTTATAACAAATGTTTCATCATTATTTCTTTTTTAGAGTGTGTTCCTTATACTCTTGACTAAGTACCCGACAACAAATTTAGACTCTTAATGTTATGTTGACCTTTGTTTGTGAACGAGCAAGATTTGCAATGAAATTGTTGGCATACTTCAATAAAAAATTAATTTGTGTCCGACTTCTAGTGTCAAGCAGTATGATCATAATGCATTGACACTAGAAGTCAGACACAAATTAATTTTAGAAAGCCAATTTATTGAAGTATGACAACAATGCCTAAATTGGATCAAAATATATCAAGTACATAAAAGAAAAAGTACAGTATGCGATATTGTATGTCTTCACGCTTAGGTGCTTACTTAAGACTAGGTTGGTAAATATGCTTTAATACAAATATCTACCAAAAGCCTGCATGTTTCATTTAACATAAGCTAAAACAGCGTATACGTGTAAAATAGAAATATGAGCTCCTAACAAACAATAATTATTCATTAATTATAACGTATTTATCAGACTTGCAAGATATTTAGAATGGAAAATTCATACCTGTAAAGTATCAACAACAATGGTGAATGTGTTTGTGGCTGTAAGTAACTAAAACACATGCTATACATTTCAAGGAAGGAAGTAAAACAAAATATTAATTTTGTGGTTTATCTGTCTGGCTTACGGACACCAAGGTATCATGTATTCACATTTGAAAAGGTATCACGTATCGACTATGTGTTTACAAATAAGCAAATCACACTAAACATGTATAGTATTTTGAGGATGTGTTGTTATTTGACTTGTAAATTACTTGATCATCTACTAAACAGCGCCAGTGTTTGTTTACAGTAAACTTATATTACTAATTTAGTAGTAGACATGCGTTCTTCGACCTTCTGATCTCCACGTTGTGTCATAAAGATAGAGGAACCTTTATTCAGCAGGTGTGAATCATTGAACAATTCTTACAGTAACGGTTCCTTAGTTCTTCATAGATATATATTGGGTATATATTGTATAAATACATTGTTATATAATTAAGAATGATGCCAGAATGCATATCAATACTCATGCCATGCACAACAACACCACGGATTATTCACATAAAAGAGTATACTCCTATTTGAAATATGGTCCTTGGATTGTTGGCATGATAATGGAGAAGCAAAACTATACACTGTAATAGACAGATAATACTAACACAGAAGGTTTTACATTATATCACATTTTGTCAGCTATCAATTATTGTTAAGATTAATTATTCATAAAATCATAATGAAATATCACTTCAGTAATAAGTGAGTTTGTGCTTTGAACCAAATATAATAGACTCGTGCTTGTCCAAATGTAGATACTACTATATCGAAATCATCGACACACCGTGACTTTAGCTTGTTTTAGGACAACATACATGTCATTTACATAAATCAAAGATAAAGTGGATCAATAATTGATATTGATGCCACTTCATAGTCAGTAACATATTTAGAAGATGACAACGTGCACAAAACCCCAATCAGCTGTTTTCTATCAGACAGGTACGAACTGGTCCCACAGCCTCATTTCCGATTCAGTCTTTTGGAGTAGGACACGTGGTACCAAGTCTAGACAGGTATGATGTTAACCAATTTATAATACCGTAACCAAAGACACACTCTCTGAAGTTTCATAGTAAGAATAGAATGATCATCAGTATAAATGATACCACAATGATACCAGGATATATATGTATGCGATCTCTCAATACTCAATATCACCACTCTACAATTATGGTTATATTTAACAGAAAAAATATATAAAAAAGTAAGCACAGCGCACAAAATGAAACAATGACCACTGGTCTTAATAATTCAAACCTATATAGATCTACATTTTTTTTGTATTTATTCAGAAAATATCTTTTTTGTCATTTTTAAGGCTATTTCTCTCTCAATAGTCATTCTGGATATCAAGTAGTTTAAGAAGTGATCAAAACGTAATATCCCTAGATTTAGTTTCGTATAAAAGAATACTTCATTAATACAATAATGTAATTGAACAAATTATAGTGTGTTCGTTTAACTGTTATTCCAAAATGAAAAACTATAATGTAACCTTTATCCATTTTCTATTCTTATGTCATTCATTAAATGGATCAAATAATCATTTGTGGACAAAAAACCTACAAATCCTAACTGAAATTGCGTGTTTTAAAATAACTGATCAAACACAACTCTCTCTCTCTCTCAAACATTTTGGGCATGGTACTTGTGATCCAAACAAGTCGGTAGTTAACATGAGTTTATTTAATATCATTAGGAATTATACCCTTCCTTATAGACAAATTAATTACATGAATCAGCTATGATGGAAGCACCATCTCAGACATTCTAATATAAAAATTATACATGCTCAATCATGAGAGTTCAGTTTATTCAACAGTGGACATGACATTGATAGACACAATGGGTAAAAGTTGTATTAAGTCCCCACGTCAGAAAGTTTGTGTAAAGTTCGGTAAAATACAAAATAAACACACAGAAAATAATAATAGTTTCGTTGTTTTGGAGGAACATATATTATATATAATGTATTGTTGTGTTAGACTTTCATAATATGAATTTCACCAAGGTTATTTGGTTCGATGCAAGACATTATCACATGACTGGGATAGGGATAGTGGAAACACTCCTGAAAACCCCCCAGACTGAAACTGTTCATTCAGGATGTGTGCCTTACCAGTGCTGTCTGAGACAAGTTTGCCATCAGCCTGATCTGTAAGTGGGGCAATACCTTGGCTATATAAGTGAGTAGAGCTGTTTTGTGTTGAATGTGGATGTGGATGTGTTTTCAGTTTGCTGGATGTCTAATATATGTTTTATGTATGCTATGTATGCTTTATTGATTTTTGCTGAATGTGATGTTTGATAGCATTGACCTGATTTCTGGACATGACATTAATAGCCTCAATGGGTAAAAGTTGTATTCAATCCCCACGTCAGAAAGTTTGTGTAAAGTTCGGTTAAATACACACACATAAAATAATAATACTTTCGTTGTTTTGGAGGCACATATCGATGGCTTAGAATTAGCAGATCGTAAGTGCCACTTTAATTACGACCTTTTAATATACATACATATTTAGAATAAGCATCACAAGGCGCTTCTTATGAGACCATTTTCATAAAAATCTGAACTTGTCATGTTGACCAAATTGAAGTTGTAAAAGTTTGTTTTACCGTAAGTAAAGAGTAAATGTCAGACAGTTTTTCCGTGTTTTCTCAAAATATCGATTTGGTAGTTACGTCCTTCTAATTCTAAGCCATCGATATATAATATATAATGCATTGTTGGGTTAGACTTTCATAATATGAGTTCCACCAAGGTTAATTGGTTCGATGCAAGACATTATCACATGACTGGGATAGGGATAGTGGAAACACTCCTGAAAATAACAGACTGAAATTGTTCATTCAGGATGTGTGCCTTACCAGTGCTGTCTTAGACAAGTTTGCCATCAGCCTAATCTGTAAGTGGGGCAATACCTTGGCTATCTTGTTTTGCATTTTTTATAAGTGAGTAGAGTTGTTTTGTGTTGAACGTGGATGTGGATATGTTTTTAGTTTGCTGTGTGTTTGGATTTTCTATGTATGCTATGTATGCTTTCTATTTTGGCTGAATGTGATGTTTGATAGCATTGACCTTATTTCTGTGCTGAATATTACCTCTGTGGTGTTTGGCCTTTGATAAGTGTGTCCCTTTTTCTGATTAGTCTTTTAATGTCTCGTGTGACCCATGGGAGGAGTTTTAGAATAAGACGTTTTCAAGAATCTAATCCAAAGGTCTTCAACTGGAATAACATCTGCATCTTTTTAAACCTTGACCTTAGATCTGTTTATGAACTGTTTGAAGTCATCCCATTTGGCTTTCCTAAACACAGGGATCTCTCTTGGTGTTTGCTTGTCTTCGTCTTCTTCGCTTTTCATGTACTGGTCATCTTCATCAGATTGAAGGTAACTGCCAGGGTGTGGATGGGGCGCATCGAAACCAATTGTAAGAGTAAAGTGTGCAGATATGTACAGTGAGTTTTAAAAGCAGGTGCAATGGTTTAGGCTAGATGGTTGATCAGCCGAGCTTTGAAAGCGTCGACTGATCTTTGAGGCGAGCTTGTGTAATAACTATGTCGTGATCTGAAATACCTGCCTGTATGCTAACTTTTCATTTCGTGTGGGTGGGGTGACCATTTGTGTGAGAGAGAAATCATCAAGGATTTCTAAAAAAGAAATGCTATATGACTGTGTGTTAGAACCGTGTTGTTTCATACTTGGTGTGTGGTCACTGTCCCATGTAAGATTAGGCCCGGGGTGTTAAATCGCCAAAAATCCATTTGGTGCCTTTGAGGGTCTGGATAGATCCAGTGACCTTTCAAATTCTGTTAAACTCAAGACAACTTTAATATTAGCTTTCCAACAATATAAAGTATTATATTTTGAAATAAAAAAGTTAAGAGAGGGGCCATGTTTCCGAACACAAAATTCTATATTATTTTCATTTTGACTCATCTTTAACCAGTAATAAATGCATCGGATTTAAATAGTTAATAGTATATTCTATATATTCTAAAACTAAAGAGGAGCGTTAGCTTTAATATGATATCAATAAATAAAATATCCAACCAGAAACAAAAAAAGTTAATAGAGGGCGTCATGACTGTGTTCCATGTTTTTTGTGCTATTTATCTAGAGAGGGGCCCTATTGACCACAACGATTTCTGGTTAGGACTAAACTGCTGTCGGTGAGCGGATTCAAGCGTCTGGTGATGATGACTTTCCTTAATTGCTAATTAATCAAACAGGTAAATGCGATCAAATGCAATTGAATTTTTCCATTATTATTGGTTAATATTGCATTTTGTATTGATTCTGTACGCACATTTTCATGTTTGTTTATTAATAGATGGTCCCAATAATTTCATAGAATTGACATATTATCGGATGAGATTGAATTCGGACAGTGCAATTTGCAAAGACCTAAATATTTGCAATTTTAGGAGAAAAAGTATCTACCCAGTGCAGGACTCGAACCCACGACCTACTGTCTGCAAATTATGCACTCTACCAACTGAGTTAACTGGGTTACTGACGCATGAGTCACAACACTCCTCCTCATTTTATCTGTGAATTTCAACTTGAAGGCTTGTATGACTATGAACTATCACTGATTCACTCTATCAGTGGATTATAATCTGGAGCAGGACATCAATTGTTAAGTTCCAACAAAATATAGCCCTTGCATCCGCATGCTCTCCAACTTTGTTCCACAGACACAGCCCGCAACTGAGTCGGTTCAAATTAACCTCGTTGACATTATTCTAATTTTAGTCCTGAGAAAAAGTATCTACCCAGTGCAGGACGCGAACCCACGACCCTGTAGTATGTCAGTGCCATACTCGTCAAAATCCACAACCGGACATTTAATAACGAGTTTGAACTGTACATGCGCGTTGTGTGAATCTGCTTGTTAAAAACTCATAAAATTTTCTCTTGTTTTACACTAGTAGTACTTTAGTAATCATACAGTACCAATTCTTCTCACTACCCGATTGCTGCTGGTACCCGGTGAAGAGCTGTTTTAAAAGCCTTAAGGCTTGGGGCACAGACGCTGGTATCTGGCACACATTTCCAATGTGTGACTGTTCTGGGGAAGAATGAAAACTTGCATGTATTCAGGCGACAGTGGAACAGGATAACTTAATTATTTAACGGCGTGTACTATAACCCGGTACCGGTATCTGCTTGTATCCTGTTGTATATTGTATTGTATATTGCGTGGGATATTGTAGTCTAATCAGGACTGACACCTTATTGAATGGCTAGGTATAATCCAATTAAAGGATTAGTGTAGAAGTGTGAATGAATACAATAAGTTATGTTGTGTGTACAGAATGAACATATTGAGACAGAATTTAATTTTAAAAGTTATATTATTTATTATAAAAAAAAGTAATTATTCACAACTTAAATAAATAAAATTTATATAAAAAAAATCTGTCTTTATGTGTTGGAACATGCATTAAATAAGCGATGGTTTTGGCATTTATATTATGTCTGGAACACTGAATAAAGTATTCTTCCTGGTTATGTGCACATTGTTAACATATTAAGACAGAATTAAAGTTTCAATTTAAATTATATTTTAATAAAAAAAGTTTTAATAAACAACTTTAGTAAAAAAATTGTATATTTTTTCTGTCTTAATGCTTTTGAATATTGATAGGTTTTTAGCTCATGAAAATAAATTCACTAATCTTGCTATTGGAGTAAAAGATTCAAAGTTTGTGCATTTTATACTGAGATTAAAAGAAAAGGCCACCTCTTTGATCTTCATAATAATAATGATTGACACGTGTTTATGAAAATTAAATAACTCAGTGCAACATTCGTGTAAATTGAACATGCATATTTATATACTTACAAGTAAACAATTATTATTTTATTGTAGATTTTACTGTACATGAAAATATAAATCTAATAATTATCAGAGAAATTAATTCATCTGCACACAGCCATTCGTACTATCTATGTTGCATACGTAACGCATAATTAATCCCCCGCCTCTGGCATGTTTCAATTATACAACATGATAAATGTCAATATACAAGGCAATATACAACGTGATTATGTGTCAATACCGGGCTATTAGATAGGATACCGGTAAGTACTGATAGATACCGGGTTATAGTGTGTAACACTGTGGCTACTAGTTCTTATTGAGTCCCTTCTCAGAGCTGGTGTTGGACAGTATGTCATTGATATGGTCACTTAGTCATTTACATTCTGAATCTCTGATCACCTTGGTTTTTATCCAATGGAAAAACCTCTTGTCATAACTAGGCTACATTTTGAACTACCAACTATTCGAGGTGCTTACAGTTTTAATTCGGGTTCTTTGCCATGTATTAGTTTTCTATTCTTCAGGAGTAAATGCAAAAGAACCGTCCTCTAAAATATTTGGGATACTGTTAAAAATATTGAATATTTTTTATATGGGCGCATAGAACAGTTCTATGCGCCCATATAAAAAATATTCAATATTTTTAACAGTATCCCAAATATTTTAGAGGACGGTTCTATTGCATTTACTTTGTAACCAATTTGCTAGATCAGGTGTTTAATATCATTTGGAATAAATCATCTGTATGGATTGAGCTAAGGGTGTTTCTGTATTTCATTAAAAGTATATAATCGTATTTACTGTTCATTACAATCGCGAAGATGCTGAAAAATCAATATTAAGGATTTTGTATTATTTTATCTCGGTTGTCATACGCTCACAATACACCTAAGTGACTGTGTTTTTTAAACTTCTGCCAAACTCAAAAGCGTTGAAACACCCTAAGTTAGAAATAAGTAATGTTAGTGGTTATTACTATCAGTATAATGTTACATAACTTAGCATTCGTATTTAAGCTAGCGTAGCAATTTTAGTACAGCACTTTTGTCCGGAGGTATTTTGTACCAAAACACTTTCGGACCGGCAGATTTTTTTTGCACCAACAGATCTCTACAGTTGTTGGTTGGCAGATTTTTGGCCAATTTCAAGATGACTCAGGGCAAGCATGGTAGTCACACTGTCCGGTTTGTGTGGGTTGTGCAGTTTGTCGTAGACTAAGACTGCATCGTATTTTTTCAAGTTGCCTGATCTGTGTTTTCTGCTGTAGGTTCCAAACAGTTGATGCGTTTTCAAGTTTTGGACAGACTAGGCTCTGACAAGCTCGTTCTTTGATCTTTTGTGGACAGTGCTTTAGATACCGGTTTAAAAATCCTAGTACGCTTGATGCTTTCTTGGTTATGTTGTTGATGTGATGATCGAATTTCATGCTGTCATTGAGTTCTACCCCTAAATATTGGTGATGTTGTATGGTTTCTAATTGTTACTCGTTCATATTATAGTTGTAGAAACACATTATTAACTTCAGTTAAAATAGGGCCTTAAGGCACCGCATGAGAAAATTTAGCTTCATCATTGCAAATTTCTGAATGAAACTGAATGTTTTTATGCTCTACGTTTATAAATCAGACTATTTGAGAGCGGTGGCCTAGAGGTAGGGCGCGTGCTTTGGGATTGAGAGGTCCGGGGGGTCAACCTAGTCTGGACCACTGGTTAATTTCCTGGATTTATCCTGTTTTTATCCATTATCTTGCTGGCTCAGAATGAGAAGGTTATAATTACGAAATCCATATTTTGAGAAAACAAGAGAAAACTGTCTGAAAATTACTCATTACTATGGAAAAACAAACTGTTTGGACCTTAGTTTGGTCATCATAACAAGTTCTCATGAAAATAGGCTCATAAGCACATTGTAATGCATATTTCCAATATGTATCTGTCTTATAAAGTAGTACTTATGACTTTCTCATTCTAACCCAGCAATCTGTTGATTATCTTCTATAGGAGATAAACATTCTGTCTTGTGGTGTTTATTTTTGAAGATTTGATATCTGATTGAATTAAGCTTACTGAAAGCAGTAGACCTTGTTAAGTGCCTATATATATTTTTTGTATTAAATGTTGTTTACCAGATATATGTCTGGTTTTCTATTTAAATTTCACAAAAAAATCTTCTCTTATGTGCCTAAAATTCTGGATTTTAGTAATTTATAATTCATAGAGGATACCGCGTATTTGTATATTTTGGTGTAAGATCGAATTTTATTTCACTGAGTCAACAAATTTTCTGTTTATTATTTTCTCCATTTTACTTAAAATAGTACAGTAGTTGGCTTAATTACGTTGAAATAAGAACGTCATGACGTGTGTTATGACATCATGATGACTCATATTTTGAAGCCTGGCGCTGTGGATGTTGTTTCTCTTCTGCACGATACTGGAACCAGCTCTAAAACAGTGAAAATGATAATTTCACTGTTATTTGTCTCTATAATCCATTGAAAGCAAATAATACAATTGTTTACTTGGTGACATCGTCATTATCAGTTGTTCGCCAAGTTCTCATATATATTTTGTACTTTATGCCTGCAGCTTGGGTTCCGTTTGATCTTTCAGTTTGCACATTGGTCCCTAATTTTTTTCAAAATGCCACATGTTGACCATATGGATTTAAGGTTTTACCTTTTCTTTAAATGATACCTATTAGAGTTTTACTATGGGAAGATTCAGTACAAAAGTACACATATCAAAATGACCCTTTTGACCCCTATACAAGTAACAATACAATAAATTTTATTTTTGAGTAGGCAAGACTTACATCATCCGACAGGTGGGGTTCAAACCAAGGACTTACAAAAAATGTTTTAACCCTTTTGTTCTTGAATTCATCAATCATTTTGCCAACATGATCATTATCATAAAATTATGATGGAGAGTTTATAAGTGTGCATTAAATATTTAATGTATCACAATATTTGAGTTATCTATCCCCTTAGGGGACAGTTTTTACATGTAACCTTACATTTTTGACATGTGCTTATGGGTAATAAGTACAAAATTAAATTGATTATTAATTGGTGTGTGATCTTATTAACAGTTAACTACACACAATTTATACATGTAATTTCTGACTCTTCCATTATGAGGTTATAAAAATTTGAGTGTTCTTCATTTTGGAGTGACACTTGTTTTATTAAAACACTGAGTTTATTTTCAAGGTATACATACGCTGTGACGTTTTTTGTGTATATTTGAAATTTAACCTTGCTTGTATATTGAAATTTTATTCAGTGTAAAGTTTCTTGGAATACTGTGCATTTTCATGGTAAAGATATTTCTACTGCTTCTGAATATTTCTAGGATTTAACTTCCTGTGTTTTACAGACTCTGAAAGTTGCTGAAAACGTGGCTTAAGTGGCTTGAAGTTATGTGTCCGGAAATCTGTATTTAGGTGAGTCAGCAGTTTTTTCAATTATTTCTGTTAAATTTTCTGGAGAATTCAGTGGGTTTTTACAGCCATATTAATGTATTGATTTGTGTTTAGAGATTTGTGCTGTTTCATTGTAGTACTGTAAAATTAATTTTCATGGGGGATTTAGTGTCGTTGATTTCATGGTTCACTTTCAATCACGAAATTTAATCCCACAAAACAGTAATTTTGACCCTTGTACTTATAACCTGAAATCCAAAATCCAGGAGTTAACATCCCATCGAAAAGGTCTTTTTTACCCAAACCTTTAAATTTCCTCCCATCGAAATTAAATAATTTTACAGTATTAAGTGTTACTGTCCAGTGTTGGCATATACTGATGTTGCTCGTGGTTTCCAATCAATGATACGTTTTCTGTCCCTAAGGCTATGCATAAACATAAAGGTCACAAACCACCAAATAGAGTTGTTCTTTAACTCAATGTAAAGTGACCTAGGTCAGCCAAAAAAAATGTCAACTTTTTGTCCATGGGGCCCTCTCAAAATCTTTAAATCAATAGAAATAGCATCCAGCTTGAAGAAAATGAAAAAAAAGCAGGGGGTCATGTATCATATAAGAAAAATTTGGTTTGTCAAACGCGGTGAACAGATTTTCTCACATGTACGGATTTACTCACTGTCCGTTAGCCCCAACCTTACTTTCACTTTCATATTTAAGCCAGAATACAAAATATTTCTTAATAAAACCATTTCACTACATCACATACATGCATACAAAGCATTTAACACCAATTTCATGATTCTGATGCTGATTTGTCAAGACATGCCCCCATTTCCAGTCGCTTTAAAGTTTTTTAACGGACTATTTGACTGTATCTGAATTTGGTCCGCGTAGGCATTTAGTGGTTATTTACCTAAAGTTCTGGGTTTCAAATGTGTGATTATAACATTCTGGATATGGTAACTTTGACTTTTAGCCGTTTTGTTTCATGGTATTAGAAGGCTTGTTTGATACAATGTTATAGGGCTTAGTGCAAAACTAGGTAAATGCCTCCATATATATATATATAGAGTAACCATAGTTTTGTACTGAGATTTCAATCTGCTTGTAAACAGTAATATTCAAATGCAAATATTCCCACCAGCTAGCTATTAATGGATAACATGTTTTTATTGTTCTCTCATCAAATGAACTGCCTGTCTGATCTTCACTTATGAATTGGTGATCTTCACTACTATGTAAAATTACAAACTAACAAATTTATCCATATACTTTATTGCCTTTGGCAATTTTAGTATAAAGCATGTATATGTATAAATTATAATTCATTTCAGTGTACACTAATGAAAATTTACAAAACTGATACAAGATATTAGAGGATTTATTTTGCAAGCAAAACCAGCCTGAAAAATGTGTATTCAAAATATTTTTCCCAGAAAAAAGACAATCTAGCTACGACTACCAAGTCAACCTATTTCCAATGCCACTTGCGCTTTCATTTAAATTGCTAAAAAATTGCATTTCATAAAGTATCGTTCAGTTCATTTCTGTTCCTATACACCATACATAATAAATTAAGATGCAAACTGCGTACATATATATAGAATATATATATATATATATAGGATCTGTCATGAGTTGTCTTTGGAGATCGACATTTCTTAAACGAGTCTAGAAAACACAAATTATTTAGCGAGCCTTTTGTGAGCTAAATAATTTGTTTTTTGTTGCGAGTTTAAGAAATGTCGATCTCAAAGACTACGATGACGGATTCTTTTGATCATATTACCATAGTTCAAGAGTCAAAACAATGTCAGGAATAACAAATTTAAGCCGGCGATGTTACATTTTTGCTGATTTGTTATCACATATGTTGGAGAACATTGTTCCATCATTTGTTATCACATGGAATATCACATTATTTATGTGATAAATACATTATGTATGATGAACATATACATGTAACAAGTATATAGTGTATGTATAACAAGACAGAGTGACTACTGTCAATTAAGCTAATTGGTATGGTTATTACTGATCATATAATTGTGTTACTGTATTGTTTATTTGTGATCAGGTTGTAATTAACAGGAATGTTTGCCTGGAATAAGTATACCTACTCATGACAATTGACTGACACATGGTGTGTGATATACAGCATATTCATTCCAGTCAGTATAGGCGATATGTTACATCAATATGATGATTTCAAAATCAGAATTAACTTAGATTTGTTAATTTCATATTATCAGTTTGATCTTAATATCTTATATGAAAGATTTTTTTTATCACATAAACAAAGTAAGCCAAATAATTGTGCAAATTATTAGTAGACACGCTTCCGCTTTAAGAGGGAATACGGTCTGTGGATTATGCAGTTAGAAATAAATGAGCATATAAAAACCCATAGGATTGCTTGCCTGCGGATGATTTCGTGTGAGAAGTCTGTACTTCATGTTTGTAGCAAGTCTTGGTCATGTTTTGTGCTGCAAGTCTATTTCAATGTTTTCTGCAACTTACCACCAGAGTTCTGGTAAAACAGAAAGTTCTGTCAGGTTTCTTATCTATATAGTTTGATTAACAGGTTTATACTTTCTGTTCACACAAACTAGCCCTAGTTCGGTTGCACTCAGTGTTTTAATTTTTACCTTAATTCATCTACTCCACACTAGAACAGATGCTGTATTTGTGTTTGAAGACATATACTACTCTACCACACAGGTGGCAGTATCAGTGTTTCGAAAATAAATTTAAAAAAAAGGATTTTTTATCAGTGACGGGATTTTTATGCCTCCACAGTTCTTTCCTCGCAATGATTGTTGCTTGTATGTTGAAACATACACTGGTGATATAATGTGTTATCCAATACTGTACCTATACTCTCCCAAAACGACACCTATGTTATCAAATGTCCGTGAGCTGATATTTAGTGTGTGTGAATTTAACCTCTGTAGAACAGCTACCTGTAAACAAGGGGCAATATTTGCAGCTACAAGAGTGTGTGCTTGCTCTACAGAGGGTGTACTGTACAATCAAACCTGTCTCTAAGGACCACCTATGTTTTGTTAATTGTAATGTAATTAAGATGACTTCAGAAGACAGAGGGTTGTTTAATTCAATCCACAAAGTGTTAGTTTACACATGTTTATCAGCGTGTGAAATTGTGCATCTGGTTATTTTTACTGTAACCTGGTTCAGCAGAATCTAGTGCCTTGTGTGAAAAGTCTAGTTTTCATGGAATCAAATACGACTGGCATCTGTCTTGTTAGAAATATAACATGCCATGTCATACAAAAAAACTCACACACTGTAAAATAGTTTATGTAACTGATAAACGTGCTTCAAGAATGACATAATCATAAATTATTAGACTAAACAAATGTTTAATTATTATGTAATTAAATATCAATTATGTCATATTAAAATCAAATCACGAGTGAAAATGATAGGATTCACTGTAATTTTATACTATAAAAAACACACATGTTATTGGGTATTTATCCTATTTAATGGCTCAGATATCACTGATGGCTCATGATTATATGTAATAAACATCAATTAGGCCATGGATAAAAGTTTGTTTGTTTTATGTAGCACTACTCAGTATTTCCGTGTTGCCACCTAACTAAAGATAAACTGGTCGGGAGCGGTGGCCTAGAGGTAGGGCGCACGCTTCGGGATCGAGAGGTCCCGGGTTCGATCCCCCTCTGGACCACTGGTTAATTTCTCTGAGCAAGGCCCACATGCTCCACTCCACCATGGTGTAAAATTGTACCTGTGAGGGTAGTGTCTATTCCTGGGCGCCGCAGATCGATGTTGGCTGCCACACCACAGGAGAGAAATAGTTTCCCCAGGGGACACGATTGTAGGTTTTCGTATGTAGCCCAATGACCAGGGGAAGTTGAAATGTCAAAGGGTGCTTGAGTGGCCTAACAGCTGAAAAGAGCCCAAGAAAATGGGTGACTTTTTTGGTTGGTAACCCAGAGGTAGTCTCGCCTGTATCGGTGCTGTGTACTGGGCATGTTAAAGAACCAAGGAGTCTGTTTGGAAAGAGCTAGGGCAGCGGACCGGATTCCTT
Organism: Spisula subtruncata; assembly: GCA_963678985.1. Taxonomy (NCBI): domain Eukaryota; kingdom Metazoa; phylum Mollusca; class Bivalvia; order Venerida; family Mactridae; genus Spisula; species Spisula subtruncata. Next base: position 3,300,437 of record OY787672.1, read on the forward strand.
ATATCACACGACTGTCCCACGACTGTGGGTTGTATCTTAAGGTACATAGAGGATCTATCACGAGTTGTCAATTAATATACACTTATATTTAACAAGTTTGGGAAAGTTTATTAAGTGAGCCTTTGAAATAAACAAAAAAACACAGGGTACCAGTCATTCCCTGTTCCGACTGACTAGCCAGATATGATCTTGGAAAATATAAAACACTGGTGACAAAAATTTACTCATTTGCCTATAACCAATCTACGGTACATTCTACTGGACTGACTTATATTATACCAATATATTTTTAGTGATAGCCTTATTGTTCAGCAAAGCAGTAAAACACATAACATGAAAGTTGTGAAAGAATCTTTCGTCTGATTTTGTCTTTCAGTGGTTGAATATTTTTCTAGTCATATGGAATAATTAAGAAGACAGAATATTGTTCTGGTCACATGGAAAAAGAAGACAGAATATTGTTCTGGTCATATGGAATAAGAAGACGTTCTTGGGGGATCTATTGTTTATCATCAAATCTCAGGTATGAACTTAATATTTGTATAGAAATATTAATGGTCAGACACTCTGTATTTGTATGTCCCTGTCAACAGGTTGGCAGAAAACACATTGAACCATTAAACTTTTGTTATTCTGTCTGATCTGACCGTCTGTAGGTCTGTATGTCTGTCTGTAGGTCTGTACGTCTGTCTGCTGGTAGAAGTCCAATATTGTGTTTACTATATAATTAATGCAACTTCAATGGAACTTGGCACACTTACTTACTAGAACTAAAAGACAAGTGGCATAACTCTAGAATGATTTTGTATGAAGCTACAGCTCTTATTAACTTAAGAAATTTTACACAATAAATGAATTTGTGGAACTAACAACTGGACAACATGTTTGTTTTTCTTTCTTTCATTAAACCATTATTTCGGCTCTACAGAACCTTCTTTGGAGCATATTTAAAATAATGAACCATTAAGAATGTTTAGTTATTCTTTGCTCCACTATTTGAATAAGGGGATAAATCTCTCTGTCAAGGTTGCAGTATCAGGGCTTTCACTAGCCTCCAAGAGTGAAGAGTCAGATTGACTCCTGACTCTCAATTTTCAAGAGTCATCAAAATATTGCATGAATTTGTATTATAAGAATAGTCAATTTGACTCTTCAGCTTACATTTTCAAGAGTCAAAATATGTTCTTTTGTCAAATGCAAGAGTCAAAATGCAGTTTTAAAAGTCAAATGAAAGCCCTGAGTATAATATTTCATTTTTTTTTTAAACCCTGATGAACAGAAGGCTTAATTGTAAAGCCAAAACGTTGGTTTCAATAAATAGATAAACTCATCCGTTGTTATAGTCGTGAGATCCATATATATTTATTTATTGTACTCAAGCTTATTTTCTTGTACAGGTCAGCACAATGCTCTCTAGATGTGCCTTATTGTGTTACATGTTGTATGTAGTGGCTGCAGGGATATCTCGTGTATATGCCGGTTTATCCGATATTGATATACGTATACAACTAGACTTTCAACATCATGATGAAATAGAAATGAAACATTTTATGGACGGTACTGCTCAACTTTACCATGACATTGTGGATGTGTACAGTATTGGGAAGTCTATAGAAGGTACGTTCGATCTGAATTAGTTCTTACATGTATAAGCTCACCTGAGTACGAAGTGCTCATTGCCCTTTCGTCTGTTGCCAATCATCAACAATTGTTAACTATCTAAAGGTCACACTTTTCACGTTAAGTTAATCCATTTGGAACTTGGTCACAATGTTTGTCCCTATGGAATCTAAGCCGAGTCTGCAGTTGTGTCATCTAGTGTCAATACCTAGGGCACAAGGTCAAATCAAAGACAAACCTTGTTAACAAGAGGTCACATTATTAACCTCAAAATTTTGCTGACTTAGAATGAGAAGGTTGTAACTACAAAATCAATATTTTGAGAAAACAAGAAAAACTGTCTGACAATCTCTCTTTAGTTATGGTAAAACAAGCTTTTTTCAAATTCAGTTTGGTCAACATGGCAGTTCCTGATTTTGTATGAAAATAGGCACATAAGAAGCGCCTTATGATGTAGATTTCAAATATGCATTATAGTCTTATAAGATCGTAAGTTGCACTTAAGACCTTCTCAATCTAAGCCAGCGATATCCATTTAAGTAATCAGAGTATGGTATCATTTCTACATGTCAAACAACAACTTAGACAATCTGCACCTTCAGACAAAGTTTTGTGAAAAACTATCAAGATGGAAAAAATATGTATAACATCGGGATGCATTTCGAACTTCCAAATATTCCAATTCCAATATCTACCATACATGCTGTGCATAAACTTTTGGATCCATCTTCACATGTTCAAGTTTCTTGTATTTATACAGTTTTGTATGAGTTTTGTCACTAGCATGAGTATAAAGTGCCGTACTTCTTTGATATTGATTCCGTATACAATAGGATTAAATAACGAATTCAGAGCCACAATCTGCATATCGTACATAACTGCTTGTGTTGGGTCAATTTCGTACATACTTTGGGAAAATAAAATCATAACATATATGAATTGTACAGTGTTCAAGTTTGCTATGATAAGCGCAATAAATAAATGTTTAAATGCTGTTCTGTGTGCCATCATGCCATGGGTATTCATGGCTCGTGCAGCATCAACAGCTTGTTGGGTGTTTGTTTCCATGTTGACGTTTGATGGTCGAGGATTATTGTTAATTTCAACGTTAATTCTTGGTTGATTGTGATAACTACTCCTTTCTCCGAATTGACCGTCCCCTTCATGTTCAACATGTGTTCTGTTGAATTTTTTCAACATGTACAAACAACTCGCATAAAATATATCAAGTACCAGAAGTGTCAGGCCAAACATGGCCACAAGGTAAAATATACCTAGCTTGTTTGATATCAACTCTGGGGAAAAACATCCATTGATTTGTGCCTTTGATGTAAGAAATGTCAATGAAGGAAGGTGGATAACCAAGCTCAATCCCCATGCAAGTGTTGTTGTTAAAACTATGCCGGAAACATTGTTGTTCCGACCTGCTCCTGCCACTGTTCCATTTTTGAGGATATTCCAACGTCTGATGGCTAAGGCACACATGTTTAATATGACAGCATATTGTACCGACATGAATGTAACCAGCATGGCGGCACATACTGCTGTACTAGTATTGATAGCCGGAATTATAGTCAAACACCACATTCCTGGAGTAAATCCTGCGATCAGGTCACTCGTTGCCATGCTGATAAGTTGTTTACGAACTACATCCGGTAATTTTCCCTTCAATTGCATTGCACTGTATATGAGTATACTATTGAAGAAAATGGTTAAGACACTTATTGTAATGTTGATTACATGTGATGTTATTCCAATGTTGTAAATAACCTCCTCTTCTAAATCTGTCCTGTTTGTAATATTGACAGGTACCCCTGTTACATTCCCGTTGAAATTCATGTTTGCCAATTTGCGATTCTGTGTAAGAAAATGTTTACATTTTAAATTGAAACAAATGTACTGACCACAGTGTTTGTGAGAGAATGTTATATAGATATCTGGGTGTTACTGGCCTGTTTTGAAGTGTCCATCTGGTTACTATGGAAACATGACGTTGTTCAGGTATTGACTTTTGGTAAAATTTATGGAGGGATTATTACTTTTATTTAGTAAGATTACCCTTATAAATGTGACTGTGTAATTATCTGGTCATGTCATAATGTAGGTACAAGTACATTTACTGTGGTCTTACTCATTGTTTTAAGCGCTTCATTGTGCATCATTATCATTTTGCTTCAGTAGCACTCCGTAGCACTTTGCTGGGCAATGGTCTGCTATCCCCAAACACACGCTGATGGTATATAAAATGTTCACTTTGTCCGCATTGTAGCGTTTTGTTTTGGTAATTTTTTTAGTCATTTCCTAGCATAGGGCTACTCAGCCCTCAATGTAAAGCCTTGCTTTTGCGACAGGCTCCTGGTTATCAACTTGATATTTGGGAGTCCCAATTTTCCATTCATTTCTAAAGCTTGAATTGTAGGCCTGTGATTAGTAAAACTACAAAACAGCTGTATAACAAAATTACCAGATTTGTCATTGTATTCATCTAAGTCTTAATTAAAAAGTCTTATCCTTTTGCAAAGGTAATCCCAAATATTGTACGAGTTTGCTCTTTGTATATGTGCATAAAGCCACTATCAACTTATCAAGCCCTCCAACTTATGTAAATTCCGGGTAAATCCAATCACCTTGCACAATTTTGCACTACTTATTAATTCCGGGAAACGGGTTTTATCCTATAATATCCATATTGGGAATGGGACTTAGTACCAACTTATTCCTACATTAATTAGTGCTTATAGGCTAATCAAAGTGTGTTAGAATGAATCAGTTTGTTTCCATAAGGTGTACAAAGACCTAATCTCTTATTCCGTAAGAATAGGATATTAATACCGGATTTGTCAATATAACAGTCTGTGAACAACCTACGTCCGTCTAAACTACCAACCTTCACTGAGTGATATCTCTGCGGAGTTGACAGTTATTTATGTCTCTGTCTGATGTTGTTCTACGGCGGTTAAACGGTGCGACACATTTAAGATAAAATTTGTGAAAACCAAACTATAAATTATAATGCTACAGGTATTCAGTTTACTCAGATTACCGTATTACCTCCTATTAGCGCTCCCCCAATTTTAAGCAAATAATTCCCAAATGAGTGAAATTTATTATAATGGTTATGTTTCTTTCAGGCCGAGACTTATGGGTAATGGCTATTGGTGAAAACGTGCGAGAATATGTCCCGTTACGACCACATGTGAAATATGTTGGAAACATGCATGGAAACGAGGTTCTTGTTTTACACATTTTTTCTGATTTCTCATGTTTTTAGTGTAGCTGTTAGTGTATTAAGCTTTTATTTCTGGAGCATGCCTTTTTAGCTCAGTGTGTTTTTATGCCCCGGCATCTACTGATGCAGGAGTCATGTAGTTATTGTCCTGTCTGCTCAAATACTTTTGAAGTCCATGAAGGCATTGCTATCAAACTTGGCATACTTTTTAACTATCATAAACACATTGTTTTAACAAAGTCTTGTAACTTATCAAACATTTCAACAGAATTATATTATGGACCCTGAATGACTTAGCTTGTTATTATGGACAAGGCTTCCACTCGGGTATAAGCATTTACTGAACATGGTCTTGTTTATTTATGCATAATTCAGGTTGTTGGAAGGGAAGTTTTGCTGCATTTTGCAAAATATTTAACAGACAATCATCGGAATAATAGAACGATACAAGCCTTCTTGAACCAGACAGTGGTACATTTATTGTTCACTATGAATCCTGATGGGTATGCGCATGCTTCAGGAACAGAAGGTAATTGTACTGGATATATTGGGAGGTAAGAACAATTTTCACAAAAATTGTTTTTAATTTGATTTAACATGTATTTTGTTTCCAAAGAAATAGGATTGAGCAACAGGCTTAGTCTATATTTGCCCTCTCCTTGTTCTTTTTTAGTGTAAAAAATAAAGTTATGCCACCCATCTTTGATGAGTGGGTTTATTGCTTAGTTTGCACAGTCATGTTAGTCTGTATGTCGGGCAGTAGACCAAATGGTTTCCATTCAAAGCTCGAGAACCCTTTGCTCTAGGATCTCCAAACTTTATGTTGGCCAGTAACAGTTGATGAGCCCTATTGATTTTGAGGCCAATAGGTAAAAGGTCAAGGCCACTGTGACCATAACCATTTCTGCAGCCATTTTGGTTGCCATTGAGGCATACAAAGTCATGTTTTACAAACATCTTGTGTCGTAATATATACTTCTCATTGTTGAGAAGCTTACAAATGGGTATTGTCTCTTATTAAAAGTTTGAGGTTTGGTCTAACTTGATATGAGTTTTTGGTTTATTATTATTTATAGTATATATATAATGCCCTGATATTTGTTTTCAGGCCTAACGCGAATGATGCTGATCTCAACAGAAATTTCCCGAATGTGATGAAAGGACAGCAGGTGATTCTGTCTCCAATAGAACCAGAGACACAAGCTGTTATAGACTGGCTGCCAGAATATCCCTTCGTACTGTCAGCTAATTTACATGGTGGAGCCATGGTAGCAAATTACCCGTATGATCACTACTCATATGATGATCGTAAGTTGATCTAGTGCAGCTATACTTCGCTTCATGTTGAATTTCTTTGATTAACATCTGGGGGTAAAATGTCAAAGGGTGCTTGAACGGCTTAACAGCTGGAAAGAGCCCTAGAAAATTGGTAACTTATACTTTCTGATGTTATAACATCATTGTGGGTGATGTCATTGTTATGATGTCATTGCTATCGACATCATGATGTCAAACTACACTTGAGTTGTGTACAGTGTTCTTTAACCTGACAAAGTTAAATAAATAAAACGTCTCGTTTTATACACACACTGTTTAGTTACCTTCTTTCGTTGATATTATCTTGGGATATTAAAAGTCATAGTAAAAGTTTATAATTTCGCTCATTTTTAAAATTCTATTATTGAAACAAAAAATAGAAACTAATAATTATTATCTGCATGTGTATTTTCAGCAAGTGTACAGTCTGGAACCGGTGCTTCTATTTGTCCTGATGATGACACATTCTCATTCCTAGCGTCAATGTATGCGAACTCACACTCATCCATGGCATTAACTAACGGAACTCTTTGTGGAGATTACTTCCCTAATGGAATCACAAATGGTGCTGACTGGTATCCTGTCTTTGGTGAGTGCATGTTCATTTCATTCTGGGATCCTAAATAATACTAGTTTTTTTGCCATTCATACTGAATTGAGACTTGCAAAAATGGCTTTGTCATTGTTAAGGTCGCATCCAATTTTTGGTTATGATTCTGGCTTTGTAAAGGGGTGTCTTATACAAAGGAAAATATTGTACATGTATACCGGAATAATAAGGAAATCCAGATTCACTGTACTAGAAAGAATGAACTTTCTGTAGAAATTTTAAGTTATGTGGTAATAAAATACTAAGTGATGGATAAGTTTTTGTCACTTGAAATGTTATAAACTGAATTTTAACATAAGAATTATGTTTGAACTGAAATGAGTGGTTGGGATGTGTGCTTAAGGTTAGGGTCGACCGTTGCTAAAACCAGAAAAAAAAACATTTTCGCTCAATAAGTTTAGTTTGCAATGAGTTATCATGATGCAACTTACTGTGTAGGTAACTTGGTTGACATAAAATCTGACTTTAGTGGAATGTCCAGATCTTTTAACCTCTTTTGTTTGGTATGTTTGCAGGAGGAATGCAGGATTTCAACTATTTGAATAACGGTATATTTGAGCTAACATTGGAGATATCTTGTTGCAAGTATCCGGACACTTCGAGGTTGGAATATTTCTGGATAGACAACAAAGATGCCTTGTTTAATCTACTGATGGAAGCACATAGAGGTAAGAGAGATATGCACCAAGGTTGACAATCTTCCTGATTAATTGGGAATTCCGAATTTATATATCCTGAAAAAGTGATGATTTCTGACTAAAATAAAAGTTATTTGAAGAAAATATCTTGTGAAATGGTAAAGTTATGGTCAATTTAATCTGTTTTAAAGAAGTTTCTTAATAAAAACTGGCTTAAATGTGGAAAAAAAAGTGGTTGAAGGCTTTTTGTTTGGCAAAAATGGTTGATCGCATTTGATTTTCCCGTTTTTTAATTTGAGCCTGTTGACACCCCTGATGCACGCTGCGTAATACTAGAAACTAAGAGTTGAACAGTTAATACTTGAAACTTGAGGTTGAATGGTGGGCAGTTAGAAGATAATTATACTAACCTTCTAACTGGCTTATATGGATACCTGGGATATATGTGAGCGTTCATCCAGTGAGTGAATTATCACATGATGATCTCAAAGAAGCCCAGAAAGTAACGCTTCTAGAATTCTATACCAATAATATAATGTTCTTAACTTCTTATGCACAAGTATATCGGTAACTTACATACCACTGTACTGAAATGATTCAAATAGTGTTGTAAAATATTTGTCTCCATATATATGATAAAGTAATGACTATGACAGTATATTGATGTTTTGATATACAGATTTTACTGTGTTTATATATGTGTACACAATATTTTGTTGAATGCAGGTTCTCTGGTGTATGCTTATTGTTTAATTATGCCCCCCCCCCCCATCTTTGATAAGAAGGTATATTGCTTTGCTTGTGTCTGTCGGTCTTTTTGTTGGTAGACCAAATGGTTTCCATTCAATAACTCAAGAATGCTTTGACCTAGGACTTTCAAACTTTACATGAAGGTTGGTCAGCAACAGTTGAAGTTCCTTATTAATTTTGAGGTCAGTAGGTCAAAGGTCACTTTGATCTTTACTATGACCGACTATTGTACTGCCATGGGTGCATACATGTTTTACAAACCCTCTTGTTTTTATCTGTTTCAGGGGTGAAAGGTTTCATAATGGATGAAACCAACAAGAAAGTTGTTGGAGCTGAGCTAGTTATACGTGGTAGAGAGAGTGTCCCCTTCAAGTCCCTAGCTCACGGAGAATACTACCGCTTGTTGATGCCTGGTTCATATTATATCAGGGTTTGTGCCTAGTCTTATATTCTTACATCATAATAGTTATGCTGCTAAAGGTTAAGTATTGAAAGTATGCAAAGATACAGGGGTTACATTTTACCCTGGAGTTATCCCGCATTTTTTCGGCGGGACTTAGTGTAGTTGTGTTGTGGTGTTACTGATTTCTGTGCTCGGCTGAGTAGGTTGACTGCAGCCTTCCCTGTCCGATTTCCTCATACTTTTTAAACGTTTCCTCCCTGGAATTTCAAAAAATACCTTATTCTGACATCCATGATTCTGTTTGTATGAGTACTGTCCTTAAACATCTCCAGTATAAATCGCAACACAAGGCTAATTTCTCAATTATACGCCAACAAACATTATTGTTAGGTTTGAAGATGATCAGTTGATGCTGTCCACAGTCAACACTAGGCTAATAACTCAATATTAAAGTGATTCAAGGACCATTAATTTATACTGGAAGGCCAGTTCAAATTCTGATTTGACATAATCTCAATTTCTATTTGTGATGCCTCGGTTGTTCAGTGGGGGAGGGAGTGCAGGAAGGGACAAATGGCGAACAGTCTTTTAAGCAGGGTTCTACTGTTAATGTGAAACTAATTGATTTAATAACTTAAATATACCGGTATATGTTGAGGATGAACCCCACAAGTATTGATTTACTTTAAATCTTGATATATTGTAAACAATCTGTCAAACTGTGGTTGATAAACAGGAAGCGTCAACTTGATATATGTCACCTTTGGCTGTATAATGTACTGTGTGATTTACTGTACGATTTTTGGATGTCTGACGAAATTGCCACTAGACAAAATCCACTCCTTTCAATTTTATGTATATGACTGAAATCACAAAATTAATGTTGATTATTGTGTATGTTAGGTTAGGGCTGTAACGGTACGCTCACCTCATGATATGATACGTACCGTCAGTTTTTCTAACGGTTCGGTATATTTCGGTATGATACAATATTCTCTAACTGCAGCCTAAATACTACGATTTTTAAGTGAAATGGATTTGTAGATTCTATAACAGCAATTGTTTTGTGGCTATCAACTATTTTAAGTGAAATTCGACAATATATGCATATCTTAATACAATTAAAATGAGTAATGCATGGTAATTATACATAATCAGAGGGCTTTCATACATTTTCGTTCTCTGAATATTATTTTGCTCATAAAAAAGCTTATACCGAACCGTACCGAAATTTGCAACTCTTGTACCGTGAACCGTGTGGGGCTGAAGTCTGCGGTCTTTTGTGTACCGCGGTATACCGTTACAGTCCTATGTTAGGTGGACAAAACTGTTCCCTATCATTAGTTTTGGATAAGATGATGAAAATTTTATGTTGACTTTTCTTGGTGCATGCTTGCATGTCTGTCGAGTGATAATTTTTGTTTAGTAAGGCTAGAGGCAGTATGTTGCTTTAGCGTTTTGAAGAAAAAAGTACTAATCACCATGGTATAAAATTTAATCATGTTTCAGTTGCATAACAGAGGTCAGGTTTGCGGCACTGGAATTCTATGTACAAAGATAACATTTACAGTTACACACCACTTAATACAAACTTTAAAACAAAGATATAGTGTGCCCGGGATAATGTGATGTTTATAAACATTGACCAGATTGGTCCACTGTTGCAAATTTGGTTGCTTAGATAAACACATATGGTCAATTCAATACTTAAATAACGCTGATAAAGCATGCACACTTGATATTTTCACCTTTGTGGCCTATTCCAGATTTTACCGCCTTTCTGGTTATCCTATAATAACAAAAATCGATCTTTTTCCTGTGGTTGACTGGCAACATTATAGGTTTTGTTATTGCTGGTGGTGAAGAAAACATAACATCACATAGAATAGGGTAGATACTGGTAATAGCAAATGATTCCTTCAACCCCATTTATTACCATGGCTACAAATGTTCTATTTTTATTTTTTTATTTCAGGTTAAAGCTTTTGGTTATAAAACTGTACTGGAGAGATTTACTGTTGTTGAGGGTGAGGTTACCCGTCTTGATGTTGTACTCAAGTTAAAAAAGGAAGACACACGTGTTGTTGGCGTAGATTCTGCAAGTCAGAGATGGTTGAGTTATCTCCCTTTGTTAGCGGCCGGTGTTATAGTGGCAATGTTATGATGCTAGTTGTATGTTTAGGTGATTACTTGCTCCAAGGACAGGTAACTGTATCATTGAAAATGAGTAAAAAATAATTGGGAAAATCTGTTTTTTTTCTCGAAATTTATGTTACAATGTACCTGGTAGATATTACAAACTCATACATTTATTTATTCGTTTTCAATGATATGGTTACTTGTGGCTCCAAGTTGCTTAGAAGTGCCATATTGTTGTGTGTAAATGTTTAAGTATATATTGAAGAGATAAAAAATATCATAAAATTGTATTTTTGTATCTATCTGAATTTGTATACATGTATTTACTAATTTTATTTCATTTAGTACATGCTTGTCTGATCCAGTTTTCATAGTCAGAAGCTTAAGATGTTTGTAAGATCCTGTAAGTTCAAATTAAGATTCTAAGACTATTAGTTTTATATATTATTCAGTATTCAATACAGAGTCTAGTCATTTGCAGTTCCCTTCCTTGAATTAATGATAATCATAAACTATAGTGCACCTGTATATCTCTTAATATATTTGAATGCACCCACAATAATTAATGAGAAAAACAACTTGTGTATATTCCACAATTTAAAATGGATCAACTACCCCTGATTTATCAGTGTTGTATATTCCAGAGTATAAGATTGATCAAAACTATTCAATCAAAATGGGACTGGAGGGAGAGAGTTTGTGTTATATCCAGTATCAATATTTTATTATTATCATACCAGATTTATATTGCCCTTTTTTAGCTCACCTGTCACATAAGGTGAGCTTTTGTGATCACTCTTTGTCCGTTGTCCGTCCATCGTCGTCGTCGTCTGTCGTCCGTCAACAATTGGCTTGTGTACACTCTAGAGGCAACAGTTTTGATCCAATCTTAATGAAACTTGATCAGAATGTTGTTCTTTATGAAATCTAGGCCAAGTTCGAAACTGGGTCATGTGGGGTCAAAAACTAGGTCACTAGGTCAAATCTTAAAAAAATCTTGTGTACACTCCAGATGTCACCAATTTGTTTCAATCTTCATGAAACTTAATCAGAATGTTGTTCTCTATAAAATCTAGGCCAAGTTCGAAAATGGGTCATGTGGGGTCAAAAACTAGGTCACTAGTTTAATCTTAGAAAAATCTTGTGTACACTCCAGATGTCACCAATTTATTCCAATCTTCATGAAACTTGGTTAGAATGTTGTTCTCAATGAAATCTAGGCCAAGTTCGAAACTGGGTCATGTGGGGTCAAAAACTAGGTCACTAGGTCAAATCTTAGAAAACCTAGTTTTCACACCAGATGTCACAATTTTGATCCTATCTTCATGAAACTTGATCAGAATGTTGTTCTCCATGAAATATAGACCAAGCTTGAAACTTGGTCATGTGGGGTCAAAAACTAGGTCACTAGGTCAAATCTTAGAAAAACCTTGTATACACCCTAGAGGTCACTGTTTTGATCCAATCTTCATGAAACTTGGTCAGAGTGTTGTTCTCCATGAAATATAGACCAAGTTTGAAACTTGGTCATGTGGGGTCAAAAACTAGGTCACTAGGTCAAATCTTAGAAAACCTAGTTTTCACACCAGATGTCACAATTTTGATCCTATCTTCATGAAACTTGATCAGAATGTTGTTCTCTATGGACTCTAGGCCAAGTTCAAAACTGGGTTATGTGGGGTCAAAAACTAGGTCACTAGGTCAAATCTTAGAAAAAACTTGTGTTCACTCCAGAGGTCGTGGTTTTGATCCAATCATCATGAAACTGGATCAGAATGTTGTTCTCTATGAAATCTAGGCCAAGTTTGAAACTGGGTCATGTGGGGTCAAAAACTAGGTCACTAGGTCAAATCTTAGAAAAATATTGTGTTCACTCCAGGGGTCACCGTTTTGATTCAATCTTCATGAAATTTATATGGTCAGAATGTAGGTTGTACTGATACTTAGACCAATGTGCACCAGGTGAGCGCCCTAGGGCCTTTCAGGCCCTCTTGTTTCATACGAACTACATGTTCAAAAGTGCTGTAATACAGTAGATTATGTTCCATCCAGTTTTGAATTCACTATTAAATGTTCCAAAGTTATTAATTGCAAGTAAATCTAATTCTAAGCCAGATTATTTCTCATTGTATAAAATTTTGTGAAGTAAAATCATCTGCCTTTAAAAAGAAAGTTGCGTGATAATCTAGCAATGTATTTGTATTGGCCTAATAGTAGGATAATTTAACTCTGGTTGAATGTACAGTTACTACTGATAAGGCTGACCTTATTAAATTCATTGTTTTGAGTTACCTAACCTGCTGATATAACTCTTGCGTTACTAAACCTCCATTGAAACTTTTAGAAGCCATTTTTAGCTCGAATATTCGAAGAATATGAGAGCTATTACAGTCACTTGTTCGTCGGCGTCGCGTTGCATATGGTTAAAGTTTTACATGCAAAACTTTAGCCTTGGTTATATTTCAATAACCAGTGCATATATTGGATTGAAACTTTGCACTGGCTTTCCCTGTCATGTAATCAACCATGTTAGATAACTCTTGCATGAATTTAATGCAAATTATGGCCCTTTTTTACTTAGAAAATTTGGTTAAAGTTTTGCATGCAAGTTACTAATAAGGCCATATCTCAAATAGTATCTGTGCTATGGCATTGAAACTAACAACACTTAATAACCATCATAAGGCAATGGTACCGGTCATGGGTAATAGCTCTATTATGATTATTATTTGAGTTATGCCCCTTTTTAACATAGAATTTTCTTGGTTAAAGTTTTGCATGCAAGTTTCATTCAGACCATATCTCAGCTACTATCCATGATACTGCATTGAAACTTACAACACTTGTTTACCATCATCAGTCAATGGTATGAGTCAAGGGCAATAACTCTATTATTTTTTTATTTCTGTTATGCCCCTTTTTAACATAGGAGTTTATTGGTTCAAGTTTTACATGCAAGTTCTATTCACGCCATATCTTAGTTACTATTTATGATATTGCATTGAAACTTATAACACTTGTTTATCATCATTAGTCAATGGTACTGGTCAATTGTAATAACTCCATTTTTAGTTTAATTCGAGTTATGCCCCTTTTAACTTAGACTTTCCTTGGTTAAAGTTTTGCATGCAAGTTACATTCAAACCATATCTCACCTACTATCAATGATATTGCATTGAAAAGTTTAACAAATCATATCTTACTCATATGATTATTTTGTAGAAACTTTGTTATGTCAGTGGATGTATACAATTCCCTTTAAACATACACATTTCTTGAATAGAGTACAGTGCCGCTTGAAGTCTTAAAATCATTTTCACTGACAAATATTTGTTAATAGTCCAGTGTTGAGATAATTGCCATGCCTCAACAACCATTGTACATTAGCTTTCATTGCCATGTAGTCAACTAAGTAGCGTAACTCACGTTTCAATATAATACAAATTTTAAATGGCCTGTTTTGAACTTATATTTTTTCTGACAAATGGCTGCGAATAGTCGAGCGCGCTGTCTAGTGACAGCTCTTGTTACACTAGTTAAAGTGTATGAAAAAAGAAATTAAAAAAAACATACCAAAACACTTGCCTAAAATATTTTGGGTTAAGTTATTCCGAAGAAATTAGTTTGAAGGTCAACCCAAGATGAGCCAAGTTGTTGTACATGTACTAAACCAGTGTGTATTTATACCTGTAGAATGATGTGTGAAACTCTATGGTTGTGAACACAATGTGATACTGAGCAATATGTCTTATTGAAAAGTTTATGTTGAATATATGCTTTGATTTGTATTGTATTGTTTCTGCAATATGTTTTTGCCTTTTTGCATTTCTATTTTTGAAGCTTATTTTTATTGATTTCGCGCTTTTCAGAATCCCAATTGTTACTGTCGTTTCAATAAGTAATACTATTGAGTTACACCCCGTTTAATCTAGATAAACATAGTTTACTTGACAAGCGAGCTTATGTTCTCATTTTATTTTGAAGTTTGAACAGAATGTACTTTGTATAATACATGTACAGTTCTTATAGTCTGAATTGTAAATGTATCCAACGTCTAGCTGAATGAACCCTGACATATTGACATTGATAATTCCATTCTGGGACTCATTATGAAGTAGAGGATATTTGTATTTTTCTGTGTATGATCGGCTGATAATTCACCGAGTGAGCAGCTGATGTAATATTTTCACGAGTTTCACTGTGAAATCATCGGGGAATAATTCACCGTTATTCCGCCGTAAACCACCGATAAGCATGAAATAATGTATGATAATCACTGGTAATAAAAGAAGTAATATATGTTTTCTGTACAGTACACATATCATTTATGTACATTGTAATTGAAGTTCTTACTTGTTGTAATAAGAGGTTAAGATTTATGTTAAATCTTTTAGCAAATTGTTTTAGTCGTTATATATTGTATTTTTGATAGTTAACTGGTCTCCGTTGCCTAACTAAAGCGCTATGTAGCGCTTTCTCAGGGAGGTAACACATGTCTGCTATATTTAATTAAATGAGAGGAAACTGAATGAAGGTGCTCGGTAGCGCTTTACTTATGCAGTAGACACCTGTTATTGTTTAAAGAATAAAACCATAATCTATATTGTTCACAGTGAGGTGTATGGACGTATGTTGTTGTTATCTGTTGTAATGCTCTATGTCGACATAGGTCATCTCAATATTCATCTTACGTTCACAGGTGCTTGGCATGTGGATATGATTCCCCATGGCCACTCTACAACCCCCAAAAAATATCAAATCTCTATTATACCTATGATAGGTATAAAAGAGATTTGATATTTCTTTTTGGGGGGGGGGGGTTGTAGAGGGGCCATGGGGGTCATCTCCACATGCCAAGCACCTGTGCTTACATTGACACACTTATTTTGAAATTCCTAATTTCTATTGCATTTGAAATTATAGGGAAAATTTTCAGCAATGTTGAAAAATTATCTTAAATTCAGACATTGTTATTCGTCCGTATGTTTGTAGATTATTTATGTGATTCAGATGTAAATTTTATCTTATTTCTCTTTTCTGTAGGTGTTGTGTAGGTGTAAATGTCAGGCCTGTAACTACTCAAAGAGCTAAAGTCTAAAATACCCTTACCCCCATCACCACACCCCCCTTGAAAAGGCAACACATTTGAGTAAGTCAGACAGAATCTGAACTATTTTGTTTTAAACATTATAAGACAAAAAGGAGGAAGTATCACTGGCCTGACATATACAAACCAAATGTAATAACTTAGCAGTGTTATTCTAGTTTCCAAAGTTACGTCTGACGCACATAATGACGTTAATAAACATGCTATAACAAAATATGTTCTATCCACTCACTTCCGGAAAAAAGGGCCTGATAACAGGGTGCCTGATAAACTTTGCTATATCACGTCACCTCACCATGTAATCTGACAGACTTCTTCTTAAAGCGGAGTCGCTGGTTGAAACTCTGTACCCCACGTCCACTGTATATAACTGAAGATTTATTGAACAAATTAGTATCATTATAAGCAAGATAGAACCCTCAGTGTAATCTAGTCATTGTTCTACATTGTTGTATGTTGTTTATTGTTTAAATCTTACATATCTAGTCTACTGTTTATGTCTAGTCAATGTTGATAATCTATATTGTGTACAATTATTATGGTTCATGTTTAACTAAACCTGTTTCTGCATGATGGTTTTATCTAGTGTTCAACTATCGTTACTTAAATTTTACATGAAATTATTTTCCCTAGGTCAGTTCTGGTCAACAATTTCAGGGAATTTGTGCAATAAAGGATTTCTCTGTCCATTTTGATAATGTTCTACTTTTAATTTTGTAGTTTATCTAGGGGTGGTATCCAATATTGATCTTATTTAGTCGGAGACTAAGGATAACCAATCATAACACTCGTTACTGGCCAAGAGTTTAATATGACTTGATCTGATTGGGTGGCCTTATCTTTAAGTCAAATAAGATCAATATTGAGCACCGCCCTGGGTTTATAGTAGATCTGTTGTAACTTAAGTATCAGTTGTAAAATTGTTGATGTAAATTACCAATAATTCTCCATCAAGTTTAATCAGTTCTGAATTCTGATTGTATAGTAAAATCATTATTTTTCATGAGCTGTTAATTTCAAAAATGGAGATTTTGCCTTGTTGTGAAGTAGTTGATTTATGCCATTTAAAGTGACTGTGACCACAGGCCTATGATATTAAATCACAAACTACAGTTTTTCTGTCCCATTCAATATATTTGACAGGTACAAATCAACACTTTCAGGCCCCTACAAGTAAAAACGGTAGTTTGCAATATAATTTTGTAGGCCTGTGCTGTGACCTTTACCATTTCTGACTATTGAGCTGCTTGTGGCATAAATGTTTTACAAACATATCTTTTTATTGGTGCTTAATACATGTGCCAGGGGTTCTACAAAGACATAATGTCCAATCCTGAAACCAAGTGGCAAGTCTGTTTTGGGTGCCATTAACATTCATTCCTACACCTTAACAAATCTTCAAACACTGTTTTATGGTTAAAACACAGATTGTGGAACTTCAAATGACCATAACTTTGTCAATTCTTTGAATTTTTCATCAAATAACTTGTATTTTATACAGAAGCGATTATCTTTATAATGCAGCTAATCCGGAATCAGATTATTCCGGGATTATAGGACCCCTTGTGTATAGTGTATGTTTTATTGATAGAAATTTTAATGATGTGCAATACTGTGTGCATTTGCATTTTATTTTCATTTCAATTTTTATAGAAAAGTGTTCAAGTGATGGTTATGTATTTAGAAAATGTTGATAAATAGGATATCACAGAGGATACTGATGTTTTAATAAATCTAGAACATGCATCAGTAGCGAAATAAGCAGTCTGAGTTCAGAGAAGTTTGGTTGAACAATTTGGTTTCACTTATTTTTAGCTCACCTGTCACATAGTGACCAGGTGAGCTTTTGTGATCACTCTTCGTCCGTCGTCCATCAACAATTGGCTTGTGTACACTCTAGAGGCAACAGTTTTGATCCAATCTTCATGAAACTTGATCAGAATGTTGTTTTCCATGAAGTCTAGGCCAAGTTCGAAACTGGGTCATGTGGGGTCAAAAACTAGGTCACTAGGTCAATCTTAGAAAAATCTTGTGTACACTCTAGTTGCACCAATTTGTTCCAATCTTCATGAAATTCGGTCAGACTGTTGTTCTCCATGAAATCTAGGCCAATTTTGAAACTGGGTCATGTGGGGTCAAAAACTAGGTCACTAGGTCAAATCTTAAAAAAACCTTGTGAACACCCTAGAGGTCACCAATTTGATGCAATCTTCATGAAACTCGGTCTGGTCAGAATGTTGTTCTCTATAAATGCTTGGCCAAGTTCGAAACTGGGTCAAAAACTAGGTCAGTAGGTCAAATCATAGAAAAACCTTGTGTTCACTCCAGAGGTCACCGTTTTGATCCAATCATCATGACACTTGATCATAATTTTGTTCTCTATGAAATCTAGGCCAAGTTTGAAACTGGGTCATGTTGGGTCAAAAACTAGGTCACTAGGTCAAATCTTAAAAAAACCTTGTGAACACCCTAGAGGTCACCAATTTGATGCAATCTTCATGAAACTCGGTCTGGTCAGAATGGTGTTCTCTATAAATGCTTGGCCAAGTTCGAAACTGGGTCAAAAACTAGGTCAGTAGGTCAAATCATAGAAAAACCTTGTGTTCACTCCAGAGGTCACCGTTTTGATCCAATCATCATGACACTTGATCATAATTTTGTTCTCTATGAAATCTAGGCCAAGTTTGAAACTGGGTCATGTTGGGTCAAAAACTAGGTCACTAGGTCAAATGTTAGAAAAACCTAGTGTTCACACCAGAGGCCGTGGTTTTGATCTATTCTTCATGAAACTTGGTCTGAATGTTGTTCTCTATGAAATCTAGACCAAGTTCAAAACTGGGTCATGTGAGGTCAAAAACTAGGTCACAAGGTCAAATCTTAGAAAAATCTAGTTTTCACACCAGAGGTCACAATTTTGATCCAATCTTCATGAAACTTGGTCAGATTGTTGTTCTCTGTGAAATATAGGCCAAGTTTAAAACTGGGTCATGTTGGGTCAAAAAATAGGTCACTAGGTCAAATCTTAGAAAAATCTAGTTTTCACACCAGAGGTCACAATTTTGATCCAATCTTCATAAAACTTGGTCAGAATGTTGTTCTCTATGAAATCTAGGCCAACTAAACTAGGTCACTAGGTCAAATCTTAGAAAAATCTAGTTTTCACACCAGAGGTCACAATTTTGATCCAATCTTCATGAAACTTGGTCAGAATGTTGTTCTCTATGAAATCTAGGCCAAGTTTGAAACTGGGCCATGTTGGGTCAAAAAATAGGTCACTAGATCAAATCTTAGAAAAAGCTTGTGTTCACTTCAGAGGTCGTGGTTTTGATCCGATCTTCATGAAATTTATATGGTCAGAATGTATGTTGTACTGCTACCTAGACCAATGTGCAACAGGTGAGTGACCTAGGGCCTTTCAGGCCCTCTTGTTTGTACTTTTTATAAAGTGAAATAAATACCTGATTGTAATCATGTTTTATATTTGAGGCAGATATGTAGTGTACCTTATTCAGAATTAGAATCGAAAGTTTTTT
Source organism: Spisula subtruncata (assembly GCA_963678985.1). Lineage (NCBI taxonomy): Eukaryota > Metazoa > Mollusca > Bivalvia > Venerida > Mactridae > Spisula > Spisula subtruncata. Next base: position 3,319,783 of record OY787672.1, read on the forward strand.
TGTATTTTTTAATGTATTAAGAACAACTCAACAACAGTGTACTCAGACAAATGGCTTTTTTTGTTTAAAGTTTTCTAGCTATAGACTCATGGAAGATTTTGGCTTGAAATTTGAGCTAAGTAGTTTTCTATTGTATTGTGTTAACACTTCCTTATGATTTTTTTTATTACGTCACTGTTTTGTGTTAGAGGAATAATGCCCACCAAAAAAATACATACATTTGCAAAATTAACCTTGGTTAATAGAATATCTGTATTTTTCAGACAGTCACATTGTACAAGTTTCTGAAAATTATGGCTAAATGAGTCCTAACAACCGAGGGGATAAATTATTTGTATGCCAAAAGCTGCCTTTCTCAACAAATCCTTTACCAAGCAATGTATAGGTCTATACTTTATATTACTAGTCAACTCAGAAATTGATATTTCATTTTGCTGCGAATCCGAGACTCTTCAAAATTGGTTTAGAAAAGTTGGATCATAGTGTGACTAATTGATTGTTTACGTTCAGTTTGAAAGGGCTTATAGTTTTCAAAACCAAATTGAAACGCTGAAAATTATTGTTTGGTCAAGTATTACAACAAGTTTGTTAATGGGAAAAAAATTCCAGTATACTTATTTTTGTTAGGCAGTGCACATGTACAGCAATGTACCAACAGAATTTATTGATTCAAATAAGTTGTATTTCTTAGCATGTTAGATAATCAAAATGTTTTAGCTTTTTTGTTTTATTATTTATACAGTTTTGCTTGATGACTTTTTGTTGATATTTTTACTGTTGTCATATGTATTGAAATAAAAATCAGTCTAAATTCTGCAATGTGTTCTTATTTTATCAGACCAATTGAAGTAGTTAAATTGCTACATAGGAAACATTTCTGCGTACGCCTGGTGTACGCTTATGTGAAGACTGAACCAGGACGTAAGATATCATGGGGGAACTTTCCAAGTTTTATTTATTTATTTAGTATCATAATAATCAGGGAAAAAAGATGTTCAGAAAGGTTTCCCTAACGTAGATACTGAGTTTGGTGACTTTCTCAAAAAAATCATAATTATTCCTTTTTTGAGAACATTAAATATTGCTGGACTATATGATTATGTAGATGATGTTTTAACAGTACGGCAGCACGATTAATTTTCAAGTTACAGACGACAACGTTTTGAGCGTACGCCTAAGGTTAATCAATACCAGCCCGACTCGAAACAGTGGTGGGCAACAATGCATTGTTTGACTGAGCAGCAAAATCAGAATCTACGTGATGATATACACAGATCATTGATCGCTGTCTTAGAATGAGAAGGTCTTAACAACAAAATCAACATTTTGACAAACAGTAAAAAACTGTTAAAAAATTACTCTTTATTTATATACTGAGTTCCAAAAGTTCCGCATCCAATATATGGTGTGTCTTTTTTACTAGAATCTCCAACTTATTTATGATAATTAAAATGCGCATGTGTAGAGCGATGTGTACTTGATATAAATCCATCACAGTTATCGATTTGAAGATATGCATCAATCCATAATAACACCACATGTGCCACCACCCCACGATTCCAAAGTACACACAACGATATACTACTATTTTGCAGTGGAAGGGAGGTAATAATACCGAATATTATCTCTCTTTGACCACAGACAATTATTGATGTTGCAATAGAGTCTGTACAACAGGCCAGATTTTAAGAAACAACATCCTTGACAAAAAAAACGTAACATAAAAGTAAGTTTCCTCTTATTTTAATGTTGGGTGGACTACAAATAAGCTACAAAAATGCCGTTGTTCTTGGTGCAAAAATATAGCAGCATTACCTGTCTATGTCAGCGGTATTGACCCTTGACCTGTTGTCACGTGGTACGTCATATACAGTTTTTTTCGGATGGAGATGATACGACAGTCTTATTATGATAGAGACATGTCAATTTAATTCGACACAATGTATTTTTAGTGAAACACCAGCCTCTAGCGTCTTATATACACGAGTACGTTCACCATTATCCATTTTGCAATCAAATTATGCGTACATTTCTAACTTATTTAACTAACTTATTGTGTTTTTTCGTAACACAGACACGATGCAAGTAAATTGGAAGTGAAAATAAAGCCGACAATGAAGAACCCAAATAATGGGTGATTGAATAGACGTTTTTACCATTTGTGATAGTGTGATCATTCAAGCATGACGAAATCCAACGGAAATAGGTTCAACATAATCACTGAGGATACTCAAATAGACAGTGTTCCTAAAAAGTTCTTTTAAGTTAACTATTCCAAAAAAATGAATTTTCAATAAAGATGCAGAACTTTTGGAACTCAGTATAGTAAAACAAAATTTTTAATAGTTTCAACTAAAGTTGGTCAACACGACATTGTCACAAGCTCCGATTTTCATGAAAATAGGCTCATGAAAATAGGCTCAAAAGAAGCACTTTGTGATGCTGATTCTAAATATGTATCAGTCTTATAAGGTCGTAATTAAGTAGTACATTTTGTACTCCATTCCATGGTTCAAATACCTCAATGTTTCCTCCTACAATCACTAGGTAACACAAATTGAGGGTTTCCCGCATGTAATTAAAGAAGGACATGCTGCAATCTTGCAGGCAACCCTCGAAATATAGACATTTAATGATAAGAACATTTGTTCTAAATGAGTTTATGTGGTGTGCGTTTTTGATTATAGAAAGGGGAATAAGTCTTGGTGTTCATTGAGGTTGCCATGGTGGAATTACCTCTTTAAGCTGCAATTTTTTTAATAATTACTGGGAAAAACAGTACAGCGTACAGTGCAGTCACTCCAAGCCTAGAGTGTCCCTATATAGATCCTGGAAAGTGTGTGGCTCTACATTGGCTGTACATAGCTATATTTGCATTAATGCACCCACGCCCTTATCCCTGGGATGGGTGATGAATAGCCGTGGAAACGGCCGTGATTTTACCTTCAAGGCCCCCGGCTGTCATAAATTCATCACTTTGCCACCTTCAACAATCCGTATAAACGTACAAAGCTTATTTTCATTGGTGATAAAAAAACTGTAAAGTCTTGAGCGCAATTAATCAGATCAGAGACTAAGTTATAAGACTTTTAAAACACACTGGAAATAAATGTACCCTGATCAGCACATGACTTTAATAAAAGTATCAAACAAAGATCATTTCAACATTTTAATGCATAAATATATCATGTAAATGTTATGTACATACAATAAATTAAACTATAAATACACTATGTAAAATAACATGTATCTTTACATAACACAGATAAAGTTCGTTTTTAGGTCTGTTACTATGTAATACCAAAACACAGTATGTTATTGTTTTGAAAATTGTTGTAAGATAATATTTAATCCACTTAGCAAAATAAGATTCAAATTATCAATAAGTTGAACCAACAACTATGTGTGATAAACTGTGAAAAAACTGATTTTGCGAGGCTATTTACGTAAAGACGCGCATGAATATTGAAACCAGAAGAGGAAATGTGTAAAAATATAGTGCCTACTTATGGAACACCGAATTTGTCTAAATTTCGAGAATTAGTGGATTTATTCAAACTGCCCCAATTGATGAGACATGGCAATGTTTATCAACACAGTGTTATATAAACAGGTGAATGACCTGAATAAACCCAAAGTATTAAACTAAATTCTTAACATCACCGATAATCTTACAATATCCAAAGGCGGCGTTGAATACAGACATGATAGTGAATACTGAACATTGTACAGTATACTAAATATAAAACCTTCGGCTTCGATGGGAAAAGCAAAATGATTGTGTGAAACAAGGATGCCCTTCCCTAGCTCTTTCTGAAACGACTTTGTTCTTGAACATACAAGGTGTACAGCACTGATACACACGAAACTGCTAGACTAGCTTTGGGTTACAACCAGCTCATCTCCCGTTTGGTAGGAAACAATGAAAAGCATGTCTGAAATTTCCAGTGCCTCTGCTGAGATATAAACCACAGACCTCTGGATTGGTAATCAAGAGCTTTAACCACTTGGCAACCCAACAAGATCTTCCTAATTTAATATATTTAAAAATATAAAATATATCCTGTAATCCTCTAACATGATTCTACTGAAAACTAAACACTTACATACACTTTGTAACACTAATAATGTAAAAGCTGCCGATACTTAATTATGTCAGATAAATACTCGGTGTAATCATATTCAACAGTTGCATCCGGAAATCGGATCAAGAAATGCACTTGATAAAACAGGACTGTGACGTATCACTGGCTTAGAATGAGAAGATTGTAACTACAAAATCTATATTTTGAGAAAACAAGAAGCAGCTGTCTAACACTCACTCTTTACTTATGGCGAAACAAGCTTTTACAACTTCAGTTTGGTCAACATAGCAAGTTCGGATGTTCATTAAAATAGGCTCATAAGAAGCGCCTTATGATGCAGATTACAAATATGCATTAGTTTTATAAGGTCGTAAGTAGTAGTTACGACCTTCACATAGCCAGTCATATCTTGTGAAATGCAAACAATGACAGCATTTAGCTAACTTAACATATGCTTGTACACCAATACTTTATTAACTAGTACTGTACTAGTATTGTACAGTCATATCATTCCACAACTAATATCACATCATTTCACACGGTCCAAATTTCACAAAATTGAAATTCTGGTGAAATGCTTTCACTTCAGACAGAACTACTCTCTGCATATATTTTTGCTCAAATTTGTGAATTCAGTGAAAACTAATCCCTAGCAAAAATATGTGATTTTCAATATTCAAGGTTACTATTGGAATTATTCTGGTACAACATGTATATCACTATAGGTAGCTTCAACACTGGACGGAATCTTTCTACAAATCTAGTCAATTTCTACTAGTAGATATGTATCCATATAGATCACGCAGATGCAGTTTTTGTAGATGTTTTTATTAAATCTTTGGTGGCATTTTCCCGAGCTTGTAGCATTCTCATTCTTGCTTTTTTAAAGGCATCTGAAATGAAAGAAGGCGAGACATTTAACAGTGACATTAATATCCTTTACTTCTGATTTACTTCAACGGGGACAAATAAATATAGTAAATCAATATGATAGAGATATTGGGGCTTTCAAAAGCCTCTAAATAAGGATGTTAAAATGACTCCTGACCCAATTTTTGAGAGTCATCAACATATTTCAAGAAGAGTTGTGTTGTAAGTTTAGTAAACTTTACTCTTCAGCTTAACTTGTCATTAGTTAAAACTGACACATCAGTCAAATTCAAGATTTAAAATGAGGTTTCAAGACTTAGAGGATTAAAGTAAATATCCATTTACCTAGCACATTGGTGATATTCTGCTGAACAGCATTTATCCTGTAAATACAAGCATTATAAGTAAAACTCCAGAATGGAAACATAGAGAACAGTGAATGATACATACAGACAAACCATGTCAATCCCCACATCTCAATACTGCAGCTATCCATATAGTAGCAGTGTACACATATATAACTATAAGTATCATAATTCTAAAATAATGATAGTGTAGCATAGTCGTATTAAAAGTAAGTTAGTTTATTTCTGTAAACAATGTCATTGAAAAGAGCAATGATTATGTCCCTTGAAACACATATATCATGACTGGGTAGTAACTGAATAAATCAATAAAAAATCAAACCATTAATTAAATTATGAAATTAAGACAGGATATTTTAACAATGTATTATCTTACCCTAATGCTTCCAGTAAGGAACTGAGTGACTGTTTGCTGGCTTTCTTTTCTCTAAATGCTCTGAAAAAGACGAACAAGGAATATGAACAGCCATACATATTAAAACAGAAATGTAAAAAAAATACCCACTTAGTGTGTTTTTATATGTACGGTATAACAAATTTTAATACACCTGGGAGTCAAATTATTTCTTTATTACAAACGTCCTGTTTTTCAATGGGGTTCCCCAAAAGATAGCAAGGTTGGGGGTTACCACACTGTAAGATGCATTTGTGTACATTATTATCTGACTTCTGATATCTGTGTTCTAGTTTACTGACCATCACTCACAATGAATTGTTCCAGGAGCTACTAAGGTCATAATCCATTTCCTTTCAAAGCAAGGATCAAATCTCTCTACCTGCCCTGGTCCCAATCTCCCAAAGCATATCAACAAAAATCTCAGCTCAAATATCTTTATGTGTCTTCTGGTTAATTTCCATGGAAGAAATGAGTGTCACAAAACAGAATCAAAAGCGATCTTATAACAGTAAAATTTCTAAAATTCAAAATTCTGGTTCGTCTGTGAAACAGACTCTTATTTGAGCAAAATCTCAATTTGAGAGGCGATTTCTATTTGGGATGCTTTGGGTGATTGGTGGATATTGTATCAGACACACTGTGTCAAACTGCTAGTCTTATACTGTCTAATACGTACCTAGACTGCATTATAATGTTAAAGTTAACATCCACACTTCCTGTGGTCTCAGTTTTAAATCCATACTTGCTTAAATGTGTTCCCTGAAAATATACATGTACAATGTTATAATCTTAATAAGATGGGAAGACAAGTTTTACACCAAAACATTTGTTTCCCACATAGCCTAAACTCTGGCAAAATAATGCAACCTAAAATTTCTGATGAAATGCAAAAATAGGCTTGGTAGCAAGTATTGAGGTAAATTACAATAGAAATCCAACCAATGATACAGGGGAACAAGCATTGACAAAATCAATATGTCTCTCCACTGGGGTAATGAATGGCGGGGATGTTCACTGACACATGATTATAATCGAAGAATGATATTCCACAGAAAGGTTCAGTTTTAAGTTGCCTACAAACAGTAAATGCACCATTGGTATAAGGGCAAACAGGCCCTGATGGGACTAAATTTCAATGGAACTAAATTTCGTGGTTTTGGTAAAAAGACCATTTCGATGGGACGTAAATTCGTGGATTTTGCATTTCAGATACTAAATACAATGGTCAAGATTATTGTTTGATGAGATTTGATTTCACAGTTGAAGGTGAACCAAGAAATACTTAAAATTTAATCCACAACGAAAATTATTGATTTTACAGTACCTGGAATGTTGATGGTAGTGCCGAGTATGTTGGATCTTCAAGCTCTGGTGATCCACCAATAAAAAATCTGCGTAGCTGTGAATTTATACCAGTACCCATTGGTCTCCAACAATGTAATCTTTCATTATGTTTACCTGTGTGGGAAAAAATGTAATTTCACTCAATAAACTTAGGAATAACCTAAAAACAGACACAAGCCGATAAAACAGAAATGTTTATGTAAATATCTATGGCTTAGAATGAGAAGGTCGTAAGTGCCACTTACGACCTTTTAAGATTCATACATATTTAGAATAAGCATCACAAGGCGCTTCTTATGAGCCCATTTTCATAAAAATCTGAAATTGTCATGTTGACCAAAATGAAGTTTTAAAAACGTCTTTTCCTATAGGTAAAGAGAAAATTACAGACAGTTTTCTCTTGTTTTCTCAATATATCGATTTGGTAGTTATGACCTTCTTGTTCTAAGCCATCGATATGTTATTGTACATACCAGGTTGTCCAGGGAATGTAAGATATGTATATCCTTCTGTTCTAAATCTGTTCCAGGCATCTAATGATAACACTTCTATCATGATCGTAGGAAAACTGGGCATTTCTTCCTCTGTAATATATACAAATATTCATCATCACATTCAGGGCAGTAATAAACATATAAGTTACCGGTCTTCAAGGTGTGCGTTCATCTGCAATTCAGCCATGCAACCACCCTTTGACATTTTAACATCTCTTGGTAATTGGGCAAAATAGCCTAAGAAAACCTATGTTCGAGTCAACCTGCAGAGACTATTTCTCTCCTGGTTTGTGTGCAGCCAAAATAGAGATAGATTACCCATGATTAGGGAACATGTACAGACATCGTTATCAGATGGATGACCTTATAAATAGCAGAAAATATTTTCTAATAAAGTGAAGCAGCAAGCTGATTAAATGGAGAATATCGAATTTCAGGAAAGTGTTTTGAAATCACGGGACCAGGTGTTTGTTGCCTAAGCAAAGCACTATCAAGCACTTCCATTCAGTTACCTCCCATACAATTAAATATAGAAGACATGGGTTACCTCCCATGGAAAGTGCTTTGTAGAGCTTTGCTTAGGCAACGGACGCCTGGTAAAAATCGTAAATATTTACCTCGCTCATCTTCATCAAGGTTGTCATTTTTATAATAAGCTTCAAAATGGAAAGGGAAACTGAAATATGCCACATCATCCTACAATCAATATAAATACAGCCATTATATAAACTATTATAAACTAATTATTAAAATAGGAAGCAAAATCATTAAAAAAAAATACGGACAGACTATCAGCATCATCGATATATAGGATAAATGTTATTTATAAGTGTGGGGGCACTAGTATCGTTTGTTTTTTCGAAAGTATCAACGAAATAGAAGTTGTTTTATAAAGTACAAATGTAAAATGCATCAGAGAGGAAGTCCCTATTTAAAATCCCAGCCAGAGTACTGGAAATTTCACTAACACTTCTGTTTTATCCACCAAACTAGAGAAGACCATGTTAATAATCCAAATGTTATCTCATATGTATCAGTGTTACTTCCCTCACATTTTGTGGTCATTTGCCAATATGACAGGAGAATGGACATACAAGAAGGGAGAGAACTTAGTTCAGTATTGAAGAGTACTTAATGTATATCGACGGAGCCAAACCAAAACCCTGTAACTCAATTTTGGCGTGAAAACTTTTTTGCAGCATCCGCATCTACTAGACATCCCGCGCATTTCTGTCTTGTCGCCATATACGTAACGCGATTGGCTATTTAAAAGGCGACAAGACAGAAATGCGCGGGACGTCTAGCAGATGCGGATGCCGCAAAAAAGGTTTTGCGCCAAAATTGAGTTACGAGCTTTTGGTTTGGCACCGTCGATATCCTCTTATGTTATCCTTTGTGTGTGAAATTGCATTATACGACTTACCCGTCCTTTCACTTTCGTGGAACAAGTCTGTGTGACCCAAGATAGCTGTTGATCTCTTTCTACAGTCCAATCTGTGGTAAAATAAATCATCATTACATATATACATACAGTCATGTCAAATACTGTAAAATCATTTAATTTCAATGGGACAATATTTCGTGGTTTTGGTGAAAATGATCATTTCCCGGGGACGTAATTTCAAGGATAACTTATCCACTAATGGTAATATAATAATAAGTCATATACAATATAAATCATTAATATTCATTGGAATTACATTGTGTGGATGTGATCATCCACGAACCCTTGAAATTAAATCCCCCACAAATATTAATGATTTTGCAGTATTTAATAACAATCGGGTCATGATACAACCACACCTAATATACAGGCATTGATTCATAAATTCATATACTAACATCATTTTTATGGTACAACTGCTTTGCAAACATCATTTTTATCCCTTTGTATCTTGTGTCCATTGCCTAAGCAAGGCGCTAAGTACCGCCTTCCATGGGAAGTAATCCATGCCTTCTATATATATAATTGAACAGAAGGTAACTGAATGAAGGCGCTGGGTAGTGCTTTGCTTATACAACCAACACCTGCATTTTAGTACACTAACATATTTGTAACAAACAATTTGCTAGGAACTCTACTATTATCAGAGTCCAAAGCAACAAATTTTAAGAACATTCACAAACTTTTTCACATTTCTATTCTTTGAAATTACTGATTACTCACATTTTGGAAGATCCACAAAGAAATGAAGATACAAATCATCAAATTCAAAATCTTTGGCCGACTCTGAAACAAACAGGAATATAAACAGTAATCAATGAGAGACATATCAAAGTAAAGTATCTCCCCATAGGACTCTCTATAACTACATTGGTCCTATCATGAGGATTACCATTAATCTGTATTTAGTAGGTTATCTCCCCCTAAGTCGTAAGACTCTCTATAACATACGTCCTTTCATGTGGATTTTTCTGCTTAATCCACATTACCAGTATAAATTATGGTTGCCTTAACATTTTAAATGTAAAACAGATTATAAATTTCACATTAAAAACTGGAATAATTCTATGAGAAACAATTCTGACAAAGTATCGATGGATACATATATAGTTTCAAAGTATACAGCATGCAAGAGTATTACATTTTCATGTTTCCTGTATACAATATTTGATAGCATTACATTGAGTCACTTATTATATTTATATATTATACAATATGTACACTTACCTATTTCACCATATACTAGTAATCTCAACACATCAGCTGGGGGCTGAAATATAGGTAATAGAAAGTCCACTATACCAGTGCACATTTTTCAAGAAACTTCAATATGAATCATGTTTATACTTATAGTTCTTACTCGATCTGCAGAGCCAGGGAATAGACACTGCCCTCACAGATACCAATTTACACCTTGGTCGAGTGGAGCATAAGGGTTATTCTTGTTCAGAGAAATAAACCAGTGGTCCAGACAGGGGTTGAACCCGTACCTCTCGATCCTGAAGCGCACACCTTACCTCTAGGCCACCGCTCCCCCAAACTAAATCACTTAATGCCTCCGCATCTGTAGATGCCTAAGTATAAAAACACTATCGCAATAAGTAACATGTACCTACCAATTCAAAATCCATGCCTACACAAGCTTGTAAGAAATCTTTATGTCGTGAATAAACTTCCCGGTACATTTTACTCTCACGGTCCTGTTCTTGACGATTCATCTCCTTCGATGCATGTTCTATTGTATACTCAAATACCTCTGCAAAACAACATTGTTCTTTGTTTACTCAGTGATTTACTCAGTGGTATAATCAATTTATCAGGGCGTCCAAGGATAAAAATTGGCTCCATAATAATTTCCTTTATCAAAAATTACAGATTTTAACAAATTTTATTATTTATTCTATACATAAATGCAAAAGTTTACTTTATGAATTCTCTCCCTTGTCTTGACTGATCCAGCAATCATATGACAGTGCATGGAGAGATACAGGTTGAAATTCTCTACATGCAACATTCAAACTTTAGTAAATGGACCCCACTTTGCGGTGAACATTATTGCACCATTTAAAAATCTCCAAAGATATAGATATATAAATTATTACCTCCCTTCATGGATATTATTTCATGTTTCATATGAATTACCTCCCTTAGAGAGCGTTATAACAATCTCACCTCTTCCAAATTCCTTCAATGTTTCTTTAACATATGCCTTCCTTCCCCTGTTGAAGTCAGGATGCATTGATAGTACACCATTAGCATCAATCTGTATGGTACATAACACAACTTCCTCTTCCTCAGTGGCCATTCTGTATATAATACAATACATACATAGTCATACATACAATTTAACATACATATTAAATACATTATCATTCACAGTAGAACTACTTTTAAAGACAACCATTGGCTGAATTTGGGCCCAGAACACGATCACCAATGTTCAACTTAAGACTGTGAAAAACATTCTGAGGTAAAACTTTAAACCATGTTGTACCCAAAACTAGTTCATTTTTGTTCTTTCTTGAAACTACTCACAAACACAAATACAGGTTTTTGAGCCTAGAGATACCAGTCAATGTGTCATGTGCAGACAATAAACACAAATTCCCAGCCTTTAAAAGTCTGCCAACTCAATATTGAAAACTGTGTTTGCCATAAATTATTAATGGCCAGACCACAAGAAAGCAATATTCAGATAAGGCATAAATCATATGAACTCTGGATACAGAAACAGTACTAGAAGTATAACTTACCTCTCTCTAGGACTGAGGTCAGCCATGATGTGTAGGACTTGGACCGGTGAGGCCATTAAATGATTCCTGGTAATCAGTTCATCAGAAGGACTGTCTTCTATAACATTCAACTTTGGAACAAATGAATGATCTCTGAAAATAGAAGAAATGGTAAATCAGTATAGGCATGAAGATATCATGAGTGAATTGATTGAATACACATCAACTGTTATACATAATGATCCTTTACTAACATGTAAAGCAAAGTATTCTAATTAGCCCTAAAGTGAAGGAACGTTCATAACAATTTGTACCAGTTATGAAACGTTAAAAAAACTTTACAATTGTTCCATCACGTCATTCTACCTTAAACGCAGGGCTGGCGAACTCAGCATTTAGAAAATCTACTCAGTCTTGCTGGCCTGACACAAAACCTATCGCTGAAAGTTTCATTGGAAACAAGAATACACAATCAGTCGTTTACATTTATTGATGTACAGTAATACATTTGATAGTTTCAAGGAACAAAGTGATTTCAAGTCGTCACAAAACGATCTATCATTGACAATTATAGGCAAGCATCACACAATTGACAATTTCGTAGTTGACAAGAAACACAGAAGTTTACAAAGAATGTTTACAGTTGATAATTTTGATGAAGACATCCACTAGGATTGCAGAAACACAACACAACAAACAAGGTAAAGAATATAAACAATAACACACATAGCAAACAAGAAATGTGCATGATGTTACAGTCCCACCAGGGATACCTGACAGTGACGTCATGTTGTGTTTACAATCAAATGTTTTCTTTATATATCGTCTGCAAAAATGTGGATGATCAGTATATTTCTTTACCTTTAAGCTGCATGTTATTATGGCCGATAGGATAACGGTGCAGTATTAGTAACTAAAACATAGACTTCGAACCCTGTCAACAGAACATTCTACGCTTATTTTTATTTTATTTTTTTGCAATCGCATACAAAGTATGTATACAGAATGCTGCTTGAGTAAAAGAAACCTTTGCATTTCACTCATCTTCAAATAGCTTAATTTATTAGCCAAGAACAAGTTTTAAATTATAGTAGGGAGTCTTTGAATAATTAAGAGAAACCAACTGCTATTCCATACGTGTTTTCAATTACACAAATTCCCAAGGTCTAATTTTAATAATAATAAGGCAAAACAACTTTATTTTCAAAATAAATATCTTATCAAATTATCAAAGGGTATATATTTCTTGTATATAATACAAGAAAAAAATTGTAATAGATTAATGGCTATTACTAGCTTTGAACTTAGATTTCCTGAGTGAGAGTCAACAAACACATCCACAGAACCATGCATTGCTTGAAATATATGAATTGGTAAGGACACACTTCTATATAGTATGATCCTCAATCTTTTTGGGGATATACCCTGCTTATTTATAGATTGTTTACAAAATAATGTCACTGTCAAAAATCGTTGGTCGGATAGTAGGGAACAGAGTACACACATGTAAACAGGTTACAGAAGTATGTATACTGATCACAAGTGAACAATCAAATCACAAGTCATTGGACAATACACAGTGCCACCTCTATCCAGAGAAAATCTCTTGCTGTTTTAATAACGAGGATATAAATCACAGGAAATGGTCACACGGTGGAGAGAAGTCAATTTGCACAAAGGAAAGTTTAAGATAACATCAACTTGAGAAAACAAACCTGAGCAAACAAACATTCTCATTTAAAGGTATAACAGGTAATATTCTGTCAATTGACGTTAAAAAGTGAAATGGGTTAATACATAATATAACAAAACACATGAAATAAACTTGGGAATAAAAGAACAGGTTTACCTGTATCGGCTGCAATATTTCACATACAATATCATACATTAGGAATTTTGGATTTTTTGTGGTTAAATGTTTAAAACAATTAAAAAGCAATTAAAACTCGAATTAACTCATGTAGGACTTGATAATGCCCGAGTGGTTGCTGAGGCATCTGCCTTCTGAATGGGTGGTCAAAGTTTGAATAGGAATCCTGATTTAGTTCTATACATGACTTAAAAAGTTTTTATTTAGGTATTTATCATTTGCAATTATTAAAGCAATGCCCAGTTTTTAAGCATATTATGATATTTACGGTAAGCTTAGATATGTTTTGTAGCAATCATTGAATAATTATCCTCATTGATTCTTAAATATCATAGAAACAATATGAGTCAACAAATCATCATTTGAAATGGTATTCAGATGGCAACAGTTTATCATAATCATAACGTTCTCAGTTTTTTTGTAATTTTCTAAATATTTTCTGTAGATAAACAACATCATCTTGCAACAATTAAAGCTAATGTTTATCAAAATAAGAAAACGAAACACTTTTTAACACACCAACAAAAAATACCAAGCAAATAACAAGATTGATTTTAAAATCTAAAAATTCAAATGACAAACTAAATGGAATGAATGTTGGATCCGCTGTGAGGAATAATCAACAAAGTTTACACAATACAAAATATACTATAACTATCCAGCACCCTGTTGTGCACTGTGCATATACATGATACAATCTGATTAAAGTCCATGTTCCTCATCTTTTGGAGACTTTTAGTATAAAAGATGGGTTTTCCCATTGTTACTATTTTTAACTCAATTTGACAAACATGAGTTATATTTGCAAAAACATGTTAGAGGTTCCTTGACCAGAATATATCAATTTCTGCATGAAAATTACTTATTAGCTTGTTAAGTACACTGTGTATGTATCATTATCGAATCAGATCTTGCTAATCATCATCAGGGGCCTTATTCACCAACGTTGTAAGCCTAAAATTCAGACTTAGACTTTAAATTGCCAAATGTTCTATTAGCTCTCATGTTGTTATAAATGTATAAATTTTGATATAAATTGATATACACGTTCAGTGGGTAACAACAAATAATCAGATAAAATTCCATATGATTAAATCTAATTGCAATAAAATGTCAGTGATTATAAATATTGCCAATTTTAAGTCCAAGTCTGAATTTTAGACTTACAATGTTGGTGAATAAGGCCCTGATCTTTGTGTGGAGATTCCGGTGTAACAGGCCCCTTCTTCCCCCAGTCAGTTTTATCCCCCGGGGGATAAACTGGGTGGGGGATAAAACTGACTGTTACACCGGTGCTACTAATATGAGGAAGTGATTTTATTCAGATTGATTCACAATACAGTAAGTCTCCTGTAAATTATAACAATAAAAACTTGCAAATTAGAAGAAATAATAACAAATAGCTTAATGACTATCTTTTTCACCATGACCACAGTCAGTGAAAATATACAGCAATATAACTTGTTACCTTTCGTTTTGGAATCAGTCCATGACTCATAAAATAGGCTTGGAACTCATTAAATTTTGAAATCACTTTATTTTTTGCATATTAATATGGAAAGCATTGCTTTTTTAAGTTTAGTGGCAAAGGTCTCAAAGTTTTCATAAATGCCGAGCATAACCATTTGAAATATGTTAGGCAAACATATATGTGCAGCCACCCAGTTACAAACGCAATAACCACTGAGCTACGGAGGCACACAAAGAAAATGATTCACTGGTCAATAGACTCAATACAAGTATATAAAACATCTTCATCAAATCTGCGAAATATTGTAAGTTCTCTAAAGACGTTGGCCATGGTGAAATAAAGTAAGGTGCACATGTTAACATAGCATTGATACGAAGCAGTGTATACAACATTCTGCATACAGTGTTTACAATAAGTTACCTGTAACCATTGGCACCACTAAAACCAGCAATATATAGTCAATATATGCTCAATAATTTCAATGACGCTGTAATCTTATGCATTTTCATAGGCATTTTATTTGATGAATTTAGTTTCATAACTTGCAATCAACAATAGCCGGTTTCAATTTTTCAAGATAGTCTCACTACTTATTACCTATTTCAAAGATGGGTCAATCATAGGAATATGATGCTAAAGTCAACAAGAAAATGGACAGTTTATTCACTTTATGGATATTACTCCTGTCAGACTGAACTCATTAAATCCTAACTTAACCTGACCTCCTAATAAAGTTTTGAATAATATAACATATTTCAAATTAGTTAGTATAATAACACTTCTACAAAAAAATGACAGTACAATATCAATGATTTTCTTTGTATGTTAACAAGGGCCTATGTTTGCTGAATTTTTATTTCAACGCTAATTAACAACTTGTAAATTATCAGAAATGCCCACATAAAAACTGCTTGTCATTATCAGAACACAAAAATAAATGGAAGATAAATACAAAAACATAAAAAGCTACTTCTTTTCCAATATCATACACTGAAAGATCCAGTACAAATATAATAATACATGGGTGGACATCTATAAGTTCAATAAATATCCAGATATAAACACTGATTATAGATGTGTATTATATCTATAAAAACTTTATGACAATGTTGTACACACAGGTAAATGTATCACTGATAACAAAAAAAAAATAAAAAAAATTCATATAATTTTTTTTTTTCGATATGAATTTTTTTTTCGTTTTAGTCTTTATTAACAAGTTTCAAGTTTATTAGCAAATCGGCATTTATGCAATGCCTTTGGCCATTAACAAAACATATATACAAGGTCACATATACATAAATATAAACAACACAAAGCATGCAAAATAACAAAACACAATTTATCAAATCAAACATACAAGTTACATACAAAATTTAATATTTAAGAAGCAGGTAAAATGTTAAGCTTTTCTTGTCTTAAAAGTAATGAATGGTGTATAAATTTTGCTATATTTCTTATGGTCCTATTTTTCTGACTTGAAAGCAATCTACCAAATTTTTGTAATGATGGGAATGATACATTTATACAATATTTGTTTCTTAATTCGTGATATAATGGACAGCAGGAGATAAAATGGTATTCAGATTCTAAAACGTTTTGATTACAGCATTTACAAAGTCTATCAATTCTATCTACATTAGTAGTTCTACCAGTTTCAATTTCCAATGTGTGTGAGCTGAGTCTTAATCTTGTTAAATCTATTCGAATTTTATCATTTTGAATAATATCCAGATATTTTTCATATTTAAATTCACTTTTAAACAATCTATAATAATAAAGTTTCGGTTGGTTTGTAACAGTTGCATTCCATTCCTGTATGTATTGATCCTTAAGACGCTGTTTAAACAAAGGCATATAATTAGTTTCTACATTAAACGTATCCCATACATAACCGAAACCGAGATTATCTAATAATGATTTAACTGCAAAAGCCCATGTATTATTATGAACAATGTGTATATTTTGTACTTGATCAATAAAAAAGGAATGAACAGGGTTGCTAGGATATTTCATTATTTTAGTCCAATATTTAAGTGCTCGTTCCTTACATATAATAGATAGAGGATATCTTCCTAATTCACCTAAAACCGCTACATTGGATGTTTGGGATTTTACTCCGAGCAAGTATTTACAAAACTTAAGATGCAGTCTGTCAATGTCTTTATAGTTATATATACCCCATATTTCACAACCGTATAATATAATAGGAACTATGAGAGAGTCAAACAAAGATAATTTGGTTTTAACATCGATATTAAGTCTACTGAAAGTTGACAACAAACTATAATATGCTCTTAATGCTTGTTCATACAATGTTTGCACTGCATGTTTCAGACTCCCTGTATAGTGAAATTTAATTCCTAAATATGTAAAAGAGTCAACAATACCGATATCTTCGCCATTTAGAGTCCATACAAAGTTTTGCCTTGATTTTCGTTTTTGAAATACACATACTTTTGTTTTGTTAACGTTAATTTTTAAACCCCATTTACTAGAATATGCATGTACATTGTCTAATAAACGTTGAAGGCTATTTGGATCAGTAGTAAAGAGAGCAATATCATCAGCGAATAGTAGCATGTATAAAGATAAAAGTTCAATGTCTTTATTGGTAAGATTATCAAAATTCATGGACTCATTTATGTCATTGATGAATAAAATAAACAATAGAGGGCTTAGTGGTCCCCCCTGTTTTACCCCAAGTGTGACATCAAAAAGTTCTGAAGTGCTCATATTTTTACTATTGCGTATACAAGATTTAACATTCAGATATATTGCCTTTACCATGTTTAACATTTTGCAACTTATACCAGATTTTACCAGTTTTATCCATAATGCTTCATGGTTGACCGTGTCAAACGCTTTTTCGTAATCTACAAACGCGCAATACAATTTAGACTTGTTATAAAGGACTTTTTGAATAATAGTATGCAAAATACAAATACAATCTGTGGTACTGTGATTATCCCTAAAACCAAATTGCGTGTCATTAAAAACATTTTCATTTTCACACAAAGCATTTATTCTATTACGGAGAGCAAGCGAAAATATTTTAGCCATTATGTTAACAAGAGTTATACCACGATAATTTGCAGGATCGGTTCGATCGCCTTTTTTGTATATTGGAACAATTATTCCTTTAGACCAAGATTCAGGATATTCACCTTTTTCATATATGTAATTAAATATTCTTACCAAATAAGGAGCAATAAAATCTTTGCTATCTATGAAAAAATCCGCCACATTTTTTGTAATGTCAGCGCTTTTGTGTCTGTTCAACATAGAGATAGTTTTGCATAATTCCTCAACAGTGAATTGACAATCAAGCATATCTATATTTACTTCTTCCTCTCTATTTATATAATCATCATCACTGAAAGTACTTTGATGTGGGGAATTAGACATATTTTTAAAATGTTCAACAAAGTCATTAACATCAACTGGATTAACATTAGCATCATTTGTATGCCTATAGTGTTTAATATGCTTCCAAAATTTTCGTGGATTTTTTTTACTCAGGCTAGATAATGTGTGTTTTTCTTTTTGATAATAAGCATGTTTAGCAGAACGCTTAGCTTTGCAATATGCATTACGTGCATTCAAAAATAATAATTTATTCTCATCATTTTAATTTGTACTAAGTAAACGTTTGCATCTATAAAACTCCTTCTTGTATCGTTTGCAATTGTTATTAAACCATTCAGATTGTTTTCTTTTTCTGTTAGTTTTAGTCTTACTGAAACTTCGACCATGTAAACAAAACGAGATATCATATATTACATCTGTAATGTCTTTAATACAAGTATTTACATCTATATTTGCGGTCAATAAGTCATTAACTAATTTGTCGAATACATGTTTTTCGTTGTTTAATTTTTCATTCAAAATATCTTTATCACAATTTTCCCATATAATTCTCTCGTTTGAAGTATCATCATAATTATCAGTTTTCATGTTTTCAAATTCAAATGCGAATGAAATGGGACAATGATCAGAATATTCGGTTAAATCATGAACAAGCATGTTTTTTATGTACGAGTGCATATTGCTATTACCAATAACATAATCTACTACACTTGCAGATAAACTATTACGTAACAAGTTATAACAAGTATATCGACCTGGTTCCATTCGACCGTTCATAATGAACATGCTAGATTGCTTACATAATGACAATTAACCATACAGTTGCCTATGGTTGTACGTAACACAAAAACTTAAATTTAGAAGAACAAATTTAAAAGATGAAGATGGTACCTCTCTTTGCGTTTGTTTCCTCCCATACCGATCCTTCTTCTACGTATATGTGACATCTTTTCTGAGAGGAATGTGGGATGTTCTTTAGGAGACGTGGTGAGATACTCAGCAGCCTGAAGGAAGATATAAACATATTGCTGGCTTACAATGAGAAGGTTGTAAGTACAAAATTGATATTTTGAGAAAACTAGAGCAAACTGTCAGAAAATCACTCTTTATTTGAGGAAGAACAAGCCTTTTCAACTTCAGTTTGGTCAACATGACAGGTTCCTATTCTCATGAAAAAAAGCTCATAGGTTGTGCCTTATGGTAGGGGAACAATTTCATGTAAAAATGGTTGAACCCTACCATTCATTTTAACAAGCTGAGTCATACCTTAAAATGTTCCTAAATGATTGTGCGTTACGATCCATGACATTTTTTACCAGTCATGTGGTGGCGTTTTGAGAAATCCAAGATGGCGTCCAAGATGGCCGCCAAAAAAGTAAACATCACATTTTATCAATTTACAGCCTCTGGGACATTGGATATGATATTAATTATGAAAATAAGTCGTTTTTACAATAGAATATATTTTGTTCTTGTCATATTAGGTGATTTTGGTGGAACATTGGGGTGATTTATTTTTTTTCATCATATTTATCGCCAAATAAAGGCAAAAAATAGGGGGTAGGGGTAAAATTTTAACTACCCAGGAAAATTTTGACCGCATATATTGCATTTCTGTTGTTAACTATATGCTATATAACTGGGGAAAATGAAAATGTTTACAAATATACAATATAAAAGTCCTTTAATGATGACAATTGACAATCTAAGTGGGTGGGGTACGATTTAATTAAAATTTGAAAAGGGGTAATATTTTACCTTTGATACATATTTGAGACACT
This sequence comes from Spisula subtruncata, assembly GCA_963678985.1. Taxonomy (NCBI): domain Eukaryota; kingdom Metazoa; phylum Mollusca; class Bivalvia; order Venerida; family Mactridae; genus Spisula; species Spisula subtruncata. Next base: position 3,340,005 of record OY787672.1, read on the forward strand.
ATACCATAAATTGTTTACGTTTTCTCACTCCTTCTGTTAGAACAGTTGATCTACGTTTTATTTATGCATCTTTCAATCAATATTTGAAGCATTTTCTCAATTTTTGTCTTGATTTTGCCCAAAAATGACAATTTTTTAGGGTAGGGGTAATTTTGTTCATAATGAAAACCCTTTCAGCGATGGCATAGACTGGACTTGTTAATGATGAAGATGAATTTTAGCATTAGTGCACTTGTAACAATATTTGTAACAATACAACATTTGTCAACATTAATGTCAAGGTCATATTAGAGGTCAAATGTCAAATTCTGAAGGAATTTTTGCAATATGTATGCATGTACACGAACAGGTAAAATGTACAGGAATAAATGTCTTATGTTCATATCACTTTCTTTAACAAAGTACAAGTACAGGTTGTTTCTTTGATAAAAGAAAACATTTCTTAGCCAAAGCAACCGGAAATATGATTTCCAATATGGCGGCCATCATCTCCATGTATATATTATATTATGTATAATCCAGCCAAATTAGCATTTAAAATATGAAGGTAATTGCAACAGTAACTGTTCATGTTTTTATTGTCCCCCTCTCTGTCTGTGCAAGATTATGACACTGGTTGACTTCTTACCACACTTGTCAGTCATCCTTATGGCCAAGGATGACATATCCTAACAATGATGAATCCCAATACTAGTATTGCTTTAAATGGCTGTTGCCAACATTGATAAATTCCAATAATACACAGGGAGACAGATCCTTACACTTGTGAGTCTGTCGTATCACACAGGATGACAGTTGGTACATTGATGAATCCCCCATAATGCAAAGGAAGATAGTTCCCTACACTGGTGAGTCCACCATAATACATAGGAAGGCAGTTCCCTATACTGGTATGTCTCCCATAGGACATAGGAAGAAAGTTCCCTACACTGTCGAGTCCCTCATAATGCATAGGAAGACAGTTCCTAACACTGGTGAGTCCCCCATAATACATATGAAGACAGTTACCTACATTGATGTGTCTCCCATAGGACATATGATGATAGTCCATACACTGGAAAGTCCCTCATAATACATAGAATGACAGTTCCCTACACTGGTGTGTCTCCCATAGGGCATAGGATGGAGTTCCCTATACTGGAAAGTCCCTCATAATACATAGAATAGCAGTTCCCTACACTGATGTGTCTCCCATAGGACATAGGGTGGTAGTTCCATACACTGGAGAGTCCCTCATAATATATAGAATGGCAGTTTCCCATACTGGTGTGTCTCCCATTTATAGGACATTGGATGATAGTTCCCAAAACGGACCTCTCTCCATAAATGCCAAATATACAGTTCCCAACATGGTGCGTTTCGCATAGTACATTGGATGACAGTTCCCTACACTGGTATGTCTCCCATAGTACATTGGATGGCAGTTCCCTACACTGGCATGTCTCCTATAGTGCATTGGATGACAGTACCCACCACCCGAGATTCTCCGGAGTTTACAACACTGATGGGTCCTCCATAAGACTAAGAGCGATAGTTTTCCTCAAAGTACATAATATTAGGATGACAGTACCGACATGGGTGAGTTCACCATATTACCTAGGATGACAGTTATCTACCTAAGATGACAGTTCCATACACTGGTGAGTTACACCAATCCAAAGTATGATTGTTTCCATCAATAGTGAGTCTCGCGTAATACTTCGGCTGACAGTCCCAAACACAGAAGAGTCCTCCATAGGACACAGGATGACGGTTTACAACAAAGAAGAGTCTTCCAATGGCACTGGAAGGCAGTCCCCTACACTGGTGATTCCCCATTGAGTTTATAATTATGGTTCCCGACACTGGAGGGTCCTCAATTGTTCATTGCAAGGCAGTTCCCTTCACATGAGAGTTCTTTATAGGGCCTCGAATGACAGTTGTCAACGCTGTGGAGACCTCCATTAAGCATAAAATAACAGTTTCTAACACTGTCGAGACCTCCATTGAGCCTAGAATGATAGTTCCTAACACTTAAGAGTCCTCTATAGGACTTTGGAAGACAGCTCCCTGCACTAAAGTGTCCTCAATAGGGCCTACAATGACAGTTTCCAACACTGATGGGTCCTCCATACAGCACAGAAGGACAGTTTTCAACGCTGTTGAGATCTCCATTGAGCCTAGAATGACAGTTTCTAACACTGAATAGTCCACCATAGGGCATTGGAAGACAGTTCCCAGCACTGGAGAATCCTCCATAGGGCCTAGAATGACAGTTGCCAACACTGATGGGTTCTCCATATAGACCCGAATGACAGTTTTCAACGCTGTTGAGACCTTCATTAGACCTAAGATGACAGTAGCCTACACTGGCGAGTCCCCACAGGGCCTGAAATGACAAGTGCCAACACTTGCGATTTGCCAATATGGCATACGATAACTTGTTCTGTAACCTCTGAGTCCCCCATAGAACCAAGGATGACAACTTTCAATACTAGCGAGTCCCTCATAGGACCTTGGAATACTGCTTGCTACACTAGTGAGTCCCCAAAGTGACAGTTTCCAACATTGGCAAGTCCCTCATAACATCTACCATGACTTTTTGGAACTTTGATGGGATTGTATAATTATTTCCAACACGCATGAGTCCCACATAACCTAATATAAGTCTATTGTTCCAACAAATTTGAAAGGGTCTAGAAGTTTAAACCTTGACATGGTCATTAATGGTTTGAGTAACTTTAAATTAAAACTAAATTCAGTACCTGCTTTGTAGCATTTAATTGTAATACGAACCATCAATTTAAGATTCCTTGTGTATCTGTTTCATTCAAATGGCTTTTATCACTAAGCTGTAATGTTCTAAATAAAACATTCAATGTCTACTCTAAACAACTTAGTTTATACCATATTGAAAGGCAGGAATGTATATTATGTTAACAAAAATATAGAAGAAATACTTATATAGATATTCCATGTTTTTGAGCCGTGACGGAAGGTTACACTTCTTAGTCATGGTATGTGAATATATAGCTTGGCTATTTGACATGAGCCTGACCTTTATGCAAGAATATATTACATGGTTCTTGCTTCGAATATATCAATTTCCGCAAGTGAATCGTGCGATATCAGTATTTTAAATTTGTGTTTGTATTACATCTCAAGTGTCTTCATGATACTCCCCGATTATGAAAATAAACAGTCGGTTTTGTAAACGTAGGCAATGTATCGACTGTTAAATTATGCTAATCAAAAGGTCAGGCTTGTGTTATATTGGCCAAGCTATACCTGGATTGGTTACTGTCATTGATCACATATATTGCTTAAGCCTTAATACATACCCTACATCTATCCTATGAGGGCAAATCAACCTTCCTGCATGAATTAGTCACCACTCAAAAAACATGGTTTATCTATACTTAAGTTTTTCCCATTTTGACCTTGAAAAGTCATTGACCTTGCACTTACAGTAGTTCCTGTTGAAATTCAATATGATGACACACTTAATAAACATTTTCAATCCATGTATATGTCATTATATCTATTTATGAAACTGTCACATTGGCATTTACTATTTAGAGTTTATGCATTTCAGCATTCGTGGCAACTATATTGGACACCATCTTGGACTTTTCACCTTTCCCCACTGCAGTTTAAAGGTCTTTTTCTGTTGATCAGCTTATGAATATTTTTTTTTAAACGCAAACATGTGTCTGTTGCAGTTAGTTTCACTTTCAATGCGAATTTGGCTGGATTATAAATTATGTCTTATGTGCATTATATTTGTTTGTATGTGAAGATGATGGCGGCCATATTGGAAGCCATATTTCCAGGTCCAATGGATTCACAATGTAACAATGTTTTCCTTTATCAAAGAACCAAGCTGTGTTTGTATTTTGTTATTTTTTATTTTTGTTAAATATATAATTTATTCCTGCCTGTACATTTTACATGTACCTGTTTGTTGTAATATATACATATTGCAAGTTCTGAAAATCCTTCAGAATTTGACATTTGACCTCTAATATGACCTTGACATTAATATTGACAAAGGCCATATTGTTACAAATATTGTAACAAGTTCATTAATGCTAAAATTCATCCTTATAATTTCATAAAGTTAGTTAGCAAGTTCAGTTCGTGTCATCGCTGGTAGGGTTTTCATTATTACCAAAATTACCCCTACCCCTAAGGAAATTGTCATTTTTTGGAACCAAATCAAGAAAAATATTGAGTAAATGCATCAAATATTAGTTAACAATACATAAATAATACAGAATGCTAACGTTCCTAACTGAAGGTGTGTGAAAACTAAACCAATTTATGGTAAAGTGCCTCAAAAATGTATCAAAGGTAAAATGTTACCACTTTTCAGATTTTAAGAAAATCGTACCCCACCCACTTTGAATGTCAATTGTCATCATTAAAATACTTTTATTTTACGGAAATTGTAAATATTGATATTCCCCCAACTAAATAGCATAAACTTAACAACAGAAATGCAAGATATGCGGTCAAAATTTTCCTGGGTAGTTAAAAATCTTACCCCTACCCCCTATTTTTTGCCTTTATTTGGCGATAAATATGATGAAAAAACTTAAATCACCCCAATGTTCCACCAAAATCACCTAATATGACAAGAACAACATACATTCTATTGTAAAAACAACTTATTCCCATAATAAATGCCATATCAAATGTCCCAGAGGCTGTAATTTGACAAAAGGTGATGTTTACTTTTTTGGCGGCCATCTTGGACGCCATCTCGGATTTCTCAAAATGCCACCATGAGTATGGTAAAAAATTACCCTTTTCATAAAGTACAAACATTTAGGAACATTTTAAGGTATGATTCAGCTTGTTAAAATGAATGGTAGGGTAACTCCAAAAATAGAGGCCTAAACTGGCATTTGTTCCTCTACCATTATCGATGCCGATTGCAAATATTTATCAGTCTTGTAAGCTCGTAAGTAATAGCACTCACAACCTTCTCATTCTAAGCCAGTGATATATTTACAGGACAATGATTTTCCCCCATAATCATATTGGACATCTACAGGTAGATATGATATGTTAGAAACCTTGTCAGTAGACGTCACAGTGGTAAATATTGGTGCCGAGTAATTTCTACCCCCCCCCCCCCCCCCCCCCGCAAACAAGAAGGTTATGTTGAAGATGTTATACAGAAGAATGATGAAACCAGCACACACTCAGTGTGATTAGTGGTCACTACATTGTTGGGCACGAACATTGGGCACACACATGTTTCATGTTTTTAAGTAAAGTTTATTTCTATTTTTATCTAAAGCTGGATTCCATTAGTTTACAATACCACAAAAAGATATGAGGAAATCTGACAGGGTAGGCAGCTCTTAACTTAGCCAGCCAAGCACAGAAATCATTCAAAACATGTAAAACATAATTGCATGGAACAATCCAACACATAACCTATTGTAAAAAACTAACCCTCGAAACCTCACGTATAGGGAAATGGCAGTGAATCATTTTGGAACAAGTCCTGAGTCTCTGACTTACAAAATTGGCATGAAGATTTTGAAAATACTTTATTTTTTCATAGTGGGACTCATTGATTATCAGAATTCAATGGAATAGGACTCATAGTTTTCTAAACCAAAATGAAACACTGAAATGGTATAACTTAGATGCCAAGCAAAAAAAATGCTGAGCATAGCCTTTATTTGCCAGTCAGCTTTCTGCTGAAATATGGCAGGCATATATGTATGTGCCTCCACCCGGATTTGAACCCGGGTCGCCAGATTGGACATCAAGCGCACTAACCACTGAGCTACGGAGGCACAGAGAATAATCTATAGATGAGAGATTTATAAGTATGTACCTCATCTTCTTGTGAAAACTTGTCATGATCAATGTATGTAAATATTCTGTTTGTTGGTTTTGCTCCTTTACCACTGCAATAAATAGAAATAGACATGTAATAATATTGATATTTTATGAGTTAAGGCTTGGATTAAACATTGTACCAGTAGTTTAAGTCAAACCTTTTATAAACAGTAAGATTTATGAATTAGAGAGGTATAAAGTATCACCTCAGTAATAAATTTTGCATATCTGCAAATAAACAGAGATATGATGACATTGACAATTAATTCATTGGTTAAAATGTAAGAACACTTCTTGAGTGAGATATGTCTAAACGATGATTAGAACTTGTATATTGTAAACAATATATCGCTGGCTTAGTACAAGAAGGTCGTAACTACTAAATCAATATATTGAGAAAACAAGAGAAAACTGTCTGTAATTTACTCTTTACCTATGGGAAAACACATTTTTAAAACTTTATTTTCGTCAACATGACAATTTCAGATTTTCATGAAAATAGGCTCATAAGAAGCGCCTTGTGAAGCAGATTTCAAATATGTATGAGTCTTATAAGGTCATAAGTGGTAGTTACGACCTTCTGGTTCTAAGCCAGCAATATAATGATAATGATTCATTTTGTCATCCTCATTCATCATGATCCTCTAGTATTACAGTTACTCTACTGTTCATTGCTATATGCATCTAGACATAAATACCCCATAGAGAAATAACCCAACAAACAATGGGGCTCTACATTCCGATTCCACTTATAGGAGCTCAATCATTGATTGATCAAACATTTACAAAAATTTACTTACAGGATAACTTTAACATCATTGTAATATTTTCTCTCAACAGGTGAAAATGATGCATCCTCTACACTGTATAGCTCCAGTTCCCTCTGAAACAATATGATAACAATTTTAGGGTAATTGAATATCAAGTGACAGTTTAAACACAAGAAGTCAACTGATAAATCATCCTAACCTAATTTGAGTTTATAAAGCAGGGGTTACTCTAGCTTTTGAATCTGAAGGGTCAATTCGTCATTCTGATACCTTCTACTAAATGTAACCATTTTATAACGGTAAGCAAAATACCTATGGGTTTAAAAGAAAAGAACCCTTGAAACCAAAATGTTTTTTTTAAGATTTCAAGGCTTAAAACCCCTACTCCGGAGTCAATGGAAACACTGTGAAGATCAGGTATTCAGGTTTAACTATTAGTCCAGAATCTAGATGTAAAGTATACTGAGCTACTTTGGGGAATGGCAGTATTAAATGTCTTCAGTTTGAAAATGAATGTCAAAATTATGAAATACCAAACCAAAAGTTATATTTGTAGGACTAGTTTAACTATCACATACCTGACTGAAAATTTTCTGTTGCCATTCTATGATAATTTCTTCCTTATCTTTCTTGCCTTGTTTTGTCAGATCTTTGAGTTCTGTATCATCAGATGGTCTTCTTGCTGACGGAGCATCAGCAGCTGCTGGTACCAGACTGGACGATGTGATACGGTCAAGCTTCACACTGTAATCAGATAAAATTCAAGTGGTCACCTGTGCTTTATCCTTATAATTAACCAATTGCAGATAGAAAATATTGTTAAAATTTGTGCTTTGAAGTTCGTTCTGCTGTATTTTGGATAAGAAAAGTTATGCTGCTGTTCATGTAGTGTTTACTAACATTTTAAACTACTATTTGTAACTACTTCAAGTCTTGCCCGAATCAATTCAATCAAGTAGTTTTACTATGTACTCTTTACCTTAAAGTATTAATATTAGGACTGTAGAAGTGACTTGTCCTATTCAAAAATTACTTGTCCCAGATAATCTGAAAATGCTTATTTCTCAAGACTGTACTAAAGACAATATCCAAGCATTTCAAGTTTCATTGATAGTAAATAAAATACTGCGTTCGTCACCAAAGGCAAAGTTTCAAATTTAAAATCAAAGTAAACTGTTTTAAAAATACTTTTCATCATGAATGTTACAAACATAAACAATGTACACATGTACTTATCACCACTAAGTAATCACCATGCATCATTAAAATTAGCATACAGTCGTACACCATAACTCCAAATTACTGGCATGGTGATTGCCTTTATCTTCCGCGAAGGGAACCCCTTTCAATTGAAATGATACAGTGTATGTTTTTCCAGGCATGTCTGAATTTGTAGATCTACATACACCCGAGATCAAAGACTTTCTTCTTCCAAGTACTGGCCATCTTCATCAGATTGAAGGTAACTACGGGTGTGGATGGGGCGCATCTTTCTGGGACTTTTTTAGCGCACGGACACATAGTAATTAATTGCAGCTGTGTCAGTAGTTGTCAGGGCCTTTTTTCCAAAAATTGGGAAGAGGCCTTAGCCTGTCAGTTTGGGAAATTCAAGCGCGATTTTCGGCCAAATTTGGAAAAAGGAAATTTACTTAAGATACATCAAAAGGGAAACTGCAGTCCACATACATGTTAAATCATCCAGGGCTTTCATGTTTCATTATAAAGTTAAGAAGTCCTAACTTTTCATGAACAACAAAAGCCCCATTTTAATATAGCCCACAACTATCACCTTTAGTTTCTCTAATTTATCATCATTTCTTTAAAGTTCTTTTTCAAACATAATATACATTTCCACTGTATGATGCTATGAGCTACGATTTTTGTCCTTGATATTTCAATTCCGAACATATTTTTGGCCCGGACACGAACGGTACGGTCCCGTATCGGACTTTAGCCATTCTGCATAACAAAATGGCGGCCGTGTTGTCGAGTCGCTTTCCACGCTCGTAGATAACAAATGCAATATTGCTTCCGCGATGTCGCACTCGTAATAAATTTTTAAAAAAAATTGACGGCCGTTCGTTTGATTGATTAGTAATGCTAATCGAATGATACATATTTTTTCTTCGTTTTAACTGAATTATGGATAAACGCCATAATGTTCCGTACGAGCCGTTCCGTACGAAATTTCAATACATTGGGAATTTAGCATTTTTTTTGGGGGAAATTCTTTTACAAAATTGGGAAAAAAGAAGCTTTTTGCGATTGGGAAGTCACCGAAGATCGGCCTCTGTTTTAGAAGGAAAAAAGGCCCTGGTTGTACCATACACCCTATTGAATGTACTTGAATATACCCCCTCTTATAGACAATGCATCAAAGCCGGACCAGGATATATTATTGATTTTACACAATAAATAAATATATTATTAACAACTATAACAACGAATATTATCCATTTATTTCACCTATATTGATTATAGTTGGATTTCAAGCTTCTCTCAACTTGGATTTTGAATTTTTTACATGCGCACTGATTCAGCAATTTTTTAGTCAGAAAAAAATCCCCGCAGCTTGTCGGACATGATTATGTCAGACAATACCATATTTTTGGGCGGACGGTCTCTCCGACGAAGCTTCGCCAAAACTGAAAGGGCACTTTTGGTTTTATATTTAATTGATAGCATAGCGCTACGAAGCGTTCAGTAAGACTTCGCTTAGACAAGGGCTCTAAATTTTGTAACTAGGGTACGATTCTGTAAGAGTACGAATCAGACTGACACAATAAATTAATAATAATAATAATAATAATAATAATAATAATAATAAAGACTTTATTTTACGAGGAAACTTATTTGACAATATATATACGAAACAATCAATCTTCCATAAGATCCTCAACAATGAACAATGAACAATGAACAATGAACAAGAAAAATAACTATGCCAAGAAAACAATGATATTAGATATTTTGATATTTTGGCCCCAATGATGTCTCACAATATAAGTTGAAAAATTCATAAAAGAGTGTCAGTGAAAGGATTTGAAAAAAAGAAGGTATACCTATACATAATTATAGAAACTTTATCAAGACAATATCTACAGCTGTAATTAAACAAAAACGCTTAATCCGATATAGACACACCATAGGAGCCAGCGTATCATTATACATGTGAACGACATAATCAATATACTTAAAGCAATGGCATTTTAAAAACATAATACACAAAGGAATAATGCAGACGGATATATAGATTATTATACCTGCAATAGTAATGTTTGCATGAAGTTTGCTAGCCAGTCATTAGGTTGTAGCAATAGCATGGGATGTTTCAAAGTATGATGGCTTCACCCAGCTGAATCTGAATCTGATTTAATACGTTGAAGTCACCAATACTGGCTTTCATACAACGGGAGATGTGCGCGGAAATTTACACTGATAATGTTAGTTTGAGTTCACTTTTGAAACTATTGATCGACTCTTGATTCACAGTATTTTCACTGAGTTTGTTCCAATCAATTACTGTTCTTGGGAAGAAGGAGTTTTTATAGTTTTCACTTGTTGTCTGGATTAATTGAAAACACTTGGAATTATTGTTCACTTGATTTGCAACTATGTTTTTGTGTATATAGTCTTCGTACTTTTTAGCTCTAATTGTTCGTTTAGGTCTAAGTGGTTTTAAGTAGTGTTCGATATTGATAGCTGGTACGTGTCCTTCCACCACCTTGTACAGGAACGTCAGCCGCAAGTGGCGTCGTCTCTCCTGAAGTGGTGCCAGTTCCAGGTCCTTCAGCATAGCGGTCACACATCCATCTTGTCGGGATCTATAGTCCTTTTTGATGAAGCGTGCCGATGATCGCTGTATGCGTTCAAGCTTGTCAATCTCGCCTTGCTGATAGGGGTCCCATATAACACATCCGTATTCCAGTTTGGAGCGGATCAGGCCTAGGTAGGCGTTCTTCCGGCAGTTTGAAGGACAGTGTTTGAGGTTTCTTCTCATGAATCCGAGGGTAGAGTTTGCTCGTTTGGTGATTTTCGATATGTGAGTGGTCCATTTCAGGTCATCAGAGAATGTAATTCCAAGGTAGGGGTTTTCTTGAACTTGTTTTAGGATTTCGCCGTCGATGGTGTAAAAATAGCTGGACTTCTGTTTGGTGCTGAGTAGATAGCATTAGATATAAAGTTTTAAAATGTTGAATAGAAGTAGAGTTTTTGATGTAAAGAGGGATAGAATTCCATATTGAGGTGCCAGAGAAAACAAAAGTATGGCGAAATAACTCGGTGTTGGGTTTTGGACTGTACAATTGGTATGTAGAAGAAGAACGTAACAGTCGTGAATGAATATCTGTAATTTGCGTCAAGATGCTCAACACAATCTGGTCATTTCGGGGTTATAAATGTAGATACGCACTTGCCTCGTTAGAATATTATAATAAGTACCTTAATTTAAGATTCTTGACCGGGTCAGAGGAGCGATAATACGCTGTACCGACATCAGGTTCATACAAGTCCGCCATGTTGGCGCTAACCAAAACAAAACAGTTTCGCAGTAAATACGAATGGACTAAAAACCCACTATCCGGACTTCGGGCTACCGTACAGAAACGGAAGTTACCGATAAGTTCCGATTGTTCTTCGGTATCGATAACGGACTATCGATTGGATTACGGAAAGACCCGAGTATTTACGATTGTACTGAACGGTCAAAGGGAGACAATTGCGTTCAGCCCACTCTTCAAAATGGCGAACGCATGGGAAGAAGTTGCGCAAGCAAAAGAAGAAAATCGTCGTGAATTGGTTCTTCAAGGCTCTAAAATTAGCAAACGTATTGACCAAAATGGGCTAGACAAAAGTATTTACCAACTTACCAGTCTGAATTATCTTGAAATATCGGGAACTTCGCTGTCAATAATAGAATCTGACGTCGGTTCACTGCTGAATCTGACTTCATTGATATTGTGCAATAATCAGATTACAGAAATACCTTCTTCTGTTGGTAATCTTACTAAATTGAAGATTTTGAATGTATCAAACAACAAATTGGAGTCAATACCCGTTGATATAGAGAATTTAGTTGAATTGGACACTCTAAATGTTAGTGTGAATCAGTTGACAGTTCTCCCAGCTGCTGGAAACTTAAAATGTCTTCATGTATTGAATATCTCCAATAACAACCTCACTGCACTTCCTGATGGAATATTTTATCCCGAGCTTGTTCACCTAAGTCAAATTCTGGCTGGTGATAATGAGATCACTGATTTGTCGTCCGATGTTAGCGATTTGCCTCATCTGAACACACTAGATCTATCCAGCAATAAATTAACCGAGGTCCCTACATCACTGAGTGTATGCCCGAAACTAAAGGAGCTCATCCTGAAAAGCAATAAATTCAAAGATCGAAGATTTGGAAAGATGGTGGAACAATGCCAGACTAAATCAGTACTAGAATACTTGCACAATATTTGGAAGAAAGAGAACCAGAAATCTGGAAAGGTACGTATGACATTATGATCACATCTGTAGAACCTTTTCAGTCGTAGTTGATACATTGTATACCGTACGTAACCGCTTATAAGACGAATTCGCTTGTAAGACGGGTCCCCAACAATGAACAGACAAATGGAGATTTTTACTGAAACCCTCGTATTAGACGAGGTGACTTTTGGCTCAAAATCAAAGGGTTTGTTTTTTTATGTAACCCTCGTAACATAACAATTGCATAAACAGACTTACAGAGAGTACCAGCCAAACTGTTTATCTATTGGTGTGAAGATGTCATGCTGAGTGACTATCAAATGCTGTATCTAACATGTCTCGTAAGTGTCATAAATCATTCTGTTTATTACATGTGTGTAAAGTTTATAAACAAACATGTGTGTCGGTGTCGCTTGTAAATAATACAAGCGTGAGAAACACTTCAAGACTGAAACACAGTTGACCTATTTATTATTGGACATGGTCAATGTCGAGTCGTACACTAATGAGTCATCTAACTCCACATCCCTATTCTCTTCTCGCATCATACACATTCCTTGGTTATAAATCCCAAACACCCGCTGTGCTTTACTTTGTTGGATATATCCGTGAATTCATAATATATAATTTGCTGTCATACTAAACAGTAAATACCTAGCTCTCAGTTTACCGGTAAAGATTTTAAAGAATCAACACTTTGCTTAATTATCAATCAGAAGACAGATATGTTTCATTTACGTTTGTACAAATTTCAAATAAGTTAACTTAGTGTGAATAAAAACTGTGACAGGTGTAATCATGTCCACTATTCATATTCTCCCAACCTTCTACGATGCACGCATGTATAGATACATGCTTCTACATATTCTCCTAACATACTTCATATTCTCCCAACCTACTTCATATTCTCCCAACCTAATACATATTCTCCCAACTGTAATTGACATGTGGATATTGAAACCAACCAATTTACTGGACTGCAGCTGCGATTGGTGTGGTCTGAAAATTCGAGAGACCAGCGAATCCTGTTATGGCAGCGGTGTTGTCTCTTAGATGTTGATTCCTTTGATCTATATTGAGAAGCAGTGTGTCTTTGATGGGAATTCCTTTGATCTCGGTTTTAAAGGCGGTGTGTCTTTTAGTGTCAGAGTACTGGGTATATTTATTACAGCTGTCATATGTTGTTTAGGCTAATGTAAAATTATCTAGGGGAATTATAATCCGAATATTTATGTCTTGATGTTTGTTATGGTTTTAGCGTTTAGTTTTATGTGATGAATATACGATATGTAAAACTACTATTTTTTAGCCATGTTTAAAAAGTCCGTACCGGCTCAACACACTGTATGGGACAGAGCGCGTTTTTAACATAGCTCAGTACACACTAGAAAACCAGGATTTTTTTTATTTTTAATTATTATGCGCTTATAAGACGGACCCCCCTCGTTGAAACTATATTTTGAACATCAAATCCTCGTCTTATTCGCGAGTACGTACGGTAATAATGTCGACTTACTTCTGGTTAATGCAAGAAGTCATATTATTTTGGCATGGTGCCAATAAGTCAATAGACTGGTGCTTGAATATATTACAAGGTTCTTGCTTTAAATATATCAATTTCCGCAAGCAAATTGTACGATATCGGTATTTAAAATTTGTGTTTGTGTTACATCTTGTACGTCTCGTGATACTCCCCGATTATGAAAACACACCCTCGGTGTTGTAAACGTAGGCAATATATCGACTGTTAAAGTTATGCTAATCAAAAGGTCAGGCTCGTGTCAAATTGGTCAAGCTATACTACAGTAACTACAGGCTCAGTTTGTCAAGTGTTCACTTTGACAAATGTAAGCGAAGGGTCCCTACATAATTATCAGGGATTTCCCTGATGCAGGTTTTCTGCGTCCCTGAAGCAACTTTGTGGCTTGGGACCCTTATTTCTGAATTACAGTGCATCCTTGGGACCCCCAATAGGATCCCTCGAATAGACATTTTGTTTCAGCTAGAACATTTTTCTTTCTGCTATTTAGTGCACTTAGTCTTGTAGTGCATCCAGCAATCTCAATTTGTTGTTTATTTATTTATAAATTTGATAATCACTGTAATAATGAACTTGAAATTCATTATCATATAGGAAGGGACCCCCAAAATTGCTCAGTGACTCCCTAAATATAAACCTTAAGGGTCCTCGGACCCTCGTATGAAAATTCCTAGGGAAAACCCTGAATTATTATTTTCATGTAGGGCAAAGACAAGGAAAAGAAAAAGAAGAAGAAAAAGAAGAAAGGGGATTCTGATGAAGAAGTAAAAAAGGACCAGGTTGTTGTTGTAGCATTTCCTAAAGATGATTCTGGTGTACAGATACAGGTCACACCGGCTGTGTTAAATGTACGACAGTATATTGTATGCTGTATCGTGAGGGACCTAGATTTGACGAGCAAGTTCAAAGAATTTATCACATTACAGGTATGTTTGAGCTTTGGTATACTGTAAAACCTCAATATTTTGACCAGTCTGAGCTTGGCTGGTTAATTTGAGTGCTCCTTTCCCTGTTCATTTTTCTCTTTACAGTAATTTTTTTAGCTAAATTTTTCGAAGAAAAAAAGTTGAGCTATTCTAATGACGGGATTGTGTGCATTGGTAAAGTTTATTGTTTAGAGTCATTTTCTCAAAGGCTTTATTTGTTGAGTTATCTGCCCTTGTTTCTATCAAAAACAAGAAAGTGGGCTGGAGCGTCCTGGTCTCCAGCACTTGTAGGCAGTGCTCTTGTTTTGAGAAGCTGTGTTTCATTTTGGTGAAAGTCCCAGGTCACTGACTCATCACAATTGCCTTGAGTAATTTGGGAGTACATCATATTTACTGCAATATTTACATAGATGTCTGAATGATTATTGAGTTCAGTGGAAAAGGACCCATGAAACACTGACAGTAACTGTGTTTCACCCATGAAACACTGACAGTGTGTCACCCATGAAACAAACACTGACAGTGTGTCATTTACTGACAAAAACATTTGATTAAAATATCAAAATCTTGTGTGTATAACTATTAACTAATGATGTGACTATTGTACCTAAATGTTTCAGACCAAACTTCATGATACAGTATGTCAGAAGAGGCAGGTAGCAACTATAGCCACCCATCATCTGCCCAGTGTGAAAAGTCCGCTGAAGTATGATGCCATGTATCCAGAACTATTGCAGGTTGTAGTTTTGTCTATAATCAAAGTTCTAAAATCAATGTACTCATAATTAAAGATATTTCTTTGGTATACTAACTTACTAAGTACATTTGAATCCAGACCAAATTTGTAATTGATAATTATTAACTCTAGAACCTTTTGCCTTTGGATCTTCAAACTTTACATGGAAGTTGACAAGCTACAGTAGATAACCCATATTGATGTTGGGGTCAGTAGGCCATTTTTTATTCAAAAGTTCAAATAATTAAAAAACGCCTTACACTTGTATCTTCAAACTTTACAAATTACATGGATGTTGGCCAGCAGTTGTAGATGACCCCTAGTGGGTGGGTAAAGCCTTCCTTGTCACTTACCATTTTCAAGTATTTTGCTGCCATGTCATCTTGTTATCTTATTGTGTTCTGATTATGAATGGTGTTACGGTGTAGTATATTGTTAGTACTTCTATATGTTTCAGATTGTTCCGTTGTTTAAACATAAAGCTGTATCTGGACAGAAGTTGGTGGATGATTTAAGGAAAGAAGCTGATGAACTTAGAAAGGAGAAGAAAAGAAACACATATTCTGGAATACACAAGTAAGGAAAAAAGAATGCCAGTCTTAAAACATGGTTCCATTTTTATTGAAAAATTTGGTTTATAGTATATTATATTTGCGATTTCAGCTGGGAGGCAATTGTCCACAATTTGGTTTCCGATTGATAACTTGAGTTTGGAATGAGATATTATGATGAAACATGCTGTTCTTGTAGGTTATATGAAATTTGCTTTGGATTGACAGTGGGTCTGTTGGGGTCAAGGTCACGGTTACTAAAATAAGAAAATTATGATTGGCTGCCATGAAAATCTTTTTTTTTTGTGGAATTTCAAGGTCTTGTTATGTGGTTGTTTTCTCAATTGTTTAATGCTTCCATGAAGATTTAGTAATACTGTCCTATATCCTCCCACTGCCGGTTCCTTGTCGTGGGTACTGGTTAGGAGACACTGATTAGGTGAATAGATAACTGTATAAAACTTAAAAATTGTTGAGAAGTGGCATAAATCATGAAAAAACAATGAATAAACACAATGCCATGTTAACTTTGTCTGATCGTTCTTTTGAGAAATATTCTAAGAAATGTTCAGTTTATATATGTCTGTTTCAGGTACCTGGATTTGTTGGCTGATAAAACACAGTATCCATGTTTGGTGGACAAAGATGCTACAGTTATATCATTTCCTCCCATTACAAACAGTGATAAAACTAAGGTATAAACTTTCCATAACTTCCTCAAATTCTTTATATCCTAAAAAAAGATTAAAGTGTTTAAAGCTATATTCTAACAGTCATTTAATATCAAAATAATTAACGTTAAACGTTTTTAGTTTGATACTAGATTACCTTAAAGTCCCAATAAGGTTTAAAATGGTGGTATTTTCTATCTACAAAGAATATTGAAATATTGAGATATTAAATTATACTAAAAATGGTGCAGAAGGGACCCATATCTGACCTCTGGTCGCTGTTCCTTCTATGAGAAATAATCAACTGAAAACGTTATTTAGTATTTTGTCCTCCATACAAAATACTAAATAGTGTTTACGTTTAAATTTTACGAACGATTCCGAAGATTTCGTCAATGATCGCAAGTATACGCACAAAACCCGGTACACCGGTATCTGCCGGTACCCTGTTGTAGGCCTATATTGTTTTGTATATTGCGTGGCATATTGTAGTCTAATCACGACTGACACCTAATTGAATGGCTAGGTATAATCCAATTAAAGGATACGTGTAGAATTGTGAATGAATATATATATATATCACTTAATATAATCATGGAATTATATAGACAAGCACATTAACTCCATGATATATAACATATCGCTGGCTTAGAATGAAAAGATCGTATCAACAAAATCATATTTTGAGAAAATAAGAAAATCTGTCTGACAAATTACTCTGTACTTATGGTTAACAAGCTTTCATGAAAATAGACTCATAAGAAGCGCCTTGTGATATATATTTCAAATATGGCACTTACGACCTTCTTATTCTAAGCCAGCGATATAAAATTATAAGGACAAACAAAAACATCTAGCTTTTATATTTTATTACAGATTATGTTGTATCAGACAATAAACAAAATGTAGCTAGCTACAATTAAATACACATGCATAGAAAAATTTGAGGGCATGTGGATATAACATATATTTTAATTTTCCATTCATATGATCATGTTTGTGCGTTTTATATTGATATTAAAAGAAAAGGCCACCTCTTTGATCTTCATAATGATTGACACGTGTTTATGAAAGTTAAATAACTCACAACATTCGTGTATATTGAACATGCAGATTTATATACTTACAAGTAAACAATTATTATTTTTTGTAGATTCTACTGTACATGAAAATATAAATCTAATAATTATCGGAGAAATGTATACAACTGCACACAGCCATTCGCACCATCTGTATTGCATACGCATAGTAAATCCCCCGCCTCTGGCATGTTTCAATTATACATTCAACATGATTAATGTCAATATACAAGGCAATATACAAGGCAATATACAACATGATTAGGTGTCAATAGCGGGCTACTATATACGATACCGGAAGGTACTGGTATATACCGGGTTATAGTGTGCGCCCTACGTTATCAATATGTGTGCTATCCATCCATTGGTTATCAGAAACTGGCAAAAATTTATCGGTAGTCTCCGGAAAGTGACGGAGATGCTGTTAAACGCCGTAAACAAACGCCGTAAACAAACCGGGCTCGTTATGTAAATCTTCAAGGGATATTATTTCACATATATGACAGTAAGAGCGTGTTTTAATAGCTTGATGTGGTAATTATTTGTCAGTCTTCAAATCAGTAACAAAGATTTGTGTTTTCTATCTATAGAAAATATGTCGTTCCGGAACCTTATTGTGGCTTTAATGGTAAATTAAAACTTTAGTTGGGTTCCGTGTACTTTGATTCAATCGACGAAGAATAGAGGATTCTTATAATTTCATAGGGTGTTCTAGAACAATTTCGTATGAAAATGGACAGTTTGCATGTTCAATAAATCGCAGAGAGTGTTTCTGTTAAAACTGAAGTGAAAAATGATCTAATGGATATGAAAGCATAATTGTTTTTCAGTTTTTGAAACTTTTTTAAAAAATATCAACCAATATAGCTTTATACACTTTAAAATGAACAAATGTAAAAAGTGTTACTGTAAAATATGATATTTTTAGACATAGAAGTTCTTGAAATGCAGAATGTTGGTTCGTTAATTGGACATTTAATTTCATGGTCACATTGATTCACAAAATTATTAGAATGATTTTATTGTTATTCGGTATATAAAACATGCCCCCACGTTTGTTCTCCTTAACCATACTACGGGTCAGCTTTCAATGAAACTTCACAATATTATAATACTTGGTACTGAGCCTAGTTATGTACATTACCAGTATTTAAGGTGTAATGATAGTTGCATGAGCTATTGCCTGTTTTGTGAGACCAATATATTTATCTCATAAACCCTTCTCAGGGGTGTGGAGTTCCAGTGTCCGACTTGCCCGACTTGGGCTTTTTGGCCTGCGGGCAAGTGGATTTTTCCATCCAGCTTGCCCATGGAAAAGTGCAAAATTACCATGAGAAAATGACATTTAGTTAACTATTTCACCTAAAAACTTAGGCTTATCTAATATATAAGAATAATTGTTGAAACTGAATTTTGTAGCTTTTTGTGTTCCCCTGGGCAAGTAGATTCAGTCTTTGGGCAAGTGTTATTTTCACTCCAACTTGCCCATGGGCAAGTGAAAAAATTGAGGATTTCCACACCCCTTCTTATTTCTGTAAAATAGTCAATTTGTGTGGGGGATTAAATTTCGTTGTTCACCTCAGCCATAAAATTTAATCCCATCAAAGCAAATTTTGACCATTGTCTATATTACATGGAATGCAAAATCCACAAATTGACGTCCCATTGAAAATGGTCTTTTTAACCAATACTGATGTTTTGTGATTGTAGATATCCAAGGACACGACAGACATTCTGATTGAGGTGACAAGTTCAACAAATCTTGATACATGTAAGAAAGTCATGGACGAAGTTCTGTTGAAGATGTTAATGTCTGGAATCTGTAGTAAAGTTGTTGCCAAGGCAACAGGTGGAGCAGCTAAAGGAAGTGACTCTGAGAGTGATAGTGATGATGGAGTTGTGTTTGGACATGCTACCTCGGATACATCAATCAAATGTCTAACCGTTGAACAGGTCAAGGTCATTGATATTGAAAGCACCTTGAAGGTTCTATACCCATCCCGGACTGATCTATCCTCAGATCTCATTAATGTGATACGAGACTGAATTATAACAGAATAGGATTCAACAAACACTGTCGACGCCCACATCTTACTTCTTCTGTAATTGCCTCCCTTTAATCCGACAAATGTGATTTTCTTTACAAGCTGAACATTATATGAAGGATTTTACAAGACTGAAAGTTTCCAGATATACTTACATAATAAATATTAGCTTAATGTTACAAATTTTTGTTAGTTTTACATAAATCAAGGGTCCAGATGAAATATGACTGGATGAGACAAATATTGTCTCCCAATACTGTAAAATCATTTATTTGTGTGGAGGATTAAATTTATTGGATTTTGTGGTTCACCTACAACCATGAATCAAATCCTATCAAACAATAATTTTGACTCTAGTATCTAAATCCACAAATTATTGTCCCATCGAAATGTTCTTATTTAACAAAACCACAAAATTTAGTCCCATCGAAAATAAATGATTTTACAGTATTTAAAATATTTTCTGTGCAATATTGTCTGATTGTATTTTAGTGAACCATCCAAACATCTATATGTCCAAAGATTATTAATGTATTATGTCTGTTTATAGAAACATTTTTTTAAATGCCAAGCGTAGCCTTTATTTGCCAGTCAGCTTTCTGGTGAAATATGGCATGCATATAAATGTATTGACTAATCTGTATATCTTAGTAAACAATGAGTATAAAAGTAGGAAAGTATTACAGATGACGGCATGTATTTCTTTTTGGTTGCCAGGGTAATTGTTACTTTCAATTTACTGACATGATCCTGATTTCTCGAAACATCTCAATCTGAGCTAAATCTCATCTCCAATACATGTATTATACTGTGTCTTAATTTTCATGACAGTTTGGACTCAGAATTGGTATCACAAAATAGAAAAAAAAGAGAAAATAAAATTTTATTACAGTAATATTTATGAGTAACTTTAGATTCATTTCAAAATCAAACTATGATTTGAGTAAAATTTTCTTTTGTGCTGAGATTTTTTCTTGAGTTAATTTGAGAGATTTTGGCCTGTTGCACAAGAAATATATTAATTAGATGCATTGAATTGCATGCATGTTCATGGAGTAATGAGTTAATGGTATGGGACTCCAGTAATTAGAAGGTTGATATTGTTACTATGAATTATGTAGAATTATTTATCTAACATTCCCGCTAGTATGTCCGATACATGAGTGTATAATTAACCTTGCATTACAATGAATTTCCCATTGATGGTGGATAGGAATGAAATATCAAAATATATAAATAAACCTTCCAGCAACTATGGTATTTTTTGTTTTCTTTTATGTCACTGGGCTGGATAGGTTAGGTACAGTCAAGTGCTTTTCTCATGTACTTTTTAATTAGTTCTCAGTGACTGGTTAGATATACTGTGGACTGGTTGGTAATTTAACTTAGTATGGTAACAGGACTACAACACCCACCTATAATTCCAAGAAAACAGGGTTATATTCCAAACAGTCAACTGACCTCAGCATGTGATTGTAAATGGTATAAAATACCATAAAACACTTGCTTAGATACCGGCCATCAACTAGGTACCGTAAAGTTAATATTCAGCTCAGTAGAAGTGTTGTAGGATTCTCCCCTGTCAATATAATGATCAGTTGAATGGGAATGACCAATATTGACCTGGGTCTGCCGGATCATCATGCAAATTGCGAGCATACTGTAATATATTAGAGTAAAGCAATTAACGAAGATGATGATGAAAGCGTATTTTCCTGTCATCAGCAAACAGACAGGATGTAGATGTTGCACGAAGTGGCATGTCGTTGACGTACAGCAATGCCTACCGAGTACCGGTAGCTGAGAATCCTGTTTAGCTGGTTTCCATGAAATCAGTGCCTTCGTAAAAAAAGTTTCCAAGCTGTGCAAATACCCATATTCGGACCCATGTGGTGACATATTTCGTCAAGTTTGGAGTGGTACTTCATCAACATATAACTCCCTAACAATCTTTACAGATTATGGCTGGGAGGCTTATCAAAAGTGTTAGCCATTTAAATGATGTAGACTCATGTGTACTGAAAATGGTTTGCAAAACAAGAAACATCAGTTAAAGGATACAAAATAGAATAATTACTGCTCATTGTCAAAGTGTTTACAGTAATAAAATGGAATAACTACAGACTATTTAAGATAAATATAGCTAGCCCAGTAAATTAATTTTGGTCTAAGGGAAATAATTGTGGGTTTTTTCGAATTACTTCCCTTTGACCATTGTCCGGATCCGAACGGTATATTAGCTATGACCAAACGGTGTTACAGTACTTTTTACTTCAGTTATCGAAAATAAAGAAATGTTGTGAAATCATGTAATATTTATTAATAAGCTAATAACAATTCATTTTGGTGTATTTTTAACATTTATTCCACCATTCTACACGAGTTCAATGTTTTCATACCTCTAGAAGATCACACACAATGACGGGTAAGTCTACCAAATTTACCTCGATCAGATCATCCTACCGGTACATCTAATTGTTACTTTAACGTTGCTATGATGAAACAAACTATACATTGTCGTCTGTGTTGAATGTTCTAAAGGTGTTGTAAGTTTGTTTAGTTGTTAATCTGTCCAAATACAAGATGTGTGGAGACTAACTTCTAGTGAATAATGCACCAATTGGTTGCAACCACGACCCCTGGGATGGGTGTTAACCAGGGAGATGACCATTGTTTTTACCTGCCAGGTTCCTGTTCACTGCTGGTGAAAAATGGGGATTTTTTCTCTGAAAAATACACCTGGGACAATATTTAGTTGTCAAGGGCTAGGAAATACCGGAGATATTATCCCAAAGCAAAATCCCTGCCCATCCCCTGGGGTCGTGAGCCGTGGATGGAACTGACTGATGCATAACACGGACATGACACATGTTTGGTTTCTACTTACATTACATAAACACAGGTGTATAAGACTACAAAACAAACTCCAGTAGTTTCCAACTATATTTTAAGTCTTTCTCAGGGTACAAATTAAAATTGTTTTATTAGTAAAGGTTCCTTATCAGTGAACCATAATTCTGTTTACCAATGATGCCACAATGTCAGTTCACCAACATGACTGCAGTCCCTCAAGAGGACGATCCCAGAAGTCCCCACAGCTTCACCCTTTGATTGGCAGCACATGTTAATGCCTGTATTTCAACACATGTGCGTAGTTCTGAAACTACTCTTTGCTAGCTTGATTAGTTGGTATAGAGCTACAGGTATGTTATTCCTAGAGACTGTTGCCTTACAAAACTACAACTGAGTGCTTAAAAGGGCCATGCTAGGAAACTGCTTGCTTCAAAGAGTTCTGCATTATAAATGTATAGCGGACGAGGCAAAAACATTGGTGAGCACTCATGGCTAGTAGACTATTGCACAGCAGCAAAGTGCTACTGAAGCCGTCTGGGAAAGCCCTTTGTAGCACTCACCTAGCAAAGTACTGAGAAATGGTATGCCATTGGCTAGTGAGACAGATGCATTTTAATTAATTCTTATGGTTGTATGACTAATATGCAAATTGTCTGATCTTTGCATATATTTCCTGGTAAAGATACCTCTATAAAAGTAAAAAAAAACCATCTCTTCAGGCTCAAATTTAACACTGAATCTCATTATATGAACCATTAATGATGGAATCATTAAACACAAGCTAAAGAACTAATCTACTCATTTATTCTGCATGCACCAACCTTAAATATAGACTTTGGCCAAACAAACGTGTCAAGTATATTATTGTTTACTGTAAATACTTCAATATGATTTTTATTTCAGAACATTCCAATACAAGCAGCCTAGTGGTGATTGTGTTGGATACAAACCCAGCTTGGTGGGGACGTCATACAGGTCATGGCAACCAAAAGGTTAACCAGTTTACTTGCTCTCTATGAACCGGTTAATTTCAACTAAGATCAAAACATGCTACCACATTCTGTCATCGTCATTCTTAACAAAAAATGAATCAAAAGTGCAAATGACTGCGATGACATTGAGCATGTGACTGCTACAGCTTCTATCATGTTTTCAAGATTTTAAGACACTTATTGCATGTTTAAAACAAACCTTAATAATACAATTTAGTTCTTAAAAATGTGCGAAATGTACTGGAACAGTACACATTTACAATTGTACTTTGTGAAATTTCTGTATGAACCATAATAATTGGGAATTTGTTCAACAACAACACGTATTTTTTTTTTTTTTTTTTTTTTTGTATGAGCCATATGCACAAATGGAACATGTATTACATAATAAAGAATGATTCCTATATCCAACCTCTTGTGCATTTGGTATTTTAATGGAATGTTGACATCAGGTGAAAAGCAGTGCATTTGGTATTTTAATGGAATGTTGACATCAGGTGAAAAGCAGTGCATTTGGTATTTTAATGGAATGTTGACATCAGGTGAAAAGCAGTGCATTTGGTATTTTAATGGAATGTTGACATCAGGTGAAAAGCGGTGCATTTGGTATTTTAATGGAATGTTGACATCAGGTGAAACATTTGGTATTTTAATGGAATGTTGACATCAGGTGAAAAGCAAACAATACTTCACTATGACCATTTACTATAATTGTTGTATTACAGCTGTGTTTGTCACGATGTGTGGATTCATTGATGGTGTTTGCTATACTTCACTATGACCATTTACTATAATTGTTGTATTACAGCTGTGTTTGTCACGATGTGTGGATTCATTGATGGTGTTTGCTATACTTCACTATGACCATTTACTATAATTGTTGTATTACAGCTGTGTTTGTCACGATGTGTGGATTCATTGATGGCGTTTGCTAACTCCCATCTCATGATGAACCATCTCAATAAAGTGGCTTTCATTGCTGCTCACTCTAACTACAGGTATGTCAACAATACAGGACCAGTATTCACACACCATCTTAAGGGAAAACTTAAATATTTAGACTTGAGACAAGTTAAAAATTGAACTGCACATATTATGCAAGAAACTAAGAATAACCCATATTTTCATGGTCATTATTGTGGTGCATTACTAAACACTTTCAAACAAAGCGAAAAATTGATAATCTTGATTCTCCTGTTTAGCTGAAAATTCTAAGTTTTCCCTTTAGATGCTTTGTGAATACCTCCCCAGTTTCTACTGATGCGTAAGACATTTAGTGATTATCCTGACTGCCCATCACAATGTTTACCAAAACTTTCAAGTTGTATATATTCAAATATTTTTTCAGCTGAATTTAGCTAGTATAGTTAGTAACAGTTTGACATCCGCATTTGTTTCTCCTAACCTATCTACTTCTGTAAAATCATTTAATTTCGATGGGACCCAATTTTGTGGTTTTGGTAAGTTTAGACAATTTTGATGGGACCTTAATTCGTGGATTTTGCATTTCAGGTAATAAATACTAGGACCAAAATAAGTATTCAATGAGATTTGATTTTCAAAGTGAAAGGTGAATCCACACAATTGAATCCCCCACAATATTTTAAGCATACTTTTTTTAAATTGTATACATTTTTCTCAGATCATGTTGTTTTGTGAGATTGGAGCCATAACTTCATGTCACTATTTTATGTATAATATATACCTTTGATCTTTTGCAGTCATTTTATGTATCCGAGGAGACAACAAAGGGAGGCGACTGAGGCAGATATCAGTAATGGTGAAATAAACGATGGCAAATATGAAATGTTTGAAAGAATGAACAATGAAGTTAAAGAAGAAATAAAAAGTCTAATATTAAAGAGTGAGTATAAGTATTTGTTTACAATAGTGTCATATTTTTATTCCCCGGCACCTACTGATGAGCAGGTATAAAGTGATTGTCATGTCCGTTAGTTTGGTGGCCTGTTCGTTCATCTGTCTGTTTGTTACAAAATGTTAAACAAAGCTTTCTAGTTGATTGACTTTTAACTTGTAATAATGGACATGGCTTCCACCAGGGCATAAGTGTTTACTGAACACAATCTTTTTTAATTTTCAATTTAATTATCACAACTTTTTGTGAAAACAAAGTTTATTTCACAAAAAGTTGTGATAATGAAATTGAATATTGATGTGAATATTGTTCAGAATCCTATGAAATGTTAGGAGAGGAGCAATCATATTTACTCTAACAAGGCATCCTCTGGCAGATTGTTTAGGTGTGAAATAACATTGAAGTATCATAGAAAATACAGAATACTTATGTAGATGGATGTGCTACAAGTAAGAATTATATGTGACAAATGTTACTGAAAATGAACTGGGCACAGATTGATATTCTTATATATGAAAATATAGTCCTGGAATTTCATTTGTTTCAATATTAATGAGCATTTAAATAGAAAAAAGATCATAAAAAGTAGGAGTTATGTAAGTTTTTAAATGATGTTATGTGTTCATATTACAGATATGGAAGTAGAGTTTGAGAATGATTCTCTCATTGCTGGAGCTCTGTCTATGGCATTATGTTGTATCCTTTATATTTTAAAACACCTGGTAATCAGTAAAATCCTTGATTGTCATGTTCACTGGTAAATGCAGTAGATTAATCTGAAAATCTTCACAAATTTGCCGTGTGACATGATGCTCCTTTGTTTACTTGAAAACAATTGACTTTACGCCAGAGCAGAGATTGCTCCGCCTGGTTGTTTGTCGAAGGCTGCTTGGTGAAGGTTTTCAAGTTAATCCATTGGACCATGTGATTTTAATTTATCGTTAAAATTGATGTAAAGGGTAAAGTTTGACAACTGGCGTAATGTCAATTGATGGATCAAGAAGAAAATTTATGTTGTTAAATCAGTCTGCAATTGAGAGAAATAATGATTTTTAGTGTTTTAAACTTTTAATGGTATCCAAATCATAATGTTTAAGGATATCAAAGTTCTAAGCATGTGGAATTAAATAGGCACACAATTATGTATATGTTCAGGTACATGTCCTTAATACTAACACACAGATATACATAGAATGGAGAAAGAAAAACCAATTGGTGTTACATTTACATCTAGGATTCTGGTGAGTATAACATACATTTATGCATGTCAAACAAAACTTTTATAGTATTGATTACTTTTCTATTTTACTGTGACCAACATAACTTAGAGATTCATGATGTGTCGTCCTGAGTAAATCTAGCTATTTTTTAACATAATAGTACATGGGAATTTGGTCTTCAATTCTTAGAAATTTTTTTATTTTTATTGATTTTTCTTACAATAAAATATTTATATCTAAAAAGTTACCCCCCACCCAACTGAATACACAATCATATCCATTTTATACATACAGGTTATTAAAGCATCAGAAGATAACCCCGTCCAGTATATGAATCTCATGAATACAGTATTTACAGCTCAAAAACAGGTAACCTCTTTGAATTATAATAGTATCGATAGTGTTAAATTATCTGTATTATTATAGTCTTTGTACTAGAATTTAAAATAGCCTGCGTCATCTAAGTACCTTAGTCTGTATTTGGTGTCACTAGTTTGGGTAGTAATATGTTCCTTTTTGACAGGTGGAAAATTTTATTTTGGTCTAAGTACTAACATGTTTGTACTGGTTGACTACAGGAGAACTTGATAGGTCAATGACTACCATACATGTAGGACTGATAAACAGTATTGAATACTATTCCCCAAAATCCGGAGGTCATCAACCAATTTGGCAGAGAAATGTCCGATAACCACACAAAAAAGCAAACATTTGCACTAGTATTAGTGTTTAGCAATGCAGATTTTATGACAATAATGTTAATTTAGTTTTTAACGTCCCACATATACGTGCACAGGGTTTCAAGTAGTTACAGAGTGTCCTCTTCATTAAATAGAAGTTGTAGGTTCAATCAGGAACCGTCTAATTCAATGGATTAAACGGTTCCTGGTTCAATACCTGGTAGTAATCAATCATGCTATATATCCCTGGCTAGAATGAGAATGTCATAAGTACAACGTCAATATTTTGAAAAAACAAGAAAATGTCTGAAAACTACTCTTAATGTATGGTAAAAACAATTTTTTGGACATCAGTTTGACATGTTCCAATTTCCATGAAAATAAACTCATAAGAAGGGCATTGTAATAAAGATTTCAAATATGTCTTGTCTTATAAGGTCGTAAGTAGTAGTTACAACTTTAGTAGTTAGTAGTTGTAAGCCAGCGATAATATAGAATGTCTAACTGTTGATGTGATGTCGTACTCTGTATTGATGGTTGATACATACATCCCTATGATGGTTTATATTACAGAACGTGGTTATTGATGCTGGTATTCTAGACAATGACTCGAGTTTATTACAACAGGTTAGTTGTCATGTTTTTCTGTATGTTTTCCACATGATGTAGCAAAGTTTGTCTGTGCTTGTTTTCCTTACGCACTGGTCCGATTTCAAAAACCAAGCCTAGTTTTACTTATTGTGAGGAATATTAATTGGTAGGGCTGTAACGGTATACCGCGGTACACGAAAGACCGCGGACTTCAGTCCCACACGGTTCACGGTACAAGAGTTGCAAATTTCGGTACGGTTCGGTATAAGCTTTTTATGAGTAAAATAATATTCAGAGGACGAAAATGTCTTAAAGCCCTCTGATTATGTATAATTATCATGCATTACTCGTTTTAATTGTATCAAGATATGTCTCATATTGTCGAAATTCATTTAGAATTGGAATTGATGGCCACATAATACAAAATGTAATTGCGGTTATAAAATCAACTAATTCATTGTCACTTAAAAATTGTAGTAGTTTAAGCTGCTGTTAGAGAATATTGTATCATACCGAAATATACCGAACCGTTAAAAAATTTGACGGTACGTATCATATCGTGAGGTGAGCGTACCGTTACAGCCCTATTAATTGGGGTGAATATATAAGTTATGGCCCTTTGTGCGAAAGATAATTTGGGCCAAAAACCTATGTTCTGTTCTTTTCTATAAACAAAAGTGTTAAAGATGAAAAATTTACATTCCACCTATTTCCACATCATCAAGCAATAACCAAATTTTCATAAACGATAACTGTGTTTTAATATCCGAATCCTTTGGATTAAATTTAATTTTTCTCTGGCCCTAGAAGGGTTGTTTATTTTTCCTTTTTTGTGGTTAGAGTTTTACAGTCTTGATAGTGAACTTGTAATTGTTGTATTTCAGGCGTGTGATATAACTGGAGGCGTTTATCTCAAAATTCCACAACCGCAGGGTCTACTTCAGTATCTATTGGTAAGTTAATATATTATCTGTAGCATAGCGTAGAGTGGAGTCACGGTGGGGGATCCAACATATCGATACCAAAATGGGTTACGCATAATTTCATATGTCGAACTTCCTGGTCTACATATGTTGTACACATTTCGACGAAAAAAATGTAAGATTCTTATTTGTTATTGGTTAATGTTGAAATCAAATTGTTTTGCCCAAATATCTCAATGCAGTGCCACCCTTTATACATTTCCAAACATGTACGTGTATTTATCTTATCTGTACGTGTAGCAATAACGGAGAAAAACTGATTCTCCGTCAGGCGGTGTGGCTGAAAATTCGCCGCAGTTTGATCACCACGAGAAACTATTTTGTATTTTTACCTCATTTGTTTGATTATTGTTACAGAAATATAACACACCTTTCATTACACGCATGTTTAAAATTTAACAGCGATTTGATGCTTAGAAAAATATTTATTGTAAAAAAACAGCATGCTCTACATATGTTGTACGTGTTTTCCATATGTTGGATTAAAAATGTTTAATTTGCCGATTTTATTTTGAGTTTAAATGGATTTCCTGGAAAAAAATCGAAACTGAAATATGTTTAAGTTATCATGCCACCATCGATGAGTGGTATATTGCTTTTCTGGTGACTGTCCGTTTGTCTGTCTGTCTGTCGTTAGACCAAATGCTTTCCGTTCAACAACTCCAGAACACTTTGCCCTATGATCTTTAAACTTTGCATGAAGGTTGATCGGAAACAGTCGATGACTCCTAGATATTTTGAGGTTATCAGGTCAAAGGTCATGGTCACTGTGACCTTAACCATTTTTAGACCAAATGCTTCCGTTCAAAACCGAAGAACGCTTTGCCCTTGTATCGTCAAACTGTACGCGGAGGTTAGTCAGTAACAGTAAATGAGGTCAGGGTTTGCAGAAATCATTTTATTAATAGTACTTGTCTGTTTGAGCGTCGATGAATTCTTGTTGAAATTAGTCGAAGAATCAAGATAACATATAACTGTTGGGTTTTTTAAAAAAAAAAGATGAAGAACACTTGGGTATCTACACCTCCGTGTGGTGTTAATAAGGTCAAAATTTAAATCGCATACCTCGTTTTTATCACTGATTATCTCTTGTAAAAACTTCCTGACTGACGCTGTATCGACCAACGCCAGGTTATCTTACTCAGCGTCATGCATAATCAGATTGATATACAAAAACTTCAATTTCAATGCATTCCAGTAGATTCATACCAAATCGGACTATCACAATTACCTGTCTTTCTAAGAACTAATTTGTCATTTTACTGCAAACACCTCCTGATATGTAGTGTTACCTTAATTGGCTCAAAGTTCAGAATAAAGTCATTCAAATGTATCAGTCAATGTATCGCACTAATGCATTGACCTTGAATTTGAGTTAAAACAATGAGTTACCTAACGGCAATCAACATTTTTATTCTTGGAAGAAACGTGAAAAAAATCAGAATTTTACATAGAAAATAACACCAATATGTAGCCGATTGTCTAATTAAGAAAATTAGTATCAACATGATATGCTTCAGTTTTATAATAAAGAAGTTACGTACAATTCAGCGATCAATCTGCCGTCAGTAGATCCATTTAAAGTGTATAGAGCTATATCGGAAGATATTTTTTTTTAAAGTTTCATAAACTGAAAAAACAATTATGCTTTCATATCCATTAGATCATTTTTCGCTTCAGTTTTAACAGAACAGAACAGAACAGAACATACCTTTTATTAACCCAAATCGTAATTACGACACATGAGTATACTGTACATAATGCATGTTACATATATAAATATAATATAATGCAGTCATGGTGAAGTAATGGCAATTGAAAAATAATAGATGATACTAATATGATGGAAATCTTAACAATTTTAAACAATAGATGGCTCGCCAATGTCTAATGAAGAGTGGGTAAAGAGGGGAATAAAACTCATAGTGATTTGAAATAAATGAATCTAAATAAATTCTAATGATTCTAAATAAAGTCTTAATAAGTATGGATAATTATGTTTATCCGTTGGTTTAGATTTAGTAAATTACTTAAATATAATTAAATATTTAAACGGAGCAATACATTTAGTTTAACATTCATGATATATACAGAGTACAGTATGGTTTTTTACCAATTTGTTCATTCACGCTCTCATACACAACCAATCACAACTTGCTCTCTATATCTACGCACTATATCATCCCTCTTATTCACATAGACAATAACACAATCAATACATGCAGTTTGTAAACACGTTAATTGAATATCAATATTCAAATCTGACAAGTTTTGAAATAAACTATAGCTTTTCTTTGGGTTTTCCAAATTCTTATTTTATACCTGTCAGAAAAGGACACGTGACATATGACGTACCGTGAAATAAGCACAGAATCTTGTCAATTTCAAGAAAATAACCACGAAAAGCATGTATTTTAAAAAGAATGTGTGTGGAAAATGGATGGCCTTCTTTGGCATATTTAAGTGAAAATAGTAGATAAATTATTCAATCGTAAGTGTTATATAATATATATTATCGTCAGGGATACTTGTAATATGAATGTGCAGTTATTATTCAATTGTGAATGGAATTTAACTTCTAATACTTGGAATAATCTTCAGATGGTGAGTGATCTTGACCTAGTTTTAAACATTCATTTTTGAGTTGTCCATTTAAATTACACAACAGCTTTTTATATCAAATATATATTAGTAGTGTCAGATATATTATAATACAGTAGCTATAATATTTTAACTATAATATAAACTTGGTTGAACAAGCAGTTAAGATAGAGTGTTAGCAATAAGTTTGCTGTTTTGTGCTGGTCAGCTATATTCTTGGGTTAAAACATCAAGGATAATTTTGATAAAACGACATAATGGTGTCAGTAGTTTTTTGTTATGGCTGTTTAATAGTTCCTTAAATTTTCGATTACTTGGGTTTTGATAGAAGTTGTTTGGAATATATTTATTTCTTGGTGTATTGAAGAAAGGGCAGACCAATAAATAGTGTAGTTCATTGCCAATTTCATGTCTATCACAGAGTGTGCATAGTCTTTCTTCTATGACAGTCCCTTCCCATCTGCCAACTTCAATTGGCAGATAGTGGTTACTTGTGCGAAATTTTAGGAGTTGAAGATAATCCTTTCTGTTTAGGTCTAATAAGTATTGTTCTAACTGTATAGATTCCTTAATTAATGAGTAGTTTGTTCCTTCGGAAGATGACTCTAAAGATGCATTCCAGTGTTGATAATATTGATCTATTAGAACCTGTTTAATACTATATTTTATGTTACTTTGTGGTAATGTATTTTGATTATTCCATATATCCATTCTGCCAGTCTCGGTGAAGATTGATTTAATGTGATTGACCCATTTTGATGTAAATTTTGGTATATTCATCATAATTGTATAAATTTTATATGCAAGTTTATTCTGATTCCCTGTTACAAGTCTTGTCCAGAACCCTATCATCTTACTTTTAATAATAATTTCTAATGGATATCTTCCTAGTTCTGCTCTTAGCATGTATAGTGGAGTATTCCTTCTTAAAGAAGTGATATATCTAAGAAATTTACTATGGACTTGTTCTATCATATTAATATTTTCATAGCCCCACACTTCACAATTGTATGTAAGAATAGGTACAATTGTATGGTCAAATAGTTTCAATACTAGATCAATTGGTAGATTGCAGTTTTTTATTCTTGAGTATAGTAGGTGCATAGCTTTCTCTGCTTGTTCTACAAGATGTTTTTTTGCTTTGGTAAAATTACATGTTTTATTGAAAAATAAGCCTAGATACTTGTAGTGATCTACTATATCAATATTTGTCCCACCCATTGTAAAAGAATATTGTTGTGTGTTCCTACACCCAAATACAATTATTTTAGTTTTACTTATATTGACTTTTAGCTTCCACTGATTACAGTAATCTAGGAAATCATCTAAACATTTTTGGAGAGAAATGACATTATCACTAATAAGAATTGTGTCATCTGCATATAAGAGTAGCATGATGTGCAGAATGGGCAATATTTCGGGTGTAAATTGGTTTACATCTATACCATGATTGTTATGTTGTATTAAGTAGTCCTCCAGGTCATTTAAAAAGAGTGTGAATAAAATAGGAGAGAGATTTTCCCCTTGTCTTACTCCAATGCCACATTGAAAGAAGTCAGATCTAACTGTTTGATTATTTTCATTGCTATTTATTTGTATGCATGATTTTACATTTTTGTACATGTTATGTATCATACTAAAAAAGTTACCTGTTATATTACTGTTCAAAAGTTTGTTCCACATTCCAAATCTCCAAACTGAGTCAAAGGCTTTACTAAAGTCAATGAAAGCACAGAATAGTTTCAATTTATGATGTCTTAGGATTTCTATGATAGAGTTTCTTTCTGTGATTTATTGGACATGCAAACTGTCCATTTTCATACGAAAGTGTTCTAGAACACCCTATGAAACTATAAGAATCGTATATTTTTCGACGATTAATACAAAGTACACAGACCCCATCCAAACTTTTAATTTGCAATTAAGGTAGTCTAGTATCATACTTAAAACGATGCAAGTAATTATTTTGACATTGAATGAATGTTAGAATATAGCTCTATACACTTTAAGTTTGATGATAGGACTGCTCGAACTCTTCATTCCTATATTTCGGGCCACCGATTACTGAACATGTTTTGCCTAATTAGTGTATTCGTAAGTGTGTAGCTTTAACGAAAAGGGAACGGCATAAATATACATAACAGGTCTAGTCTGCAATTAGCAAACATTTTGATTAGTTAGATATGCAGACATTTGCTGAAACGAAAATACATGTAAGTGCGTAAATAAGTTGGTGTAACGAATACGAAATGATATGAAGGTAACTTAAACAGATTTGAGTTTGTGTTTTTCCAGGAAATATATTTAAACTCAATATAAAAGCTACAAATTAAACATTTTCAATCCAACATATGGAAAACACGTACAACATATGAAGAGCATGCTGTTTTTTTACAATAAATACTTTTCTAGCCAACAAATCGCCGTTAAATTTGAAACATGTGTGTAATGAAAGGTATGTTATATTTCTATAACAAAAATCAAACAACTGAAGTGAAAATATAAAAGATTTTCTCGTGTTGGTCAAACTGTCGCGAATTTTCAGTCACACCTCCTGACGGAGATTCAGTTTTTCTTAGTCATTGCTACACGTACAGATAAAATAACTACATGTACATGTTTGGAAATGTATAAAGGGTGGCACTGCATTGAGATATTTGGACAAAACAGTTCGATTGTAACATAAATCGATAACAAATAAGACTTTCGTATTTTTTTCGTCAAAATGTGTACAACATATGTACACCATGAAGTTCGACATATGAAATTATGCATAACCCATTTTGGTATCGATATGTTGGATCCCCCACCGTGGGAGTGTTGTGTTGTTTAGTGTAGCACCAAATAGTGTAGAATTGTGTTGTGCTACGCTTTGTTGTGTAACGCTGTGTTGTGTAACACTGTGTGGTGTTGCATAGTTCTTATATTGGTCAAGGTCATTCAGGAACTATATATAAGACATCTAATTCGCCTGACCTCAATTTGACCTTACACTTATAGAAATTCTTGGTAAACCCAAATTTACCATTTAGTCTCGCATTAATATGGCTTGCTTTAAAGCTATCATATTTGCATGAATGTCGAATTTGAGCAGTCTTTATACACCTTTGTCACATGGCACCAGTGATTTACGCAGGTTGTTTCATGGAAAATATATTCTTCACATATAAACTATTTTAACTATAGATATAGGTTGACTACCTACTATACCCATTCTGAAGGTGGTTCATCGGTTCCAAAGGTTACACATTACTAGGTATCCTATCTGAAAACTGGTTGGGGACTAATAATTCCATATTCTCTTTCATACAAGACTAAAGCTCCTTTCTCAATTCTCTAGCTTAGAATGAGAAGGTCGTAAGTGCCACTTACAATCTTATAAGGCTAATGCATATTTGAAATCTATATCTTAAGGGGCTTCTTATGAGGCTATTTTTATGAAAATCGGAACCTGTCATATTGACCAAACTGAAGTTGAAAAAGCTTGTTTTACCATAGGTAAAGAGTGATTGACAGACAGTTTTTCTTGTTTTCTCAAACCATTGATTTCGTAGTTACCACCTTCTAATTCTAAACCAGCAAATTGTCAGACAATGGATAAACAACACTCATGAAAGTGTAAGTCAGACCAAACAGTGAAACTGGCTGACACATGGTCAAGTTTGCTGTTCAATATCAATGAATGTGGAGGGGGATTTTAGCTGTCTTTTCAACTGCCTTGTGTATACATATGCTAGTAAATAGATCTTCAACATACAAGTGCCACTGAAAACAGCTGACCATTAACAATTAATATTGAACTAATCTGTGTTTTTATTTGAAATTGATCGTATATTAAGGTTGAATGGGCCTAATACAGAATCTCCTTCTGCAGAGTACTGAAGTTCAGTAATTTTCGAGTATTTCATTATTCAAAATGTTAACTGCATTGTGTAATTTTAGATCACATGACTTTCCTTTTATCCGGATTAGTTAAGTGACCATGTGTATTCTTATACTACATTTTTTTGTGTGATGTATAACATTATACTAGTACTACATGGGTGTGTTTTTCAAATAGAATGTTATGTATTTTGCATTATTTGTGTCATGTGATATAAAGAATCTTTCACTCCTTGTCATTTGATATATTTATACTAAACTAAACTAAAGGAAATATTATTAAGCGGCTTGTAATATAAAATTTCCAGGACTCACTTATAAATTGACAACTCATGATAGATCCTCTATATCTAAATTTTTTTCAAATCAGGGATTTTTCGAGTTATCCACTGAGAGTTCAAGGTAGATATTATCATTTCATTTAAAAGAAATCAATTAGCATAAACAAAATCGGTCACTCTGCAGGGTTGAAAAAGTAGATTTATAATTTGAGTAAAATAATTGCTGAGTAATAATCAGATAATAGTTCACCTTTATTCTGTGTTAAACCACTGATAAGCTTTAAATTATGTTGTAATCTTCCTAAGCTATGATTTGTCTATGTAACATGAATTGTTTCTGATTATCTTGCATAGTCCCCTGTCTCCTCCCTGGGTTATTATGCCTTTGTCAATACATAAATAGTCTTTGTTTACTATAATTCATTTATATTTCAAAACCCATTCAGTATTGAAAGGGGAGGCTACTTATGAAGATTGTAATTATAATCTCTCTATTGTACACATGGTTGTCTCCCTTCAATGGTGTTATTTTAATCTTTGTATTTAGGGTTTTCATTATATCTATTAATTTCAGATTGGCAGGAAAAACTACCAATTTGCTCAGGACCCCTTCTAAAGTCATTGTTAAAAAATCTTTTATTTTAAAACAAAAACTGACCGACCAAAGACATTTGAATCAGCAAATTCAGCAATGGGTTAATAATGAACAGCCTGTAGCATCATTTATCACTCTATGATTACTGTGTATGATTTCATCAATACCGAGTGATGAAGGCATCTATATTGAATCATGATTGATAACTGTGTATGGGTTGATATTGATTCTGTCTGGTATGATGGGTCTCAGTAGATTTATTACATCCACCAGTTTGCTTTCTCTATTAAATAATCAATAACATCTCGAACTAACTGATATATACACTAGTACAGATTTATACCATATTGAAGTTGAGGGTATTATTTTTACATTCCACCTTTAAGTTAATATAGCCTCAAATTATGTTGCAAAATATATTTAATAATGAAAATCTAAAATTAAGAAATCTCAAAATTATCATTTTACCAAAACTCATGAAATATAATACCCATGAAAATAAACAATTTCACAGTATTTTACTCGTCACTTATGGTAGTAAATAATTAGTGAATTAATTATATTGATAATTACCAGTAATTAATACATAAAAATGAACTTATTTCATATTCATTTAAATTATCTAATTAAAAGTTATTAATATATTTGTTAATTATTAATTGATTAATTACTAAAAAATTTGAATGAAAGGATTACGCAAGCAAACTCTTCTGATAATGTTAAATCAATTGATATATTTAAGTAGCATACATACACATACAGGTGTATAGTTTAACTCTATACTCTATACATTATTCATGTTCATTCTATGATCTCACTGTACAAAAATCAAACAAGAAAGAGACATGTCACTATTCAAGTCCAAGATCATTTCTCTTCAGATATTTTCATTATTATAATATCCCAGTGTGTCATTAGTGTTGCAATCGAGTGTGGCATTTGTCCAATTAAATGAAGTGATTATTTGTAACCTGCTATCAGCTGTCCGAGCATGCTGTAGCAATCATACAGGATGACTAACACTGGTTGTGACTTGTCCAGACATTTAAATGTTCATGTTTACTTTTGCTCTGGCTTGTATAATCATGTCTATACTGATAGCTCTCACCCTGGCATACTCCCAGCTTTCCACCGACATGTCACACATTGTTCAGACTTTGTCCGATTTTGTCGAGACACAGCACAATCTCGTCGAGACAAGGCACTATCTTGCAACAGCAACAATTTTTTATAAAACTACCCATTTCAAAAGGTTAAAATTAATGAAATTTGCTGTTTCCAAGCATTCTTGAGGTTTCACATAGTTGTTTGTGCTGTAAGTATGGGTCAATTGAAAAGTTTATTTCATTTTGCTTTGGTTTACTGATTCTTAGCCTGAAAGCTGCCCAGAACCCACTTGCAACATTTCTATAAACCATGAGAGTATACCTCTGGACCACCTGAATAAAGGTACCTATTTGTATGAAGACAATACCCATTCCATATGAATTTTGTTGATCAATGAATGATGATCAATTTTAAGTTATCTGGTCTTTGACCTGCAACCAGAGGGTGTCTTAATTGTGCATGCAGGGGGCATGTCCCTGACCCTCCCATGGATAAAATGCCACAAATGACCCTAAACTATGTTTGCGCTACCATGCATTAATAAGCTCGCGTCAATTTTGGCTATTATTTTTGTTGATTAAATAAAAGTGGCTATTAATTTAAAATGGACAGTGTGAGCCCTGGTCTTGTATATTTATAAATGTTTGATATGAGATTGTATTATTTGATATGAGAATTTATTGTGAGTCTGATTTACTTATATTCACTTATTAATATATAAATGTAACAATCATGCAGAATGATTACAGTCATTATTATGACATTGATACAGTAACAGGCTGGTTTGAAAGACAGGTAAAATAAAACAAAAATATACGCTCTGAGAATTTAGCACCAATTTGGAGCTGGAGTCCAATATCAAGCCAGTTATGAGTTTGTGATTCAACTTGACAAAAAGTTGAATTTGGATATGCTTTCGAGCCAGCTATGAGTACGTTATTTAGCTTGATAAACATTGATAGTTTTACCTGCGCGTCCTGAGTCCTTGACTAACAAAAATCAGTGAGGATGCAAAGTTTAAAATTATGTGAGTCCAAATAATGCATTGAGAGTCTTAAAAATTAATTTTGAAGAATACTTCATATCTTAATTATAATCAGTACTCTGGTTTTCAATCATAATAGTGTTAAAAGAAGCCAGTGTTCCACGTTTCTTTAACATGTTACTTTAAGGTTATAAACACTAAAGCTTATACGCTGAATGGGTCAAGGTCCCCCCGGGTACTACTTCACTGTACCCGGGGTACTTTGAAGTATACTTCACCGTACCCCGATTTCACAGATAATACTTCACCGTACCCCGATATACCCAACCGTACCCGGTTTACAGCGCGCCAAAAATCGATGTCGTAAAATAATAGAATAACGTAAACGGGGGGCCATCGCGCCATTGAAAAAAATATTGTTTATAAAAATAAAATAAAATATTTTTTATTCATAAGTACGTATCCAGCGGAGAAAAGGACGAAGAATAAGTGAATATTCAGGCTGGTGGAAACGAATTGAACACTATTTGCATACACATAATCTATTGAAAGATATAAATAAAGTGCGCAAAAAACGTCAGTGTTTTGATTACAGACTTTGTTCCCAATCGTAAAAGCTCGGCCATTTCCGTTTGTCTCCAGTATTTTCCATTGGATAAAAACAGAGGTGATCAGAATGACTTTGTTCCAAGCGTAGTCACGTGACCATCACGTGATCGATTTTTACAACAATGAAATCATTAATTAGAAATTCGAAGGTAAAACAAAATAAATATTATGGGTCGAAGTACATGTATACCAAAACGAAGTCTTCCTACCTTTCTTTCATGTATAAATGTTGTGTTCGGCGATCAAAATCATATCAAATTAAATTTTTTCAGCAGTAAAAATGGGGTACCGTGTAAGCATCCTGGGGTACGGTGAAGTATACTACTAAGTACCCGGGGTACGGTCAAGTATACTTCAAAGTAACCAGAGTACGGTGAGGTAGTACCCGGGGGGGACCTTGACCCATTCAGCACCACTAGATGTCTATGCGGACCAAAGGCAGATACTCTTAAAAAACTTTGCAGCGAATTGAAATGGGGTATGTCTTGACAAATTCGCATCAGATTAATGAAATTGGGATTAAATGCTTTGTATGCATGTATGTGATGTAGTGAAATGGTTTTATTCGGAAATATTTGGTATTCTGGCTTACATATGCAAGAGAAAGTAGGGTTGGGGCATACGGACAAAGAGTAAATACGTACATGTGAGAAGATTGTTCACTGCTTTGACGAACCAAATTTTTCTTATATGATACATGACGCCCTATTGTTTTTTATTTTCCTGAAGCTGGATGCTATTTCTATTGGTCCCAATGGACAAAAAGTTGACATATTTTGGTTGACCTTGGTCACTTTACATTAAGTTAAATAACAATTCTATTTGGTGGTTTTTTACCTTAAACATGTAATGAAATGTTTGGACGCTGGACTCGTTCTTAAATTTTTGTACTCGTACATTTGCAAGTTATTGAGTCCCAGGACTCATTCGTTGAAATTTGTGAAAAAAATCACGGGATAAATATTTAATTTTAAGCAGCGTTCGAACTACGAGCCAGCTATGAGTTTGTTATTCATCTCGATTAAAAAAAACTTATTTCTAGCTGGGTTTGAATTGTGAGCCCGCAATTAGTTTGTTATTCAACTTGTTAAAGAAAGTCCATTTCATGCTGAGTTGGAATTTCTTGCCACTAACGTTATGAGTTTGTTATTTGTTTTAATGTAAACGCAAATTTCAAGAGTCCAAACCAGCTGTGAGTTCGTTATTCCACTTTATAAATGTCAAATTTCTAGCCGAGTTCAATTTTCGAGCCAGCTATGAGTTTGTTTTTCAACTTGATAAAATGACAAATTTCACGCCGAGTTTGAATTTCGAGTTCGTTATTCCTCATAATTTGAGCACGAATTTCGAGTTGATTCCAAATTTCAAGCTAGCTTCATGTACATGTGCTCGTTATTCAACTTTCTAACCTTACGTTTCCAGCTGATTATGATTTTCTAGCCAGCTATGAGTATGTTATTCAACTTGATTCAACAAGTCAAATTTTGAGCTGAATTCGAATTTCGTGCCAGCTACAAGTTAGTTATGCAATTTGATAAAAGGTCAAATTTCGAGTCAGCTATGAGTTTGTAGACTATGACGTGATTATAGTTAGGCTGTTTTCAAATTCAGAAAAATGTTATTTATAAACTTGTAGATATTGTAAGATGCCTGCTGCCCAGTAACAGTCTGGGAAATAAGTCAAATTAAGGTATATTTACTTCTATTCCATGTAGAATGCTAAGTCATTATAAGGAGATTGTCATAATTCCATTTTATGCATGTAAATGATGTTTTTGCCTTAAATAACATTATATCGGTGTAAAGAAATTTATAGGTAAGATTGGCACAGTTGTTTCAATTATCCTACTTTTTGTGCTTTTCAATAATTCACTTTTATTTATTAAAACATTGTGAATGTTTGAAACTTGCACCAAAGTTAGCCATACATATGATCGAACATTGAGCCTAGAAATCCATTTTCCATTTTCTCCTAGATCTATGTGTGGTGGATATTATATTACATTGTATTACCTATTGAAATACAAGCTATACAGATGTATGTTGGCTTACTCTTGTTTTGATATAAACTATTATTGTACTAAGGATAGCCTGATAAGCCAGTGCTACCCCTACAGCTGTCAGAATTAATTGGGTAATTACATGCCCACTACAGAATGACCTGTTAATAGATATCAATTTCCATGGCTCACCAGGGTGTAGAAAGGGAGTTGGGGCTAGTCCTATAACTGTAAGTATTATTCACATATCTAAGGTGAAATCATATAAAACTAATGGAATTCCTATAAAACCTTAGGTAAATATATCAACATAAGGAATATTTTCCCCTTAGGAGCTTTATGAATACGGGCCCAGTCCTGTAGACTTGTATCACTTTATTTGGGTTTTAAAATGTCCAGCATGTTTCAACAAGTGATGGAGTATTATCATATTGGATATTGATTGTGGGACCATTCCTAGTTGTTATAGAAAAGTCCTCTATAGAGTCAGTACAAATTTAAATGATAACAGTTATAAACATACGCTCTTCCATCAGGTAAACTATGTTTATCTAGATTTAAGTGGGTATACCGGAGTTAAAAAGAGTCCCTGCTATTCTTTCCAATGGGATAGTTCCCTCATTAGTATTTCTTATTTAATCAACGGTAGCTTGTACTAACTACTGATAGGAGATAGTGATTATGTAGATTAACATCTGATATTGAGGGAGTATGGTGGGAAATATTGAATTATTATTATATTGAGTATTTACCCTTTACTCAAAAGCAACATTCTTATAGGCATCTAGAGTACAAACATAGCATAGCCCTCTCTAAAGCAACAACCTCTCTTTAACAACTTCAAAATTACGATAGACAAACATTTACTATGAATTTAACCTCTGTCGAGCAACAACCTCTTATTTAAGAAATAATTTAGACAGAACCATCACTATGGACATTTTACTAAAATCAGAAGGCCTAAATCTTCACACCACGTTTCCATGACAACAAGACCTCAGTGGCAAAAATCATTAAAAATTAATATATGATGTTTCTCTACAACATAAGCGTACTTTCGACGGATTCTGTGACATGCCATTTCCCAAAAAGTAAAA
Source organism: Spisula subtruncata (assembly GCA_963678985.1). Taxonomy (NCBI): domain Eukaryota; kingdom Metazoa; phylum Mollusca; class Bivalvia; order Venerida; family Mactridae; genus Spisula; species Spisula subtruncata. Next base: position 3,381,991 of record OY787672.1, read on the forward strand.
AAGGTTACATACAATGCATATTAACAGTCAGTATTTTTGGTCCCAAAAAATATTTAAGGGGCCTGAGTTCCATTATAATATGGTATTGCAAAAGATGTATAAGTTCCTTTAAGGATGGTCTCAAATCTTGTCTCATCCGTCACATCATCATATAAAATTGAAAGCATGTAACAGATATGATGTAAATGAGGTACAGTGCATTCAAACAAAGACCTAAATTACACCGATTGGAAACAGTAACCAAGTCATGCAATACCTCGTGGCAGGTCTTCTGAAATCACGCAAAATCTTGTCCATTTTTAAAACCTTATATCTCCTGCTCTAATTTACTAACGGAAAATCGAGTTAGTCTTTGCAATGGATTTATTATAAATAATTCAGCTTTAAAATGATAACTCATTTATTGAAATCAGTCAAGAAATAAAACAGAAGACTCCGAAGAGCCAGACCTAATCTCATTTTCATCAAATTATTGTAAATTCCAAGTTTATCCAAAAATATCTGATTTCCTCATTCAAATCTAATTTTCTGTACGTATTTTATAAGAGGTAAACAAAAATGAGTTACTTCATGTAGTAGAAGAAACTAAGCTCTTTAACATGACACATTGTCCATTAAAACTGGATGACTAAATAAAGCTTTATGCACAATAACTAAATCTGCTGCCTGTTATTTTGTGTTTTCTCTAAATTTTCGGTAGAGCGTCCAATCTGTGTAATTTAGGTCTTTGATTCAAAATTAAATGAAAAAGGTATAAACATTGGCTCGTCCTTATCTAGGTCTAACAGGGTGTAACTGATTTAACTGTAATCCTCACTATTCTTTCGAATGGGATAGTTTCCTTATTAGTATTACTTATTGAATGGACTACATGAGTTGATCTGTTTCTCTATCTTCAGTGGGTATATTTACCGGACCCGTCTACTCGAGAACGTCTAACATTACCACCTAGAGCACAAGTTGATTACAGGGCAGCTTGCTTCTGTCATAGAAATCTCATAGATATTGGTTATGTTTGTTCCGTTTGTCTATCCAGTAAGTATATTCATAATATTTTATCTTTATAAAACTACCCATGGACAGATCCAGAGGCTTGAACCCCTTTCCCTGTACATTTTATTTTTAAAAATGTGGTTATATATATATTAACACTGTACGACTAAGAGATCAGGACAGCCCTCTAGGCAACATAGCTGGTCGGTCCTATTTCTGTAAAACATGAGGACCCTAATGTGCTCACCTGAATACAATGGTGCTTAAGCACAAATCTTACCCAGTAGCAAACGAGGACAGACAAAAGAGTGATCAATATAGCTGGTATGTCCTCCCGAGAAGAATTCCAGGATTGGAGGCAACCAGGTTTCTTTCGAACACAAATTTAATTGTTTTTCTGACATTTTATGTATGTTATATTTGACATACTGTACACAATATAGCCTACTATCATTTTACAAATTCATATAGAGAATATTGCAAGCATATAATTGACATGTTTTATTTTCTATTTTCAGTATTTTGTTCATTCAGTCCAATCTGCTCCACTTGTCAGTAAGTATCCAACTGTTAATTATTTGTTTGTTTATAACAATAACTTGATAATTTCAGAGCTACTTTCACATTTTAACAATAATTTGATAATTTCAGAGCTACTTTCACATTTTAACAATAATATAATCATTTTAGAACTACTTTCACATTTATAACTATAACTTGATTATTTCAGAACTACTTTCACATTTATAACAATAATTTGATTATTCCAGAACTACTTTCAAGATAGTAGCGCCACCAAAACTAACGAAAAAGAAATCAAAGAAATCATCTTGATATCTTCCCTGGCTGACCAGAGGTGAAAGATATCTACCAGCGTGTTCAGTAAAACTCTCCAGACCCAACATTCATTGCTAGAGATGTTAGTGTATGGAAGCAAATTAGTTTTCAAGATTCAGACAGAATTTTGTTTTCTGTCTTGATCTGGGCTGTTATGTGGTATAGGTGAAAGAGATATGATTAAGTGTTCAGTATAAGATAACCCTAGGATATAACTTTCAGGGAAGGATTTTCTAATGTGTTCTGTATAAGAGGCCATGAGCCCCTGATCAAACATTCTGTACTAGAGTTGATAACTGTATGGACAGAGGTTTGTTTAATAGAATGAGACACACAATGGTTTCTGCTTCGATTCGTACTGTGGAATACGGTTAACCAAGAAAATGGTTTGCATGATTTAATTGGGCTCTGTTCGCAAGTGATAGAAATTCTTGAAATTAAGAAGCTGTGAAAGTTAATATGAACATCGCAGGAGACTTAAAAAAGTAGTTGCGAATATGCCAACGATCCGCAAAACACAAATGTTGGTAAATTGGTTTACAGTAGATGAAAGAGATTTGCTAGAGTGTTCAGAATATAAAATTCTATGAGCACCAAGTCTAGCATTCTGTGCAAGAGCTATTTGTGTATGGGAATGTTTCCAGAAGCAGGCTATTTTTGTCTACCGATTATGTGTTATCCGTTCTGTGGAATTGATAAAGGAAGGAGATCTACTTGTTAAGTATATGTAGCCATGAGAGCTAGATCTTATATTCCGTGCAGGAGATATCTGATATTAGATTTCAAGACTCGGACTGGCTCGTTTTCTGCTAGACTGATACTTGTTATCTTCTTTTAATATCTGTACTGTGGTACCGGTAAAGAAGATTGACTGATTTGAATAAGAGGCCATGAACCACGGATCTGTCATTCTGACCTGTGCACCAGTTTCTGCAGCAGAGAAGATGGCTGAATTTGCTTCAAGAGACGACATACGTGTACTATAATAATAATGCTTATGAATTGTTAAATAAATACCTGATACAAGTGATCATTCTATGTATGTCTGTCTTCATGGTAAAGTGATTGGAGTATTGATTCCAGTTCCATCCCAGCTAGTAACTTGCAAGTCACTATACACAATGCATGGGCCTTATTCACCAACGTTATAAGTCTAAAACTCGGACTTGGAATTAAAATTAACAACATTTATAATCACTGCCATTTCTATGCTACTAGATTTAACCAATGGAATGTGAAATTTTATTTGATGTTACCCACTGAATATGTATACCCATTTATATCGAAATGGTACATCTATAACAACATGAAAACGAATAGAACATTTGGCAATATAAAGTCCAAGTCTGAGACTTACAGTATTAGTGAATAAGGCTCCTGGAATAGTTCCCTTGCTAAATGCTACATACAGGGTGTTTCATAATATCTGTCCCCATTACAATTAAATGTCAGGAGTTCATATATGATCTCAACTGATAACTTCATACATCAATAGAAAGCCAACATTTCAAAGTTTTATTCACTATATAACATGGCAATGTTTCTTTCAAAGCAACCCAGTAACAAAGATTCTTGCAAAATGTCATTTTTCGATAATTGTCAAAATGACGATCAAAGTTATTTTTAACCCAAATTGATATCATAGTTTGTAAAGTATTGAATGATAAAACAAGTTTGATTATGTTTATTACCAAAATAATCTTTTGACTTGAAAGTTTATATTATATACAACAATATGAACATATTTTGATGTAGCAGTTACTTTGGTTTCTAGTTGCCAGGCAACGGAAGAACATAACCATGCAGATACATTCTTCCTTGTAGTCAAGCAAACAGGTGACAGGTTTTCAAATAACTTTTTTCCAAATGAATGTTTTAAATTCACAAATAGACGTATGCAGTTTTTAATACAACCACCAAAGCAATTTATGACTTTAAAATAATAATTTAGAAAGAAAACAACCAAAGATCATGCATTTCTTTACTTGTATGAAAGCGAGAAAGTAATGTTTTTGTGTAAGCTTCTTTCATCACCTAGCAACGGGTAACCAAAGCAACTGTATCACACACAAGTTTTTAGATTATCACAAATGGATTCAACTTTCATATCAATACAATATTTTTGTTTTTAAAAACTTTAAAACTGGTTATATCATGCAAAACTTTACAAGCTATGTAATTCAACTTGGAAAGCAAATTCAACATGGACGGCATTTTGACATTTATCGAAAATTTGCCATTTTTCAGAAATCTTAATTCCAATGTTGCTTTGATAGTAAAATTGTCATATTATATACTGAATAAAACTTTGAAATGTTGGCTTTCCATTGGTATATGAAGATATCAGATGAGATCAGGCATGTGCGCATGGCATTTAGTTGTAATGGGGACAGATATTATGAAACACCCTGTATAGGAGAGGTTCAAGGAACTTGCTGGTAGGATAATGTGTCTCACAGAATAATCCCAATGTGACAGGTTAGAGTTGTTAAAACGTTTCAACAAAACTCTATCCTTTATTTTCTAGATTGTGTCTGGAATTATAGCACCATATATCTGGTTGGTAAATGTTGAACATTGTACAATCTATCAAAATGTTGGTAGAGCAGGCAGGGGTAGATTGGCTTGCCCCTGATCCCAAGTTCATAAGTGTCAATTTTCTAGATTTATCTGGATTTATTTAAGTTATTTGGTGAAAATATCTTGAGAAATGGTCAAATTGCTTTGAAGGAATTTCTTATGAAAACTGATTCAAATATGGAAACAATGTGGTTGAAGGCCTCTTGTTTGTCTAAAATGGTTGACCGCATCTGCTTTTCCTGATTTTAAATTTGGCTCTGTTAACACCCCTGCAAGCTTGAATCCTGACTCGAAAGATGCTGAACTGTTGATTTCTTGATCCCATAATCTGGTACAAATATTGGTTAGTTACAAGGGAAGCAGACTTTGGAAATGTTGGTCAACTAGAATTATAATTCATATGCAAGTGTAAACGCGCATTGCTTGATTCATGGTCAAGTTTCAGTTTCACCAAATAAAACGAAAACAAACTTAAGCAAACAATTTAATATGTTATCTCAAATAAATAATGTAGATATGTGAATATAACAATTAAACAAGTACAATGTATATAACAATCATGAGATAAGATAGTATTTATACATGAACATATTGCACCATTAATGTAAATTTTATACAAATATTGAAACATGGTAAACTTGCTAGGTAAGGAAGCTGTATGTAACTGCAAACAAGGCAAGGTAAGATGGTGAACAGGAAGTAACTGGGCAATGAATATAACAAACATGCAGAACACATTCACATAGTTTGTCTTAACAAAAATGCAAATATTTTATTCTGTACGGCGTTTAGTTGACTTTGAACAGTTTTCCTGGATAATATTATCAACCGATACTAACTTTCTTGGCAAACACCTCCACATATGGAGGATAAAACAAACCACAAGTTGAGGATATGACCTGTAGCCAACATCACTCAACAACTTAACCTTCCCAACCTAAGTATCAAACACAGGTCGAACATTTACAGAATTAACCAGGTGGGACAGGCACTTAATGCCACAATAATTTTAAATTGAGTCAACCAATATTGTACATATATACATTTACTGAAAAATTTGAACACAATACAGCAGCTTTATATTCATCACTAACACACATTGTGCCTCCGTAGCTCAGTGGTTAGTGCGCTTGCCGTCTAATCTGGCGACGCGGGTTCAAATCCGGGTGGAGGTACATATATATGCCTGCCATGTTTCAGTAGAAATAAAGCAAATAAAGGCTATGCTCGGACCCATTGTCAACAATATAAATACCCCCTATGTACTCTTAATTAGAAAGATGTAAGAAATCTTAGGAAAGGGCTGGACCAGTGGTTATCAGACACCATGGAAATATGGGTTATACACTACTAACACAACCTTTTGACTTTTCTTGAAATCTCAAAAACTGTTTGAGATAACTTTATCAAAATTTTACCAGGTTTAGTTTAAAGCATCTGTCTATCACTGCATTAGTCAATTTAGAAATCCATGTGTACTGCAACCATCAATGAACTAAACATGGCTTACCTTACACATATTAGTAAGCTAACACACATGAATTTACAACTAAATAAGTGAATTTTATACACATGATGAGAGTCAATGTTATGGATTGGGCTTTCACGGATAGAGCTTAAGTATAGACCAATACAATAGCCAGCATTCCATCTTTATTTCTGTGACTTTCCAAACAAAGTCTTCTTGGCAGGTTTCTCTTGAGGTGCCTGAAAAAAGACAAATTCCAGTGTAAGTGTATATGAATGACTTGGCATGTCACACCTGGCATCAAACCCTCAACTTTACCTTCAGTAGATTCTAGCCACAATGCCAGACATCATTACAATCTAATCTACTCTAACAAATCCTAAGAAACAAAAGACAAATATGAGAACATGAGGAGGTGAAAGGAGGCATGGTGAACTAGAAAGGTTTTAAAGTCATTCACAAAGAGCCTTAACTCTCTAAAATATTAATCCCCCCTAAAGTCCCTGAATCTAGGCTCGGTACAAAGTATTCATGGGAAGTTTCATAGAATCAGACTAATGGTTATAGAAGAAAACAAGTTAGCAGACAAACTTTGTCCATTCAGGCAGAGATCTAGCTCAAAAGTCACAGCAGGACAATTTTACACGCAAGTGGCTTTAGAAAATCTGTGGACGATTCTCAATATGGTAACTTTCCTGAATAAAAATCAGTTCAATGTACAGTACAACCAATCGTTCTACAACATTTTGAAAATACAGTTTAGTTTTTACATAGACATCGTTTCTGGGGAGAGGTTAATGGTACAGTCAAGTAACCAGTTTATGGTTATGGTAAAGATACAATGGGCGGTAAATAACCATATATAAATCATTTTGATCTCAAGAAGATGTTAAAATGTAGAAAAATTATTAAGGAAACAGTTTTTTTAAAATATGTGTCAAAAAAAATGCTTCAACCATTATCATAAATTCTGTTAAAGTTGTGAGCTTACCATATGTTTAGCACCGAGTAACATTTTAGCCTTATCTTCTTCCTGTTGTACATCAGTGACTGGTTGTTCCTCAACGAGACGATTCTTGATATGCAACTTCTGCTTGATTGCCTATAATTTATATAATACATTCAATTTGACACTCTTGCCAGTATATAACAGTCAAATGTATTAGACGAGATAAAAAGGGTAGTCTTAAAAGTGATTCTGTTACATACTCTAAAAAAAAGGGCGAATTGTATCACTGCACAGTGTGAGACATATTAAAACTATATTCTCCTGCTGCCAAACCCATACAATAATGCATTAGAGTGGCTTCAAGATGGCGTAAATCATACAAGAGAATAAATGGTTTGATGACGGAAAGTTTTCATGGTCTCTAGTTGAGCATGGTTAGCACCTACACTATGGCCCCCAACACCTATCCTACCCTAAAGGTAAGATAATCCAGCAGTTTTTTCCGGGTGGTTTTATAGCCGAATATGGGCTATGCTCCCAATTGAAAATCACTTTTTTTCCCAATTTCAAGCCGAAAATTCCCAATTCAAAGTAAAAATAATTTGTAAAAAATTGGCCAATTTTCTGCAAAAAACTATACTTGAGGATGAAAAACACAAAATTACAGCATTATAAATAATTATAAAACTATAAAAATTATTGTACACCTTTTGGCTTTTGCATGTTTGGGTATCAAATATTTAATTTCCTAATTTTGATCAAATGCCGCAAATTAGTTAGAAAAAACACTGTAACCTCCCTTACCTGTGATATAAGAACACGTTTACTGTCATTCTTCATGGACATTAACATATCAAACCAGGTCCAGATACAGTTATGGTATTCAAGTGTAGGTAACAATAGACTGAAGTCATGTACATCTTCTAAATTCTTCTCCTTTTCTCCCTGTAAGTAAAACAAGTAATTAGGATTGCAAGCAATACAGAAGCCCCTACCTGATTTCCAGGTTGTCAATGTTTCTGTTACCATGGCAAACACAAATTTTGTCTGCATCAAAAACAAATTAGATGTGCATATTGGTCCCTACCCACATTCCAAGTTTCAAAAATCTAGCTCTGAGTTGTGGCCAGTTCCAGTTTTTCTTGATGAATGGACAGACTGTCGGACAGAGGGCAAACCTATAGTTCCCTCCGGTTGAATAAGCAAAAGCTTTTACAACCCTGAATTCTGCTAGTCAGTGAGATCTTTATTTAACTAACTAGAAGGATTAACACCAAAACGTATTTATCACAAGGGGTCATAACTCTGGCAAAACTAGTACACCAGGCATATTAAAGATCAAAAGGGGCCACAATTCTGACAAAACTAGTACACCAGGCATATTAAAGATCAAAAGGGGCCACAACTCTAGCAAAACTAGTACACCAGGCATATTAATGATCAAAAGGGGCCACAACTCTAGCAAAACTAGTACACCAGGCATATTAAAGATCAAAAGGGGCCACAACTCTAGCAAAACTAGTACACCAGGCATATTAATGATCAAAAGGGGCCAAAACTCTAGCAAAACTAGTACACCAGGCATATTAAAGATCAAAAGGGGCCACCACTCTCGCAAAACTAGTACACCAGGCATATTAATGATCAAAAGGGGCCACAACTCTAGCAAAACTAGTACACCAGGCATATTAAAGATCAAAAGGGGCCACAATTCTGACAAAACTAGTACACCAGGCATATTAAAGATCAAAAGGGGCTACAACTCTAGCAAAACTAGTACACCAGGCATATTAATGATCAAAAGGGGCCACAACTCTAGCAAAACTAGTACACCAGGCATATTAAAGATCAAAAGGGGCCACAACTCTAGCAAAACTAGTACACCAGGCATATTAATGATCAAAAGGGGCCACAACTCTAGCAAAACTAGTACACCAGGCATATTAATGATCAAAAGGGGCCACAACTCTAGCAAAACTAGTACCAGGCATATTCAAGATCAAAAGGGGCCATAACTCTGGCAAAACTAGTACAGGCATATTAAAGATCAATCGAGTCGATTTGGAAAGAGCTATGGTATTGATCCCTGATTTCTAGCATCATAAAACGATCTCTTCCCAAAGTCATACCTGCCAAGCTAGTTAAATCCAAAAGAGGAGTAATTAAGTAAAACATGTCACAGGACACACATTTGATTAAAAACGTAATTTAGATGCATACACAAGAAATGTATTAATTCTAGTGGTTATAATTATGGAACAGAAGATCATAAAATGAACCAAATGTACCTTTGTTTAAAGATAGGTGAGCTTGGAAAACCAGAAATAAACAACGGAAATAGGAGTTACTCCATTTTAATAGGAGTACTTGGCAGGTATGTCCTTAGTCCAAAACAAACAAAATCATACATTGTACTTACTTTATATGAGACTCTCAGAGTGACTTCTGGTACCTTGATGTACAGGAACGTGTTGTTATTGGCAGCTCTTTCCTGTGGAGGAATTAATCATAAAGTATAATTATTGCATTTCAACTTTGTAAACTAGAAATTGAAAAAAATGAAATATTAAAGTTATTTCTTCTTATGAGTATAAGTAAGCACAAGGTTTTCATTATCAACCAAATGAACACATTGTTTAAAATTGTGTTTGGGTATTTTTTTATAACGGTATTATTATGGTATTGTTCCTGCACAAATCGATTTTCCTGCTAATCAGTTTAATATCATTAATAACAAAGAAAACCCGGTTAGCATTTTCAGATGACAGCTTTTAAGACACAATAGTTTTTTTTTCACTACTCATCAGACAACTTCCAGACAATACCACATAATATGAACTAAGGCATTGCCTATATGGGTATTTAATAAATATTAGATAACCGCTAGGCTATGTTTGTAGATATAGACACGGGCCCCAGTTGCTATGCATTATCCAAGGGAGATAACAAATGCATGCAATCATTGTGAATTGTAATCTTTATACAGCACACAAGTCAATCAATCAAATTGTCATAATTTGATTCCAATTCAATAAAATCAAAGACGTACCTTGTTGTACTGTATTGTAGTATTGTAGGCCTACTTTAAGATGGTTTATTTATATTCCGAATATAGATAATTTACAGCCTCCGATGTTTGTCTTTCGTCCTTATCCGCTTGGAAAATCGAAGATGTTATTACATAAGCAACAACATATGGACCCTCCTAGTACACAAGTTTGTCCACCACAAATAATTAATGCACCAGTCAGTTGCATCCCCAGTTTCCCCGACCACAGGGATCCATGGCAGATAGCCAGGGAGACAGCCATGTTTTTACCATTCAGCTTCCCCTGCAAGGCAGGGGAAATTTAGGATTTATTCTGCGAAAACCAATAGCCTAAAGACAATATTTACCGGTATATGTCAGGGGAAATGCGGGAGATTTTACCATCAGCTTCCCCCGTTGGCCGTAGAAGAGCTGTTGTTTTTGACAACTCAAAATTCCAGAGCGCCCTTCCCCGGGGCAGGGTGCTGTGGATGAAACTAACTGGTACATAAGTCTTATACACACTGACAGTAACAAAATAATCTCATAAACATTGCTTTGACAAGCTATACATTGAGACATAGAATTGTTGATTTGCATTGTTCAGTTGTTGACATGGAACGAATTGTAGCCTACTTACGTTCAAGCATCTGGTATGATCTGAGTGTTGATATCATTGTAAAGCTACGTAAAAATGTCTATTAAAGACCAATTTCCTCGGAGATCGAGTACTGTCATGATAAATCGGCTATTAAAATGAAAATTTCACCTTTATGGTCCTTTATTTTTGATGTTTCTTAAAACATCTTCCATGTGCAACGGGCGTTTGGAAATCTTGCAAACGCTTGCAATGAATCGGCTAGTGACACGGTCCACGGTCATGGGGAGTAGAGGTATTTCTTACTTCCCTTTGTTTTTTAAAAATAGTTTGTTTTATTTATCACACATTTTTTTAAAAATAATAATTAATTGAAAGAGAAGGATAGGCTCAACCGTTTACAGCTTACTATTTTTTTTATATTCCAAGGACCATTCACCTCGGAAAACTGCCTGAAATTTTTGACCGGAAATAACTTTTTTTGAAAGCATTAGTACCTGCTGAAACTCAACGAAAATACGCATGTCACCCGTATTACCGGTCTGGGTATTTTCAATACCCTGCGCTACGCGCAGGCTATTAAATACCCTATATTAAGTCCTTTAACTGGTGCAAGTATGTCATTTTCACATGGTCATGTAAAATATACATGTTATAGTGGATTCAAAAAGCAAAACTAATGACGGAACTATCCCATTCGAAATACTGGCGAATACCTTTTACTCAGCTATATCCAGTAAAACCTAGAAAGACATAGTTTACCTGCCGGACGATAGTATATTTACGACCGTTCTCATTTGACTTTGAAATGGATTGTACAATGGATATGTTTGGGGTAAATACAATAAGCTAACACTGCATGCATGATAATCTACAAATATTTTGATTGAATAAAAGTGGTCATACACTAAACATGACAATACAATATTTTGGTTTACATGCAGATTCATGCATTTTATACATGACATTTTACGATGTCATATACTCATGACATGGTTCATTATATTTCTTACATTTATAATTCCTGATGAAGTCTTACTAATAGTCAACACATTGAAAAGGAGTAAACAATGTATTAACTGAGCTTGTTTGTCATTCAATCTGAAGATTTTATTTCAAAAATTAAATAGCACAATGGCCGACAAGTATGCAAGTCTTCTCACTACAAAACTTTATTTATCAAAGATCATTGTTGCTATCCCCTATACAAATTTTCCCACTTTAAAAAATCTCATTTCTACAACAATACAGGAAAATTTTAGATTCTACAATTGTCAGACGATGAAACAAACAAGAGGGCCATGATGGCCCAATATCGCTCACCTGATTATAAACCCTGCATAATTTTCACCCAAAGGAATAATTTGAACATCTTGGTAGAAAACCACAAGATGATGCTACATACCAATTATCAAAACTCTAGGCAGTGTAGTTTTAGGCAAGAATATATTAATATGTTTCCCTATATAAGTCTATGTAAAATGGTGACCCCCGAGTGGGGCCAATTTTGACCCCAGGGGCATAATTTGATAAATCTTGGTAGAGGACCACTAGATGATGCTACATACCAAATATCAAAGCTCTATGCAGTGTAGTTTTAGACAAGAAGATTTTTATATGTTTTCCCTATATAAGTCTATGTAAAACGGTGACCCCCGGGGCTGGGCCAATTTTGACCCCAGGGACATAATTTGCACAATCTTGGTAGGGGACCACTAGATGATGCTACATACCAAATATCAAAGCTCTTAGGCATTGTAGTTTTAGACAAGAAGATTTTTATATGTTTCCCCTATATATGTCTAAGTAAAATGGTGACCCCCAGGGTGAAGCCAATTTTGACCCGAGGGTAATAATTTGAACAATCTTTATAGAGGATCTCTAGCTGAGTCTACATACCAAATATGAAAGCCCTGGGCCAAGCAATTTCGGAGAAGAAGATTTTTTAAGGTTTTCTCTATATAACTCTATGTAAAACTAAGGGCCCCCGGGGCGGGGCCAATTTTGACCCCAGGGGCATAATTTGAACAATCTTTGTAGAGGACCTCTAGCTGAGTCTACATACCAAATATGAAAGCCCTGGGCCAAGCGGTTTCAGAGAAGAAGATTTTTTAAGGTTTCCCTATATAACTCTATGTAAAACTAAGGGCCCCCGGGGCAGGGCCAATTTTGACCCCAGGAACATAATTTGAACAATCTTTGTAGAGGACCCCAAGGTGGTGCTACATACCAAATATGAAAGCTCTAGGCCTTACGGTTTCAGAGAAGAAGATTTATGAAGTTTCCTTTTTGAAAATCTATTTTTAGCCTGTGTGACCTAGTTATTCGACAGACCGGAAATGTTTTAACAAATTTGGTAGAGGTTCACCCAAGGAACATTCCTGTTAAGTTTTATCAAATTTGGCCAAGCGGTTTAGGAGGAGAAGTTGTTTGAAGAAATTGTTGACGCACGCCGCACGACGGACATCTCGGTATGACAAAACCTCACCATGACCACAAAGTGGTCAGGTGAGCTAAAAAACTGAAAACATTACACTAAATTAATGTAAACACCAATAGATATACAGTGAATGAATCATTAGTGAAGTAACACACACAACAACATGTGTACAAGACTACAAGTTATAAGAACATATCCCTGTGATTTATCAAAACACATCTATAAAAGTGAACATGTCATGTAACAAGAGCACCAACTTAGATTGCTGGATGCTCGACTTTCTTGTTTTTTAAAGTAACAAGGGCAGATAACTCAATACAAATAAGTCACATATATATGATAAGTTTCAAGTGGATATCTTTGATAGTCTTTGAGAAATTGACTCAGACAATAAACTTAACCAATGCACATGATCATGTCACGACAATAGCTCAACTTTCTTTCTCCGAAAATTCGAGGTAATAACACAATGTAAAAACTACAACACTATGAAGGAGTATACACGGAAACAAACAAGATAGTGGATTTGATGTGAAATCAAACCTTCATTGTAGAGATATAGGATTCACTGCCTATACCTAACGAAGCACTCGATGTTGATGTACGTCGCTGATATATTGACCTTCGCTACAGAAAATAATCATAAGTTTGGTCATATAAATGAGTACTTGCAAACTTGGCAACCAGGAATGATTCATCAGGTACACTAGCAACTGGGTTCTATGAAGAGTTGACATTATGCCAGAGAAGAGGTTTCATCCTTCAGGTTGTTTGTTGAAGACTGTTTGGCAAAGGTTTTCAAGTTAATCCATTGGACCATGTGATTATAATTTACTGTTAAAATTGATTGATAACTGGCGTAATATCAATTGATACATTTAAACTAGAATCCTTCATTGACCCTTTATTCCATAAATACGTCTTCATTCTCATCCCTAGCCAAAATCCTGCACCAATTATTTTCCATTAATGTTTAATTGTTTATGGAGGGGAGACAATCCAATTATGTAAATGAACTCAGCAAAATACCTGATCAAGGGAGATCATTATCAATATTTATCTAAAAGAAAAGCATATTTGGAGTAAAGCTTTAAGATCAATACAAGTAAATAAATATATAAGTTCCAAACCTGGACGCTGTTTTAAAGACATATCTTAGCTAAGATCAAACTTTTCTGTAGAACATTGGGAGCCTAATCGGTAAACACATACAAATTATTTAAGTTAAAAGCCTTAGAGTCATTTATGATAGTTCTTATTCATATAGCTTTGCTTGAATGTAAATGCTGCTGTGGATTGCTTAAAAGTCATACATTTAAATGGTCAAATCTGAGCTAAGTTATGTCTAGATGAAAGGGAACCCTTTGTAGCTATACATCAGTAATAGTAAGCAATGGGTTATGGTTAAATGTTGTTATTGTAATAGTTTTCGTCAGTTAAATAATTAACCAAAAATATTAACAAAAAATATAATATTCAAGCTGGGGAAACAAACTTTGACTATTCAGAAACATTTTGTTGCTATAAGGATTAAGTGTCAGAAGCAGCAAAATGTTATATCATACTGTGTACAAGGCTAACATTAAAATCATAGACTGTTAATGTTTTACTTAACACACAACTAAAATAAGCACATTGTTTCATCTCAAGTTCAGAAACAACTCTTTGAAATAAACCCTGCACTTGAAAAAAACTAGAATAAAACTTGGAATGGTAACCCAGCACCTAATTTATGATTGCCAAGTAGAATCTCTGCCATGTATCAAGTAAAGTCAATATGAATTACCTAACATAAAATTGTGTGTATTCAAATTCTATCATCAATTTGTGTGGCATACAGGCAAGCTAGGTAACAAACAGTGTGCTGTTACTACATGCCTTCATTCAGTGACATATGACAGTCAAACCTTGTGTTAAAGACCACCCAGGAACAAAGACCACTATAACAAAACCTGTTTGACAAAGATGACAATTTAACTCCCATCAATGCTATAAAACATGTTAAGAAACACCACCTGCCACCAAAGGCACATGCTTGCGTTTCATTGGGTGGTCTTTATACAACAGTTTGACTGTATATCAAATGCAATCCTAATACTGGACGTCCAACTTCTAACAGTGCAAAACTACAGGACAGGTGTAAACTAGAAGTGCAGTCAGTGCTCCTATTGACACAAAAACGCGTGTTGACCAAAAAGGGCCTATCCCATGAAAAATTATCTTGCTGAAAGTTCCTGACAATATGCTAATGCTAGCATTGATATTAAGTATTGATGTTTTCTTTCATTGAAATCCATAATAAAATTGTTTGTTGCACAAGAAATTACTCGGAAGCGTTCTCCAAGCAAAGAACTGAGGTATGCTATCGGCAAGCACTGCACATTGACAGTAGGCCATTACATAGACATAGTAAAGCTATATGTTAGCTGTTGTCAGGCAGCCAGCTCCTGATCTTCTATGATACTTTATAAAGTACTAAATAGAACATACCTTCATTTTATCAATATCATCTGTAGCTGTGAATGATGGACTACGCTTCAGTTCCTTTCTCTGAGATGAACGTTTATCTGATCTTGTAAACGACTTAGAAGCAGACGCTCCCTCAATATCATCTTCTGATAAACATAGAATACATAGTTTAAGTATAAATGTATGTTCAATACCATAGCAAGGACACAGTTGATTGCGAGTGTTTGGTTTCGAATTAGGCACATCAAAACACTGTAGGTTTAAGTAATGCATATAGGAGCCTCAAATGCTCTCGAGTGATTGAATGTAAACCATTTGGTCCACGGACCAACAGACAGACCAACTGAGCCAAGCAATATACCCCTTCATCAAAGATGGGGGGGGGGGCATAATTATCTACATAATCTTACCTTGATCTTCATTATCAATGTTTTTATCAGGGAAGAAGAATCCCATGACTTTCTTGAAGAATTGATATGTCATTTGTATCTGTAATGGTACCAGGTTCACCTCAAAATGTTCCTTCACGGCAATACCTCCAACTGAAATACAAATATACTATACATGCAGACAATCATTGCACTATGAATTGTAGGTCGGTTATTATTAGCTTTAGCTATTTTAGCAATTTTAAGTTTCTCATGAAATCAAAAATCTGCATTAAAATACTTCCATAACAAGAGATGTTTGTAAAACATGTAAGCCACCATGGCAGCCCAATAATCCAAAAAGGTAAAGGTCACAGTGGCCTTGACCTTTGACCTAATGACCTTAAAATCAATAGTTGCTGTTGCTGACCAACCTCCATGTAATGTTTCGAAGACCCTAGGGCTAAGCGTTCTTGAGTTATTGAACAGAAACCGTTTGGTCTAAGGACAGACAAGGAAATTTGTTAGGTACATTGAATATTTCTGTAAAGAGAAAAGGTTGTCATTTCTAAATTGCATCCATGGAGTAAAGGAAACAGTTAATACCTTACCTGGTGGTCTTTCAGTACATAACACTCTCAAGGTCATTTGTCGATTACTATCTCGACCAGGTGGATCCCGTGGAGCTAGGACATCCTTGTATATTGTATTAGGTAGTAGATTCTCCACCTTAACCCAGCCTAACTCAACCTGATGACTCCATGTATCATTATCACGATTCACTTTCGTGTACACAAAATTTCTCAACGCCAAATCTGCGATACCAACTTGTCCATCGGGTTCAGTTAAACGCCACTGAGCAAATTTAAAACACACTTCATTTCTACGTATCACATAAGCTTGTTGTGTTTGTTTAGCTTGTAATGTTGACTGGACCTGAAGCTGACTTTCCTTGAAACAGCTGATACGTGTAGCAAGTTCTTCATTCAAACTGTAGATCTTCTCCTTACATTGTCGGAGTTCTGATTCTAATTTCTCCTGATCTTCTAACAACTCGTGTGAATAACTGAATAATAGAACATACAGTCAAATATGTAAACATTCGTGCTACAATACAACAACACCTGTGGTCCGTTGCCTAAGCAAAGTGCTACGAAGAGCTTTCCACGAGAGGTAATCCATGCCTTCTATATATAATTGAACGGGAGATAACTGAATGAAGGCGCTCGGTAGTGCTTTGCTTAGGCATCAGGCCCAGTAAACTTACAAATTTTTATACATGAACTGGCAGCTTTTTCATGGGGACAAATGTTTTACAATGCTCCTTGTGTCAACTTTCAGATGCTATTATGAGCAAGCAATATCTTATCATTTCTAATGTGCATCAAATGATTATACTGTAAAATCACTTAATTTCAATGAAACAAAATTTTGTGGCTTTGATAAGATCATTTCGATGTGAAGTTAATTCATGGATTTTACATTTCAGGTAATAAATATGAGGGTAAATTATAGTTTGATGGGATTTGATTTCGTGGTTGAAGGTGAACCACAAAATCCAAAAAATTAATTGGTATCCCCGCAAAAATTATTTTACAGTAGCTTGTGACATCGTCACTTCATTTATATACAATTTGTTACCTTTCATTTTCTTCCTCCTCTTCAGCCTTTAATACAAGGAATAGTTCCCTTTCAAAATATCTAAATCTTTCCGTCTGCTCTCTGCAAAAATACCGTATATAATTATACAATTTGACATAGAAACTATAACACAATTAACACATTCATTCAGCAGAAGCACAGTATTTGACCTTCCACACTATGACACCACTCTTCAACTGGGCAATTGAGTGATTTTGTAGTAATATTTATAATAAAGGTACAAGTGAAAAGAATTCAAGCTGTACATACCTAACACTCTCCTGTAAGGACAATATAGGTGTTTTCTGATCTTCCACTCTAGAGAGTTGTAACTGAAATCTCATACTCTGTAACTTCTCTGTCGCTTCCTGCAACATGCATATATCCATCAGTTGTAAGCAATAACATAAGAAGTCAGAATCTAATGATCAAGATGATTGCAGAGTATATAATGCAGGCGTGGACTGGCCATATAGCTCAATACACCAACTGGACTTGAACCATTTTAAATTGTGTATGTTACTTGTCTACATAAATTAAACTGTCCATATTAATTAGTGTATATTTTATTTTTGTTATTTTTTACTTGAATGTTTGTTTCCACAAAATTAAATCTCAATCCAATTTTTATGATTTTACAGTATTAACTATTTACTGTAAAATCATTAATTTTCGTGGGGGATTAATTTTCGTGGATTTCGTGGTTCACCTTAACCACGAACTTTAATCCCAACAAACATTGATTTTGACCCTTGTTTTATCACCTGAAATGCAAAATCCCAACGAAATTGTCTTTTTTACCAAAACCACGAAATTTCGTCCCAACGAAATTAAATATTTTTACAGTACCTTTTTCTTGAGTTCCACATGCAGTAACAGGTTATTCACAATGTCCAATATCATTGAATATTGTAGCTGAAATATCAAACATGCACATTATACTTAGCCTGCTTTCCTGTGATTTCGTGAACATAAGACTTGTTTTTGGAGAATGCTCAATTGTTTGTTGATTTATAAACATTTTTCTACGATGAAACTAATGCCTGAACCCCTCTCTACAAGTTAAATACAAAACATGATGAGAAATCATCGTATTTTTCAAGTAGCAGCCATCTTACAGAGTGGACTCCAACTCTTCAATCAGAAGACAAGTTTCCTAAAGATTCGTGAATTCTGATTGGCTGGTCAGTAAAAATCATTCTGGAACTCTGTTTTTATTGGTTCACAGCGGAATTCCATTGGGGGTTCTTCTAGCATGTGTATTTACAAAATGGTGGATGTGTGATGATTCTGACGCACATAAATGATGAAATTATAGACATGTCGTCATCTGCTTCTCTGTCAAACTGAATTTTTGTGGTATTTTTTAATTTTTCCATTAAAATTTGTTTTAAAGAGATTTATGCTCAAAATATTTATGGAAAATAATTTTTTTAACTTCTTCAATCATTTGTCAATAATTTTGGACCTACACGTTTAGCAGAAATATGTCAAACAGGGTTCACGAAACCATAGGAATTCACGAAATTATAGGAAAGAAGGATACATACTTAGTCAGAATAGGGATTGTAAATAACTCTGGGGTGGTATTCACAAAGAATCTTAAGTGAAAACTTAGAATTTTCTAGAAATCTCAAATTTTCCTTAAGTGTATCAGCTAAACAGGAAAATCAAAATTAAAAATTATTTATATTGTTTAGAAGCAGTATGTAAAGGGCTACAATAATCACATAGAAAATGTGGGTTATTCTTCGTTTCTTGGAAAATATGCCCAACACAATATTTTAACTTAAGTCAAAATATTTAAGATTTCACTTAAGATGCTTTGTGAATACCGCCCCAGATGTGTTAAGAGTATGAGGCTTTCCACTGGTTAACTAGCATTAGGTGTGTGCAAGACATTTACATGTTATATTAGTGCTGACACTTCTGGGGTTTCATTTGTAATTTTGATCCCCACAAATTATCATTAAATACCAAGGAGACCTAAGATCTAAGATTACATTTGAATTCCTTTGATCACACTACCTTTGAAGTTAGATTTGTAGATAATGACAAGATATTCTGTAAATGTGTATTTCATAAAAAGCCTCACAGGAAACATTGGACAGTAATTGTCTATACTATTATACATACATGATTAGTGACGACATTAAGATCATGATGTAACAATGTGAATGTATCCACTCCTTCATCACGTTCCATCATATCTGAATCATCCGACGGCTGAAATATATCATACAATATACTGTATATAGTGATTAGAATACTGTTAAACATTTTTTATTACCCAAAAATATAGTACTGTAAAATCATTTAATTTCGATAGTATGAATTTTGTGGTTTTGGTAAAAAATACAATTTCGATGGGACGTTAATTTTTGGATTTGCATTTCAGGTAATAAATACAAGGGTCAAAATTATCGTTCAATGGGATAAGATTTTGTGGTCGAAGGCGAACCACTTGGGGGAAAGGTGTGCGTTCCTTTCGGAAAAAAATGACGACTTTTTTGGGAAAAGGGGGATATTTTGCACAGAGAAAGCGCCTTTATAAGGCAGTAAAACTAGCCAAGAAACATCACTGGTGTAGTAAATAAGATCACACTTACTGGTGGTGGTACCTCTAGGAATAATACAGGATCAGCCTCTCCATAGTTTACATAGAAAAACTGACATTTACACCTCGAGATAATTCTCTCTAATTGTACAGACTGTGATTTCTGTAATGTATAACATAGAAAAAATGAACTTCTATGTGAACCCCTTTAAATGTTGGAGGTATAATTGATGTTTGCACTCTATATAAATGAGAAGTGGAGGGTTTAAATCACATGACATAACTCCAGAGCAGAGATCGCTCCACCTGATTGTTTGTCAAAGGCTGCTTGACAAAGGTTTTCAAGTTAATCCATTGGGCCGTGTGATTATAATTTAATGTAAAATTAATTTAAAGGGTATTGACTGACAACTGGCGTAATGTCAAGTGTAAGACAAATTTGCAATGCACACTTACATTAGTTCCGCTGTAGTTGATATTGACAATTCCTCCCACACTGTGACCACTTCCTGCCATTTCTTGTAAACTAGACGGATCCGGTTCTGACCGGTCTTCTACATGTGTCTTTGACAACCATGGAATAGTTTCATCATTAAACTCATGACCTGGGTCAACAGTCGCATAATACTGAAATCAAATAATACAAGATGTGGGAATTCTACGAAAACCAGATTTTCAGCCGCCAAGAATAATTTGACAGAAATGCTTTATAGAAATGTCTGAAAAGAAACAAAAGAATTCATAAAGTAATCATATCACACAGAAATTATCAAAGACCATCTGCACACTACATAAAAACCTAACACTCTGTACATAGACCTCAGAAGGACTGACAATACTCAATCATTAAAGCTACAAAATGAGATTATACAATGTAAAAATAAAATACACAGGTTCACAAAATCAACACATCTCCACTTGAATGCCCTAAATGCCCTGCTAAAACACTGAACTTACCTGCATACAATCCAATGAACCGACCCAGGTATCTTTGCTACGTAACTGATTGTCTCTCACCCACACAGGGGTGTGTGTACTGGATAATATCTTAGATTTGGCTGCAGCTACAATCACAAACCCCTGTGTTTCACATCCCTTCACAATAATCTGACTGTTGTGTAACTCAACTACAATACAAGAGATGTTTGTTAAAAACCTATGACCCCATGGCAACCCAATAGCCGAAAATGGTAAAGGTCACTGTGACCTACACCTTTGACCTGCTGGTATCAAAATCAATAGGGTCATTTACAGTTGCCGACAAAACTTCATGTGAAGTTAGAAGATCCTAAGGAAAGCGTTATTGAGTTATTGAATGGAAACCATTTGGTCTACCGACAGACCGATATGAGCAAAGCAATACAACCCCTCCTCCAAGATGTGGGGGGGAGGCATAGTTAACATTGTCACAATGAAGCACAAGCAATAGTGATCAGAAATCTAACTGGCAAATAAACGCTTTGCTAAGTTTTTAGAAAACAAACAATTATGAAAATTTCTACAGAAATGTAACTTACTGTGCCATTTTTTCTGTATAACATCATCCATCTGACAAGCAGCCACGCCCTGTAACTGATCCATGTTGGTACTGGATGGCTACAATATGGCAATGTTCATCGTTATTGTACAGTAGAAACTGCCACAGCGACCCAGTGTATTCAACCAACTTCGAGTTCGAGTCTGCCCAACAAGTTTCACTATATTGTTGCACTGTATTAGGCTACATACTGTGTAACGTGACTAGCGACCTTGATTTATACGGTCGTGAATGTGCAAGGCACTGTTTTTAGCGACATTACCACTCGAAACTAACTAACAGTGTCAACACCTTTTCAAGTGTCACTTTTGTTTCTATATTGTATTACAAGACTAAAAGTATGAAATGTTACTAGATGTGCACTTATAAGACACAGATGCCCTCGATTGTCATTTTAGTATGCCATAATTCCGTCAATACTGGATGAATCAGAATCACACGAAGCTCGCTATTTTACTCAACTGAGTTTATAATTAAGTTCAATAGGGGAATATTCCAATGAGAACTTGCAGCTTGTACAGTTAATAAAGCAGACACCCCTCCACAAATGTTGGATAACTAGACAAACTACAATTAACAGCATCAGTTTTCATATTCTAGAGTCCCTTGACCACACTCTCTCAGATAGAGATAGACAGTATAATGGATCTTTAGGTTGGCAGCCTCGCTGTGTGGTTACCAATCTGAAGGTCTGGACACTGGACATTTCTGAACCGCTTTCCAGTGTTTGCCATGGTAACCTAGAAATCAGTATACATTGGACATGTGGAAGAACCAAAGTGCTTGTTCGGAAAAAGCTAGGATATTCCACCTGAATTCCTTGTATCACACCACTGTCTCTTTGATTTGCCTTCAGCAAAACACCGGAGCCCATTGGAAGTGCATTGTATGGGTCAAACTTGACCAAAAGGTGTAAACAATTACACAAAAAATATATGAGGAAATCGCACAGGGAAGACAGCATTCAACTAAACCAGCCGAGCATAGAAAACATTAACAACATAACATAAAACAATCACACGGACTAATGCCCACATATAACCTTACAAAAAATATTTTTAAGAGCCCAAGTCCCACTAACAAACACACACACATGAACAAACATCAAGCTTACCTCCTCTGTGAAAGCCACAGATTTACTGTCTGATTCTGCTACAAGTTTCATCAACATAGAGTGAGCATGGCCTGTCTGCATCTTGGTAGATGGACTGGGTGTGGCAACCTCATGAGGATCAACAGTCAGGTTTGAGCCTTTAATGTTGGATTTCTGTAATGCAAACATAAACTAGACATCAATCAATCTGTAATATAAAATTTTGTTGTTCAGGTTTACCACTGTTTCTCAAGCTATTAGGTGCCCTAAATGGAACAAAAACAGTTTGTTAAACATGCATCAGACAAACAGCCTAATAATCAAAAATGGTAATAGGGGTCATCTACTGTTGCTGGCCAACCTCCATGTAACGTTTGAAGATTCTAGGACAATGTGTTCTTGAGTAATTGAGCGAAAACCATGTGTTCTACCAACCGACGGCCATGTGCAAAATACCCCTCATCAAATGGGAAGGGGATAATAACCATCCAACTTTTTTCTTTAGTTACACATCCAATTTCAGCATAAGTAACCATAGAAACCAAGCTATGGTAACAAGCACATATAAGGTATATAACTTACACTATTAGATGAACTTCCTCCACCCTCGACTTTGAAGCCTTTTAGAGCCTCGGCTGAGAGATTACGTTTTAACGACTGTGCTTTCATATAGCCATCAAACAAACCAATAAGAACTGTTCTATTCTCCTTGTTCCACGATCCTCTCATGTCGTATACTTGTAAGTTATGTATAGGTGTCTTCTGAAATGTCCACATGTCAAAAAATTGTTAGGATTATGGTTAGAACAAGACTGCGTTCAGTAAACACTCATAAATGCCCCGGTGGAAGCCTTGTCCATTACAAATAGCTAAGTCATTTAGGGGCCATTAAAACGAGTATGCCAAGTTCGAAAGAAAAAATGCATTCATGGACTTCAAATATATTTAAATTTTCAACATTTTGTAACGGACGAATGGACGAATGAACGGACAGGAGAATTTTTAGATTGACCAATCAATGAGTAATAATAGATTTGTGGTATAACATTGTCCCAAACTTACTGTATCTGAATTCTCATCGTGAATTTCTTCTGATTTCTTTGTAGATGATCTCTGATATGATACTCTGAAAGTTTTAAACACAGTTGATCAAATATTGGTGGTAAACACATTCAATATAATCTAAAGCCACAGTGAAAATGGAGTTCTTGGTATCATTGGATTCGTCTGAAAACACTGTACACCCTAACCAAAGCCTTTATGCATGTTGTTCTAACATGAAGATGGCAGTTTCAAGATGGCGCATAGTAAACAAGAATAAAAGCAAGTTAGTGCTCATTTGACAAAAGTTTTAACGATTGACGGTTCTTGTGGTCTCTAGTTGAACTATGGTGACCATGGAAAGTGCTAAAACACAGACAAAGATTCAAAGGGCAATAACTCACTAAAAGTTGATCTGAACATAACGTATTACTGGAAACCTATCGATTTTTGGTACATACGAACAGACAGACTGAACTGTAATTCCAATATAGCCCCTATATACATGTATCTAGGGGAATAATGAAGTTCTGATCAGGCATACTTACTTTGATACACTGAGAAAGAAACTGGTCATCACTGGTTTACCAGATGTAGACACATCAAGCTGAAAGTGAACAATATACAAGATTTGTAAAAACGATATAACATCCCTGAAGAATAAGGAAAAGACTGTAACCTTGAGAAAACTAAGTAAAGTGGAACAGAGATGTATACAAGATATACAATTATGACTTTGCAAAACTGATGCATTATACTGATTTTTTACACAAAACGGATCAAAGTTCAGTTTATATCGCAGTATTTGACAATTACAATAATTTTATTTTCTTGGGTGATGATGGGAACTTTTATGCATCGTCATTCCAATGATACCAAAACAATTAATGTATTGAACGCAAAAATCCAAGCAAATCTATTCTTACCTCATCTTTATGCCTGACCTGTGAGCTACACAGTCTGATTTTAGTTCCACTCAGTACACAGTTGAGATAAATCACCGACCAGTCTGCATCAGATCTGTGTATCAGTCCATCGTCAATAGGAACCAAAGAAAGTTCATTTTTTAACTCCAACATAAAAGAGTTCCCAGAAAACTTAGCACCGTGTTGTTTGGAGAATGACATCCAGTAGCAGACGTCAAACTGATGGAAGTTGATGGATAACTGAGCATATTTATAATGGCGACCTAACTGTGGTTTCCGTGGTCGTATATTATTGAACTTTGTCCCTCGTCTAACAGGTCTGGTTACACTGGCCAGGCACAACTATGGAAAGGATGGCATTATACATGTCTAAACTATGAAATAAAACAAACATCATATTCAAGCCATTTTTTAATGTCACATTCTGATATTGTTTTTTATTTTTTATACAAAATAATATATTATCTACAGCATAATCTTGTTTATTTGGCACTGACAACCTGTTTATAAAATGCTAAAATCCTGTTAAATCTTCACTCTGTTAATTCATGCCTGATGCACCCTTAAACACCATTATTCAAACATAACAATTTTACATATCTACTGTATAACCTGGTTTATTCAGCACCTGGTTAAACTTTCGACCTGTTTATAAAATGCTAAAATCCTGTTAACTTTAACACCTTTAAACACCATCAATGACACATAAAAACATGTTTGTTGAAAGGCCAAAACATACTTAAATAACTAAGGTAATCCATAACTCAGAACAAAGAATTCCAGTTCAAATTCAGCCTTACCTTGATTTTATCCAGAAATCTTAAAGTACTGGCATAGAATTCAGCAGTTGGATAATTCTGTACAGATTCTCCGTATCTGTCATTCTCCATGGTGTGTTTACTTCTTGACGTTTCCAGGAAAATACTCAAGTTTAAATTCTGAGATCTGAGGAAGGAAAAAATTGATCAGTTAGACATTGATGTAAGGCTTTGCATCAAGTTTCATTTAGTTAATGCTGACCAAATGTGAGAATGAGAATGTGAGAATGAGAGAATGAAGGATGTACTGATAACCAAAGAAAGATATCCTTCTAAAACTCTTTCAAGAGGAAATTTTGGTGAAAATCTACGGTTGCTATGGTTAATTTTTTTTATTTTCTTTCAAACAGCTTGCTATAAAATTGTTGGATATTATTTGAAGTAAAAAGGTGATAAATTACAGTAACCTACCTAAATGCACGGAATGAGTCGTGCTCTTCTAGGGAATAATCTGGCACCTTGTCCGGTGCACAGGGCATCACTAAATATTGATCATTAGCATCACCAAGGCATAACCAGTCGATCTTAGCACTACAATAGTCATATAGTAACAACAATTAGAATTATTTCATCATGTCAGAAATATAAATAGGATCACAATCAAACTAGAAGGGTCTTTTAACACAAAAGATATGGCTCCCGTCTAGGGCCATGACAACAATCCAACCCAAAATTCTGGACAATATGCAGAACTAGGCTTGGTACAAAGTATTCATGTGAAGTTTCATTGAAATCAGACCAATGGGTTTATGGAGAACTAGCTTGGAACAACTTTGTGACACCCAACTAGCACAAAAATCAATATTTCTCGCCCCACTAATAGTAGAGTAGGGTAAAAATTTCCAAGTATATGTGCATGGCATATTATGTGGAAGGCAAAATGCTTGTAATTGTTTTGAATACCTGCGCTGAATTTACACACAAAATAATTAATCATTAGCAAGAACTTAAATTGGAAGGAATAAAAGTGTGGAACTTACCAGAAGCTTAGGTTAGGTAGATGTAACAATGTACGATCATCATATTTAGAGGCTGTTCTTACACAAACATCAAGGTCACCTTTCAACAACCATTTCACTGAAATAATCAGGTAAATAAATGCAGGTAATTACATTAAATACAGAAAACAATTATATTAAGGTTTATGACTGTAAACTAAGAAATTATTTTAGGAAAATCAATTTTGCAGAGTTCACAAGTGGTAGAAATTCCCGAAATTAAGTAGCCAAGACAGTGTTCAAAACAATATGGACATCACAGGATACTTAAAAACATGTTTGTTTCCGTACCTAAAATCAAGTGATGAAGGTTCAAATCATGCCTGCTATATTTTAGCAAAAAATTGAGCGGCAAATACAGGCTTCACTCGGAATTTAATGAAAAATATCATAGCACTTACTGTTTGTCCAGTCCAGTATAAGATCTTTCCAAGCCCAATCCATGATCTCTGTAGTATTGTACGGATCAAACGATGCATGATATAACCAGCTCATCTTGGTGACGGTCATTGTTAACCGACCATGTAGCAGTAACCTTGCCTTATCCCACCACGGTAACGGTCGACTAGGATCCACCGATGGTTTGTTGATTAAATCTAACGCCAGGTTGAACTGAGCTATCACAGGTTCCCAGCATGCACCATGTGCCATCTCAAACGATTCTACATCTACAATAACACATATGACGAATATTTTTTAAGTTCCAAAAGTAGCATAGAATATTGTATGTTTGCTAAAATTCAATGAGATTTAGCAGAGAGACAAAGACACATATTCACCATATCATTACAAATGTTCAACTAAAAGTTTTCAAGTATTCATGTGAAGTGTCATTAAAATTTGACAGGAATTTTGACCAGGAACAAGCATGGACACACTTTGCAACATCAATCAAGACCGATATCTATCCAAACATCCGGCACAAAATCCTTTGTCTCCACTGCTACATGCTCAATTTAATACTGTAGTTAATATCCCAGAATTCTTAACTACAACTAAATATATTCTAGCATGCTTAATGTACATAACAAATAATGATAAACGTACCACAACTAAAATCATGGAAGAACTTGAGTGCAGGTAGATTTCGTTGTACTGTAGTATTACCCCAAGGTTCATCTACTTCTACAACTGATGAACGTTTGGCTAAAAACATCAAGTGTACATGATAGAAAATTCACATGTAACCGCACAACAATGTAAATTCAATATGTTTCCAAGTACATGTGCAATATAGTCAATAGCCCTGAATTCTTGACTAACATTAAATATTTTCTAGCAAGTAGAATTTACATAGCAGTTTCTGGAATGTGGTTAACACACTAATTGTGGTAAGATTCTACTGTCAATTAATGGATTCAAAATAAAGAGTTTACAGTAGCAATGCACACCAGACTTTAAATTTCTGACAATATGCAGGACAATGCTTGGCACAAACTATCTATGTTAAGTCTATTGAGGTCTAACCAGGATTTAAACAAAACAAAGCTTATGTCATGGAAAAAACAAATCCTTCACAACATAGAACTTCAAAGAAAAACATAAGTCCTTACCTCTTTTTGCCCCTTCTATTTCTGATCCAATAAGTCGTCCCCATAAATTCATGTCCTTGATATCGAGAGCTAGCTGTGGAAAGTCGCGGAACTGGAAGGTCCATGATTTCACACTGAAGTTAACAAATCTACACCACAAGGTACTATATTCCAAGTCCTCTTCAGGATACGGACTGAAACAATAACAACTCATATAAAACAATATCACACAAGCTCAAACTGAATGTTTTTTAATTGCTATTTGCATTGCCACTACATAATGTGCATTAAAAAAGTTAAGTTACCAATTTCCGAGGGCTATTTTCAGCTGTTCAGTGGCTCAACCTACCTTTGACATTTTAACTTTCCCTGGTCATTGGGCTACCTAATGAACCTACATTAGAGTCTAGCTAAGGAGACTATTTCTCTCCTGTACGTGTGGCTGCCAACATCGATCTGCAGCAACCAGGAATGGACACTGCCCTAACATATACCAATTTAGACCTTGTTGGAGTGGAGTATGTGGATTATTCTTGTTCAGAGAAATTAACCAGTGATCCAGACGAGGGTTGAACCTAGTACCTCTCAATCCCTAAGTGCACTCCACCCAAGCAACCGCTCCCAAAGTACAATAAATAGTGAAGATCAGCAAGATGTATACTTAATACAGTCAAACCTGGTTTATAATAACATATTCATGACTTAAAAGCTCATCTGTAAGTGTGAGAGAATGAGGACTGGATGCCTGGCCATGCTGTACCAACAACACAAAGAGAAAGCAACTACTAACACAAGAAAATCACATAATTTTATTGAAGAAATCATTCTTTTGAAGCCTACTTTGATTTTTTATACCAATATTTATCAAAGTTTGGGCCTACCTATCTGGGTCAATATCTTTCATATTAGCCACAACATTTTCTTTCCCATGTACGGATGTATCAGCTAACGCTACAATCTCAATATTTTCCATACTCCATGTGAAGAGTTTCGTTCTAAGGGGGGTAATCTGATACAACTGTCGAGATCTCTGAATGTATATATCACTGCTACTCTTCGCCAAGGAGGCATAAACTTCATCAATTTTGTGAGCTATAAGTATATAATGTGTATAGTCAAATATTTAATATCACTTTCAAAAGAAGATTTAAAATGACTATAGGCAATTATGTAAGCTGAAACTATAAATAGATGTAGCCTGAAAACTACAGTAGTTTATCAGAAAAATATACTGACTTTTAGTATCTTTCATATTCAGATGTGATCTTTGAAGTTTGTTTCCTGGACACATTACTCAGGGGTTTTATCTATTTCCTGATGGTAAAGGCTAAAATATCAATGACTACAGAAAGATATGTTTATAAAATCCATTCATACTGGCAATAATGTACAATCGAAAACTGGTTGTTTTCATACAAACCAAAAGCACTTACACAGTATGGGGTCTTTAGAATTATACTTAGTTCAAATTCGCGGGGCATAAACAGGTTGACTAACACAAAATGTTACCTGGAATAATACTGTATCCTTTCTTCAAGTTTTGTACTTTCTGATCGAGTACATGTCGGCGTTTCTCACTCTCCGTGTATTCATCTTTGATCAGTTCATAATTATCTCCTAACTTCACTTCAAACGGATCGTCTCCTAACTCCATCTTAAATGTCTGAAAGTGAAGTCATCTTATAAGACAAAGCAAATTGTAAACAGAGCTCATAGAATACAACATGCTCCCTTCCCCTTGAAGTCCAATGACTTTCGATCTTCTGTTTGTTTTTCAACTGGAAACTTGTTGCAGCCTTTTGTCCCACAGGAAACAAAGAGGATAGGTAGGAAGGTTGGTTTTTACCGGTACTGACTGTAACTCAAGTATTATTTGCGATGCTTTTAATTTCGGCAGTATGCACAAAATAAGTAAAGATCACATGAGAAAACAACGGCCAAAGAGAATCTCCAGTGGAGGTTAATTTTTGCTGCCCTACATGCCACAAGGCATAACAAGCAGTCAAGAAGAATGTAAATACATAAACAATACAACATACCATTAATGAACTATGACTATACCTTAACTTTGATCTGTAAATCAGGTGGTAGTTTACTGTCAACAGTGAATGCCTTCTTCTTAACTTTATGAACCAGCTTCAACCATTTTTGAAAATTCACAAACTGAAAAGTAAAATCCAGAATTTATCTCTACTAACATATGTTTTTAATAAAATGTTGCTATTATTGCTGTCCACAAGGGGAAAACTGACTATGACACCTGTAATATGAGATTATACGAAATCTGACATAATGCATTGAAATTCATTCCATTGCCTTGTTTCTAGAATCACACTCATGTTAAGAACAAGACTGCGTTCAGTAACATTTATGCCCCCCTGGAGACCTTGTCCTTTGACCTAGTGACCTCAAAACAGTTGCATGCACACATGAAGTTTGAAAAACCTAGGACAAAGCAATTTCATGTTACATATAAGCAAGATTAAAGTTTTTGGACAGACAGACAAACAGACCAAATACAATATATCCCAGAATCATTCGATACGGGACATTAAAACATGTTTAAAGATTGCAATGCAAGTTGAACATTTGCGGTGCAGAGATTTACTCTCTTCTCATTAGAGCTTCACAGACACACATAAGTGATATTGTCTGACCTAACATGCCAGATATGTATATAAGTGGATGACATAACTTTAAAACTTCCAATCAATAAATCATATCATACCTCCTCAAAACAGGCAGCAAAGTCAAAATTGTAAGGAAATACAACTGATAACATATCAATGGACACATTCCTGAAAAACAAAACAAGACAATTGAAATTCAATACAGTCATATACTACAAAATAGCAAATGTGATGAGTTATTGTGGTATCACAGCCCAGTTCCTAACACATACTGCATGCCAGGTATTATTCTCGATGTTCTTTATTCATGCTATTATTTGCAGATAAAATTCTCTACAAAGTCACAGGTCAGTGTAAATATAATTGCATAAGAATAGAAAATCATAGAAATCAAAATCATAGAACTTTCATACCGCAAATTCTTCAATATGCGAAGTAAGTATGTTACCAAAATTTATGAAATACTGGTATAAAGTGATTAACAGAATCAAACCACCTACCAAGCCCTGTTGGTTTTCAGGGCCAATGTCTTAAAGTTCTTTCTCTCATACTTCAATTGTACATCTGGTATCGTACCAAATAACAAACCCTGAAAAGTATTACGAGAGTTTTAGTTGATACTAATTTACTTTAGATTGATTGTGAAACAAGCTTGATAACTTATATTACTCTTGACACCTTGTTCCTGATGTTATCATCACCACAATGAAAATACTGACACAATTTTGATTTTGTAATAGGACAGAATAGACTATGCATGCAAATATTATTTGTTTTTTAATCGAAAAAGGGGTTCTAAAGTCGTGCAAGAAGTTTATATTTGTCACTAGTGTTAGACTTGTAAAACAATATGTTATGACACTAAGACATCGACTGACTTACCTCAAAACTAAGGACTTTTTCTTCATCACAGTAAACATTTAATGCAGTCACTTCCGTCACCAATTCTTGAGGGGTCAAGGACATCAATATATTATCAGCAGTCAAGGTCACACTGCAATAATGACAAGGTCAAAATGGAGTAAATGAGTCTATTTGAATATATAAAGCAAAATATTAATGTCGTAACTTCAGTAAGTTAACCACACTATCATAGGTTTTTTCAACATCTTATTGCTTGAAAATACTGTTTCTAGGACACAGCTTGCTGAATATAATTGTTACAGTAGACTTTTGACTCATGATCAGGGGTTACATGTACAGTTGGCTGTGTGAATGCATGTCTTCAAGTAAACATGAACTTGTACAATAACCTTTTCTAAATTTACTATTTTATTTTAATAAGGTTTATACGTTTACATACCTGTGTTGAGATGAGAGACACAATTTGACCTTGACCTCTGTAGTAACCATGACATTCACTGATAGAGTGTTATTCTGTTGTGTGGAAGGTTTCTGTACAGGAATATTTGGTTGACCTCCAACAGCCTCCCCTCCTGAAGCGACAAGAGATATTTGAAAACATAATGCACCTTGTAAGTCAATCAGATTATAAATACTCAAAAGTTTTATCTTCAAGGTCAAAAGCTTAATATTTCCACTAGTGGCCAATTTTGGCCTTTTACCCACTGTTCCCAAAGTTCAATGTATAAACAATTCATCTAGGACTCACAGGAATAGGCCTATCAAGCTAGAACAAGAGAGGCTTGAATTATGACACTGAAATGGAGATCAACCTTATGATCAGATTGACCTTGACCTTTTAACTCAGTGACCTCAGAATACAAGCAGCACACATCAGCAATGTTACCATTAGTTGCAAAGCAGTCATCAAACAAGAAAACATTGCCATGCGATAAAATAACTCAAATTTTCTACTAAGAGAAGACAAAATTAATATTTAAGAGAGTCTTACTTGTTTTATTATTAAACTCGGTCAGATCCTCAATAGCTTGTATAATGCACATGTGACATGCAGTCGTCCAATCAAACAGTAGTTCTTTCCCTAACTGAACTATACATTCTTTCTTGTTTACTTTATATTTGATCCGGATCTCCTGGAGGCTTGCAACTGGTTTATCTATGTCACATGACCGCACTAATGTCAAATACTGAAAGTAGAAAAAGATAAATTAGTCTTGAAAACATCAAAATTATCATAGATTCCATTATAAGGACCTAGGACCAAGAATAAAATTAGCAATACATCGATGACAGGGAATGTCAGAGGAAATATAGTCCCCTGTGTAGTTGTATTTTTTGCATAGATGTCTTTGTAATCGCCAAACTTCAGTGATTTATAAATAGTGAAATGACAGTGATTTGTAAATAGCGAAACGACAGTGATTTGTAAATAGTGAAACGACAGTAATTTGTAAATAGTGTTCTGTCAAGATGATGTTCATTCTCACACAGACTGGAATTGTAATTTGTTGCTCATTAGTCTTAGAACAGTTTGCAGTAGATTAGAACTTTGCATTGTGATTTTATATACATTAATTTTATGTAACTTTTACGTCCAAGAATTTATTCTTGTGGTTCACCAACTCTGATGGGAAAGATAACGATACGATACAAATATGAATAACAATTATGACCCCCTCCTTTTAGATTTTGTCCTGGAACAGTTGCTTGACTGCTTAAAATCATGTTGGGCCGGCTGAAAATAAAAATTCTACACAATTTTAAGAAAATAGTTGCACTAAGGACCTTGTCAGTCCTAAGTTTTTGAGAACCCTGTATAAATACTGACCTTGTTTTGTGTAGAGATGTAAGCCAGTTTGGTACCTTCCACTGTTACTTCAGCCAGATGTTGTCTGTAGATTACACCAGCTGTATCTATCCTCAACATCAAACCAACTATAATATAATATATTACAAATGTATAAACCAAGAAAAATGGACGTTCTGTGAATCCAAGATTTTCAAACAGAGCAGTCCCTTAACCAAGCTTAAACTTAAAATGCTTGAGTAATGAGTAATCATATAGTATTCATAAAAATCATGCACATTGTTGAGAAAATATTGCCATCACCTGGATAAAGACTACACCTAGAAACATGTTAAACTGTTCAATTTGATGTAGCAGTGTTCCCTTTGTGGATTTCCCTGACACATATGTTCTGAATTGTGTAAATCTAATTGTTATTAATAAATTAATTTCTTAAATAATTGTACCCATCTTTTGGTATCCGGGTAATGCTAACTTTGATGTTGAATAAAGAGCATGGACTTTAACTTAACAAGACTGTGCAACAAGCAACCGCATAGCATTTTTCTAAGTCATTCAGGGGCCATAATTCTGTTGAAATGTTTGATAGTGTTATATGGTTTTGATAATGTATTGTGTTTATGATGGTAAACAAGTATACCAAGTTTGAAAACTATGCATTAATGGTCATACATTTCCACATTTTGTAATGGAAAAACAGACAGACAAACAGATGCATCACTATATGCCTCCGCATCAGTAGGTGCCGGGGCATAGTAAGAGATGACATTTGAGTGGATCTTTACTGTATTCATACCCAATTTAATGGTAGGAGAACATGGAAAACCAGGCTTTATCAATAAAACTAGAAGTAACTCCACTTTAATAGGAGTACTTGGCAGGTATGCTGTATTTAGGCCTACTTACCATTGAAGTTGTTACAGATGAACACATTAGTATTGGTGACATCAAATTTCAGCAGTAACGCCATTGGTGGCATCCGGTTGTCATTGTCAACAGGAATATTCATGTTCATATTTCTGACAGGTCTCAGGGCAGCGTTGGAAATTCTTCTTGGAGCAGAAATCTTTGCTTTAGCTAACGCCATCAGAAGAGAGGTAACCACGGTAACGGTGTTAGTTGACCATTCAATGTGAAGGTGATCCTGCATTCCATGGATACGTAACTCTTCTCCAAGTTTGTTGATCTGAAATAATATTTCATTAACTTTTTGAATACGAGAGTAATTGATACAAATTTTAGTGTTGAATATTATTGGCCTTATCAACCTTTCTTCTGTCAACGTTTTTTAATTGATTAATTTAATTTATTGATGCATCATTTGTTTGAATTCTTCAATGGCACATCAGTATATCTTGTGAGAAGTTAGGAGTTCAAAAACTCAACTTAATATTAATATTAACTAATAATAATATTATTATATTATATAATAATACTAATATTAAATAATAATTTTCTCAAATTTAATAAGAAAAGAAAAAAATATATCAGCAAGAACATGCAAAAGAGTAATTTTACATACTTTAACAAAACACAATTTTAACGCCGATTTAAAATATATTTTATACAGCAGTAACCAAACCCACCTTAATCATCAATATATTCATGTAAAATACATGGTTCCAGTAATGTCGCTTGCCGTTAAAGTCTGACAGTGGAATCTGAGATTCAGAGTGTGTGCAGTATAACGTGTCAAGTTCCATCTCTACCGATACATCATGTGACTGTAACCATGGTAACCAACCATTTCCTGAAAGCAGATACAATGACTCAATCACATCTACAATTGTTTATACTGAAATTTATAATAGTGCATCAGTTTAGCAATAAAATCAAGGTTGTTTTACTTTTAAAATATTCTCAATTCACACACAATATTTGAAGAGATACAATATTTACTTCCTATGAAAACATTGATTTTTTTGAAATGTGCAAGAAATTTAAATACTCAAGTTTTCTCTATGTAGATGTTTTATATGATAAATACAGGATAATTACTAGCTGGCAATTCACCCATCAAACCAATATAAAAATTTGACTTATTGAACATACATACATATTCAGGGCTGTATCCAGAGGCAAAAAATGGCAACTTTTTCTAGTTCTACTTCTTGGGTCTACTTGAAACATTCTTTTGTCAAAAACTTGCTTATTTTGGCAATTTCTATCATTTTCACAGAGGTATAGATACAGACTTGGTATTTTAGACTTCTGTGTGTAATACAAACCTGTCTCATGAACACTACTCTTTACTGTGACACGTTTCATCACTTTAGATACACCGATGACAAGACCGGGACAGGAAGCTGTCGAGAATGAAGTAGATATATTCAATAATTCTGTATCCATGACGAATCTTCTATCCTTCATAATCTTTGATATTGCACTGTGGATTGAAAGATATAGAATTCTGAATACCAAGAATTGTGACAATTCCACAAAAACAAGTATTCCATACAAAGCCTGTAACTAAAGTCAAAACTTAGTTACAAGAAAAGTAAGCCTATCAATATTTGCATGACTAAATTGTACACTATTGAGAATGAAGGTACACAGCATTTCAACCAAATAAACATTTCAGTTACAAGGACAACATGGCGTTAATTAGACATGCATGAACTGGGCAGCAAAGTGAGAAAATGGTCAACTAGGCATTATTTGGTAACTAAGAATAACTTGAAGAATCCAAGACTTTCCAACTGATAGCCACAGTATGCTAAAACTCGTTCAATACATTTAAAAAAAAAATATGTAATCTTTTCATCTTCACAACCATTGGATTCACTGACCTCTCTGTACTGGGAGATAACTCTGTATTAACTGTCTGATTATCTACCCTGACTCATCTCTCTGTTTCTGTATTCCCTGTACTGGGAAATAACTCTGTATTAACTGTCTGATTATCTACCCTGACTCATCTCTCAGTTTCTGTATTCCCTGTACTGGGAGATAACTCTGTATTAACTGTCTGATTATCTACCCTGACTCACCTCTCTGTTTCTGTATTCCCTGTACTGGGAGATAACTCTGTATTAACTGTCTGATTATCTACCCTGACTCACCTCTCAGTTTTTGTATTCTCTGTACAGGTAGATAACTCTGTATTAACTGTCTGATTATCTACCCTGACTCATCTCTCTGTTTCTGTATTCCCTGTACTGGGAGATAACTCTGTATTAACTGTCTGATTATCTACCCTGACTCACCTCTCTGTTTCTGTATTCCCTGTACTGGGAGATAACTCTGTATTAACTGTCTGATTATCTACCCTGACTCACCTCTCTGTTTCTGTATTCCCTGTACTGGGAGATAACTCTGTATTAACTGTCTGATTATCTACCCTGACTCACCTCCCTGTTTCTTGTTCCCTGTACTGGGAGATAACTCTGTATTAACTGTCTGATTATCTACCCTGACTCACCTCTCTGTTTCTGTATTCCCTGTACTGGGAGATAACTCTGTATTAACTGTCTGATTATCTACCCTGACTCATCTCTCTGTTTCTATATTCTCTGTACTGGGAGACAACTCTGTATTAACTGTCTGATTATCTACCCTGACTCACCTCTCTGTTTCTGTATTCTCTGTACTGGGAGATAACTCTGTATTAACTGTTTGATTATCTACCCTGACTCACCTCTCTGTTTCTGTATTCCCTGTACTGGGAGATAACTCTGTATTAACTGTTTGATTATCTACCCTGACTCACCTCTCTGTTTCTGTATTCCCTGTACTGGGAGATAACTCTGTATTAACTGTCTGATTATCTACCCTGACTCACCTCTCAGTTTCTGTATTCTCTGTACTGGGAGATAACTCTGTATTAACTGTCTGATTATCTACCCTGACTCACCTCTCAGTTTCTGTATTCTCTGTACTGGGAGATAACTCTGTATTAACTGTCTGATTATCTACCCTGACTCACCTCTCTGTTTCTGTATTCCCTGTACTGGGAGATAACTCTGTATTAACTGTCTGATTATCTACCCTGACTCATCTCTCTGTTTCTGTATTCCCTGTACTGGGAGATAACTCTGTATTAACTGTCTGATTATCTACCCTGACTCAACTCTCTGTTTCTGTATTCTCTGTACTGGGAGATAACTCTGTATTAACTGTCTGATTATCTACCCTGACTCACCTCTCTGTTTCTGTATTCCCTGTACTGGGAGATAACTCTGTATTAACTGTCTGATTATCTACCCTGACTCATCTCTCTGTTTCTGTATTCCCTGTACTGGGAGATAACTCTGTATTAACTGTCTGATTATCTACCCTGACTCACCTCTCTGTTTCTGTATTCCCTGTACTGGGAGATAACTCTGTATTAACTGTCTGATTATCTACCCTGACTCACCTCTCTGTTTCTGTATTCCCTGTACTGGGAGATAACTCTGTATTAACTGTCTGATTATCTACCCTGACTCACCTCTCAGTTTCTGTATTCTCTGTACAGGTAGATAATCTGTATTAACTGTCTGATTATCTACCCTGACTCATCTCTCTGTTTCTGTATTCCCTGAACTGGGAGATAACTCTGTATTAACTGTCTGATTATCTACCCTGACTCACCTCTCTGTTTCTGTATTCCCTGTACTGGGAGATAACTCTGTATTAACTGTCTGATTATCTACCCTGACTCACCTCTCTGTTTCTATATTCTCTGTACTGAAAGATAACTCTGTATTAACTGTCTGATTATCTACCCTGACTCACCTCTCAGCTTCTATATTCTGTGTACAGGTAGGGGAGACCGGGGCTAGTCCGGCCCTTTTTTAGAAAAATAAGAATTTGCAGACCGTTTATCTAGTTTGATCTCTGAAAATTTATATTTATATAAGACTAAGTTAGGCGGAACTGTCCGCAATCACTCCTACAGTGTTTCTCTGTGTTTATAGGAGTAATTGTTGTTCAAAGTGACCATATCAAGGTGGCCGAACATGCCCCGTCTCGGGGCAAGCCCGGCCACCCCACGGGGCAAGTTCGGCTAGCAGGGACTATTTGGTACATTATTTGTATTTTAGGAACCCATTTGTAAATCAAAAAAGGAATTTTGAAAATCTCGTGATACCAGGATTATATTCCCTGGCCTTTATTGACTTGTAGCACACAAATTAAATGGATATGCATTTGGAAGAATTACACAATGAGGGATTGAAAGTAGACGAACAATTGATGTCATTGCTAAAGCAGTTTACAATTGTGTTCTTTTAAAAGCATTGACCCCGACTCATTTGACAAGCGTTTTCGCAAGAGAAAAAACAACCCCTTTTGTTCTAAAATTTAAACACAATCCTACGAACGAGAGGGCCATGATTTCATCCATTGCTTAATTTCTATGAACCAGTATAACCAACTTGCTCCATTCAATCCAGGTCTGTGAATGGATAGGCCTACCTGAAAGGAGTCGATGTGTTTTGAGTCTGCCAATAGCGCCGTGTGTAATTCAGACTAACCGCAACTTAAAGTATCTGGTTTGTAGATGTCCAGTGAGCTCAACTGAATTCTTGTCTGAACAATAATTTTACATATTGTACTATGTCATAGCTCTTACATTTCATGTTCATTTGCCTTTCGTGTCCATGCACTTAACTAATGTCCCACGCCGCTTAAACAAATAAAATGACGATGAATGCTGTAAATGAACATGTATTCCATGTATTCTGGAATGAATAAACAACAACAACCAATCATACACTTTTCAAACCAAATGAGTGTTATGCACCTTCTCATGGGGCCGAACTAGCCCCAAGCTATAAATATAAAACCATCACGTGACAACTCCTTACACGGTGCATAAAATGGTACAAATATGGTTCCTTACTAAAGCCTTTTCACATGTATTGATACACGAATAGAAACTAAGTTGGAATCTTAATGGGTCACAAGAAAAACAAAAAACTTTAACTACATGTAAAAAATTACTCAACAATAGAAAAATTGTAGTTTTGGTCCCACACCGATATATACCATTACAAGGTGGCCATATTTATATGCAAACGGATTAAATCATCAAGAGTGACGTAACTATCTCGATGCCACATCTAAATCTTGGTTCAGGGGTTTTATACAACAAAATGCCGAACATGCCCCGGGGCCGAACTAGCCCCGGTCTCCCCTAGATAACTCTGTATTAACTGTCTGATTATCTACCCTGACTCACCTCTCTGTTTCTGTATTCCCTGTACTGGTAGATAACTCTGTATTAACTGTTTGATTATCTACCCTGACTCATCTCTCTGTTTCTGTATTCTCTGTAGTTGGAGATAACTCTGTATTGACTGTCTGATTATCTACCCTGACTCATCTCTCTGTTTCTGTATTCCCTGTACTGGGAGATAACTCTGTATTAACTGTCTGATTATCTACCCTGACTCACCTCTCTGTGTCTGTATTCTCTGTACAGGTAGATAACTCTGTATTAACTGTCTGATTATCTACCCTGACTCATCTCTCAGTTTCTGTATTCTCTGTACTGGGAGACAACTCTGTATTAACTGTCTGATTATCTACCCTGACTCACCTCTCAGTTTCTGTATTCTCTGTACTGGGAGATAACTCTGTATTAACTGTCTGATTATCTACCCTGACTCACCTCTCTGTTTCTGTATTCCCTGTACTGGGAGATAACTCTGTATTAACTGTCTGATTATCTACCCTGACTCACCTCTCAGTTTCTGTATTCCCTGTACTGGGAGATAACTCTGTATTAACTGTCTGATTATCTACCCTGACTCACCTCTCTGTTTCTGTATTCTCTGTACTGGGAGATAACTCTGTATTAACTGTCTGATTATCTACCCTGACTCACCTCTCTGTTTCTGTATTCTCTGTACTGGGAGATAACTCTGTATTAACTGTCTGATTATCTACCCTGACTCACCTCTCTGTTTCTGTATTCCCTGTACTGGGAGATAACTCTGTATTAACTGTCTGATTATCTACCCTGACTCACCTCTCTGTTTCTGTATTCTCTGTACTGGGAGATAACTCTGTATTAACTGTCTGATTATCTACCCTGACTCACCTCTCTGTTTCTGTATTCCCTGTACTGGGAGATAACTCTGTATTAACTGTCTGATTATCTACCCTGACTCACCTCTCAGTTTCTGTATTCCCTGAACTGGGAGATAACTCTGTATTAACTGTCTGATTATCTACCCTGACTCACCTCTCTGTTTCTGTATTCCCTGTACTGGGAGATAACTCTGTATTAACTGTCTGATTATCTACCCTGACTCACCTCTCTGTTTCTGTATTCTCTGTACTGGGAGATAACTCTGTATTTACTGTCTGATTATCTACCCTGACTCATCTCTCAGTTTCTGTATTCCCTGTACTGGGAGACAACTCTGTATTAACTGTCTGATAATCTACCCTGACTCACCTCTCTGTTTCTGTATTCTCTGTACTGGGAGATAACTCTGTATTAACTGTCTGATTATCTACCCTTTGTGTAAACTGACTAACAACCAGTAACCAATACTGCACCTCATCATGATGATAATGGAAATATGCATTCTGAACTAACGTCTTCATCTTCACCTCCTCTGTGGATATCTTAAAAAACGAAAGTAACCGCATATATATAAATATTGAGTACACATCTGATTTTAGTTAACATACAATAGGCTTACTCAGTCTATAGGTCTATATAAATAGCCTCAAAATTAAATAAATTGTAATAAAATATGACATCAGTCACATGAGTATGTGCAAAGCCAACATTCCAATGCAAAGCCCAATCATAACCACCATTACATCAAACATATTATGGAAGTTTTAAATTTTTCCTAGCCTTTCAATTTTTTTATACTCAGTTTGAAGTCTCATGACCAGAATTTACATTAAATGACGACACTCCAATCAAAATATTTAGATTTTGTACTCAAAATTTAGATACTAGCTTAACCATGACTTGAACAACCCTTTATATTGTGTAAATAAGCATGGGAAAGCTATACAGGTACCATACCTAACGACTATATTCACCCCTGGATTTGAATCCTCAACCTTGAGTTTCTGGGTGTGATCATCAAACCAGTAGACCATCAGGACTGTAGTCGTTTATAGATTTAACAAGTAAAACAGCGTCATATCAACTTACCATTGATTTCAGTTCCAATTTTAGTAATTCAGCAAATCTTGCTTGTTGGGATTTTGTGTTGAAATCTGAAACAAATTTCAACCAACATCATTGACATGGACAAGTTTACAACTAGCA
Organism: Spisula subtruncata; assembly: GCA_963678985.1. Classification (NCBI taxonomy): domain Eukaryota; kingdom Metazoa; phylum Mollusca; class Bivalvia; order Venerida; family Mactridae; genus Spisula; species Spisula subtruncata. The sequence goes on from OY787672.1 coordinate 3,423,389, forward strand.
TTTCATTATGCAAATGTCTTTCATTAATAAGGGATTTATTATTGTCACCAAACTATAAATATATTACCTGGCCTCAGTCAACAGCAATTTACAAGATATGCAACAATTTCAGGAAAACACTTTGTGTTCGATCAAGGGCAATAACTCAGTTTATAAGACAACTAAGATGCCAAGTTTACTTGATTACTATGTACTAAGTGTTTTCTTTCCCATTGGCCCACCTGGAAGAGAAAGAAAATGAATGATCAACCACTTACGACTGCAAACAAACAGGAAATTGTTTTGTTACGAAACATAAACGGAAAACATAATGCAAGATTTTACCTTCCAAAAGAAGAGTAAGCGTGATTTCCCGAGAGTTGTCTTCCCTGACTTGATTGAACATATCAACATGGAAAGTTTTAATACCCACACATAGTGATCTGTAAAACACAATCCACATTATAGCATAAAAACGGTGATTTTGCTCATACTTAAACGGGGAAAAAAGGTACGCTATTGTAAAGATTCTCGCGCGTACGCGCTGTTGGTGTTCAGTTTTAAGTATGCTCATTTCAGGACCCAGCCGACGAAAATAAATGATTTACAGCGTTATATGAACTGTTATTCACATTCTAATTGTAACTACTAATCAATGTTCTATAATAGTAAAATAATAAACGTAAACAAACTACCAATCTGTCACTGTTTTCTTGGTATTTGCCGATACCGGAAGTCGATGCTCATAACAAAAACTTGCATGTGACGTAACGTTTGCTAAGCGACGTCGCGTTTGTTTTCACGACGTCGTCCAAAATGTCCCGCCAAAATGTCATAATTTTGAAAAACACACTAATAAAGTGTTGTTTTTATGCTATAATAGCGTTTACGCATGCTTTTTCGTGCTATTACATCTGCAGAGTTCCTCGGGAGTGTTGGTGCCCTCGCCCTGACGGGCTTGGGCACCAACCGTCCCTCGGGACTCTGCAGATGTAATAGCACGAAAAAGAATGCGTTAACCCTACAATGTAACAATGTAACATTCACTGCTGAGTATGTGCACCTACTGAGGTTTTTATAACATTTTCCCCACTGATAATCTCTTGGATATGACTTAAGATCATCATTAAGTATCATACAGGACGGGCATTAATATTTAGTCAACTAGTAAGTTCAGGGCAAATCAAATAAAAATTCTAATAGAATTTTTTCCGTACAGGCTACAATAAATGAATGGAAATAGTTTTGGACAAAAAAATGTATGACTCATACACAATCATGTGATAAAAGGCTATAGCTGGCAATTTGCACAAACCTCTGTTTGGTTTCTCTGACAATTTTAACATCAACATCTGTTACATCTATACCTAATTCTTGTGGTAAAACTTTAAATAACCACATCTCGGAGTTTGTGGAATGTGTATCTACTCCTGTAACATAAATATGGATAAATCCAATACTTTTTTTCTAGGTCCATTAAGTGGTCAGCTTCTTCTATTAGTATACATTTATTAATATCACAGTATAAAAATAGTTCTACAGAGTTCAGAGAATTCAGCATTATAGTCCATATACCTGAGCTTTACTTACAAATTTGTAGACATATGCACAGATATTAATCTACTATTAAAGCAAAATGCTATTTGAGCAAGCTGAACGTGATTTAAAAAACAATCTATAAAATATGTCAGAAGACCATAAAAATGCCTAAAGCAAAGGATGTTGATTTGTTTTAATAAAACAGATACTTTATTCAAATACAGCAAATTCAGTAGACACTTACCTTGCTGGTGAATATTATGCTGCTGTGCTTGCGAGTCAGGGGGTTGAGAATTCTGTGGGATATGCCAAGTTTCCTGTTTCATGTAATGTTTTCCAGACAATAGTCCTGACAACAGATAAAAACAAGACAATAAGTAATACTGATGTAACATGGTTCAAAGTTACAATATTTGATGGCAAATAACTCCACAAATTATAAAAAATAAACACACCTGAAATACGACTTTGTTAGTTGTTAAACGTAATTATTTATAGAGATCTACCAAAGCCACCATTCAGTCATTTTCACAGGGTAAAAACAAGTCCAAGGGCAATAACTCTGAGATGACTGGATTGATGATTATTTTATGTTAATGAAGTAGTTTGTGGTACATGTTTTCTGCAAGGGACAAACTGACCACACTTTAATCCTATGACCCCTCCCTTTGTTTCCAGGGTACTATGATGAAAGTCAATGGGGCTTCAGTAAAGCACAATTCAAAGTTTGAGTAAATATCAATGATGACTAAAAGGCCATCACAATTATCTTTTCACAAAATACTTATTTGAAAATGTCTAAGGAATTAAAATAAAAATGTTATTATTGAAAATGTCTTAGGCATTCATGATGTTCTAGAACTTGTTAACAAAAGTAGCAAAAAGTTTTATAATTGTTACACAAAATGTTGTACAGTATAATGTAAAATCATTTAATTTTGATGGGACAAAATTTAGTGTTTTTGGTAAAAAAGACTATTTCGATGGGACCTTGATTCATGGATTTTGCATTTCAGGTAATAAATGTAAGCGCAAAAATAAGTGTATGGTGGGATTTGATTTTGTGGTAGAAGGTCAATCGTGAATTCCACAAAATTAATTCCCATCGAAATTTAATGATTTTACAGTATGTGAGTTACCTTCAGTGAGCATAACTTGTGGTTTGTTTATCAACACCCTGGAACTCTGTAAGTAGATAATGTTAATATTAAACAAAACTGTATGCAGTAAATGCTTGTACCCTGATGGTAGCTTTGTCCATAATAACTAGCAAAATTAAACAACTAGAATGTTTTGTAACAAATGAACGAACGGACCAACTAACAGTCGGACAGGACAATCCCTATGAAAAGAACACAGACTTCAAACAAAGTGAGACAGGTTTCAATATGATAATAATAAAGACTTTATTTATAGAGGCAACATAGTTAGGCATTTGCCCAATGTTCCGTACAAGCCTCTGAGCCAATATCAGATATATCAGGTTTGATCTAAGGCTTGCAATTTACCAAAGTTGTAATAGAATTATACAGGTATAATGAAGAACCAATCTTGGGAACAGAAGAGAAGATTGCAATAGACAGACTCCGGTAGAGATTCATTGCTGTAGCCCTATATGCCAGAGGGTATGACGGGCAATAAGTAAGTAAGTAATTAACAACATGGAGGTACAAAAATATACAAGTAAGCTCTTAAATACTAACCTTAACCATTTTGACATTCTGTGCATTTCTAAATAGACTGAGATCTGTGTATAAACTGAAAGACATTTCTGCCAGGCAGGGTTCATTGTGTTCTAGGGTGGCCCCATCATTGCTCTGTAAATATGCATAAATATAAACTGGACATGGGAAAATATTGATGGCAGATCTTCATAATTGTGATACAAAGAAGTGATTACACCTCTACTGCCGTCAGAATTTTGTCCCACAGAGGAGGCAGCTGTCTTATTCAGTAAAATTAGACAATTCATATTTTCGTGGTGTAATTCCTTACTTCAAATTCAAACATTTTTGTTCTTTAGTATGGTAATTTTCCACTTAAAATTTACTTTATCTGTCTTATGACCTGGACAAATCTAGCATCAATTCACTTGGAAAAGGAACATTGTTGAATGTATCAGGTTAATTACTTCTAATATACCAGTATGTACAAAGATGACAAAAATCCGTTTTATTATATAAATCAAGCACAAACTTTCTTAACGGCATAAGTTTTAAAATAATTTAGTAAACAGTACTAAAAACTGTAAAATAATTAATATTTGAGGGGAGTTTAATTTCAGGGATGATCTCAACCACAAAATTAAATCCCCATGAATATTATTAATTTCTATAGAATATGACTTAGTAGATAAGATATTCTTGAAATAATGTCCCCACGAAATCGTCTATTTTACCAAAACCATGAACTTTTGTCCCATTGAAATTAAATGATTTTACAGTATGATCTAACTAAGTGTTGTATAAATGTCAAAATATCACATACCTGAGAAACACTTCTCAAAACACGGCAGTTAACACTTCCAGCTTTAATAATAAACTGTAAACTGAAAGTAAAATGTAATAAGTATAACTAGGAGGCTGACTGAAGACTATACCCTATAGATGTTACAATCTAAACTTTACACGAGTTGTTAATTTTGCTTTTGTTATAACCGGCAGAAAATACCGCAGTATTCGATGCACAATGATGAACCTTTACAGCTTTACCTTTACCATTGACCCCTGAACTTTTCAAAATGCCACTTTTGACCCTTGGGATTCTAACTCGCAGGTGTTTTTTTTTAATTATGTATTTTGGCAATAAAAAAAGTTCAATAAAGAGTGATTCAGGGTTTTCCCTAGGAATTTTCATATGAGGGTCCCAGGACCCTTAAGGTTTATATTTAGGGAGTCCCTGAGAAGTTTTGGGGGTCCCTTCAAATATAGTCATGCATTTCAAGTTCATTATTACAGTGAGAATCAAATTTATAAATAAATAAAACAGCAAAGTTTGATTGCTCAATGCACCACAAGACTTAGTGCAATAAATAGCAGAAAGAAAAATATTCTAGCTGAAACGAAAATGTCTTTTCGAAGAATCTTATTGGGGTCCCAAGGATGCATAGCAATGCACAAATGAGGGTCCCAAGCCACTAAGTTGCGTCAGAGATGCAGAAAACCTGCATCAGGGAAATCCCTGGTGATTCTGCAAAAAACAAAGATGATACATTTGTAAAACCCAGTATAAAATTTCAATAAAATGGTTAAATTGGATAAAATCCTGTATAAAATTGTCAATACAATCCTTGAAATTTTCCTCCAGTGAAAAAAATTGTAAATCCATTTCACAAATTGTATACACAAAAAATGTGAAGAAAGAATGAACCAGGCTGAGTACATACCTATCTTCAATACAAGAGATATCCAGTCCTAGTTCTTGTCCTTCTATATGTATCAGACAATCTTCTAACATTGTCTTCAATAACATCACAGTAAGACTTTGTACTTTAAAACCAAAATACTGAAATATTAAACAATGGTAACCATGAAATCATACTGTACGTAGTATAATTCAAATAAAACTATCATGGACACTCAATATAAGCTGGGATTCAAGAGTCAGGGGGTTTAACAAGCTGCCTTCAGTCTTCTGTGGTCTTTCGGCTTTTCGCAACGGTATGTATTTTATCCTAAAGGTGACAGGACAAAGTCTCCAAAATGGACCAAAATTCTGCCAGAGTAGAATGCTTAAACTAACAAAATTGTCCACGTTATTGATAAAAAAATTCTTAAAGTCTAATAATATCAGAAGACACGATCATTCTTACCTGAAGATAGGTAACAATTTTTGGCAAGGCAACTTGATCCGGGGAGGCCATATTTTGTCGTGGAGAATTGGGAGCCCTTTCACGTGGACCTAGAGTATTGGCCTGCACTCTCACCTCTCCTAGACATATCACAACAGGTTGTCTGTAAGTGAAAGAAAAATGAAATTTTCAACAACAAAAAATTTGACATTTTCTTCCTCTGAAATGGTTTGAAAATAATAAGAAAATGTAGCATAAGAAAAGGTCCAGACCAATACTAGAAAGGAGATAGCTTTTCATGTTTCAATGAACCAATAATGCTGGTTTCAGCGTTTACAACACAATGGTACTTTTGAATTTTGAGTAGCTGGTAGGAGAAATATATATAGTTCAATTAGACTAAATGGAGGAAGTAAATTTGTCAAGGAATGGAGAAACAAATTCTTCCTCAATCAGATAATAATGTTTTCCAATGTTAAGATAAAATAGACAAACCTGACTTCTTCATTTAAATAACAGCTTGACAACCATACTTTATCTATTTCCTGAAATAACAACATCAACGTTTATGTTCAACAAAATTAATGCTAATTGAAGATTTCTATACAATCATACATACATGAATAAATACAGAAAGACAGTGATTTTACACTTATTCATTTATGTGTTGTATTACTGTTCCATGTACTGTTTATAGAAAAACCAGTAGATCTATACAAGTTTAGATCAAAACAATATTAACAACTTCCAACTTTAGTCACGTCACTGTCATCATTCAGAATTCATTTAGTTTATTTCAGGATTCTTCAAGAAAAGAAACATCTGAAAGGCAGAATGTTGGCCTATAAGGAGATATCCCCCTGTTCATTGTACATGCATTTTTACTGAAAGAAGAAGAACGACTCTGCAAAATGCTTAAACAGCAACCAAACAGAGCAATACCTGTATATTGCTGCCTTAGAATGAAAAGGTTGAAAGTAGCACTTATAACCTTATAAGACCCATGTATCTTTGAAATATGCATTACAGAGTGCTTCTTCTGAGCCTTTTTTCATGAAAGTTTGAACTTGTCATGTTAACCAAACTGAAGTTGCAAAAGCTTGTTTTACCATATTGATAAGTAAAGAGTAGTTTTAAGATATTTTTTCTAGTTTTCTCAAAATAGTGTTTCATACTTACGACCTTCACAGTCTTAGCTAGCAATATATAAATGCTCAATAATATAACATACCACTTTTAAACCTTCTTTAACACTTATATGTATGTTGTGGAAACTTCCTAATCCAGTCCTAGCAATCTTAATCAACACTCCAGTACGTCTCTTTACCACAAATTGAAGAATAATGGCTATCACTCTGAAATAGACAACAAAATCAAATGAAAGTAAATTTTCTTACAATTTGATGAGACAGTACATACAAGTGCTGTAATGACTAAGCTGAATGTTCTGATATCAAGAAACTAAAGTTGATTGGCAATAGCTAGACTCATCTAAATAAATATCTCTATGTGATTGACAACACATATGTGCATCCAAATAGGTTTTAGATAGAAGCTGTATCACTATATGGCATAAATAACAGAAACACTCTGAAGTGAACTGAAAGCTTCCCCAGCGACACTTCTTCTTAGCCACCTGTCAGCCCTGAAGTCCTACATGGCACCTGTAGTTGTCTGTCTCTGCTACATGTATCCCTTCTCTACATCAATAACCTGCCACCGAAGGCCAACAACATATGCCTGCTTCCTCAGAAGAAACCTTACAAGAAGCTTCAGGTAAAGGAAAGCAGTGTAACTGTTACAGTCTCAGACAGGAAGAGGTCCATCCTAGATGTCACTGGAGATTACACGACCACCAGCAACACCAGTCAGATGATATCTGATAGGGAACCTAGTCTGGGAAACTCCACAAGTTCAGAGAAGATCTGACCAGTCTGGTGATGATATTCAGAAATAACCACAATGTCATAAACATTTGAACTGCGTATGCAGTTGCACTACCAGATACTCACTTCAATACTCCACAACTGGTGCATAGCATCTCCCATTCTTCCAATCTGGTATTCAACTCTTGAACCAGCTGCCTAAGCACATCCAAAAATAATTGGAAGAATTTAACAGTCCCTCGTTTCAATTTTGCAAAAGGAACTTGATTAAAACCGTTCTAATCCATTGAGATTCTCACGCTTTGGAACAGATGGTTAGGAACAAAGGTTGTTAGGAATTTGAAGCCATTATCACAACTTCACTAATAATGATCATGACGGATGAAATTTACCTGGAAGCGAAGATGAAAAGTTTCCTGAAGCCATTCTCAGGACTTGATCATTTTTAAAATACAGAAGTTTACTAACAAATAAGAATTGAACAGATTACCAGTTGATAACCCCAAGGTTACTAGTCTTGCGTGAGTAAGTGCTCACACATTCAAGACCAACACCAAGCATCCTGGTTCATGTATGGCGACTAAAGAAGAACAAGAAGCACCAGTGAAATGATGATAAGACTACAATGGCCTTCATTACAGCAGCACCACCAGGATGCCAAGCCGGTTATGATGTACCATATCAGCTGTGATCTTGTTAACATCCCATCTGTAGTCTACCTCCATCCAATCATGTCTGCAACTTGGGCCACTCTTCAAGATCTTTTCTGCCATTTGCCAAGCGTCCATCTATAGGCATAGCTTCTTCCCATCTGGTATTTGTCTGTGGAACCAGCTCCAGGAAAGAATCATCACCTTCAAGACCTTGAACACTTTCAAGTCGGGTTTGCAGCTCACTTTAATAGTTAACATCACCATTAATCTGCACTTCATTTTATTGTTTTTGTCGGCAGGTTGAACACGCATGACAACAACCTTTGTATTTCACAAGCCTGGAGTGGGCCCTGTACATACTGGGAAGAGAAGTCTATCAATTAATGGAAACTGTTTGGGTGTTCTTTAATTGTTTCACAAAACGAGACTCTCTTCTCTCGACGTCAAAGCTCAACTTCAACTTCAACTTCAACTTCAATTTGTATTCTCGTCAAAATCCTCTTGGACATTTATCAACGAGGGTAATGCACATGCGTGAAACACGAAAAACGTTCATAATAAAATAGTCTTTTCACACAATTTTAAAAGTTAAACATGTTTATACACTGTACATCAGGTGGGGGGTCTTGCTTCACACTATGGCTGCTGGCACTTGCTGGATGGCAGTTTTGAATGCATCCAGGCTTGGTGCTGACACTGCAGATTCTGGTAATCGGTTCCAGTAAGATACTGTTCTGGGGAAAAAGGTGTGGCGGTAGATGTTTAACCTGCAAGCTATTGGGATGAGTTTTGCAGAGTGGCTTGATCTTGTAGATCTTGTTGTGGCTAACTCTGGGAGGTAAACTATGGGTATTGCTACCAATCTATGCACAACCTTGTACATAAAAGTGACGTCAGAATTCATTCTTCGTTGCTCAAGGGGTGTCCAGGATAGGTTGTTCATTGACCAATCTGGCAGGGCAAATCAAATGAACACACACTTAACGACTGTCATTATCAAACGCAAACAACTTGATCTAACAAACATAATGCTGTGCTAGATTGGTTTTAAAATTGACTTTCACTTTGACTGAAATTGTCAACAAATGTCAATCTGTCAAAAAAAAGTACAAATATGTGTGACAGTCATACATAAAGGCTTGAATATGTATAATACAATGATATAGATAACTAAAACTATGTTAAATACAGCTGTCATCAATTAATTTTGAGTTGACTTGTCAAAATTAGCAACAACATCATCATCAGTGATAATTATTAAAATTACTTTGAGATCACCCCTAAATAAATTTGACAAGAGCTACCCCTCGTTTTGAATAATATATACCTCATTGTCAGCCATATTCCGACCAAAATATACAGACATGTCCATATAATCGACGGAATCCCCATTATTAATGTTTAGTAGTGACACATGACTTAATTCGTCTGCAAATATGGCCGATTAACTGGCATTTCCTCCCACTGCAAGCACCTGGCTGCAACCATGATCATGATTAGTAGGTCATCTGCGCATGTGATCTGATTTGACCAATGAGATGCCGCTTCCCTCGCGCCTTGTTGTTCCCAGAAGTCGCCATTACATTGTCGCCATATTATGATGATTTTAAACAATCAATGGAAGAAATTAAAATTGTAGATTAGTTTGGGGGATTGCGGTAGTAGTGAACAGTCCCTTAATGTAATATAATGGAGTAAAAATGAGTGGACCGACACCGACGGGCAACAGTTGCTCTCTAGAGGACTGTTACACCAATATTTTTGCCCTGGTAGGTATTTTTTGAAACTGATCGACATGTTTGATGTTCCGACAAATTTGCTAGACAGGTTCGGTGTGTCGGTTAATGAAGTGGTCCATGGTGTTGTATTATGCTAATGCACACGTCCATCTTGCAGCATAAACCTTGAGTTTATTTGTCGTGTTTCTGTCGATAAATGAGAAAAAATGCATGCAGTGCGATTCGTAACCAATATTTGACCTCGTTTTGAGTACACATGTGTTGCTGTCAAATGAATAGATTCATGCGAACATTTTAAGTATTATTTTATGATGCATTTTTGGTCTATAAAGGTGCTTGATATAAAATACGCTGCTGCTCTTTGGTCTGTCATTTGGTTTCATTTTAAAAGTAGGTCACATTTTGCCAAATTGATGTCATGAACTCCATTGACTTTTTGTCTCCAAAACTAGGTTATTGAAATAGAAAGTGCTTATGATGTAGTGAGCTATGTAGCGTAGGCATGCTCCACATCGTATTGTCACCCCAATTTGGAATGTTTTACATTGATTAAATAATGTGAACAATAAATGTTGGGTGTTTGGTTGGAAGATTTGACTTGGAAGCTGGCAAAAGTGAATCTCGAAAGATTCTGTGAAAAAAAAATATTAGCCTATATTCCTTCGAAGCTGCACATCTCTGAGACCTAACAGGTAGTTAATTTGTTCCCCTAACAGTCAAGCAGTATATATGTCCTGCTATTTTGGCGCGAGACAGAAAAAAAAACCTCGGCCCTCATACCGCAGTTGGGGAACATTGGGAAGGTAGCTATAACAGGAGAGTCCGGTCCTCACCCAGGTTGAATGGGTGAACCAGGGTGTGGTTTCAATTGACTGGTGCACAAAAAAACAAATCCCAAAACACCAACTGAACTGGCGCCTTCCTAACGGTCCAAATTCTGTCACTGTCCCTGTGACGTCACTGGCTATAAGACAGCAGTTATATTTATTAAAAGTGAAATATTATGTTTGTGGCATTCAAGCATGCATCACACCACACTTGCATAGCAGTGGGGGGACATTGGAAAGGTAACCTATCACATCTAGTCCTCATCCAGGTTTTTGGGTGGACTGTTCCGTGATTTAAATTGACAGGTGCATGCAGCATAATAAAACACCAACTGAACTGGCGCCTTTCACAAATGTTCCAGTCAGATTCTGTGCACATGTCTCACTCACAGTACAGTATGTAATCACTCATTTATCATGGAAACAAAATTATTTACCCCTTACTGTCCATGTGAGGTCGCTTTCTTTGACTGTCTGTCTGGCTATATATAGTATAAGACTGAGTCACTGTGTGTATGTTATGTTTGTGGAATTCAAACGTGCATCAGTGAGGCTGTGGCAGGTGAGTTGATAAGTTGACTTTTCCGTAACTTATAATTAATAATATATTATTATTATTTCTTACTGTCTTCAGTGTGTTTCATGTATTTTCAGACTGACATATGCGGCATTAAATGGCGAAAGTTGTGTATAGAGCCTTCACAAACTCACATTGATCCGCTCGATGACCCAGTTCTCAGTTCTTACGCAAGATGTCTTCAAGCAGATATACTGTGTGTGTGGAGAAAGGTCGCAAAACATTCAGAGTCAAGACCAACTGATCCGTTATTTGGTAAAGAGTTATGGCTATTTTGGTATGGGGACCAGCCATCAGTTCTCGAAGAAATTCTATCACCAGATTTAAAAGGTATGTTAAGTAATTTTCTTTAGTTTTCGGTTTTATGACTTATTGACATTGTTACAAGTTGTACTGTTAGTAAGTTGATGACTTGGCAGAAAAACTATGCAACTTTCAAAATAGTGAGTTGCAATAGTTTCCCACAGAACCATCGAAAATTTAGTGCTATCTGGCCCAAGTTGTACCATATTTGGAATTTTCTATCTGTCAGTTCTAATCAAATTTATCCAGTATATGCAGTCACAAGTCTTAACTATTCAGTATGTAATAAATCTGCAGAAAAACAAACCAAATATTGACTTGGGAGCCTGTTGCATACCCAAGGCAATATAAAGCGCTTTACTATGTCTTTATGTTACAACACCCTACCAGCGAGTATGTTTTGTCGAAAGCATGTTATCTCAGCAATTTGCTAGGAAAACAGTACTGCATGCTTTCATATGCATCCTTGATGATCTGGTCATGACAACTGATACCGTGAACAGGTGATTTTTTTTTTGAAAAATATGTCTAATATTGACAGTCAATAAAGCGGGACAATTGACTTATCTACCAGATAAATATGCAGACGAATTGACCTTGATTTGAGACTAAGATTGAACTCTTGTTTTGATTACTTGGATCATTTGATCGCAGACCAATATTTTTGTCTTACTTTTGTTCACTTTGATTAGACTTGATGCAATATTTCTAAAACACAGCATTAAAAATAAACAGGCGACTGTCAGAAACTTACATGTTAGACCTGCCATCAACTAGACCCAGATGCTATGCGGAAGGGATGTTGATTACAATCTGCTCGTTTTGGGAATCCCTCTGGATCATTTATCAATAACATGGGCAGAGCTTTTTCATCATGCTTGTTTGGGAAGCATTTCCGGATCGGTATACAAATTGTTTGGATATATGTGCAGAAGCCTATCCGAAGTAGCCGAATGTAAAAAATTACAACTGAATGCCGATAGTTCAGGAGTTGGTCCTGAATGTTTCCCAAGCATGCAGAAAAGTTGCTGTTACATTGCGGAAGTGATAACAGGTTGATGCTGATAGATTGCATTAAGGTTATCGATGTATATCGATGATGCCAAACTACTATCTCAACCTATCGGCAAGTTGACATTCGGGAATATTGTGACTACTCGGCATCCCTTTCTGCGATCAACTGGTGCATCAGTAACTTTTTGGCATGTGTTCTTAACACCGAAGCACTAACAAACAAGACCTTCGGAGTCCAAATTTTAAAACTAAAAATTTTTATGCCGAAGATTTTTCAATCCTGAAGACTGGCGAAGTGTCCTGAAGGCTTTTACAAGTGTTGAGGAATGATATGGAATCAGTGATTTTTTACCTCTGCTTCCTAGTCGCACAAAAACCACCTTAGACGCAAAGTTTCAGAATATGTGCATTCCAGCGACGCATGTAATTTTCATGTAGCGAGTCGCCCAACATCACATTTTTGTGGATGTTTTGTACATCACATGATTATTGGATAATGAATGCTTTAACCAATGGAATTCGTCACTAGTAAACGGTGTAAGGGTACATATTTATACTTCTCAGAGTAAATTTGTCTCCAAAATGGTGAAGCCCAGCAATCTTTGTTAGTTCAAATCATCATAGTAAACCGTCAGCGTCTAATAAGGATGGTTAGAAACCTAGTTATAGTTGGCCTTCAATGTCTTATGAGGAAGATAATTCAGATTCAAGCACTGTCGTTTACTTTTCGGACAAATTATTGCTCTGAAACTTGTTCTAAAAAAATCTGAAGTAGCTCTACATTGAAAGATCGGGATAAATTGTTCATTTGGTTTGCTCCCAATGATACATAAAAAACATAAATGCAAAGTTGAATTTAAATGGGGTCTTATGTCTGACCCTAGAAATTATTTCTGTCTCCGATGGGTCCCTAAGTCGAGATTGTTTGTCTATACCTGAGGGACGACTGCTCTGTTAATCTTAATATTGTCAATACTTGGGGCTCAAAACTTCAGTTTTGGACGCATAGAATTGCTAACCAGCGAGTCCTAGGTCTCACTAATGTAAAATTTTTAAAAAAATACTGTGGAATGGTTCCAGAACATCACAAGGACATGTCAAACCATCCCGAAGACTTGTTGAACCATCCTGAAGACTTGTCAAACCAACCTGAAGACTTGTCGAACCATCCTGATGGTGATTTTCAGCTTCAGGGTCCTAGTTAATAACAGGTTTTACTGAATTAATAAGGGTCTACACAACTCAAATACGTTACCAACTCAACTAACAGAAAAGAACAGAAAAACAACTAGTAATCGAAAAAAAATTTATGAACGTTATGACAAGAATATCAAGGGAACTTTCAAAAACAAGACAGTCCAGCATCCAGCAATCATATAGGCAGTGCTCTTGTTTAATGTTACAATGCATGCTGTACCTGGAAATGTTCACTTTTGAAAAGTTATGTGTTTAAAATGTCAAGTCTGTTGTGTTGTTGGCCAGCTTGACTAACTCATAAGCATCCTCTTACTGAAAGAAAGCATTGACCTATAAATGCTTTTTAGCATATGCAAAATTTACATAGCAAACAATTATAAATATACTTTTTGTTGGATGATTGTTGTTTACACATTACATCTAAGCATATCACCTTTGACCATGACCTTAATCATTGTCATTAATCACTTACTTATTAATAGGTCATTGGTTTCAATGGACATGTTTACAGATCATTGCTCTGTTGGCTATTATAACCATTATATGTGATATGTCTCCATATTAGCACATATGGTTTGAGAAATAACAAAAGTTCTGGTTATTATACTCTGGTTAATCTCTAGAGAAATCTGAAGTTCAAGAAAATTGAACCTCAGCTCAAATATTGTCACATACATCATTTCAATGATGTCATACAAAACAGTATACATTTCATTTCTGGTTGCAAAACAAAAAATAGCTCCGAATTTAAGCTTGGCCTTAGACTATGATTTAACCAAATAAAATAGTTATCAATTGATGCTTTAAATAACCAAATAAAAGAGTTATCAATTGATGCTGTAAATATATGAACTGCTTTTGTAGACAGGACTGGCAGAAAATGTTAAATGATGTAAACTGTAAAAGTCAAACTCCTAAAAACACAGTTTCCTGGATCAGAAAATATTGATCCGTTCAAGTGCTGTGCCTTGTGAAATACGATAAGAGATTCAGTCACATCATTTCTGGATAAGCCGCAAATTTGTCCGGCATCCTACCACTTCTCATGTTTGGTTAACACCCATGTAATTTTTACCCCAATGATAAATAAGATAGCTTAGATGGTAGTTGGTACAGTTCTCCCAACAATCATTTCAAGTATCAATTGTACAAGCAGGTATTGTATTTCCCCGGGGTTGTCTTTTCACATATTGTAGAGTCGGTTGGTAGCATGATTGATGTATTGTAACATAAAGAACTATCACATGGTTTTGTAAACACCAAACCCACTACTAGATTATTTCTACAGATAAGAGGGTATGAAACCATTGCAATATTGATTTTCCCAAAAGTGAGACTTTAAATCTAATGAAGGAGTATTTTGTTGATCAAGATTTATTCTACCAATTATTGTTCATTTTGAAGGACATTTTACTTGAACACATTTATGTTTTTCGTTAAAAGCCTGCATGCATTTTATCTGTGTTCATCTAATATTAAGGCAGATTCTTTCTGCTTTATTATCTACAGTATTTATGTTTTGTCAATCAGTGTAAACCTGAAGTAAGCTGTTTACGTTTGATAATGCTTTAGCAAGATAATAATTTACTCAATTTTTCAATGTTCTTCTTAAGTAAATTATGATCTGATTTTGGGTCGTATCTCGGAGTTAGCTGTCTTAGCCTTAAAATATTGTAGTTTCCAGTTGTTAACATATTTGTTAACTCACACATGGTTGATTTTGGTCCAGATGCAGTAAAATAAATTAAAAAAGTTTTCTTGTTTAGGAAAAAATATTAACACGCCCTTAGGCCAGTTTTTTATTATTAATTGATTTACGGGATTTTTTTTTAAAAAATAGGGTCGGGGGGTCGAAATAAAAATAAAAATAAAAGTACAAAAATCACAGAGTCGACAAAAAAATAAAAATAAAAGCTTAAACGTATCAAAATTTTTTTATTTTTAAAAACTAACTTTTTTCACTACTTTTGTGATACATATGTTATTTAATTAAACAGCTAGTGTCTACAAGCAACAGAAATATTGAAATTGGTGCATTTTAAAGAACATTTGTGTTAAAACTTACTTCTGACATCTCTGTAGTGCCCGCTATTTATAAAATATTGTATCTTGAAACATTATTAAAAGAAGTCATCTATCACTTTTCTTTGTTTTATTGTTTAATGCCCTGCTTGAAGGACCTTTACTGAGAAGAAATCTATGTTTAATACTAGTCATATTTATCACAATACTACTTTAAACTGTCAAATTGACTAGAACCCAAAATGTCATATATAAACGCAACACTAGAAAACCATATAATATAATTATATGTATATTTCTGACTAGACTTAAACTTTTATATCCCGAAGGAACATTGAACAGTCTCTTGCTTTGCTTTTTAAAGGGCCATATATAAACGCAACACTGGAACACCATATGTATGTTTCCTGCAAGGGGGTTTTAGGGGATCTCCCCCAAGAAAATTTTGATTTCTGAAGCCTTGAACCCTGCATCCTGGTGAATTATGAAGATATTTATTTATATTTATTTTTATATCAATGTGACAATTTTAAGCAGCTTAATTATTTTGTGGTTGATCCTAAAGCTATTACTGAATGATACAATCAGCATTCATGATACCCAGAAAAAATATCAAAATTACAATATACATTTACATACTCGTAACATCCTTGCTACATAGTAATAATTGATAAAAGATCGATCTCATCCTATTCTAGTCAAAAACTGGTAAAATTATTGAGTATGTTTGAATGAAAAAAAAATAGTTAAAACTCGAATCATACCTGCACCGTTCAATGCTTTAAACATCTCGTCAATTGACACGAGTTTAATCATGAATGTTCGCGAGTGAAGTAACTCAGCAAAGTTGGTACATCGAAAAAAGTCAGCTGCATCAGTCAAATATAATTTCAAATTTAATGCACGTATATCGAATGCAATTTACGGCATAAATTTCACATGTCGCACGATCAAAGTTCACCGAATCGCTAAACCGCTCCTATGAAGTTATACCCGCATCGGTTCCATCAAACGACTTTGATGTAGAAATTGTCGCCGCACGGCTTTTGATAATTGAAACTGACGACCTTTACTGAGTACAGATGAAACATTCGTCTTCCGTAATTAGGTCAAAATGTTGACCTCGGATCGGAAAAATTGCTCATGTTAGGATTGTTGGGATATTTTTATCAAGGAATTATATCAGCGCGGAATATGAATTTAATAGGTATGTTCTTTGAAATCTCGACATTTGTAGAATTTGAAAGTAAATTGTTTGGATTTAATTTATAACACACGCGTTAATCGTAAATAACCAGCCGCTTTTCTGATGTACGACGAAAATTAAATCAGTCAGTAATATTTAGTGGATGTGTCAATTATCGGCAATCAATTATAGCGTACGTGTTTATATAACAGTTTGGGATTTACACATGTATGCATGGATATCTACTAAAGTTTATTTTTAGAAGAACGCGTCAATGATTATCTAAGGAATCGCGGACGCTGATTGGTTCACAACGCATATTTTTGGTAATTAACCCCTCCTCTCGCCTGTCAATTACTCGATACAAGGGACGCTGCGATTGTTTATTGCATTATCATGCGTATACGCGTTTGGTTCATTCCATTTTTACAGACAATGAAATTTGCCGATAATTAAAATCGGATGCGATAAACACTTGCGAATATAATTTTTTTTACCGTCGTCGACAGTTTTATTTTTACGAGCGGGGCATGAAGATCGTCGGCGGAATTAATGAAAATAAAAATGCAAAGAGATACTTTTATTTTTATTTCATTTGACCAAAAAATATGGTCGGCGGTCCCGTAAATCAATTTATAAAACAATGCTGGCCTTAATCTTTTTCTCATGAACATAACAAAGCTTCCCATAATGCATGTCTTATTTTTGTCAATAAGTTAATTTTGTATGATGCTTGTTGAGTTATTGTGTATAAATCTAGTACTTGATCATGATGATATAATCTTATACTTTTGGTAAGTGGCCTTACTTTTTAGCTCACCTGTCACAAAGTGACAGAGTGAGCTTTTGTGATCACTCTTCGTCCGTCGTCCGTCCGTCCGTCCGTCCGTCCGTCTGTCAACAATTGGGTTGTGTCCTCTCTAGCGGTCACAATTTTGGCCTAATCTTTATGAAACTTGGTCACAATGATCATCTCCACAAAATCTAGGTCAAGTTCGATATTGGGTCATCTGGGGTCAAAAACTAGGTCACTAGGTCAAATCAAAGGAAAACCTTGTGAACACATTTGAGGTCACAATTTGAGCCTAATCTTTATGAAACTTGATCACAATGATCATCTCCATAAAATCTAGGTCAAGTTCGATATTGGGTCATCTGGGGTGAAAAACAAGGTCACTAGGTCAAATCAAAGGAAAACCTTGTGAACACATTAGAGGTCACAATTTGAGCCTAATCTTCATGAAACTTGATCACAATGATCATCTCTGTAAAATCTAGGTCAAGTTCGATATCGGGTCATCTGGGGTCAAAAACTAGGTCACTAGGTCAAATCAAAGGAAAACCTTGTGAACACATTAGAGGTCACAATTTGAGCCTAATCTTTATGAAACTTGATCACAATGATCATCTCTGTAAAATCTAGGTAAAGAACGATATTGGGTCATCTGGGGTCAAAAACTAGGTCACTAGGTCAAATCAAAGGAAAACCTTGTGAACACATTAGAGGTCACAATTTGAGCCTAATCTTTATGAAACTTGATCACAATGATCATCTCTATAAAATCTAGGTCAAGTTCGATATTGGGTCATCTGGGGTCAAAAACAAGGTCACTAGGTCAAATCAAAGGAAAACCTTGTGAACACATTAGAGGTCACAATTTGAGCCTAATCTTTATGAAACTTGATCACAATGATCATCTCTGTAAAATTTAGGTCAAGTTCGATATTGGGTCATCTGGGGTCAAAAACTAGGTCACTAGGTCAAATCAAAGGAAAACCTTGTGAACACATTAGAGGTCACAATTTGAGCCTAATCTTTATGAAACTTGATCACAATGATCATCTCTGTAAAATCTAGGTCAAGTTCGATATTGGGTCATCTGGGGTCAAAAACTAGGTCACTAGGCCAAATCATTGAAAAACCTTGTGAACACATCAGAGGACACAATTTGAGCCTAATCTTTATGAAACTTGATCACAATGATCATCTCTGTAAAATCTAGGTCAAGTTCGATATTGGGTCATCTGGGGTCAAAAACAAGGTCACTAGGTCAAATCAAAGGAAAACCTTGTGAACACATTAGAGGTCACAATTTGAGCCTAATCTTTATGAAAATTGATCACAATGATCATCTCTATAAAATCTAGGTCAAGTTCGATATTGGGTCATCTGGGGTCAAAAACTAGGTCACAAGGCCAAATCATTGAAAAAGCTTGTGAACACACTAGAGGTCACAATTTGAGACTAATCTTTATGAAAATTGATCACAATGATTATCTCTATAAAATCTACGTCAAGTTCGATATTGGGTCATCCGGGGTCAAAAACTAGGTCACAAGCCTTTGAAGGCCAAATCATTGAAAAAGCTTGTGAACACACTAGAGGTCACAATTTGAGCCTAATCTTTATGAAACTTGATCACACTGATCATCACTATAAAATTTTGGTCAAGTTTGATATTGGGTCATCCGGAGTCAAAAACTAGGTCACGAGGCCAAATCATTGAAAAAGCTTGTGAACACACTAGAGGTCACAATTTTGACCATATCTTTATGAAACTTGATCAAAATGATCATCATTATAAAATTTAGGTCAAGTTTGATATTGGGTCATCTGGGGTCAAAAACTAGGTCATGAGGCCAAATTAATTGAAAAATCTTGTGAACACACTAGAGGTCACAATTTTGACTCTATCTTTATGAAACTTGGTCACAATGTTTATCTCTATAAAATCAAGGTCAAGTTAGATACTGTGTCATTTGGGCCAAAATCTAGGTCACTAGGCCAAACAGGTGAGCGACCCAGGGCCCTTTGGACCCTCTTGTTTATGTATAGGAAACCAATTTCTTAGTTTGTTGCAAATAGTTTCAGAACACTCAGGCTGAGTCTTGTTACTAGCAGAATCTAATTTGTACTATGTAAACTTTATGCAACTTAACTCCTGTCAATATCTCTGTAAATTTGAAAATCGTTGAATTCCTGGGACCCTGATACCATTAGCAAGATATCAATCATAATGAAAAAAAAATCTGAAAGAGCAAAAAAGTACCAATTCCTGTGCTCAGAACTAACTGATTTCCTAATGTATCAGTATACAGCATATCTTTAAGTCTGTCTTTTCACTTCACTAGTCCACCAAAAAAGAAGAGAAAATATGAAAAGTAAAAGTTAACATCAGGGGTCGAATTTAGCGATATTTTCTACTAGCTAAAATTAGCTTGTGCCATTTGGGTTCACTAGCTAAAAGGAAAAGCTACTAGCTAAAAAAAATATTAAAATTTATTAACCAATTTAATTGAAAATTAACTAAAGTGCTATGCCTGAAGCACGAAACTGATAAACAAAAAATCAAGACACATTAAAACGAAAACTGCAGTTCACATACATGTTAAATCATTTAAAACTTAAAGCTTCATCATTCATGCATCGATTTATGCTTGGTGCGAATGTCGGGTACGAAAATTGTAAGTCTGTTGCGTCGATTTTCCATTGGTGTCGCGGAAACAGGTGACATTTCAGTTTGTTGCTATTATTGCATGTTTTCATGCTTCTCTTCGTCGTAAATCAATTCATTGAATTTATTACTAACTGTAACAAACTTGTTCTCGATGATTGTTGGTGTATTTTAGCGGATATCTGCGATCCGATAAAGCAAATTTTAGGCATGAATAAATTGCAATATCTCGGTCATAGTATATCAAGCAAAAGTGCCGAGCCATTCCGAATGTGGATTTCCTGTTTACTCGTTTGACAGATCAACGCAAGTTTCCACCGATAGTTAGTGACAGAAAACACGTTGTTTTGTTGAAATTTATAATCAATTTGTTAAGGAGGACTTTTATTGGTGTTTGCTCCTCTTTTTCATACTCGCTAAAATACGCGAGTGACTTTAAATGTCACTCGCTATTCTGAATTTCTACAAGCTATTAGCGAGTATGCGAGCTTTAATTCGAACCCTGAACATATCTTAGAAGTTAGAATCCTCAAATGCCAGTGCAACCATCGCTCTTTCTGATGTTGTTGTTATGTAGCATCATTGTGAATATAGTGCCAACAGTTGATAGAGTTTCAGCATCTTGCCACACCTTTTGTCTACCAGTGTAACTTGTTCTTTATCTAGAGAAGAAATTAATAGCCTAAGCCTGATAGCAATACTTATAAATTAGGATTGGTTTGGTTCTGTTAGTTGAATAATGATCTGATATTTAGCATTGGGCTACATTTAAAAGATAAATCTGTTTGCATTCTATCTTTGGGGCCCTACTTTTGTATGAAGTTGGGTGAGTTTGGTACACTTTTTTTATGTCCGGAAGTTGAAGCATGAGTGTGTAATGATATGTCTGTTTGTTTTTTAAATACATTCAAAATTTTAATGTTTCTGTACAGTACCAACTTTTTCATGCATTGGGGATATCTAATTAAATTGACATAAAATTTTGACCATAATTATGCAGTCTTCGAATTTGGCCACTAGCCCGAAGCCAGAGACTAGTAAAACTGGGTCGGGCTAGTAATTGTCTCTAGGTGACTAGTCCAAAAGTCTGGTGCAAATTTAAAATAATTTTAATAATTTAATGGTCTGACTAGTAAATATCTTCTTGGGCTAGTAAGTTCTGCCATGTTGGTAGCCTGACTGGCTAGTACTTTGAAAAGTTTTTTGTGAAGACTGATTATGCAAGACATGTTACAGTCATGTAATGATGTATACATGGCCATTCGGTCCAGCGGCAAAATTTACACTTGTGTGGTGGTCTGAGACAAGTAGTTGTTGATTCGGGCAAGTAACTTTTGCAGTAATTACATGTATAAAAGAGTATATAAATTATAGGGAAACTATCAAATTTGGACAAGTAGTTTCAATTCACAGAGTGAAGATCTCTAGCAACAAGGTCACACTTTGAGGTCAATGCCCATCATTGGGACATATCCATGACTATTAGACCCAATCTTGAATGTGTTTAATCTGAAATGCTATATTTCTGAAGATCTAGACGGAAATCCTGTAAATGAATTATCAGTTTGGTCAAGTGACTCAAATGGAGAGAATCTTTTCAATCAGTATGAATACAAACCAGAACTCATAGAAAGGTCTACATGATTAGCACTTGTCATAGAAGGTGTAATTTACTATTATAGTATTGCTCAGTGGGTAACTATGGTACATGCCTGTTGAAATTGATGTAGTTACCATAGTTTTGCACTGAATCCTTGTATTGGTCTAGTATTTGCTCAGTAGAAGAACAAACTTGACACAATACAACAAATGGTTGTCTGACTTTCAAGCTTGTCTAAGGTCATGACCTATAGTCTACATTGTAGTTTTATGTCATCAGTTAAATGATAATAACTTGTTGTGACCAGTGGTAGGTCATGATAAAATATCACACTGTCATTCAACTACAAAACAACTTAATTGTTACTCTGGCTACTGATTAAGTGTTTTGTTTTCCACAAAAAACTTATGAATGCATGGTTTTCATTGAGCATGTGCTGAGGTGGCTAGTTTTAAATTTGAGGCAGCCACCTGAATGATTTCATTCAGGGTTTGAATTTAAGCTTGCATGCTTGCAAAATGTGAGTTTGAATTCAAGACAGTGAGGAGAAATTTCTTGTTCTCGAATGTATTTGCGAGAAAGAAGTTTATACTCTTTAGTTTTGAGGCAGTCAAAGGTGCACATGTGACAGTCATTTTGGCCTTCAACCACCTCCTAAGGCGAAATATGTTTTGTTTTAAACTCTGGTAGCATGGCTAAGGGGGCTCCGTCTAATGGTAGACTTGTTATCAATACAGTAAAATAAAGGTCATAATACGTCATGTTATGTTGTCGTTTGTAAAATGTATTCATTATTAAATGCTTACATCACAATTACACATGATATTAACATTAATCATGTCAACATACATAGATTACCCTTGTCAACATACATTGCTTGATATGTCGCAAGTTTTCTCTCAAGTCAATGTTCAACTTACTTGTGTGTGTTCGTTCAGCCTGAGTATCTATCTAGGTAAATTACAAAAATGGTCGTTAACCTGTTATTTCATAATTTGCATAATATTTTTATGTAATTGAAACAAATGGTCTTTTAAACTCAATATTATATTGTTAAAAAGAGTTGTGATTGCAATTTTAAAGCAATGAAGTTGATAATCCTGCCCAGAATAAGATACTGAGATAGTGCAGTTGATATAGCGCTAGAATGTTACAATGAGGATAGCACAGGTTTCGTCCTGTAACTCAAAGCTGCAGTCATGTACTCCACTTGTGGAGAAGTCATTTTATATACCCCACATGTGGAGAAGTTTTCTGTTGTTTATTGCTTCTAACGTTAAAACTATATTTTCTATCTTTTTACTTTCTGAGTGAAAATGTCTTCATGAAAATTAATGTTGCATTGTTTTGTACCAATAAATAAATCACAGTAATTGTCACCTGACTGTGTATGTATGTTTCATATTGAAATCTATCATGGGTATCTGTGTGATCAATTGACCTATAGGTACCTAGTATCTTGGCTGCTTTATTGTATATATTGAACTATTGTTTAAGAAAGACAGCCAATATAATACGGCAATCTGTATTTCTATATTTGTCCGGTTTATGGCACTGACTCCGGGGATTACTGATAGAGAATTAAGACAGTTGTGGAACGACTGTCATAGCTTCTGTGTCTAGTTAGTACACCTTTTTCTTCTGAGATAATCACATTTAGCATGAGACTAATATGATGTATTTTCTGTCTGTTACAAGTTGAGAGATTGACTCGAATAGCTACAGGGACGAATATGTCTGCTATGTGACGCTATTCTGCTTAGTACAGCTTAGTACATTGTAGACAATTTATTGGGTCTGCATGTGTTTAGTCTTCGCACCTTATGCTTTGTTTAAGTTGGAAATATATGCTTCAGATAAATTTCAAAATGAAAGAAAAGAAAGACAGTTGTTTTATTGACAATAAACGTCACTTTGAACAAGAACTTGTAAACAAAAACATTCAGTGATTATAGCTGGGGAAGAAATGGTGGTTTATCTCTCTTATACTCTCAAGTGGTTTAGTAGCAAACACTCTGTCAACATGGCCTTGAAAAATGCATTTGTCAAAGTTTGTAAATAATACTTGCTTTGTACATTTTGTAAATGAAGAGAATAATGAGTTAAAGCTGCAACACTTGGGTTGAATTAGCTAGACAGTTTAGCTTGACTCGTTTCGATTGTAATTTGAAACTTACTGATTCGATTTATTATACTAAGAGTTTTTATCCCATTTCATTGTGTGGCTACAGTCATATCGAAGCTTATAAGATTCTAGGAGTCCCTGCTTCTAATTAGCTGGCAGTCTCCACGAAAAACTTTTCAAAGTACTAGTCAGTCGGGCTACCAACAAGGCAGAACTTACTAGCCTGAGAAGAAATTTACTAGTTGGACCATTAAATTATTAAAATTATTTTAAATTTTCACTAGACTTTCGGACTAGTCACCTAGAGACAATTACTAGCCCGACCCAGTTTTTACTAGCCTCTGGCTTCGGGCTAGTGGCCAAATTTGAAGACTGGCTGGTCATAGATCTGCATTCAGATTCTGGTACAAAATGTTGAAGTATTTGTAGATACAGTTTGTCCCTTAAATTGTGCCGTTCCGAGAATCTACTGAAACAAATTAGTTTCAAGTCGAGCAAGTTCAAAAGTAAGAGTGAAACCGTTCTATCGGAATATGAACAAAGCATCAGATAAGCTTGTATGGTTTTCACTCCATCAAAATGTGTTTCTAACATTGACATGTATAATTTGAGCTTTACCACTTTACAGAAGGCTGGTGTGGGAATTATTTAGTGTTAAATTTGTGTATCTGCCGTTATAATGTTTGGTTTTCCAGTGGTATACAAGCATGATAGGAATGTTGTGTTCATCGTAGGAATGATACGTTGTTTTACGCTTGCCTTTGTTAATGTGGTTTGTTTACAAAAATAAAATATTTATTGGTAATTTGCCCACTCAATGAATGAGTATCTGGATCATATCATCATCGTTTACTTGTCTTACACAATTTCCTACTGTATGCTAATATTTCTCTATACAACCACCGTGTTATGTTGTTGTAGCTTGTTTGCACTTCTTTGTTCATAGATTCATGGTAAAAACAACAAAAATATTTCTAGCGTTTGCCTGGTTGCTTTACATGTTAATGCTATCATTTTCTTGCAACATTAAATTCATTAATACATAAACCAATATGTTTTGTTTCATAGATTCATGGTTAAACAGCTAAAATATTTCATATGCCAGTTGCTTTACATGTTAATGCTCTGTTTATCATTTTCTTGCAACATTAAATTCATTAATACATAAACCAATACAGTTACAATGTAGGTTGTTTGAACTGTACTTAGTTATCGATATCGTGGATTTCACCTATTTTTGCGTGTACATCTGCATGTAAGGCTGATTACTCTGCAGATATAATGCAAATTTGCAAAACTTGTTGAATGTATTCTGATGTAGCATATACTACATAGACGTCATAGTATGTGATTTTACTGGTAATTTAGCATGTGCATCAATGTTGATGTTCTCCAGTGATGATGGTGTTGCAGCCACTTGTTATCTCGTATGTACATTTTTTTCCTTGGATGTTTAAAATGGCTGAGTGTTTCCAGTTTGTCTGATTAGATAATGAATAAGTGATAAGGTCTTCCTGTATCTTCTTGTATTGATTGTGTTTTAGTTAATGTTAATGATACTTAAATGAAATATTGAATTCAAGAATGCACCAGGGGCAGGGGAGGGGTGCTTGAGCAAATGTTGAAGTTCTTTGAAACTTCATGACTGATAGGTGTTTATTGCCGTTATTGTCATTAACTGGGACCCCATTGTCACCACACTGATCTACTCGCCAAAATCTGGCTAGTAAACTTGAATATGAGGGATAGAAATTATATTAAAATACCTTTATACATCCATGCTATTTCAAAATTTTGTAGAATCAGTAAATTGCAATAATTATATTATTTAAGGAGTTCACCCTGAAATTTACCTGATATGACATGAGTTTGATCAAGGTTGTCTGTGAATTGAAGATTTGGATCTTTTTGTCTGAACCACCAAAAATGAATATGTGTCCTTCATACTCTATACATAATTAATGCAAAAGTTACTTGTCCAAATCAATAATTACTTGTCCCGGACAACAGGACTAGCACTGATATAACAGGCTCGGCTAGGTGCTAAATCTACTGATGTTGAATTGATATTTTGGGCCATAATTTACTGTTTACTGTTGTTGATATGATCCAAAATACCTAACATTTCTACAACAAATTGATGGGGAGGGTAAACATGTGCCTTTTTAGAAACCCCAGGGAGTTGATCACTCTGTGGTATAAGCTCGGGTCAACAATTCAACTCCAGAACCCATCCGTTAATGTTTTCCTACATATTTACATAATATAACATAGTGTATACATTAAACTATGTAAAATATATTATACTGACACTTTGACTAATAGTGTTATCTACCACTGGTTGTTTAGGGTCATGGTTATATTTTTCTGATGAAGAGTTTTTATTGGCTGTGTATAACTAGCTGTCTGCTTGTCTGATGAACTTGTTAACAATAATGCTCGCTGTGTGTACATACCACAGTCTGTGTACGGAGAGATATTTTCTCTGATTACAACTTGTTAACCTTACAACTCTAGATTTATTGCTACCTGTAGTCTAAGGGTGTACTGATACCTTTATATGAGTATATCAATGTTAACTGTAATTTACTGTACCAGGTGTTTGTGCTGGCTAAACTCTCAGTTGGTCATAGAAAAATGGCTTTAAAACAAAGAAAGTCTGTGATACTATTTACCACAATTATATTCATAAGACGTTTACCAACCAGCAATATATTTTATCATTATAAGATATTTTGGCTTGTACAATTTCCTATGCTGAGTGCCATGCTACTTATAATAATTGGTAATATGCATATTATGAAAAAATCTCGTCATTTCCTGATTAAGTCGCTGATCATGTTGTTGTGAGTTTATTCTTGTACTATGTGTGACTATGTTATAATGTTACGACATGCGTTAAGCTGTGTTACGACATGCGTTAGGAAATTAATATTTATTATTTTATTTTCATCCCAACTACATCCAAATTAAATATTTGAAGACCTTGATTTTAAAGGCCAATATAAGGGTCCACTGTCTCAAAGCTTTTCTGATCTGAATAATAAAATTATTTTTCATTATGTGAAAAGGGTAATTTTTAACCTTCCAGCTTTAAATTATTTTAATGAAAAAATTAATGATAATTCCACCGAGTAAAAAATGTGTCATTGCCTAATTGAGAGATACTGTTACTGATATAGATCACTTGTAAGTACATGAATTACAAACATGAAATCTTGTTAATTAGATATCACTGAAAACATGAATAATTTTAATAAAACACCATGCACATGTGGTGTATGTCACACACATGGGGGTTTATGTGCCTTTTGCACCTGGATTCGTGTCTTTGATTCTTGATATTTTCAGAAAAGTCACATTTTGACACTCAGAAGTCAAACTAAATGGTTTAATTTTCTTTGAATGTTTGGCAATTAAGCTAAAACCCTCAAACATTCATTGAAATGATCCCTAAAATGTGACACTTAGTGGACATCCTCATCACCCTTGTGTCATTGTGCCATCAATGAAATGTTTTTGTTGTCTAGCCTGGATATTTGTCTACCTACTCCAACTGTTCTACTATCCACTGATGATTGCTTATTTGAACCCAAGTTTATAAGTAACATTGGTGACATTGAATAACATATAAGGCAAGTTAACAGGTACCTTTACAACAAAGCTGCAAACTACCTGCCTGTATTAATTAATTATATAAAGAATCATAAAGAAATAATTGTTAAAATTTTAAGTTAATTGATGCAGTTATTGTTCGTCATTATAACTACCTTTAGTCTATCATCAATGTTAAGATAGATGCATTATTCATTTGTCTAGATGTTTATGTGTATGTTAAATCATTGATTCAATATGACATTACCTATCTTGTTGCATACATCTTTGATTGATCATTTCAACGTTTTTCACCTGTCTTAAGTTTATGTTAGATACTAGATAGATAAATGCATACGCTTGTCAAATCAGTTATACCTTCATTCCTGTTACAACTGACATTAAATTAGTCCATACTAGGTTTCATAGATTGGTTGTAGATTTAAATTGTGGTTGATAACTTGATATTACAAATGAAAATAGCTCAACATCTAAAATAGCTCAGTTGTCGAGTTTGTTCAATATGTAGTTAATGAAGAAACGGCGTACATTTAATAGTTGACTTTAGTTGTACATTATACGCCAGGGTCTTCAAGTGAAAGAAGTAGAACAAGTTTAAAGATGAGTTTCATCATCATACTGAAATTTGCACAAATTTTGCCGTTATAAGTAGCTATGTTGTTCACTTAAATTTTAAATTTATCTCCCAAATTCTACTGTTGCCAAGTACACAACTTTTTCATTGAGAAGATACACATATTTAAATCACTAATCTAGTTGAAGTGGTTGTTGCATGTGTAGGATAATCTCTTTATTTTAAGTCTAATATAACCGTTTACCCGGCTTGTCATCCTGAAAGTAGAGTAGCAGATAAATTCACTTATCATCTGGAAGTTTGATGCAGAATTAACTGCTAACGGAGAGTCAGGAAATGTTACAGCACACACAGTGAATTATCTGTCAATTTGTATCAACTACCTTGAGGCTATGAATGCAATTAGTGTTCAAAATCATTACAACTGCTTCTGTTGCTAATTATTATTAAGGGATTTTATGTTGGAATAGAAATGGTGGCTGAAGTCAATACATTTATCCGAATCTCTTCCTTATTGTAACTAATTGTATCTGATTGGCTCATCTCTACAGCTTTCTCCATAGTTGATTGGTTGAGTCTCTTGACGTTTTTTGACAGAAGGAAAGCTGAACCATGGTAAAAGATAATTAGCTTGTAACCATTGTCTCAAATGTCGTTTTTTTTCTCTTTTCAGAAAACGAGTATGGCTCATGGGAGAAAGACAGTGTGTTGTCATATGAATGTCGTACTCTGCTGTTTAAAGCATTACATAATCTCATTGAAAGGTACCAGAACTATGTTTGACTTTCATTTGTTCATCCGTAAAAAATGTATTTGAGTTAAAACAAATTAAGTTGTTGGCACTAGATGTGTACATATATCATGGTCACATGGTGTCAATTCCCAATTAGTAATTTGATTTTAAAAAAACCACACATTATTTCTGCAAAGTGTATGTGTAGGGCTATAGAAAAGGAGTGTTTCGAGTTTGTAATCATTTGTTTGAAAATGCCACAATTTTTTCTCAAAACTAAATGAGTCAGTCATTCTATTCTATCACTTTGCTTTCACAAATTTTTGCCTAAGGTTTAATCACTTGACAACATTTAAACATTCAACAGAGTTACAGTAGTAAAGTCAGCAAGTCCTGGCATAGTGTGTAAGTGTGACAGCGGTCAGGTTTTATTGTAAGTGTCCATGTACTAACTGTAACTGTATGTATTACAGGTGCTTGTTGACCAAGAACTTCATTCGTCTAGGACGTTGGTTTGTGCAGCCACATGATCCTCTACTTGGAGCAGAACAAAGGTAATTATTTATGTAACAAATCATTTCATGGGCTGCTTTCTGCCACCCTTTGACATTTTAACTTCCCTAGTCATTGGGCTACCTTAGGAGACCTGTGTCCGAGTTTCCCTGTGGAGACTATTTCTCTTTTGGTGGGTGTGCAGCTAACATAAAAATATGTATGTATATCGAACATTCATGGACACTGCCCTTATCCAGGGCAACACACTTTCATGAGACACAAATGTTGGGTTTGATTCAGAAGTGGTTGCTTGTTGGAGGTTAGATTGAAGGTGCATCTTTGTACAGGCTTGGTAGTCCATGTTGCTGAGGTTGCTCATGCTGGGGTTAATTGTATATCCTTGTTTAGGGATGATGCTTATCAGAGGTCGCATCATCCTTCAGGGATTTCATCAGTTGCAACTAGCTTGTACATGAATCAACTTTCATGCATTTTCAACTTGCAAACAGTATAACCATGACATAGCTTGTATTGGGCATGTATTATAGTGTAACTAGGCTGTGAACTGGTATATTGTTACATTCACTACTGCAATAATCTCACTCTTCAATCAATGTCATATTAACAGGTTTGTAAATAGCTGTTTAAAACATTATATTACTGTGAAATCATTAATTTTCATGGGGGGATTAAATTTTGTGGATTTCGTGGTTCACCTTAAACAACAAAATCAAATCCCATCAAACAATAATTTTGACCCTAGTATTGTAATATGTTGGGAGACAACTTTATGTGCTGTTCTACAATTCAGATTAAATTTAATTTCCCTGCATACTGTATTTATAAATGACCAATCAGTGTTCATTTAATGTTAAATCAAACGTTGTTTATGTCCGTCATAATAACATGTTATAGACAGGTGAATGTGTTGTCTCTGAACTGTTAAATATCCTTGAGTCATGAAATGGAAAATATATGATTTTGTTGGTGTCTGGTTTTCAATAGATACAGTTATAAGACAAAAGATAAAAAGCTGGTTGTCATAGTTACAAGTCATTGTTCTAAATATTCAACTTCAGTTAAACTGTTCACTTCTTTGCCATACATTTGTAATTGCAAATTTGTATGATTTAAAATGGCAGAAGTGGACTTGCTTGCAAGACTTGAATGTATTTCTTTAAAAAAAAATCTTTATTACCTCACCTGAGCGCTGACCCATTTTCTTTTTTATGCACTTGGCTATGAGGATCACCATATAGCTGGCTTAGAATGAGAAGGTTGTAACTACAAAATTGATATATTTAGAATACAAGAGAAAACTGTCTGTAATTTACTCTTTAATTTTGGAAAAAAATGTTTTTAAAACTTGTCAACATGACAATTTCCGATCTTCATGAAAATAGGCTTATAAGAAGCGCATTGTGAAGCATGTATGCCAAATATGTATGAGTCTTATAAGGTCGTAAATAGTAGTTACGACCTTCTCATTCTTAGCCATTCAACTACTGTTTCCAGTAACAAGTTTTCATTGTGCTTTTTTTCAGTAACAAGTTTTTAGTGTTATTTTCATTGTGTTTTTCAGTAGCAATTTGTCGTTCTGCTTCAACTTCTTTCTACATGGAGAGAGTACTGTTTGTGCGAGTATAGAAGTAAAACAGCATCCTCCGGTAACTTGTCTCAATATTCACCATATAAATCATGCACAGGAGAATGGAACACATCTAAATGGTAAGCTTTATGTGTACATAACAACACGTCATTAACATGTTTTCAAATTTAATTGAACATAAGTAAGTCAGGGTTTGACACTTACAATTTTGATCACTAGTCATTATTCAATTTGTAAAGAGAACAGTTACTGGTCCTTCCTGATTATCACTGACTCCGGACCAGTGTTAGTGTCGACCCCTGTAAGTTATCATGGTCAATGGGGGGGGGGTATTTGCTATGTTTTGATTTGTAAAAGTATTATATGTTCAAAACTTTTTTGCTCTCGGAACTAAACAGAATTGAATATTGTAATTTTGTTGAACTCACAGATAAATTGAAACAAATAAAGAAGTATGTAGTACTAACGGCATATAAATTGCTAAACTTATTATTGAGTATATAATGCAGATAATTAGATTTGGCAAGATACTCTGCAAAATATAAACCCTAACTCTGTGTGATTAACATTCTGCTACATATGCAAGTGATTTATTTGTGTATCAATGTAAGATATGTATATTATTGCAGTGATTCTTGCACCGTACGGGTTGAATGGTACGTTAACTGGAGTAGCGTATCGAGACTCGGATGTACATACTGCAAGACATTATGAAGAATGGCAGAAATTCTACCCTGTTAAATTTGATGATGCCAAAGATGATCCAAATAAATTGCCAAACTTTGTTGAAGTTATTGTTGGTAAGTGTATTCTTAATTTGTTTCTCATTCTTGTCCCATTTTCTGGTACCACCAACTAATTTTGTTTCCTAGTTGATTGTTGTTCAAAGTATTTTACTTCTACCTGGGTTAGTTGTACTTTGAAAACCAACATTTAAGACTTGCAGACAATGCCTGACTGAATGAATCAAATGTTTAGAAACATTATTTACTCTGTCTTTTTGATATTTTGAGCAAAGCTTTCATGACGTGCATATTGATAAATTAAGTGAGGCCCTTACATAGAATCTAGGTTGAATGCCTAGAATCCTGGTTGTGATATTGTGCCTTTGTTAAGTGGAAATAATCTCCTTGATTACTGTAATTGTCAATTTTAAATCATGTTTTATGTGCTAGTAGAGAAAGTGGTTCAAAGATTATTGTCATATTATCATTCTACAATTCCTATTTCCAGCTGGGGTACGTATGAGATACCCCTCATGTTATGTGCTGTTAGTGGATGATCGTATAGGATGTGGGGTCGATCCTAACACAATGAGACAGAACAATGGTCTGTTGGGTCACCAGGGTCTACATGATGAGAATGGTCTACTTAATGATGGTGGACCACGTTCTCGTATCCTCGAACCCGTGTCTGAACTCACCTCGAAGACAAACCGAGCTCTAGGTTCCAAACTGGTTGAGAGGATCAGTCAGGATAGTTGTATTACAGCAGGTCTGTCCAAAAAGTAAGTACTAATAAACTCTAGTAATATATGTAGTTGGTGCTAATGATATACATTGCCCACCAAAAATAAGTGTACACTTCTTGACAGTTGTAGAATAATAATTGGTTAAATTATTCAATATTTGTTAGTCAGCCAGTCACAATTGTAGTAATTTTCTATAACTACAGTTACTAAACGAGTCAAAAATGTGATAGAAATATAGATGAAAATGTTAAGAATTAAAATAACCATGGGATCTGAGGGGCTGAATTTTCCACCTTTTTATAACAAAGAAGCTCAGTATTTTACATCCAAGGTACCAATCAATTTATGGTCTTTATACTTAATAAACAAGAAGAGTCATTGCCTTCAAAAACATTGTTGCTTCTCTGTTCTGCAAATAGCGTTACACAGGCAAGTGGATTGGGAAATAACCTGTTTACTTATTTTTGGTGGGTAGTGTATTAAGTTGATAATTTTCTAATGATAAAGCAATAATGCAGTATAATCAAGTAAACATGTTTGCAACTACCGATGTTTTATGTAATGCATTTGTGGCCTTTGAAGTATATTGGAAGAACTTGTTATATTTCCTGAGGGAAAACATGTTGCATATTTAAGAATTAATAAAATATGTACCTATTAAACGGATTGGTTTGACGTATCTTTGTCTGTGTTAAATCTATGTTCTATGTCCAGCTCAATAACTTTGTGTACATTGATATAAGATCTGTAGTAGTTGCACGTTTTATTGGGAAAAATCTATCTAAACAGTGATTAGAGTGTATAGTTATAAAGTGATGATTAACATTATTCACAGCTTTCAATATTGTGTGAATGACGTGTTAACATGTATATATATATGGAATCACACTTTTAACTCTTGACATATCATGCATACTTATTATCATACACTAGGTATTAATGATTAAAGTGACTTGTATAAGAGTCTACTAAACACTTGTTCCTTATATGGCATAATAAGGATGGCCTTACAAATTCTAGCTAAATACTTGTTCTTTATCGGGCATAATAAAATGACCTTACAAAATTCTCGCTAAATACTTGTTCTTTATCGGTCATAATAAGGATGGCCTTAAAAAATCTTTGTTTATGGTTAGTGATCCGACGATAGTCGGCGACAATCGAACTATCGTCGCTGTAAGGTCGAAGTCGCCGACTATCGATAGTGAATATAAACAATCAATAGTCGCCAGTAATTGACTGCCAGGTGAACCGGTCTGTTTATAGAATCGATGGTGAAATGACAATTCAATTAACGATAGTGATTTTGGTCCGATTTTGGGACACTATTTATGGTTACCCACTAAGATATTATTAGATGGGTAGGTAGGTGAGGATTAAAAACCATTCTTATGGTCTTACCCTCATAATTTGTGTATTTATCAGTAAAATATTCTCCAGGCTTCAAAAGGGTTAAATGGCTGGTAATTACATCATGAGTAGGTAGGGTGCCTACAAATGAACTTATTACGGTCAACCTACAAAAAGACCAGTATGCACATGTCACTGTCTGAACTTATTTACCAATAGGGGAGGATCTGGTGTTGGTAGTCGCCTGTCAGCTAGCTCAGTTGATAGAGCAGTCACCCTGTATGCAAAGGTCCCAGGTTTGAGCCCCAGTCTGAGTGCACATTTTTCTTCCCCTGTTACAAGCAGTTATGGCTTTACTTGTTTAAATTGATGAACTCCAGATACTAAATTTATATTGTCTACAGATGTGATTGGGAAACTTTGTATCAGAATATGTTGGCAGCTATTTGTTATATTCATCAAGTACACATTGTTTTATTGCAGACATTCTGAGACTATGAGTGATGAGGTGATGACAGGAACGTGGGATTTCTCTGATCCGACGTGTAAAACTTCCTGTAACTGTACAAGGTCAGTAATAATTTCTATATCCATATACAGGGCTCGACTCTAACACTGGTACGCTGGTCTGGGGCCAGTAAAATTCATGAAGGACCAATAGCTGTTTTCATTACAAATTTTACAGGCCCCTTTTCCTCTTTCAGATCATGTACGTTTCCCCTAAAATCAAACTTACATCAAGTTTTTTCTTCCCATTGACACAAAAGATCTGTTATTTTTCCCCAAATTTAAGAAAAGGCCCCTTCCCCTAAAGTTGAAGAACAATAGTGGTATTTGGGTAAAATGGGAGATTGATTAGTGGAGTTAAACTGTCCTTTTTGGGGAAGACTGCTGTACTTCAAAGATTTTATCGTGGGGAATGGACTCATTCTAATATTTTATAAGGGGAAACCCTAAATGATGTATTGTGACCCTGACACTTAGTTTGAAAATTGTTACATCAGATTTCTAACAAAGTATTAAAGGAAACACACATGCACAAATAATTGATTAAATGAAGAAACATTCCAGACATGTGTGCATCTTTGTAATGCACCTAGAACTCTCGTTAAATATATCAGAGTATCTGGTATATCTCTACCTTTCCTAGTCCAC
The DNA here is from genome assembly GCA_963678985.1 of Spisula subtruncata. Classification (NCBI taxonomy): domain Eukaryota; kingdom Metazoa; phylum Mollusca; class Bivalvia; order Venerida; family Mactridae; genus Spisula; species Spisula subtruncata. Next base: position 3,458,283 of record OY787672.1, read on the forward strand.
TGTTTTGTTTGTCTTATCCCCAAGTTTAATGTAAAAGTTTCCAATCAAGTTGCCGTGATGTCATTAAATATACATTCCCTTCAGTGCATGACACCTTATTTTATGGACATTGGCAGGGTACTTTCCCAATCAGGAATAATGACCATTGTACCCAATTTACAAGTAAAAAATTCCCAAAGAGTAGAAAATAAACAGCGAAGCTACTAAAATAACTAAAAAAAACTTAGGGGGTTTTGCCTTTTTTTTCCTTTCAACAATAATATCATCTATTATGTTATAAAGCAGTTATTAAGACATATAACGGTCTATTAAGCAGTTTATAAGAAAGACCTAAAAAATTCTAATCAGGATTATATGTGCAAAAATTCCCATTTTGACCGGTATTTTCCCAAAATAGCAAGAAAAAACGCTGATTGAATAACGCTTACTACTTCATTAATAGGCTTACCTGAATGTGAGACAGTCTTCGTCTTGTTGTTCTTTGTTTAATACTTGTATATTGTAACCTTAATGAACTGTATGATGTATAATGACAGCTGTACACTGCAAAATCAATTATATTCTGGGGTATAGAAGATTTAGAAAAAACCAACACAAGTTTGTGTGCTCGTAAGATAAGTGTTATCTATGAAGAAAGAAATCATAATTTTTTTCCTTCATTGTAAGGTATAGGCTGTTGTGGTCAGGTTATTTCTTGAAATAAATGGGGGAAAAAAATTCCCCACTGCATAGAAAGTGTTTAACTTTATACAAGTACATGTCCTTGTTTCAGGTCAATGATATGGTTTTAAGCTTGTTGTGTAGTAGGCTAGTAGCCTATTGATTATCCTTAATTCTTATTTCAATCTATTTATAAATACTTTCGGTATTCACCACCTGCGTATTGTTCCTCTGATCCTAACCGTGTTTACATTATGTGGGATAATATCCCAGTATTAGAAGGTCATAAATGCATATATTGAGTACTGGGGGGTCGTCTCAAAGTTAACCAAATACTACACACAATCAATCATTTATTGCACTACCGTTGTATGTAAATCTGTATGACTAATTATGTATGCATAAAAGAATGTTGATGTTTAAGCGTTAAGAGAGGTATTGTATTTATTACTGTTTAATGAGAAATATTGTGTATGCATAATGCAAGAAATATTTCTCTACCTCATGGTGTTAAATCAGTACAGTAATGATTTGCATATAGTAGTAACTTTGCTTTGTATTTTTATCCTTGATGAATTGTGTTAACTTGTTGCTTTAATAAGGGCACATTAAAGCCGAGTTGAATGGTTTTTTTTTGTAATTTAATCATACAGTTGTTGATTGCAACATAAGGTGAATGATGTCTGTTAATACATGTAGTAAATTTTTATAAAATATATTAATTTTCAAAATGAAAAAAAAGTAGTAAAATTTTATAAAATTTATAAATTTTCAAAATGAAAAAAAAAACACCTTGAAAATGGCAATGACCCTTTTGATGAGTCATGTAGAACGTGAAATATAAATTGTCAATTGGGTAAGAAACCATAAATATGGTTTTCTGAAGGTACTTGGGGAATGCCTACAGAGTTTTAACTCATCCTAGACACAATAGCTTGATGGGAGGATGAATGTTACTAGTTATGTCTCCTACAAACAATCAATGCTTGATCTTATTAACCATTCTTCATATTTCAATGAAACTGCACATGAATATTCCCACTTGGTAGCCAAACTGTGCAATTAGTTATGAAATTTTGGTTGGATAATTTATCCATGAATTATGGCACTTTGTGGGAGTCAGTTTGTGTGTTCCAAGTATATTTATATCTTGGACTGTTATATACAGACTATATGCTTATGTATTATGTTTTGTATACTTCAGACTTCGAGGCAAGAACAAACCTGCTGCAGGCATTCCTGGTAAACCACTTGAGAAAAAGAAAAGTGAAAAAACGTTGGAGCGTCAACAATCTCGTTTAAATCGTACGACTCCATTCCATCGCAGGAATCAGATGATGGAGGAATATATACAGTATGATATGGACATGTTTATGCCTAGGGTACCAGTTAGTTCAAATGTTGGACTGGCCCCATCAGGTGCCCAGGTATCAGTGGCTGGTAGTACACCAGGACAGCAGATGTCACAAGGACCCGCTAGTGCTGATGCTAGTAATGTTTGCAGTGCAAACATCGAGTCACCAGCATCAAATGTTCCGTCACCATTAGAAGACTCTCATAATCACTCTCAGATGGAGAATGCTGCGAGTATGGATCCAACGATGCCTACGTTGAGTCCACACCCGCCAGTATTGAAAACTAGTGAGAAAGATTCAACCGTTCCAAAAATATCACATATTGACCCAAATATAAGCCAAAACATGAATGTTAACAATAGTACTGTGTTAGTGAATGGGGTGACTAGTGATATAAACGCGTTCCATAAGCCACATACTGTGTTAAAACAAGAGAATCATGCTGTGTCTCAGCCTATCACATGGGCACAACAGTCGTTAGAAAGTACTAAAGCTAATATAAACAGCTGGTTACGGTCACAACAGAAACAGGTAGACCATAAATCATTTAAGCGGCCATGTTTGCCAACTATGGGTGCTGATAATGATGAAATGGTCACCATGTCCCTGTACAACTTTGAAAGTGTCTCAAGCTGGTAAGTAGACTCTAACTTGCTTTATATTCATGTGAGCTTTACTTCTCAAATTTTGGTAAAGATATTTTTGCTGATTTATGAATTTGTGGTTGAATGAAGATATATTTTCGTATTATGAAAGTAGGTTTACCTAGATTGATAAATTTGTGTATAACTCGATTTGGAATAGAAAAGTACATTGTAAATAATTCCAGACATACAGTAGTTAACTCCATGAACTGATGTGTTAAAGAATAAACTTGAAACATTATGCAGTCTCACTTGGAATATATTGCTATGGTTTCATACACTTATGATATAATGTACCAAGGCATTACAAGTATTGTCAGGGCTATGTAATTAAAAAAAATTGAGATAGTTTAAGATAGTTTGAAGAAAAATTATTTGTTGTTAAAAATTGTTCATATATTTCCTAGTATTCAAATTTAAATGTTTTTGACTGTTATTTACCTTTGATATGTATTTGTAGGTCTGAATATCCTCTCAAGAAAGTTTGCTATGACCGTACAGAACTTATGAACGGTATTCAGGATTTACGATCTAGTTCTAACTCTGGGCAAAACCATCGACCATTAAAATCTCTGTCACCACAACCTCCAGCACCAGATCCCTACGCCTTCTCTGATGAATCCTCCAGCACACCTGCGACTATATCTCGTGGTTCAATGAGAAATAGTCGAGATGATATCTTTCAAAAACCTTTCAAGGTAATATTGAATGTTTATGTCTCTAAATTATTAAGAACCAATGACTTCTGTTGCATTTTCTTTACACAATATTGTTTTGGTAGAACATGCTGTAACATATGCCTTGGTGGGGTTGTACCTACTTAAGAGTAGTCGGTTCAGTCCTATTGAAGTAAGCTTTACTATTAAATGCTACAATATTAAGATAAGTTCAAACACACAAATGTTCAGTCTAGATTCTAAAATACTCATGAAATAATGCAAACAATACATTGAACAGATGATCAAATTGTTTCATGGTTTATTTGTGTTTTTAGGAGGAGGATATGAAATCAGATATGGTTAAAAATGGCAATGATGGATTTGGCTTCAAGGATGAACGAAATAACATGGGTAAGTGGATATGTTGAGTCTCATTTTTATACACCATTCAATTTGGGACATGTTGATCTGCCAGGCAGGTGTTATCCATTAAGTTGTCTGCTTATTATCCAGTCTTCACCTAACTGGCTGTAAATATTTGACTATTTCCAATTTGGTTTTCACTTATCACAAGGATTATTTCATTGTCAGCCTTGTCTCTCAATATTTCGAAAATGAAACCATTATCCAGCATATTGCAGGCAAACTTTGGAGCTCTTGTTTATCCCAAATTGTCAAGTTGAATCAAGTTGAACTGAGATAACTTATTGAAGTTCTTCTTGAGACTCTTGGTTACATTGGTCATGTCCTGAATCTGCTACAGCCTGATTTATGTTCATTCTTTAATGTGTATGTTCCATTTTGTCTTACAGAGTTTAGTTCTATAGCCTCACCACCGACCACACCAGGTACACAGATGGGTGGAAGTCTTACACGAGATGTAGATCTCAAACCACACCTATCAGATCTAGATAACTTGTTTGAAACAGATTCAGACTCAAATGATGATGCGGTATGTACACATTTTATTTCTTATAAAACATTTACATTAGATGATAACTGGTTACTGGTATATTGAGACTAAATTTCAGGCAATCATTAAATATTAACTGTTTTGAACAATATGTGTCAAAGTTTTGTGAAGAATTTCTAAATTGTAATCAATTTCTGTCGGCTTACCAGACATACTGTTAGAAATATATGCTAGCTCGGCAAATTGATTCAGTGTAGTTTTGAACTAGTAAGATCAACTGGCCACTGTGTATTACTGAGAAATCATTGAAAAAGAAGCATTCAATATGATGAAAAATTTACAAATATGTATGAATTCATTATACTGTATACTTCATACATGGTCATGTACTTGATCATACATGTTCATGTTTCTGTTGTTTGTACTTCAGTTTGTTCCACATAGTCCTCCAAAGAGTATAGAAGATATCAAGTCTTCAAAGTTACCAAATACTGGTCCTGTTGATGCCATAGGAGTTATAGGTATGTCTGCTAGCTATACTGTTTGTATTTATATGGCGCCCTGGATAATGTGATGTTTATAAATATTTACCTGTTTAGCCTACTGTAGCAAAATCGGTAAATTCCCGTACTAAATTTACACTGATAGATCGTGCACACTTGAGTATTCTACCTCTGTGGCTCATTCCAGATTTTCACGCTTTTCACAATATCCTGGGTGCACTGTACCTGGTTTAACTGCGGTATGTTGATTGTAGAAGGAGAAAGCTACCTTAAATGTGGTTTTATCAAACGCTTGTTTGTAAACTCAAAGCCAGTTTGGAATTATATAAAAGCTGACTGTATTGATACTAGTGTATGAAGTAGTAACAATTATTTTTCGTCTAAAAGAATTTTGTACAGTCTTACCTGAGATCCTTTGTGCTGCACATACACTTGTTGCTGCAACTTTCGTTTGAGAAGAAGCCAGGTTGAAGATAGCTTGTTAGTTATAACTTTCTGATTTATGTTAATTGAAATGTTTCAGCTCCTTCCGAGTTATCACGGATGTACCCTACCCCACCTTCTCTCGAGAACAACCCAGCCCTCTCACCTATGAATAGTGTCGAAACACCAATGGAAACTCATACAACTGTCATTGAAGGAATCAATATTAACAGCATTAAAACTGAGGTTGCTATAGGCAACTCGTTAGTTGATGAATTGAGCAAGGTATTTGTTCCCTTTGTATTTCATGCTTGGAGTATTGGAGCAGTTAAGGTTTCAAAATGTGCTATATTTCCCATGGATAACATGTATAGCTTGACCAGATTTAGTAGGCACTCTTTAAACTTTTGAAGCGTGTATCATTTTCCGTAAGCGTAGTCGGTGCTTATCGGAAATATTTGTTTATTTTGCACCGACTTTGTCCGAAATATGCACGGAATATGTTCGGAGTGCCTACTAAATCTGGTCAAGCTATACTATATAACTTGTAATGTCTGAATCCTTCTTTTGTTTCATAGATCCTGCCTAAACCAGTCTATAATCTAATCCTTTGTTATCTTAAAGTTTTCCGACTTTGTTTTACCAATTTCAAGTAGTTTTGACCAGAAGTATACCAAGTGGTCTGAATGTGTAGCATTTTGTGTTTTTGTTTCACCTGTTCCGAGCGGAAGCTTTAGAGTAAGAAGTCAAAGCTTTGAATACCGACATGTGTGATAATTGTTGCCTTTCCATGATTACCTACCAGTGCCTGGTTTTAAAAAGACAGAATTATATAGAAGCAAATCTGTTAAAAAGGAAGTTGTTTCTTAATTCAGAAATTACTAGCACTCAGCATGGGAATGACATTGATAATGATTATAATGAGTACACATTTTACTTGTAATGTTGATGTTAACTGCAGTGTGTATATTGTTCTCTCCCCAGGATGGTCGGTCTGTGTACAAACCTGATGTTCAAGCTCACTTTCCTAGTTCATCTAAATATGCGCCAGTAGATCTATACAGCTCACGACTCTCACCACCTCCACAAGTTCCTGTATATAAACCATGGCAATATACCATGCCAGTGCCAGATAAACATGTCAGGTATTGTACACTTCTTAGCTTAGTCAACTTGTTGTTCTTTGCTGAAAGATATTTTCAGTGGTCTAGTGATTCAAGGCCTGGAATGTCAGGGTAATTTCAATAAGACTTTGCTTCTTTACTTGTATTGTCATAATGTCATCTAACATATTTTTTGTCTTCAAGTTTTCCAGTAAGTGTAGAATTTAAATAATTTCAGATAAAATTTAAGAATGTTTGAATGATGAAAAATTCTACTGACCTGCCTTTTACTCTGATAAAATGTCACTATATTCTAGTAGTGAGTGTGAGTATACTCAAGTCATCTTTATACTGATGTTAACTTTGATTTTATTTTACAGCCAGTATATAAACATCCCATCCATTGAGAACTTGCCGAGTATATCATCTGCACGTATGCCTTCCAGTGCAATAGAAGCATCACCGGCTATGTTCCAAAATAGTGTAGGTCAACAGCGAACTCCAATGAGTTACGAACTTCAGTCGCCCGCATCAAATGCATCATCATACCTCAATAAAACACCAAACTCTAATCTAAATCACAACCTAGGAACAAACAATCAGATTCCTGAAGCTCGTAGTTTGTTAGTGAACGTTGTGCTATCGGATTCTATATTAAGCTTATTCAAGGATCATAACTTTGATAGTTGCAATATATGTGTGTGTAATTTCTCAATAAAAGGCTCAGACCTTGGTGTATATATTCCGAACCCTACGGGAGAACAGGAGTATAAGTGTCTGTGTGGGTTTAGTGCAGTGATGAACAAAAGATTCGGCCATTTTGCTGGCTTATTCTATGAGGATGAGGTGGATATTACCGGAATTCGTGACAATCGATTTGAAACGCGTAAGCAAAGCTTATTGACGTTAGATTGTGGTAAAGTGGACGAGAATGGTGTAAAAGTTTCAGCGAATGTTGAAGAAGTCTCGCAATCTGTGATTCAACTGCTTATAGGACAATTTTGTGTTCCCTATAGAACTTGTTCTACTCTCTCACTACTCGATACACTCACCTTTAGATCACAGTTTCATAACAATACCATCAATGGAGTTCATTTACAAGGTAACTTTTCTCACTTTTTGTTACGCTTAATGTTGGATTAGTTGTCAATACAATCTTTATTTTAAATCTGATTACATTTACAACACTATAACATTAGCTATGTATAGCTATTGTCCTATTTGTGCTTCTTAGAAAATGTTATGTCCCATGTGTGTTCTCTTAAAATAATTACAGTAAGAAATGTATAGAGTAGTTAAATGTTTGGGGTATATTTACTATATTAAGTTTGCTGAGCTATGTATCGATAGATAAACTCAGAAAATCTGTTGTACTTGTAACACTTAATTGGATAAGTGATCTACCTATGCAGATTGATTGATATTAGATTGACAATCTGTTTACTGACCAGCCTGGGAAAAACTGGGGTTTCCCGGGCAGTAAATTGGGTGGTCAATACTTTGCCAACCCTGCACAGTTATTGTTATAATTGTAATGGAAACTATTTAATCCCGGGTAGACTCATGAGTCAAATGTTCCACATGTATATAGACTATGTAGCTGACATTATGTTTGTTTATTTCATATAGACGGTAATGATATTACGTATCATGCCTTGGATCAGGGTCGTCAAGCTATGGAACATTGTCCTAACAAGTTAGAGGACCCAATGATGAAATCTACATGTCTTCATAAATGGACTTTCCTGCAAGGTATGTGCAACACTTGAACTTGTCTTTTTTATTCGAATTATTTGCGATTTAGAAAATGTGTCAGACATTGGCAAGCATCGAGGCTTTAAATTTGTTCGGCTAAAACATGTGCTAGTACAAAATTGAGATAACATGACACAATGAATCATGCATTAAAATGCCTTTTTTTATTTTATCTTTCTAAACATGGTTGATTTACTGTGAAGCAGAATTATGTTTTTTTCGTCAAGTGTCAAACACATCGCTTAAAGCAGATATTTTTTACTGGACATTTAAAAAGTTAACCAAGCTGACATATTCTGGTTGAATTGTAGCTCTAGAAAGAATAAACGTTTCTGTAAAAAATATGTTACTTGATTAAAAAATATGAAGTTTTGACTGAAATTTCTTTAGAGCTTTGAAATTTTACAGTAAAAATACTGTAGAACGGAGTTTTGGCATAGCGATCTATTGTGCTAATGGAACGAGACACATAATTAAGTCTTGCATCTTATTTTCAGGATTGCGCCTCAGTAGAAGGAGCCCCTGTTTGTAATATAATGGAAAGTTGCAGGTTTCACATTGTTGTTGTTGTTATATTTCAGGAGCCTCTCAGATTCCCCAGAATTCTCTAGAATGTGTTCGATTACTCAAAGGTTTACAACCTATACTCCAAGATGCTATACAAAATAAACGTGTCACCCGTCTCTGGGAACATACATATAAATTACAAGGACCTCTAACTTGGATAGAGTTCCACCAAATTGCTGGCAGAGGTATGTATTGTTGCTCTCATATCGGTATTATTATCTAATCATAACATAAGCCAAATTTGGAAAACACTCCCATTTTGAAGTCAAAAAATTAAATCAAGTGAAATTTAAAAGTAATTTAGGAGTTTTTTGTTGCATATGTATAACCTTAATTCCATAATTTAAAAATATGACTTGGGATATTTTAGTTTCTCGTCTTAAAATTTCGTTTGTCAGAATCATTGCCAATGAATGACATTTGGTTGTATCTTCTAGTGTTTTCTCTATGTATTATTAGTGATATAACATGCCCCCATTTCTGGTTTCAGGGTCGGATGAGAACAGTGAACCTCAGCCAATCCCCTCCTTACTTGTTGGTTGTGAAAAAGATTCGGCCAACATCTCGCCTTACACACTCAGGTATTGGGTAAGTATCTATTGTTAAACTATATTCTTATCTTAACAATATAGTGGACAATTCTATGCATTGAAAATAAAAAATATGCCTAGATCATAAAGTTAGTTAAAGACAAAGCATAGATAGCTTATAGTCTTAAATTTTACCTACTAGCTTGCTGTGAATGTTTGGTGTACAAATTTAAGTCTGATTTATGTCCATATCTCTTAGAATACAAGGGTTTAAGCTTTATTACAAAAAAAACTATGAGCATGTTATAATGATATTTGTTACATTTTCTCTACAGGATAAGAATGTTCTTGAGCCTTATGGTCATCGTAGAGATGTAGCTTACGTGATTGTCACTCCGGAGAATGATCACATCATGGGCCTAGTCAAACCTTTCTTCAAGGAACTTGGTACAATGTACGAGTGGTTGAAGCTAGGTAAACATTGTCCGATATCAGAGAAGTTACGAGATGGCATCCTGCGTGTTGGTCGGACGATGTTACAGAAACTTGGTGAACAGGAAGTTGATGATTGGTTCAAACATATCGGTGACAGTCCTATAGCATCAAAACTAAGACTGTATGCACAAACTTGTAAACATTACCTAGGTATGTCTAGTTTTCAACTTTACACAACTTAAAATTGATAAATATTTTATTCCCAAATAAATTGGATTGGGCAACAGGCAATTTAATATATATTTTATTTTCAATGAAATTGGATTAGGCAACTGGCTTTTAGTCATATTAGCCCTCTCTTTTACAGAACTTTGCTTTACGGGAACACATTAGTTTTAGTATATAGAGTTAAAATGATATAATTCATTTTCATTGCTTTTGAAAGTTGGTTTGTTTTGACAGCATATAAGTTTTTGAGACTTGTGACCTTAACTCCAGTTTTACTTTCTATGTTAGCTTATTAATTTCTGAATTGTGATACTGCTACTCAATAAATTATCTAAATATGTTTGCCAAACAGGTCATCTGACAGGTAAGGCAGCAATCAACACATTTTCGAAACAGTAGAGCATGAAAGATATAAAAATCACTTGAAAAAGATAAATCAAGCTATGAATTGTCATATTTCAGGTCCATTTCTTGCTCAGCAAACAGATTTTAAGACAATGTTTGCAGCAAGTGCTGCTAGTCAACGTCCATCTAATCATAGACCACCCGAGCCAGCGCCCACCTCAGATAATCAGAACACATCACATTCGGAGGAAAGAGGTAAGAAGGAGATATTAAAAAACAGGAAACCTGCAATGTCAGAATTATCTGAATATGTTCCACTAGAAAGAATGTGCTTTTCTATTGAATTGAAAGATACTTAATTGAAGTATTAACAAATTTAAACTCATTTGAAATTACATCAGTAGAATTAGAAACAAGAAACTTTCATTGAGCTGTGTATGGATCAATTTTCAGTTTTGGGCATTGTCTTTTGAGGAAGACGATGAACTTTTGTATCAATATTCAAATGGTACTTAAAAAACCTGAAGTATTTAAACATAGAGCCCGGCAGTTGATATCATAAAAATTATGTAATATTTCAGATGGTAGTCATGGTGAGGGTTCACAACGTGAGAGTCACGATGATGTACCCGAGTCTAGTATGAGTGGTGATGGTCCCGCTATTGTCATCTACATTGTTAATCCATTCACCTACGGACACGGGGACTGGGATTATCTCAACAGACTTGCAATGATTGGATTACTTAATTGTTACCAGGAAATCGTCCAAAAACTTCCAGAATTTATGCAGAACAATGTATACCTGCAGGTAATATAGCTTTCATGTCATAGAAATCTGAATGTTCAGTTCTTAACCCAAGTCTAATTTCTTTACTGCCCAGTAAAGGTTTTCAGTCGTATGAGTTTTATGTACTGTATAAATGTTAAGTTATTGATTGGAAAATATAAGCAATTATTACGAACATTTCCTTTTATGTATATTATGGAGTACAAGCAATACTAAGAATAATAAAAAAATTGCTTGTATTTCCGCACACCAAATGAGTGAAATTGACAACTTGCGACACATGAAAATTAAATCAAGATTCCTGCATAGTATTACAGAAGTATGCTAATTAAAGGACTTAAATGATGTTATGTTTTGTATTTGCTGAATTATTCACATCATGTTTTTCAGATAATACCCATTCAGACCATCATTGATGCCAAGGAAAGTAATTCTCAGTTCCAACTACTGAAGAATATTGCTTTCTCTGTATTCACAAGTTGCCGTTGGAATCTGACACATTCCGTGCTGGGTAGATCTCTGACAGGGTTTGGTCCTGCCGCTGCAGCTGATATATTACTGAGAAGAAATAACCCAGTAAGTACTTTCCCATATAAATATTATGTCTCCTCTTCCCCTTCCTATCAAAGAACTGTTTAATACTTTCATATTTGTTAAAAGTTTGAATTTCATTTCACACCCTTCAAAATATTTCTCAGTTGAACTATGTAAATTTAATCCTACTTAAAATAAAGATTGTATTGTAATGTTTCTGTAGGCCTCTCGGTTAGCATAGTCTGTGAGGTGCTACCTGCTAATTAAGGGGCTACATGTTTGAACCCAATTGAGGCTCTCCAGTAAGTAAATATGACCCCTATGACTGGTATTCAACTTCATGAAAAATTGAGTATTTACTAAATATGTTTGTATTACAGCGTGAGACAGGAAAGTACAGATTATACAACCCACCGTTCATACTGGCTCCTATGAAGGATAAACAAGAACAGTTAGCAGAGTCATGTAGTGAGAAACGTGAGAACAGTACTATACTGATGTGTGTATACTGTCTGTCTGAAGATCAGAAATGGCTTCTAGCTTGTTGTACAGACGATCAGGGAGAAACTGTTGAGACATGTACCATTAATATTGATATTCCAAACAGGTAGGTGACCGTTTACTACTTGCTGTGAGCTTGACCATTTGTGTACATTTCTTGCTCAGGTAAACTTATAATGATTCTTGATATGCAACGCCATCTTTGTTTATATTGGAATAATGTCGATAGCAAATCTTTTCAATATATTTGTCATTTATTAAATTGATATCCATCTTGAGAACCTAGTAGTAAAATGTATTTGTGTGGTCTGTGATACCATCCCATGCTGCTCGTTTCATTGAACATGGTACTGGTATATCATCCTTGCTTCACGCTCAGTATTGCTTGTTCCAGGTAATTAAATATGAGTGATATCTGTATGACAGTAAAAACTATTGACCAGTTTACCAACCTTTATTGGTTGCAAGCCTGTTGTTGTACTTGGTAATGATTCTGCAATGTTAGAATCAGACCTGTTACAATGCTGGATAAGATTTAAAAACTTGTATTTCAACAAAATACATTATTGAATAGGTTTTGTTAACTTCACACATTTCTCCTGAATATTAATTGAATTATTTGTTTCACAGACATCGAAGAAAAAAGACATCTGCAAGAAAGATTGGTCTTGGAAAACTCTGGGAATTCATTCTTGGTGTTATTTCAATGTCTTCAAAATCATGCAGAATTGTTATCGGAAGATTTGGTCGAATGGGACATGGAGAATTAAAAGGTATTGTTCATGTATCCAGTGTTTGCAGCACTGTTTTTGTTAATTTAAAAAATCACCAAATGTGGTAAATTAAAAAATGATAGTGAATTTGCTTTATTCCTAAAACGAATATTGGTTTGTTTGCTGGCCCACTCCCTTCCTGCCAAAATTGTCTTTCTCTGAAAATTTTATCGAGAATTCAAAAACTGATTTGGGACAAATAAGGAATAGTCTTTCAATATTACTTCTGTAAAGGAGATATATAATGATGTTTTTCCTGCCTTCCTACCAAGCCTCAGAAGAGGAAGTAATATTCGATTTTAGGCCTGATCAGCATATTTCAAGTTTTGCATCAATACTTTGCAGGTTGGTCTGGTTTGTTAAGTAAAAAGAACATTAACCGATGTAGTCGTCGTATGCGAGATATGTGTTCACAGTGTACGTATCAGCAGCAAGAAGGAGAACATCCATCTATAGTCAGTGCCTGTCTTATCTCGTTTGAACAACATCGTAGCTTTAACGTCATGCCAGATTGTGTGAAAGTTGAGGAGAAACAGAGAAGTAGCTGTCCTCTACAGACACCACGAGATGCATCATGTTCACATATCCTCGTGTTTCCTACGTCCGCTACAGCTCAAGCTAATGCTCATCAGATACAGCTAGACTCTACCGGTGGTATAGATCTAGGTGGACATAATCTAGAGTTTGGTGTAGATCTTTCTGACACAAATATTATCAATGACTTTGAGAACACGGCTGATGATTTTGGTAGTTTGATGGATGTGTTTGTATCAATGACTGAGAATTCTCCGCCTTGTTCACCACGACAAGACAACCCTGGCTCACCTGGTCTCCTAGATTTAGGAAGAACATCACCTAACAAACTCAACGGTGTCTCAGTGGTAAGTATATTCATCAAATCAAAACAACTCTTGACAATAAGTTTTAAGTAACAATTCCCTATTTAAGTTTTGAACACTTGATTTGATAATTCAGGAATCAGGCCTGGTATTTTTCTGGCTTTTGCCTGATTTCAGGTTTTATCAATCCTGAAGTATCCTTCTTTGTTTATATTGAAAAAGAGAATTTCCGGCTTTTAAATCATGATTTTCAGAACTGAGAATGATTGGTAATTAATGAATGGAAATGATCAAACAGTTATTCATTTTCTGTGCTACTGTAACTTGTTACCTGCTGATGCTGATCATTGAAGTGATTATTGATGTAAAAATGAGATGCTCAATTGAGTATAATTTATACCACAATGTGATACTGGGTACCTTGGTATGTTAGATTGATGGTTGATTTTCCTTCGTATTTCAGACAACCAACAGTAACACAGCTAACGACCCACAAGATGATGCACCTAACTTACTACAACAACCTCTAGCTATGGGATACTATATCTCTACAGCAGACACAGGACCTCTACCACGCTGGTTCTGGTCTGCATGCCCAGAAAATGAACACCAACCTGTCAAATGCTTTAAGGTAAATTTAAAGCTTATTAAATTCCATAATCAATGGAAAAGCATTTGATTTTCTATCAATTAGCTTTGTATTTTGTTTAATTTATTTATTTAAAAAAAGCGTTCTAACTTCAGTTCAATTCTTTGCAATGTTCCTAATACTGTAATATTATTAGACAAGATTCTCAGATTTCCTCCACATGTCATTTGGAGATATTGCTAGAATCTGTTGGAATGGTAAGTTAAAACTGGTTAGAACACGGTCCAGGAAAACTTATTAGGTATAGGGCTGCACTATAGCTGAATAATAGTTAAGTAACCGTTTTCAACTCAAATAAACAAACAAACTCAACATGTTAATTTAGAAATACTATAACTTGGTAGTGTGAATTTATTTCAGTCGGCTCTACATGTACATGTGTCTACAAATCAAGATGACTTCATGCACCAGAGTTCACAAAGAAACACTCATCCATTGGACTCTAATCTCACCTGTGATGTACTCAGGTATGTCTTACATGTTTCTTGTAAAATTATGCTGACCATACATTTAATATGTTGTGTCATCATTTGTGCAGCCGTGCAGATGAAGTCCAAATTTGTGCCATTTCTGCAATCTTGTGGACCTTATTGAAATTTGATTTTTATTGTCAAACATGTAATCCACAATAAATGTCAAAATTCATTCATATTAAGTCAAATTTGTGTGGACATTGCAAACTAAGACAAAATTTGTGCTGATTTTGCAATATTTATATGCGCATGCAATTGACTATTTGTATTTGGTAAGCTAACACAAGTTGTTTTGCAACTGAAGATTTACATTCGGTTGATAATTGTTAAAAAGCAGATATGTGTGTTTGTATAATAGGTATTGAGCTCTATGATTCTAATTTCTTTGCAAAACGTTTGTACAAATTGTCCACATAACCAGTCTTATAATTATTGCTATTTATATACTTCAGATTTGTGTTAGAAAAATACAACTCCTTGTCATGGTTGACATTTGACCCAATGAAGAATGATCGACAATCGTGTTTACCCATACATTTCAATGTATTAATGCAGCTTTATCATGCAATGAATGCATACGTTTAATTCACCATGACATTCTACACACAGTTACTTACTATCTTCCACTCGTCCAATGAATGTTTATATCTTTCTTCCATGATCTTCATCTGTTTTATGCCGCGGAACAATAGTGTGAACACATCTTCTTATTTGGTAGTACATGTAACTGATGGATGAATATGAATTTCCGACTGGTAAAATTGTTATTTTGTGTATAATCGTTTAGAAGCGAACATGGCAAAAAATAATGTTAATTTGAAGACTACTTAGCTTAAAGCAAGTCGGATATTTCTCAAAATTCCCTAGATCTACTGTTACAAGCATACAATGATTTATCAGTTAAGTTGCAAAGTAGAATGTTCTGTGTACATTATAAACACACTTTATTTCTACTGTTCTTCAATTTGATGTGTAGTCATGTTTTGCAATAGCTTTATGCTGTTTAGTACATTCTGATGATCATTGCCAACAATTCATGATACCAAATAAAGGTACTAGGCTCACCCCTAGTATGTTGTTAATCAAATTAGTCATTAGTAAGTATTTATATGAATTAAGTATTTATTTGCAACATTATTCTTGTGTGTACATATACATATTTTATATATATACATATTTTCATGTAAACTTCAGTCATAAAAGTCTGAACAACTTGTCTCATATGCACTATACGTTGGTTTGGTAGGGTGAATTATGGTATTGATACACATTCTTAATGTATGCCATGGTTGCTTGTAGTTCCCAAGAAGTCTATACAGACTTGAAATGTTAAAGATTCCATGTGTTCAAGGCTCTTGATTAAATGTTGAGCTTATAAAAATAGATCAGGGTTAATCACTGACACTAGTCTGCCCTGCCAGTCCTATGTCCACATTTACCACTGTACGACTATTTGACATGCCTCTAATACAAGGGGAACCACTCGACAGTCTGTGTCAATTTTAATCGACGGGAAGCACATGTGGCCGAGGCATTATATTGATATTATTAACGAGGTCATCGAGGTATGAAAAGGTAAAATTAGCAGAAAGGAGAGCATTTATTTTTGTTAGAAGTCGTGTTCTTTACATGTTAAATATATAGATTCTGAATATACATAATGTTCTACTATATTTCAAACTGTTTGAATTCTTACTGCATGAACAAGGATTTGTCAGGTTAACTATTTATACCATATTATATTGTAAGACTTCATTTTTGTAACATTTTTTTCACTTTTGATATGATTTGTATTTATTTGCATGTATGCCTATTTGAAAGAATGAATACTTTAGTGGATATTTCTGCTTCATTAGTTTCTCAAACATTTTGCATAAAACTTATAAAATTGGCTTTATGAGAGAAGAGTCATTGTTTTAAAAGATTCATGAACTGCACTGTCAGAGATAAAAGTTAAAGATAGATGGTTGTGCATTGTCCACTTTCTTTAAAAAAAAACATATATGATGTGCAGCATCACCTAGTTGTTACCATACAAGATTATATCAAGTTTCATTCATTCTGTTGAATTTTAGCTTGGCCAACAACTTTAATAAATTTGGGCTCTAACAATTTTACACAACTTAACATGCATTATTGTATACATGTCTTCTCCAACTATCCCAGCCTCCTAGGGTTGTATATAAAGTCTATTCTATGCGAGTGTTATAAGGCAATCAGTCTAGTTTTACGATTATAGTTAGATTTCAAAACAATTATGGTGCCAATTTGCCAATAAATGAATTTGATTATATTAATTATGAAGTATGTAATAAAGCTAAAAAGTCATCAAGTAAACTGCACATTGGTTGTACTTTTTTACTGTGTAAAGTGCCAAACTTGGAACTCTGAAATTACCAATGTTGGCATATATAATGAATTGTTATTTTCGAAGTGTGTGTCAACATGAAGGACAAGCTCAGAAAAACATTTCTTAGCCTTGGTTGCTTGAGGCTTTAAACTGTATTTATTATCATCAAAGAGGGCATTTATAACTTATTATACATGTATAATATAATATAAGCACAGTTGATCAAATTGTTATTATTCAGGTAGCAAGAACATGTCATTGATATGAATGAAGTTAAAACCTAGACATTTAATGTACTAGACCATATTTAACTGGGGCATTGGTGTTCTGTGAACTTACTTTGCATTCTTTGATTTCTGAATAATGGATTGAGTTTAAGATTATTCCATTGTTTCCCACAGTTCTGCATGGCTGTAAAAATAGTCATTCTGGTTGTTATAATAGACCAAAACTTACCAAATATTTGACAAAGATAATTTAGTTTGGGTTTCAATAGTTCATGCAGTGATACTGAATAACAGCTATTGTCTCCATGTGATGCTTATATCCTGGTTAATCCTTTCGAAGGAGTGCTTATTGTTACAATTATATAACTGGGTAAATAAACTTAATACAGCAATGAATTTATAGCAATAGGGTAATATAAGTGTGTTAGTACGAACATGTGATGAGAAATATGTAAGTAGAATTGTTTTCCACTCAATTTGGAAGATATTGTATATTGACTGGAACTTTATGACTGTTCAAATGTATTATTCAGTCATTACTGTTTGTATATATGTAAATGTACATGAATTTAATATTAAAAAGTGCTACATGGTATATTTTAACATTGCCATAAAATTATATTTTATAATTATGTTGTAAATATTGAATTTTATTATGTGCAAACCATCATTAGATTTTATCACAAAATCTGTCCTAGGTTGTATTATGTCAACACACCATGGACTGTTATTGTTTTATCATGGTCTCATTTCAAGTTGTACTTGTAACAACAACGTTGTATAAGAGATTCATTTTGTCAAATGGTAGATGTAGCTCACTGCTTTCATTCATGTTTTTTATTTATCTGTAACATAGTACACAATTTGTCATTAGAATGTTCATACTAGTATAAAGTATAGATGTAGCATCGTACGGTACCCATGTTTGACTATTCCGTTCTTCTACATGTCGGACAATTGTAGGGTAGTGCAATCAGCAATTGTGGCTATCCATCATTGAGATGTAGTACAATATTGTCCAAGGTCCAGTCATACTTAACTTGTGAATGATCAGTTTCCAAACCTGCCTGTAAGCAATGGTTTCATACTATATAAATTATAACACCACATTGCAGTCAAGGTTATCAAGTTTTCAATTTACTACACTCGTATATTTGACTCCATGAGATAAGCCTGGTTACAATTTTACTCTTTGTCCCTTGAATACATCAATTTGTGTCCGCATCCCATGTCTTTACCCCATGTCCATCACAAAATTATTATTCAGGGGAGACAATCCAACTTCAGAAATTGACTTAACAAGACATTTTGTCAAGGGAGATCACTTTCAATATTTGTTCCAAAAAAGCTACTGCAAAATCATGTCTTCTTTGAAACGACAGAAATCAGTTTGACCCATGGGTTTTATTTCTGGTTAGTTATGTTTTGAGGCATGCAAAAAGAGATACATAATATCAGACAGGGAAGGCAGTACACTGTTAAACCAAAACCATTCCCACCTAAAAACCATTTAATTTTTACGATGCATTCAAGTCATGACATTAGTTGCCAATCCGGTTCTGTCGTATTTAAAATATGTTGTGAACAAACAGATTTCACAGCAAGTTAAATTAAATCTTGAGAACGAAACTTATGTTGCATGTTTTCATAGGGTGTATGGTCATCTAACGGACATCAGTCTGATTTGATTGTCAGATTTGTTACCATGTATGTAATCATGTAAATAGCAAATATCTTCAGATGGCTGGCTAGTCCAGTTTAATAATGCATTACTGTTTTAACAGCAATTTGATTTTCAAAACTTTATAAAACGTCCAATAATTGATAGAAATGGCAACTTGATCCATGTTGGTATCTGAACGCAAGTAGGCAATCTTTGAATTTTGCTGAAGTTGGACTGTAAAGTAGTATAATCGTGTTATTGCTATTCTCTCTAATTGATCTGATTGTAGTTTGTTGAATTTTGTTACTTGTTACACCCTGTATGGGGTTCTCATGTGAAAATAACACATCATCTTGTGTACATAAGTGAATAAGTATTTGTATATAATAGGTTAGAGAAAAAAATATGTTGTGCGATTTTTGACCAAGGTCAATATGTATAAAGTAAATAATGAATTTCTCGCATTTTATGAAGCTGGGGGATTATATCTTTACCAGTAAAATGAGGAATAAAATGTGAAATATGTTTATACTCTTTGTTGTTGTTGGTTCTGTGTATATGGAGATCTACTTGGCTAATGATTTTGTGCTAGATGTACGTCTGTCTGGATGATTGTCACAAGAGTTGCCTGCACTTGTTCTCCATTTGTGAGATTTCTACGAAACTCACACGGATACTTAGTGCCCAGCCTAGTTGAGCAAATTGTCAGTAATTTCAGGTCACAATTGGAGCAAATCTCAGGAAAACAAGCTTATGCGTTGTCTAAAATTCATAGCCGAGCTGCCTATTTTCAATTCAACAGTGTGTGCCACAAAAGATCTGCTTGTAACCCAAGCTTAGAAATGTAATGGAGCTACAAGCTGTTTTGAAGTCAGATGTTGCATACCACAGTCTATATATACCATTATACAACGGTATCCATCTGAAAAAATAATGACTGTTGATAAAACAGTATGTGCTTTATTGAAATAATATAGCCCTTCATAGAAGGAAAACTATAAATGACATACAGAATGCTTTACAAGCAGTTTGGTGAATCTGAATATGGTGTATCTATACATCGTAAGAGTAAAGTTTACACACGGAGAAACAACACATGCAAATGTCATACTACGGGTGTACCATTTCTGAGAATCAGATTCTGTATTTGACAAAAGGTTGATGCTCTATAAAGAACATTCAGAACAGAAATATATAGACATCCTCTTGAAACATACACAATGAGTAAATATAAGCAAAACTAATGTCTGAAATCAAAGATATGCATCAATATTTTGTGTAATGGTCACAATTAACAAGGAGAAGTGAAGAAACATAGGAGAATGTCACAAGTACTCCCCCCCGCCTTTGTATCAATAGGAATTTAGGAAAAGGAAGTTAAAAGCACCACTGGAGCAATAGATAACCCATGTGACACTTGCTAAGTACCAGAAACACAACATATGCAAGTGTGCAAGATCTGTGGAAGAAAGAGAAATCCTGGAACAGATGGTAGAGGGGTAATGAGCCGACTGCAGATAACATGCAGGGTTTTATGCCTATACATATTGGTTGGAGAAATTGATGAAGCAAGGAGCAAACTAATTGGTGCTCTAAATCTAAACTTTACAAGCACTGAATGACTGTAAAGAGAAATCAAAAGTAACATGAGCTGAGGCACAAAGAGGGAGTATTACCACAGTACAGAGAGACCATTTCGCTATGAAAATAGCCTAATAGAACTACAACAACAACAGCGTATTTCCCATCATAAGACAATGCTTTCTTGTAGACCTTAGATAGAGCGCATTTCTTATAAACTGCTTGTTGGGTGCTGTTTTTGATTTGCTGTGCAATGGTATGATGTATGTGCTTTAATTATGCCACAGTTCCCAAGGTAGTATGTAGACATAAAGGGAGAGAACTTGTGACAGTACCATGTGAGCCAGAATCTCCAGAAACAACTGGAATGTCTCCACATTAAAAATCCTATGCAGAATTAATAAATCACATTCATCATGCAGTAATAAAAATGTCTCTAAAACAGTGTTTAATGGTTTGCCTGTAATACATATCATGTAGTAAGGTACGCATATTGTTACACCACTACTTGAAACATGCCGTTCTTCATGTCACCATTTTTACAACTCTGTGTACTATAAAAGCGGGTGATGATATTTTGAAGGGAAGGCAGCACAATTCAAATACAAGGTATAGCATATGGTAAAGCTGTAATACTGAGTCATCAACACTTGGTGCTCAGTTTATATAAGGTATTGCTGCAGTTCATACTAAGTTCCACCAAGTGTTACTCTGACACACTTATCAATCCATCATTTATCAAGAATCCCCATCTTCATTGCATAGAACATTCCATCACCTTGAGTGGATTTCTGTGAAAAAATAAACAGTAAAACATTTAGTTTATACTACGTAATCTGTTATCATAATCTGACCAATAAAAAATTAGTCTACCAATACATACCAATTACATTGTGTAATAATGAAAAATGCAAATAACACGACTTTCAAACTTAAAACTGGTATAAATTTAAAGAAGAAAAGGAGTAACATTTACTAACACATTCACATTAATATAATTCTACAATTAATAAATCAAACTTTAGCCACATAGGTTTACTTAAATTCTTGTTTGATGGTTACATTGCATGAAGCAAATGTTTGACAAAACTTCAGATGAGTGAAATGTGACCTCTATCACTCTATGAAGTGTTTTCTAAGGTAAGTGGATTGATTTATTCTATGAACCATGTTAGATAGTTCAAGTAGTGTACCTTGTTTATATCTCTATGTCGATCTTTACTAACAATCTCTTCAACAATTTCCCCTTCTCCTCGTATTAACCTGCAAATATACAAACAATAACATATCAAATACAATTATAATACTAATATTGAACCAACAAACACATGAAAAGGGCAGGCATACTTTCCAATCGTAAAAGCTCGGCCATTTCCGTTTGTCTCCGGTAAATACACCTCGTAAATAAGTGTAGAAATACACCAATATCGCTCGCCCTCACTACTAAAGTCAGCTACATCCGCGTGAAAAAAACACCTGAATGTATCCGTCAATACGATGGTTATTTTATATGTTCTGATCAATTTTCTTATTCCTACGGCATAGCAAGATGTATCGCGAAGAGAATGTCAAATATCTTTGTAGAAATCTAATTTCTAGCGCGTATTATGAAAGGAATTTACGTCTTGTTTATCACATGACGTCATGAATGATATGACGTTTATTTGGCGGTAAGTAAACATGACGTTGTGCGAACTTTTATTTCGTAGCGTTCTTTCCTAGTTTAAACAATTATAATTGTATTCTTGTTTTCAATTCTAGTATTTAACAGCTATCGTTCTCTTTCTCAAGTTTAAACTTTAACATATTTGTTGCCGTATGTACGTGTACATGTTGTATAAATGTTACTTGGGGAGCTGCCATTTTCAAATCATGTGACTGAAAGTAGTTCAAAATGTCGCCTTGTTATGTCAGAGGTATTTTCCATTGGATAAAAACCGAGGTGAACAGAATGGCATACTTTCATGTTGGGTTTCTATTACAACTGTAAACATCAAGGTGTTGATCAATGCCCCTTAGTCTTAGAACAATCAATAAAAGATAAATATATCTTGTAATGTAGGTAAGTCTATAACCAGACTAATAAATGCCTTTGGCGAACAGTTTAGATGTACATCGAGTAAAACTTAAAGGGATAGATATCATCTGATAATGTGTAAGTGTAACCTATTCCTCCATAAAGTTGTAATTACCAGATTTCTATGCAGATGCATTATGGGCATCAATTCTTACAATTATTTTTAAATTACAAGCATGAAGATGGTAAACAACAATACCAGACAATTAGGTTTAAATAGATTATTGAATACATGGTTAATTACCTGTTTCTACCCGTCTCTGGATCATATACTCTGCGTATTATGCTTTGTTTCTTTTCCCATTCCTCTTTTGTCATTGGCCTCATAGCTTGAGCACGAGCCTTACCTACATCATTATCTGAAGCAAACATTTATCATCACTAAACCATATCAACAAAAGTTATCTTACGCAATTGTCAATATAAAACATTAAAAACAGTAGAATAAAATAACAGCTAAAATGATACATTTGTTTCTGTACTAGTAATACTAAATAATAACAGCTTTCAGATAAATTGAAAAGCTATAAAAAATATTTGCAGGAAACCAAGTTACCAAACTGTAACTACCTCAGTATGTTCATGGTCTTCAGATTCTATTTTCGAAGAGACAATTGCTATTTATGCAACAAAATGGAAGCTGACATTTCAAATACCTATTACCGTCTTGTTTTTCCCTTTGGATTACATTCAATGATGGACCAGGTTCAAGAGATTTGTTAAGACTTGTAGCAGCAAGTTTGGTTTTCTTCTTCATCTTTTTCTTCAACTTTTTCTTCTTTTTCCTTTTTCTTTCTTTCCGTCTCCTTTCTCTAGATGAGGAGGAAGAGGAGGAACTGGATGAAGAACTAGATGAAGAGCTTGATGATGTTGATGATGAACTCGAAGATCTATAAAGGGAAAATGTATCATATTTTACTGCTGGTTTGATGTTATGAGAGTGTCATATTTAAGGTCCTTACATGACGACACATCATTGACATTGTAGTTACAGAAAGTAATGCCCCACAGTGGGAGATGCTTTATCATAAGTTTATTTATACAAGTTACATCATATGGCCTGCAAGCTTTAAATGGTTGACTGTTTTGCAGCGCCTAAATTTCCCAAATACCGGGATATAAAATCCAATCAAAGTCGATTTCCTGTGACATGGAAACATTTGACATGTCAACTGTGTCTCTCTGGATCCGTCATCTGCATAAAGTCTGATGTGTGCTGGTTGCTCAATTGTGACACATGTGTATAGCTTGGCCACATTGACATGACTGAGTCTGACCTATTGATTAGCATAATTTAAAAGTCGATATATTGTCTGCGTATACAACACCGATCGTATGTTTTCATAATTGGGGAGTATCACGATGACACTCGAGATGTAATACAAACACGAATCTTAAATGCCGACATCGCACGATTTGCTTGCGGAAATTGATATATTCAAAGCAAGAACCTTGTAATCTGGTAATATGAAGAGTAAATATCACTTAACAGTGACAAATATGCTGTTTTTGCCCTAGATTTTTCTCTTAATTCGATTTAACAATGCTCAGGCTTAATATCATAATTGGGACGTTTAGCTAAAGTGAATAGTTTTGGTCCAATTGATCGCGCGCGCCATATGACGTAATTAGGTCACGGTCAAAATGGCCGACTTTTATTTACTATGACGTATGCTTTATTCAATTCTTGGAGTATTTTATTATTTTATTGGTGTACATTTGAGTTAGATTAAATGGAAGGAATTACATTACAAGTAAGTGGCTTGATTCAATATAAACATGAAGTTTGCCATTGTTTATTGCATGTTTAGCGCTTAAGTAGGCGAATTACGGTCACTCGAGGATATTCTTACATAAAGGTCAGGCTCATGTCAAAATAGCCAAGCTATAGGCCTACTGTATGCAACATTGAACAGTTGAAGCGCTTTGTATCAGATTATCCTTATGAGCCAAATCATTTGTACAACCAAGTCCATAAAATGAAAAAATGCAGGCCTACGTTAGATTTATTACCAACCTTCTTCTTTTCTGTTCTTTTCTGTGTTTTCTCTTTTTTAGTTTATCACTGGAACTGCTACTTCTGCGCTTCTTTGACAAAGATCTATCCCGGTCATCTCTTGATGAGTGTGCCCTTTCTCTTGACCTTGATCTACTTTTCTTTCTTTTGGGCATAATTGCACTTGACAATTGGTCAACACTCAGAATGTTGTCATTTTATTTTATGCACCATGGGCGCAGCCATCTTGAATTTTTCGTCCCAATAATTATTCGTGATTATGTTTAATTTGAACAATTTTTCTGATTAATAAAATGTCCATAAAATAGATTATTCAAACATATGAGATATAATAAATATTTTATTACACTCATAGAAAATATATGACACGAATATTTTATTAAAAATTTGGGTACGAAAATGTACCTGAGTACGAAATGATTTGATGACGAATTTTGCGGTTATACAAAATATACAATTCAATTTAGACGAAAACTTTTTAACTTATTTTTTAGTTATATTGACAAACATACATTTTTAAATGTCTCTTGTATCTGAACACAATATATTAACGTTTTAGTTTAATATAATTGTATGTTCTTACGATCTAATAATGTTTTATTTTTATAAAAATAAATATTTCGTCTAACCGGAAGTCAATTTTACTTGGATGCAAATTTAGCGTCAAAATGGAGTCGTTTGTTGACAACCGATGAACTTAATCAGTCACTTTTTGTAGTATTTTAGATGCCTGTCAAACTAACTAAATATGGCGGCGGAAATCCAAACTCTACCAGCATTTTCAGCTTTTGAGAAGCAATTGAAAACTCTTTGCCTGAGTGAATTTCCATGTGGTGTTGGAACATGGGTGAGATTTTTATTTATGAAACTTTGAAATAAAACATGCATTGCACTGTTGGTCTGACGTTGTCTTAATGGAGAAATTATGGTTAGTTTGGGAGTGAATAAAATCCGGTCCTACCCTGTGATTGAACTCGGGATCTCTCAACCCGATCACTTAAGATAGCCTGCTTTCCTGTGATTTCGTGAACAATACTGAACATAAGACTTGTTTTTGGAGAATGCTCAATTGTTTGTTGATTTATAAACATTTTTCTACAACGAAACTAATGCATGAACCCCTCTCTACAAGTTAAATACAAAACATGATGAGAAATCATCGTATTTTCCTAGTAGCAGCCATCTTACAGAGTGGACTCCAACTCTACAATCAGAAGACAAGTTTCCTAAAGATTCGTGAATTCTGATTGGCTGGTCAGTAAAAATCATTCTCGAACAATGTTTTTATTGGTTCACAGCGGAATTCCATCGGGGGTTCTTCTAGCATGTGTATTCACAAAATGGTGGCTGTGTGATGATTCTGACGCAAATAAATGATGAAATTATAGACATGGGGTCATCTGCTTCTCTGTCAAACTGAATTTTAGGGGTATTTCATCATTTTTTCATTAAAATTTGTTTTAAAGAGATGTATGCTCAAAATATTTACGGAAAATCATTTTTTTAACTTCTTCAAACATTTGTCAATAATTTTGGATCTGCACGTTTAGCAGAAATATGTCAAACATGGTTCACGAAACCATAGGAATTCACGAAATTATAGGAAAGAAGGATAATCAGAATTAATTGTTGGCTGATAAAAGTTGAAGTTGAAAGAGTTTACTCGACAGCAAGCCTGTTCAGTAGATGCCCTTGTGGCGTTAAAGAGTATCAATATAACATTGAAGTTGAAAGTGCCTTACCAGCTGAACACCTGCCATAAGTGACTGTGGACACAGGTACCTGGCTAGCTCCTTAGGAAGAGGTACAAGGGTCATGGATAAGTGTAAAAAAGTATCAAAGGGCCATAACTCAGGTAAAAACGGACGAAGGAAAATTTCACCCTTTACTGTCATCTACACATTGAGGTTGGTCATCTGTGAAAGTTTGAGGAAATTCCGCCCAATGAGGAGTTCAACACAATAGATTTGCGTTACATATAACAGACAGACGGCTGGACAGCACCATTGCTGTATGCCCCCACTTATAAATAATAGTGGGGCGCAACTAAAGGTCATGCAATATTTCAGTATTTTCGTCTGTATTCTTCTTCTTCTTCTTCTTCTTCCTTCTACAGGACTGGAATCCATCAACTGGATAGTATTAAGTCCCAGGTGTGGTATCGAGCAAGACAGCCACCGCTTGAAAGCTATGTACATCTAAAAAGGTTCCGGTATTTACAAATAAAACTATATAACCCTATGTGCTGTCTACTCTTGGGACCGAGGCTGGACTGCTATGGTGCTATGGATTGCAGTCTTGAAGGCCTCTAGATTTGAGATGTCTGTGATGGTCGTTGGCAGTTTATTCCAGTCCTGTATGGTTCTCGGGAAGAAGGAGTGCTTGTATATGGAAGACTTGTTTAATGCAGTGTGCATTATTCATCACCACTTTAATACAGTACCTTAGATTATATTATATAAATGTATTGTTCATTGCAGAGAGAAAATCCTACAGATAATTTGAGTAAAGTGAAAAACACAGCAAAAACTGAACATAGATTTTCAGTCACACTCAAAGGTAAACAAATTGTCTTTCATCTCATTAATCATTTACATTGATTCATGTCAAGTTCTTAATATTAAGTGATAATGGATCCAATGAACAATCTTTAACTTTTGTATTTCGACTATTGCTTTAAAAAAATTACCTGTAACTGTTTCATAAAAATGCAGTGTATCATTTCTAATGTGCAATAGCAAATTTTTGTGCATAAAAAAACACAGAAAAGACGGCCTGACTGTAACACTGAACATGTGACCCTTGAAAACATCAAAGCATCATTTTATATCACCAATACCATTGTATATAAACACTGTTTCAGTACTTTATTTTGTTATGGTCACTGTACTGTTGTGTTGACATTATTTTATATACCTTGGCGTTTGTCTAGGGTTGCAACAAAACCATGTTTACTTAATATAATAATGTCATATTAGTTCATTAGACAAGTACATACCGTGCATTTATCAAAGTACTGTGTAAATTACATTATGATTTTTCTTTCAGACTTTGGTGCACAAAATGAGAAAACAGAAACATTAGAAGAATATGTTGGATCAACAAAATCACCATGGCATTTAGATTACAGTTGGTCTCAAGAAGCCAAACAGTTGAGAGAAATCTCTGTGAAATCTCCATGGTTGATTGACAACAACTTTGTACTCAACCATTTCAAAACACTTAGGATAGTTAGTAAAGATGTAAGTTTAAATGGGATATGCCTTAATTGTTTTTGAGTGCTATTCTATTTTAGTAACTTACTCGGCCAATCCTCTAGCCTCCAAGTACATGTCAGAAAGGCACATCTTATATGTATCCTTTTTGGATGCATTTCATTTCAGTTTTCTGTTCCAAAAATGTAAATACATGTATAGTACTCTAAATTTAACCTTCTAGGTTAAACCTTTGTACTTTAGTTTGATGTTCACATACAATAAATTAATCACTAACTACCATTTTTTGTCCAGATATTTGTCTTAAAGAGGATCTTGTGTCAGTGCTCATTAAATACAAGTTTTATTAAACGACTAGACAAAATAATATGACACATGGCTTTGTCATTCAAATGAGTCTTCTAAATAGATTTACAAGTTCCTTAACACAACGTCTGACAATGTAACATAAGAGTTTTGTTCTAGTTGGTATCTAAACGTTACTAACTTGTTTTTGTTTGTTTCTAGGTTACCTATATTGATTCCAATTTACTGAAATTCAAAAATCTGGAAGAACTGACTCTCAGTTGTAATAGAATTTCACAAATAGATTCACGAAATCTGCCATCTAATTTAAAGGTAAGTTTTTGTTATGACATAAATTCATGTCTAAATCAGCATTTTAAAAATTAGAAAGGGTTATTCGACAGGACAATTTTACAACTGAAAGGTCCAATTTTACAAAGTCATTTTTCTGGAATTTTTCTTTTCCAATTCTTCAATGGACATGCTTATAATGACTTTGATGCTATATTATTATAGATAACGCTTGCTTATTCAGTGGTAAGTGTACTTGTTTGAAACCCAAATTTCCTGGTCCTGTTTCCTGCCACAGCATGACACATGAAATCTAATTTTTCTCCACATGTAGTGAAATGACTGGTTCCTAGTGGAAGCATAAGCTGGTACTGATTAGAAATACAGTCAAGAAAAACTGACCTCCTTTTAAAGTTATATAACTGAAAAAAATGTTGAGAAACATTAAGTGTTAAATCCAAACTAACAAAACATGAAGGCCCGTTATATGTGGCATTAATAAAGTATGACTTTATATCTTCAGGTTCTAGAGGTTTGTGCCAATGAAGTGAGTGATTTATCATCACTATGTATAAAACCTCCCAAGTTAATACATCTTGGTCTCGGATATAACAGATTATCAATGATTGGTGATTATCTAACTGGCCAATACTGGTAAGTTACACTTCTCTTATTCATCAAACTTTTGTCAGTCTGAAAATGTTAACCAAAACGTTCAGGTTGTTGAAACTCAAATAATTTAAAGTCCATTAAGGTATTGCTTTCAAACTTGGCATATTTGTTTACCACCATAAACACCTTGCATTGTCAAAGTCATGTAACACTATCCAACATTTCAACAGAATTAAGGTCCCTGATTGAATTAGCTAGTTTTTATGGACAAGGCAAGCAAGTTAGTCCTCCTACGGGTTGCTGGGATCAAGAAGGTGAGATCTTACTAGGCCTGTATTTTGGTATTAACTTATCTAAATGATGCTTTGTTACATTCTCCTGATATTTCTCCAACTGATTTAGTATTACAGTTGTACTATATAGTATATGTGTTAACATTTCAGGCCACAACTATTATCACTAGATTTAAGCAATAATGACCTGAGTGACCTGCTAGATGTTGTACGAAAGGTTAGCTCACTTCCAAAGCTCCGGAATCTTGTACTACAGGGAAATCCATTATCTGTGAGTACATACAACATGTTTATTGTGTTGTTCATTTACAATTGATTATCGTAGCTCTCTTTTATTAGATCATCTGGTCATTGTAATAAACTGATCATCTAAAAATATCTTGGTTAAACATTTTATCAATAGTATTGTTTAAAATAACTACATATATTCCCTATGGTATTTAATCAGATAAACATTTTATGTTTATGACAATTTTTCTCCTTTACTACCAAAGCTTTTGTTTAGAAACGTTCAACACATGCTCACCATCAATGCCTTACTCTTTGAAGCAATCCTACTTTATACAAGTGGTGTGAGTCTGTTTTACTGTAACATATATCTGATGTGCATCTGCACATGTAAAATACTTATTGCTCAAATTGTAAAAAGGTATATGCCCACCTATGTACTTAGTGGGCTAGTAAATACCTGTACATGTTATTCCATTCATAGTGACTTTTCTGCCTCGTTTCTTTGAATATTGAGATTTGTTACATTGCAAACATGTATTATATTACAGTTGATACCTGGTTACCGTGGTTACACTGTTGACTGTTTAAGAAAACTGAATATCCTTGATGACATCATGATATCTGCTGATGAACGCCATTACTACAAGGGATTAGCTAGAAGAAGAGGTACAATAAAATAAGCCATACTTTTATATTCATCCATGTTCTTAAACTGTTTACTTCTTACACCCTACACTATTGCATGTGTTTCAAATGCAGAGTCTTGACCCAGGTCAGGTCTGGTTCCATTATTGGATAGTCCCCCTTCTTTACCCATTATTAAAAATTGAAAAGTAAGAGATACACAGAGATATTGCTATGAAATGACAAATCTTTGGATTAAAGGCTTAAATGTCAAATAATGAAAAGTTTCAACCACACAATTTGTTGTAAAAACATCACCAATATACCCCAAATGTCCCTTGACAACATTTTGAGAATGCACCTAAAGTTCTTCTAAAAGGCAGGTAATTTTAACTTCTGAATATTATAGTCTGGGTGTCAGTTTTGTGAAGGAAGTTAATATAGAACTGATGTTTATAAGACTTCACTCGACATACATTACCAGACATTTGTTATGTACCTTACAGAGCATATACTTGATGAGGCCAAAGTGAAAGTTGGAGTTACATACATTAAAGGTATACCTATGCCAGACGAATTAAAGGTAAGTGCTCATTCAATGATTAATTACATTTTCTGGAATTATAAGAGCGATAAACTGAAATGTCTTGTGGCAATATTGATTGTTTATGTTCCTTCCTAAGAAACAACATAGCTGTCACCACTGTGTTCATTAGCCAAACATTGACATATTGTGTCTCCCACATATAGTAAGGGAGATGTAGCAATTTTGTGCAGCATGTCAGCTGAAAGTCTGTTTGGTTGTCTAACTGTCACAAAGTTTGTCTGCATTTGTTCTTGTTAACCACTGCTCTGATTAATTGGAACTTCACATGAATATGTGTAAGAAGCCTAGTTGTGCATATTGTCAGGAATTTTGGGTTCTATGCCCCTTGTGAAAGACATACGATTTTTGTCAAAACCCTTCCGATTTTCAAAAAAAAATGCCTTAGTTTAAACAGTATTTATTCAACAACTATTTACAACATGTGGTTTATAAATTATGATATGCTACAGACAGAAACATTTAGTATAATAAATCTCATCTCCATTTATAACAGAATCCAGAAGATCAACCCGAGTTCCCTGTGATAGAGAGAAAGTATTTTGTGCAATTTATGTTCCTGGAGGATTCTACAATGAAATTTGAAGGTCAAGGTAATGATAAGGATGAAGAGATCGGTGAGATGGCAGAACTCTCGGGATTCCCTACAGACCGTACTGACCTGTCTGATATAGGAGAACAAGTAAGAATTTTACAGAAATTAGAGCTAGAAATGGGTACCGGTACCAAAATTAGTGCCTTTCTATGTTCACTTTGAAATTCTTCTATCAAAGAACTAGGGGAAGCTAATCAAGCTATTTTAAAAATGTCTATTTAAATAAGAACTGCAATATTCTATGTGATTTTTGATGGGTAGAGTGAAAGACATGTTACACAGTCAGGTCTTGATACAGCAATACTTTGTCTCTGCATCTGAATATGTCAGCATAATGATGTGATGCAAATAGCATTGTAAAGCATTTTCCCCATGAAAAAGATATTAGGATGACATTGTATGGAGACTTGGCTGTTCTATGAAGTCTAAATTATAGGACAAATATTTATTTTGAAGAACCTTATTCTTATCAATAGAGTGGTCTTAATTAAAAAAGTGGTTTCCTAGTAAGTGAATAGGGCCATTTTATTTTCTGAATACTGCTTTGTAATTTGCTCAATGACAGACTGACTCAAGTAAATTGACATTTTGTCTTACTCTGTGAGGACTATAATACCCTAACATTAAAATCTAGCCAATCTTTTTCCCAGAACCGGGTTAATTCAGTGTTGGTAATTTACATTGAACAGACAGCTAATTATAGATGAAGTTTAATTCTTTGTACCATGTTGCTTAAGATATTGTATTAATTTGAGTATGATGTATAATTATGTACTTCTTGCAGCAAGGGAATGTTGAAGATCAGTACGTAGAGAAGAATGTGATCTTTACAGAGGAGCCAGATATCACACATACTATAGATAATACAGGTAACACCTTGTTACAAAATCTTAACTTTCGTAAATAGGTCTCTAAACTTACAAAACTGTGTTGTTTTCGTGTGGTGATGCGTGAACATACTCTAGTAGTGGTTAAATTACTGACATAGAAATATCGCCATATTTAATTATTTTGCTGATATTTTCCTCTAGCTTTAAATTTTGCAAACAAGGATTTCTACATAAGGAATAACAAACTCACTACTGTTTCTGTATGCCAAATGTCTGAAATGTAAAATGGTGCTTTTTGACCCATGGAAATATCCATTTGTAACTATTATCTTGTAGCTAGAGAATGTTTCTTTATGGATGTATATTGATATGATTGTATTTACTATAAATGTATCAGGAGATATAACAACACAGGAAGCTGAAGTGAAGGAGGAAGAAAAAGAAGAAGAAAATACAGAATCTGAAGTTAAAACAATACCGGTATATATATTTACATACTTTACATTTGTTGAGGATGGGTCACCTTGAGGTTGGGCACATGCTTTTGGGTCTTAGGTTTGATCCCTTATTGTCCACTGCTAAATTGTTTTTACAAGAATAACCACCAATGCTCCACTTTACCAATGTGTCTAAATGGGTACCTGAAAGGGTCTAAATCCAATACTAATGCTGACATCGAGTATAATAGCTCAATCATAGAGGGGGGTCTTTAACTTGATACTTTACTACTATTAAAATTGGGGAGTGGTGGCCTAGAGGTAGGATTTTTCTTTTTCATGATAAAAGTTTGTAATAAACTAATATTGTTAAATTGGTGTAATACAAACAAACATAAAATTTTTGTAATTGTGTCTCTCAAATAAAGTGGGAGAGCCATATTGAGTTTGTAACAGATATATGTCTGGATGGATGTCACAAAATCTGTCCGTGCCTGTTCTTTTCAACTATTGGTCAGATTTCAAGGAAGACTGAGTTCCAAATCTCATGAGCAATTTTCAGGAATTTCGGATTATCTTTATGGAGTATAGGCCCTTTGTTTGAGAGATCCGTTTTTGTATTATAACCCCTTCCAGTTTTGCATTTCTTGCATATTTGCTTACTGATGTAGTTTATTTTACAGATTGCTCCAGTCGACTCTGAGAAGAATGTCTGGGCTGAGGAAGTAGAATGTAACTGGTCACAGATGGTTGTGCGTGATGATTTACTCTCCTTACGAGATTTCTTCAGGCAAGGCATGAACATCTCTGTCGTAGAGGAAGTGGTCAGTACTCAAATTTCTTATACACAATTGTGCAACCTTAAAAAAAAATTTATCATGCATATTAAGGTCATTTTATATAAAGACTATAAAAAAATTCTAAATAAAGAAATTAGGACATATTTCAGAAATTTCGTTCTACAAAAAAAGTTACAGTTCATTTGTATGTATTGATAGTGACCAATGACAATTGTCTAATTCTATTCTTAGATGTTTATGTATTGTTACCTTCTAATGTCCTTTTCTTTGCAGTATTAACTTATTATTGCAGATAGAACTGACATTATGCCAGTTGACAATTAAATTACTGTATAATATTTTAAGCAATTAAATTTGCTTGAAAAGTTTTGACAAAACAACCCTCGGCGAAGCTATCTCTGTACTGACATAATGTCAATTGGAGGATGTGAGAGTGAAATATGTCTGCATGTATTTGTTTTTCTTGAATACTCTATCAGCAGTTGTATGAAATAGGTTAATGAGTCTAGTTTTGCTCTTCAAATGTATTGACTGTTTCTCATTAGAATATGCATGTATAATTATGTGTATTATTTTGATTTTGAATATTGAATACCCGATTTACAGTGTGTATGGCACTTGGAAGAAATATTTTGAATGTAACTATAAGATATAAGCTGTTTGATTTCAGACGTTAAGTTACCCCGTGATACCGGAGGAGGGAGATGAAGGGGCGGTACCGAACCCTAAGGTGTAGTAACTCATCCAATCTGTGTTCATTATCAATTATGTTACGTTATTTTATTTCTATGTTTCATCACTAACTTGTTTCGTTACATGATGCTAGAAGTTGATGCAAGTGCTATGCAACATCGCCATAGCAACCAACGTGACATAAAATCTGAAATATTTCGTAAATCCAGATTTGTTGAACAGGAAAGAATGAACTTTTCTTCTGCATATAAAAGTTAAAATATTCAAAGTATTGACAAAGGTAATTTGTCGATGGTTATTCGAAAATTCATTTTCTGAATGTTGTGCATGACAGCAGAATAATGTTTAAAACGGATTTTTGTAATCACACACAGATTGTTGCTAAGGAATGGACCTCTGGAACAAGGTTGCACTGTATTTGATGTTGAAATAACTTACATATAGAATTTGTTGTCAATTACTAGCACTGTATCTGCTGATTTCATCATGTAACTGACTCAATTAATGATTAATTATTTGGTTTATTCAGTTCTTTACCTTTATAACTGTTGTTGAAGATAAACTACTATATTGTATACAGTGGATAAATTCACAATTTGTCAACATTTTCTTTAGCATAAGTTTCGGCCGTCAGTAAATGCTTCAAAGAAATTCAAGCATATTCTTAATATTTCTAAAAAGCAATATGCTAAAGTTTGCTAAATTTCTACCTGCTGAAATATCCACTTGTGCAGTATACTAAGGTACTGCTTTGGAAGACTATGGAAAACTATCAAAATTTTGTTGATTCTTAAAGTTTTAATTATTTTCAATTCATTCGTTATTCTGAATGCTCCCACACAATTATGTGTTGTGTCACATGGTTTATGCTTTGTAGTCTCCAAGGCAGTATTTCATTGAACCACATTATCAGGTGTTTGGGTGTCTAATACATGTGCACTTAGATGCTACTGAAGGAATTTGAAAAAAAAAGATCCCTCATAAAGAGAGGGCTTTCATTCTGGTAAAATTACAGTTAAATCTAGCAAATACCAACCAATTCACGAAAAAATAATTGGATGGTTTCATGACAGTAACATTTGCCTAAACTTTCCATTATTTTGTTCTCTTCTGTAATTTGAAATCATTGGAATCGTTTTTAGTATGGCATAGGCTATTATAATGGTAGTTTTCTTTCCATAATGTATCACTTTGGTAAATGGTATTTTTTTCTTCTTTTTTTCTAATTTTTCTCCTAAATTTGATGAACTCCCATATACAACTTTCCCTATACTCTCGTACAGTGTTTTGATTCCAAGACCCTGTTATCGTTATGTGGATATAAAGGTCCTGGAATCATCGCCATAATGCTAGAGGAAACTAGTCCCCCACCCACCCTTATAACATAAACCATATATAACAACAATCACCCTGAATTATCCAACATTAATTCTGTTCTTATGAAGCAAATACATCTGTTATAACGAGTTAATTTTGAAATGTACCCACTCGGATTTTAATTATTAATTCAAATCTAGCCGTTCTACGCTAAACTTAGGAAATAGATCTTAGTTTTCCGTGATATACCGGCCAATATATCACGGTTTGGAGTTCATATGCGTAGGAATTAATCATGAAGGCCGTAGGCCTGAGTGATTAATAACTATGCATGTGAACGACAAACCGTGATATATTGGCCGGTATATACCGAAAAACTAAGATCTATTTGCATTCTAACACGTGTAATATGCGCAATTTCATATGGACTCATTTTTATTGCAGAGTGATGCGTTGTTTGTCGTGTTGCTATAGACATCTTCCACTGTTTAAAGTATAAAACCTCCACCCCTGGAATATTGTTTTTTGCTCATTTCATTTAAACAGAGGCATAACTAGAGCTCATTCCAAACTATGTATTTCATAAAAACTAAAATGAATGGATAAATGCAATTGCTGTTGCAATAATACGGATATAATGAAATAAATTAAGAAAGAACGCTACGCAAATAAAAGTTCGCACAACGTCACGTTTACGCCAAATAAACGTCATAAATCCATGACGTCATTTGATAAACAAGACGTAAATTCCATTCATAAAAAGCGCTATTTATACGTGGGAGGTAATTTAACAGCCAAAAAGTAGTACGGCAAAAACTGTGATATACCGGAAATTTAACCACGGTACAGTCCTATACGTTTACACGGTGCTAAAAATAGGCTGTGTTAGAATGTTATATACAGACCTATACATTTTGCGATTGATGAGCAATTAGTCATTTCAAGAATTAAAACGTTTTTTCATTTGAGGCCCAGGTTCAGGTATTTATTTTCATTTAGTATACATTTAAAAATAAAATAAAAACTTTCACTGTATATTTTCCAAGACAGGACTTTGAAGTGATGATCTTATTTTTTGTTGAACATATTCTGTGGCAATTTGATGCAGTGTTATATTTTTGTGATGGTTTTTAACAGGACACTAGTGGCTCAGAGGTACATTGTGTGCTAGATGAGTTTTTTGCATTGTTTTGATCGATATTTTGAATGATAATATTATAGTAGCAAATAATTCTATACAAATATGAGGTAAAGATATGCTTGATAGACTTTAATGAAGTGTTATATGTATCATTTTTATGTCCCTACCCCTTCTGAGAAGAGGGTGACATTGCTTTGCATATGTCAGTCAGTCCGTCTGTAATTCACAAGATGTAGGTGTGGAGTGCTTAACAATAGGCTCTTTACAGATTCTATTTATTCTGTTGATTAGTGGGCTGCAGAATCTGCTTGTGGGTGTGATTAAGCAAAAGCATGAACAAAAGCAAACATAATTTCACTTTAGTATGCCTGTCCGCCTGTGTAACTGATTGATTGATGGAGAATGTTTGGGCATTCAGTCCTCAATGACTGCTGATCGTAACCTGCAAACAAACCATGATTTTCTTTCGAGGTCAAACTTAGTGCAAAATGACTAATTGACTGTCAGTTGCGGGCATATATGTTTTAGTAAACCTCTCTTGTTTGAGTTGGGTGTAGGGTTTGACTGAGTTCAAAGAGTATTTTGGGTCTTGGTAGCTTGATTTCCTGTGTTTTCAATGCTTACAAACTCCTTGTCCATGATACTGAAGCTAAAAAAAAATTGTGACTGGGTCAGTGGTCAAATTCATTATTATCAAAACCCTTTTACCTCTAAAAGATGTATAATGTTTCTACATATATATTGCTATGGTCTTTCTCCAGTGCAAGACAACTAGATGTATGTAGATAAAGTTGGTCATTTAGATCACATGAACTAAAACAACGATCTTTGAATTATTGGCTAAACATTCAGATATTTCAAGTACCAGACACTCGCCACATTACTTAATAATGGTGCACATGTTTCAATCATGTTTCGTCATTTCATTTGTGTTCATTGTCACTTTTTAGGTCACAAACCACCAAATAGAGTTGTTCTTTAACTCAATGTAAAGTGACCTTGGTCAGCCAAAAAAAATGTCAACTTTTTGTCCATGGGGCCCTCTCAAAATCTTTTAATCAATAGAAATAGCATCCAGCTTGAAGAAAATGAAAAAAAAGTAGGGGGTCATGTATTATATAAGAAAAATTTGGTTCGTCAAACGCGGTGAACAGATTTTCTCACATGTACGGATTTACTCACTGTCCGTTAGCCCCAACCTTACTTTCACTTTCATATTTAAGCCAGAATACAAAATATTTCTGAATAAAACCATTTCACTACATCACAAACATGCATACAAAGCATTTAACACCAATTTCATGATTCTGATGCTGATTTGTCAAGACATACCCCCATTTCCAGTCGCTTTAAAGTTTTTAAACGGACTATTTGACTGTATCTGAATTTGGCCCGCGTAGGCATTTAGTGGTTATTTACCTTAAGGCAACCCTTTTTGGGTTGTTTAAGTGTTGTTTGCACTTTTTTCAATGCTACTATATATATGCAGCACAAAACAATCAATTCTAGACAAATTGAGCATGAAATCCAGAAAAAATTACAAACTCGCATATGCGTCTTTAAGGAGAAATTTGGTCAGCGCCTGTCAAATGGTATGAATAGTGACATGAAATGGGGTTGTATTTGTGCTAAAATGGTATTCTGAACCCTAATTTTGCTTTAGATGCCTAAAAATATGTCTATTCTTCATATTTAATCACAATTATCCATGTCTGATACTAAAATAAGGGCAGCATTCACATAAAAATGTCAATTTAAGAAAAAATGAATCTGAACTTTTCTGGATTTTTCATGACAAAAATCTAAATTTTCACTTTTTTAGACATTTTACACAGATAAAAATGGTTAAAACCCCATCTTGAGTGCATTTCCATTCATTTAAATGCAAAAAAATGAAAACATGATTTTGAAGGAATTTTGCATGTCTTTAGGTCACAAACCACCAAATAGAGTTGTTCTTTAACTCAATGTAAAGTGACCTTGGTCAGCCAAAAAAATGTCAACTTTTTGTCCATGGGGCCCTCTCAAAATCTTTTAATCAATAGAAATAGCATCCAGCTTGAAGAAAATGAAAAAAAAGTAGGGGGTCATGTATTATATAAGAAAAATTTGGTTCGTCAAACGCGGTGAACAGATTTTCTCACATGTACGGATTTACTCACTGTCCGTTAGCCCCAACCTTACTTTCACTTTCATATTTAAGCCAGAATACAAAATATTTCTGAATAAAACCATTTCACTACATCACATACATGCATACAAAGCATTTAACACCAATTTCATGATTCTGATGCTGATTTGTCAAGACATACCCCCATTTCCAGTCGCTTTAAAGTTTTTAAACGGACTATTTGACTGTATCTGAATTTGGCCCGCGTAGGCATTTAGTGGTTATTTACCTTTATAAAAATTCACATGTCACACAAATTTGAGGTGTCATTAATAAAAAATACTCCCCCCCCCCCCCTTCACCTCGAAACTATGATTAATTAATTCTTTATTAATTTATCAGTTAATTAAAAAACCACAATGCTAAATGCTCTCCTCATGTACCTTATGTCGAGGGTATGGAGCAAAACCGGTCTAACTCTATTTTCACAACTTTTCAGGAGAAGCAAAAAACTGATTTTCTCTTTACAAGTTTAGCCTATCTTCACAAATTTTACAAATGTTACATAAAATAAAATAAGAAATATTATGGTATATATAATTTTTTTAAATATTTATGCAAATTATGACTTTTGCTAGTTGGACCTTTTTTGCACTGAAATTTTTGCAGCAAAACTAGACCAACTAGAGTTAGTCCACTTCAAATCACTTAACACAACAATACCTTTTGGGGCAAAAATGGTCCAACTCGAGTTAGACCATTTCCTATCAAAATGATCAGATTATGTTATTAAGATTTGGGTTGAGAAAGACTTTTGTTACTTTTTACTAGAAAGAGTAGTAAATAGATTATACAATGTACTATAGATTCTTCAAGTTGGTAAATTTAATTAATTAAATGCTGAGTTTGACGCATATAATATTCCGATCATTTGTTCAGTGCTCCTGTAACTCTTCATTAGGTCTGTTTTGAGATATTTGACAAAATTTTGTTTTTAGGTTATATTAACTTATAATGGTTATAAATCTCCAAGCAAGTTTGGCCAAAAGACTGGCTGGGAGATGTTTAACAGTAACTGCATGGTCAATGTCTGCCTGGAGACTGATGTACTCTAACCTAGCACAACATTAATAGGTTTTTCAAGTTCTACATTAAGTAGAGGGTGCCCTAGTCAAGGGACATCCTAGGGAAAGTCAGGAGACAACTTGTGGAATTGGTCAATTGGTCCAGATGTATTCCCGACTTTATGGATCTGTTCAACTGATTTTTATGTTTTGATAGAAATCAGGAGGTTCAGACCAACTTAAGAACTCCTTAGACCTGCCGTCCACTAGGACCCCGAAGGATTCCCGAAGCTGAAATTCACCTAATCTGGAAGGATCGGGATGGTTCGGCATGTCTTCGGTGTGTTCTGGAACACTTACGCATCATTCTGCAACGCTTTGGGAAGCCTTCGTGACTGAAAAATCTTCGGCATCAAAATTTAAAAATTTGGACGCCAAAGGTCTTGTTCAGGAGAGCTTCGGGGTAATCAGGAAACCATCAGCAACAGTTCGGTGTGTTCAGGAACCCATTGGCATTCAATGCCGAAGCGATTGCGAAAGCTCCACGATAACGACGAAGGGATGAGTTCTACAAACGGAAGCTATGCCGATGATGTTGAGAACACATGCCGAGGTACAAGTTGATAACAGAAGGGATTCCGAGTTGTCGCCGTATATATCCCGAATGACAGCAGAAGCAATGCCGTCAGTTTGTTGACGAGTTGAGATAGTAGTTCAGCATCGTCTATATACATCGGTAACCTTTCGGCAATCTATCGGCATCGATACGTAAACCCTTCCGTCGGCATTCAGTCGGGACACATTCGGCTACTTCAGATTGGCTTTGGCATGTTTACCGGGTGTTTACCGCAACCATTCGTATACCGATCCCTGAATACTTCCTGAACTGAAGCACCACGACAAAGCTCCACTAATTTTATTGTGAATGATCCCGAATCAAGCAGATTGTAATCGGCATCCCTTCCGCATAGCATCGGGGTCTAGTGGACGGCAGGTCTTATGTGTTCAATGTTATACGTTGGGTTGAATGCTTCTGGGATGTACTTCAATTTTCTTCAGAAACATCGGGAGTATAGGGAACCATCATTAGCCATAAGGGGAAACTATGTAATTCTACATTGCCAAGAAGGAATTCCTCAGTGTGATGTAGGTTCGACACACATGCTAGGTTCTGTATGATGATATGCATTGGAGTAATCCTGGTGCTTTTGACCTGCCATCCACAAAGCCCCGATGTGATGCGGGACATCCTACTGCATTTTGCTAGTTTTAGAAACCCTTTGGTATCATTTATGAAGAAAATGGGCAGAACTTTGCCATCAGCTGAATAAGGATGTATTCGGAGATTGGCAAACAGAATAATGTTGAATAAATTATGAAACTTTTTTAGTAGAAGTATCTTATTTTTAATTCTTGTATGCTGAGCATAGCCTTTATTTGTCAGTCAACTTTCTGCTGAATATGGCAGGCATATGTATGCCTCTATCCGGATTTGAACCTGGGTCACCAGATTAGGCGACAAGCGCGCTAACCACTGAGCTACGGAAGCCACATGAATGGAACATGAATGTTCTGGAAATGAACCCTGAATGTTTCACGACTACATGGAACTTTTGCATTTACATTTCCTAACATACTGCGGCTGAATGGGTCATGGTCCCCCCAGGTACTACTTCACTGTACCAGGGTGGTACTTTGTAGTATATTTCACCGTACCTTGATTTTCAAATGATTCTTTTGGGTACACCGGTATGCTAACAGGTACCCTATCTTTACTAATAAACAAGAGCTGTCACTAGACAGCGCGCTCGACTATTCGCAGCCATTTGTCAGAAAAAATATAAGTTCAAAACAGGCCATTTAAAATTTGTATTATATTGAAACGTGAGTTACGCTACTTAGTTGACTACATGGCAATGAAAGCTAATGTACAATGCTTGTTGAGGCATGGCAATTATCTCAACACTGGACTATTAACAAATATTTGTCAGTGAAAATGATTTTAAGACTTCAAGCGGCACTGTACTCTATTCAAGAAATGTGTATGTTTAAAGGGAATTGTATACATCCACTGACATAACAAAGTTTCTACAAAATAATCATATGAGTAAGATATGATTTATTAAAGGAGTCAATTTTAAAACAATGGTGACAAATTAAAATAATAATGTAGAGGATACAGTCATGTAATAAATCAGTGATGAGTTTAAAGAAGTTTAGTAATTATTTTTAGTAGTGAATACAATACCATGCCAAACAACACAAGTTTGATATCCTCGCTGGATAGTCAAAACCTCGTATCTCAGGTTTGTATGAGCGGGGAAACAGGAGACCGTTTTGCTCCTTATGTCAAAATATCGTAGCTCTGCACCAATCATTTTCTTAGATATACGTCATATGACACATTCAAAACCTCGCACCCATTTATTTTTGGCAAAAGTTAAACTTTTCAATGCAATATCATTGATAGTAGGTGAGATATGGTTTGAATGTAACTTGCATGCAAAACTTTAACCAAGGAAAGTCTAAGTTAAAAGGGGCATAACTCCAATTAAACTAAAAATGGAGTTATTACAATTGACCAGTACCATTGACTAATGATGATAAACAAGTGTTATAAGTTTCAATGCAATATCATAAATAGTAACTAAGATATGGCGTGAATAGAACTTGCATGTAAAACTTGAACCAATAAACTCCTATGTTAAAAAGGGGCATAACTGAAATAAAAAAATAATAGAGTTATTGCCCTTGACTGATACCATTGACTGATGATGGTAAACAAGTGTTGTAAGTTTCAATGCAGTATCATGGATAGTAGCTGAGATATGGTCTGAATGAAACTTGCATGCAAAACTTTAACCAAGAAAATTCTATGTTAAAAAGGGGCATAACTCAAATAATAATCATAATAGAGCTATTACCCATGACCGGTACCATTGCCT
The DNA here is from genome assembly GCA_963678985.1 of Spisula subtruncata. Classification (NCBI taxonomy): domain Eukaryota; kingdom Metazoa; phylum Mollusca; class Bivalvia; order Venerida; family Mactridae; genus Spisula; species Spisula subtruncata. The sequence continues at coordinate 3,500,961 of OY787672.1, forward strand.
TATGATGGTTAGTAAGTGTTGTTAGTTTCAATGCCATAGCACAGATACTATTTGAGATATGGCCTTATTAGTAACTTGCATGCAAAACTTTAACCAAATTTTCTAAGTAAAAAAGGGCCATAATTTGCATTAAATTCATGCAAGAGTTATCTAACATGGTTGATTACATGACAGGGAAAGCCAGTACAAAGTTTCAATCCAATATATGCACTGGTTATTGAAATATAACCAAGGTTAAAGTTTTGCATGCAAAACTTTAACCATATGCAACGCCGACGCCGACGCCGACGCCGACGCCGACGAACAAGTGACTGTAATAGCTCTCATATTCTTCGAATAGTCGAGCTAAAAATGATTTCACCGAAAACAACATCAATGCATGACACATTGGCGAGGAGATTTCATTCGGGTAGACTTCGACCCATAATATAATTTTGATTATACCGTCAAATTTTAAAAAAAGATTCAATGTTGTAAAAACCGATCACGTGACTACGCTTTGAACGAAATGAAAACACTGATGTTCCTGGCGAAATCTACTAATTTAACAATGATTAAAATTGTTAAACAAAACAAATTGCAGTCCTTGGATGCAAGCCCCAAGTACATTAGGCCCGCAGAAATATCCCAATAATTATATATTATAGCACGAATGGCTGCTATTATAATCATTTGGATTATTTCTTTTAATATCAAGGTTTAAGTATTAGTATACTTCTAATAATACTCCTGATTTGTTTATAATGATAAAATTTGCTATTTGACTATAAAAACATTATAAATGCACTTAATATGCAGTGTAAACCTTCTCAAGATAGACCACTTTAATGCTTGTATTAAGCAAACTATAGTCTTAACATAAGTGCAAAACTAGACCAACTTAAGTTGAACCAGTTTTGCCCCAAAGAAATTGCTTGGTGAGAGATAGACCATTTTTTTAATTGGATATTATGCAATAATTAATTACAATAGACTCCTAATATTTTTACAGAAGATGTATTTCAATATGATATTCAAGAATATGTAAAAAAGTGATTTTGTGAAAAAATTGAGTTAGACCGGTTTTGCTCCATACCCTCGATGTGGTGTCAATATTTTAACTTTTAAATATTATTTTACTATTGCTAGAGTTCAATATTTTAAATTATGAAATGATATATTTGATTTACTTTAAACTTAGTCTGTACTTGCTAGACTATTTAAAGGATAGTCCAGGAATTGGATACTCCTCTCTTTAAATTGCATTTCTACAAGACCATTCATATTGATTTAGTGGCCAAAATTGTTTGAAATGCACACTAGAATAAGAATAATTATTTATTTATTATAAATGTGTTGTTGTTTTTTTGTTGATATATGTGTGTTGTGGCTTTTGGTGTTGGCAATTGTTTATTTGATCACACATTTCATACGTTTATGTTTTCATTTTTGTTAAAAATGCAAGTCAAATTCTTTTAGGATATCTACCTAGATGACTTCATTACACTACATCAAAGTAACACCATAAATCATTGTACATGTGCTGTGGTTCAGTGTATTAGTGCACTGCCTTTGTAACCCAGTGACCTTGGTCTGATTCCTGGTCTCGTCAGGTCATACCCTAGCTTCAATGGAAAATTGACAAAAATTGTTGATTTTCCTCTGCATGTGGAGAGGTGGCTGTTTCCTGGTTGAATGGTAAATTAGGTGAATTGACTGCCTCATATAAGTGAAAAATTGGCATAAGACTCGATTAACAAAATATATATGTTCAGTTTGTCTAGCAATGAACTCATAAGACGTACATAAATAAGTTTGCTTGACAGGTAGAGCGCTCTTAGCCTGTCATCCTGCGAATCAAGATTTTTTTCACCGCACAGGTTATGTTTTTCTATGTCATGTAATGCACATGTACATGTATTTGTGGTGAACTTTAGGTGAGAATGTTTCATAGCTATTGTGAATTTTTTTCCTAGTTTGAATTTGAATTCAAAGACGTTTTTTGTTTATTTTCATCATCATCTTTTCACTTTTAAATTAGTTTTCAGCCCAATGCTTTTCAATTTATATTATTTTCATTTTAATTTTCTTAATTAGAGAAAGGGTTCGAGTCGCATGAGTCAAAGACAAAATAGTCAAAGTCGAACGAGTCGGAGTGCACAAAGTCGTTTGAGTCAGAATCGAAGTACAACAAGTCAGTCGTCTAAACAATCGTCCAAGAAATCGGTATGAAACAATGTGCTACACGACTAGATAGTCTTAGATCCGTGTGAGAGGCATATGGCTACACCCTGTATCATGTGTTCTGTGACTTACGCTACACACTGTAAATAATGTACCGGTAATGAGTGTACAATTTGAAACATGCTCAAGATGGGATGCACATTTACAAATATCTGATTGGTTGCTATATGTAGTTAATTCATATGTAATAATGAATTCTTGCTAGATTTAGAAGATTTGTCAATATCAAAATCAATAAAATCAGTTAAGTTGGTATAAACAGTATTGGGATAATTTGTAGATGTAAACCAAAAATTGTGTTTCAATTTTTATCAACCGGATTTGACATATTTATTCTCATTACTTAATTTTTGTCTCATTTTTATTTTGTGTAAAATATCATTATGAAGATTTGTTGATTTTGCTTTTTTTGTGATCAAATTTCCTTCTCCAAAGCCCTATAACATTGTCCTAGAATGTCCCATGTATGCTGCTTATACTGGCCACTCCTTTAGTCAATCAACAATGAACAAGGATTTTTTGTGTTTGTCAGTAAGGAATCATTTATTTTTTGTATCTTTAGATCTAATAAGATTTTTTTCAGTTTAAGAAATATGCATGCTTTTTATTGTTTAATTTTTGCTGGATGAAGTTGCTGTTAATTTTTTTAACTCTTTTTTTCAGATTATTCTTATATTACTAATTTTATTCATCCCTCTGTTTATACATATTTCCTTTTCTTCAAGTATTAATTACTCAGGGAACCATTCTAAACTCCTGGTTTTGTAGGTGGGAACTTATTTTCTTCCCAGTGTCTTCTTTTCAGCTTTCTCTGCAGTACAGCAGTACTCTTCCATTGTTGCTATGGAAACAGGAGATCACAGTCAAGGTCATATTATAATTAATCAAGGTCATTTAAGTCACACGATCTTTTATCTATAAATACACTGACCAATTCTAGGTGGAGGCTCACTTAATAGAACCTGAAGTACCTCTAACTACAAAGAGTAGTGCAGCTGCACGTAAGGGTAGTGCAAAGGGAAGCAGAAAGGGTAGTGCAAAAAGTAACGGAAAAGACAAGAAAAAGGAAAAAGATGATAAATCAAAAGTAAGCTGTAAACATGTAGTTGTAATTCTTCCAATGTAGATCAAAGAATTTCAAAAACTTCCTCAGTTGCATGCGACGGTCACCATTGTACCGTGTGTAGAATTAGACAGTCTTGTGACTCTCCTCTTTGTTTGACTGTTTTACTGTAAGAGTGCATTATGAATAGTAGTGATCTAAATATCCTTGAATATTTCTACAACATTAATTTTGCATGTACACATTATCTACATAGCTCTTTAGATTTAACTGATTGTATCTCCAATATTAAAGTTGAACATCATGAATACAAACACATGTATCACAGTTAGGGCAGGAAAGTGTGGAATAAACGTAATACTGCACTGGGTGTGGCACATCAGATGCTTGACACATTCAGTTAAATTATTACACAAATGACATACAGAACAAACACTGGCCCTGGACTAAACATGATAACCTTGTGTATCAGTTCTGTATTTATTATCATTCTATATGATAAACATTTTGATAGAAATATGTAGAAGATTTTACAGGTAAATTTTTGACAATTGAAATCATTGCATTTATATTTCAGTGTCTTACTTACAAAGTATCATCTTGTTTTGTAGTATCATCATGTTTTGTGTGCTATTTGCAAGTTTTCTTATTTACAATAATTGTTTTACTGATGTTACTTAACTTCTTATGGTGATGGTGTTTTTGTTTGCTTGACTTTCAGTTGTTTGTGGTGCAGGTTGTTTTAGTAGATCATTTAAACATCATTCAATTTCTTAAATTTGCTAGCCAGATTCGGATTTAATTGTACTTAAGTCTGATTTTGACATTGATTGACATTTTCTAAAAAATAAATATTCAAGAAGTATTGATGTTGTATGTATCATATTGAATTTTCAGGAGTCAAATATTAGATTAGTTTAATGTAATGGCAGTTTTATGTAATAATTATTTAATTTGTGAAACACATTCTTGCAACTTTAATTACTAGTACAATAATTGTACATGCAATAAGTCTGAAGAGTGTGTGCCTTCCTTGGTTACTTACCTATATTCATGCATAGTTATTCATGATTAATATTAAAGTGATTAAAAACAGCTGGGCAAGACGCTTTTAAAATATGCTTAAAATCATCGTGTCTTCCGTGGGCTCCTTGTCATTTAAGTATGCTGACCATTTGTAAAAACAGAAAACTGAGGTTTTGACGGTGTTCTTTTCTCAGATTGCAATTGTAAATGAGGACATCTTAAGAATTTATTCTTCAAAATTATCATAATTAGGCTTCAAATGTTTTTACAGGGTGAATCATTAATATTGGAAAATGTTGATATAATATTTGATTGTTTTACTATATGTATAGAGCGGAGGTAAAGATAAAGGTGGGAATGACAAGAAGAAGAAGAAAGGTGAACCTGAGCAGGAATTGAAACGTAATCCACCCACCTATACTACACTAGCTACATGGCATGTTCCACTCGCGGAGTTCCTCGAAGGAGAGTATGAGTATCAGTCTGTGTTTACACAAGGTGGAGTGGAAGTCGCTTCCACTGTACGCAGTGTGGACTCCGCTAGAAAGGTATACACATACATTCATCTGACTTTGATTTGAATTCGAATATTTCTTGTTTTCACTACTAATGATATGACTTTATTTTACGTGGCAGCTTTTAAGTTTACAGCTTATTTCATAGAAGTTGTTTGCCTTATGCTGTTTCATTTTGTCTACTGCGTCTGCTTCACCCGGAGAGAATTTTATTCTCGCCATATTCTATGCTTGATTGCCATATTTTTCAATGGATTGTTGTTTATTTACTTTCAAACATGAAAAAAGACTTGAATTCAAATAGCTTCACATCAGAACTATGTTCAATTTGGTGTTTCTAGCATAAAATGCTTAATTCTAACTTTGCATGATAAATCTAAATGAAATTCAGGGTTTAAAATCTCGAGGTTCTGGAAGGGGTTCCAGTCGTATTTCCAGAAAGGATGTGAGTACGGCATGCACTAGCATTGAGCATACAACACTATACCTTTGCTACATATATAAACATAGGAAGTGTGTCAGTAGAAAAGAACAAAACAATACATACTTATAATCATTTATGCCCAAATTATAAGCTCATAAATTTAGTGATTAGGCCCTGTAATGTATTCTTACCTTTTACTTCATGAGCATGACTTTTAACGTAGATGGCCGTATCAGTAGTATCTACATTACACTAAAAGGACCTTCATAATGATTTAGTCACTTTGGGTTTGCTAAGGCCCAAATGGTGTGCTATATCTAAAAATGTGGTGTGATTTTCATCAAGACAAAGACAGACCAAGTGACTACATTCCCAGCTAAGTCTTAAACCAATCTCATAACTCAGCCAGGATGTTTTGTGATCCAAGACCTGGAGGCCGCTGCATAGGCAAGGCGCTATCAAGTGCTCGGTAGCGCTATGCTAAGAAATGGCTTGATTCAAAAGAGTGAAAAATTTTAATGCATTCCATTGCATAGCTACCAAGTGGAACCAAAATGGTTTGTTGCAAAGGAAAGCGCTTGTTATTGCTTGCCTTACAAAGAGTTAGGAAACAATATACTATCGGTGAACATTTGCTAGTAGCATGTCGTTGCATAGACGTAGAAAAGAGCTACCATAAAGCGCTCGATAGAGCCATGGTTATGCAACAGGCTCCTTTGGTCTATGGATTTAATTGCACATTTAGTTCATTCATTAATACATAATTTGCTCGCAGTTCATTACTTTATTAGTATTATATAGGTATTATAACAATACATTGCACACAGATTCACTTAATTACTAAAATTGGGTTCTGGACACCAGGGTACTGTTTTTTCAAGGTACTTACGGAAATCGTAAACTTACGTTCCAATTTAAATTTTGTATAATTCTTTAAAAAGCTGCAAATTTGGGACATATATTGTTTGTAGGAGTTTATTCACTGAATCTTGATTAGTATTATAACCTCCGTTTACCACATTGTATAATTGTGAAAGAATTATAAAGAACCTAAAATTGACAGTAAGTTTAAGATTTCCGTAAATGCTTTGATAAAACAGTACCCAGAGGTATAATGGCATGGCATAGAGCGGTATACATGTACATACCAGTAGACATATAGCTCACTTCTAGATTGGATTTGCTGTGTTTACTTCATCTACAGGAATACTTTTGTTTCAGAGAAAATTCTGTAGATAAAATATATTATAAATTTTCATGCTAAGTTCAGTCATTTTAATTTAATTAAACTGTGTGTTGGGTTGGTGTTATTTATCTTTGGTGTAAGCAATTGATTTTATTTATGTATCTAGAATTCAATTATTGGAGAACTACGGAATATTACAAGCCGCATGGGAATGAAATCTTCCCTAGTAAGAAATGTGTTGTTTGAGGAAAGCATGTTACTTTTTGCATGGTTTATATTGATAATGTTATTGTTCCAGCATGGTTTCTATGTTTGTTTTATACAATTGCATGTTTGATAATAAGAGAATGCATACAAGTATTTGAAAGTGTGAAAACGTGTATAAAGAAATAAAAAAAAGATTGCAGTTGATCAAACCAAGGGAGCACCTGCTTGTCAACTGACAATATGGGGTCAGACACATATCATAAATTAGTCACATCTATTGCATGGGTTGTTGCATGATTGCATATTAGTTAACCTGAATCTTTACCAAACCAAACATAACTTTTATCGGTGTATTAACAGTATGATTATATTTTGTACATTTATCAATTCTTTTCATTAAATTGAACAATTACTGAGCTAACTGATTTGGTGAATTCACCATGGTATCCTCATACATTAGTGGCTTAATAAATCTAGATGAAGTTCCCAGATGATGTTTCCAACAAAAAATATGCAAGTTGAACGAGAATGGGTGTCTTCAAAGGTTGTTGATTATGGTAATGCTTGAACTACAGTACTGGTATTTGAATTTCAGACGAGTTGTCGAGTTTCGGACTATTATTTCAAAATCTGTTTCTTTGTGGAATTTCCAGTTTTCTTGTTTCCACACAGTTTGTATTGCACCACACGTTTTGGGCACTACATAACATTGCTTTTATTTTACATGCATAACTTTTAGAATGGCTTTTCAAAGAAAAATATCCATAGGTGGTGCTCTTGTATATTATGCATGCATTCATATATATGTCATACGATTGTAGCTAGTTCAGTTAATTATGCCAATTGGTAAATTGTTTGTTGTTATTTTCTTCATGATGTGTAGGACGACATGAGTATGGTAATCATCTAGTATCTATAGTCTATATCATCTATTGAAGTTTCTGGGGAGATTGGAATAATATACACTCGACTCTCGTACTCTGAAACTTATGGAAGTCAAAATTTCTCGTAGTCAATTTTCTTTTTGAAAATCCTGTTGATTTTTTCTTTTTGCCTATAACAACCACAGTTCATTGATAAAGACTATTTAAAACTATTAAAAAAAAATTGTGTAAATTTTACAAAATATTTTTTATTTTTTTATTTTTGCGCATTGGCCTGATACACATTTATGTTTAAATTTTCCATTTTTGTTGGACGTTTGAGATGACGAGAGTGGACTGTAACCTACTGTTATATATGTCTAGGCTAACGAATAAGCTAGAATTAATGTTCCATTCATCTAATACTGTATTCATCTAATACAAAACCAGTGCTGAAGATCACCTGAATATTATATTTTACTAAAATTTGGATCTGTTATGCAATGTAATGCTACATAATTCATGTTATCCTATGTGATCTCATATATATTTTCATTTTCTTTACATTGAACAGTCCATATAAGTGTTTTATCTGACAGGTTGTATTTTGACGAAATATTCAAAAATTCAGATACACATGTATCTTCTCTGCACAAATGTAACAAAAAGTCTTCATTCTACAAGTTTCAATCACTTAATGAAATAGACATATTTCTTTGGTTTATTAAGACACTATTTCTTATCTAATTACCGGGTAATTCCATATTTTTATGGCGATCTCCATACACTGGTTTCAATGTATTATTACTTACAAAACTGTATCCTACATTTCATTCATTTTGCTTATGTGTGTATCATTTAAATGATTTTGTAATGCTACGCTCAAGCTGTATTCTATAGACTATTAGACACGTAACAGTAATGCTTATACATGTATAGCTTGGAGAATTTGACATGATCCTGACCTTTATACATGAATATATCAAAAGTTTCTTGATTTTAATTTTTATATTTCCGTAAATAGTGTTTTAGATTTAAGCTTGTATTATACCTTGGGTGTCTTCGTGATACTCGCTGCTTAGGAAACATATGACAGGGAATATAAATGTAGATATTTAAAGATATCAGCTGTTAAATTATGCTAATGAAAAGGTCAGGATAGTGTCAAATTCTCTGTGGACTAAAGCTACTGTAGTACTAACAATCTGTCATCTGCTTCCCTCAGGGAGCTGGGTCTAGAAGAGCCTCACGAAACTCCAGGTCTGGTTTGCTAGATGTAAGTAATGTTCATCTCTTCTCCTTCCCTGTTTACCCAAATATTATTCTCCCAAACCACATTTTCCCCGTTCTCCATCCTTCAATGATATTGTTTCATCATGATACTCATTTCCTTTCAATATTTTAGTGTGTGTTTATCACATTCCTTTTGCATTATTTTGAGTTTTTTACGACCCTATTTATTTCTCTAGCCATTGCCTATCCTTTCCTTATTTGTTGCCCCATTTCATTTCTTCCCTCATCCGTTGCCTGTGAACACGACAAATTTTAGTCTGTCATATCCTTACCCTGATTTCAATCATCCCTTGATTTGATTTTTGTCCATCCCTTGTTTCCATCTTTTTGTCTAACCCCTTCCTTTATTTATTGCCCGCCCCTTCGTTCAATTCATGTACCAATGTTGAAATTATGTCATTCCATATGTACAATGTTGTCAGCCCTCAAACCAATCATTCGTCATCTTTTAGACCCATCATTGTTTGTCATTGTCCCAATAGCTACAGTAAAACCTCTTTAGAGTGGACCTCCATTCTGAGTACCAACCATTCAACATCTCTTTAGAAAATATTTTTGTTTTATTGGAAAAGTAACCAATGCCAGGCAACTCAATGGCAATAACCTCTGTACAATAACCAAACTTTGTGTTTCCCAAACAGTTTTGCTCAGGAGAGGTTGTACATTGCTCTTTATTTGTTGCTTAATACCAGCCGAAATAATGTATTGTATACCTTCATTTGTAACAGTTATTTCATTACTGTCTAATATAATTTCAAAATATTGCATGACATATAAAATTTACAAACTAACACACAATTATAGTTCCATGTGTTAATTAACAACAGTAACATATTCATTCTTCATTAAAGACATGTACCTGTATTCATTGAGTAGTTACTTAATAATGTATGTGTTTCATTTTGTAGCTGCTTGAAATTCTGTGATTGAACATTATAGTCTGTTTTGTATATAATTGTGTGTAATTATAGATGTGTAAATTTATTAACTATATACATGTATTTTGTGTTCCCAATGTTCAGTCTAACAAAAAGGTAAAACATGCAATGTTTGATCTGATGTGATGTTTGCAAGAACATGTAATATAAGTAGATCATTTACCTACCATTAACTTCATCAGTTCTTGGGATAGGTGTGCTTGTTTGGGTTTGTGTAAAAAGACATTGAATAATATTATTGCAATGGAGAGCACTCTATGTTGGTTTTCTCCTGGGTAAATATTGTTAAGACTCTGAAGATAATTGAACACTTAATTCCATCTCTACTTATTATTAAGTAGTATATTTGTCCACTAGCGATTTTCAACCAGAGTGGACTATAGGTTTGCCCTCTGTCCGTCAGTGTGTCAATAATCAGGATCCTGCCATAACTCAAACAGTTTTCAAGCTAGGTTTATGAAACTTGGTATGTGGATACGGACCAATAAGGAGATTATGCATGTTTAATTCGTGTTTTGATTCAGACAAAATTTTTGTTTGTCATGTTAACAGAAACATTGAAAAATGGTAGGAGACTTCTTTATTGCTTGCAATTCCTTATTAGCTCGACTATTCGAAGAATATGAGAGCTATTACAGTCACTTGTTCGTCGGCGTCGGCGTTGCATATGGTTAAAGTTTTACATGCAAAACTTTAACCTTGGTTATATTTCAATAACCAGTGCATATATTGGATTGAAACTTTGCACTGGCTTTCCCTGTCATGTAATCAACCATGTTAGATAACTCTTGCATGAATTTAATGCAAATTATGGCCCTTTTTTACTTAGAAAATTTGGTTAAAGTTTTGCATGCAAGTTACTAATAAGGCTGTAGATGAATTTGACAAATTAATGCCAAATAGTCATATCTGGCCGAGATCTCACATTTTGTTACCAAAAATAAATGGGTGCGAGGTTTTGAATGTGTCATATGACGTATATCTAAGAAAATGATTGGTGCAGAGCTACGATATTTTGACATAAGGAGCAAAACGGTCTCCTGTTACCCCGCTCATACAAACCTGAGATACGAGGTTTTGACTATCCAGCGAGGATATCAAACTTGTGTTGTTTGGCATGGTATTGTATTCAATACTAAAAATAATTACTAAACTACTTTAAACTCATCACTGATTTATTACATGACTGTATCCTCTACATTATTATTTTAATTTGTCACCATTGTTTTAAAATTGACTCCTTTAACAAATCATATCTTACTCATATGATTATTTTGTAGAAACTTTGTTATGTCAGTGGATGTATACAATTCCCTTTAAACATACACATTTCTTGAATAGAGTACAGTGCCGCTTGAAGTCTTAAAATCATTTTCACTGACAAATATTTGTTAATAGTCCAGTGTTGAGATAATTGCCATGCCTCAACAGCCATTGTACATTAGCTTTCATTGCCATGTAGTCAACTAAGTAGCGTAACTCACGTTTCAATATAATACAAATTTTAAATGGCCTGTTTTGAACTTATATTTTTTCTGACAAATGGCTGCGAATAGTCGAGCGCGCTGTCTAGTGACAGCTCTTGTTACTTGTTACACTGTGTGTGTGTTTATGGTGTTGAACAAGTAAGGGTAAAGGTCATAATGAATAGAGCCTGTTTGTGTCTTTTCTTAGTGCCAATTTACATTACCTCATATTATGTTACATCCTGTCTCAACATATCCTAAATTTTGATAATATAAATCATATGTTTTCCTAGCCATGTATCTATATTATACTAAAAGTAATTAGATGTATTCTAACCATTTGTTAATTGCTCGATAATCTCCACAGTCAGAGAGGTATTACCGTAATATTCATGAGCATTTTCAAGACAGAAACTCAAGACTTTAATAGTTTTAAAAAAATGTTAAATTGTCTGTTTTTGCAAATTTTAAGTTTCAGTATATTTGTGAATAAGGTCTCTGAGTTTTGAGATTGATATCAAAGTGTGTTTTCAATAGAGTCCATGTCATCTAAATGTGGACTGAAATGATGAGTGTGTCGAAATCACAGTGTATAAAATAAACCAAATCACTGCATGGCTTATCGGAATCCTATAATTAAATTCAACTTGTATCATTTACTGATATTGACACACAGCACATGTAAAATCTGATCAATGTACTCATTATTGTCATACTCTATAATTCAATGAGTATTCATTATTGCAATTGCTGGAAATCGACGCAGAGGAAATTGGCCATCCTTTTATGATTATCATGAAATTTTAAAGTTAACATATATTTTTGTTATTTATCAGGATGGTAAGAAAGGTGATAGTAAAGACAAGAACAAAAAACCGACGTCTGCTGGAAAGAAAAAAGACGAAAAAGATAAAAGTAAAGGTAAATATGTAAATTGTAACATTGTTGCTGTAGATAAGTTAATATATAAGTCATTTTTGAAATTTATGTAGTTTCAGTATGAAACAAGGTTTTGTAAAAGATCCAAAATAAGAAAAAATACATATCCATATGTAAGTTTTTCTGTGCTTGTTCTTTTTGACCAGTAGTTGAATTTTTTTGCAGAGTTATGGTCTTAGTGGGAGATAAGCATTTCTGTGTCAAAAACATTTCTAGCTTATAGGTTTAAACCTTAAAAATCATGAATAAGGTTTGGCCATTTTTCATCTTGAACAGAGCAGAATTTGCTGAAATATGTTAATACATTTTATAAGTTTTCATATTATAGATAGAAAACCAAGTGCAACAAAGGCTGGGAAAGATGCTAAAGGGGACAAAGGGAAAGGTGGTAAAGGAGCCCCGGCAGCCCCTGTGGATGATGATGAAGACCCAGGACCACCTCCTCCTCTCGAGGTCAGTGTCTGGTTCGATTCTGTTTCATGTTTTATGCCATTCCTCAATAATAATAACTGATTAGTGGCATATGGCTTTCAGCTGACCTCACCATTTTCTTCTGGAATTTCTCATCATATTCAACCAAAACTAAATTGCTCTTCCACAAGCAACTGACGACCTCTCCTAAAGTGGAGGACATGACTATTGCCAAAGAAGAACATAACCTGCCCAACCCAAGAACTATTACCCAGATAATCTGATGGGTTTGAAGAAAAACCTTTACATAATGGTTGTGTTCGGGTGATACAATTGTTTTCATGTGAAAGAAATTCTTGTAAGAATGGATACATGAAATTACAGATAATGTTTGATTTTGGGTACCATTCACCTCACTTTGAAAAGAGTTACTGTAAAATCATTAAATTTCTTTGGGAATTATATTTCATGGATTTTGTGTTTCACCTTCAACCACAAAATCAAATCCCCTTGAACAGAAATTTTGACCATTGTTTTTATTAACTGAAATGCAAAATCCTCAAATTAACATCCCATCGAAATGGTCTTTTCATCAAAACCACAAAATTTCATCCCAGCGAAATTAAATGATTTTACAATATGGTCCATTTTCAACTTTAAGACCCAAAGAGGTGTATTTAGTTATGCTTAAAAATTGAAATATGGTAATTTATTTTATTTTATGATTTTAGATTCATATGAGTGTCCAGCTACATCACTGGAAGACAGCCATGGATTTACTCCGAGACGAAGAAGCCAAAAACAAACAACATGAAAACACTGAAGAGACATGTGCTGTTTAAAACTTTGATCTTATGCTATATAAATGTTTATGCAAGTGATTGACCAAAAAAATGTGATTTACAGAAAAAACTGTGATAAATAAAAAATGCAATAGCATTTGAATTCAGATTAATTTATTTCATATTGCCATTCCTGTTATATTTATATTGTAGTCTATTGTTTTACAGTAGCTGAATATCAAATTTTTTAATAACAACTCTTTTTATAGAGGCAACATAGTTGGGCGAGCCTACTTTTCCCTGTGCGGGTCTATGCTATATGCAAGTATGTTGAAGCATCTTGTTCATGTACAGATACAGAGGTGGACTGGGGGTCTATCGCTCCCTCCTGGAATTGTGTGTTAAAGTTTGATCAGGACAACCCCCTAAGAAATATAGCATGATTGACAATGAGTTGGGCATATAAAACTTTTTGAAACAATCAATGTTTTAATGGGCTTTATGTTGTCAAATTAACATTGACTGACTAATTTTCAATTAGTGTTCTGTCAAAGTTATAGTGAGCTTCTTTTTTGTCTGTTAAAACTTTTCTTATGTTGTTTTACCAAGAATAGTACTTGAAATACTAATGTATCTATTTCATCATACCCCAGATACCAAATATAGCATTGACACACACTTGTGAGATTGGTTTTGAACAAAACTTTGAAGGATAAGTTGTGCACATCAGCATCATTTGGACTTCAGGGACCTGTCTCAAAGATATGTCTTAGCTAAGATTGAGCATTTTTGTATTCTAGTTTGGAAGCAAAGTGAGGCAGCTAGTACATTAGAACAGAGTTATGTGAATTAGAATAATCACAAATAATCAACTATTTAACTTTACGAAAACATACATGCTCTAAAAATCTATGAAAAAGTCTGATCGTAGCTGAGATATGTCTATGAAAAGGGCCCCTAGTGCTTGCTGCCAAGCAGTATCTGAGGTTATTCATCCCATTCAGTGATATTTCTTGTTTTTGTTTTATTTAACACCATTTGTGCTGCTATATACTGACAGTGTGATAATGTTTTTACTTATATGTGTCCATAAATTGTTTTTTTTTTCTGTTTGTGTAACACTTATTGTCTGCACCTCTTAAAGACTATGGTTTTATTTCTATAATTGTAGAAAAATGATTTCGCTTAAATTCACAAAATTATTATAACTTACACTTTTCTCTATCATATTTATTTGTTACTTTCTTATCTCCAAAACCGATGGTAATATTTTATTTATGCCAGTAGAGTGAAATATAAAAATCATTCTTTTTAGCTCACCTGTCACAAAGTGACAAGGTGAGCTTTTGTGATCGCTCTTCTTCCGTCGTCCGTCCGTTCACAATTGCTTGTGAACACACTAGAGGTCACAAATTTAGCCTGATCATTATGAAACTTGATCACAATGATCATCTCTATAAAATCTAGGTCAAGTTTGATATTGGGTCATCTGGCGTCAAAAACTAGGTCACTAGGTCAAATCAAAGGAAAACCTTGTGAACACATTAGAGGTCACAATTTGAGTCTAATCTTTATGAAACTTGATCACAATGATCATCATTATAAAATTTAGGTCAAGTTCGATATTGGGTCATCTGGGGTCAAAAACTAGGTCACTAGGCCAAATCATTGAAAAACCTTGTGAACACATTAGAGGTCACAATTTGTGACTAATCTTTATGAAAATTGATCACAATGATCATCTCTATAAAATCTAGGTCAAGTTTGATATTGGGTCATCTGGGGTAAAAAACTAGGTCACAAGGCCAAATCATTGAAAAAGCTTGTGAACACACTAGAGGTCACAATTTGAGACTAATCTTTATGAAAATTGATCACAATGATCATCTCTATAAAATCTACGTCAAGTTCGATATTGGGTCATCCGGGGTCAAAAACTAGGTCACAAGCCTTTGAAGGCCAAATCATTGAAAAAGCTTGTGAACACACTAGAGGTCACAATTTGAGCCTAATCTTTATGAAACTTGATCACACTGATCATCACTATAAAATTTTGGTCAAGTTCGATATTGGGTCATCCGGAGTCAAAAACTAGGTCACCAGGCCAAATCATTGAAAAAGCTTGTGAACACACTAGAGGTCACAATTTTGACCTTATCTTTATGAAACTTGATCACAATGATCATCATTATAAAATTTAGGTCAAGATCGATATTGGGTCATCTGGGGTCAAAAACTAGGTCACGAGGCCAAATCATTGAAAAATCTTGTGAACACACTAGAGGTCACAATTTTGACTTTATCTTTATGAAACTTGGTCACAATGTTTATCTCTATAAAATCTAGGTCAAGTTAGATACTGTGTCATTTGGGCCAAAATCTAGGTCACTAGGCCAAACAGGTGAGCGACACAGGGCCCTTTGGACCCTCTTGTTTTTCATTTTCCCCATTTTTTTATAAATTCATGTAGAAATTACCCTTGCTATAGAATAGCAATTACTCTTGTTATTTGATTTTGTGTGTGTATACTTTTAATACTGTTACAATCCATTGCTGATTATTTAAATGTTTGAAAGTTGTGATGTTGCAGTTCTGTGATACGATGTACCTATATCTATTGTTGTGTCAATTCAGGTTTTATACATGTATGTTTCTACTATGTCAAATGTATTTTCTGTTATCATTAAAAACTTTTGGAAAATAAAAATGAGATAAATTTTTACTTTAATTTTTGTTACATTATTATAAGACTGGACTCTGGACAGACTGGAAAGACAGCACACAACAGACACTGCAGAACATAAACATAAGGCTGCCACCAGAGTTCTCCATTGCTTCTTGCCTTTGGCAATCTTTTCAACTTCTCCAAAAGTCTTCCCCATAGTTGTATATATAGCAGAGCATGAAAAGCACAAAAATAACACACTGACAAGAAAAATCACAGACTACTTCCCAATGTCAACATTTTAGAGTTATCGGATGTTAAACTGAGCTAGCAGATTGATTGGATGCTGTACAAAGATACATAAAAACATAATGGGTCCATCAATATGTTGGAATACAAAAATGGTATTATGGCCATGATGTGGATAATAAATTAAAAATATTGGTATATTTTATATTAATAAGACGTTTGCAAGTGTGTAGTAGTATTCAAACCTCTACTTTACATTGCTGAGCTTAGCCTTTATTTGCCAGTTAGCTTTCTGCTGAAATATGGCAGGCATATGTGCCGCTACCCGGATTTGAACCCGGGTCACCAGATGAAAGGCCAAGCACACTAGCCACTGAGCTACAGAGGCACATCACAGTGAACTACGAACATGTTAGATCCCTTACACAGCAACAAAAAAAAAATATATACAAATAAACAACTTATCAATATGACTATACACCATGGACTATATCATCTACAGAGAAAGGATAGGTACAGCAAACATTTCACTACTCACATTATTAAATTGCGCAATTTCACAGAAGAGATCTGGATTGGTCTAGAAAAATAAGAACGAAAATTGATTGGTCTATTTCTTCAGGAACAGTACAAATGTCTTATAGGGCTCCATATTTTACAGGTATAAACATCGCATTTTCCAGTCAAGAAATGTTGTAAAAAACATATTTATTAGCAAAGACCTCATTTTAGGTATTTAGTATAAATCAAGATAAGATAAGATAAGATAAACTTTATTTAACGTCGATTATAGTTAACATAATAAACATAAGCTACAAGCTTGTATTCGACATGACTAAATGATTGTAAAACATTTCTTAAATTAATTAGCTAAGTGGCAACAAAGACGTTCAACACGTTGGACGTCTGCAAGTATCTGTCGTCTGAAATATTTGAAACTGATTGTGTACGGAAAAGTACGGTTTGCGCCGGAAATATACGTTGCCATAGAGAGGACCGCATATTGAAATATTGTGATACGTCGAATAAACTTATTTCGGAATGCTTCTACTTTTATGGTTTACATTCTATGCCAAAATTTATGCATTTACGGTGGATATTGCCGCTTAGAAATGCGTTGGAGAAGACACGAGGTGCTACTAAGGTGACACGTGTGGCTACAAAGAAATCAAGAATGTCGCAAAATATCGGTGACAACAAGAACAAAGTGTTCAAGGTCGTTTTAACGGGAGGTAAGTTTCATGATATTTGGCGAATTTTAATTTTGACTTGCGTGTTTGTAAACATTGAGCACATGGTCATGTTTACATCTTGTGTTATTGTTGTGATTCAACTTATTTTTCTATTTCAAGTTGTCTTTGATTTTAAGGATTTTCCTGTTCATTATTAACAATAGTTTTGTAAAGAAATGTAGATTCTATGAGAGACGTTATTTATTCAGAGCAAGAAAATTTTATTAAATTTTTACAACATTCTCAACAATAAAATATTTGATTGTTCATTTGTTGTTTAGCAGATGATGAAATACGCATGAAATTCACAAGCCGCCCCCATGTCGTGACTAGATCTTACAAATTATCGATTGATGTTGACATGACAGTTTTTAATTGCACTGTAAAAAGACAATTTTTAAACCACTGGACTTGTTTTAAAATCTTACTACCATCATGCGCACCTGTATGATTATACACCAATACACCAATAGGTATCTGTACAATATCGGAAGAGGAAATAGAAGACATTAAAAGTATGAACCCATTTTCTGGAGTCTGAATTTTAAATTTATGGTCATGGGCCTTGTCAATATAATGCACCAGTCAGTTGCATCCACAGCTTGTGTGAAAACCCTGACCTTCCACCGCCCTGTGGGGACAGCTCATGATAAAATGTCCGGTATTTCTCCCCACTCCTGACAACTTATTATTGTCGCTGGGGTATTGGTTTCAGCCAAAAAATTCTGTTTTCCCGGCAGTGCGGGGGAAGCTGGAAGGTAAAAACACATTTTCCCTGCTATCCACCGCCCCATGGGGTGCATGGAGATGCAACTGACTGGTGCATAAATGGTCAAAATTAATGGATTACGTTTAAAAAGGTTGTAGGCAAAAAACTATCTCTGAATCTGATATTGACATACAATCAGGGAAAGTGATCGATTATTATCAATCAGTTGTGCTAATAATAATTAATTATGATTTTTCCATCCGATTCCAATCAATAACTTACAGTGCAAATTGTGTTGAATATAAATCAATGCACTAGTATTAGCAATTTTGATATTATTCATTATCATATATCCATTTAAACCATGGCGTCATAAATTTGTAACAATTCCATTTTATTTCTGAACAACATCACCAGTGGTTTGAAATGATATGGGCATTATTCAGACTTCACAAAAGACCCAAGAAATTTACAGGACATTCGGTCTGGTAAACTGAAATGTTTTACCAGACCGAACCAAAGTTTACAGGACCAGAATTAAAAAACTAAATCTGAGTGATTTCACTACTTAATTATTAATTTATAAACAACATAACAAATTAATTACATATAGGACTATGTCATTGACCAGTGTTTCCACTCCTTTTTGGGGGCAGGGGTGTTTTAACCACTGCCAGAAAAAAAGGTGAAATTAGTTAAAAGTACTCAAACTTGAAAGAAAATATAATAGTCTACGTATTTTTTTACATTTGGGTCGAAATTGGTTGGGGACGAATGCATAATTTCCAACAGCGTAAAAATAAGTATTTTTACGACTAAAATCAATGGATATCGACGGAATATTGCTTTACTATAAAACTTTTTACGATCATACAATACGATATCGATCTAGCCAGCGGCGAGCGGCCATCTTATGCCTTACGGTAAATTATCACGTTTGTTTACAAATTACATGCAACATGTGTGAATTTGACCCTGATTAAACCACGTGGACGCACTGAACCAATCGTAGGTGTCTTTATAAATACGGTTCTAAAAATAGACGTGTAGAACAACAGTGCTTGGGTCGTGTGCAAACGAGCACTTGTTACGCACGCGCAAAGGAATTGGTTTTATGTAAACTTCCGGATGAGCTAAATTCCGTTTTTTCACGTACTTTTTGGCGATGTACGAGAATGGGAACATTGTTGACTTGTATTTTTACCGGACACTCGGTCTTGTAAACTTGCTACAACTTGTCGGACCGTCCCAAAATTTACCAGACATGTCCGACGGTCCGACGGCTTTTGCGATGTCTGCATTATTTAACACAGTTTGGTCTGTTTAATCTTTATATTATATAAATATGATTTCTAAGCCAGCAGTTTCACCTATATATTTGCGCACTCCTTAAACCAACACTTATATTTTTCAGGATATATAGTCAGCTATTTATGAAGTGATTTAGTTTAAAAACATACAGCAGGGGTGTTCTATGATAATTATGTTATATTTTTAACTTTGTAACATTAATAACTTATGTTTTCAGATTAATGTTTACAAAACATTTCTCAATTCCTGAACAATGGCTTGTTCCTGCAGGTTGTTAAAATTGGTCTGGTGGTCGTCTCATTAGTCACATACACAGCTTGTTTCCACAAATCCTAAATAATATTGAAATCCGATGACTTTGATGATAGTGGCCCCTTTGTTTTTTGTAATACTTCTGTAATGATTGTGCTGCGCATGCTATGTCAGTCCGTCAGAGCTCCATTGCTTGGGCAAAAGGAACGTTTTTACATTTTCACTTACATGATGCATTTTCACTACATGATGCAGGTTTTAATAACAAACAAATACATGTATTTGCTCTATTTTCAATTATAATGTACACTTGCAATTAATCATTTATTGGACAGGAGTGAGTAATTAACTTTGAGAATTCATATAATAATTTATGTGATATTTAATATTAAACAGTGGAGTGAGTTACATGCTGAGGTTTTTTTTCCAATCCTATGTTGACAATTTCCATTGACCCTTTTCCACGTATCTTAAAAATAAACACTATTCTAAGTTAGGATTTTTTTTACCTACTCCCACAGTAATTATGCATAGAGTAGAAAGCAAAACTGGTTCATTTTGCCATTTCAGGCATGAAATTTAAAATTCTAAATTCACACACTGAATGGGGTAGGCCTGAGTTGGGTGGTTTTCAAAATAATGAGGCAAATTGTTTTCCCTACTCTCTAGGAAATACAATACAGTCTTTCAATGATTGTTGAATTCTAAAATATGTGTTTTTATTAGCTTGATATGTCTGCAAAATTTCATTCAATTTGAGCAATTGGTTTTGAAGTTGTGGCCTAAAATATAGTGAAAAATGTCCCAAGTGTAACGATTTGAGCGTGACATTTTGAATCAACCATTAATTTCAAATGATTAATACAAATCTGATAGTTTATGTATTAAAATAAAGTTTTCAGAATATAAAAATATGACATATTAGCTTTAATTTGAAAGCTTTTGAAAAATGTGACTCAAATTTTAAGTCCTCGATTTTGCCGTGATGCAAGTACACTGCACCAAAAAATAAAAGCCTGAAATTTATATTTTCAAATGTGTAGGCCTGAAATTTGGTTGCTAATCTTTTGCAAGGTATAATCAGTATGTGTTTTTAAAACAATGATGTCTTGGTTTACCTTATCAATGCTTGTTATATGTATTCACTGCTTTGTAGTTAAGTAAATGAGTGTCTTGTTAGAACAGGTAGCTTTGTCCCAAGTGTAACATTTTGCACTTTCAGTAGCATAGTTTTCATATACACTGCATAACTAAGAATTTTTCTTTGTTTTTCAAACTAGCAAGCTACCAGAATGTTAGCAACTACACTCATAATAAGGTTGTGAAACAAATATAGATTCTACATGATCATAAGTGATGTCCCGAGTGTAACGCATTTCGGCATGTGTAATTGACATGGCACTAGTACCACATACATGTACATTTCTTCCAAGGCAGTATTTGATGACTTAGTTTAAACATAACTCTGTGTGTAGAACTGTTATTTTGATATGGATTAAGCCAAAATATGTAAGTAAATGAATTTCCCCCAATTTTAGTTGCGCCTTTTGAATTCAGCAGTAAATTTCTTAAGTGAAAATAATTTTTAAAAGAATATTTTCATTTACTTCTTAATTATAAATGAATATACTTTGAAAAAATGATACAATACATGTTATAATGTATGCTAGATAAAAAGTTATGTGCCTTTTTATCAATGCCATGATTTGTTACACTCGGGACAAATAAATGCAAAAAATACCTATAATGCATGTAAATCTGTTTTTTTCACACTGTAATTGATCTAGAACAATGCCAAAACTTAAAACGTTGGTGGTTAAGCTATCATTTGACAGGAAATCAGCAAGAAATGAACAGAATAAGGCTACTTCAGCTGAGAGAGTACGGAAATACAGAGACAAACTTAAATCTGACCAAGCCCTAAAGACAAAATGTAAAGAGCTACAACAGATGAAAAAAATAAAAATCTATCTTACTGTACAAAAGTGAAGGAATTTCTACAACAGAGTGCAAAGTATGATGAATATATGAAGGAAAAGGAAAGAAAACGTAAACAGCATCAAAGAAACAGAAAAAAGGAGAAATCCAGAGAAAAAAAGAAGAACTCCAGAGAAAAAAAGATGAAGACAAGAGACAACATGAAAGGTCAGAAAAGCTTAGTGTCAAGAGTAAACTATCATTGAAAGAGCAAAGGAAAGCAGCACTTCGTAAAAGAGCACAAGGTGTAAAGAGCGCTCTACCAGGGGAATCATCTGAATGGGCCAAAACTGTTTACCACATGGTAAAGAACGCCATGCCAAGAAGAAAATCACTACTGAAAGATTATTCTACTGATAAGAATGATAGAGAACTGATGGTAAGGGTCCAAGTGATGGCCATGGAGCAGCCATAAAGAAAAGGCTAGAAAGAATGATCCTGGGAGGCAAAGTAATCAATGCTTACCAGGTGTACCTGGCTCTGGTACAAACCCAGGAAGAATCTGTGAAACAGAGGGTAATCTATCTTCCACAAAAGAAGATGGTCAGAGAATCTCCACCGAAAACAAAAGACCTGAAGACAGTGACTGGAACACAGTCATTCCACATGGTCAGTACCATCCCTGGTGAACCAGGAGGATTACTGTGCAGTGATTTGAGCTGCACATGCAGCATCTGCATTACTGACCAGGAGGGACCTTGTTATTACAGCAAGTTCCGTCACCCTACAGAAGTCCGCCATATTCTGAAGAGAAGCAACCTTCCTGGTACCAACGATCATGGTGAACATGGTATCCTTTAAGCGGACAATATCCACGCCAACATGTTGTTTAAATTGTACAATTTCTGTATTATTTTTTGTAATATAGGTCCTCCAAATTGATGGTGATGTTCAGCTCCGATTCCTGCAGCCCACTGGGTCAACGGAAGAATATACATGGCCAAACAGGGATGACATAGGATGTCAGCCCGACAGTGATGTCATTCAGAAATTAACCCCCTCCCCTCAGTTGCTACCAGGAAGAAGGCTTAAACTGAAGTTTAATCTGAAAGAAATTAAGCAGTGCATACAAAAAGGCCAAACATGAGTTAATTGAATTTCAGGCAGCATCTTCTGGTGCTGATTTAGCCGTGTACAAGGTTTTGAGTGATATTCTTGTAAATACTTGACAATTGGTTCTATAACGTACCACTATGTACAGATCTGATTAGTTCTTTTAAAGCAGGTCAAATGAGGGATATATTTGTTGAATCGTGTTTTGTTTACACTATTACTATTCTAAATTACTGATGAAAATACTGAAAGTGCGATTCAACTGAGTTCTAAGAATATTAGTTTGTGCTGAAAATTGTGTCCCAAGTGTAACATTTCAGTATGCGTTGTTCTACTTCAAGAATGGAGAGTAACTGTTCTGATATGTGTTCAAAATGAATACTGTTGATGAGTTTTTGTGACAGATAGTGCCTTATATTCATCAATAGGTGTTTCTTGAGGATTTACCAACAAATTATTATATTTACGTGTTAAGCTGTTTCTGTATTTGAATAGTTATGAACAATTATTGTGTTTTTGAAGTTCAAATGTTTACTGTTAATCAGTTTTACCATTTTCAGAATTAACTTGTACATTTCTACTGTTGTTTAACGTATATTAATGATACATATTTAGAGAATTTCAACATAACTATACTTATCCTAAAATGTGTCCCGAGTGTAACAATTCAGTATGTGATTTACATCTATAAAAAATGAAAGAAAATGTTTTGATACATCTTTGTTATGAATTAATACAATGTATATTTGTGGAAGCTAGTGCTATTCATTCAACAATAGGTATTTATGAGGTTCCATCAACAATTTGTTATTTGGTACATATGTTTTGCTGTTTGTATATATGAATATATTTTTGAAAAGTTTTTGTTGTTTAAAAGTTCAAATGTTTATCATTCATCACTTTTGTCATTAACAAAATGAACTGGCACATTTATACAGCTGTTCAAAGTATTTGATCATACATATTAAGAGAATGCCATCTAAACTATATGTGTCCCAAGTGTAACAGAAGCTTAAAAAATAATGACTGTTTTCGAGCAGTTGATGGATTATATATACTCCATGTACGAGAATGAAATCTAAAACACAAATCACAAATATATTCAACTTTCAGAAAAAGGCATTAAAGCCTCTTATTAAAGTTGTTAAATATCTGTACAAAAACTTTTGTAGGTACTTAAATAAAGAATAGGCCTCTTTTTCTTGAAAATACATCAGCATTTTTTTAATTTTTACAATTTGTTAACATTTTGTGTATAAAAAGATGTCCCTAAATGTGCCAGATCATATGTGGAGACTAAAAGACTTTTACTGTACAACCTGCTTGTGAAAAAGACCTTACAAATGTACAATAGCTCTGTCAAAAAGTCAGCAAAAATTTAGATTAAAAGTGAAAAAAAATATGAAAGGAGTTATAACTTTGAGACCAATTACTTGATTTCCTTAGCTTCAATGCCCATAGAATGCACTAAGATGAATTAAAAAGGAAGAAAACCTTGTTTAATTTTTACCCCCAATGTCACACTTTTGCCTCATTATTTTGAAAACCACCCAGTTACAAATACCTAGATTTTTGGGAAACTGGTTATGTTATATATTCACACAAGTTTTACAGTGATTAGAGTCTGACTTATATACATTTATAAAAACTCTAAGAATTCAACCTTTCGGGATTCCCATGTCAATGTAAAATTGCCGATCAGTCTTTAAGAAATATTTCCGCATCCACGCTGTGTGCTATCATCAATTATCTAGGAAGGAACATTTACTATTATTAGTCCACCATGATGGGTCTTTTCAAATGAAAGCCATTGACTGAATGAATATATTTGTCTATATACAGGACCTTGTGGTGGGAAGACGACCGGTCAATCCAGACTGAGTACATTCTTTGAGAATCTAGGATGGAAGGTGAGTGATGTGTGTTGTCATGTTGTGGTGTACATTCTTTAAACATACCGGTAGCCATCCATTTGTGTGACTTTTTAGTATCCCACCGGTTTTTTAACAGAGGGGACTTGAGGTTTGCCGTCTGTCAGTCTGTCAAGAAATCTGGATCATGCCATAACTCAAACAGTTTTCAAGCTAGGTTTATTAAACTTGTGTGGATAACCAATGAGGAGATTATGCACGTCTAATTATTTTTTTATTCGGACACAAATTGTGGTTGCCATGGCAACAGAAGCATTGAAAACCTGAAAACAAGGTAGGAGACTTCAGTATTGCTTGCAATTCCTAATTACTTGTCACTTATTCATTCTGATTCCTGTCACCAAACTTTTATATAGCCTTGAAGTAAAAATGACATTTTTAAGGCAAGCTTGCTGAATAAGCTTTATAGTACCATAGGCCTACTACAATAATATTATACTGGAACATGTCCAAGTAAATTGTGACTGAAGTTGTAAATAGACATACTAGTGTTACAGTACTTAATATGTGTGTAAAGTATAAAAACATAGTGTAGATTAAGTTATTATTCCAACTGATTTAAAATGCATATTATTGTATAATTTCCTGTAACACATTCTCAATAGATACAGACAAAATCCCCACTGGACATTTTTCCTCAAGTTGGATGAAATCCCCACCATGGATTTTGCATGGTTGACAAAATATCCATCATTAGGTGGACAAAATCCCCAACATTCATTTTGCTTGAATCTTAATACAATTGATTATTTATCCTTGTGTTTTCCTGCTATAGCTTGAACAGATTTAGAAGGCACTCATTATACTTCGGAAGTGTGTATTATTTTCCGTAAGCTTTGTCGGTACTTATCGGAAATATTTGTTTATTTTTGCACCGACTTTGTTTGTAATATGCACGGAATATGTCTGGAGTGCCTACTAAATCTGGTCAAGTTATATTACTTAAATTAAGGCGAGGAAGGTTGTTTTGTAGTAAAATAGGTACTTAGTATAAAATTAAAAATCAATGAAAGAACTTTAAATAATGTGAAGTGGGGATTTTGTCCACCAAAGGATGGGGATTTTGTCAACCTTGGAAAATTCATGGTTGGGATTTTATCCACCTTGACAAAAATGAGCAGTGGGGATTTGGTCCTATACGACATTCTCCACCGTCTGATAATGAATACGGTACATGTTTTGGCTGACTCAGTGAGTGTATATATATATGCACTATTTACTTGAATGATATATAAATATTGATCTGATCTGGTATTCAACCATCCAAATATGTTATAGAATCGTGTCTTCAATACAGAGCACTGTTTTAAATTAATTTATGAGACTGAAATGCTTAGATACAGTTCTCGGCTGTGTTTATATTCCTTTAAAATATAACCTAAAAGATTGGAAATGGTGGAAGACCTAAATAAACATTTGTTGTTAATGGTGCATTTTGATCACTCTTTGACACTTACTAAAAGCAAAATGATATCTCCATAATGTCATTTGTGTTGTGAAATGTAAGATATATGCTTTGTAATTGTCCTCCAAGTCATAGAAAGGTAACAACTAGTAGTAATATTAAATATCAAACAAATCAGGGAGCGATTCTGACTATCAAACAATCTGGAGTGATATTACACAATGAGTTATAGGTTCATCCACTTAATGAAGTGATTGTCTATGCTGATTGATTTACTAAAACCAGACAAAGTAATTCATTAATATACGGCTATCTCCATCTGTTGAAGCCAAAAACCAATGTTGTATGTACACAGTGTTTCATGATACTATCATTGCAAAAACAACTTCCGATCATCAGTTGTTAGATTTATTGTGCTCTCGAGAGATTGGTCAAATAGTCTGTAGGAAAATTCTAGCGAAGACATAAAGGCTTGGCAATACTTAAGTTGAAAAATCCTGTACAAAACATGGATCTGCACAAATTGTGCATACTATATAATATATAGATTTAAACATTGATTCTGTTAAAAAAAAAATGTTGAACCCAAGTTACATATTGGTACTATAAAACATTATTTATTTGTAAAGGGTTAATTTGTTGAATACAGGGATGAATTTGGCTATGCTATGCACTCCCAATTATTTAACTTCAGAAATATGTAATCAGCGGCTGTCCATTATGTCTTTTAAATTTGGGAATATTGCACATTGGCATAGTCTACAAAAAAATGATGCCCATGGAATTGAATTATTTTGTGGTATTTGGATTAATTACTGGCATGCAAAAAATATTAACTGTCCTCAGGTGAAAATGAATATGCAAGAAGTCGTGAAGTTGGATACATATTAAATAAACTTATTTACAGTAAACACACAGTATTGGAGAGATATTTCATGCCAGACAGCCCGGGTTGTTAAACATGCATACATGTATTTAAAATGAACTTCAAATCTCCAGAACATTTCCATTTAATGAGTTTGTTACACGATTTAAAGTGTTTGTCGTTTGATGTGGATTATTTCCAAATTTAGATCCTGATTTTGATAAAAAAATAAAACTGATATATCATGTATTTAAAGAAAGATAGGCTTGTCCTTTAATATCTGTTTGAAATAGAATTCAGCATGGAACATGATCTATTGAGGTTCTCTGTTAAGATTGTAAACTAGTAGTTTGCATCTGAAGTCATATCATGGCACAGTGGTTGATCAGATTACATGCTTGACTACCGATAAGAGGTCCCTGGTTCGATCCGCAGCCGGAGCACTTGGTCATTTCCGATACACTTCTGTGTTTCCCACCCAACTACAGATGAACTGGTTGGCAACACTGAGGTGGTATTGAGTCCATTTGGAAAGAGCTACGGCAGCATGCCTGGTTTCCTTTGATCACACCACTGTTTCTTCATAAGTCACATTGGCTGGCCCTTTCAATAGTGGTGACACTATACTAAACAAACACTTAACCTTTTGCTGTCCCTTCAGCAAAAGCACAGTACCCTATCGGAACTTGCACTGTTATGGTTTGTCCTTGACTGAAAGGTTTGAATAATTACACATTTTCCATTTAGTCAGTTATAGACCTTGTTTTGCATTTTAGATATATGTATTTAACCTCCTCCTCCTTGTTTATATTTCAGGTTTATCGCGCACAAGAAACAGCCCTGGTACTGATGAGGTAGGCTTTTCATCTTCTTAACAACAATTCATGTCTAACCTGTTCATTAAATTACAGGGTGAAGACTATTTGAACCTGGTTTTAATGTGGGGTTTAATTTTCAGGTTTGACATGGATAGTAAATCAAGTTCTTATAGCTATTTCTCTAATATCTGAAGTCAATTCACTTGTTGTCTCTGTCCCAACTCTCTGGGTGGATTCTATAAGAAATTGAAAGTAGAAAGTATTTTGTTTGGGTTACTGTATTCACTGCAAGTTTTAAGACATGGGCATAAAGAATTACCCATGTAACTGGCTGATCTAGCTGGCTCCTTATTTATAACTCTAGGAAGGAAGAATTGATTAAATGTGTATACATGTAAGGGGTGGTGAAATACAGATATTTCCAAATATTCATTAAAAAAATATACAATATTAATTATACAAAAAAAACGTGTTGTTGTTGAACTTCCAATTCTCAATTATCAAATATTCATTACTAATAAACTGCAGAGTAACGGCCCTTGCATAAAGATTATTCACTCCATATTGCTTGGCTTGAATGAACTTACTGAGCACTGTAAGCTAGCCTGTGCTAAGCCTGTAGAATGTTACAGTCATTACATGTGAGCATACATGTTGCTGAGTTGACTGCTCATTTATCTGTACATTGCTTCCATAGCAACAGGAATTTGTTTTATGTTTCTTTGAAGTTTTATTTTATTTTAAATTAATTTCACTACAGAGGTATTAGTTTGTAAGAGTATGTATTAGATTACATAGAGTTGGTTATACATCTATTGTGAGGGTGTCTGGTGTATGATAGTGATAACAACAGGCTGACTGATGGTCTGATATAGAATAAAAATGAACTGGATTTTACTGTCTTTTAATGATGGTCTTTGATAAATTTCAAGTATAGGTTGTGATCTCTAGTCTAGAAGTCATGTTTAGCAGTGGCTTTAGTCTAGTAATATAACCCTAAACAGGGATCACTATAATGTTTGTAGAATTATGAGTTTAGGTTTTGTATTCACGACATTATCAATGAAGAATGCTATACCATATATATCAGGCACAGATAGCAGTCTTAGCTCACACCCGGCACCGGCCACTTCATTAAATATACTATGTTGTACTTCTACTTTTCTTTACATCTTTAACCATTCTATAATTGTATACCAGTTTGCTTATCCAAGTTTATGAGCTTTATAAAAATGCATTTTCTCTCTATTGGTATGCTCTTTGAAACTGATTTAAGCTCAATAAAACCACATCACCCTATTTGTAAGCTCAATAAAACCACATCATTCTAATTGTAAGCTCAATAAAACCACATCACCCTATTTGTAAGCTCAATAAAACCACATCATCCTAATTGTAAGCTCTATAAAACCACATCATTCTAATTGTAAGCTCAATAGGTTTCTTTAAATAAATACATTACTCACTTACTTACTACTTACTCAATAAACCCTCCCACACTATTAGTTAGCTCAATAAAACCACACTGTCATAATTGTTAGCTCCATAAAACCCCATTCACCGGAAATTGCATCTATGTGTAAGCTCAATAAAACCTCATGCACCATATTTGAGAGCTCAATAAAACCCCATCATCCTAATTGTAAGCTTAATAAAACCACAAAACTCCAATAAGCTCAATAAAATAACATGTGCACTAATTGTAAGCTCAATAAATCCACACAACCCTAATTGTAAGCTCAATAAAATAACATGTGCACTAATTGTAAGCTCAATTAAACAACATGAACCCTGATTGTAAGCTCAATTGAGCAATATGACTTTGTGCCCTATTTGTAAGCTCAATAAAACCACACAACCCTAATTGCAAGCTCAATGAAATAACATGTGCACTGATTGTAAGCTCAATTAAACAATATGACTTTGTGCCCTATTTGTAAGCTCAATAAAACCACACAACCCTAATTGCAAGCTCAATAAAATAACATGTGCACTAATTGTAGACTCAATTAAACAATATGGCTGCGTGCTTTATTTGTAAGCTCAATAAAACCATATCACCCTATTAGTAAGCTCAATAAAATTGTTAACCTTGTGGCATTCCAAGTTTTCCAGCTCTCATGGTCTAGCTGTTATTGTTTCAATGCAATATAATAAATTCTTTCAACCAAACATTTCTGTCACTTTTAAGTCTGAGTCTCAAAAACATATCAATGTGTCGCACATTTGTTGATTTATGAGACTATTGGTGTATCTTTCCTGTAAGGCAAATGTCTCAAGGAACGATAAAAACATAATGTTGCCTAGTAACAGAGAATATTGTCTCCCTAATTATACAAGCACAAATTGTTCTTTATATGTTTTTGTCTCAATGGTCCTTGGGCTGAGGTGCAGATCAATAAACGTCGGCTTGTTTATCTTGTATGTACGAGGGCATTGAACTTTGCATGTTGACAGCATCAATCTTAGAAACTGTCTGTACTTATTGGGTCATCTGTTGCAGTTAATTTCCACTCCACTAATCAATGTCTGTCAGTTAGTTCAGTAAGTATCTGGTGCCCTGAACTTCTTATGTTGAGGTTGAAGGTTTAAAACTTAGATGAGGTTTTTGTTAGATCATGACACAGTGTTCAATCTAGCTCATAATGACAGGGGGCATAGATTATGCAAAAGGGGGCCATTTTGGAAAAATAGGGGCCCTTGAGGTCACAAACCACCAAATAGAGTTGTTCTTTAACTCAATGTAAAGTGACCTAGGTCAGCCAAAAAAAAGTCAACTTTTTGTCCATGGGGCCCTCTTAAAATCTTTTAATCAATAGAAATAGCATCCAGCTTGAAGAAAATGAAAAAAAAGTAGGGGGTCATGTATCATATAAGAAAAATTTGCTTCGTCAAACGCAGTGAACAGATTTTCTCACATGTACGGATTTACTCACTGTCCGTTAGCCCCAACCTTACTTTCACTTTCATATTCAAGCCAGAATACAAAATATTTCTGAATAAAACCATTTCACGTCATCACATACATGCATACAAAGCATTTAACATCAATTTCATGATTCTGATGCTGATTTGTCAAGACATACCCCCATTTCCAGTCGCTTTAAAGTTTTTTAACGGACTATTTGACTGTATCTGAATTTGGTCCGCCTAGACATTTAGTGGTTATTTATTGTCGATTCAAAGATGTCTGTCAAAACCGCCAGAATGTTCCGTCTCTGAATAGCTTATTGCAGCAAGTATAACCGCTACACTATAGGACTATTATATTTATAATCATATAAGTGTATTATTGAGGGTACAATTTAATCCTGACATACATTAAATAATCGACCGGGGTGAATGTTTGTTTACGCGGTTGTGACAGAGATCTTTGAATCCTTGCTGTATTCATAATACATGAAAATTGTAAAATAATTCCTATTTTGAAAAGCCCTGTTCAAAATGTTAAGCTACTTGCAGCCTGAATGATTTTATTTAAATTTTAACTATCAAATTCACAAAAATATGCCATTAGTTTTGTTAAATCTATCAAATGACAGGCAATATCTTTGAATCAAAGAGGAAGAAACATCACTATTGAATTTGTATGGAAAATTTCTTACAATTGTCAGTATTGAAGCTGCCGTGATCGAGTAATTTGTGGGAAATTGTGTCAAATTGTGAAAGTGAAACATTACACTTTGCAGGTCCGTTGTCGGTATTAAACAAAAGTATTCAGTGAAATAACTGACATCAATTGAAACACATTTGAGTTGCTTGTGTTTTTCGTTCAAAAACATTTTTATTTCTTTTATACTTTAACCAATATCGGTGTAAATGACTTGAAAAGTTTATATCATGCTTCAATGACCGGCGGCTGACATCTTCTCCATATTGAAAAGTTACTGAATTTACTTAAAGATAATGTAGCAAAAAGACCCAATATTTTCTGAGTGCGCCCACATGACCCACGGCAACATCTCTAGTGCGCCATTTCAATTTTTAGGGGGTCAATGGCGCAATGGCGCAGCCTAGATTGAACACTGATGACAATGGCAATACTGTCTGTCCCCTATCTAGAGTTTTCAAAGAATAAATCGCCAATCAAGCTTTGATAAAACAAAGGTGTGAAAGTAAGCGACTTAACGTTTTTAACCCATAATCATATAATGGTTTAAATATGCTCTAGGGACCTTCATAATCATTACATATATAAAAGGAGAACATTATAATAGATTCATATAAATGAAATAGTAATGCCTTAAAGTTGGAAATAATGATGTTCATATTTGGTTACATTATCTCAGATTGATGACTTCAGGCTTAGAGTTATGGTATAGAGAACATGTTTCACTGTTATGATGAAGTCTAAATTGACTATAGCTTAGATAAATTGATCGGCAATAGAAATAAATGCTGATTTATGATTGTTCTCATTCACTGTTTGTTAGATGACTGTTTGTTGATGGTTGCAATACAGTTACCATGGTAATAAAGCTTAGGAAAAAGAATTGTGGAAATTATTTAGTATTTTGTGATTTTCTATTGATTTCATAAGATAATCTCATTGTTCTCATTATTGCTGTCAAGGGTGGAGACATATGCATGTGTACATGTGCATAACATTAATTTGTGAAGAGAAAATTGAATACAAGTATGGTTAAAATGTCATTTAAAGTCCAAATTTTCCACTACTATTGAAGATCCCCAAGAGGAAATACTTTTGTGCACTATTTGTACTTTTATACACTATTCATAAAGCAATGCACACATTTACAATGATTTAGGAGACAGTTGAATTTTGCAACCCAGTTTTTGGAAAAGGTCATTTTAGATAAAACATAGAAATGTGGCATTTAATAGTGTTACTCGCATATGCTCAAAATATCTCACAGCCTAAATAAACATTCCAGGCATCTGAACCAGTTCTTACTCTCAGTTCAGACGTTCATAAGCCTGTTTTGCCAGTGTGCCTACTTTTCATCTGAGGGATACAGGTTTGAACAAGCCTAGAGGTAGAGCACGCGCTTCGGGATCGAGAGGTCTCGGGTTCTACCCTCATCTGGGTCCCTGGTTAATTTCTTTGAGCAAAAATAACCTAAATTCTCAACGCCACCAAGGTGTAAATTGGTACCTTTGAGGACAGTGTCTAATCCTGGGCGCTGCTGAAAAATTGGTTGTGTGACAGGTTCTGTTCCGCTTTGACATAGGACACAGTCATGTCCCCCATATGTGGATCAGTTCCCTACAGTATTGGTTTTAAATTAATGCTAGGACAATTTGTCGCATAACAGGTACATAATCATATGTGTAATTGGAAAATTGTTGACATGTTATATAAATCCAATTAAAACCAATCAAAGTTTCGCATCACTGGCATGTAGTTACTTGTACTATTCAACTTAAAATAGAATTACTATTGAAATTGCTCTGCATGATTTACAACTGAGGGAAAATTCTACTGAAATATTGTTTTAGTAATAAATTGGGTCTGTAATAGATCTTGCCAGTAAATTCACTTTGACATTGATGTATGTACATTGATATATGCCATTTAGTTTCTATGGCAACCTAGCTTCATTAAACTACTTTATCTTTTAGACATGCGATTTCATGTATATAATTATATCATCATTATGTGTGCCTCATCATGTTGACACCTCTTGTGGAGAATTTCTAGATGCATCATTCTAGTACAGAAACGAGACATATACACATATTGAGGTTTTCTCATTGAAAGAAAGGTTTATATTAGACAAATTTTGCATAGGATATGGTGGAAAGGTGTCAACATGTAACTGTTGCCGTCGGTTGGTGTTACATTTGCAAACCTAATATAAATGTGTTTGTGTCTCTTTGTTCGTCTGTCTGTCTTTCCATCCACAATTGCTTGTGCAATCACTAGAGATCAAAATTTTAGCCTAATCCTTAAGAAACATGGTCACATCTTAACAAAATCCAGGTCAAGTTCAATTTTTGGTCATCTGGGGTCAATAACTAGGTCATTGCTACTCTAGGTCAAATTTTGTGTAGTCACTACAGGACACAACTTTGGTCTAATCTCTGAAACTTGATCACTATGGTCGTCTCAATTAAAATTAGGTCAAGTTCAATTTGGTTCATCTGGGGTCAATAACTAGGTCATTACTACATGAGGTCTTAGTTAGAAAACCTCGGTATATCTTAAGTTGTTACAATTTTAACGTAGTCTTTATGAAATACAAATACACTTGAACAGTTTATGAAAAGACCAGGTTGGCGAATCACAAAATCTTCTTTTAATTAGAAATTTTTATTTTTCAGTGGTGGAATCAAATTCAGCGAACTCTCCCCAGAGGAAGGTAAGTATATTTATTGAAAGCATTTATATCTTTTTTACTTAGTCCCTTTGTTGATAGTGAGATACAACCTTAATGCACCAAGGGGACAACTTGTCAAGATAATAAATAATAAGAAAATGACTTGGATCTAGATTTAATAAAAAAAGTCTTGCCTATGACTCACTGAATGAACTGGGTTTAAATACTGTTACAGGCACATGGCACTGAACTGACTTAGGCTAGTGGCCGAGGGGTGCTTTTTGGTCGGATACCCCTCCAACATTTCACAACCTGTTTTTTATTGAAGAGGGTTGTATTTTGCGTTGGAAAACGATGGTTGTGAATCTGGGATCAATGTAGGTCATTATGAAAATCAAGATTTTATGTGTGTTTTTCAGTGTTTTGAGAGGCAATTTTACGACATATTTTGTCCATGTTCAGAACAAGACATATAACATTTTACTCAGGAAAAACAATACACATACATTATTATTGTTGAATCGTATCACATTATGGGTGTCTTATAACATAAACAAAGTCCAGCTCAATACGAGCTTGCGAAATTGTATTTTTTTGGGTAAAAACATTAAAAAATAGAAACGAAAAGTGCGAATTTTAGGAATCGATGCACCACAATTTCATATATCGATCTATTCTAAATAAAATCAGTTGGATGGGAAGGTAGTAATCAGTAGTTAAACATATTAAAAATCTATTTACCATCTATTACTCAAATTGCGATAATTTTGGGGTTAAAATGTTAAAAAACATAAACGAAAACTGCGAATTTTAGGAATCGGAGCACTACAATTTCATATATCGATCTATTCGAAATACAATCTCTTGGGTAGGGAGGTAGTTACCTATAGTTTAATATTTCAAAAATATATTTACCAACTATTACTCATAATGCGACAATTTTGGTGTTAAATTGTTAAAAAGTATAAATGAAAGGTGCGAATTTTAGAAATCGGCCAACGACAACTTCATATATAGATATATTCGAAATACAATCACTTGAGTGGGGAGGTAGTGACCTGTAGTTTAATATATCAAGCATGTATTGACCGACTATTACCCAAAATGCGATAATTTTGGGGTTAAATTGTTAAAAAGTATCAACGAAAAGTGCGAATTTTTGGAATCGGTCGACTACAATGTCATCTTTCAATTTATTTGATAATTAATAACAGATATATATAGGTATGAAGGTCATGTTTAATACGTCGATGTCCTACTTACTGACTCTTGTGCAAAACTCGCTTAATTTGGGGCAAAACTTCACAAATATGAGCGAAAGTGCGATTTTTTGGAATTGGTGGATAACAGTATCATTCATGATGTAATTTGAAAACAAATCACTTCAAAAGTACATAATACTATGTAGTTTACGATATCTTAAAATATCTTAAGCCTAGGTACTCGGCAAAAGGAGATATTTTGAGGTAAAACATCACGAAAAATGAACAAAAATCTTGAATTTTGAGAATCAGTAGACTTCAATGGCACTAATGATTTTATTTGATGTTGAAGAAACCTTTGACATTTTTTTTAAATAACATGCATTTTAAAACATCAGAAATGTAGCATTTGGCTACTGTTTTAATTGAGATATTTTTTTATAAAAAGGCGAAAAAATAAGCTAAGACTGTGAAATTTCGGAATTGGTTGAATACAGTGTCATTTCTGATATGATTTGATAACAAATCACCACAAAATGTGCTAAGTAAGTTGTAATTTTAGCTTTCAAAACTATTGCTCCAGTCTAGCGTACAATATGGGCAATTTTTGGGAGTACAAAAAACATTAGGTGTAAGCTTCAACTTATTCATGATTACATACGAAATATGTCTTAAGTAGACATGTGACGAGTGAGGTACTACTCACTACCAGGTAAGGGTCGTCTGTGGTATTCAACCAGTGAAAACCAGTCCATTGAAATCGGCGGTACTACACAGTGTTGACAAAACGGATAACCATGGCAGCTTGATCTAATGATTCAAGCTCTTTGACACACTAACCTTACTTCGAATTAACCAAAGCAGCGCATACAGGTTTCATATTCATCCAATTAAAAAAATAATAATTTGGTCACATGGGCGTAGGAGCGTCTTCAACATTGGGGGGGCCAAAAAAAAAAAATTTTTTTGCTCGCTTCGCTCGCAAAGTAACTACATTATGTCAACATGTGACAATACCCATTGTTTGCACAATAAAACACTGGTACATAAATTGTACTCTTAAACTACCACAATCCTTCTATATCTATATAATAGCTGTGAGTTTATGGTTTTGTGGTAATTTGGTTTAGTAATTATGTGGTAACTGGAAGTTAATCAGTTCAAGTATAAAGGGGTCCGGGGGCAGGCCCCCGGGGAAATGGATAAATCTGGTGCATTCTGAGCCTTCCGAGATACCTTATTTGGTTAAAAAAGGACCTAAATACAGGGAATTTTAAAGTGCTTGCCCAAAACTTAAATTGCTCGATTTTGAGATTGAAGCTTAATGTGAAAACGTTTGTTTCGAAGGCTTTACATATAATTGACAACCTCTCAAAGTCGTATAAGAGGGTTGGGTGACGTTAAGAGTACAATTTCTGTCACGAGTGTATTTGTGCAAACAATGGGAGTTGACATCTTTTATATAAGGAAGTTATTTTGCAAGCGAAGCGAGCAAAAAAAATTTTAATACGTTTTCACTAAGAACTGAAGGCAAATTGCCTATAACGAGATATATTAGGTTGTAAATTATACTTTTCGTCTGAATTATTGGGGGGGGCCAAAAGATATGTTGGCCCCCCCTGTCCAGACATTGGGGGGGCCTGGCCCCCCCTGCTCCTACGCCCATGGGTCAATGCTACATGAAGGAGTTAGATGTGTTCGCGAAGACTATGTATACGCTCCATGTCATAGACCATGCTCGTTCGAAACGACATTGGTAGTTTGAGTATTTTTAACCAATTGATGATTAAGTCGACTATAATGCATTGACTTCACCGATATGTCATGCTATGTTGTAACGAAAACGAGGGATCACCTAAAGTGACTATCGGTATTGATGCAGGAAAATTGATTCATGATAGTTTAATCAAATTACACAGTAAGAACATATAGTAAGCTTACTGTATGTTTTATGACCATAGTAACGTTAGACTTATATATTGAACAATACTGCATGACACTAAAGGAAGGGAGGGGCGTACTTGACCATCATCCGAATGGGTATACAGATGTTAAAATGTCAATATTTGATGTCACTTGAACAGTAGGTTTCAAATTTTACTGCTCGCAATAATAAAAGTCTGTCAGGATCATCCAAACAACAATGACACTGAGGCTTTGAATATACGTTTGTAATTATATATTGTATGGTGTCCGTCATTGCACTGCTCATGTAATTGACTATACGGAAAAGGACAGTTATGGAGCTCTGAATTGGCCCTCCCACTCTCCAGACTATGCTAGTTAACCTTATGAACACGTCTGATAGAAGTTCAGTTTACATAATTAACCCAACAAGTCCAGCCACGAAGTGTTTAACAAATTACAATAGTTCATTAGAAGCATGATATGAAGACGAGGAACATGTCGCATACCCGATACTTTGTTGGATTATTCAATATCGATAGTTCTAAATCTACTATAACACTTATTTTCTATTTGTGTCATATTCAAGGGTAACATATAACAACATAAAACAATTTAACATCATAACCTCCAGCTGAATAAAACAAACATGATATCAATCTATAACAAACGGAAGAAAACAGGACAAAACGAAACAAAGCCGAACCGAATCGAACAAAACATAAACATATCATGTTTGCAAATATCATGTGAACAAATATATACCCATACATGTATGCAATATGGTAGGGTACAATTGTGGGGTATGGGGGTGGTGACCACCAACAAGTAGTACATGAATATGTAGGTATTTGTACAGACATATAATTATAAGTCATGCGCATGATCTGATTTGGACCAGCGCTGGTTATAAGAGCAATAAACCAATTAGCTATTTCCAACCTATCTCACGAAGCAGCTATGATTGTTATTTAAACCTGCAGTGGTTAAGAAATTACGAATAGAGCATATAAGTCTCGATGGCGATGTACTTTCGATGACACTAAATGAGCTTCGGGCGGTTTAGGCAACAGGACGCTCTGGACTATGAGAAGTTTCTTGAAAGTTATGAGAAATGTACATTCGCATTTACATTGCGAGAAGGCCTACACCGGGATATTCCAATGAAATGCATTAAATTTTAATTCCACGTCGCCGATGAGAATTTCCTCAGTGCGACCTAGTCTCAAGTCGTACCAATTATTAAAATTAATGTTTGTTTTATATAGATAATAATTAAGTTCGGTTAAATTGTTGCAGTCTTTAAAATGTCTGGGTGCGTACCTGTGGTGACATTTGAGATTTATAGTTTTATAGGTATACTCGGTTTGAAACTCTTAAGCACATTCTTTCATGTACATGTACGTATTTACTGTTGAGCATCCGGTAGGACTCATGATGGTTGTACCAATAGGCGATTTTGGTATCCTTTATCGCTAGGAAGATCAATCTGCTATTGAAAACAAATGGAAATTCAGATGTTATGGTAATATTTCAGCTCATTAAGGCACCAATTGTTCATGATGAGCTTATTTGATTGCCTTTCGTCTGTCGTACATTTTGTACGACTTAACCCCAAAACATTGAATTGTATACAATTGCAAATTCACTCAATTCAAGATATCTTTAACTGTATTTACTTTGTTCCAATCAGAACACTAAACTATGAATGAATTGGTATTCTGCTGATTCCAAACACCCGCATTTCGTTTATATTCTAGAGGATGGTGAACAAATTATATCCATTTCAACAATATCCACACGCTACATGTTATGTTTCACATTGGACTTTATACATACACGCCACAATTGTTCAACATAAAAAAATCATTAATGACATTGACGTCTACTGATTCTCAAAAGTCACGACTTTTGTTCATTTTTCGTGATGTTTTACCTAAAAATATCTCATTTTGCCGTGTACCAATGCTTAAGATATTTCAATATCTTAAACGACATATTATTATGTACTCATTGGAGTGATTTGGTTTCACATTACATCATAAATGATACTGAAAACCACCGATTCCAAAAATTTGCATGTTTCGCTTATTTTTGAAACATTTTGCCCCAAATTTACCGTGTTTTGCTCATAATTCAGCCAGTAGGACTTCGGCATATTAAACCTTATCTTCATACCTACACATCGCTGTGATTAATTATCAAATAAAATGAAAGACGGCATTGTAGTCGACCGATTCCAAAAATTCGCACTTTTCGTTTATACTTTTTAACAATTTAACCCCAAAATTATCGCATATTGGGTAATAGCTGGTCAAAAGATGTTTGATATATTAAACTACATGTTACTACCTCCCCACTCAAGTGATTGTTTTTCGAATATATCGATATAAAAAAGTGTGGTGTACCGATTCCTAAAATTTGCAGTTTTCGTTTATGCTTTTTTAACAATTTAACCCCAAAATTATCGCAATTTGAGTAATATCTGATCAATAGATTTTTTATATATCAAACTGCAGATTACTACCTTCCCACTCAAGTTATTTTATTTCGAAAAGATCGATGTATGAAATTGTGGTGCACCGATTCCTAAAATTCGCACTTTTCGTTTCTATTTTTTAAGGTTTTTACCCCAAAAATAGGTTTTTACAAGATAGTATGGAGTTAGATTTTTATTATGTTATAAAACAACCATATTGTGATATGATTCAACAATAATTATGTATGTGCATTGTTTTTCCTGAGTAAAATTGTATCTGCCTTGTTTGGTACATGGACAAAATGTGTCGTAAAATTGCCTCTCAAAACGTTTAAAAACACCCATAACATGTCGATTTTCATAATGGCCTACATTGATCCCAGATTCACAACCATCGTTTTCCGACGCCCAAGACCCCCCTCTTCAATAAAGAACAGGTTGTGAAATGTTCTACCATGGGGAGGGGTTGCACTCATTTCTAAGCCACTTTTTGAGGTTTGGCCACTAGCCTAACTCTGTCGTTCCATCATGTCAGTTACTTGCAGAATAAGTTCGTCTACTGACTGATAATTAATGCTAGGAAAACAAGTTAAACCAACTGACTGCTGTATATGATTGAAAAAATGTTGAAAGACCACGCCAAAAAACGAACCAATTATAGTAATTGTCTGCTAGTAGGCCTGGTAGTGGGAGTATAAATGTAAGTTAAGATGTTGATAAAGATTGTGTGTTGTTACTGATTACTTGATTTACGAACATTTAATGTAATAATTGAAGTAACTAAATTAAAGTCTAGTCTAAATTGTCTTATTCTTCCCTTTAACTGTCAGAATTATTGATATGTATTACGTCTATAGAATGTCAGTGAAAAAGTGAAAAAGGTTTGATAATGTGATTTTATTTCAGCGTACAAATTTCAAGAGAATTTGATGAAAACCATGGAGCAAGTTGAGAACACATACTTTGATCTCGCACAAAGTTGTCAGAAAAACTGTCTTGTTATATGTGACCGTGGTATAATGGACGGATCTGCATGTAAGTTTTGTTTCTATCTTGGCTAAAAGTAAAATAGTGTTTGCTTCCCCTTCATGACAGATCAGGGCAAAAAGTCACCAACTCAAAATATGTTTTCAACCAGTTACATTGCGCAAATTAATTATGCTCCCTATCTCTGCTTGGCACATGTAAGTCTGTTTTTCAGTTGGGAGACCAACATTTAATGGTTAAACTGTTTCCTTTCAATAACTCAAAGAACTCTTGACCCTAAGAGTAAGATCCTTTAACTTTACATGAAGGTTGGTCATTAACAGTAGAT
Organism: Spisula subtruncata; assembly: GCA_963678985.1. Taxonomy (NCBI): domain Eukaryota; kingdom Metazoa; phylum Mollusca; class Bivalvia; order Venerida; family Mactridae; genus Spisula; species Spisula subtruncata. The sequence goes on from OY787672.1 coordinate 3,541,946, forward strand.
GACCCCCTAATGAGTTGGATGTCGGTACGTTATTACCTTAAGTAAATAAACCAAGTGTATTTTGAATGGTTGAATATTCTAACTTTGTACCTTACAGATCTGCTTAACTTTGTACTTTACAGATCTGCTTAACTTTGTACCTTGCAGATCTGCCTAACTTTGTACCTTACAGATCTGCTTAACTTTGTACCCTACAGATCTGCCTAACTTTGCACCTTACAGATCTGCCTAACTTTGCACCTTACAGATCTGCCTAACTTTGTACCTTACAGATCTGCCTAACTTTGTACCTTACAGATCTGCCTAACTTTGTACCTTACAGACCTGCCTTACTTTATACCTTACAGATATATCTAGAGAAGATTGGGAAAGAATGAAGAAGGAGAATAATTGGAGTGAAGTAGACATGCGAGACAATCGTTATAATCAGGTCATACATATGGTATCAGCAGCATTCGGGGCCGAGGAGTTCTATACGTGTGCTGGACATAAAACTAGATCTGAAGATCTCGGTCTTGCTCGACATTTAGATAAAATCACAGCCCAGGTTTGTTACTGCAATATTTTTGTGTTGTCAATTATTTTTACTGACATTTTTTAGTTCAACTTGGCCATTCTATAGTCCTGTCTAAATTAGTCAATGACCTCTGGCTTTCAGGGAGATTAACTGACACTAGAAACTGCCATTTTGGGTGTGATGAAATTAATAATGTTATTCATGAAACTATTCCCTTTTAATTCCTAGTTAACTTAAGTTATTATGTCAAACTTGGACTTCAAAAAGCAAGTTACAGCCATATTTAGACACACTTCAAGCAGGTATAGGTCTTAATTCACATTCCTGATAAAAACTATAAGATGACTTGTATCTTATTTTGTTTAAACTAGATAAAAAAAAAACAGCCACATTCTTATTTCTCTCTTCAGGCATGGGTTGGTCATCCATACTATGACGTCATTGACAATACCGTGGATTTTGAGGAGAAAATCATGATTATGATAAATGTAAGTTTCTGTTCTGGAACCATTCCATGGAGTCCATTTGAAGCAGGGACCTCTACATTAGGAGTTGAGAGCTTTTATACCACTCTGCCACCATTTTACCCATATGTAGTAATGCTCAAATACTTGATAGAAGTACTAATATACGTAACGAAATCAATCTGAGTAGAAGTCAAATCCTCAATAGAGTGTAGAGAACAATCTGCTTGGCCCAACTTTGACCTGGATTTATCAAGCATTGGTTTCAATATTACAAGACCAGGGGTGATATTCACAAAGCATCTTAAGTGAAAACTTAAATATTTTCACTTAAGTTAAAAATATGAATTGTCGATATTTTGCAAGAAACTAAAAATAACTCAATTTTTATTGATGACTTTTGTAGCGCTTAACAAAATGCTTCAAAGAAATGTAAAAAGTAGATCATCTTGATTTTCCTGTTTAGCTGATGCACTTAAGGAAATCATAAGATTTTGGGAAAATTCTAAGTTTTCACTTAAGTTTCTTTGTGAATACCACCCCAGGGGTGAAAGATTTCAGTCTCAATACTGATTTCAGTATTTTTTTAAAAAATGCACTATTTAATTGATATGAAAATCATCTAGTTCAGTACATTGACGAGCATTTTTCAGTATTTTTAAAATTTTGAACTTTCACCCATGCAATATTCATGTATAGAGCCAATGGTTTTTCCAGTATGAGTGCTAATAGAGCATGTCTCAATATGTCTATGTATATTCATGTTCCTTCACATTTTACTGCGTATTGTAGGCTGTGTGTAACAGATTGGGTATTGATGCAAGTGACAGATTGGAAACAAACAGCAGAAAGAGGAAATTCTTGGTGACAGCAATGCCAACTACTGAGGTATGCTTATAAATACTTTACTAGGAATGAGCATGTCATTCCTCTTTGAATCTTTACACCCTATTATATGTTCACCTCTACTTATTTTGTAAAATAATGAATTATAATAATAGTGAAATGTAATTTTATCTTGCACCGTAAATCAACATATTTTCTATTTGTCATATGCATCATACTCCTAAAAGGGTGTTATAATTCGCTTTACGTTTAATAATAATAATAATAACAACTTTATTTAAAGAGGCAACACAATTGGGCAATCTCAGTTTTCCCTGTGAGCCTCTATGTACTTTCTTTCCCTGTATGATGAAGGAACCAGCTTGTTACACAGTGCAAATAACATTATCCATTGATGGCATATAATAATCAATCTTTATTAGTTTCAGGGTTCTATAAAAATTCCCGTTAAATCAAGGGAGAGAACTCTGTAGTACAATATTTACTTGAATCTTGATAAATTCCAATTTCAGAAATTTCCACCATTCCAAGATTTCACAGTTTACCATGACTATCTGGTTACACCGAGCAGAAAGATGCAGGCAAGATTGAGAAAACGGGGTAAAAATGGTAAGACAGTTCCTATTATTATACTCCTTGGTATATGAGTTCATGACTTAAATGTGTTACTTTACACCTTCCTTGTACAGTAATGTATGTAATTAGTCTGAAGTAGCCTAACAAAGAGTGGAGTCAGTCAGTAGGGTATTTTGCTATTTATCTTCTTCTTGAGGTCATGGGGTTGAAACCGGGGTGATATTTATTTCTTCTGACGGTTTCTTTGTATAAAATACCAAATTGCTCTCCCTCCCACCTCTATACTCAGATTGATGTGTAGTTGTCAGTTGTTTGTGAAAGAATAGGTTAATCCTCTGACCACAGCTATAGTCATCCAATGTCGACCATAATGGAAACTGACTTCTCTTATACCCTTGTAGTGATGGATAACATCAGAAATGAGGTTTTGAGAGTAATTAAAATCAGTTTGAAAAACTTGTGTCACAATGGCCCATTAAATAAGTTGTAAATTAAGTCAACCAATTAGTACTGTTAATCAAGCAAGATATTCTGCAGTCTGTCAAGTGATACATCAAATGTGATAGCTTTAAACAAGGTGGTTGTATAATACAGGTATATTTGGCATAGAAATGACAGGTTGAGATAATTGATTTAATCATATTGGTTGCTAACGACAGGTGACTGTTGAACTCAGGTTACTTCTAGTCAAAGTTTGACTATACAGTAATTATTTTATAGTTAAACAATCCTTTGGACTAGTAAAATAATGCTCTTATTATTGAGTTATTCTTATATTGAGGTAGAAAAGTGAGCAAAACATTGTGATAGACATGGAAATAGTTTGTCATAATTTTGATGTGGGTTAACTCTCTATGATATTTCTTCCAGGTGTTTGGACATATACTCATACTATACGAAGACCTGAGATTAACAAACAAAGTGTGGAGCTGAGAATGGCCATCAATATCAAAGATTATAATGTGAGTACTCTCTTTACCCTTTTCATCAAGTTATCATTACTACACTTGTTAAGACCATTAAGAGCAAAATTACAGTTGTCTAGTGTCACAAACACAAGTAAATGTTAAATCATGTATGGTAAATGCATAATGGAGGCCATGCACATTTAATTATTAATAATGATATTAACGACTTTATTTAAGGAGGCAACACAGTTGGGAAAGCCCAGTCTTCCCTGTGAACCTCCATAAATATATTTATTTACTCAAGAGATATTGTGATGACTTTGCTCTATTCAGTATATCGAGGGCTCAGTGCAAAACTGTGGTAACTACATCAATTTAAAGGGACACATACAATAGTTCTGCACTAAGTTCCCATTATGTAGCCTTGTGCATTCAACATTAGTTAGTATGTAAAGTTGTGTTGCCTTCAAAGTGCAAGGTATGCAGTAAAATATCTTTTATTGGTGCCTTGGATTACATATCACAGCGTTTAAACCAAATTCACTGTATGACTTATTGGATTACTATAATATTTAACTTGTGTCATTTATTGCTATTGAAGTCACCTACCTATCCTCTTCATACCCTGTGGGCCGAAAATGATTGCTAATGAAAGCAAATGTAAAATCTGATCACTGTATGACTTATTGCGATTCTATATATTTCAACAAGTATGCCTTATTGCAATTGCTGGAAATCGAAACGTTTATACACATTGCATGTAGTATATCGACAGTGCCGAACCAAAACCCTGTAACTCAATTTTCGTGCGAAAACTTTTTTTGCAGCATCCGCATCTGCTAGACGTCCCTCGCATTTCTGTTTTGTCGCCATCTAAAGAGCCAATCGCATTTCCGATTTCGCGCCAAAATTGAGTTACGGGGTTTTGGTTTGGCACCGTCGATATATATTATATAATGTATGATTGTAGATATTGTTGATGCAACGTGATGATAACCATGACACCATACATAAACAGAGACGATGTTTCCTGTGGGAGAATCAGTACTTTCAGATGGACGTCTATCTTGAACCTTGTCCTGATAAGTAAGATTTATACACTATACTTCCTGTTCAACTAGTCTAATTCCTATTACTGAGTTGGGTTCTTAATTAAACATATTTTAGTGCGCCCAGGATAATGTGATGTTTACAAACATTGACAGGATCGGTCTACTATTGCAAAATTTGTTACGTAAATAAACACATAGGGTAAATTATATTCTAAAATAACACTGATTAATTGTGCATGCTTGATTTTTCAACCTATGTGGCTTATTCCAAATTTTCCCGCCTTTCTTGTTATCCTGAGCACACTTTAACACGATGTTAAAATATTTGATTAATTATGTCATTTATGATTAGTGTGTGGTAGGAATTTCCCCCCATAATGTATTACTTGTGAAATTTAAAAAAGATCATTGAATCTTTGGTTGGCTTGCACTTACCAGAGACAGAAAAACATCAGTTACATGTATAAGATTTCCATTTTGGTCCAAGTTTCAGCAGAGTTATAGCCCTTTGTTGTAATTTTTAATTCCATTGCTTTCAGATGTAAAGGATTGATACTCCTGGAGACCTATACAACAAAGTCTTCCGATGATTTGAAGCTGCCAGACTTTCTGGCTATAACGAAAGAAGTGACCGATGAATCCAATTATTCCATGTTTAATTTGTCACTGAAGGACAGTTTAGCTGGATCACCGAGTCGTGTGAAACCTGTGACAAACTCTGGTGCTGCACCGTCACCTAACACAGACACTATGGAATAATCTCGTCTCAACATCTCATACATATAGTTGTTATTGATACTCTCTTTGGAGCGCTCAGTGCAAAACTATGGTATAGTGCACCCAGGATATTGTGAATAGCGGGAAAATGTGGAATGAACCACGGACGTCGATTACTCAGTTATGCATGATTTTTCAGTGTTATTTTAGTGCAGAATTTACTGATTTTACTGCTGTAGGCTAAGCCGGTCAATGTTTGTAAACATCACATTATCCTGGGCGCACTATATGTGCCTCTATAAATCAATGTAGTTACCATAGTTTTGCACTGAGCCATTGATTTGTTTTATATGATTGTTACTTGATATTTGTTCATAACCATGGGCTACTCTGTGAGAATATGTGGGGAAGGTGCATTGGGGCACCTCAATGGGACATCTATTTGCAGGAGGAGCCCCAATAATGCATAGGTTGTAGTCTTCTAGTAATGGAAAGATATTTAAAAACATTACCTTGATTATTGTCAAATGCATTGATTGATGAGGGCAAAATACCCTGTTTAATGCTATTGGTGGCCCCTTATTTTCAACAGCCCTTCCTCTACCCCTGTACATAATTTCTCAGAATAGCCCTTTAGATCATGTCTCGTTGAACGTTCTGTGTGTAAAACTATGACTGTGTGTTAACTGATCGTTAAATGATTGTATGTATCCTTCTGGCAGCTTCTATTATATGTGTACATACTCAGCTTGGTTGATTCAGCTGTTCCTAATAATTCATTTATATGTCTCGGACACTCAAAACCAGCTGTCTCTGTTCATCACATTTTTTGTTTTCACTATTATTTGTGAACATTGTTCCTTGCAAATTTAAGTCTTTATTCAATGAGATAAACATATTTACAAAATAATGCAATCTTCGATATTGGCCTCAAAAATATGTCTCAGACATTCAAAATCAGCTGTTAACAGTTACTGTTCATCAGATTTTTTGATTTTCCATATTATTTGTGAATATTGTTCCTTGCAAATTCATAAATCATCCAAAATATACATTTCATAACATGAAAACTGATCATCAAACCTTCAACTAAGAATTCTAAGAAATCTGCAAATATGCAGTAACCGAAATGCTTAAATGTATAAAAGCTTGATTTGAAATCAGATTTTATTTTGTTTGAATCTCGAAGTGATGTAAATCGTTGTTACTATAGTTAATGGAATATCAAATGTTTGTGCTTGTCTGTATATACTATTGTCTGGTGATATTGTTAACACAGACCATTGTTAAATCTGTGACATAGAAATGTATATAGAAGTTGTTTGCATGCTATTTTTTTCTGTGATTTATTCATCTCGTAACGTCAACAATGCTGTAATATCAACATTTTTTACAGTGAATTCGTCATCACCCTGTTACTGATAACAAATAGTTGTTTGGGTATTTTGATTTTGTGAAACAATACAACGTATGGTGTAAATATTTGTGATAGTGATCATACAATTGTATATATACAAAAAAAACACATTTACTTAATCTATTAAGACTTTATGTGGGAGAGACATACTAATTTTTTGCTGAAAGTGGCCAGAAGTAATTACCTGATTTTGGTGCTTTCAATTTAGTGTTAATCCAATCATCATATATGAAATGCAGCAGCATTAAGTTTAGGTGATTATGGACTGGTGCTTTGTAAATAACAAGCATTAATTGACAAGCATTAGAAACAACTTTGTGTGCATTCTATTGCTAACAGATCTATGTAAATATACAATTGATGCATGTATACATAATGTACTCAATTTTTTTGCATTGTTAGAATTCTTTGTTAGTCATGACAGTATAGTAATGTTCTGTTCAAGTTAAACATGTGTGTAGGTGTGTATGTAGTACTTACTGACTTACTGTTTTTGTTCAGTGTTTGAAGACCTAAATTCTGAATACCTCTATACTCTCTGTGACCTAGGGCTTACCTCGGTAGTCGTTAAAGTGACAGAGGATTGTACAAGAATTATATGTATAATATATAAACACAATACTGTATTCCAACCTGTTTAATATAACAATTCATTTGATCTTGTTAAGAAAATGATTTGCCCGAGCAGCTCTACAAAAATATTAAGTGCCACTGGTCAAGAGTCTTTTAGTCATATGAAGGCTACCCATTTAGTCACCATGAAAATTCTCACACCGGACAGTCGAGAAAAGTCTCATACCAAAGTCTATAAGAACGGTACTTGTATATCCCAACCAAGGAGGTGTACAAGTACCATTGTTAGTGGCTTTGGTTTGTCACTGAGCATTTCAAAAATACGTAGGATTTGTCCTAGTGGTTCAAGGTTGTGTTTTACATTATTACACTATTTGGTGCTAGTCTCACAATATTGTAATCAAAATAGTAGCATCACATTGGCCTATATACTGTAAAATCATTTAATGTTGATGGGAAATTTTTTTGTGGTTTTGGTAAAAAAAAACCATAACGATGGGACCTTAATTTGTGGATTTTGCATTTCCGGTGTAATAAATACAAGGGTCAAAAATAGTGTTTGATGGGATTTGATTTTGTGGTTAAAGGTGAACCATGAAATTTCATCCCCCACAAAAATGAATGATTTTACAGTATTATATTATCATCAATTTCCCAATCTCATTGAACTCCTGATCTATATATGAAAGACCTATTAAACTTATCTTACTTGAATATACTTGTCAGTCAGATACTGTAATGTTGCTTAGAAATCATGTTTCCCCAGAAGTCGAACCAGTAGACCCCATCAGTCATTCTTAGAAACTGTAACGGTAGTTACATTTGTAACTTGAATATTTTAAACTGCTTACGTCAAAATATCGTTGTTAAAGTTGACTATTAATGACACAAAAATGTTCCAAAATTAAAAAAATGTTGCATGAATATCATATTTTATCATTCATGGACTAGATTATTTCGAGGACTTCGTGCGAAAATAGGGCACATACCTCTTCAACATTGATGTAGTTAGGAAACTAGTAGTTTGCACCGAGCCTTTGATTTATTAATAATTATCCACAAATTATCTAAGGATTTCTTACTATTAATCCGGGTGGAGGTACATATAGGTGCCTGCCATGTTTCAGTAGAAATAAAGCAAATAAAGGCCATGCTCGGCATAATTAATTTTTAATTTTTTACTATTATCCTTTAGTTACGATAAATGTTGCTAGCTTTTTTAGTATGCTGTGTTCATTTGTTATGCTACTATTGTAGTAGTTGTTTGCACGATTTTATTTGTTTATGCATGTTTGCACTGAGTTATTTTGTTTTGTCTATATTTTTATTGTCTGCATCCAAAGTTTTGCTCATGTATTGAGATTATGTTAATAATGGTACAACCATGTCAATGGGACATAGTGTACTTTCATTTTGATGTCTTTCCAGTTTTTAATTATGTTTGTCTCATCCGAGGCTTTATTCATGAACATTGTAGATTTCCAGTCTTAGGCTTAATCTAGGACCAAGAAACAGGCTTATATGTTAAAAGGTAGCAAGACCATTTAAATGACTGATGTGGTCCTCTCAAACCAAAGACAAAATAGAAATGGTACCATATCTGATATGTGGCAGTCTGGGATCAAACCTATTCATGTCTGGTCTGAGGGAGGGTGCAGGTATCACCATGGTGCCTGTACCACATGTTAAACAGGATGAGGTTTAGTGTTAGTGAATAAAGCCTCTAAACTTTGAACATTATATTCTCATGTATGATCTTAGATTTATTTAATGTCGAACAACTTTAATTTCTTAATTAGTAGGGCTGTAACGGTATATCGCGGTACCCGCGGACTTCAGTCCCACACGGTTCACGGTACAAGAGTTGCAAATTTCGGTTCGGTTCGGTATAAGCTTTTTTATGAGCAAAATAATATTCAAAAAACGAAAATGTCTGAAAGCCATCTGATTATTTATAATAATCATGCATCATTCGTTTTCATTGTATTAAGATATGCCTCATATTGTCGATATTTATTTTAAATAGTTGAAAGCCACATAATAATTGCTGTTATAGAATAATCAAAGTCATTGTCACTTAAAAATTGTAGTATTTAAGCTGCTGTTAGAAAATATTGTATCACACCGAAATATACCGAACCGTTAGAAAAATTGACGGTACGTATCATACCGTGAGGTGAGCGTACCGTTACAGCCCTATTAATTAGGGAATTTTATTTCTCCTTACAACCTAATGCATAGATCATCTGTAGCTCTTGCCATTATTGTATATACTGTAGTCCCCTATTGACTATCTGAACTGCAAACAATGACTTGGCTGAACAACATATGAATAAAGAATCAAATTCCCTTTATATTGTGCCTTAAAACGCTTAACAGTTGAATTATATCTTTATACAACCTTGTCAAAATGTTGTACCAAGTTTATCCTTCCAGGAAAATATCCTAACAACATTCTCCATAGAAATGTTGCGGTTATGGCCCTTGTTTTTCAAATAATCGACCCATTCAGTCATGTCATCCTTCTTAACTCAAATGACTCCTCCAACGTCGCACATTTTTATTTATATTCATATTTTTACCTGTCAAATCTAGCTACAATATAATCAAAATTGGTTCAGTCAGTACACACTTCAGTTGCAATAGAGGTACAGTTAGATATCAAATGTAAACCAAAATGACACCTTTTGTCTGGTCTCTATTATTGATGTACTGAATGCAACTTGATTTATTCTGCAAGCTGGAAATATGGGTTACTGTATAAGTGGTTAAGTTTGCATCGTGGAAGTCTTCGTGTATATCACGAATGGTCTTTTTTCACCAAAATTTCCCGGGATTGCCTGGATTTGCAATTTCAACACAAGAAAATATCCATGTATACAGTGAGCCACATTATCCATATTTTGTTCCAAGTTTTACTGGAATGTTTTTTCAGGATTCATAACCTAAGACCATCATCTCTCCTGATTATATGCTCGACTTTTACTATAATGATCTGGATTATAATGCCGTATGTTTTTTCTTGTAGCATATTGATTATGTTGTATAACATATGTACTCATTCCTTAGTATTTTAACTTCCACTTTTATTTTGAGTAGAATATCTAGTATCTACTTGATATGGTAGGGTAAATGATGACATATCAGTATTGGTATAAAACTATTGTCATCAGTAACATGATTTTATAGACATTCAAGCGCATTCTCAATATACAAACGCATTCACAATATACAACGCATTCTCAATATACAAACGCATTCTCAATATACAAACGCATTCTCAACTTTTAAGAATCTCAAAATATTTTATGTGGTTACAGGATTAGCATAACTAAACGGTGAAGAGTAAAATGTGCACAAAAGTTTGCGACTTAGTGACTAAATTTTGCAGCATCGCATTTGATATACTGAGAATATCAAAAACTCAGTGCAAAACTATGGTACATGCTGCTACAAATTGATGTAGTTACCATAGTTTTGACCCAACACCCTGGGTTATGGTTTTACTGAGATTGTGGTGTTAACAGTTAGTACAGATGCTGCTTACTGATCATGTAACTCCCTAAAACCTTAACCTGTTCACATACAGGTCCCTAGTAAGAGTTACCTCGGGTATTCCGTCTCCATATTTTGGTGATTGACCCCTGACTTGACTCCTGTATACTCAAAGAACAAAAACTACAGGTTTTTACTCCAGCTTAATTTCCTGCATGTTTCATATGTACTGTGTACATGTAATATGTGTGTATGTTTTACTAATACAGTACAACCTCTCCAGAGTTACTGGGTACACCCTCTATTTTTAGAACTGGAGTACTTGGCAGGTATGCATTTACTTGTAAACTTATGTCTCTGGATTAATGTGTTTCAATCCATTCTGTTTGTATCTGTAAACAATATCAGTATATTAAAATATTTGTTTTAAGTATGTTGTTGCATGTATTGTTTTTTGGGCTATGAACAGCCCAGGTCCCATGAGTATACACTTTTATCTTGCTCAAATGAAACTTTTAAAAATAGCAACCAGAAAGTCCAACAATTGAAAAAGCTTTACTATACCAGAAAAAAACTGTCCATGTAGCATAAAAGTTTCAGTAAAGAATGAGAAAGTTTACTGTTTGAAACATTTGAGGTCCTATCAAAGAAATTGAGTTGAGCATGAAAACAGCTTTATAATACCTATGGTGGGGATACAACCTCTTCCTCAGTTCAGCCAAAGAGCTTCCTCTCGTAGTGTAATGTACCCGGGGTATCATTCTGATCACATCAATCTGGGTTTTATCCACTGCAAACATATATTTACCGGAGACAAATGGAAATGGCCGAGCGTGCACGATTGTGCTGATTATATGTGATTATATGTACTGGCTTAGATTTGAATGTATAGCCATGAGAGGAGACAGGAGGGACCAGCCACTCCGCTACTGGTAAAGTTTCCATAATACTTTATTGCCGTCAAGAGTTTCTAATATAGGTATTGTTACTGAACACTTGCAATTCACAATCCAACAATATGTTTGTAAAACATGTAAGCACCATGGCAGCCTTATTGTTGAAAATGGTAAAGGTCACAGTGACTTTCTTATCTCACCCATCTTTGATGAGATCAATATTGCTTTGCTCATGTCCGTCGGTCGGTAGGCAGACCAAATGGTTTCTGTTTAATAACTCAAGAACGCTTTGTCATTTACACGGAGGTTGGTCAGCAAAAGTAGATGAACCCTATTGATTTTGAGGTCAAGGTCACTGTGATATTTACCATTTTCGACTATCGGGCTGTCATGGGGGCATACATGTTTTACAAAATCTCTTGTTAATTTTTTTACATGACTACTGAGCGTTCAACTGTGCATGCAAGCACAATTAAAATATCAAATTCTTGAAATATTCGAACATATAATGCACCAGCAGAATCACTTTGGAGAGCAAGCCACCATTGTTCGTTTCATCCTGATAGGTATACGTGTTGTAGAACTCTCCTAACTTTGTTAGTTCAGATGTATTCTCATGTAGTAAGCTCGCAGCCTGGTTCACGTATTTAAATGCTGATGGTAGAATTCGAAACTCAAACCACGAATATCTGAAATAGTATTTTGTATTTTATTCCCAGATAGAAATTACGGGTCAATACTTTTGTAAAGGGGCGAACATAGGCCTACTAGAATTCGAAAATAGCATGCATCTTTCAAATATGACACATTAACCATAAATTAAAAATGTCTTAACAATAAACTTATGTGTCCTCCAAATGAAAAGGCATGCACGGTGAGTATTAGTATTATGCGAAGTCGAAACATGAAGTTAAACTGCAATAATATGTTAACATAACTTAAAACATAACTTACGAAAAAGCAAATGAAATGAACACTACAATGTTTTACTTTGGGACTATACATCATCATATTATATTGACATCCAACAAACCGTGGCACGATCTGGAATGCATGTGCTAATCACCTACATCAAAATACTGAAGGTATGCTAAGGTCTGGGTTCGAACCAGCAACCTCCCATTCCCATGCCGTAGTCAGTGAATTATTGAATAATGCAATGTACATAGTAAGAACAACTTGGCTGACTTTGAAATATACATGTGTATAGTGTTTGGAAATTGTATTTGCATTTCTGTGATTACCTGAAAACATGCGGCGACGCTTCAAGTCGTGGTAGTATGGCTTTCATGAATTCCAATTCCTTCCCTGTGTCAGTTTCTTTAGAACAAGCGAATTCTGTCAGCCATATTTTCTTCCCATAACGACTGTGGAGAGTTTTCAAAAAGCCCATGGTGTCGTCAGGATCACATCCATACTTATGTGCGGCGATATAATCAATCCGACAACCGGTACATAAACGGAAGAATTCATCGAACCATTCATACACGTCACCATGACATCTTGGCCCTCCACAACCCGCCGCTGCCGGGCTTACCAGCAGTTTACCTTTGGCAATCTTTTCAACTTCAGGCCAAAGTGCCGCAGCTTGTCTTGCAGTCAGGTTTGATTGATCCATGTGATTTGGTTCGTTAAAACCGAGAACGAATTGCGCCCCTTCGTAAAGTGTACCTTCTTGCAGGGAATCATTTCCCCAGATCATAGGAATGAAGGATTGTTGGTATTGTTGAATATTCGTGCATCCGCTTTTATTACTGATTCTCTGTATAGTGTTACCCCAGTCGTACCTGTGAATACAAACAATATATATACGTATATCTACGAGACGCTCATTGAGATTTAGATATTTTAAAAAAGACATTTTTGAAATGTGTATGTTGTTTGTGGAATGTGTTGCTTTGTAAGATGTATGTGATGTGTGGTCGTCCTTGTGGTTTGTTATTGTCTACCAGCTCTTACTCCGGTTCTGTGTTGACTTGAAATGAGGCAACAGTAGGATGTCGTGTTGTTGTGCTATTCAGCTCGTTTGTGCAGTGCGTTTTATGGATACATTTTTGTTTGCTTTTGACGTGACTTGTTCTTGCGAGAAGTGTGTTCTTCGCCTCGGACGCTTTTTTATTCGTCCTTATAAAAGTGTAAGCATGCTCTTGTGTTTACACATAGTTGCATAATGATAAGTAATGTATGTCATGCATAATGATTAGGTAGTTTCTGGAGATTCAGTAATTAAAGAGTCATAAAGACGAACACTCAAACATTTAAGTACGATGACATAAACATTACATCGACGTTATAATGTAAACAACAAAACAACATTCCTCTTACCACCAATGTATACCATCCATGACCTTCAAATCATCACAGAGATAATGCCAAGATCCAACAGCACCACCTTTCTTACTCGATGCTTGTACAAAATCCGTGGTGCTTAAACATATTGTTAATAAAATTACACAAAACCGTCTAACAACATTTGAAGACATATTGACAGAAATCCAGTTGTTAGTTGCTTTCAAAAGAATACAGTGGTTCACAGTTTATAGCAGAACTTGATACAAAGTATCCATGATATATGCGTGAGAAATAAAATATCATTAACTGTGAAGGTTTTGTATAAGTCGCGTGGTTCAGTAATTGGTGACATCGGAAACGAGAGTGTGTCCAAGGTTCTAATTAGCGGCGATATACTACATCCGAGTACTAACACGGGCTTCACATTATGGTGTTATTCAAGTGGTTCTGTTGTTCAGTTTCGGTAAATAAGTAATGTTTGCCCTTAATAACACCGAACATGTATCGCACAATTAGTACCAGTACTTGTATTTCGACGACGAAATCTTGCTAGTCTTTAATGGCCACAATATTTGTTTCCGACGCTAGTGGGTCACTTGCCACATACTAGAATAGAACTCTTGTTAAAGCATACATTCGACCTCTTGTTATATTTAATGATAGAATGCATATTTACATGGATCTAACATGTAACATTTGTATTTGTTAAAAACACAGGATTTATTGCAAAATGGTTTTGCGGGTAGAAAGTGTTATAGTGATAGCGTTAACATCGTGCCTATACTCGGATTGCGTACAGACATCAACAAAGAAAGGAGGTGCAGTCGGACCACGTGACTTCCTGTGTGACGATTTCAAGGTCATGGACAATATACATTGGTGGTAAGATACAAAGCGTTGATATATCTCAATATTTTCTAATAATATTACCAAGCCAGCTATATACCCGACATTATGTTAATTTGGTTATCACGTTGTTTAGGGTGAAATACCCCCCCCCCCCTTAGAAATAACCTACGTACCAATCGTTACTAAGCAACGGGTAACTTTGCATGTGTGGAGGAAGACATGACTGCAGTCAGTGTCACGAAAGAACACACTCCTGAATCTGCCTAACAAGTCAGGATTCTAATTTGGATTAGCCAAAGGAAGTACTGCTCATCCATAAATATCATTTCGACCCGTCATGTCTCCCAGTTTGAAAACCAACCAGTGGCACTAATCATACACGAAGTCTTTGGATTCCAAGCCATGGCAACTAATCCCAGGTGGGTGGAAAGTACCGAAAAGGGTTTTCGAAATTTTCAGTGTCCATGTCGAAATTCGAACCAGAGGGTTCCGGATTTGTAGTCGAGAGCGCTAACCACTGCAACTATACAATCGTTCTTCCCCCTGAAGTGAATTATTATTGCTTAATACTTGAGTCTTGCACTCAGAGGTCGAGTTGAATTATTTGTTAATGTTTGGAGTCATTTCAGGTATGACTGGGGACTGGATTTACAGAAGATAAGTGAATTAAGTGGATGCAAGAACCTTCACCAATACCAAGACTCCTTTATACCTATGATCTGGGGGAAATATCTCGATACAAATGCCACTCTATACAAACAGACCAAGTTCGTTCTGGGTTTCAACGAGCCTAATCACTTAACAGGGTCAAATTTGACTGCTGAGCAGGCGGCAGCACTCTGGTCGGAAGTGGAAAAAATTGCGGAAGGCAAATTGCTGGTTAGTCCGTCAGCGTCGGGCTGTGCGCACGGAGGACCAACATGCCATGGAGACGCACTCGAATGGTTTGATGAATTCTTCCGTTTATGTACCGGATGTAGAATTGACTATATCGCTACGCATGCGTATCACTGTAATCCTGACACCACCATGGACTATTTGAAAAAGATCCACGATCGATTTGGGAAGGAAATATGGCTGACAGAATTTGCATGTCCTAATGAAACTGATCCGGGGAAGGAATTGGAATTCATGAAAGCTATACTACCTCGACTGGAAGCGGCATCATATATTTTCAGGTAAGTCTAAGCCCATGGAGCATAATTAACAATGCGTCCTGAACGGATGCGCACATACGATGTCATACTTCCTACACCTTAGGACTAGAAGTATAATTATGGTAATGTTTATTCACGTGTTTGATTAAAAAATATGGGTAATGTCAGTAGTAGGTCACAATTATTCCAACAATGCAATTACAAATATACATTAAAATGGTACTCAACCTTTGATGAAACGTATACATATGCGATATCGTGAGCAATTACACGCGGATATGCGCATTTCATTGCTCTAATTTATGCAAAACAACGGGTGTTGGAACTACTGAAAAGCATTTCTATTTTTTATCTGGCTAGGGCGGGATCGAACCCATAGCCTTCTGATCCTACCACGTGTCAATCCAACAGGCATTTCACTAACAGTCTTTCTAGGAAACTTTGAAAACCTAGGTCTTATGTGCATACTTTACAGGCACGAGTTGTTCCTGGAATCGGGGCTTCTCTGTACCAAGCGCTATTCTACACCGTGCAACGAAAAACACACCAAATTTATTAATTGTAAATAATGGGTCAATATGCTATAAAGGTTATTGACTGGTAATAGCATTTTTATTTAATACAAATGTATGCCAATTACTATCTCTTCAGATATTCGTGGTTCCAGCTTCGAATACTTCCATCGAGAAAATATGTGAACCAGGCTGCGAGCTTACTACATGAGAATACATCGGAACTAACAAAGTTAGGAGAGTTCTACAATACATATACCTATCAGGATGAAACAAATCATGGTGACTTTGTTTCCAAATTGATTCGGGTGGTTAATTATATGTTCAAGTTTTTCAAGAATTTGATATTTTGAGTATAATTATATATAGTAACAGTAAAAAGAAGGCTGTACAATTAGTATGTACGTATATTCATGCAAGTTATAAACAAATTTTAAAAAATCAAATGTGTTTATTGGTTCTGTGGTAGATTAAATCCAGCAATGTTTGAATACGCATCGGAAGGAACAAATGTGGCTATTATCAGCGAAGTTTTACATGCGTGACACGAACGTTTATAGTGATCCATGTTTACCATGTGCACCGTATGCACCAAACATCACAGTCATTGTGTGCTGAGGGAGTACACACATAATAATTATTACATGTATCTACAATCTGGAAAATATTATTAATATTTTAAAGGCAGGGGTCTTTACGGTTACTTTAAAGAAGAACAGTCGACATAATATTTATGAATATATGTGTGCCTTATTTCTGCTAAACAAAATGGGATCTTACTGAAGTATTTTCTCTAAACAGTATGTCAAGAGATAGCCGTATGTCTAACCTAATTGACAACACGTGTAAAGCTGCAATGTCCGATAAAATCCTCCTAAAAAATCCGTGATTAGTCAAGTTATATTTCAGACGAAACATACTCTAGAATGGATAAACTGTGCGGTACCTTAACTTTAACACCGGCGGTCAGTTCTTACAAGTTTTTTTTTATTTTATCAAAAAAAAATCTAAACTAGGAGACAACTCGTCAGCCTTCTATTTTGCATGAAATGGTTTCTGTTTGCACCCTCAAACATACATAATGAAGCCCAAAAGCACGGAGTATAGTCCGTGTCAAAATGAAGTACAGCTAAAATTGAAGAAAAAAATGTATTGATAAAATATATTATCTAGTCGGGTAGACTACCAAAACACAATTTAGGTGGTGCCGAGTACACAGGGACCCCTGTCATCTCATATACTAGTGGAACGCTATTTGCTTGGTAGTGCGTATAAGGGACGTTACCGTAAATAACTATCATAATTTACGTTTATCAAGTTGTTTCCCTTGAATACAATTTTGCGAAAACAAGAAAATATAAATATTAATATTAATTTCTCTGTATCAAAGTATTAACAAAGCGTTCTTAATTATTGTAAGAAATGCAGTTGTCAATAGCTAAATATGCTCACTTGTTCTGTGTGAAATATAGCATTGACTCACACACTCGTTCGCAAATCTATGAACTTTGAGCTTAATTCTTCCAATTAATTTAATAGCCGAATCTGACATTTCGTTATAGTTAATCAATGGTGCACTTTTTAAAATGGAAATTATTCAACAAAAATATGTTGCTTCTATTTTCCCAGTCGGTTACGTATTTAACGGCTTCATTCTGTGGTGCATGCATTGAACCTGTACTTGTGACCCTACTTTAATATGCAAGTAATTGTGTGTCATTTTTCCCCGATGAGTTTTTTTTCGTCTTCGATTTTACAACATCTGGACTAAGTTCTTTGTTGCTTTGTTGCAACCATCCTTACGATGAGTAATCAACAACTCAGACCTCCTCAGCAGACGAACAGTGACTGACATCAGATTACTCAGTGGTAATTGTGAGATTGGACAACATCCGATTCAGATTAAGTGAATACTCAGTCCGTATTGAAATAAATCTTATATCTGACAATCTTGTATGGTAAAGCCAACATCACAATTTAGTTGGTGGCAAGTGCACAGGAGTCCGTTTCTTTTCCCATACATTAATATGGTTTAGTAATCCAACTAGCCCTGATTTATCATTAACAACCACCACTAGTACCCGTTTGACAAAAATGCCTACAAAATATATAATGTTAATGGTAAATTATAGGCATTTGAAATACAAAATGTACTTGTCCTCGGTACATTGGTCCGTTTCGAAATTTCAAAACATTTCCCGCCATATTTGAACAACAAATGTTTTATTTGGCCTTGCGAAACTTAAAATACCCGTGACCGCGCCTGAAGGGATTTAGCGTGAGTCATGTGTGTCAAGAAAAAGGTCCTTAACGGTTTGTCATGACGTAGTTCATTGTCTCGTGCATGTTGGCTCGTGCGTAACCAAAGAAATTATGGATGTCCTCAAAGACAACCGCTTTAATATTGATTCGCCATGGCAACAGATTTTAAGGTGACAATTTTCACTTAATGAATAGTAATTATGAGTCATTTATATTCCTACAACCGATAGATCTTGAATATTTTATACAAGACAATAGAACATTTGTATCTTTAAAAGAAAGAAGTAATTTACTTTACATTAAAATCAATTTGGGGAATATTGATTAAGCCATCATACAAGAAACAAAGGTCAATATTGTTTTATCATGCGACTGTTTTATTCCATGAGTTAAAGAGAAAGAACTTAAACAAGCAAGTTCCCTGGTTGAATTGTTGATTTTGGTTGTCTTCAAACTGGTTTATCGTTTAGCCGATTTAAAAAATATGTTTCAGACAATATTGGACGATCAGCTGTCCCACTAATTATGATTTTCCTGAAATTGATTCGTACTAAAATGCTTTTAGCGCACAAAATGGCAATATTGGTCACGCTACAAAGATTTTAGACCGCGTCGTTTTTTCTGCGTATTTAGTGGTCACCCCTCTTATCTCGTGCACATTTTGATTACCTCAGCTTTTATCCATCTTATATCATATGTTTACCGGAGAACAACGGAAACGATCGAGAATTCACGATTGATCTGGTGCCACGATGCTGACACTAACTTCATGACTCGATGTTCAACTCAAATGTTATAATATCACTCATACAAATTGAATGAATTATTCAATAGTTATATTGCCTGAATAAATGCTCTGTCAGTATACACATTTTACAATGACCATCGCATTTACTAGATAAGTAAGTGGCTGATTTTCAAAGATTTACACATTTTCGCCTACTAATATAGTACCAATTCACACGACTTTCCTTGTATCCTGGTTAGTATAGTGTAGTGAAGAGCGTATATTCTTATACTACACGTGTGTGATATAAATTTAATAATATGATTTTAATAAAATAAAGGATTTGACCAGTACAATGTTTAAGGTAGGCTGTGAGCTGGTGTAACATCTGTCCCTGCCTGATAGCTCTATCTTTCATTTATTACCCAATAAAATTCAGTATTATTATACATTACGCATTATTATTCACTCAGAGTAGTTGACTTAAACTGAACTTGGTCATAGGTTGATAACAAGTTTTGAATTTATTACTCTCGTATCATTTACGGTGTAAGATTCATGATAAAATACTCATCATTTATCGGACGTCATTTCCGATTCACTGCAGGTCTTAGAGGACTATTTATTGTCATTTTTATCACAAAATGTAAGACCAACGTCTCCCTTACCCCTCTAGATCGGAAGGGGAATTGTTTATTTAATGATGAGTGTAGACATGGTATAATTCTGATAATGTATTTATTATCATATTTGAGGTAAACAGATGAACGTCGATCTAAACATCTTGTTCCTGGTGGGACATGTACATGTTTGAGTCGCGAGACATGGTGAGACAGATGCAGTCAGTGGATGATAGGGGATCAGGCGAGAGTCCAACTATTTCTTGCAGGGGTCCGAACAGTTTTTCTCTCAGAAATGGTTCGACCGGCTACCCCGACTAATGTTCTGGAGGGTTGTTTAAGCACTTACAACCCCGTGTAAATACGTGTATACGAGGGGCGTTTCAAAAGTTCCAGGAAAAATGCTCTAAAATGTTTATTTTATGTTCAAATTACTTCAAACTTTGCGTTTAAATAGACCAATTCATTATACATATTGTACCATAAATCAAACGCATGAGGGCGTGTCATACAAAATACGTACACTTTATACCATTATTGCCAAAAGTTTCTGGGTCATGATCCTTGGTTCGCCAGTGTCATTACAAGTCTAGACTTTATTGTGTGGAGGGGGACAGGATATGTAAACGTTTTCAACTTTAAAATAACTACTCAATAGTTCTCAGTATTTTGGGTAAATGTATTTTTAATATTAAGCTGCTTTATAATCAGGACAGCCTTTTAATTTGTTAATTATGTTAATATCAATGTTTCCATGCAGTTAATTACACAGGTTACTGTATCATTGATAACGAAAAAAAACGTAACAAAAATCTTCTGTTAACCTTGTTTCATTTCTGATTCATTAAACAGTTAAATCTACCTGTGATTTAATCATTGTGTAAGGTAATGATTAAAATTGTGATGTAGCTAATCTAGTTGCGAAAGTTCGATGTAATTATCGTTTCGACGTGCTCTCGTTCAACAACGTTTCATTTTCAAGAACGTTTTAAGATTGCATACGGCCTAGATGTAGAATGATTTTAATTCTTTTCACAATAAGACCCCCTATATTGATTTGACACAACCATTTAAGTCTGGTTGCATCACATGATTTGAACGAGTCTAATTTAGCGAATAAATGCGGTGAAACAGCAATGTTACGCGCGAGTCGACTGTCAAGTTATTTTGATACGCCCCCTCCCATTGAATGCGCGCGCATCGGGTGATACCACTTCGGTTCACAGGTGTTATTCATTACTAGCAGCCGATATTTTACACGTTGTAGTGTAGGTCCCGTGGCTAGTTATTAAATAGATCTTCCCAGCTTCTTTCAACTGAAAAAAGTGGGCTTGTATTTAAAAGCAGTTACGGAAATACTTTTATTTAGTTGATTTAGACCTACATTGGATTTAATTTCACGTTTTGATTAATAAATCTGGATTGTGCGCTATACGCAAAGTTCTGAAAAAGTTTTGTGTATTCTTTGCAGAACTTTAGCACGGGAGATCTTTATCACAGAGTAATTTGGAGCATTACTGTTCATTGCCGTTGAATATTTTCTCAGTTTACTTGAAATTATTAGAAGCAAATTCGGGAAGATGGGTTATATAAAATTAGCGGTTGCGCTAGCTATAGTATGGTGCGTGTTTGAGTCCTCGGTAGGGCAACAAATCCATGATTGTAAGTCTGCAGGGCTATGTTGCGAAAGCGTGAATAACACCTGCTTTGTGCCTAATGCCAGACGAATGGACGGTGAGATTGGAAGCTGTTTCTGCGACAGTAAATGCTTACAAATGCAGGATTGTTGTCGGGACTTCGAGGAAACATGTCAAGGTGTGTATTCTATAGTACAATATCCTTAACATGCATGTCTTATATATGTATATAATCATAATTTCTCCACTTTTGTTATTAAAAACCATTACCTATCTAGTCCAAGCCTCTTTGGCGATGATTATTAAAAGGTCGACGCCAACGTTTACAAAAGACCATTTAGTTATGGCATCCAGAACTATTTCCTATCTACCTACATGTATATCTAAAGCTACACCCTGTTCACAGATTCTAAGCACTCCGTGTGTTAAATTCTTGTGTTCTGTGAGTCTACTTAGTCTGCGAATTCCAGCATAGATCACGCCGTACTCGACTCAGAGTTTATAGACGTGCAACAGTATGGTGTATGTTCAAAGAAATACTCGTTTCCTCAAATCTTATTATAAAATCAAATCTAGACAGGTCTGGATATACACACATCGTCTGGTTTCATTACTCGATCTTTTCAGATCTAAAGTTGATATGTAGAGGCATACTTGTGAACTTGCGTTTCTTCTAATGTGCAAGCTACTTAATTTATAATAGGAATTGATATAACATATTTGTATATCGCGGGTAGAAAACTACATACCTAGATATACACTGTGCATGGTGTTGAATACAAAATGATACTTTAAAAGAAATATCACTATCAATTTAAAAAAAGTGATACAGTTATTTTGTGCAAATTTTTGATACCTTGCATGAAAGATGCATATATCACATATTTAGATTGGAATAACTGTAAATGACACTAGTCATGCTGTAGTCTATTTTCATTAAGTTATGAATAAATTTAGAGTTCATGAAATGTTATGAATATTTAATTGTGAATAATAAATAAAGTGATATACCCAGTTCTCTGAACAGTGTACCAGCTTACTTACACTAGTGATATAGCATGATATCTAGCTTTTACATTGGTATGTTGTTCCACAAGTAACTGTATCAATGTATCAAAATGATTTTTTGTTAAAAATGGTAAAATGTATATTTTTCTTTAATAGATTCTATAAATTTTACAAAAAAAATATATTTTTTTCTATTTTTTTCTTGTTTATATCAATGATACAGTTATGTGTGTTTGGTCCTATTAAAGAGACATGATTGTCTTGTCTGCCGAGTCTCTCCTGCTGATAATTATCTAGTAGCACAAGGATAAGTGATATTGTTTAAGATTCATGAAAAGATTATCTGAAGTGTCCCATACAAAAACCTCTTTTGATGTATTTTTTGATACACTAACTGGCTGTTTAAACATTCATGAAATATGTAAGTGTCCTTCTGTCTGATCTTCACACGATCTAGACAGCCATGGTGGGAAAGTTATGTCTGCAGGGCATACTCAGATACTTGGATACTTTCGTCCAGTCTGGCCATATTTGGTTTAACACTTGATATGTTGCATTTCATGAAATTTAAGATTCTAGAGTTAAATAGATGAAAATAGACCTTCTGTTCACTAATTTTTGTGATTTGACCCTTGAAATGAAACTTTTAATCTTGACCACTGGCCCCTTTTCTCATTAAGTTTCAAGTACATGTTCTTATTTAAAGTCAGCTTGTATTTAGTCTCCTGCATCCCCTAAAATAGGTCAGGTATAAGCATACCTGCCAAGCTAGTTAAATCCAAAATAGGAGTGATAAGGCAAAACATGTTACGAGATGATTTAAAAGGGATTTAGATGCATAAACAAGTAATATATTAATTTTGTGGTTAAAATGTGGGACAGAAGATCATAAAATGAATCATATGTACCTTTGTTCAAAGTTTTAGGCTAACTTGGAAAACCAGAAATTAACAACGAAAATAGGAGTTACTCCACTTTAATAGGAATACTTGGCAGATATGGGTATAAGTTTCCTATTTCAGACTGAATCTCAAGATTTGTTCTTACCCATAAGTATCAGAATGTGTACATTGATCAGTAGACAGTTTGAGCCTCTCCGATTAGTGAAGTCCAATTTACTACAGGGTTATAAAACCAGTATGAACTTCATAAAGTTTTGATTTCATGTCAGATCAAAGCCCTTATCATTGGATGTCAAGTGGATGCACACATTGTCTCTAAACTGTTAACTTTTATAAGATGAGAGGGTTGTTCAATTTGTGTTGAGCGGTTGACTACTGGGCAAACAACAGGGCTTCTTTCTTTGTATAGTTAGTGCCTTTTATAAGGTCAACCACGGCAACCCCAGGAAACTTTTCTTTAAAATCATGCAGTTTTGCCCATCTCAAAAGTTGAAAAAGTTTAGCCCTCAGGTCTAGTAAAAATGTTTTAGCCAGAATAAAGGGGATGGAAATTTTGTGTCAACAAATGCCTACAAAGGTTGTCCATTGGAGAGACCATTGAAGACATTCGATTCGCTGGCTGTTTTCAAAGTTTCTTCTGTTTTGAGACAAGAGCCTTTTGTTCCTCCTTTTTCACACTTTTCAACAGTCATCATTAGTTTTGGTAAAGAACCGATAGTTTTGATGATTTTAATGAAATGAATATAATCATTTAAGCGGGCCTGAACAAATCTGAACGAATCTGAACATATGAGAAATGGTGTATTTTTAATCTATAATCTCAAATATACGTGAACACCTGGGCTGACTTAAAACCTGTCACAAAGTACAATAGTTTCCCGATATAAATGATTTTCGTACATATTTGTTGACAAAAATTAGGTTTGATTATATGGCTAACATAGAAAGATATTATTCTCTAAATTTAACCGAATTAATCACCAAACGACCGAGTACTCACTGGTACTAAATAGATATACCCAATAATCCAAATTTTAAATTTGTTTGAATTTTATCGCATTTAAGTTGATTTAAACAAAAACAGCCTTGATAAATAATATCTATATTTTAAAGAAAATTCTGTGACAAGTCACAAGATTTAATTACTTTCTGAATTGATTTTTGTTTCTTAGTTTACTTTTCCTAACTTGCAAAATCACTGCAATTGCACTGGGTAGGCACTGAATGAGGTATAAATATAAATATTGTATAGAAACTTTATGAATGATATTATGATATTGTATTACATTCTACTTAGTAGGTTTCAGCATGCAGACTTGCAAGAATACTGGTACAGCAATTCATTTGTATTTAATGTCTAATAAATTGGAGCATTTAGTTTTTATTAATAAATTGAATGCATTATTAAGTAGCTGTTGAAATATACAGTTTGTTTAAAAAGTTTCCTTAAGCAGTATTTAACACCCTGCATACAATTTAACCATTTAATACATTTGAAATGCATGTCTGCATGTTTGAGAATGCATCTAGTATAATAAAGTAAAATGTAATACAATATTATTCATAATTTTCTTTGTTGATGTATATCAAGTTACTGCCTAGGATATAATGGTCAACTTTTTCCAGGACCATAATACTGTCAGACTGAGCGCTGAATGCTGAAAGTTACATACATACTGCTAGCGCTTTGATTGATTGATGTTTTACATAAAAACCCAAATGAGAAAAACAAAGAAAATTTCAGAGTTCTTTTATTTTATTTTATTTCCTTACTGAGTGTTACCCCTTATTTTGCGAAACCTTATTGTAGTTTACCCTCTTATAATTGCTATGGGCCATGTACTGGTATGTATAATGTCCGGGCTTATTAGAACCACTTCATTTACAGACAGGTCTATGTGATATCTAAATTCATGTTCAGTTTGTTCAAAGGGATGGCTCGTTCTTCAGGTAAACTATGTTTATCTAGGTTTACTTAGGTATTCATGAGTTAACTGTAATCCCCCCCCGCTATTTTTCTGAATAGGATAGTTCCCTCATTAGTATTACTTATGCAATCAATTGTATTAAAGTGATTGTTGTCTACCTGAAAATGTGAAACTATTGTTGTCAAATGGTGTATTGAACGTATTCAATGTATAACATTATGTCATAAAGTCTGTATCACTTTGACCTATGTGTGGTAGTAATAATTAGGCAGATGATGCATTTGTAGTGCAGTTAAAACCAATTAGGCTCGCAGTAATAAATTGTTCAGAATTACCTCTAATTGACAGGCACTTGTCACAAACTGTTGGTTAACAGGACAGATAAGTGTGTAAGTTGTCTCAGTAAATAGCTCTTATATTACTGTTGACACATGTTAACTATAATGATAACTGTGATATTGCCCTCATTTGTCTGGTCACACTCCCCTCTCTGGTTAACCTAATTGATGCAGACTGTTGACTTGTGCCACACTGACATTTCTAAACTGAATCAGATCATGCTCTAGTAATATCTATGTAGTCTACTACTCATTCTCTTTTAAAAAGTCATCGAAAATGCTTGTCAAAGACATTTTTCCAAAATCTGCATGAAGTGTAAAGGTGCATAATTATATAATAGGCATGTCATTCAACAGACAGATTCGCAAAACACTTACTATACCAGATCATGGTGTTTCAATTGCAAGAAGCACCAATGGGTATAGGAGCATATGCTTAAACAGGCCTTGATCTTAAAAATGTTCACAACCTTAATTCTTTTCTCAGTTTCATTTATCATGTCATACTAGATATTTAGTGTGAAACTGGTCATGCACTTACTGACCATTTAAAGCAAATTGGTTACAATACTTGTGTCAATATTACATCATCGTGATAAGACAGTCATAAAATTGACTTGTATGACCATTGGCAATTGTAATTGAATCCTTATGACCTAATGTAACATGACATTAAAGCAAGTGCTCAAATGATGCACCAAATGTGCTTTAGCAAAAGTTTTAAATATTTTTTTGTTTCCACCTTCCCTAGACCATGGCCATACTGCAGACATACTCTTCACTTTTGTTTGGAGACAACTTCCATACTAAGGGTAAGAATTGGACAGGCCAAAATTTAAATCTACTGTTGATTCAATATGTAATAATATAATTACTGATGAGGGAACCATCCCATTTTGAAAGAACAGCGTTGAAAACCGTTAATTCAGGAATACACATAGTTTACCTGATGGTCGAGGTAATGTTTACAACCAATATCATTTAACATTGAACTGACTGTAAGCTTATAAACTTTAAAGCTTCAAAAATATAGATTTTAACAAATAAAAACATCTTGTACTGTGAGATACATATTATTGAGAGATTGTGCATGAGCTTGCTATCCCACTTAAGTTTGGAACAAGTTTGAACATTTGTCTGTTTGCTCTGGTTACTCAAATTTTGGTAACAATCTAAACTGATGGTAACTTTGCTTGGTGATACAATAAAGCCCATAGCCTCAAATGTTGGTAACAATCTATACAGGTTTGCTTGGTGATACAATAAAGCCATTGGCTGTGCTAGATAATCGTGAAGTAATCTCAATTTATTGCAGATTACTGGCTGATAGTTTCATTGCAAATGGTAATTGTTATTGGGTCATTAACATATTTAAATTTGTAATTGGATAAATTAAAGTAAATTTAGAGGAAAAAAGGTTACATATTATTACATTTGTAAAATGTTTAGTAAATTGTTTAATGTGCTTTAAAAACAGTATTTGTGCGATATATCACTAGTTTTAATGGAGATGTTTCAAACGTTTTGAGTCTAGTCTATTTCAATTTTGACATTATGTGGTTTTATCCGACATTATGTGGTTTTATCCGACATTATGTCGTTTTATCCGACATTATGTGGTTTTACCAGGCTGCAACATATTCCCTTTCATAATTGTTAACTTAATATGAATCAAACTGTGCCTCATGTATTACTAGCATGTGTCAATAGTCTTAAGATGTTTTGCACATGTTTCAAAAGCTGTTGATTTTCATTCAGTTAATACAACTTCTTTGTTAGATACAATGTACGCATTTCTTCAACAGCTCGTGCAATTCTATCCCATTGCTAATTTGTCAATGAACGTCTTTGTTATAAGATGTAAAGAACTTTCACATGCAAGCTTATTGAAACTTGGCAAAAGTACTTTGAAGGAGACATTTGGTGTCGGCTGTAAGATGAATTAACAGTCACACACATTCAATGCCGGGTAGTCGGAATTCATTTATCATTCGCTTCATACAATACAATTTTCTTCTTTATATTTTACCATATTGTTATGATTGTGATACTGTTAATATTCAGGGAGATATATTCATGATTTCTTATAAGCCTTTGATACTCAAATATTCAAATATAGAAGATAACTTAAATCTTTGTATATCACCTAAAATGTTGGGTATGATTTCTTAAAAGCTTTCATGAACCAAACTTTTCGACTACAGTACATTTAATTATTAGTTCATTCAGAGGTTAGGACCATTGGCCAATTGTCTCAGAGAGTTTTGTTTTCATTGGCCAATTGTCTCAAAGAGTTTTGTTGTCATTGGCCAATTGTCTCAAAGAGTTTTGTTTTCACTGGCCAATTGTCTTAGAAAGCTGCTTTGTCATTGGCCAATTGTCTCAGAGAACTATGCTTCCCTTGGTTAAGAAACATATCTTGCATTCTGAGTACCACCATCAGCTTTCCCAAAGGTTTTCAAAAAGCTGCCATTTCATTGCTAGTTTAAAATGTCTCTGAATGATGCCTTTTCAATGGTCAGCTTTTCCAGATAGCTGCCTTTCCATTGGTCAATATTGTCAGAATGCTGCATTTCCATTGGCCATTTTCAAATATGAACTCACAAACAACCAATGAGATGCCTGATAACTGCATATGGCTATACATTGTATAACTGACAGTAAGTTAAATTGATATTTTCCTTTAATTGAAGACATACATGTATGCAAACAATTGACATTACGCAAATTGTCAATCAATACCCTTTAAATTAAATTTAACAGTAAATTATAAATACATGGTCCAATGGATAAACTTGAAAACCTTCGCCAAGCACCCTTTGACAAACAACCAGGCGGGGTGATCTATTCTCTGGCGTAATGTCAATTGGATCAGTCCAAATGAAAAATGAATTTACGTTACTTTGAATTTGATATACCTATGGTGTCCGACATATATATTTATAAGGGTATGATAGAAAGTAAATATTTGAAAAAATTTTATGGTATGTTATTATTAAGTGTGTTCTAGCTCTTCACAAACTGATAAACTCTGTACTAATATTGCCAGCTGAAAGATAAGACCATAAATATGAGGTTGTAAAATAAAGAAATTAAACTTTCCCTGTACTCGCTTGTAGTGTTACAATATGTTGATATGGTTACAGCTTGAATTTATAAAATACCTTTCTCATCAAGTTCTGGGTATTGTTTCCAAAACAAGAAAATTTCCGAAATTTCGAAAATTTTAATTTCATTCTTGCAGGGTAGTTGATATTTTAATTGAAGTTAATTTAAGATGGTGTAAGATGATTCGATCATTAAATTAGAGTTTGCTTTCAGTTTTAAACTTGCGTCATTCAGTAACCAGTAACGCAAACCTAATGTGTTTTTTATCTACATGAAATGCATTACACCTTCTGTGCGTATTTGTGATATTGTATACCAGGCATTTAAAGCTGTGTGTAAAATGCATTTAGTCAGTTCTAAAGTTTCAGCCATTTAAAATCTTCACAAATAAGGTTCTATGTTATTGAAAGCTTGAATAGAAAATGTCTTTATTTATGAGCAAGCTTGCACTTTTTTCGTTAAGCTCTCTTTATAAGGATACAATGGTTTCTCACAGGTATAAGTATTTTAAGCCAAATTCTTGTCATTTCAGAGATACATCTTGACGTGAAGAATAAAACATTTCATGTCCTTTGTAGGTCCAACAAAATCATCCTCCTATATCAGTGGTTTAAGTCAAGTCCCAAGACTATATTTTGGACGAAAAACATATACATACGCTGGTTGAACGAGAATGGACAAAATATGGTTGTTATTATGATCAGAGTTTTGTGTGACCTTTCATATTAATGAATTAGGATAAAAAAAATCATTAATTTATTATGAAACAATGATTGCCTTCTGTTCTTTAAATACTTTTAAATTACAGTTACCTTTTTAATTCAGTCTTTATATATTAATTAATATATCAGTTGTTACTATATATCAAAACAGTGTTAAAATCTATTACATATAATGAATTAAAAATACTTTTTTCTTATGCTGTATCGCATTTTAATCAGCGTTCTACTGTTCTTTTAAATAGCTTAAATATTTTATTCACTATATGAAAGAATTTAGTATGTATTTAAGTTTAACATTCACTTTAATCCGCCGTTTTTCCCTCTATCGTTTGCCTTTGTCACACCTGTCCTCATGCCTGACTTCATAAAAACTTCACATATTGTCCAACTGTCAAATTTTAAATAAAGCAATCACTGGACGAGAAACGTTTATAACATTTTTGTACCAACGGCATACTTTTGCCTTGTTGTACATTCCCTAGCTTTAATGTCTATTTTGACACCAATCACCTTAGTTTTCTTGTCATACAGATTTTACATTGTTTTGAACACATTATAAAAAAATAAAATCTGGCCTCTGGCACTTTTCTGCCGTTTCTTAGACTCGACTTTAAAAAAATTACATTAAAATGAATTGTATGTGTTTTAAAACAGCTTTCAACTCAATTTTGATATTTTGCGCAAAAGCCAATTTAATACTTGCTTTATTTTCATGTACTAAGTTTTCCTATATTGGATCACTATGTTCACTATACACTGACCTATTATACCAGTTTGTCTAGATTTTGATAGTGTTCAAACACTCCAAAAACTACTTAATCTGCAGTTATCAAATTTAGTACTATGTGCCGAAAGGCTCCCTTATCTTAATTTATAATCCTTTGATATGGTTTGCAGTCTTTTATGCACCTGCGGAGTCATGTAAACAATGGTACCTTTTTACTATTTTCTACACTTTGGACTTAATAATGCCACTTGTCTTAATTCAAGCCTCTTTTCTGAAATAAAACCTACTCTTTACAAAACCTTTGATGTTTGTGGTAGTTTGTTTGGATTGATTGTCGCCCAAATATGTCAATAGGTCAGTGTTATATGTTGCCGTGTGTCACAACCTTAAAGTACCTCGATAAAACTTACACAAAACTAAGTCTGTTTATATTTTTCACTCTCAAAAAGTTATGAACTTTGTTCTTAAAACTCGTTTATCATGTTGTGTTTGGAAAGTTTGAAAAGACAATTTTAGAATAGAGCTTACATTGAATCAAACTTCAGAAAATGCTTTGTTGTAACTAAGTTAGTAAGGACAAATCCTTTTGTTCCTATAATTATATAAGCAAGGATCATAGCTCCCATTGTTCCTTCTAACATCTGTTGTCTGTTTCCTACTTGTTCAAATTCTTCAGGTGATCTTGCATTAAGCAGTTAAAGTCACAATTGAGCTGTTAAATCTTGCACAGTTGCAACAAAAGCATTGCTTTAATGAATGATCATATTCACAATAGTAGAAACTGGATATCTTAATTAAACACGTTCAGTGTAGCATTCAATGACTGCTGTTATATCGGATACATTATTTGTCACACAAGTTACACACCAAAGTTTACCTTAGACTTTTTGATAATTGCATGAGGCAATGCTCTATTTAGCTCAAGCACCATTTCTATTTCTCTGTACGGTCCATCAAGTTTCTTAGTCATTATCTGGTCAATGGCTTACACTTTGTGAGAGATTCCTTTTGCCGGTGTGCCTGAATTTACTTGACTTTTGAAGTGTCTTTGCATCTGTTGGAATGATAGATTGGACTTAAGGCAGAAGCTCTTTTTGGCAGGGTGGGATTTGTCAGAGAGTATGATTTGGATCATTAGCATCATCCACTGCGGGGACTTCAACAAAATGCTTTGAATGAAATCAAGAAAAGGACAAATCATTAGATTGACATCTTTGCCTTAACCCCCCCCCCATGGCCATTGGATTATAGAATTTTTTTTTCATCTAAAATGTTGCCTCGTTTGCAATTGTTTCACCTTTGTTTGTGATGTGCAACTGTATCTGTCTGTACATGGTTTGCTTGAACTGTTTCAAGTTCAGTTGACTTCTCCAAATTGTTTGTCAGACATTTTAGATTATGTTTTGAATCTTTACTAAAATGATAAAACAATGTATGGTGACCTGTTATGCATTGTGATTTGAAGCATGTGTAACAAATGTATGTTGGTTATTGTCATCATTTTTGTGATGTAAGAACTTCAACATTTTGCAAAGACATTTGAAAGTTTTTCGGTTGCCTTGACGATGAAATTATCATTACATTTCATATCTGTGTGGGAATTTCATAAATTTGACACTTTGAAATAGGTCTCATGAATCTTTGCACTCGTATACATTGTTACTTACACTGCTCACAAAACTGTACAAAACATAGCAAACATTTGCCAAGAGAAAATGTCAAAGTATGAGGAAGTTTCAAAAACAGCTTGCAGTGTTACATCAGTGGCATTATAACATACTGAGGCTGGGCTCATGCAATGTTAGGTCCATTTGAACAATGCTAGGTAGTTGATTAGAGATTGTGTTCGGTTATTCACCTATAAATCTCAATCAATTTTTACAT
The DNA here is from genome assembly GCA_963678985.1 of Spisula subtruncata. Taxonomy (NCBI): domain Eukaryota; kingdom Metazoa; phylum Mollusca; class Bivalvia; order Venerida; family Mactridae; genus Spisula; species Spisula subtruncata. Next base: position 3,574,080 of record OY787672.1, read on the forward strand.
AGTGAAGAAATGAAAATTTAGTGTTTAAACTTTTTAAACGTTGCGTGGTATAATAGTTGTTATATTAATTCTTTGTAAAACATTTAATTTTACTTAGTATTAGTCAATAAGTTACATCATGTACTTTCAGAACATCATTATCTTTTGATCATTGTCAAATCTAGACAATGAGTGCTCAACAGGAAATAACCGCTCAACATTAATCTATAGTGTGACATCTTTATAATTGCTTATCACCTCAACTTTGTGACTTACTTATTATTATTTAAGATATTTTTTTACGGAAATACATGTTAAAGGAACTGGTAACTAATTATAATAAATAGTATTCATCAAAAGGATTTACTGGCTTTAGTTGTGATTAAGCTCCACTACCTTACGCGCTGAGAATGGATCGATGCTGTGGCCATTGTTGTTACATTACCGCAACTTTTACATAGTGAAGAAATGAAAATTTAGTGTTTAAACTTTTTAAACGTTGCGTGGTATAATAGTTGTTATATTAATTCTTTGTAAAACATTTAATTTTACTTAGTATTAGTCAATAAGTTACATCATGTACTTTCAGAACATCATTATCTTTTGATCATTGTCAAATCTAGACAATGAGTGCTCAACAGGAAATAACCGCTCAACATTAATCTATAGTGTGACATCTTTATAATTGCTTATCACCTCAGTTATTATAATTGTTTATTGTTTCTTTCCTGATTTAGATAGTTTTACTTTCAAACAATGATATGTGTTAATTGCTTAATATGACATTATCTGTTACATCCTTCCTTAAACAGACAGGTTATCATATCACTTATCTTATCATTCCTGTCTATTATCTGTCAGGATCTATAGGGTACCTATATAAGAATACATGTTCATATCACACAGAAAGAATCAATTAGTCAGTTGTAAGATACGTTTAACTTAACTTTAAGGAACTGTCTATGTGACATTCGTTGTACTCAGTGTACTTACTTTCAATCATAAACAATTGATATAATATGACTTGTAAGATGAAAAACAGTTGTTGTGCCTCTTTTCATCTATCAAAACATTAAATGGGAAGCCTTTCTTATAATGTTAACAATCAATTACAACTTGATAAATGGCTTCAACATATGACTTAACTTTGCTTGGCCTAATGCGAATTCCTTATGTTGCTAGATTTCGGTTGTAGGTTTCTAGCAAATGTACTGAATTACTGAATCTGCGCTCATGAAAATCTAATTTGTGATGTCAGCTTCAAGATGGAGATTAAACATTTTGTTTGTATAAAGTTTTGTTTATTTTTTCTCCGTCTTGAAATGCATCCTGTTTCATAGATCTGGGTTACATAACTCCTTGATAAAATCAAAAGTTATGTAAATGTTAAATTTTGAATACAAAATGTTTGGCTTTTGAATGGAATATTTTAAGTCATATAAATGGCAAACTTTTTACCTTTTAAAGCTAATTTTCCTAGAATTTTTATGAAATTATCAACAAATTCTAACTCTTCACATTACAATTTATTTCCGCTTCTTCGCATGCAGAGGACATTTCATGCTGTATGAGGAATATAAGGATAAATTGAATTAGATACTGTAAACTGGATATTGGACAAAGATCTATATAATCCTCCAAATGCTAACCAAACGTACAACTTAAAGTGGTCTTGCAACTATCAGAACTAAAACAATCCTTGCACCTAAATTAGGAAGGGCTGTCCATAAACTGTCTGTGAAATGGGTTCCAATAACAAATCATCAAATATTTTAATAAATGAATTATAAAAAAAAACATTTCGTAGGGATATGTTTCTTAATTCTATTGACAGGGCCTGATTGAACATTGCGGAAACATATTTTTTGTCGGCTTGTTTTGTGTTTTACATTGTGCAGTTTTGTAATGAAGTCTCCAGGAAGTTATTTGAAAGTCTGGTAGAAATCTATAAATCTTCATCTTATGTTGAATCTGGATTGGAATGTTCCTGATTATACCTCTGTGATTTCTCCAGGTTTTTATAAGATAAACTTTTACATATATTGCTTACATACTGGGGTACTCTGTGTACTGGTGTCCGTTGCCTAAGAAAAGCACTACATAGCACTTTCCACAGGAGGTAATCCATGCCTTCTATGGTAAACTGAACTAAAGATAAATGAATGAAGGTGCTCAGTAGCACTTTGCTTAGGCACCGGACACCTGGTAAGACTTTGAAGTGTTTTACAGACAGTGACGTTATATTTATGTTATCTTGTTTGGAGAATATCGAAACTGAAAAGTTTCTGAAGACGCGGGCAATTACTAGTAGTCAATTTCAATTCAGTTTGGCATCAGGTTTTTTATTTTTGATGCATTGATGTAATAATTGGAATGTCTTGCCAGCTTCAATTTATTGTACAGTACATATTATGAGAGAGCTCAGTCAATAGAAACTGCAGGAGAAAACCCTGTCCTTTCTAAGAGGGATCCCACTGGTCTTATAAATGATTGGTAGATGATTTTGCAAGTATTGCAACTGACTAGTGAGTGAGTGTGTAAGTGAGTGAGTGAGTGAGTGAGTGAAGGAGTTGAAGGAGTGAGTGAAGGAGTGAGTGAAGGAGGGAGTGAAGGAGGGAGTGAAGGAGTGAGTGAGTGAAGGAGTGCGTTGTAAGCTGATGTGTAAAAAAATATTATGTATTTTTCTCTTTCTGACATACGGTACTCTAAATTATATCCTCCATTCTAGTCCAAAGGGGTGCACTTGGAGGTCTTGCAAAAGTGGTCCACTTGCCATTTGTAATGTTCAGTTCCTGGTTAATATTACATAAAACATCAAAGGTTTAAATTTTCCTCTTAGTTTGTTTTGCCTGGTAAACTCTGTGTTTATAAACTTTTGTAAACTAGGGCACATAATTGTAATGATATTCTGGGTTAAATCATCCACCAGCTAAGTATAATCATACAATCAATTAACCTTGGAGGAAAGGCTTTTTCTAAATAGTTTAACCTTAGAAAATGAGTTTTTTTTCTTAGAACTTTAGTGGTAAGTTGATGTATGGATTATACTGGTCTATTTTATGTACTCTGGATATTTTTGAAATGGGATTTTAATAATGTTGATATTGCAATATCAGCAACATTGAAGATGAAGTTCATTTCTAAAGGTCCGGTCTAAAGCCTCTTCAGAAGCTAGGTATAGGGTCAATGCATGGGTAATGTTGGGGTGTAATGTGGTAATAATGATTAAAGGCTAGGTAAGTAGTCCTGGATTGGATTAGAGAGTTATTCCCCTTTGTTTGTTCTTTGGTATAATGTCAAAAAGCTGTTTTTGCTTGGTATTTCTTGATCATTCTCTAAGGAATTGGTAGGCACTAGGCAGATCATGAGATTTGAAGGTAGCACAACATTATTTACATAGGGAAACAAGGAACAAACACAAAATATATAAACATTTGGCCTTGGTGAATTAGCCTTAATAACATCCCATAATCTAATTCTTGGAATTGCTTATTTGACCTAGCTAATGTTTGGTATCATCCATAGGAAATGAGTTTGTGTAAAATTGGACAGATTATTCCACTTATTGTATTGGTAAATGCACTTTGTAAAGGAGCAATTGTATAAGATGCGTTATTGCTTGTTATTGCTTTATCCGAAATGTATTGTATCATTCACATTAAGTTGATTCCCTGGAATTGTTCTATTGTCATTTGGCCTTCTACCAATAATCTTATGATGCCGTATTACAGTATAATGTAATACTTCTATTTGAGGTTACCCCAATGTTGGAATGAGTTTTTTCTAGAACAATGTCATTTGCTTGTTTTAGCTCTATAGTTATTATGTTCCTGAACAAAGGATTCAATGTGTACACTATAAGACTTTAGTTTTTTCACCTTTGCAAAGAGGTCGTGTATTAGTATTAGGTTATGTTGTTAATAATGTTTTCTGTGCTCTGCAAGTTGAGTTGAGTGCTGCCTTCCCTGTCCTATTTCGTCTTATCTTTTTTGGAAAGTCAATCATTTTTATCAAATTTTATGTCAATTTGAATCCATGATTGTATAACTTGTCATAAAAACTTGTCTTTGAAAATGAATGAAATTTCAGAATTAACTGACTCCTGGTATGTGGCAGTTCCTCAGCTTCCTGACGTTGAATTGTTAAAGTTCCAACGTTATTCCCATTGATGAGTGTTTGCGTGAGAATATAAATCTATTATAAGCTATATACAGTTTATAACAATCATTGTACCTCAGATTTATAATTGACGTCTGCAACATTCTTGCACATAGTATAAGTGCAGTCGATCATCACCAAGGATATGATGGAGTCTTTCTCGAGTATTTCGTTGCCAATAATAATATACAAATGTTTTATAATTCTTTCCTGCCTTTGTGTTGATCTGAAGATGTATAACATGTAATGGTTAGATGACAGGAAACACTATGTTAGTGCTAGTGTTTGGAAAGGTGAAAGGTACGGGTGCAAATTTGACTTGGATGGTGTATGCTGCAGTATACTACAGTTCTAGGTGCTTTTTCTTGGAATGTGGTGCTCCAAAAATGCAATTGCAACCTCATAACGTTTGTGTTAATAATGTTACGTGCCAAACTATTGTCTTCAGGCCTGTTACTTCTATTTAGACAGGATGCAGTCTGTTTTTACGCTAATCTCTGAAATATATTATTTAGTTTTTATGATCTGAAAATTTAGTCAAGTCAGATGAAGCATTAGCTTGTCAACAACTTGTATAAAGATTCATAACTTATGTGTGTGTGTGCGTGTGTTTTACTTAGACAAAGAGTAAAAGCTAACACCTTAAAATATGATGTAAGAAATGAAGAAAAAATGGTAAAGGTTGCAATTCAGTAAGTTAAATAAGATAAAGTAAGCTAAAGGAGATTAAAGTGAGTAAAAGGATAAAAATTGAAGAAAATAAATGACTTATCAAGAAGAAAACACATTGTCACGCCTTTGCCTAGTGTAGGCTAGCTGAGTTATTGCAATGTTACATGTGATTATTTAATTAAATGCCTTTGGGAGCAGTCTATATTTGTCTTTCTCTTTAGATGAACTTAAATGTCAAATTATGTGTCACTCAACACTTTTTGGTCCTCTGTATTTTATGGTAGGCTGTGGTAAACCTCTTCTTGATTTCGGGTGCTTTAATGCCCTTTAATGTATAATAATTCTATTGCCATAATGGTATACAGACTTATGTGCAAGTTTCTTAGGGCTACTGTTCGTCCAAGGGGCGGGATCAGTTCGTCCAAGGGGCGGGATCAGTTCGTCCAAGGGGCGGGATCAGTTCGTCCAAGGGGCGGGATCATCATTTATTTCTGTTACTACAGACAACTATGTAGTTTTCAGAACAAAACACGAAAGGATTACAAGAACCATCTTGGGTATGCTCATCATGTTGCTACTTTCGGGATTATTCAAGCAAATGGTTCAATCCAGGAAAACTGGTTAACAAGGTCAACTGCCTCTGTCATAAGTTTTGAAAAATGGCATAAATTTTACTGAAATTATGAAAAAGTAATGCAACTGATAAACTAACTGAAAACATGAATGTTTTTATGAATTTATTGGTTGGAAATAAAGATGTCATATATCAGAGAACTAGATTACATTACCAAACTCAAGCTGTACCGCTGGTATAATGTTGATTCGTAATTCATCATATATGACAAAATGTATGATAAAGAAGCAAAAACTCTTCCCATGCCTTTCTATTGGCCTTTTATGGTAAAAGTCCATGTCATTAATTTTGACTACTGAAGGTTTGGTTTTCTTTTAGGGTGTTGTTTCACCGGACGTTGGCCATTATTCATCTGTAATAGGAAGCTGTTTTATATCATGAACGGACATTGCCTTGTGTTAGTTTCCATACTAACGGTCAAACTTGTTCTTTTACATCGATTATTTCATTTTTACATGACATTTTGATACAATTTATCTGAAGGCCATTAATGGAGGACAGTAATGTTTGTAACAGTATGAGTGTTCTGTGCTCTTATTCTCCAATTTGGCATTATTTGCAGTTTTTGGTTCTTTTTTCTCCTTTAGATTCTTTTGTGTCTTTAATTTTCATGGGGTTAAATTCATTTAAATCTTCCAAATATTTTGTATTATTGAATTATTTGTGCATGCTGTTTCTTATAAATACAACATGGACATGCTTATGCATTTTGACGTAGGCAATATTTGCTGGCGGTCACATAGAAGCTTATAATATTTGATTCAAAAGAAAATACTTTAAAGCTATTTTATCCCAATTATGTCTTCATACAATTTTGGGCTTGAAAAGATACGTCAACTTATTGAAAGAGTTGTAACAGTTTCTCATTTTTCGTCATCAATTTACAATTTGTTACACATTAAGTAGGATACAGAGTGGCATATATAAACATCCCCATTCACTGTTCAAACCCAATATGTGCGGCGAAGTCAATAGAAAGTTGGTGAATATTTCATTATAAACTCCTTTAAATTGAATTTCATAGACATTATCCAAGTTATCCGACTTTTATTCACTGTAAAGAATCCTACAGTGAAAGTATGTCCCCGTCATTATGTGAGTATAAAAGATACGACACTCTCAAGTTGGGCGACTCAATTTATGTTTTCACGAGACACCCAGCAAAAAGAATTTGTTACAGGCCTTAAAAAGTTAGGCAACTCAATTTTGATTTCCACTAGTCACTGGGAATAGATATTGTTACTACTTGTAACCACTATGAATGAACAAGTCCATTTCTTGCAATTGCAATAAGGAGTACACATTGAATTATATAATACGGCAATAAGGAGTACAGTGATGAGATTTTGCACGTGCTTTCGATAGCAATAAATTATAAGGATTGAACATAGTAGTAATCGGTTAAGGCATACAGTGATTTGGTTCAAAGGCTGTGTTAAAAACCCTTACAAATGGGACTCCAAGCTTTCAAGTTGGGCGACTCAATTTCTATTTTTAATTGACATTGCAAATAGACTTTGTAACCAACAGGTCTTTATAGTAAATGCATAGATAAACACTAGATTGAAGGGCTATGAAAGAAGTTATCCAGTTATCATCCATCGACTGATAACAATATTGATGTTTTGCTGTGAGAGACAACTCCTCTAATGCTTCTTTTTAATGTCTTGTTTAAATATAGCTATATTCTACTTAAAGATGGTAAAACATATAAGGGTGTTGGCCTAAATTTGTGAATCATTAAGTTTATGATTTAAAGGCGGACTTACTAAATGACTTTATGGCTCAAGATTGTAAGTAAAAATATGTCAATAAAATGTTTAAAACAACTTCAGTCCGTTCAAAGTTAAATGAGAACAGTTATAAACTACAGCTTGTCCATCAGGTAAACTATGTTTATCTGAGTTTAACCGGGTGCAACTGATATATATATAACAGTAATTCCTGCTATTCTTTCGAATGGGATAATTTCCTAATTATTTTACTTATTGAATTGACTGTAAGTATTGGATTCATTGAGTAGTTTTGTTAACTTTTTTGTTGAAATATATTTTACTTTCCGTCTTAGCCAAAAATTCTCATGGTATGTCCACCCTGTATGTTAAACTGAGTTGTGTGGGTTTTATTGTTTCTCTTTGTTTATTTGTGCAACTTTGTAAGCACTCTTCAATTAGAAACCATTATTTGTCCAAGGGATATAATGCAGCACAATCGTAATTCAGTTAAATGTTATTCATATTTATAAATATTTACAATCAGGGCAATTGGTTTAAGTAGTGATCTTGCACAACTCCTGCATAACAATTGTTCAAAAGTCAATAATAGGTTACGAATAAGTAGATTAAGACTTTATTGAATTTGTTACGAAATCGAGATAAATTTATGTATCAACATGATTTGTCAATATGTGTATAACACTATTTCATATTTATATTGAATTATTTATAAATATAGTTTTGCCATTAATAATAATATAATATATATGCATTGTGGGTACTGTTATTTGTAGTTTTGATTCTTTAAAATTAATAGTTATGAACATCAAAGCAGCCTGTATGATTGTATGGACTGAATCTTTTGGTTAAGACTTTGTAAAACACATTTTCATTGGCTGATTAAATATATTGTATTGACATATCCCTAACCCTCTTCCATGGCAAATTACATGTATGTAATTTATTTTCAAATATTGAAAAATAAAGGGAGACAATCTATTAATTACAAAAAATGACTTAACAAGGTACACTATCAAGGGAGACAATTCTTGATAATTGTCTTAAAAAGCTGCACTTTGTTTATTCACATTATGTTATCTCCTAACAGAATAGGGTATGTCTTACAGAGTAAAACGTAAGATAAAAACAGTCATGAATAAATCAAAGTTGATTTATGTGATGAATATGTAGACTGTATTAACTTAAGAGGATGATTTACGTTGGTTGAATGTGTCATATCCCCCCCCCCCCCCCCCCCTACCAAACATCTGAGGAAATACATCATATACTATATATGGGGCAGTGGAGCAAACTTTTCTTGCTGAATCACTGTCGGATACCTGACATGTAGGATGGATACCTGATTATAATAGCATGAGTGTTAAAAATAGGTATTAATTTTTTCATGGCATGCACTATATACATTCACTATGGCCGGTCTTGTTACCTTGTTAGAGGAAATTTGAATAGAAGAGAAAACGGAGCATGTTTATGGTTGTAACTAGATACTTCAACTTAATCTGATTAAACAGAGCAAGTAAAAACTTGGTCAACAATTTACCATTAATTAACTCTGATAAGAAAAATCCCCAAATCAAAGTAGATTTTAAAACGTTCTGTTCTATTCATATAAAAATCTGAATGGAATGATCTATTAGTTTGCACCTGTTCATTGTAAAATTTCACTTCATTTTTAACTGTTTACAATTGTATATCTTAATTTATAAAGCATTCCAGTTATTATGAAATAAAAAATCTGTGTTTTATTTCATTTGTAAACGAAATTTGTCTGATGACTCACAAACTCAATTGATCTGGAGTTTAAATTATTTATGTTACTTACTTTAATGGATAAACCCTATTTATTTTTTATTCATTTGCACTTACTAATTAGATTCTTTCTCAATTTATAGATGTATTTAATAATCAGAATACTATTATAATTCTACGTAATTCTTATGTTACCCTATTAATGGGGAATTAATATGTTGAAGAAATTAATTTTGAAATACTGCAAATCATTACTATGGGTTGTACATTTGTTTGTGCGAAAAGAAATATAAAGCATTAAATTCTAACTTATGATTTGATAATAATTGATTTATGACTAGATATGGTAGCTTCAGTCTGATTGGCTTAGAGGTTTGATTGCCAGCAGAATTATGGGTAATTATTCCTGGTACTCAAAATCTGATTGGCTAATATTAAGTTGAGACAGAGAGTTTTTGATTGGCTAAGAGACAGCTTCTTGGTCTGCAGAATTGTGGGTAATTGAACTATTGTAATGATTATTTTATTTGATAAATTTTCCCGTTTCCACATTCCATAGTGACAGTAAAGCATTTATTTTCCATTTATTTGCAAGCAAATCAGAATTTATGTATTAGTGCCCATGATAATGTACCATTATTTCTGCAGTGACATTTCCGATAGAATCATTACATTTACTCATGAAGCAGAAATTTTCAAATTGGTGGTATGTATAAGTACATGTTGCCGACTGACACGAGCCGAAACTTATAATTATAATTGGGTCAGTAAATTACACCTATACATGGTCAGTATAACCCATTAAAGGTGTTTGAATGATGTAGTTTTGTCCTGGAGGGGTCTGAGTGGACAGGTGTCACGTCTGTAAGACACACTGCGCATATCTTACATCTAGATAGATACGCTCCGAATATCCTTCGATCTAGATAGACTTCTACATATCTGATAATTTGATCTGTCAGTTAATAAGCGGGTCAGTTAACACTATTAATTTGTTAATAATTGGATAAGAGTGTCATCGTATTAATTGTAATTGTTGTATGAATTCTATTGATTACATGAGTACATCTCTGGCCGATCATTAGTCGTCATTGTTATTGGTTAATGATGAAGATGATTACATGGAGAGATGTAAACTTATCACTAATTGTTCAATATGTATCATTTACATGAGAATAGGTTTATCAGTGCTGTTACTATGGTGCGAGTGATTGTCATTCAGGTACAACCAACTGACTGCTCTGACACTTCAATAAAGTATTTGTTTACATTTATGTTCCACATACATGTATTTATATTTTATATAGTAAATCATTAGTTTTGCACCCGGTCAACCTTCTATGTGTAGCCATTGAGATACTTAAACACATAAAAAATCAAAATGTTTGTCATAATTCGAATTCAAACAATTTTGATAATAAAGCCCCCTTTACACTGATTCCACTTTAGTTGACCATTAACATATCAGTGTAAAAGTGGCTTGAACAGTAGTTGAAGTTGATAAGTTTTGTCGGTATACATTGATATTATCTGCACAATTACAGCTATTACAATGGTCTAAACCACAAACAAACCACACTGGCAGTAATCAGCTGTCAGCTGTGGTGTCTAACACAGTATCTGTGGTACTAGATCGGAATCTAGTACTAACATACTATGTATGAACAGTTATAAGTACCGGGTATGAATCAAAAGCACATGTATCTGAAGTATGCCAAGTCTCCACTATAATCCTGATAATATTCCAAATAAACATACTAGTAGTCTACTATTAGTATGTGAAGCATTTCATTGAGCTAAGTACTTTTAATGTGTTTTAGTGTTTTAATTAATGTAACTCAGTTTGCATTACTTTGTGTTTTAATTAATGTAACTCAATTTGCTTTACTTCGCAATGACATTGTTGCTTTTACTTTCAAAAAAAAGTTCTGAAGTTTAAGAGACCTGGTCTCTTGGGGTGTTGCCATTTTGGACCCCCACCAAAGGAGCAAAAAATATCAACTCTCAATGAAATACATTGTAGTTGTTTTTCAATATTCATGTCTTTTGACTCATTTGAATAGTGATTTGTTAAAGAAACCTCACATTTCAAGTTTGTATTGCCCAGCTATGATAAATAGCTCACAGTAATTGAAGGCAGAATTGATAAACTGGTCGAAAAGAAAAACATTTTGACAGGTTAGAAATCCTTGTTGAGTGCCATTTGTACTCATAGATGATGTTTAAGTAGATACCCCATAGTGCACTCTCGGTGAGATAGTTAGTCCAACACAACACTCCAATATCTCACTAGATCCCTGACCATTTGTTGGCTAAAACATAATGCAATACTATGTGCAAATTAACAATCATCACCCTTTTATCCTATAGATTCATGGATTTCAAAGTGTTACATAATGAGCATTTGGTTCTTTTGCAATCTTGGTAAAAGCTAAAGGTCTAATTTCAAAGTGTTTGGTACGGTATGTGCATTTGGTGGCCTTTGGATTTCTGACAAAACATTAAAGGTCTAATTGGATATTAATATGTTTTCAAGTGAATATGATATTTATACTTCAAACCAACATCACCATCTGTGACGTTCTGGTTGTCAAAGTCTGAAATTTTCAATTGACCATTTTATTTCTGTCTGAGGTTCAGTGTGTGATTTTTATGAATGATTTTAGGAGCAGTTACCAACCAAGCTTGTAATTGTATTTAATTCCCTTAACCTTATACTGACCGTGTTCTGTTGCTGTACAATCTGAATGCAGCTTTCGGCTTTTTATCAGATATCTAAATTAGCTGAAATAAAAAAGTAATAAAACTTGCGATCAAACTTGTGTATCAATAATTGTGTGGCCGTAAAACTGTAATTTTACAATGTTTTACTATTGTCCTATCATTCTTGTCGTGTTTTGTGATCATGTTTGAGTGAAAATGTGAAACATAAAGATTGGATAGTTTGATTTAATTGCTAATTAATTCAATTCGGTGCTTGAATTCCTTGGCTATTGATCTAACTGCTATGGACGAATTCACTTTAAGCTATGAGACGTTTGAAACTTGTGTTCACATTGCAATACTGTGTGCTTGAATATATAAACGTCTTTGCTTCTGAAGACAATAACTCTGTTTTGCCTTATAAGTATCATATTATTTTGGTTTGTTTTATTTTCACTTTCATTTCCTTATATTTCCTGGAGTGTTAAAAGAATAATTTCGTGACAAAAAACAACCATGCAGATTTGTATTACAAAAGTCAAGGTCTGTTATATGTATAGATTTCTGTAAGGATATGGTGACCATGTATTGATAGTGAACTAAAGAAACTATTGGTTATCTTATACAAAATGTCGTGCTCAAAATTAATTAACTGTCTGACAAGTTGGTTTTGTTCCCAAAACTTGATTGGCTTGTCAATATGATTTGAAATTGAAGCCAATCGCAATGATATCTTGGTTGATTTATCATTAATGGAATGACTGAGATGAAAGGAAACAATAATTATCTCTCCTCATTATCCATCTGGACAATACCATGAGGTGATAACTCCTATCTCTGTCCGGGCTTGTACATGTGGTCATAAAGATACTCATGGTGCACAGCAATATGCTAGTCCATAATTTTGTTTGTTGCATTTCATCTTGGTCATTGAGATGCTCATTGCTGTAGTGAAGAGAAATGCTTGCATTGAGGCCGCTACTGTTCATGTAGATGCTTCAATATTGATTTGGCAAGAGGGACATGCTTGTGTTGTGGAACGTACTTTTGTGCCGCCTTTTGTGCGGTTACGTAATGTTCTATAGTTTATTTAGTAGAACTGCGTACATAAAACGCTTGATTTACAGTCAGAGTTGCTGACTCGTCAGGATGACACCACTCTGTTTAATAAAACAGAGAAAATATAACAAAAATGTATTTAAGTTCAAATACCAACCAAATTTTTAATAGTTCTAAGTATTTTACAAAGTTCCAAAAACAGTTTAAATGTAACTAAGTTCTTAAATAATTTCTAAAGTAAACAAGTTTAAAATACTAAGATCTAATCTAACTAAGCAAAATATTTGTCGAATCTATCTTATTGAATAAATAACCTAAAACAATGTTACTAAGATTCTGTACTTAAATTACCTAATTATAGTAAATCTAAGAAAATAATAGAGTCCTAAAATACTCAAAAATCTAACAGTTTTAATCCTAATTAATTAGATAAAAATATTAACAATAATTTACTAAATTATTAATGAAATAATTTACTTAAATCTCCAAGTTAAATGCCAAAAATAAAGTATTAATTACTGTTAATTAATTAATTAAATAAATAAGATTATACCCTGGAGAAGTTTCTTTAGATGTTGTCAGTTCAGCTGCTACTTACAGAATGACCAGGCTCTGTGAAATTTCCACAGAAGTGGCAATTTCTCTACTAGATGGCAGCACTAGTCTAGAGCCTTCTGATTGGTCAATTACAAAATAAAGGGATCATGTGACTAATTAGCTAAAAATAGACATTACTAATAAGATCTAAAAATAGAACATGATAAGCCCCTGGCTGCATAATTAAAATTAGCAAGGGAGATAAGCTAGTAAGACAAAAAGAATCTAAAAATAGATTACAAAAATAATGACTTAAAAACAACAGTAAACTATCATAACTAAATCATTTCAAAGTATTAAAATACATACAAATAAAAAGAATACAATAAAATGCATACAAATAAAAAGAATACAATATACATATGTTTACAAAAGTGGTTTAAATGCATGCTAATAAACAATACAAAATATACAGGTTGTTTAAGTCTATGATCTTATATGAATCCTAATACACTTATAGACTAGCTAAATATAGACAAAATGACTTAAAATAGACTAGCTAAATTCCTAACATAATACAGTATATCAGACTCTAGAAAGTTAAATGAAGGTAATTCTCATAACAAAGTGATGTAATCATGGTAATATTATGTAACATGCAGGAGTAAAGATTTGACTTTACAACAATACACTGGTTTTCGGGAAGAAAAAATTTATTACTTTAAGAAAAGTAATAAATTTTTCAAGACTAAGACTTAATTTAAAATATCATATGTTACTAATATTACAGAACATATATAACTATAATAATAATAAAGTCAAACATAATACAAAAGCTAATCTCAAAAAATGCTAAACATAAAAATAAAAACAAACAAAAACACATATTCACAAACATGTAAAGTCATAAAGCTAAACTTATCTTATCTAAGACTGAACAGTTTTAAGCATAAGATAACATAAAAATATATACATTATGTAAAACAATAGAATAAAGAAAGGATAAAAAACATGCTCAAGGGCCACATAAGGGAGCGACAATATTTAGTCTTCTCTTTTTCTTGTGGACTTCAGAGATCGCGTTTTAAATATAAGAGTCAATTTTCTCTCGCGTAATATGGGTACAAATATCATGTAATAATGTTCATTGCCCATCTTTAATTAATATTGAAAACGCGTTACTTATTATATATTGAAGTTCATCTCTTCACAATCAGTTGCGCGTTATAGTTGGATAATACAATTAAATGTTTATTGTATTGTTTAAGAAGTCGCGTTCAATTTCACTTTTAACACTTGAATCACTTTTTCGCGTATCGCTTGGTATTAAGATAATATCACCTCATATCTACTGTAAGCAATTGTTTCTTACAAATTTTCCAATAATTTCTCAACAAAAACTGAGTGATTGAGTTACGCTACCATGTTATAACATTCAACAAAGTTTACAAATTTAAATTAATGTTCATCATGATCTCACAAACAAGTTCTCAAAAACTTTACTATAAACCATTCTAATACTCATCATATGCAAACTTAAGTATCAACTCATCAACAAAACAAAGTCTCTCTCACAAAAACAATCATTTGATTCCTAGGATGCAATAGTAACAAAAAATATGACATCTTAAATATCATGTCCATATAGACCTTAAATTCTATGCAAACAAAATATCAGACACATAGCTCGGACCTATAGATATTAAACCTATAGCCTATAGATATTAGAACCTATAGAGAATACTCTAAAGTGAGTCTGGAATAAACTGACACCTATAGATATTGGAATCTATACACCAAATGCCTAGGATACACAACAGACACATATAGATATTATAATCTATACAAAACAATAGACTCCTGTAGAGGTTAGACTCTACCTGTAGAGGTTGGACTCTACGGAATGGCACCTGTAGAGATTAGACTCTACGCCAAACACACGGACGTTAACTTTAGGAAAGAACAAAGACATCTATAGAGATTGTACTCTATATTGATAGAGATTAACTCTAAAGAACAACACTGTGATATCCTTAATATAAATCCCGTAGAACTTAAATTCTATTCAACAATCTCTCAAAAATTTACTATGCAAACCTAGGAAACTATCCTTGAGCTCAAACAAATAACTTCACTTAATCAAAAAGTTAACAAATAATCTTACATACAATATACATCAACAAATTGTTACAAAAATATAATTCTCAAAATATTTTAGGTAAAAGCAACATGGTATGGTAGTGTAACTTATACTCATTAAAAATATTTAAGTCAGACTTGTGTGCCACAACATTAAATATAAAAAAAATGTTTAAATACTAGGTGATATTATGCCTAATAAACACAAAGTTTTCTTACAAAGTCGTCTAGTTTATCGAAAGGTCTCTCACATCATCGCGTAACATCTCGGCACGGTTTATCGTCTTTGGACATCTGGGTACATCTTGGACTGACATCTCGGCACGGTTTATTATCTCGGGACATCTGGGTACTTCGAGAACGGACATCTCGGCACGGTTTATCGTCTTGGGACATCCGGGTACTTCTAGGACGGACATCTTGACACGTTGTATCATCTCAGGACATCTAGGCACTTCTAGGACCGAGTTCGGTTTCTTCGTTAGTTTCTTTACTGTGCATTTGATGCACCTATGAATATGGTTTCGGACATCTTCATCCATCTTGTACCAATGGTATTGCGTTCTTAGATTCTTGGACATCTTGTTGACACCAAAGTGTTGACCTTTGAGTGTTGGGTTGTGGTGGTCTTTGACAATCTGGGATCTCAGTACCTTGGGTATTAGTAGTTGCATGTAGTGCTGTCGTTGAGATTTACATGACCAAGCTTTCCGGTATAGTAAGCCTTGTCTTTTTACTATGTCGTCAGGGTTCTGCCAATACAATCGGACTGCTGCACTTAGACTGGCAACTTTCTCTGGGTTTGGACATTCTCCTTCATCTTTCCACTTGTGTAGGTAGTACAGATCTGGATCTTGACGCTGTAGCTCTTCTAAGTCTTTGGAAGCGTATTGAGCGAGGTATGACGTTTTCTCATTCTCCTTGCCAGGTCCCACAGGTTTGCTTACGTATCTGTACTTCGATTTTCGTATCTTCTTCGTCCCTGTACTTGTGGCGTTGGTTACTCGAATGTGGAAGTCCTGCTTTGTCACGCGGTGGTTTACATTCTTGAAGTTTTCTTCAGTACTTTCTGGTATGAGTTTGGTAGTTATTGGTACTCTGATTGTAACCAATGGCGATTTCACTCTGTTTATCATGATTTGTATATCGTTCCTTGCGTGGCACACCCTCGAAGCGGAAGATTTCGTTTTAGGACTCTCATCTTTTGGTTGATGTGGTTGGTTCTGTATATATTCATCGTTGGCCATTTCATTTTGGTTTTCTCGCATATGTTTTACTGATTGGACTGACTCTTGGCCTGTAGACTCAGCCCTTTGTAGTTTAACGACTTTTTGGGGAACACTTCATCGCCATTGTTCTTGGTAGTCTGTGAATCGTCTTGGTTGTGTTCTTTGTCTGGACAATACGGTGATATATGTCCTTCTCTCTGGCAGTTGTAGCAGACAACTGAGTTTGACTGGTAGCCTTTCTTTGGTTTAAATCTTCTCTCTTCGTGGTTCTCATTGACAGTTTGTTGTTGTCTGAGTAGTGACCGCTTGAGATCTCGTCCAAATTGAGATAGTTGTTCTTCTGTGATGAACTTCTTGCCATTCAATCTGCGTAGTTCTGGGGATTCTTCGTCGTCGGTATTTCTACTTTCGTCTTCTTCAACATAAGATGTGGATACGTGTCTTATGTCGTTTCTCTTTCTAGTACTTTGCTTGCATGCTTGATGAAGGATCATCATGTCTACTGCTTCAGATATACTCTGGGGTGTTCTGATAGCTACTTCATAGGCCATCTGGGAATCTTGTAGGCCTCTCAGCATATGTTGGATTGCTATCTCATTATACGTTGATGTTCCCTCTATGTCTCTGTATGCTCTTGACATCAGGAGTTGTATTCTCGAAGCATACTCTTGAATGGACTCTTTGGAGGACTTCTGAGCATTCTCTAACTTAACTCGATGTGTTCTTGCCGGCGTTTTGTGACCAAAGCGTTCTTTCAGTGCAGCAATGAAGCGTGGAGTGTCTTCTCTAATGTTGGCGTTCAAGCTTGTTATGTAGGCTGCTGCGTCGTCTCTCATACTTAATACCAGGTTGTCTCTTTGTTTCTCTTCATCCCAGTGGTATTTACATGACAGGATCTCAAATTTCATCCAGAAGTTTTCCCATTCATGTGTCTTTCCATAGAAGTATGGCATAGACTGTCTTGGTTCGTTGGTACTTCTTGGGCCTCTGTCTGGCGAATCGTTTCTTCTCCACGGCTGCTGACGGATGTAAGCTTCTCTATATGTAGGCCTGGGAGAGGGGTTGTGTCTTCTATATTGATCTGGCAGAAACAGCTGTTGATGTCTGTATCTGGCGTAGCTGTCTTCTCGGTTGTTACTAGCATTTTCTTGGGTTCTTCGTTGCTGCTGTCTTAACTTGTTTTCTAGTTCTTGTACTCTTTGAAGCAACATGTCCATCTTGTTTTCAGTAGGTGGTTCACCTCTTATGGGTTGTTGTCTATTCCACGATGGGGGAGATAGCCTTGATCTCACATCATTGTTTTCTGGGTTGGTTGTCATATACCATGGCGTAGGAGGTTGCCTTGACCTAACCTCACTGTGGTCTGCGTTGATTGCCGTGTTCCATAGCGTAGGAAGTTGCCTTGACCTAACCTCATTGTGGTCTGCGTTGGTAGTCGTGTTACATAGCGTAGGAGGTTGCCTTGACATAACCTCATTGTGGTCTGCGTTGGTAGTCGTGTTCCATAGCGTAGGAGGTTGCCTTGACATAACCTCATTGTGGTCTGCGTTGATAGTCGTTGGAAGGACCTGTTGATTTACTTGTGTGAGCTGCTGTCTTGGTGTGGTGTTCAGCGATGAGTCTCGAGCCAGTATCTCTGTCATGTCTGCGCCGAATAGACTGTCGCTGACATGGGAGATGGAGTCATCGAAGTCTTGAAGCAAACTGGTAGCAGTTGGCAAGTTGGTTGTCTGGTAGTCTGGTGTGACGTAGGCCTCTTCTTCAGCAATGTCGTTGGTACTCATGGTGTGGCTTTTCTTTTTGTTCGCCCTAGCTGGTGTGTTGATAGCTGGTAGCTGTCTGGATCGCAGTTCCATTTAGGGTTTACGTGATCTTTACTGGCAATCTTTCTGGTTTGACGTTCTTCAGGTTCTTCTTTCTTATGAAGAATATGGTTGGAGCCAATACAGACGATTTCGAAGCAAGTTACGGACAATATCGGAGCAAATTACAGACGATATCGGAGCCCTTCGGACAATATTGGAGCCTTTCGGACAATTTGGATGCTATCGGACAAGACTGTTAAGTCTGACAATGTTCAAGAGAGTAGATATTCTTTCATTCAAAGAATATGTGTGAGCCAATCGGACAAGACTGTTAAGTCTGACAATGTTCAAGAGAGTAGATATTCTTTCGTTCAAAGAATATGTGTGGAAGCCAATCGGACAATCTGGAGCCAAACAGTCGCTAAAATAAATAATTATTAGTTGGGCCTGGATTGTCACGTCATAGACCTGTGGACTGGGGTTGTCACAGACCTCCGTGTATATATTGATTGATCTGTGGTAAACAAAAGTGTGATTAGTCGCCTATGGGTGGGCCTCTGGGGGTATTGGTCTTTATAAACACTTATTTAACTAACAGACTGATCCCTCTACGACATCGACTTTGATGTAGACTGCCTATCGCTAGTTTAGCTACACGAGCCGGTTTATGCCTCAAAGTTTTCAGATCTATTTTATACTTAGAAAGATATAAACACTTAAAAGAGATCAAATAGGCCTGGACCGAGAGAATAAGTACAGTTTGTTTAACTAACAGACTGATCCCTTTACGACATCGACTTTGGTGAAGACTGCCTATCGCTAGTTTAGCTACACGAGCCGGTTTATGTCGCAAAGTTTTCAGATCTATTTTATATTTAAAGTGACCGAAGTTGAACTTTCGAGTTAAAAATGCAAAAGTCCTAAAAGAACGGGGCTGTCCTCACTGACATCGACTTTGGTACAGACTGCCTAGCGCTAGTTTAGCTGCACGAGCCGGTTTATGTCTCAGACTTTTCCGTTTTACACTACAACTAATTTTTTTTTAGAGATCAAATCTTAATATTAAGTTCAAATAACTCGAAAATTCAGCGCAGTCGAATGATAGACAAGAAAGTCAAGAATAGACTATGTCTAGGCAGTTCACACTTTCTATACCTTAGTTGAGTTTCCCTTAATAGTAAAATTAATTAAAGAAAACAAAAATTTACTTAATAGTGATTTCCTATTCTGGTAATGAAAAGCTATCACTAGTAAAATTCTGCAGTAACTTTACTAGATCACGATGTAGAAAAATTTACTAATAAAACTAAAAATCCTATCTTGTTAAATAGCAAAAAATGCAAAATTTCTGTCCTACTAAGTTAAAAACTAACCCGATTCTGACACCATTGTTGTGGAACGTACTTTTGTGCCGCCTTTTGTGCGGTTACGTAATGTTCTATAGTTTATTTAGTAGAACTGCGTACATAAAACGCTTGATTTACAGTCAGAGTTGCTGACTCGTCAGGATGACACCACTCTGTTTAATAAAACAGAGAAAATATAACAAAAATGTATTTAAGTTCAAATACCAACCAAATTTTTAATAGTTCTAAGTATTTTACAAAGTTCCAAAAACAGTTTAAATGTAACTAAGTTCTTAAATAATTTCTAAAGTAAACAAGTTTAAAATACTAAGATCTAATCTAACTAAGCAAAATATTTGTCGAATCTATCTTATTGAATAAATAACCTAAAACAATGTTACTAAGATTCTGTACTTAAATTACCTAATTATAGTAAATCTAAGAAAATAATAGAGTCCTAAAATACTCAAAAATCTAACAGTTTTAATCCTAATTAATTAGATAAAAATATTAACAATAATTTACTAAATTATTAATGAAATAATTTACTTAAATCTCCAAGTTAAATGCCAAAAATAAAGTATTAATTACTGTTAATTAATTAATTAAATAAATAAGATTATACCCTGGAGAAGTTTCTTTAGATGTTGTCAGTTCAGCTGCTACTTACAGAATGACCAGGCTCTGTGAAATTTCCACACGCAATTTCTCTACTAGATGGCAGCACTAGTCTAGAGCCTTCTGATTGGTCAATTACAAAATAAAGGGATCATGTGACTAATTAGCTAAAAATAGACATTACTAATAAGATCTAAAAATAGAACATGATAAGCCCCTGGCTGCATAATTAAAATTAGCAAGGGAGATAAGCTAGTAAGACAAAAAGAATCTAAAAATAGATTACAAAAATAATGACTTAAAAACAACAGTAAACTATCATAACTAAATCATTTCAAAGTATTAAAATACATACAAATAAAAAGAATACAATAAAATGCATACAAATAAAAAGAATACAATATACATATGTTTACAAAAGTGGTTTAAATGCATGCTAATAAACAATACAAAATATACAGGTTGTTTAAGTCTATGATCTTATATGAATCCTAATACACTTATAGACTAGCTAAATATAGACAAAATGACTTAAAATAGACTAGCTAAATTCCTAACATAATACAGTATATCAGACTCTAGAAAGTTAAATGAAGGTAATTCTCATAACAAAGTGATGTAATCATGGTAATATTATGTAACATGCAGGAGTAAAGATTTGACTTTACAACACTTGTAATAAAGCTACTTTATGTCCTGAAGATGCTTTATATAAGTTACTGTATTGTTCTAGTGAAGGCAAATGCTTTGCAAGGAGGCTGTTCTTGGACATTGGGATGCTTATTGCTGTAACAAGGGACATCCTTATTTTAGGGCTTCTGGTCATGTAACTGCCCATTGGGAACTGCTTGCAAGGAAGCTACCCGTAGTCATGAAGATACTCATTGCAAAAGTAAGGGAATTGCCAATATGGTCAGGGGTTGTAATGTATCTGTTCATGGCAGCCATGCAGATGCTTATTGTCCCAAATTGTATGGTGAATGTACCGGTACTATCCTTTGTCATGCTTCTACAATTGGTCAAGACACATTTCAGTGTTATGATATTGCTTTTGAAGTGCATGAAGCCACACAGATTATGATCTGTATCATGATAGACACTCATTGAAACAATAGGAAATTCTGACTATAATATGGTGTGTATTGGAAAGCCCCAGGGTCAATGATAATTGTAATGGCTGAGTGTCCTGTGAAGTGTGCTTGTGTAGGGTTTGTTTAGGATGTTGGTCCTCCACATTTAATAGGAGCCTGCTGTGATGATGACTGGTTTGTGCTGTTATGTTACACTGTTAGTTCTTCAGCAATTTCCTTGTTGTCATGAAATAGTATTTCTCGCCTTGAGAGCCTATGTATTTTAAGCATGTCCTATCTTCATTGTCAATCTTACTTTGCAAGTAAATTGGCTTGATGGCCTAGGCTTCTGTATTGTGTACTCTGGAATAAAATGGCAGAGCTCGAAACCATTTTAGTTTCTGCATGTTTAGTTCGTAATTTTAGTTTTGCCAAAAACTGTCAAAACGTAATTGAGGAAGTACTTAGGGTGCTGACATTGTATTTGTATCTAAATGTATTTCAGTGCATGTTGTTAAGTGGTTTTTTTTGGCAGATTTGACCCTGTGACCTATATTCAGTGTCTGTAGATATTGTATTGCAGTGACTGATCAGTTTTATCAAATTTATTGTCGGCGAGATTAAAAAAGAAATTTTGGTAGATTTGAATGTGTTTAAATGCTTTAAGAGTTTTAATTGCAGTAAATTGTAGACCATATAATTTGCATTTAAAGGATTTAGCAATATATTTAGAACTTAGACAATTTATCAGTAACTATCCTTAAGTTCTGTGTTCTATCTTTGAAGATCAACTGATTTTTTTTGCGCTTTTCTTTAAGTATTTTTATTGTATGAGCTCCCTTGGAAAGAAATAATGAGATTTGTTCTCTTATGTATGGCTTTATTGGAGACAAGGGCACTGTTTTACTAACAATGCGTAAATGTCGCGTATATCTACGCATAGATATCTACCTTACGCAAACTTGTAAGTGTGTTTTACTAAACGATCGCAAGTACTCGCATACATTTACGCAAAAAATATTGAAGATTGAACATAATTCGGGACACAATATAACCAATATAACAAATATAACGGGTACCAGAATGAATAAATATGCGTCAAGATTTGATGATTAATCACGCCTAAAACAACAAGTGACGGTCAAAAACAACAAATGACGGTCTAAAATAACATGCGACGGTCAAAAATCATCAGTGCGTGTTAAAAACTCTTCACTTACGTTCATATTTGCCATTTAGGGTTGCCCAGCCTTGGCGTAGAAATAAGCTAAAACTTACGACAGAATGTGAACTAAAATATCTTTGTAAAACGCATTTACGCAAATATTATCGACGTACGCAATATTTTAGGAAATCTTAGGTTTACGCTAGCGTAAATGCTTTGATAAAACAGTGCCCAGTTGAATAATCGCACGAAACCTTTGCTCTGTCATGCTAACGTATAGGGATATTAAGTTTGAGCCCAAATTTTGTGGCAATGTTTTTCAATCAGATCACATTCAGTTACATTAGGCCAGGGTCATTTAAGGTGGATTCAATCATTGACCTCAGTCATCCCTTGTTATTGCAGATTTCATTACTAAGTTGCCATTTTTCACAGCAGGGTCTGGCTACTTGAGTGATGACAATAGTTTAATGAAAACAAATAAAGCAGGCTTCAGTGAAATTTAGCTTCAACTTTTCAACTTTCAAATCCAGTTGCACTAACTCCAGTAATTGCGTGATTTAAGTATCAAATCTACTTGGTTAACAGCAATCTATGCTGGCTGACATCATCATGGTAATGTTGAGATTTGACTGGACATTGACTTACTGTAATGATATGTCGGATATTATGTTAGTTGATCACATCATGAAACACATTGTTAACTATCCCAACTCATGGAGTGTCAAAAAGGCAATGAACTTTTCAGTGGTATTTTGATACATTGTGGCTGGATTGCAGCAAGAGAGGTGTATCTAGGTGGTAGGTTGAAATTGTTTTGGGCAGTTTTTGCTTTCATTTTGGGGAAATTGTGGTATTTGGTTGATTTTGTTGAGAATAGAAACACACCAATGTTCATTAAACCAGACATAATAAACAGATAACAATGTCAAAACTCAAATATGCTTCTGTTGGCACAATGTTAGAATTCTTTTGTTTTGTTGTCCGACTCTTTGTAAGACAATGAATCTTAGAGTAATGACTGAAAGTTCATCATTTTAGACAATGCGTGTTGCGTATCTTTCGTTTGTACAGAGATCATGTGCTCGATCTTACTGTTTATGTACCTGTAGGATAGGGGAGGCAGTTGCCCACTTTTATAAGTGCAGTATTACGTCCCTTATGTACAAAGGTTGTGCTGTAAAGGGACAATTTTTAAGGTTCAGAAATCGGGGATCATTCTGAAACCGATTCTGAAACCTTGATATTGGTTCACTGTTTATGTTTGCTTGAAGAAACTACAAGTACCATATCTATATCCTGTGTGCAGTTATCAGTTTGTTTCAATGTTCCAAGGTTGAATGGACTTCAGGTAGACTTAACATTGAGGAACTGCTGATAAGAGAGTTAGTGTGAATAGATAGATAGTTTGGTATTACCTGGTCCAGCAGTTTATTATAGGTTAACGTTGAGATTAGAGCTAGCAGGTTATGTCCTAATTGGGCCCAATTAGCACTGTTAGTTGGTTAATTATCTACATGTATTCAGTGATAGGTGCATAAATGTGTAATTGGATACTCCCCCACCAAACTATCTGTGTGGAGGTGTGGACCCCCTGCTCCGTTAGATCAGATAATAAAATAGGTTTACACTGTACTTTAAGAACAATTTATTGAACTTTTAAAAACATATAAGAATATTGTTATGAAATCGGGGCAAAAAATATTCAAACACCTATAGTTATATTCCAACACTTATTAACTTATTCATTGAACAACATAAGTTTATGTAGCTATGGTAATTGTGGCTGTCAATGAGTTTATTTAATTGGATCAGCTACTTTTACAATGTTGATGGTACTGTGTGAACCTTTCACAAATTAGTTCAAAAGCATGGGGGAGGTCCTTCATAGCTGAAAGATCAATGAAAAACAGTGAGATAAAAACACAAACTTTTGCTAAATCTCCACTCATTCATAAAATTAAGGGTTTTTTGTATCTTTTTCGCACTTGTGCAAATATTTGAAAATTGATAAGTTTGCCCCAATTTCAAGTGTCATTGTGATAAAATCACAAACTTGTATTTTTTGTACCTTGCTATTTGCTTACTGTGCTGTTTTCTAACAAGGACTCAATTAATCAGGAAAGTCTCTACAATTCTATAAACTTGAAGGATCAAGTCTTATTAATGATTTGTGTATTTTTTACAAGGTTATCAGTAAATGGATATAAATTTATCAATGTGTTCATTTGTAAAACTGGCTGTTTTCACCCAATGAAGAAAACATTTGTCCATTTAATGTCCTCTTTATGTTGATTAATTGTCTTGGCTCTCATTAATTTCTGATATTTAGATTACTTTGGGTTCTTATATTGTCACTTTTGGTAAATCTGTAATTAGTATTATTTCAGTCTCACCTTCGTGTTCTCTGTTCTCGTTATATACAATGCTAAATGCTTTAAGTTTCTCCCCATATAGGAATTAATGCACATTTATCATACAAGAAAAGCATTGAAAGATTTGCTACCATAGAAAAGAATGTGACAAAATATCAAAAGGTTAAATCTTTTCCATTAATTAAAAAGTATTTGTTCAGAGGATTTCGGACTAATTAGTTTTACAGCATTGCGTAACTTTTAACAAAGTATGAAATGTGCACATAATTCGGAAGACCCTGTTCCTGCATAAGCATACTGTACATTTTGCAATTTTTGACAGGACATATCTCTTGTCAAAAAAGGACCAAAGTTACAGTTATTTCTACATGAAAGCTATAAAATTACCATAGTTTTTGAATCAGCAAATGTTTATGGGAGCTTCAATTGAAGAATAGGTTTCCTGCTTCTTGTCACGATGACTGCTTCTTAGTTGGCCATGCATTACTCTTAGGCACAGGTGGCAGTATCAGTGTTTGGAAAAAAAATGAAAAAATCCGTCACTGAGCTAATACACTACATGGACCGTATATATATCGATTCTATCTAACTCCATGTACATTATGAAGGTATAAAGCGTAGTATATGTATATGTCCAAAGATTGTGGAACATCGCATAGGCTTGGTTCCCAACAATAATTACGATACTGTGAGCGCAGCGGGTAACCAGTGCATAAATAAAATGACCTTGAGCGAAGTTAAATAACGAAAGTAACACTGTTTTGCTGTTTCGCAGTTATAAGATACAATTGAACGAGATTTTCGGTAAGAATGAATATCTTATAGTTTATTTGAATGCCTTGTATAGCGATTTTTCTTCAGCGCCCGTATTTTATGCTGAAACAACGAGATGCAATGTTCCACAATCTTTGGCATATAGACATAGAGTACGCTTTATACCTTGATAGTATACTATTAGCTCAGTGACGGAATTGTTTTTATATATTTTTTATTTTATTTGTTTTAATCGTTTGCGGACCAAACACTGATACTGCCACCTGTGCTCTTAGGCCCCTTGCTTGTTTGTCTCCTTAATGTTACCTTTATCTCAAGTTTTTGTAGCTGCTCCGTTTAATTTTTTCCAGGAATTTTACTCCAAACGTAACCAACCAACTCACACATGCACACAATAAAATCCAGAAAGAACTGCTCCTGTCAATTTTTTTGTTGTCCTGATCGCTACCTTATGTGTCTTGTTTTAATTTTTTAATGATTTTTTAGTGTGTTTTTTCTATCCGCTGCCAAATCTCTTATGATACTTTTACAATGATTTATTAACCATAGTTATATTTTATATTTTCAGCTAAGGATTGTATAATGGCAGATTGGGGTGAATGGTCTCAATGTTCTAATTCATGTGGTCGAGGACGAAAACACAGAAAACGTGAAATCGTACAGGAAAGAGCATTTGGTGGAGCTAGATGTCCCACAGCACGTAAATCTAAACAAGCTTGTTACGGAGAATATGGATGCCTTCAACAGAGTGTAGAATATCCTAGAGAAGAAATGGCCGGTAAGTAAATGGTCTGCTACTTTGTATATCATATATGAACTTGAAGGACTTTGGTGACATTTTGGAATGCGGTGCATGTGTAGAATCTTTTAAATAGTGTAGTATTGTATCTCCTTCCATCTAAGTACAATTTAAATCATCTCTTCCGCATATGGTCCTTCAATTATTTTGTCAGTTACAAGGTTAAAAATGTGACGCAATAGTATGTTAATTTTGAAACAATAGAATCAGGTGTGCTTCCAGCAGCGTGCTGGCAAGTGCTACCATGAAGACATCTTGCGGAATCGACCATGATGATGGACTCTAGAGGGAGAGAAAGAAGAAATTATATGCATTGATATGGGGCCTTCTGTTCTGAACATAGATTTGACCATAGATGTTCTTTAAATAGCCGTGATCTTACTTGAAAACGAGAGGATATGAAATGTGAATTTAAAATGCTTGCTTCTATCAATTTAAATACAAATATTTTGTTTTTAAATTCTTCTATCCTCACACATGGCCTGTATGTAAAGTACAAAGGGTCACTTAAACTACAGGATACTGCAGTAAGCATTGTGACTTAAAGACCCGAAAGGCCCTTATATTTGGTACCTGTGGTTCCGAAATAATTGTGTCTATGATTGGAGTTAAACGTCATGCTGTTTTATAGCTCCATAAATATTAATCGGCTAAATGTCAGTCAAGGAGATGCCTTTAAATTAAATACCCTTTAACAATAGCTGATTCGGCCATTGAATTCACCATGTCAATGTCCACATAGCATTATTTAGGGTGCCTGGAAGTCCTGACCGAAAATTTAATTTTTGATCACATGCAAAAAAAATTCTCCAGTGGTGTTTGAATAATTTATTTATCTCTTGTAAAATCCCATTTTTTTGTGAATTATTTATGTTTAGTCTGCTCCTAATTGCCATCTCCATTAGTTAAAGCCAATTATCTCAATCATGTCTGTCTCTCGTTGAAAGTTTTTTGCTCCAAGGCAAAAATCTTAATGGATCAAATTCATTTTTTGATTGCATTGTGTTTTATACTGCGGTTGTAACCTGCTTTGAATTAGCGTTTTAATGTCTTTATGACTTCACTGCAGTGTGTAAGAAGGAACGGTTCAATTGTTTCCACTTTCTAGCTGGAATCTAGCAGATCATGTATTCCGTTTGTTCCTGTTGTCTGCTGCTGTCGTCTGTTCACGTCGTCTGTTCATGTTGTCTGTTCCTGCTCTGCTTCAACAAGTAATCTGTCTTTCAAACATTGCCTGTAGCAGTTTTAACTTGTCTCTTACCATTAGTTAAAGCCTCAGTCTGCTCAGTATTAATTCAAAGTTAAAACTGTTAAAGCACTCACAAGACTTTTAGTGTTCTGTAATTACTAACAGTTGACAAGGTTTTAGTGTCATATTCTATTGCAATCTGTAGCCTAAGAAGCTTGTCTTTATAGTCGGAGTTAAATTAGCTATCGAGATTCAATTTTTTAACAAAATCCATACTGGGTGTCATTGCTAAACTACTGTATTCAACTAAGTTTTTATGAAGCTAAACACTAAAGTTTGTGTCCATTCATGATAATGTATATATGTTTATGCTTGTGTAATCCTAGAAACTTTACTGATATGCCCCTGTGGATAAGGATCAATTTGTACCAGCTGAGGTTTTGAACTTATTTATGATGTTCCATCATCTGTGAAAACGACTTTGTGTATCTAAATAAACATGAAGAGGATCTTAAGGTTACTGGGTCACATCAGTAATCAGTAATGCTTCTATAACGATGTCACCTAGTGATGATTCGACAGTATCTACATGATGTGCAGTTGAATGTATGAAATATTGCATGATTATGTAATCTTTTAGGGGGTCAAACATTTGAATACGGTTTGCATTTGTGAACATTTTTCAGAGAAACCTTGTGTCCGCAACTTAACGCCTTCATTCGAGTACCCTCCCGTTCAATTAAATATAGAAGTCATGGATTACCTCTAGTGGAATGCACTACATAGCGCTTTGCTTTATATAGGAAGCAGACACCTTTGCTTACTTAAGTATATAAATGATATTTCCGAACTTGGTACAAAATTCAGCAAATTCTGAATTTTAGATGATTGGTGTGCCTATAAAAAAATTACTAGCTATTTTGAAAATAACATAATTTGTAGATGTTTTATGTTTGCAATAATTCATGCTATAGTTGAATTATGCGGGACTTAAAACACTATTGAAGAAAAAAATGTTTATGACAGTTGTAGCTCTTCCTCTGAGATACATTGTATTCAAGTACTTTTTTTGTCCATATAAAGTACCCAGTAGATTAAGAAATTGGTCAGCCATGTCATACGTTGATAATGTAAATGTCTTTAAACGGTCCGTAAAGATTGTATAGAGCAATTTTCACTTGCCTTAGGATCATTGGTAACCGCAACCGCAAATGGTAGTATCATATAACGCTTTGCCTTTAATGTCTAAAGTTGTAAAACTACTGTCTTGACGGGCTTGACACACAGGTGAGGGATAAAATTGTTCGCTGGTATTAAAGTGGAAATGAAAGCCCGATTTCTGTCACTTAGAATTATAATATTTCGTTAAAAACTTGCCATAAACTTTGTGACAAAGAAATTTGCCATAAAAGTTGGTTATTCGTGTTTGAAGGTTGTGGATGTCAATGACTTCTTCTAAAAGTAGCGATATTAGTTTTGTCACAATTTGTTCTAACCAGAAATCTCAGGTCCTGAAGTTTAACACTGGCAGCTGAAAGCATTTACCCTTTTTGTCAAAATGGGTCACAAGTCATAAAGAAAACAAAAGGATATTAAAGAAGTGCAAAGGGCAACATAAAAACCAAAATATATTATAAAAGCGCAATTTTAGGGGTGACCTAAAAACCAAAAGGATAGTTTCAGGTTGTACGAGTTTGACTTTATTGCTGTTATTCATTTTAAGTCAGTGAGTCTCATCTGTAATATGTTGTCATCATGATAGATGGGTATCATTTACAGACAGGTTTTTAAAATTTCATACATGCAGGTTTGAAATTAAATACTGTCTTTAAACATGACTTTTAAATTATGCTTTTACCGTTGTTTTTTTTGGCGTAAAAAACTTGGTTTGCTGATGGCAGGATGTAGCAGGATGTTGGAGGTTTTATATGCTGTGCCTTCAAAATATTAATTACTGCAACAAGTTGGTAATTAAGGGAGAACAGAGAATTGTTACTTTTTATAAACTCTATTTAACCTGCCTTAAAAAGCCATTAATGCTATTTCGACTGGAAGTTTTTTGCGTAGCAGAGTATAGTTTTGTTCCCTTTCCCTGGTTAACAGCCCCTACCTCTATCCTCAATTACAGTAACAGTAACTATTTCTGCAATATCGGGATAGGAACTATGCAGACTTATGATTTGCTCTATGAAAATAGTCAGTAGACAAACCCTATTGTTAGTTATGCATTAAAGTATGGCTGCTTAATGCAGATGGTTGTTGTCTAAACATGCATTCAGTATAACAATGTCTAAGATAGGAAACTATTTCCCTGAATTCAATCAGCTGCAGTTGATAATGGTTGCTTTAAATTGCATATACTTAGGGTACTTACTGGCATTTCCTCTGCATGACCATGCTGGTAAGGCCTAACATCTCAACTCTCTGGTTTTGCTGATAGGTTAACCTGGCTTTTAGCCTATGCCCATCCAATGACTTACAACTAAAATGCAGATGAGCACTATCCGTGGTTCAACTTGATTGACTGTTATGGCCAGTCGGGCAATACCCTACAATGAACATCAGGTGATAATATCAATTTTTCTCCACATGTGGAGAAGTTGCTGGTTTCTTGTGGAAAGGTGACTGTAATATGGCCCTGGCTTAGACAAGGCAAAATGTTTAGGTGAATGAGCTGCCATATACATTACTGAAGTTGAACAATTGTCAAGCAACGGCATTACAACCCTAATAAACAAAACAATTAACTTTATTATTTTTATGACGAGTTTAGAGACTTGGCTGTCGTCAGGTTTTTATGACAAGTCGAGCTTATCTGTTCTTCATTACTATTTATGACAAGTCTGGCTTACAAAAACTCATACTGTGTGTTTTATTTTCTTTGCCGCGACCGTTCTGCAACATTATTTTGAAGTTTGCATGACAAGCAAATTTATGGACTTCTTTACTATGGTATGCGTCTTGCAAGCGTGACAGTGAATCCAATTTTATTCGTTACTCAAGAAGTGGATATTTCCACGGGTCTAAATGTAGCAAAGTTTTGGAATTTCAGATATTTGGCATGCATAAATATAAGCAAAATCATTAGTAAAGATCTATGTTTGTAAAAATTCAAGAAGATGAAGCACAAAAGCAAAAGGAGATTTATTTTGAACAATGATATTTTTGCAAATCTGCCAAATTTGCCAATATTCCATGTCGCTAACTGGAACACTTCTACAGTATGACAATTTACCCATTGGAAGTGTAATAAAATTATATTGTATACTATAATTAGAGGACTAATCTGTTCTTGCCGTGAGGATAATACGTATTTGATATAAATAACATTCCTGGCTACAGTAATTATCTTCTCCAAGTTGAGTTTTGCCCATATTTGGCTTGTGTTACCCTGTAACTGTGCAATAAAAGATTTTGATGTATACAAGTTATTAAAAAACACCCATAAATATTGTATGTAATATAAGCGTATCTTCGGATATCATAAAACGTTCACATAATCTTGTTAATAAATCATTCCATGTTCCACTCAGATGTAAACAGATTTAGATATTCATACATCTAGGTCTAACAGACGTTATGATAAGTGTTTAGTAGATTATAATTTTATGATGTATAGCTTGGCTATTTTTACCTGATCCTTACCTTTATGCAAGAATATACATTGTATTACAATCTTCTTGCTTTGAATATATCAATTTCCGCGATCAAATCGTGCAATATCGGTATTTAAAATTTGTGTTTGTAATACAATGTCATCTTGAGCCTCTCCGTGATACTCTCCGATTATGAAAACCCACAATCGGTGTTGTAAACGTAGGCAATATGTCGACTGTTAAATTATGCTAATAAGAAGGTCAGGCTTGTGTCAAATGAGCCAAGCTATATAACTTTATGATAATCTGATCCATGTTACTTGTGTAGGCGTGAATATGTTACGGACTGAGGGGTATATTTAAATTTGCACTTTTCTATCTATTTGTCAATATCACAGATATCAATGTCCTATTGACTATACATGTATATAGCTGGCTTATAAGACTGATACACATATTTAAAATCAACATCACAAGGCGCTTCTTTATCTTATGTAGCCTTTTGTCAGGAAAATCAAAAAGTGTCATGTTGGCCAAACTGAAGTTGAGGCAGCTTGTTTTGCCAGAAGTAAAGAGATAGTTTTTTTCATGTTTTCTCAAAATAATTATTTTGTACTTACAACCTTCTCATTGGTTAGTCAGTGATATAACTGACTGTCATCATGCAGGGATGATTAAATACTCAACATTTTTCACATGTTAAATATTCGGCCATTTTCCTATTTCAAAGTAGTGGTCAAGCCATTTTAGGATAATTTACTTGCCAATGATGAATACACTATTTGTGATACATCAAGTGGGTAGTTCAGTTCAAAACATCGCTGGCTAAAAAAATCGAAAGAAAGGGTCACAAGTACAAAATCAGTATTTTGAGAAAACAAGCAAAAATGTCTGAAAATAACTCTTTACTTATGGAAAAATAATCAACTTCTGTTTGGTCAACATGACAATTTCGATTTTCATGAAAAAAAGTGCCTTATGATGCTGAATTGAAATATGTATCAGCCTTCTCATTCTAAGCCAGCGATATATTTATTCAGAATGGAATGAAATATAATTAAAGAAATCAAATTAAAAAATGTTTAAATCATCATTTCTTCGAGGAATATAAAGCATATATCTATTGTTAAACTTCCTCTTTCGTAAAATTGAGTTAGACCTGGATTTGGTGCACTGCAGGACCTTTTATTCATAAGCTTGTATCATGATTTTACCTGCACAGTAAATTAAATTAAGGACTTGTTGTATGTTATGTTATGTATTAGCTGTAAAATTTATGTTTGTAAAAAGATTTTAATGCAAGCTTGCATTTTTTATGCTGAATCATCAAAAATCTGCACTTATTTGTTGTGTTATCAAGTGAATTGATTACTCATAAAAGCTGAATGGTGTGTATATACTCTTTCCTATCTGTATGTTAGTTTACTTCTGTATACTCTTCTACAGCAAAACCGAAAACAGCTGTTAGGAATTTTTACTCCGTTAGCAATGTGGGTTAGTTCTGTTTTTACCAGGAGTACTTGTTTAGAATATATACATGATCATATAGGAATGAATGCACGATTACTTGCTCCTGTGTATATACTGTATAATTACAAGCTATAAGTGCTTGGTGATTTATGAATGTAATTCACACAATACCTCCTCAGGCCGCATCCAATAATCAGAGGGCTGGATGTACTTGATATGTGCTTGGTAATTAATAAGCCATCAAACTGAAACACAGGTTAAGGAAATTGTTCACAGTTGAATCATAATTGTCTCAATTTCGATTTAAAACTGACTCACATTTCTCCTGAAGACTGATGTGGCTCACCTACTGAGTGCCTTTATTCAGTTACCTCCCGTTCAATTAAATATAGAAGGCATGGGTTACCTCCCGTGGAAAGCGCTTTGTAGTGCTTTGTTAGGCAACGAACACCTGATTAAAGGGAAACAACTCAACCTTTTCTGTATTTATGCTGAAATACTACTTTGTTGGGTCAAGTGAGACATTTCTTGGAAGTTTAAAAGGGAGAAATAAACTGCTATCAAGGGAAACAACTCGGCTATTATAGAGGGAGACAAATACCCATTATGGTGTTAAGAGAGACAACTCCATTGTGGGGTTAAATTCCAATCACATTGTTGATTTCAAGGGAAGACAACCCAGGTTGTATAAAGGGAGACTACTCTGTTGTGTTCAAGCTTTATTGGTGTCAAGTGAGATAATGCAAACATCTTGGCTTATACAAAAGGAGTCCAGCAAGATGACGTTACTGGGCAAACTACTGAGATAGTTTTTAGGGAGACAACTGTAATTTGCTGTTCAGGCAAACCACTCTGGTGGTGACAAGGGTTGAAAACTCTGTTAAATAAAGGTAGACAACTTAACTCTGTTCATGAGATACTCATTTGTTTACTCCATAGATTAACATAACACTGACACACAGATGTACGTACTTGAAATGTTTTTTGCTGCAATCAACATAATACTTGTTGACAATATAACTACCAGCATCCTCCATGGTGACAACAATGTGCATACAGTCTCTTTGTTCCTGCGGTACAAAACAAACCTCGGTGCAAAACATGGAACGTTATATTTATGCCTACTCATCAACAATTGGCATCCTTCTTCATGGGTGATGCACCGTCTGGTATTAAATGACACAGGAATTAACTTCAATCTGTCTGTAGCTGTGTTACACCTGTTCCGTCTGCTTGTAGTTGGAAGTTTTTGCAGCATGTGCATCAAGATCTTGGCTTTCGTTTTCTGATTAATGAGTAGATATGTTATGTTGTATTAATGTGTACTTCTGTAAGTAGGTTTTTTCTTGCTGCACAAGTTATTTGGTTAACTATGAGTGTGCATGGGAAGTTGGATCTGACATTAATTAGTTGTTGCAGCATGCTTGCTGTGAGGAAATCACAAATTTGATCCAACTTTTAAAACACCATAGTTTGAATTATGTGAACTGTCTGGCAAGGTGTTGCCCCCATCCCAAAATATACTTACTACTATAATGCAAGGATGAACAAATCCAACCTGCTGGTGGTGCCTTCCTTGATCAGGTTGTAGCAACTACGTTGAAGGTCACATGACTTCTGATCATGTTTCCTTATATTTTGCTAGTATATAATTTGCTATGCAGGATGCATACATTGTAACATTGATATATTATAGGTTACTCGACTGGAACCACCAAAGACCCAGGTAGTTTGACCTCCTCAGAAAAAAATATTGTATTATTTCAAATATACATCATACCATAATATAATAAATTAATGCTAATATAATATACAGAGTTTTGTTAGGGCCATTGTCTTCTTATTTTGCTTGTTAAAATATAAAACTTTTGATTCTATATAATATTTCTAATTTCGGTGTGGTACAAGGAAGGCAGCATTACAGATATGGGCTTAAGCAGTGATAATGTCCAAATATGGTTCTGAACAGCCTAAGTTTACTGTCAGTCTTGCCTAATAGAATTTATTCGTTGTGCCATACTTTGAGCCTTTGTGTCATGAAGTCAAGATGTTCCTTTCTTTCATTGGGTGTCATCAGTGATCATGTTATGAGTGTTAAGCCTTATGTTCAATTAGTTTTTGTGATTCTAGTATGATGCCTGGTATAAAGACAATGGCCTAGATATAATTCTGTATAATGCAAACACATAGGTTTTTAATACATTTATGTGAATAAGTCTGTGATAGATCAAAATCTGAAGCTTCTGTTGGTTTGCTTTGGGAAAACAAAACCACCAAACTGGAAACACATTATTTCAATTAAAGTGTCACACTTTTCGACTAGCTACTATTTTCGACTATGCATATAGTAATTTGTTTATGAACAACTTGTTATTCCTTAAGAAACTTGTTAAAAATTTATCAATGTCTTATTCAGATGAAACTTCTCCTTAAGATGATTAAAAGATTTGTGATTTGCATAACATAAACACTGTAATAATTCATGTTTTGTCTTAGACAACTCACCATGACATTAAAAAAACTTGAAGTTGTCTTGAACCATATTTTATATGCTGGTACCAGTATTTAGCCCACTCTAGTTTTGTAATTATTTATTAGATTATAACAGTTATGAATATGCACCAACATTTTACAGAGTGTTTTTTTTTTAATAAAAAATGCACAAAAACTGATAGTGTTCAGTGTACATATTGGCCTAACGAACGCACACTCATGTACCATGTTTTTATCCCTAAGTAAATAACAAGACATATACTTATCAGCACAATTGATTGTAAATATGCACTTAGTTATAAAAATTTTTATGTTAATGTATATACCGCTGGCTTGGAATGAGAGGTTGTAAGTACTAAGACTGATACATATTTACAATAAGCATCACAGGGTGCTAATAATGAGCCTTTTATCATGAAAATCAGAACTTGTCATGTTGACCAAACTGAAGGTGAAACTCATGCTTGTTTATCCGTAAGTAAAGAGTAAATTTCAGACAGTTGTTTCTTGTTTTCTCAAAATATCTGATTTTGTACTTACGACCTTCACATTCTAAGCCAGGGAATTATTCATGTAATGTTAGATTGTTAGTCATTATCAATTAGTATGTTTTAAATTCTGCTATAACGGTAATTGTTTGAAACAAAAGTGATGACTTTAACGTGGAGACCACAGTTGTCTAACTTTATAATCAGTATTGTCTTGCTATAATTATCTCCCTTTACTAGTGTTGTCTCTGTAACAATAACTATTATATTACATGTACTATTATTGTAATTATCTCCCTTTGTTCTTCTGTAAATCGTGATGTTTGAATTACCTGTTGAGGGGTCAGTGCAAAACTATGGTACATGCCTCTAAAATTGATGTAGTTACAATAGTTTTGCATTGACCTCTCGACATACTTTCATTATACATGTAATCACTGAACATTTACTCTGTAATATAAAGTACCTTTTCCTGTAATATTACTTACAAAAAGACTGGGAAAATTGACTCAATTTTATTACATCATCATATATTTTACATTTTACAAAATACTATATTATGGTTTCATTATTTACGCTACATTATGTCTTTACGCCTCATAATTTGGATGATTAAACATGTTAAGATGAGCACAAATAAAAAAAAATATAGTTCGTAAATTCTCAGATTTTCAAGATTTTCTGTGAAGTTGTCGTAACATAGATAATTGGAAACTTATATTTGCGGCACCTTTTTGAAAAATTTTCATTGAGTATTTTGATATTACTACAAATAATGGTTGGATGAATATATTAAATAAGACTTTTTAATCATTGAAATGTAGACAGTTGTATCAAGAACATTTTAATTAACTTCTTATAATTAACTTTATTAAAAAATGTCAAGAAATATAAACTATTATTTTATTTTCTGAATACTTTAATTTGAGAATTTTGTAAGAAAACTTATTTTGGCATTGGAAACAATGATGTCTATGGGGTTACCTGTTAAAATGGCTCTAAAATTGCTTATTTGTAAATTCTTTCATCTCCAATTATTTTTACCATACTTAATATAATTGTATTCATTTAGTTCAATCTTTATTAAATATTTATGCTCTTTAAATTTTGACTTGGATAAGCAATTATACTTCACATGCTTATCATGCCTTTAATTCCTTCATGCTTTTAATTTCTTCATAAGATTACAATATTATGTGACTTAAGATTACGTAATATCGATTCAAACCGTAATGTGTAAATTTAATGCATCTGTATGTTAACTAAATGTGAAAGGTTTGTAGTTTAAATCGTTAATTTTAAACAATTTCAGTTTGGGGGTACTATTATCGTTTAAATACATTTCTATTTAATGTGTATTTAAGACAGTATTGAATTCACCGGTATAAGTGACTGTTTAAATTGATTTGTTATACTATTTGCATTTAAATGTGTTGTAAGCTTTTTGTGATTCAACATTTCACCAGCCAGATTATATAAATATTGTTAAATTGTTAAATATTGTGACATATTAATCTGTTGAATTTGAAAGTTTGGAATGTGTTATTAAAGACTAGACATTTGACATTATAACGCTGTCAGTCAGTATGACATACAGACCAGCCTATGGTGATTGTATGCTATCAATATTTGACACAGATTTACATACACTTTCTAAGCTTTCATAGCTTTGATAATTCTTTAATCAGATTATAAATAGGTGCCGGCGGGTGGGGAGGAGGGAGGGGGTTAAGTCAGTTTTACACTAGCATGCCAAGATTTAAATGTTTTGAAGCCAGTCATACACTGCTATAGTACTTAATAATAGGACTGCATGCACTCAACAACTAATGCTCTAACTGTTCTATTTCTTCAAAGTTTTATATGACACTACGCAATATTTTGATAAGTCATGTTGAGCATTTGTCTAGAGATAGGGCACCTTCTTTTGGATCCAAATGAACCCAAGTTGGATCCCATCTATGCAACAGCCTAGTTTTCTCTGAGCAAGAAATTTCCATAAAGCATGCCTCCACTTCAACCTACCGGTCTATGTTTTAATGGCAAACCTGAGATAATTGAATGCTGATGTGTAATATGGCTGCCATGGGCTACTTGTGTCTCCTGATTTGCGTCCAAATAATCTGGTAGTATTTTCTGTCAATTAATGTTTAAAGGTCACAATTTATAACCCTGAGCTACGATTCTGCTTATTTATTGTTTTGAAATGCTTAATTAAGAATTATTTAATCAACTTCTTGTGTTTTGTTTTTGCGTGAACTTGACGTAGGATCAAATAATTTATCTGATGTCTTTGATATTTTTTTAAACAATATGTTCTATGTCAAGTATTATCTGCTAGGTCCGTTAGGTAAATTATGTTCATCTAGCTTTCACTGGGTAACTGAGTTAGCCGTAGACCCGCTATTCTTTTGAATAGGATAGTTCTCTCATTAGTGTTACTTATTGAATTGACAGTATTTGTTAAGTTGTGTAGTATTGTCTTTAATCTTTTGTTAAATTGGTAAACTACAATATATTTTAATATTTTCTACAAGCTTGCCAGGTATCTGACATGGGGGTGATCTTTTGGCTTAAACACCTGTAGAAGGTTACCTGGATAATTTAGTGGTTTATGTGCAAGATATGGCAAATATTAGATTACATTCCATTGACGGATTAATAAGCCATTGTTTGGTGTAATAATACTTGCCCTATGTTATAATATACAAGCACTTGTGGTATTATACAAGTCAAGTAGTCTAGGTGGCCTGGCCAGATGTATAATAGTTTCATAGTCTGTTTTGTTTGTTTATATGTAATTACGGTAAACAGTTTAACTTCAACTGTTCAAGTCTCCAAATTGTAGACGTCTGAGATTTTATTGTGTTTACATTTTGAAGACATGTAGGTGTTATAAGCAATTAATTTAAGACTCAATAAGATTTTGTTAATAAAAATCTGAGAGCCACCAGTTTGTCAGGACATGTCAGGCAACTCAAATAAATTGAACTTTTAAAAAATTGAAATCACTTGCGAAGTTATATTCACTAAATAACAGTAAATCTCTTCTTGAAAATGCATTTTCACCCCCCATCTGCTGTGATTGGTTAGCTTACATACATTCTGTACAATAATACCTTTGACATGACCATTGTTATGACAATGTAAGTTTTAAAAAAGGCTGTTTAGAAATATTCAAATGTTTTCTCAATGTTTCACACACCAATTTTTATATGGCACAACTGTGAAAAATTTGTTGACTATAAATACTTTCTATATTTAAGGGGACAAAAATGGCCCCTTTTACATAAAGTAGATCAGACACAGTCATGTACTATCAGCACCTATTGTGTATGTTTGTAATATTTAAGAAGCTTAAGAATATAATCCTTGATAAAAGTTGTCTGCATCTGTGATTTGACAATAGAACTTATCACTGCTGTGTTTCACACTCGCACATTCTTTGACTTCTCTCATATTTCTTGTAACTTGATACGGTTGTTAAAGTTTTGTGCTCCTTCATTTTATTAAAATTTGTTTCTACTTGGTGTTGTGACTTTATAGTGTTGAAATTATCACAATGGATTTTGGAAGGATAATTTTGACTTTTATTGGAATACTCACAATATGTGTTTCTATAGCAACCGCATTTGGTATTGTTTATTTATTTTGTTAATATAATAAAAAATGACAAAACAATCATCTGTGCTCATAAGGGGAGAAGATATTTGACAATTCACACTAGTTTTGACATTTAGCATCAGTCAATTTGATTCCTTTGGGCTTTTATGCTATACTTTATCTTATTTTGGCAACTTTGGCTCCTTTTTTGGATTCTGTCATTTGTCTGAACAAATTATGGATATATATAAGTAACGGCTATCAAGATCAAAAGTTACATTCATAATATCTTCTTCGAAAAAGTGAAAGTTCCTTGCAAGATGAAATTGCTTGGATGTAATTAAAATCATTCAGTACTGGTGTCCGTTGCCTAAGCAAAGTGCTACATAGTGCCTTCATTCAGTTACCTCCCGTTTGATTAAATATAGAAGACATGAATGACCTCCCGTGAAAAGCGCTACATATTGCTTTGCTTAGGCAACAGACACCTGGTACTATTTTGCTTTTATTGCACTATCTGTAGTCCTGAATTAAATTTATTGCATAAAAACTAAGACTTTAAGACCGATTATAAAACACAAAATGTTTACTACAATACAATTTTAAGTCAATCTCTCCATAACATTGTCTATCCACTTAGCACTAAATTCAAATTTAGTCCAAATTGAAACACAGAATTTACAATGATGGGAACAAAATTATTTGATCAAAAACCCATATATTTCTCTACTTTATTTCTTATTAAATTGGATCCAACATTTCCCATTTCCCCTGATCTGTGAGTACTGGCAGCTTGGGTCACATGATTAAAGTAGGTTGGATGGTAACCAGACTTCCTGTACAGATCAATGATTTTCATTTGTTTTCCAATTCTGTTTTTGGCTGAATATTTCGTGTTTGAATTTGGTGATATTGTGTTCATTAGTTTGATATTTCCAGCATTGTCTGTGTGAAGGGAATACCATGTCTGTATGAAATATGTCTTACCAATGCTATACTAATCTGGTGTTATGTCTCAAGGTTGTCATTTAAAAAAACTGGATACCTCTTAAACAAATTCTATTAGTGCAGCTATCATATAGTTGTCGTTTTTGTTGGTGCATATGGTCTTGAAATATTTTAAGTTCATAAGCATATTAGATGTGATCAACTGTGTGGCCATTGAGTGAAACCTTAAGGTCAGTTATCAATGTCAAGGTCATTTAATTGAATCCTAGGTCAGTTATCAGTGTCAAGGTCATTTAATTGAACCCAAGGTCAGTAAATAATGTCAAGATTCAATGTTAAAGTTATAATAGATGGTATTGGCATGATCCAATATGTCAGCAACATGGCAATTTGTAATGTTCTCTCTTTATTCATTGATTCTTCTTTCTTGAGTTGGAGAAATAAAATTGCACCTTTCATTGCTGGGTTAAATTTTGTAACATTATTAATTGTGTAAAGTCAACTTGCCTATGATAATAATTTAAATTACATTTTATATTTATATTTTATACAAAAGTGTTAAAAGAAATTTGCACTTTAAATCTTGATAGTGTTTTATCACAAATGCATCGTATTTTTGTTTCTTTTGATTAGTATATTTATTTAGTACAAATACATAGAACTCTCATTCATATGTAAAAACTGACTGATTTAAAAGAATAAAAGATTGCTTTATCCCCATAATACCAAACTTTAATTCAGTGTCAAGCATTCATCATTCATTCATTCAAAACAAATATTTGAAGTTTGAAACATTAATATAATATGCTGCAGTATCATAATTTCTTTGAGATTCAAATAATAGGCTTATACCATAAACATAAACTATTGCTTTGCTTCATGTATTAGTTGTAAATACCGTATCACACAGACAATCGGAAGCTACACAGAAATGACAGCAGGGCCCTTGCCCCACATGCAAGAGTTGGACATTGAACTAACACCCATATCCCAAAACAAAGGATATTTTTAATAAATACCAGAAATGTAACAATGGGTTTGAAACCTGCTATATGTGCAAACCATTTATGTATGCACGCCAGCTGACCATATGATGTTTTGTATATTTTCAGAGGTTGGATATATCTTGCCAGCAAATTATTCAGTATGGAGAGTGAGCAAGGATTACAGTCCTCAACATGATATTAGAAAGAATCTCTTCTTCAAAAACTTCCAAGATAATGTTATTCCAAGAAAACCAGTGTAAGTAGAAACGTTTAGGATAATTATGCGCACCACCCCCACCCCCACCCCCACCCCATCTTTCACAGATGAAGGGGTTTATAGCTTTGCACATATCAGTTGATATGTAGACCAAAATCATAAGGTTCCGTTTTAATCACTCAAAGCAGGAGCGCTTAGCTCTTACTGCTTACTAATAGGGTTTTAAAACTTTACATGGAGGTTGGCCAGTAAGAATAAATGACTCCTATTGATTTCGAGGTCATTGGGTCAAAGGTCAAGGTCACTTTGACATGTTAACATTTCAGACTGTTGTGCTGCCATGGTGGCATACATGTTTTACACACATCTCTTGTATTTAATGTTGGAATATCTCATATGTGTGTGTGGTGCTGTAATACTCAGTTATAATCATTATAACATATTATTTACCATAATGTAAGGACATTAGCTGTGTCTGTTAATAGCTTTGTGGAATTATTGTAACACATTATTACTTTTATTACCCTGTATAACATTATCAATTAAAGACTGCGATGTGATACTATACACGGAAGCTGACTGTAATTGATGGTTTCAATTAGAATTGCATTTAGACATTTTCAAATTTTCAATTGTCACATTTGAGAAATCAATTCTCCTTTGAAATAAAATGACATTGTATGTAATTATTTTTGATTTGTGAAAATGAAACAATGAGAAAAGTCATTTCAAGTGTTATGCTATTGTGAGGAAGTGATGTTTGACATAATATTGTAAGGAAGTGCAGTGTCTGTGTGCCATTGTGAGGAAGGGATGTTTTACATGGCATTGTGGGGAAGTGATGTCTGTGTGCCATTGTGAGGAAGGGATGTTTTTCATGGCATTGTGGGGAAGTGATGTCTGTGTGCCATTGTGAGGAAGGGATGTTTTACATGGCATTGTGGGGAAGTGATGTCTGTGTGCCATTGTGAGGAAGGGATGTTTTACATGGCATTGTGGGGAAGTGATGTCTGTGTGCCATTGTGAGGAAGGGATGTTTTTCATGGCATTGTGGGGAAGTGATGTCTGTGTGCCATTGTGAGGTAGTGATGTTTGACACAGCATTGTGATGAAGTGATGTCTGTGTGCCACTGTGAGGAAGTGATGTTTGACATGGCATTGTGGGGAAGTGATGTCTGTGTGCCATTGTGAGGAAGTGATGTTTGACACGGCATTGTGGGGAAGTGATGTCTGTGTGCCATTGTGAGGAAGTGATGTTTGACACAGCATTGTGGGGAAGTGATGTCTGTGTGCCATTGTGAGGAAGGGATGTTTTACATGGCATTGTGGGGAAGTGATGTCTGTGTGCCATTGTGAGGAAGGGATGTTTTACATGGCATTGTGGGGAAGTGATGTCTGTGTGCCATTGTGAGGAAGGGATGTTTTACATGGCATTGTGAGGAAGTGATGTTTGACATGGCATTGTGGGGAAGTGATGTCTGTGTGCCATTGTGAGGAAGGGATGTTTTTCATGGCATTGTGAGGAAGTGATGTTTGACATGGCATTGTGAGGTATTGATGTCTGTGTGCCATTGTGAGGAAGTGATGTTTGACATGGCATTGTGAGGGAGTGATGTTTGCCACAGTGTTGTGAGGAAGTGATGTTTGACATGACATTGTGAGGAAGTGATGTTTGACATGGCATTGTGAGGAAGTGATGTTTAATACGATGTTGTCGGGAAGTGATGTTTGACAGGATATTGCAAGGTTGAAGTGACATTTTGTAAGGAAGTGACATTTTGTAAGGAAGTGACATTTTGTGAGGTAATGATGTTTGGTGAGGAAGTGATGTGTTGCATTACAGTATGATGAAGTGAATCATTGCATGTGGGTTACACAGTGATGTGTTCATGAACTTCTGAAGAATGTCTGAATGAAATACTTTGTTAACTTAAGTGGTATGAATTTGTGAACGAATGTTGTTATACATAGCAAGGTTGTTTAATGGGAGATATATATAAACATGCATAAGTGTTTTTGAGTTGAGATGGCCAGTTGTCCCCCTAATAATTTGCTTGATAAGTGAAATGATGTTATGTGATGATGAACATAAGAGACTGGAGCGACATATAGTGGAAAAGCCAAAGCAATTTAAGCAAGGGGCAACTGTCCCCAGTAACCATTTCATCCCCAAACCAAAACCCTGTAATGATTGACCACCACTCTGACTTTGGTATGCTAATATATTGTTTTCTAGTAAATCTGGAAATATGACAGAGAAACTGATTGTTTTTTATGTGTGATAAACGTTCTGGTATAGATGTCATAGTATTTTTATGGAGTGATAAATGTTTATGGATATAAAGAAGCAGAATTTTATCAGAATGATAAACAATGGGAACGATAAGTCACGTAGATTACCCAGGATGCATTCTAGATAACAATAAATGTTTTATATATAATGGCTGACGTAATG
Source organism: Spisula subtruncata (assembly GCA_963678985.1). Taxonomy (NCBI): domain Eukaryota; kingdom Metazoa; phylum Mollusca; class Bivalvia; order Venerida; family Mactridae; genus Spisula; species Spisula subtruncata. The sequence goes on from OY787672.1 coordinate 3,618,072, forward strand.
CTTCCAAATAGAAGATGTTACATATATTACGTAATGATAATATCACGGGTTGATATTTATTGCAAACATATTTTTTATAGGTTTGCTATACTTACTGATGTAAAATAAAAATTGATTTATGGCATGGAAATGTTTATGCACATTATAACTCTAGATTTGTCTGGCGATGAAATGTACCTTGCACTTTTATTTCATATTTTAGTATTAAGGTTTATAATGATTTTATCATATTCACATTTTGTTTAATTGACTAGGGTATATTCTGCTTCGGAAAAATGTGTTTATTATTAACCTGTCTGCGATATTACGTAATAACAGACTGGAAACATGTGTTTAATCTGATCAATGTTCAAAAATATTTTAATTAGAGCATAATTTACGAGCATTTTTGTGCCAAGAACCTGTTTTTGTCTGCAAATATTTCATGTAATACGTTGTACAGTGGCACTAGTTATCTTAACTGAGGAAAATTTTTGCAATAGACGAAATAAATTCAATTGATTCTATTCAAGCGTTTTTACTTTCGGTCTGTCAGCCTTCATCATTTCAAGCGCATGGTTTACGAGAATTTGTGGATCTTATCTTGTCTTATGTTGGATAAATTTCAAATAATTTGAAATGAATGCTTTTACATCAAGTTGGCATTTCAAAAAAATTTCAGATTGCATTAAATTTGTGAAACTGCAGTAAAAATTGAAATTATGATTGGATGAGAAGATATTTTATGCTAATTAAATGTTCGATTTCAATTAAGATACCCTACTTAAATTACTGGTTACCCAGCATAGAAAATGAATTAAATCTGATAGTAGTAATTTCTAATTTTAATCATTTATTGATAATATTTATAATGACATTTTTACTGTAATAAAAAATGAAAATCAACTTTGATTAAATAGAACTATTTTTTACTGTTAATAAATAGGTTGAACTGAATGAACACTAAAACCTGCACAGTTGCAAATATCTAGTAATATTAAATAGTAATTTTTTCAACTGAACATTGATAAAATATTGGCTCATTTATATTTCAAAAGTTGGCTGTTTAATTTAGCCTGCCTTCAGTTAAAAGTACGGACTGAAGTGTATAACTTGCAGACAGTGCATAATGCATGTACATCGAGTACTTGAAATAATATCATATTCACATTCATCTAGATTTTCAAATTCTCTTGAAAATGTTATATGACCCAGATTTAATCCTTTAGTTCTCATCTTTTATTTATTTTGTCAAGTTTTATTTTGTATATTTTTGTGGCTCAATAAATACCTTACACATTTCTTAGTGCCACTTACAAGTACTTATAACACACTGAATAAACTTACTTATAATGATTTCAATCCTCTTAAGTGAAGTGTTTGAAGGCCAAATGAAAAATTATTGGTTGCCCCTTGTAGTGATTGTGCTTCTTAATATTGTGGTCGCAAATCACCTGGATGCCAGACATTGTGCATGTTTCTGTTGTTAACCCAATGTCTTACAGTCTAGGCGTCATGAAAAAGCTGCCCAAAGATACTCTAGAAGGCCCGCATTGACTCGTAGATGTCTGTGACCCACCTCTAGCCCAATGAGACACAAATTAAGAATATGCTGGATTTGTGAACCAGATATAAGCTGGATATGTTCTTTTGAGGCTGTGACACATTTCATAGCATAAATTGGACCGACTGTTCTTTGGGCTGCTACTTATGCAATGTGAAAACCTTGAGTACTGAAGGGTTTGACTAAATTTGCTATAAAAAGTTTAGTCTGGATATTTATTTCAAGTTTTATATACCCGCTCGCCATACTTTACGGTAAATCTAACATTATAATTTCTCTGTCTTTTTGGTTTATTTTGTTTAAATTTTTTACCACATTTTTATCATATTGAGCGTGATTGTGGTTTGAGGAGATACATTTGGTCTTCAGTGAAGTAATAAATTGAGAACAAAAAGTCGCACTGTGAAACCAGCAATCAAAGAAATAGAACAATATTTGGGCGTAAAAAACCACACATGAAGAATGTCGTACTGGTAAATGGGGTAAATGTCGCATTTCTGTAGGTGACTGGGTACAGGCTTTATATTGCAACAAACGATCGTCTTTGATCCTTAAAATACATGTTTAGATTGCTTATTCTGGTATCTTGATCGGTATTTGCCCAAGCGACTTTTTCAAAAGCAAAAAATGCACATTTTGTAAAAAAAAATGAATAAAGTTCAATTTCGATGAAAAAAAATGTTGATAAGGGTAACATCTTATGAAATTGGTATCTTGATAAAATATAAAGCGAAGCTACGTTTTTTTAAGCAAAAAATGCACATTTTTATTTGACCTAGTAAAAAAAGTTCTATTTTTATACAAAAAAATTGTCGCCGATGGTTACATTAAAGTTATGCAGTCTAATCGATCAATCATCTGCCTTCAACTGGTACATGGTTATACACTGTCATGGTGTTAACCGAATAAATGTTCCAATTTATATTCTTTTTGATCGTAAAATGAGTAATTATAAGCTTGTTATGATATTTATGATAAAAACTTCAGTGAAGTCTTAGTCTATGCAAGTATAATTATATAACCTGCTTTGTGAAGCATGCAAGTTTTTATGGAACACTTTGCACCCGTTTTGAGATTACTATTTGTGCATTTCCAACCTACTGTCAAATATTTTGTATGTTTTATTCATAACTACATAAAGGTGACTTTGATGTAATGTAATCTTATCGGTCTCTATGATTTATCATTTAGTTTTTGTCAATCAAGAAGTTGGTGTCACTGGATGATTTAAATGTGGATCACATGACATCAGGAGCTGTTGCCTAAGCAAAGCGCTAGGTAATGCTTTCCAGGGGAGGTGGCCATAGCTCCTATATTTAATTGGATGGGAGGGAGCTGAATGAAAGCATGTGGTAGTGCTTTGCTTAGGCAACGGAACCAGGATCTTCCACCACTGTGAGGTTGTAGGTGGCTCCTGAGGCATTGGATGCAAACATGTGACAAATTAGACATAGTCTGATCCTCACAGTGACTCTCAGACAGTAATGTATACATTTCTGTAGCTTCCAAAAGGTGTTGCTCTACCTAAAGGTTGTACTGTACTGATCACGGATCAGAATGGCACCATATCATTTTGTATTATCCAACTCAGGTACTTTATATTATATACATGATTTACCTTCTTGTACCTGCTGAATCTGTCTGTTTTAAACAGAGATAATTAGAACAATGTGTTGGTACAATTAGTGAAAGCACTGCCACCAATAAAGGTTGATTTCCTGTTTGGGTATGATGTTGATTATCTCCTCTCTTAATTAACTATTAACCTGCCTAATCATTACAGGCTATAATCCATCATCCTGGCTTATACTTAATCTACTACATGTACATAGAGACTGCGAGGTCTGAAGGAAAACTGCTGTATCTATGTACTGTAAAATCATTTAATTCCCATGGGACGAAATTTCGTGATTTTGGTAAAAAACACATGTCGATGGGACGTTAATTAATGGATTTTGCATTTCTGGAAATAAATACTATTGTCAAAATTATTGTTTGGTGGGTTTGATTTCGTGGTAAAAGGTGAACAATGAAATCCTCGAAATTTAGACCCGATGAAAATTCATGATTTTACAGTATATGAGCTGGAATGGTTGTAGTGTTGTTTTGCTCTGTAAGAATAGCATGATCATGATTCATGGGTATGGGAGACTGAATAAACACCTTGCAATGTCAGTTGCTCTTCCAACTCTTCCATATTTTGAGCAGACAAGTTGATTGAATGTCTGACAACAAAAGAAGCCCAATTGAATGAAACAATGACTTTGATCTAATTTGAAAATTCTTCTAGTCGCATTAGAAAGTAAGAAAACTGATTTACTACACTTCTTAAATCACTAAATGTCCGAATGAGTCATTGAGCTGGAAGTTATGATGTCAATGAACTGTATAAAACACATTAATCAGGTCAGCTATTTGATATTATACATTATCATTATTTTCTCCATAATGTAACTTCATTATATTAATGGATTTCTAATGTTAATCAAATTGCATTATGGTATAACACCATTTTATGAAGGATGCGTTACTTTTACTGACTAAAATTTATACATTATTTTTCTGATAATAAATTAAGTGAAATATCAACTATTCAGGGTGTATTGTTATATTAAATAGCTATAGATATTTGTAAAAATTATTTTGCACCAATCTGGTGTTTGGTGACTTTTGTAATTCAAAAATTACTTCTTTATGATAGAGCTTTGATATTTGAGTACATGTGACAAACAATCAAGTGCTGTGGTCACATCACCAATGAAATACACCAAAAGATCAGAAAGATACACCAAAGGTGAAAATCATGAAAAAAACTTTAATCTTAATTATTAATGCTTTTCTGGCTGTAATATCAAAAACATGACAATGACAAGAATATGCAGCACTGTTCGAGCAAAGTGTTTACAACAATTTTTCATATGCAGTTGTTATTTTTTGAGTCATGAAGGAGTTTGGGTCATTGAGGTTCAAGAAACGTAGTTGAAATAATCATTAAGCACAATATGATCTCAAGTTTGTTGAATTCTGATATAGTGTGAAATGTTGTTAAATCTGATGGAGTAAAAAGTTATTCAGTGGCTCTCACATTTCAGTATCCCCTATCACAGCATACTGCCTTATTCAACCCAACAATGCGATATTAAGTGTTCAGCTGAACGTTCCATCTATTGAATAGCACATTTTTTTCATACTTTGATCAGCTTGATTAAAATTACTCATAATATACTTTTTACAATTAATTAATTTCAATGTGACGTCATATCAGGGTCTTTAGAAGGTAACTTTGTGTGTCTTTCGTTTTATCAAAGTACCTGGTATGCCATTCTACGGTTGTCAAGGAAGCTGGTCAAATTGAAGCTTATTTGACTTATCAAAACACCTTTAGTGTTAAGGATTTAAACAATGACGTGTTTATTGGACATTCTATTACTGCCCAGATATTCCAGTGTGTTAGAAACTTTGGATTGTTTGTCATAGTAGAAAGTAAATGTTAGGGTTTCTATTTAAATACATTTGTTAATGTCATCTCTGACTGTCTATAAACAATAAGATAAAAACTTGTTTTTTCCCCCTGGGTTGAAATTGTATGGCATACCAAAGGTTGGTACATGAGTCAGATACATGCTTGTTACATGTTTGGGATTCATTTTTGGCTGACTTAAAGCACTACAGGCTATTTTAACTTATTACTACAGCAGGTGTCAAGACTTTGTGCTGTGTGGAGGCTGTAAAAAGTCACCTGGTATTTCACTTCAGTGTAGTTATCATTCATAATTACCTCCCTTTATTGCTAATTATGCACAAAATTCACATTCTGCATTGTGTCATTCATTGCAGAGTGAGTATGTAGGTTTGCGGGACGCGTCCATTATTGGGGATGTGGATGGTTGTGTGGGTGGCTAGGCATCTGGGTTGCTGTCATTGTTTGGCTTTGGATTGTCTGTGCACTACAGTTTTCAAAACGACTATGTTTCAGTTGTTGCATCATATTGTCACCAGGTTTAAGTAACATTGTTTTCCCAGACACCCGGGGCTTGGTTGTCCTTATATGCTACTGACCAAGGTTTCTGTGCTGATCATGTTCATAGCAACTTAACAACTTTAAAGAAGTGCATAATTAAATGGAAGAGAATTATATGTTGTGATTTTTTAACATGGTCTGAAGGAAAGATTGAGTAATCTGGATTTTTTTAGCCATTTAACTTTATGTAAGGGCAATAAAAACACCCAACATATTTTTAAGTTACAAATCTATCTTATTTAAAATTTGACAGTCGTTTTATCATAGTATCCTACAACATGTAGATTGTTAAAATGTTTGTATAAAAACTAACACATAAATGTTAGAAGTTCAGCTAATTAAGTTGATAACATAGTTTGTGGTTCAATTAAAGTATGGATAATATAAGGCCAATTTAATGTACTATGGTTGTAGTTAAATTAATGCCTTCATTATAAATCCCCTACCCTAAATCATTTTTGGCATTTTGCTGGAATTTGACATGGACCCTCAATTTAACCAAGCAAAAAGTAGAATAAACAGCTTATATGGCTCTTCCTCGAAATCTTATTTTTGCTGAATGTTTCTAGAACCACAGCATTAGTTGGCCTTATATGATTCTTTAAGATGAGTTTCTGGTAGCCTGTGTTGGCTGAGGATGATCAAACAAGAGTGGTTGCTCAATGTAACCATTGTATGGTTCAACTATACCAGTCATTGTTATACTACATATGTTAAAGCATTTTTGATGTATATTAAACATTATAGTAATTGTTTTTTCATGCGTTTTTTGTGGCTATGAAATATGTTTATATGTTTATTATACAAGCGGAGGAGGAGGCTGCTTGGTCAGATTGTTGCATGATGTCAGACGCAGTTATATTACATTCATTATTATGCCATAATAATATTATTACAGTATCTTGGCAACTACTTTCAATGTATGCCTATGATGATTGTTTGATGTTATATGTGGTTACGAGGATTGAATCATCATATACACAAGCTACTTCCTCTTGTTTGATTTCCAACTTGTTACAATTGTTACCTTCTTTTTGAAGAGTCACAATCTCAGGTTTGGGAGGCATCTATTTTACCTTTTGGTATGACTTTAAATATTGGAAGCAAAAGTACCTATTGATACTTCTGGTAATGGTTACAATAATGTCTTCTTGGGGGACTATCATAATACTATGCGATGTGTACGACTTCTTGCGATAACCAGATGTTGACGCATTTATACAATTTGTGCACTCAGCAATTAACTCTTTGCAACCGCCTGACCCCAATTTTTTTATAATAAATGTATAAATTTCTTTTAAAATTTAAACAAATTGGGTAATCTTGTTTCAATTTCAAGCAGCTTGAATTGAAAGCTGTTTCGTCTCATCTTACAGTTAAGAGATCATGTGACTGTTAAGAGATCATGTGACCTCATGTCTGTCTGCTGCAAAGGGTGATTTAAAGTTTTTGAAATTTTTGTATCAAATGGGTGTCAAGTGTTATGTTGTACATCATTATATTTATGTTACTTTAATACTACTTTTATTGGGGAAGCATTGTAGTTAATTTGAAGCCATTATATAGGTTTTAAATTGTATCTCTTAATTATAATAAATTGTGACCCGTTGATTGTCTGGGCCTTATTGTGCTGTTAACTTTTTGAATTTTTTGTATGTTTTAATTATGTTTGATAATTAATAGGTTTCATATTTATAGTGCAGTTTGTGAGTCACAGATTCTCTTCCAAATGTCGGTGACAAATATTACATTTGGTTATTTTCAAACCACCTAGGTGAATGTGTTCTCTTTGACAAGTTGAGGTAACAGGGTCCATGTATCAACTTTCCTTGCCAATACATCTAGATGAAAGGCTTGCCAGTCCAGACTGCTGAATCTGCATTATGAGTTACTTGCCCTTGGATTATAGAATTTAATGTTTTCCTTAATGTACCACTATCATTACTTAGTTGTAAACAATACTCATTAAGAACTGATTCCTCATAATAACAACTTTTGTTTGTCTAATCTAACATTTAACATGAATTAGTTTGTACAATCATAGTAAGATTGTAGATTACCTCCCCTTATTAGATTAAAGTAAGATAAATGAAATGTCCCTTTATTAATTCTCATCCATGTCATCTAACCAAAACATATAGAGTCAAAGATGTATCACGTGACAAATGAATGTCTTGTTGTGTTGCGTGGATGTGCTAAGCTATCAGTCATGCAAGTGGGTAGATGTTGAGATAGACTACCATCACACCATGCCTGTCATAGGATGTACCCTACTGTCATCTTGTATTTTCTACATCCATTAATCACCATGTCAACATTATGGTCTTCGTTTCCAACATCCCCAGTAGTTAACAAAGATGACATTATATCCTGTGGTGTCTGGTTGCTATGGGGAGAGCCAGACTTTGTGCTGACCTATAATTAGTTTACTATTAAAATCTAATTGACCTAAAATGCTGGGCTGTAATTTTTGTATCAGGTGTTCATCAGGAGACTCAGACATTTTATTAAGTGAAATTGTTTGATTTATACAGTAAACGGTAAATGTCTCTTTCTGTTTGTAACCCAGTGTAATAACCTTGGTCTGTGTTGGGGAATTGACTAGACAGCTTAAATATTCAATTACTAGTATAAAGTAAAAAAGATCAGATTGAAATTGAATGATATTCCTTCTAAATTTTGTTGTTTTCTCTCATTTGATTTTAGTAGCTTTGATATTTTCAGTGTCCAACAATGAAATAACTGTAATAACTGTGAGACTATGAAAATGATGAATGAATGGATGGATTCAGTTCATTTTTTGCATAGCATCAGGGATAATAAAAGTTTAGCGTTGCTTTAATTCACTTATTAAGCACCCAAGAGTTACAGCCCTTTATGGATTTTCAACAGATTCCAACCAATTAAATTGTTAGAAAACACAAATTAGTTGGACTTGCCTGTATATTTTATTGATAACATACTGAAGATATCTAACATTATTGATATTCATTTACATTATTCATACAAAATTTGAAAGTTGAAAAGTTAAGTTCTTTAGCTCTTATTACTTTAGATTATGTATGACTGGTTGAACATCAATACCAATAACATGTAGTTAGCGTTAAGTGGCAGTGTGTCAAATTTAATATCTTTGAAATCTGAAAGTCTCTAAATTTTCATATTAAATGCACCCGGAGATTCTAAATTGCTCGTTTGACCTTAAGGTCTACAATGATTGCATAATGAGTATAAAAACTACCTGTGATTTGATATAACAGGTACTTAATATGACAGTTATCCTAAAAAGCATTTAATGAAGCACAATTATTGTCTATATCAGATAGTGGTGATCATTCAGAGATGACAGTCTGTACAGCCTGTTCAAAGTTAAATGATAACGGTTATAAACATTGGCTCGACTTTCAGGTAAAATACTAGTGTGTTTATCTAGGTTTAACTGTGTATACCTGAGTTAACGGTAATCCCCACTATTTTTTCGAATAGGATAGGTCCCTCATTAGTATTACTTATTGAATCGACAGTACTTGAAGATTGCTGTTGCTGTTAATATACTGCGTATCGGTAAATGGCTCGGTTAGCTATCAATAAAGTACCGGGTAAACTTAATGATGAAATATGTTGATAATGATGAATTAATTGGGTAATAATATAAAAACATATTTATGTAAATTATAACATATTGTGAGTCATAGTACTAAATACCTTTCTACGTCTGATGTGTAATTTGACATTCTTTGTGTAAAAATATGGTTAAGTACTGAACTGGATAATGAGTTTGAATACCACATGCTGATAAATTTTATTGTCAGTTTCCTGAAATGTCCATTCATTTGATTCAGTGGTCTACTGCTGCCATTTTATGTTATTTTGTACTTACAGATTATCATAAAAGTTCTGATAAATTGGTCATTGTGATTTAAAATATACTGTCGATTCAATAAGTTATACTTACGAGGGAACTGTCCGATTCAAACGAATAATGGGGACTACCAGTACTGTTAACTCAGGTTTACCCAGTCAAACCTAGATAAACATAGTTTTCCGGATTGATGAGCTAATGTTTACAACTGATATCATTTAACTTTGAACAGACTGTACATGGTACTTTACATGATCCGACTTAGTTCTGTCTCAGTTTAATTAAGAACTGTCTAAAAGTCTTTCATTCCTTTGTGACTTCCAGGGCATGCCGTCCCTATTTATAATGATGTTTACTTGTTTAAATGAAGTCTTTGGTGGTTATACATTTTATCTTATCCATTTTTAAAAATCTTAAACTAATTTATAGCAAACTATTTTCCTCTTGATAAGCATCACTCACTGCATATTTATCAATGATAAAATATGGTAATCAATCATAAAACTTGCTTGTGCAGTATGGAATTTGGTAAAGACATTTTATATATTATAGTTATATACAGTGAGTATGTGGCTAAAAAGGTATGAGGAAATCGAACAGGGAAGGCAGCACTCTACCAGCCTAGCACAGAAATCAGTAACACCACAACACAACTTTATTGAGCAATGCCCTCATATAAGCCAAAGAAATGTTTAAAAGTCCAAGTCCTCGCCGCAAACATGCAGGATAAAGTCAAGTCTCTGATTTTAATGGCAAGGGTTTATACTAAGTCTTGATCAATTAGTTTCTGATTAACTCACATAGCAGCTGATGCACTAAGTTCCTTATAAATGTTTCTTTGTGCCACAACCTGAGTGTGCCTGGGATCAGAGGAAAGTCCAATCCTAGAAAACCGGCAAATATTGAGTAAAACCCAATCCTAGAAAATCTACAAGTACCCAGTTAAGCCCTATCCTGACAAAACCTGAAAGTACCCAGTGTATATACTATACTGTTTCCTTGTTTAACATCATAGGAGAGTCTGATGGTATAAAAGTGTTGCCGTCTATGATTCATACACCCAATTTATGTTTATATTTAATAAGTAAATACAAAATGTAGGTTGCTTTATTGTGTATGGAAGTGCGTGATTGATAGGGTGTTAAAATGTGGTTACCCAGTTTTTGTTTGTGGTTTACCTTTCAATAAATTTGGTCTTACACTTGGGTTTGTGGTTTGATCTTAATTAGAGTTTGTGGTTTGTTGTTACCATGTTTGAGGTTTCATTGATTTATTTTATCTGCTGTTTTGAATCCTGTGTTCGATTAAGAGGTCATTGGGTAGTAAATTAGGTTTGGTTTTTATGTTGCCGATAAATTTGAGGTTGATTGATTTAAATGTTGTCAATCTGAACATCCTGAGACTGCAAATGTGACCGACCTACAGCTGCATTAAATATACCACTGGTACTCTGGTACTCTCTGATTTACATCAATATTATTACTTACCTTTGGTATTATAATAAATATTTATTTGTTGACAAAGCCCAAATTTGCGGTTCCTTACTATAAATGATTTATAGTTACTTTCTGCGATGTTGTTTTGGACCTGATGACTAATCAAGCTATATAATATAATAAATGATATTAACCACATTTTTCAACACTCATGGCGTCACACCTGGTTGGCAGTCACAATGTTATACACCTCTTGGCAGTCAGAGTGTTGCTGCCTAATAGTTGATGAGAAATGTGTTACTGACTGACTTGATCATCAATTAGTTAACCTAATTGGCCAGGTACTTGTTGCCAATATTGCTTATATAATACACATGGCGACTTAAAAGGAAGCACTCGCAGTGATTGGGGATGTTCATGGCATGATATGATGCTTTAGAATACTAAATTTTTGTAAATACGGACATGTCACTGCCATGGCTACAGAATGACTTTAATCTATCTTGAAGACAAAACAAATTAAATTTGCTTGTATCATATGACAATCTGTAAAATTTGCAATGAATTATTAAAGTTGGAGGTATTATACTAGTGGCAAGCTTTCAATGTACTTGATTAACTTGATAGTTGTATAACTAATGGCCATGCATTGGGAAAAGAGTTTGCAATAACTTTTGTTGAGTCAATGAGTAACATACAACAACTTGAGGTTCTGACTTACATAAAGGTCATATGTGGTCATTGCTGGACATTTATTATTATAGTCCCCTGCCATTTTATTGAGTGTAAGCATTCATTTCACTTGCATCCCCAATGGCCGTTCTGTCTGTTCTGACCTTCACTGATTGTTGGGTGAATTTTTAGTACGAAAAGTTGTTTTTGTCATTGGATACCCACACATTTACAGCATGCTGTTCTGTGAATGCATATACAGTTTATATACTGATTTAGTGTTGACATTTCACTTCAGTTTCACAGCTAGACATCGGATACAAACACCATACCTGGGAATACTGCAACTTAAAGACAGTAGTGCTCTCTGTTCTGTTTTCTTTCAACAAGTTTTAGTATCTAAAATGGATTGTTTTGTCAAAATTGTTTGGGTTTGAATTACTAGTACTTAACATTATTGTCATACAAGATGCTCCTTGTAAAGGTTTTGAAAGAGAAATGCACGACAACATTTCAAGGCTAAAGTAAAGCAAAGTTAATTAAAGATAGGTTCATGGTGTAACTCTGGATGCACTCGATCACACGATGATGTCTCCAAATGTTCCTAAACATGTGTCCTTCAGAAATATCCTCTTGCAAAAGTTTGTGAGGAGGTAATGCAAATTAAACATACATTTGGACATCAAGTAAGGCATTCAAATGTTTTGCTGAAATATTACTTACAACGCCCATCAGGAATTTAAGAGAGAACTAACTGCTAGACTCAGACTAGCTTACGGCTGTGAGAGAGTTTGATTGTGGGAAATAGGTACTTGGCTAGGCAGCATCCTTACAACACCATTCTCTTTCCCAAATTAAAAACAACCTTAATTTGCTAATCATTTTGTTGGTCATTGCTTGAGAACCATTGAAAACCCATCCAGTATTTTTAAGTTTTCTAAGTGCATGAATGACCAAGAATGTTGGATGATTTAATGATTCAGCTTCTGTCATAGTATTGGTATTGTCTAATGTATCCGCTAGGCTCGATAGTGGTCAGTCTTTGGTATAGGGCACTTATCATGCTGTGGTTGTGTGGAGTTCAGAGCACTAAATATGATGCTGTGGTCAGTATTTGATACATTGGTCAATGCTGTGCTTGTGTAAGGTACAGGGCACTTATGATGAATTGGTCATGCAGTTCATTTGGTATGGTCTATAATGCTTTACGGAAGGTTGGACAAATAATGTTGTGGTCAGAGTGAGCCTTATATATTGTCTTAATTATGTTTTGGTGTGTGGTTTGGATGGATAAGTATGTGGTTATGATATTTGAATATGTCTAATGCAGTCTATGACCAGTGGTCACCTAAGGTTGGACCAATTATGTTGTGGTCAGCCTTATACATTGTCTTATGTTCTGGTGTGTGGTTTGGACAGATCAGTATGTGGTTATGATCTTTGATAGTGTCTAATTCATTGTATGACCAGTGGTCATCTATGGTTGGACAAAATGATTATGACTTGTGGTCTCGGTCTTTGATGTTTTGCTTATAAGGGGATGGATTAAGTTATGTGGTTATAATCCTTCTAATTAATAATCTGATGCACTGGATATAACAATTATTATGTTGTTTTACCCAAACATTTGTACACCACTCATTTATCTTACTGGTTGACCACTGATATAAAGAAATATCTTCCAGTGTTGTAAACACATTGTTAGCCACCATAGTTGTGCCTATAATGTGGTTCAAATCACCTCATTTCATTTGATCCCCTGATTATGTTAGACCATAGATCTTGGTAGCTAGCCAATCAGCATGAAGAATTTTTTTTGGAAAAACCTCATTTAGAACACTTTGGATAGTATAAAAAACCTTATACCACCATGACTAATAATTAATGACTGGTTTCTAGGTGTTTTTCTTTTTCCTTCTTGTGTCTTCTTTGTCTGCTTCAATACTTTCTAGTGTTTCTTCATCACTCTTCACTGTACACCTGCTTTGTGCCGTTAACTAGGTTACTCTTACATGATGGTATATGTACTTCAAGTATGGTCTCTAGGGCATTGTCAAAGTAAAGTACAGCATTATTCAACATTGCATCAAAGATATCTTTGTCATAAAAACAGCCTCTACTCAATGTTAATTGAGGAGTTGTTCATTCGAAAGTCATACCAATTTCTCAACTGAAGAAAGATAAGAAAATAATGTAACTTTCAAAATAAAAAACAACATGTCAAAAAAAGTTAAAAATTTATATTCCTGTTTGTCTTCTATATAAACTAATTAAAATTGGTCAAACCAAGAATTATACTTTCACAACTTTATGTTTATCACTTCACTATAAAAAAGGTACATGAAATCTTTGATAAATGTTATAATGTCATATTTGAAAAAAAACAATTGGATGTACATTGTATATCGTTTGCTCATTTCATAAAAGATGATTAATATGGTTTATTGATATTTCCTATAAATTTATCACCTCATTTATTCTTGAATTAATTGTTGTTGTTAAAGATTTCAGGTGGCTTCTTAAGTGTTTGGTTTTAGTTAGGTAAATTTGTTCCAATATTACTGTGGGTTAGAGGTTTCTGAACTTCAAGTTCTAAATTGTTTCTCTGTAATACCATAATTCAATTCATAGTATTTGTAGTTTTTGAAAGGTAAGCATTAAGACCCCTAAGATTACCGGTAAGCTGTTTAACCTCTATTCTATCTAACAAGCAATTGAACTCATTAGGAAGAAAAGCAACAGAAGTAAAAGTGGATTGGTGTGTTTATTTGTATACATACACTGTAAGTAAGTTTTCACTTTGTTGCCTTACAACAATAGAAACACTTTACAAGTACTCGCTGGCCTACTGTGTCACTGATGTTGGTCATACTTACACATACTTACATTGATAGTTAGGCCACCGGCTTTGAACGAAGTGGCAAGTCCATAATTGAGGAGCTGTCCTGTTGTGAATTAGGTCTTCTATGTAAAAAGGTACTCGTTCAATTGGAAAATGAATTTAATGACAGGGAAATGATAGTGGTAAAACTCTCGCAAGATGTGAAAATTGTTACTTTCAGTTGAATTGACAACTCAAATGGTAGGGCTTAATGATAGGTGTATGGGGGTCAGAGTCATTATGGCTTGTTGATTTGGTGACAGAGGGCAACCTGTCTGATAGGCACCCTGGTATCTGTCACCGGGCTTCATTGATGAATTAAATCTGCCTTATCAAGTCTTGGTGTTCTGTATTAAGACTTAGATTATTTTGGGTCTAAATAGAAGATTCTTTTTAAGTGCCCAGACATTGCAACCAAAATTGTTGGCCTGTCAGATATGTTTGCTCCTCGGCAAAACCACTGTGGTGACACTGCAGAATCAATTCAGAGCTGATGGGTTCACAATTGGAACCTGAATGCTCTGATTAAACAAGCTTAATTTATTCTGCAATGTAGAAAACAGTCTTCATCTAGCCTCTGATCAATTAAGACCTTGATATATTCTGATCCAGCTGGCCCTTGTCACCTTGGTCCATCACAAAGTTTGGTGACATTTGATGGTCAGAAAGCTTATAAGTCAGAGATTTAATACTGTTAGAGTTATACCACCTTGAAGATGATAGCCATGTTGATATATCTCCTACCTTACGGTACCTGATCTGACGAGCTGCTCACTGAGTGGTACTTTTAATATGACTTGTAATTGATTTTATTCAATTAAAGGATCAGGGATGATATGTCAGGGTCGTAAATTAAATTTTCAGTGTATGACCATATATAGTAATATTGTTATCAATTTGATGGCTATTCTAGACATGTGTGAAGGTACGCAGGTCAAGTGTTAAATTCCCTCGTTCATTTCCCCTTCACTCTAGCTCTGTTTAACCGAAAATTGAACTTAACTGACTCTGGGCGTCTTTCATTTCTGATGACTGTCCATTTATCAAGATGTAGTTATCTACTAATGAAATCTTTTCACTCAAACGATAAATTCAACAATTTTCAGCGCTCGAAAAAGGCTATCCGTTGTCCATTTGAATAGAATAGAAAATATACGCTTGTATCGTTTTTGTTTAGAATAGCAATTTAAATTCTTTTGTCAACAGGCCTTGAATTCCAGAATTTAGCATTTTGACATGAAAAGTTTATTTACTTGACAGGTGGAATACTTACTTTTAATCTATCGTTTTTTGTGAAATACTAATAGTGGTCAATTTTAATAGTTTCAATTTAGGGGAGAATTTGTTATTTTTTATCTGACGTATGATCTTTGTCTTGCTTTTAAACATTTAATTCAATCAAATATAAAGTATGTATAAAGAACATTGAACAGTTTTAGCAATACTATTGATACCCATTATACAATTAGTTTCATGAACGTTTGGTAATTATTAGAAGCTGGTCTAATTTATTGAATGATTGTGGTTTTTTTGCTGAAATAAAATAATCTTTAATGTTGAGCCTTATGCCTAGGTCTCACTGTACATTTTTGCCTCGGCGATGTACTTAATAAATGGGCCTCAGAAGACATCACGAAACGGTTCCTCGATAGAGAGTTTGTGAAATATCTGTTCCTGATGCCTCCCGAAGCTAATGTATTTAAATAGGAGTTCATTGTTGAGGTAAGAAATGTTCAGTGGGACATAGGCTTTAATTTTCAGGATTCAAACATTCAGCCATCTGAGCCATGGTGTCATGGTGTTACAGTGTCGTTAAAACCCCCAGTCTTACAATACCATCACCACAGTACATGAAATGTATATGTTTTCACATAAATTTTCACATGATGGTGTTCATAAATTAATAATTATGTATATATGATTGCACATTAACTGACACATTATGGCCATATATGTACATTATACAATGCTTTCATGATTTACGGACCTCGATCATATGTTCTGATATATTTAATAATTACCCATTTACCCAGTATGTAGAACTGGCATTTTGTTATTAGTTTCTTTTGATTTTTGTATGAATAGCCTTTTCATTTGATTTGGTTTGAACAGCCAACCTTTAAGTTAGTTTATTTTACTAGACTATGCTGTTGGATTGTAACAATAGGTAGACATAGACTGCTCATGTAGTTACTTACATAGAAAGCAAATGCTTTATAAAAATGAAATAATGACAATGTTTACTGCTGTCAGCTTGTCAGGGTATCATACTGATTGTAAAATGATTGTGTGTCTTTTACCTACCTCAATGAACGAATGTACAAATTCACTTTCTATTTTTTTTTTGGTCTATAACTGCATCAGTATTCATCTTATCAACCAATTAAGCAACCACCTTGTGAACCATCCAAGTGAATGTCCTTGGATTTGATAAAAAAGTAATTTCCTTTCTAACTCTCTTGAATAAACTAGAAAAATCATTTATGTATATACGGACAAATAAATATTTATTGTTGGTAAAACTGAGTCAAATCTCAGCTTGAGGTTTTTGTTTTAAAGATCAGACAGTTATTAGTGTAATGATCTTCAAGTATTAGCTTGGGTGTTTAATTTTATTATGTTTTTGTAGATCATTGCAAGATAAGTATGGTAAAAAATACATTGAGCTGCATTGAGTGTTATAATTATATGCAACACTGATGTAGCAGCTAGCTATCTACAAAACTACAGTTGTTGGATTGGGAAAAAGCCTTTTAGCTTAACATTTTTATAATTCCATCTTTGAGCAACTTGTATATCCTCCCTTTGAGCAACTTGTCTGTCGTACTTTGACAACCAACTTGTCAGTCCCTCCTTTTGGCAAATTGTCTGTCCTCCGTTCGGAAAATTGTCTGTCCTCCTTTTGGCAAATTTCTGTCCTCAGTTCGGAAAATTGTCTGTCCTCCTTTTATCAAATTGTCTGTCCTCAGTTTGGAAAATTGTCTGTCCTCCTTTTGGCAAATTGTCTGTCCTCCGTTCCGAAAATTGTCTGTCCTCCTTTTGGCAAATTGTCTGGCCTCCGTTTGGAAAATTGTCTGTCCTCCTTTTATCAAATTGTCTGTCCTCAGTTTGGAAAATTGTCTGTCCTCCTTTTGGCAAATTGTCTGTCCTCCGTTCGGAAAATTGTCTGTCCTCCTTTTGGCAAATTGTCTGGCCTCCGTTTGGAAAATTGTCTGTCCTCCTTTTGGCAAATTATATGTCCTCCGTTTGGAAAATTATCTGTCCTCCGTTTGGCCTCTTGTCTGTCCTCATTTGACCCACTTGTCCCACTCTGCCATCCTGAAATTCCCTTCTTTTAGCAAATTATATATTAATGTTTAATGTGTTACAAATGGAAATCGGAACCTTGTTGAACAAATGTTCTATGGCTTTGTGGTTTTATGCTTTCGTCCTATGTTACAAAAGTTAATTTATATGTATTTGACACATTAGTACACTACAGGTCATAATCTTATTGCATAATGTGATAAAGGTTGGCCACTGAATACATTTATTACTTACCTAAATCTTTGATCTATTTAGACATTGACATCAGTTATGTTGTTATCCTAACATGCTTAAAGTCCCAAGTGAAGTTGTAAAACACTAGGGATGATGGTCCAAGTCATAATAAACACACATATCACTTGGCTTTTGTTATAGTATAAAACGATTTAGTCTTTACACTAACAGGTTAATGGGTTGTTACGCTAAGGTTATGGCATTAATGTTACTGTTTTACTTATTACGTCAGTCTAAGTTATTGCGCGGCTTCTGTGAGAATTTTTGTATTGTTGCCAGGTTTTGGTAAGGCATGAAGCTAGCTTTTGTTCATGTTGTTACAGATTTCTGCAGCTGTCATGTAATAAAATCTTAGTATTGATACTTAATGCTGCATTAAATGTAATGTATGTGCTATTGTTCTTGCTGGATGTAGGGTTGCTCTCTCATACTGGGTTCAAACATCACTCAGTACAGTGTTGTGTTGTTTTTTCTGTATTCATTACCTCAACACCTGGATTGGTATATTCTATTAATGCCAGTGTTGGCATACATACTGATTGATATGTACCATTGATACATTGAATGATCTTATCTTATTGTTTTTACTGTACTTTGTTTCTGGTTTGTGAGTGCTTTAGGTCCAACTGTGTGTGTTTATATTGTTACATATCATGTAGGCCAAAGGGAAACGGGTTTAAATGAATATTTAATAAAGAAGAACACTGAATAACTCTCTTTTTAGCAATAGAAACAGGCTATAATGCAAGCTTAGGTTCCTGTGGATGGTGCTTATACATGTTTAGAACAATTTTGGCTCCACTATTCGAATAATATGGGAGTTATTGCAGTCACCCGAGTGTTAAAATTTACATACCACCTCCAATATTTTCATATATATATTAACATATTGGTTGAAACTTGGCACACTTGTTCAGCATCATGACCCCAACCTTTGCCCAAGAGGAGGTAACTCTGTCCAGCATAAATTTTGCCCCTTTTTGACTTAGAAAATGGAAATAAATTTAACACTATCAAAGGATGTGACTGAGAATAGTGGAACTTGCTGTCCGATGACAGCTCTTGTTGTATGACCCATCCGTTGGTTTGAACTAGAAACATACAAGAACTTGAAGAAGTGTGGTTTGATTTTGAAGCAATGTTTCTGTTTGGTAGTTCCTTTACTTATGTGTTAAGATCTTTCTTGCCTATTGTCTGCAAATGAAACATTCACAAAGGAAATAATTCCTTTTCTTTTGAATGATTCTTTTCTGATGTAAATACCTTTGGAATAGTGCTTAAAAAGTAAAACATGTAAGTTTGTTTTGAAATGATTTATTACGTCATAAATAGCAGATGTACAATTGTATTAATTTCATTGATGTAAAAGAGTAATGTAGGCCAACTAAGCATTAAACAAATTTTATTTCTCACTAGCAACTTTGGAATGAATGCAGAAACGGTCTAGAAAAGCAGGGTTAAAAGAAGCCATGTAGTGTTTGTCTTTAACAGTTCAATTAATCATTGAAGGTTTGCAGTTAGACCTTTAGAACAGGGTCAGTAATATAACCTGGTATGTACCAAGACCGAATGAGACAACAAATTTATTTTTATCCATTGAACTATAATGGTGTATCATACATGAGTGTGCAATTATAAATGTTATCTTATTATAAATTGCCACCATAGTTGTTATAAATGTACCAAAATGGTGTCCATTTAATGGCTCATAAAATGTCTACCTGGTTGTTAACAAATGAGGTACATCCTTTGATATATCCTTTGATACCTTCCATTTTGATTCATTTACCTGTGAAAATGATTTTCCAGTCTGTTAATCAGGTTATATCATGTTTTATGATATTTCTGTTAATTATGGTGTATCATTGTATTTATATGACACTGTGTCTGTTCCATGATGATAAGCTATATATGCATGAATAGTTGGATGAACTTATATAATTATATATATTCTCCTATAGAAGCTTAAATCCAGTAGGGTTTTGTCATATTTTAATACTTTGGCAGAAAAGACTGTTACAAACCAAGCACATGTGGTTAAAATGGTTTTCAAAGCTTGTGGTCATTTTCCTCTCTCCAGCTGGCATATTACAATTATGTATCATGAGTGTCTCCTGTCCAGCGCAAACACACATTTACATATGTCTGCATAAAATTGCAATTTATGTTGCAAAGCTCTCCATTTTTCTATTGGCCTTTTAACAAAGCTGCACTTTCACTTAGTTTTGAATTTAGCGTACATGTTTCTTTAATGTTCTGTGCCTAGTGTTTGTTAGCTGATTTTTGCTGATATTTTATCAATGACACTAACAGCTAGCAACCAATAGGGTAATCTATCATGAGGTTTTTGTGCTGAGAGAAAACAGTTTTTTTTTGTGAAGTTAGATTTACATGACATAATTTTGTAAACATGGCAAAACAGTCAAGAACATGAAGCCTCATTTGATATGTAATAGTTTTTACAGATAACTTTTTTGCTTGTGGATTCAAGGTCATTGCAAAAGTACAGTAGCTCTGTATCTAGGCTACGTAGAGATACTTGGGTTTGTGTTTCATTCTCGGTTCATTGACCCTCACAGTGATGTTGTACTTTATTCAGAAAGCACCACCCAGAAACTGGCTTATATAGTACCACCTGGTCTTACAGTTATTGTACCACCTAGATTATTGTTATTTGCATTGAATAATACATGATACCAGCTGACTAAAAGTGTAAAAAAATGCATAATTATCCCATAATTTCATACAATTTGTGTGACCTTTGAAAACTTACGTGTTCTTTGCCAATAGCTTTGATACGGAAAAAGCAGATAGGCTTATTTTTGTGTTTCTATGTGCCCTTTTTTCACAGCTGTTTCTATTGATTGTTGCCTTCCCTGGTTGATTTGTTGCTATCTTTTTTGCAATTGCTCAAGGTTTTAAATACTAATAATATCTCAGTAATTTGCTAATCACAATGAGTACCTTTCTGCCCGAGAAATGCTATTGCCTTGCTCATCTTGAATTTGATTTATAAGTTTTTATGCCCCCGGAACCGATGGTTCGGGGGCATATTAAAATCGCACCGTCCGTCCGTCAGTCCGTCCGTCCGTCCGTCAGTCCGTCCGTCCGTCCGTCCGGATTCGTTTCCGCTCAATAATTCAAGCAGTGTTTATCCGATCTTCACCAAACTTCATGAAAATGTGTAAGGCCATGAGATCTAGGTCAACTTCGATAAACAGTCAAATTGACCTAGCCGCTTCAGAGTTACGGCCCTTGACACATAGAAAAATGGCGTTTTTTTTGGTTTCCGCTCAATAACTCAAGCATTTGTCATTGGATCTTCACCAAACCTCATGAAAATGTGTAAGGCCATGAGATCTAGGTCAAGTTCGATAACCAGTCAAATTGACGTAGCCACTTTAGAGTTACGGCCCTTGACACATAGAAAAATGGCTTTTTTTTGGTTTCCGCTCAATAACTCAAGCATTTGTCATCGGATCTTCACCAAACCTCATGAAAATGTGTAAGGCTACGAGATCTAGGTCAAGTTCGATAACCAGTCAAATTGACGTAGCCACTTTAGAGTTACGGCCCTTGACACATAGAAAAATGGCGTTTTTTTTTGGTTTCCGCTCAATAACTCAAGCATTTGTCATTGGATCTTCACCAAACCTCATGAAAATGTGTAAGGCTACGAGATCTAGGTCAAGTTCGATAACCAGTCAAATTGACCTAGCCGTTTTAGAGTTACGGCCCTTGACACATAGAAAAATGGCGTTTTTTTTGGTTTCCGCTCAATAACTTAAGCATTTGTCATTGGATCTTCACCAAACCTCATGAAAATGTGTAAGGCTACGAGATCTAGGTCAAGTTCGATAACCAGTCAAATTGACGTAGCCACTTTAGAGTTACGGCCCTTGACACATAGAAAAATGGCGTTTTTTTTGGTTTCCGCTCAATAACTCAAGCATTTGTCATCGGATCTTCACCAAACCTCATGAAAATGTGTAAGGCTACGAGATTTAGGTCAAGTTCGATAACCAGTCAAATTGACCTAGCCGTTTTAGAGTTACGGCCTTTGACACATAGAAAAATGGCGTTTTTTTTGGTTTCCGCTCAATAACTTAAGCATTTGTCATTGGATCTTCACCAAACCTCATGAAAATGTGAAAGGCTATGAGATCTAGGTCAGGTTTGATAACCAGTCAAATTGACGTAGCCACTTTAGAGTTACGGCCCTTGACACGTAGGAAAATGGCGTTTTTTTTTGGTTTCCGCTCAATAACTCAAGCATTTATCATCTGATCTTCACCAAACCTTTTGAAACATGAAAAGGTGTACGGCCATAAGATCTAGGTCATGTTAGATAACAAGATTTCAAATTGACCTACACGCTTAAGAGTTATGGCCCTTTACACAAAGAAAAATATGTCAATATCACATTTGCCCAATATATTATGACACATCTGTGACGGTGCTGATATCTTAACGTTACGTTACTATCAAAGCATGCACGGGGGCATGTGTCGTCCTATGGAGACAGCTCTTGTTTTAATTTGAACTTTCAATTTTCATTATGATTTTCTTCACAAAAAACCCACTTAGACATATAGACAGTTATGTTTATAATGTGAATATAGTTGATGACATTGTGTTATGTGTCAAACATGAAAGGTCATTTGATATCATTATGATGTAAAACACATCAGAAGAAAGTAGACGTTATATAAATACATACTGTCCATTGCTCTTCTTCTATAACATTAAGTACCATTTAGTGTCACTCGTTTGATACTAAATACTCCACTATAAAATATAAGCTTTATACTATGACCTAATCTAAAAGATATCTAAGAAGGAGCCAAAGACATTTAATTCATCCAAAAGACATTTTATTTAACCTTAAGACATTTTATTCAGACCTAACATATTTAATTGGACAAAATTGCTAAATGATTCATTTGAAAACGGATATTTATGGTTTAATTGCCTTTGTTGAGTATCATGTCAAAGTTGTGATAAAGAAACAGGTTGACGTTTATTCCAATAAGACTGTTTAGCTACAAGAGATCTTAGCCTTGATTGTGAAAAATGTTTTTCAATGAAAAATGAATTGATTAATAGTATATGATTATATGTATGATGAATGGTATGGAAGGTTAGGGTGTTATATACACTGTTTTCAGTTTCACAAGTCAGCTGGATAAATTTGTGTGATGTGAATGACTGTTACATGCTTACATATATAATATTATATATCAGTTCATGACTCCCTTTCTTTGTGTTGACACGCTATCATTAATTTTTTAACATAAAAAGAGAGAAACTCACTGAATCTTCATTCTCTTGAATCAGTGTATAGTCAAGTCTCTAGATGGATAAAAAACACTGGTTGAACGAGAATGTGAATCTTCAGAATAGCCTGCAATAGGTATTCTAATGTTTATTATATTTAAATACCATCTCAGTTCTAAGTAAAGATGGTTCTGGTTCATGCGATGTGTACATGAATACTTTTCTTGAAATATTTCATTTGTTGGGGTTTTCACTTTCAACAAATGAATTCGTCTGTTTGGTGCAACCAGGCTATACCTTTCTATAGATTATGTAGTGAGATGCGAAGGTTGTACCTTTCTATAGATTATGTAGTGAGATGCGACCTTGTTGCACCAAAGGGACAAATTGTGCAATTCAGCATTTAAGCATCATTTGGTGTTGCAAGTATCAAGCTGTTATTTATCTCAATTATATTAGCTTTAAAACTATCCTGGGCTTATTGTAAAGATAAATCGCCTTAAAGTATGAAGACAGCTTTTATTTAAGTCCTAAATGCAGACGACTTGCTGGGTTTTCTATTTCCATGTTATTATTAATTTGGGAACATTAAGAAGGGCAGTGCCCCATGTGGCGTTTATTTTATTAGAATGCAGGGGAATATTATGGTCAGGAATTTGGTAGGGTAAGCATTTATTTGTATCAGGTGCATCTATTTGCATCATATGCATTTAATAGTGAACGATAATGCCCCAGAGTGGGCCTGCAAATTACATTGAAGAAAAAAGTACAGTGAGCGAGTATTATATGGAGAGTTAATTTATAGTGCATGGTCATTTGAGAGGGAAAGCAAGATGCTTTTTATATACCAGTTGATTTATAAGGATGTGATACCTGAGTTATGAGAGAGAGAGAGTTTGAAGGACTTATAATTGAGAGGAAGTAATTGAAGTATTGAAGAAAAAGGCAATGACAACAAATGTTACAACAAATGTAACATTTGTTCAAGTGTTGACAATTCTAAATGTGGATAATTGTTGATCATTGAGACAGTGTGCAAGGTATTTCCACTTTCTGAAGCAACACTCAGTTGTTTGCGTTCCTTTGAGAGATTAAGGTCTCTATTTCAGTGATTTTGTTCTTAATTTAACCTATTGTTTAATAGGAAGATGATATTTTAACAAATAATTTTCATTTTCAATTTTCTACTTTCAGTTACCGGGCAATGTTTAGAGTAACACACGTTGGCAGAGCTTGTCAGAGAACACAGTGGGCCCGAGTTTTGGAGAAAGGTGCTGAAGTATGCGTGGAATGTCAACCTACATCAATGAACAAACGTCTGGAACGCTGCACAGGTCACGGTGTCTTCCAACAGGAAACAACATGGAAAGCTATTGAAGTGAGAAACTGTCATGGCAAATGGAAGATGATTACTCACCATGACCATAAAACCTGCAATCACCAGGGTGATCATGATTTTGTCCTAGTATAATCTATGTCATCAGGAAGCTTTTTAAGACTTTTGGTAAGAAAGCTGCTGAGTGACTCTGACTTTTGCTAGAATTTTTTACACATCGGTGGTGAATGAAAGGCAAAATGATTCTGATTGTGAATGTTATATAGGTAACAAATCAAGTATTATGTACTTGTTGGAAAGCTGGACATAAATGACTCCTCTGTAAATGTTCGGTTTGTTGTGTGGTGTATTATATACATGGTAATGTACTATTTCAATTGTAGTAAGTAGCGTGAAAATTATCATGTCAAACAGCCATTCTGTTGAGTATAAATACATAGATATGATAGTCCATCCTCTTTCAGAATAGTCCAGGATGATGGCTGGCATTACAACGTAAATAAAATGAATCCATCAACAATATAGTCTACATTTTACAGGACAAATTCATTTACCATATTTGGACATACCCATGATATGCATCCACTAACTATACCCTTCACACTTGAATAGACTGTTCTAGGTTTAAGCATAGACCAATTCATTGCTATTATTGCTGGAAAATGGGTGTCGAAGGTTAACAGAAACAGCTCAAGGCAGACAGCAAGGACAATTTTCTTGAATGGGCACAATATGCTATGCAAGGTATTCAGGAGATTATAGTTAGCATAAAAATGGTTGAAAAATAGTTTTTTCCTGATCATTTTCAAAAAATCTATGGAATTGTTGTTTGCTTTAATTTGTTTGATTTTTGTCTGCGAGTCTTCGAGTGTAAAGCTTTAATTTATTGATAGACTATCAGTTCTGACCTCCTTGCTAGGTCGTTAAATTTATTAAAACAAAGTTTGATATTTTTGATAATGGATGAGATCTAGGTCTGTCAAACATCCATTTATCAGTTATATTAATTTCATAAATTTCCATCTATCAAAATAAGAAAACTTTTTTTTTGGTTGTTTTGTATGTAAGATATGATAGCTTTTTAGGTCACTTTACTCTGTTACGCATCTATCATGTTTGTAAAAAATAGAAAAGAACAACTTGTTTCTTGTATGTAATATGTCAAAGTCAACTGAATGTGTTTACATGTGTACATTGTATGTTTATTTAATAAAACCCTAACACAGCAAGTATTTGTATGTATGAATTTCATTTATGTTTAATGTTTCAAAGTCTTTATTTTAAGACAATGTCTATTTCTTGTTAGTCTAAGCTTAAACGAATAACAAACAAAATTAATTGGTAGTGTGTATTGATACAAATAGATTTACATCATGAAAAATTGCTGGCTTTGAAAATACATTTAAGATACATCTTATATTTTATATTTGAAATCTACTAGACGCTTTTAAGTGTTAGTGGTTCAGATTTTTGCGTTATCCTATTACCAATCATAGACTCGTGTGTTATAAGAGATCAGTTGTGAAGCATATATTTGAACATACTGTTGTCCGTGCATGTACATATACGATCGTACTTGTGTATATATAATCAGTGGTGAGCTATGATCGACTTTGTGTTGTTGTTTTGTGTGACTCTCTCAATGACACAGTCATGTATGCTACTAGAGATGTGGTGACTGAAGTCTCGTCTTCGTCTTCCGTAAATAGGTCAGGAGTCGATTCCGACTGTCAATAACCTCAGAGAGTATGTTAGAATGAGATCCGTCTGTCTGCTTGCCTTTCTATAGATTATATAGTGATAGTATTCTCATATTCATTCAAACTCAAATGTACAGTAACACTCACTACAAAGAGCATTTTATCACACTAATTTGATAGTATTATTTATGTTGACTTGTTTGCTCTTCTGATTGGTTGTCACAGTTGTTTTGTTACACATGCGCACATGACACCTTGGTCACATGACACCTTGGTCACATGACACCTTGGCCACATGACACCTTGGTCACATGACACCTTGGTCACATGATACTCCTTGGTCACATGATGGTCCTTGGTCACATGATGGTCCTTGGTCATATGATGGTCCTTGGTACATGGTGGTCCTTGGTCACATGATGGTCCTTGGTCATATGATGGTCCTTGGTCATATGATGGTCCTTGGTCACATGGTGGTCCTTGGTCACATGATGGTCCTTGGTCACATGATGGTCCTTGGTCACATGATGGTCCTTGGTCACATGATGGTCCTTGGTCACATGGTGCACATTGATCACATGATGCTCCTTGGATGATGTACATTGGTCACATGATACCCATCGGATACATGATGCTGTTTGCTCTCATGATGCACATTGGCCACATGATGCTCTTTTGTCACATGATGCTCATTGGTCAACATGATGCACATTGTACATTGGTTGCATGATGTACCTTGGTCACATGATACTGTTTTGTCACATGATACTCTTTGGTCACATGATGCTCTTTGGTCACATAATGTTCCCTCAGGGCACCTGTTACACCCAAATTATTTGTTGCACCTTGGTTGTTTCTCATCAGATAAAAGTTGGGAGTCAGTATAGATCAATAGTCCGAGAGTTTCGTGTGATAAAGATGTAAGAAACTGTTGTATGTACCATTCTATATATGGTTACTTACCTTTTGTAAGATATGTGTAAGTTAAAATGTGCTTTTTACCATATTTGTATAGTATGCATATAATAGGTGTATTTGAATAATATTTGACTGTTTGGTGTGAAATAACAATAACTCAATAAATTCATCTCATGGTTGTAGAAATACATACAAAACATTTACCATGTTAGACAAAGGTGCATTGCAACGTTTGCCCATTCTAATTTGGCGATTCTGCCAGGTGTGTTATTTAGAACTAATTTGGTATTTACCTTAATTGGTAATTATTAATTAAGGAACATGTGTGCTTGTATGAATAAAAAACTCTTTAATCCTTGCTCACTTTACTTTCTGTTATAAAATGTCTTTCTTAGTCTACACTCAACCGCTTTAAAAACGCACCACATATGAAATATCGGATTTAGTGATGAAAACGTCAATTTATGGTTATTTATTTTCGGATTAATAATCTTCAGGCTATATTCAACGATGTGTGTGATTTTCATGCAATTATTACGAGTTTGAAATGAATTATGATATAGATAACACTGAGACCCATGAAAGTGAAAGTCACAATTTCAGAAGCAAGTATAAGAGCCCGATACATTGATGCATGCACGTGGTATCTCATCCTAAAGCATAACATTAATTACGTAATAGGATAGAATAATGTTCGACGTGATGTTTGCCACCATTCAAGCAAAGTTTGACTTGAATTATAAATGTTATGTGGCTATGGCTGTCTGGCTAATACCATACGACCGAGTGCGGTTCAGATACGCTCATTATGTTAACCTAAGAGTGATTCAAGCCTTATTTAAACTTGAAGTCTTGGTTATGAGCATCAGACTTCCAGGACATATCCCGTGGTGCTTCTATGACACCTCAAATCAACACCATGAAGGAGCTTGAAGACAAAAAATTGAGACTTTATGCTCTAAACGGGAGAAAACTCATAAAAAATGTACTAAAACAATTTTCCTTTTTATTGACAATTATGAAAGAAATAATTATGAAAATGCAATTATGTACTTTTGGCTTGTTGATTGACGTCCGTCATTATTTTGACACTGTGTGCAGCCATGCGGAACCAATTACAGTGACCCAATCTGTGTCATGTTTCCTCAAAGCTCGGGCTCAATACCTTTAGCTGGTTTCATCCAGGTCGGTCTTTGAATGTGCCAATCACTAGGAATCGATGTTCTAAGCCCACATGCATTGTATGGTGGCAGTTGAACCGCCATGCTAAGGCACCGGGGCTCTTTTCAGTTGGAAGCGAAGGCACAATCATCGAGAACAAATATTCGAGATATTGGCAGCATAAAAATACCTTTAGCCAATATTGTTTATGTTGTTTTTTCAATGTGTAAACCAACAGCGTACAATTTAAAAGTAATATTGATCACACAAGTCGACGCGATCGAGCTGCACGCGCAAAACATGCAAAATCGAAAAAGTTCTCTGAACGGGGTATTCCGAATGAAAAATACATCGTTTTCTTTAATTAGGTCAAGCTTATGAACTGAACAAACCCTGTAATCTATCAATTTTAGCAAAAAATGTATTTTGACAAAATTTGATTATTTTCAATAGTGGTGCGTTTTTAAAGCGGTTGAGTGTATTTCTACACAGAATATCATTCATAGGTACATCAACCTGTGTGTGGTACAATAACACTGTAACAAAATATCTGCAGATTATAAGATTATCATATAATTTGTTCATCAGGTAATAAGAACCGGGTTATGTAAAACCTACTTATATATGTGTCAGTTTTATTGGCATTACATATAATATTAGATGCCATTTTAGAAATAATTTTGTAAAGTGGTTGTTTATATCTTACCAAATGTTATATTTAATTTCATGGCAACATGAGATAGATGGATACGTGCACCTGTATCAAGTAGCATGTTTCTACACTATATATACAATGAAGCAAGTTTGTTGGGTATAGGCCTAGAGCACATACTGCAAAATTGTCAGAATACCGAAAGTATGGTGTAGGCCTTTTAATGACATGGGTTGATGACTTAGCCACTTTATAAGTACTCCTCATTGTTTTGACTGGTTTTGAGCGTATGATCTAGGTTTCTTGGTGACAGTATGGCGTAGGTTTTCTTGGTGAGATCAATATGGTCTAGGTTTTTCATTGACTGAAGTTTTTACTTAGCCTGGCCTCGTTGCCTAAGCAAAGCACTATGTAGCACTTTTCATGGGAGGAAATCCATGCCATGTATGTTAAATTGAACAGGAGTTAACTGAATTTAAGTGATTGATAGCACTTTGGTTAGGCAACAGTCTCCTGGTCAGTTGTGTATCACTTGGAATACATTGAGAGCATGTACCTATGGATGATATTTGGTGTATCAGCATTTATATGTTACACATACATCAAATTTGTAAGTAGATAGATTAATGTACTATATTATATATTTTGTAGTCTGCTACAACATAAATTCACATATATTTGAATGGTAGAGGCCAGTATAATACTGTATTACTATGGTTACATGGTTGACACATTTATTGTCCAATCAAACGCCAGGGATGATGGTGCCAGAAATTAACATACTTGAAAATATAACATAACATTATTTGCACATTTCACAAGCCATGCATTTTAATGGCTGTTAAATTCATGTCTGTATTACAAGTTTTTCATCCCTTCATTATTGTAAATAATTCTCATTTTTTTCATTTTTTGATACAACCTTCCTCGACCGTCTGCTTATCTACAAAAATATTGCCAAAAATTGCATTTGCCAAACAAACTATTTTATTCAGAATCTCTTGAACCGGGCTACCACTACTCTTCAAACAACTTTTTATGATTTTTTGACAAGGGAGATGTATTTATAAGAACATCATAGGACTGGAAGCTCCTTTAATATGAAATCCTTGCTTATGGTCAGTTTTCAGAGATAGGTCTAATTATGGACAGTGGTCATGCAAGCTTGGTAAATATTCCTGATCGTTAGCAAATATGCTGCCTACCATTACCAGATACTTTAAATTGTTTTTCAATATAATGCTTTTCAAATGATTTCCCTGTTTCTTGATTTGTGAGATTTAGAGATCCTAGCTGAGCAATTCTGACTTTGCTCTACCAACTGGCAATACCAGCTGTGCAACTTGTAAACAATCCAGGCTTAAATCTAAAATCATGCTGTATATAATTGATGTTTGAGTTCACAATGAAGAACATGTATCATAATCCATTGTGCTTGTTGCTTCACTATTTTCTTTCTTGCTTGATAATTTGAAATAAATTAATTATCTCCCCTTTTAAGTAAGGAAAAGAGAATATTCTGTCATATAAATATTTATAAATAGACACTTTTTGCAACATTATAGGTAAATGAAATTAAAGTTTATTCTTAAAAATAATATCAGTTTGCTGAAAAATGCAGTTTAAGAGTACATGGTATATACTGGTATATTATTTCTGTACTTTTCACATTTTTATACCATTTTTGAAGAGTTTTAGTATTTACGACATTTATTGTTTATATCATTTTCTCGCATCATTGGAAGCAAACTGTCTTGCATGTACATTATAAGCTATATATATTGTAGCAGTAAACTATAGTATTTGATTTTAGCTGTTAAGTTCTAAAGTGTCCAAGTTTGGAATAAAATAATATTATACCTTAACCACAGTGTTATTGTTTGTTTTAAACATCTCCACTCTCACATATTTATTCTTCATACAGGGTAAACATTTCGATGATGTGGAGTGGAGTATCCACGTGCCTGGTACGAGTATTGTCGTTCCCTAGTGCATTTCTTTGTGGATCATTGCCTTTATTTGTCAGTCAGTTTTCTGTTGAAATATGGCAGACATATGAGTGCCCCCTCCCGGTTTTGAACCTATATCACTTAGCTACAGAAATCAATGGTTGCTTGTATTAATGGTCTGAACACTTGCCTAGCCACTGATGTATGAGAATGTATAAGACAGGAGTCATTTAACTACTGTGGAACAAACAAAAAGCAACACCGTGCAATAAACAATTATAGTTTTGCCCTACAAGGAACAACACTCAATGCCATTCGAACAGCTGTTATAAAAGCAAAGGAATACAGCCTCATCAGTCAAAAACTTCTTGTCGACCTCGTAGAAAGATCGGCACCATTCAACAAAAACATGACAGAGTGCATTGTATGTAACCAGTCACAAAGGAGGTACAAGAACCACCCGTATTTGAACCCGGTCATCAGATTATACAGCAAGCACACTAACCACTGAGCTACGGAGGCACATACTCTTAACAAGCTGACACCCTAAATCAGTGAGTGTACGTATATCGTCCCTGCCTAAGCTGAATCACAAACGCATTCACAGAAATGTATCATATTGTACCAAACAACACCGCACAATGTCAATAGGAAGCCACAACCAACACAATGTCATATACATGTAACTGTGCTGATTCATAAACGAACAATGCAAATATAAACAGATGCAAATTATAGAAAATAACAACAACTTGCGACCATAAACACAATTTGAAACAGATAACATGAATAAATATTTAACTTTTAACCTTCCTGAATTAATTTCCATATTTTATATGGCTTCTGATAAAACCTGGAGTGGTTTGCACTTGGTTATCACGCATAATTACTTCCACCAGGAACATCGACTGTGATTGTAAAACCATTATGACTTTGATCAATGTATCTCTTGCAATTAGTGCTGAGTTTGTCTGCGATTGTTAGCCCCATAGTTCTCCGGCTGATGCGTAGATTGAACAGGACATAACGTAGCAACCTTATATGTTTATAGCTGAAACCAATGTATACTGGCATTACTAAGAGAACTTTATCGACGTTGACGATAACGCAGTTTTTGGTGACTTTTAAGAAACTCATTGCACCTTCTTTGACGACATTATAATATATAACGCATTTTCGATGTCATTTTAGGAAACACGTTGCATCTTCTTTGACGACATTTTAATTTATAACGCATTTTCGAGGACAAATTATGAAACATATTGCATTTCTTTGACGACATTATACTTTATAATGCATTTTCGAGGTCATTTAGGAAACACGTTGCATCTTCTTTGACGATATTTTAATTTATAACGCATTTTGGAGGACAAATTATGAAACACATTGCATTTCTTTGACGACATTATACTTTATGCCGCAGTTTCGAGGACAATTTAGGAAACACGTTTCATCTTCTTTGACGACATTATAATTTATAACGCATTTTCGAGGACAATTTAGGAAACACGTTTCATCTTCTTTGACGACATTATAATTTATAAAGCATTTTTGAGGACAATTAAGGAAACACCTTTCATTTCTTTGACAACATCATAACGCAGTTTTAGGACATTTTAGGAAACACATTGCGTCTTCTTTGTCGACAATATATAACGCAGTTTCGAGGACATTTTAAGAAACACCACGCATATTCGTTGACGACATTATAACACAGTTTTGAGGGCATTTTAGGAAACACGTTGTATCGTCTTTAGAAGCAAGTCGCAATAAGCAACTTCGTTACCCCTCATACTGTTGGTTAATATAATTACGTTTCTCTTTCATGTTGAATATTTTACAGCTAGTTGTTTTTAACAATTCGTCAAGTTTCTATCAAACTGTTTAGTGTGTGTGATAGCTAAGACGGTACCACCGGGGATCAGACATGGAATAACACATTCTACACATCTAGTCATGTGACAGCTATTGTCAATATGTTTTCTTGAATTCTTCTGGATACTGTCGTGAAATCCCACGAGGGTATTATTCCATTGATGGGTTGTAGGTATTCAATGACCTTTGTTCACTGTGTATCAACTTCGTACAAAAACGTCCAGTGTAAGGACTTGGCTGGCTCATCGGGGTGTAGTCCAAAATCATTACGAGTATACTCATGCAATAGTGTCGTTAACTGGTAATAGCTTATGTCACTCGCAGTTTTAGAAACATCTGTTTGAGATATTCAGTATTTAAGTAGACAAAAACCTATTTCAAGCCAAATAACTAATGTCAAATACCAGTTAATTTTTCGTCGTCTTAATGATATCTGTTGAGAACGAATTTTATCTATTTGACAAATCTTTCACTGAGTGACATATTCGGGTTACCAAACCTTCGTTTTCCAGGGACATTTTGGAATGTGATTCAAATTACGTATCGTTCCCAGTTTGAATAGAGAACGGGTTAATAATTAATCACATTTTGTAATTTGTTTTAAGTGTTTTCGTTAAAGACTTACATTGCATGCACAAAACAACTGTGTACGACAATGTTGGCACGCACGTACATACTAGTATAGTCAGGATTGAACTTAGGTTGCAATGTATCAAGAATGTGGACCCCTATACATGTATGAGTTTGTCATCTACTCAGCACGCATTCGACATGGATGAACACAGTGGTAGAATTAATGACATTCAGTAAGCTCGCTTCTCTCTTGTAAAATGTAATGTTTTTCTCTTTTCGAAGTCACATCCGCAATGGTGATGAACGCGTGCTCTGAAATTACAGACCATTGCTCTTAATAGCCTCTGAAACCATCATGGAGGACGGCTTTGATTCGTGAACGTATTTTCATTAAAACAAAAATAGAAATATAGGAATAAATAAAATCACCGCTGGTGCAATTTTGTCATCTTCGTCTGGAAGCAGTGTTTTATATGCACAATACAACCTAAAGTAAATGCCTATTACTTAATATCTCAACTGATGCAGCGTCCCTAGACCATAGACAAAACAATCTTCATTCACTGTGTCAATTATATTGTCTCAATTATAGCTATATATGGTGTTTGTTGGCTATTTCTGTTCTTTCCTGATATATCATGAATCAAAACCATGGCGCAGATACCACTGAGTGTCTATATAATTAATATGCACACAATTTATTACTTACCAAAAACCATAACCTTTATGATATTCATTAGGTCGTAATTTCCTTACGAGTACATATGTTAATTATTTCGTGCTAAACATAGTCTCGAATTCAAATATGCAAAGGAACGCTGCGATTGTTCGTCAAGTGACAAACCTCAGACTGAAATATATCATAAATAAACAGACAGACGTTACGTTTTAAAAGAAATCTCCCGACAAGCAGCCACCGGTAAGACATACAATACATAAGACAAGCTCTCGTATATTTGTGTTTACCTTTACATGCCATATTGTTTGTCTGATTTGATGAGATTTTTGCGTTGCGTTACTGATTAAGTCGAATTATTGCCTAATGGTCCGTAATAATACAGAGGGGCGATGATATCTATTAATACGACAAGTAGTTTAATCGAATAATATGAAACCAGACGATATAATCACACACGGCCATGAAATATATCTATCAATCAAACTGTACTTAATAGTTGAACATTATTAATGGGTAGTTTCATGAGTAAGAAGGGTAATGGTGTAAAATAGGGCTATAATTGCTCTAATTTTTAATAACTCTCCTGTCGTGCGAGGGAACATATTTCGGTAAAATGATTGACGTATTTCGTTGTTCCATCAGAAGACTTAGAAATATGTGGCAATGGTTTATTCACATTTCATGTACCGTTTACAAACAAAGTCATATAACGCCTTGACGATTTGAATTGTGCCGACATACTGGACTTGCCCTACGGTGTATTGAAACATTGGTACACTTGGACCTGTAAAATATGCGTTTTCAAGCGCATCAGCATTGCAAATTGAATTTGCAGAAATAAGCCAAACTACAAACTGGTTCTGCAGCTTGAGCTCTTTCATGATGTTCTCTCAATACGCAATGGCTTTCTGACTGTACTTGATACAAAGCATACAGTCATCGTGTTCTCCTTGGAACAAGGTTTGCTGGTACCGCTGAGTTCTATTGTCAGTATGTGTCCTCACGTATTACTAGTATCTCAGCCGTGATATTTTGAAAACGACAATGTTTCTTCCTTGCAACATAGCATCTAATTTCAACTGACTTTGTAAGGTCAATCGTTTTTATTTTAAATTTTTCCATCGTTTATAAAAGCAAAATACGGCCCAGTGTCTATGGACAGTAAAAACATCAATGCCATTATTTCAGATTTCAATACCAAACATACCAAGATACGACCTGTATTCTTACTCAAGGACAGGCGGATATTTTAGAATACGATGAACACACGATGTTCTTAATTCAAATTTGTTGCTTTATTGAATTGTCTGATAAAACATATAAACTTCGAGATAAGGTGTCTTCAGTCTTCAACAGACTGTAGGAACAATGACCGAGGAGTATATCTTTATTACTTGAACACGTCCGTCACCAATATGTTCCCTAATGGATTCTTCCATTATACATGATAAGCATGTTCCTTTGAAAACACTATCGCTTTCAGTGTATAAATAAACAAATCACGATTCGTTCTTTGAATACATGCATGCAGACATATCACGAAGAGAATACGATTTCCAAAGCCCATCAACGTCATGATTCATCCCTTCGTTGAAAAAATATTACTTTCTGTTGTCAGTGTTTTAGTTTAATTGTTTGTGTGTGCGTATCTGGAGTTGTTATGGTATGGGTCCAGTCCGGATGTAAAGCTTATTCATGGACGAGAAATTGTATAACTGTAGCTTTTTGCCGCCATCGCCTCTAAACGTTGGTTGTAAGGCGCTTTCTAGGACCCATGGAAAACAAACACCATCGGTTAGATTATATGACCATAGACAAATCTTACAATACAAAACAATGCTTTGGGTGACAGTAAGTTCTTGGAATATCCATCTGGGAGTATATTTCTATTGAAAACAAGAATACTCGATTTAAACCGTTTCGCCTTTCTAATCAATGAGTGTATGGTCACGTTTCGTACAACAAACAATATTATACAGGCATTTGTTTCTAAACGTAATAATTTAGATACATTTTGACATTGTAACATTTGACAAACACAATCTGAAGAGGCTACTTGATAATCTCCTTGGTGTCACATTGCTAGTTTTCAATGGAACTTATATCATTGTAATGTATCATTGAACACAAAACGAACATCGCAAATGACAGCTGTTTAATTAAATCTTTGCTTACCAAACAAACGATGTCTTTTCCTCTGTGGGTCAGGAATTTTTAAATTAATATAATTTGATAGTTTACTGAACTGTCGGACAAGCATCTCGAGTACCACTTACAGTATGTAACTAACCTGTGGCGTTCAATCTCTCATCAAAAACCACCAGTATAATGATGCAATTATAGTCAGAGTGTTACCACGATAAAACCTTGTGAAGTGGATCGCACTTGGCTAAATATTGTCCGGTCAGTATACTCGATGTCATAAAGTAGCAGTCCGAGCGTAGTTACTGCTGATTGAGTGTCAATAACCTAAGCTCAAATTGTAACCAGTTTTCAAGGAGTTTGTTAGTGGAATAAAATAACAATTTTATGAGATCGGTTTACATATCTTGACATATAAAATGTTGGTTTACGACAAAGTGATTGACTCGGAGTTGACAATGATTGGGCTGTTTGAATTATACTGAATAAAGTTTTCAATGAGCTGGTTCATAATAATCTCTTTTCCAAAACATCTAACGACAATTTTCTTGTCATCTACTTCATTACTAAAACATCTTTGACTGGTGATTTTTGTGAGATGTTTTTTTCTGATGGGCAACAATTACATTGGTATCGTATGTCGTATATGCTAATATTTGGTAAAATGTTCAGCACTTTTAACTGGTACACTTTTAAATTTAGGTTGACAGTTGTCACTATTTATTCATTGTGTGATATCTTGTACTTGCGTCTTGACTTTAGTATATTTCTATTTGGGAATTAGGTCCTACCCTATACCATCGGTTGATAGATTTATTCTTTCCGCCATTCCGCTGGAAACTGATATTTGCATGAAAGGCACAAAAAGCATCCAGAGGTCTTGGGTAGGGGTTTTGTGCGTATATAAAAATATCAGAATCCTGCGCTCACAGCGAGTAATGCACTGTTTGGAGATAAGGGTTTGTAGCATACGAATTAACAGCCACAACGACTTGACTTCAGATGGAGATGGTCCAATACGTCTTCCTAATTACAATACAGCTCCTGAACTTACGAACGTATGAGACTTAAAAATGATGTGGCTGACCCAATAACATCATTTCGGGTACATACTTTCAAAATGTGTGGGAGAGATATGTACGTTGTATTTCAATTACATGGAGTGATTCAAATGCGTTGTACGATAAATAGTTGAGGCAAACCGTCAAAGTGTTGTGTCGGTTGTTATACGGTGAATTGGTAATCCCAACCATTTTGGATTCGAGCACGAATGTGGCCAACCATCCAAATAGCAGATACGTGACATGGGTATATATTCATGATTACAAAACCATAATAAAGACCGTCTCGTTTTTCGCGATTCATATCAATATTATGTGTGAAAAGTGTTACCAACTTTACAAACTTTGTTTGTTTCTTTGACCTTTTGACCTCCGTCCACCCGTTAGTGAAACGCTCGTAGATCAGTTACCCCATCTTGGGACAGGTAAATATAATTACCTTTCTTAGTGACTGCTCACAACTTGCGTCAGGTGGTCTCAGATTCTGGTGACAATACAATGTAATAATATGGACATTTAGGCATGTAAGTTGATACAGCGTGAAAATAACCTTCACACCTTTATACATTCTCGTTGTTAGGCAAATGAACTTCAGATTGTTTACCCTAATATTTTGACATAAATGTTGCGAAATATACTCGGGCGGTGCTTAATACGACTCTTTTTTACTGGTATGGTGCCTTGTTTGTGGCCATGGCAAATAACGCAAACACATCGATGGCACCCAAAACCCAACAAAAGGACGTTTGCGATTCTTACTAAAACATTTAAGTGTAAATGTTTTGTTTTAACAGCACATTTATAAATCTAGTTTAACCATTTGACAATTGCAGTTCATAGTGTATATAGATATATACAACAGCAATACACACATGAATTAGGACTTTGGCGTAGAAATTCTATTAATGAAATGTCTTGTTCTCCGTGCATATTCTCGTGTTCAACGTTACCTGTGCCTGTTTGTTCTTAGCTACCGACCTGAAATAATGAGTCATATAATGAACCTTTGAATAATATGCAAATCGAAC
Source organism: Spisula subtruncata (assembly GCA_963678985.1). Taxonomy (NCBI): domain Eukaryota; kingdom Metazoa; phylum Mollusca; class Bivalvia; order Venerida; family Mactridae; genus Spisula; species Spisula subtruncata. The sequence continues at coordinate 3,656,378 of OY787672.1, forward strand.
CTGCTTAATTAGTATGTTATAATAATTGGTATAGACCAGTACCATGTACAATTATGCGTAGTACTGACTGATATGCTAAAGGAAGCTTTCACCTCTGGAGCGTGTAGCCTTAAACAAAGCCAACTTATACTCACATTATTTGTACACATATAATTGAACCGAAACACTTGATCGGGCTCATAAAAAATGGTCACAAAATAGCTTAATGCTTAAGCAATTTCTTGACGAAACTAATACTTGGCAAAGTTAAATTGGCATAACCTCTTGACTTCAAATATCTAATAAGAATACTTTCGGGTGTAATATACAGCCGACCCCTTCAATCGCGCTAACAAAGGTCGTATTTCAATTTTAACGGTTATATCTGAGGGGTGTCCATTACTGTAGTGAAGTTTCAATGGTTATCTTTAGTAATTATTAAGCAAATAAAGCTAATTACTATTGTGAGAGTTATTGAAGCAATTGAATATGTCGTAACCGGTGAATTAATGACAACAATAAAACGTGGCACGGTTGACAAAGGCAAGCTAAGTGGTCTAAATTTAATGAAATTTGCTAAATGGACATACTGCTATAAAAAGTATTTTTCACAATGAATGTGAGGGAAAGTCATAGCAAAAGGTGAGGCAATCTATATGTTTCATGGAGTGAGTGTTTTAAATCGGCTAGCCGTTGTTTTTGATCGACAGACGGTTGCATGAACGGGTACGAAGAACTAAATGAATGGCAAATGCTTTTGGACCGTAAGGTCCTGGATAGATCTCCATCTGCAACAGTGTTAATTTCTTAATGTCAACCACCTTTGTGCGATGACTACCATTTGAACCGATTGCATCAGTGTGAATCAATGATTGGGGGAGCGGATGGATGTCTAAAACTATACTTTAACTAGGTATATTTTTATGAATGTAAAGATGCGATTCAAATCCAGTCTAACACTAATATACCTATGTCATTCCTACTTCTATATATTTGCACTTGTGCATGTATAGTTCCGTAGCTCGGCGCTAAAGTACTAGTATATTATATAAATGCAGTTAAACACAGGAAGGCTCGGTGTCAGAATAACATGAATTGGGTCATTGGAAAACGAATGGCATACAATATTCGACAAGTTCAAACATATATCATCCTTTCGAGAATAAGTAATCTACGTCTTTGCTGCGACTGAATTACAATTCACAACACGACTTGCGATATAATCATTAAGAGTATGCAATCACTTTATAACGGTATAACTGCACACATACACCATATGGTTACGCCCTTTTTGAAAATATAGATTACCTAATCATTAAACAACGCAACGTGATAGTCTTATAGGTATTTCCAACTCTGTAGGTGTTTTAGATGTGATGAATTTGTGCGATGAAAATGGGTTGCTATTTCTAAACCGTTTACAGCCTTAACTTCTTTAGCCACTTACAGCCACCCAGTTGCTACTTGTAGTATCATTATTAATGCGAACTGGACCATTTGAACACAGATCAAGGGTATGCAATGACTCCAAATGTATACATGTACATCGATTAATATCTACTGAGTACATTTTGTATACAGCGGCAAATATCTACGAACCCCAACGTACTATCGAGTCGACCAACTGGGTGGGCTAATAGTCGGCCTAGCATTATTTATGTGCTTTGGGAACACATTTCAGTTTATATTTTCATTTACTACCAGGTAAGTTACGAGAAAGGTTAAACACCTTTTACTCTGTTACGACGTGCATCGCTTCAAACTACGTCAGATATGCGTATATATTTGTAGATTAATCCGATTATCCTTGGTGTCAAATTTTTACAACCTTAGGTTTTTTTGTGTAAAGTTTGCTATGTCTTTATAGTTCTTTAGTAAGATATCATTATGACTATTGCACCCAGTAGCCTCTACATCTGCTTGAACATCTGTTATCTCACTCAGAACTTTGTAAAACGACTTATTTAGAACAATACTAATAATACTAATACTTCTTTAGGACTGAAGTTGGATGTCAAACTGTTTGTTGTAAAGCCACGACAATAAGTCTGATTGAGAGGTCTCCGGGGTTCATATGTCCGATAAAGTCACATCAGTTAGATGTGTAATCAGATTACCGCGTGTCATGAGGAACCCTTAATTACTAGACTGTTAATGATCATTGTACTACTAAATACCTCTAATTGCTATTGTTTTAAATACTCAGGTTCGGAAGGTCGTGTGGCATTTGACATTTGTAACGATATGATAGGATTAATGTCATTGCCAAAAACTTGTAATCATTGGCTTAGTGTTAGAACTGATGTTTTGCTAGTCATTATACTCATCAATATGTCATAGCATGCTTCAGATCAAAAGGTTGAGAAGAAATAGTTTACGTTAGGAAATATTTTACGAGCTATATGAGACGATCCAGCACATGACTTCGTTGTTCGGAATTGTTCGAGCAAACGTAAAACGTCGGTTTAGTCACAGACAATTCTACACAATACAGCACGCGCCGCGGAAAAAGTAAGGATTCGGTCCCCGTCCGTTCTGAAGATTAGGGGCTGTGCAAAACACTTTATATCCTTGTCGTTAAGTACGTACATTGTACATTTGTCTGTATTGGTGGTTTGATCACATGGTACAACAATACTGACTACCAACCGTCTGTGTTTTATCTTCAACACATGGTTCCTCCTCGATTTTATCAGTGATATTTGGGTTTTATCAAGTTCAGCAATTTTGCATATATCTACTACTAGGACAATAGATCAATTAATTGATAAAAAAGTGTTCATGTCAAAATATTAACTTAATGGCGTCTTATGAAAGACTTGTTAGTGTGATAAGAAACATTAAGATATTAAATATTATCCAAATTTGAACAAAGAACAATACGAAGTCCCCCGTTGAGTATAGACCTCAGCAAAGAATAAAAAACACAATGTTGTAAATCATGTCTGATTGATAGGAGGGTTTATATTAAATTACTTTTATGAATGACGTGAAATTGCTTATTGTCATCAACAGTAATGTTTGAGTACAACCAATTGATTTCCGTTTTGATTGTTTTGATATGCGGAAGAAAAAAACTCCACCGGTTTGTTAAAAGCTTGATTTGGTCGCATAGTTTTGTGATTATGTCTTTGATATCGAACTACGAATGTCCATTGAAGTTAATTAATGCCAAAAAATGATTTGAACAACACAATTTTCACATTTGTACTAATTCATTCCCACGATATATTTTGAATGAAAAGTTGAAAACCATTTAGTCAGCTAAACGACCCCTCTGTAGTCGTTTAAGTGAGTCAAACGCGAACAAGCAATTAGCGACTTTGATACTTTGACAAATGCTTCAATGACTATGGTCGTGTTTATATCATAAACTATAGTTCAAATAGATCAGTCAAGTACGATCGCCTTTACGACGTTACGGGTATAAAAATATGAGACTGCATACTTTAAACAATTGAATGTCGATTCGGTTGATTTTGTAAGTCTCATGGACAGTATGCTATGTCCTATTTGGGTTATGTGAAGAAAATCTAACCACTTTTTATTATATTGGTGCTTCTTTAACCATTCTTGGAACTCCCGTCTTAACTGTTGTACGGTCGCTATGGAGCTAGTACCGCTTTGCCGGATAGACAGATACTTTGATATTTTGACGACTGCAGTGCTCAATATTTAAGTTAAATTCTCAGAATTGTTGCTTGATGTCTTGCCTAGACCAGTGACAGAAGAAACAATACCTTTAGACTGGGAATATGCAACTGTGTTGTCTCTTTAAATAAAATATCAATAATACTTTTTATTATTATTATTATTGTAGTCAATTTTATGAATGCAATCAGAAGCTACCAGAATCGATAAATTGGTATCCAAACTCAGTTTAAACAGTAGTACGAGTTGAAACACCACTTTGAAGTACGACACAGGTGTGAGTTGGTTATTTCGGTTAATGCATTTGCACTTGTCATAAAATGCACACTTTTCATGTACATTTGTAGCTCAAACAAATTGTGATAAATCGTAGCATTATTATGTACTAAGATACTATTGTACCCAATTTTCTACACTTCTCGGTTATAAGTAAAAATTGGTGTGTAAAAAATCCAGTTTTAATCTGAAACCGTTCGCTAAATTTGACGACTGTGCACAGGATATCAAACGATCCGTTCATCTTTGATGTTCTCCACCAACGACATACAATTACACGACAGGTTAGTGAGTCAACCATAAATTACAAATTCACAAGTAATTCAAACTCCAATACATTCAAATAAATGTGTCTGTTTTTATTGTATTGAGAGGTAAACCGATCTTTATGAATGAAAATTTCGTAGCAAGACATGAAAAGGCGAGTGCACAGTATGCAGATATATAATATTTACGGCATTTTTTCATACACTTTTTTACCAAAACGGCAACAAATGAGTTTCCAAATACATTTTAATTGCAGATGATACGCAAATAATTGATAATGATATTTTAACATGCAAATTTGTTCGATATAAATCTCTGTGTGCAAGCAAAATAAAAAAAGTCGCTCATCGTTTTATCGCGAACGTATTTAATTTCTTTAGTTAAGTAAAAAAGAAAGCGGTAATTCTGAAATCTGCAGAATTTATTAAATAAAGTTATTCAGACTTATTAAGACAGACTTTCGACAAAAGATATCGTTAGAGATGTACTTAGACTTCTAAATGTTTTAGTGGCAATCTAGTATGCATAGATCTACACTTACACCCAAACATATTTTATATCCAGCTATTTGTCAATATTATTGCATTAGTGACAGAAAACAACGTCATTATCATCCATCATTAACGTCATATTATCGGGTGATATTTACTGTATACAAAGATTGATTGATCTGCTACAAGTTTTCTGCTTTAATGATCTCTACTATGCACTGATTGCATTCATACCCCGAAGTCATATCGAAAACAAGGGAGTCAGAAGACGTATTGTCGGGAATAAGCAATGTCGCAGAGTTCAGCGTAACCGACTTTGGAATTTTAAAGACTTTATCGATCCACACGCGTCCTAATTTCTTAATTTATGATGGCTTTTTTATGATTTATTATTCACACATGCTGTAATATCTTATATATTCGCGGGCATTATTTGGAGTGGAAATCTCTAAGACTCATGAAAAATCTGGAATTAAAACGTTGGAGGAGATGGTGCTCTTGTGACTTACGTATTCATGTGCTTGTTTACTCGCGGGGGTTGTTAGATTTCGTGATCGACATCAATCACGTGATCAGCAAAACACTAAACTATCTGGAACTATACATATTTTACAGGAATGTTTTTTACGTTAGATAGTGCGGTAAGCAGTAACCTGATTCAATTCATGCGTATTAGTTGTTTCTGTAATTACTGATAGACAGTTAACACATCTGCTATCTACTTCATGTATAATAATACATGACTTTGTGTGAAAAAAACTGAACCATCAAGATTGAAATTATTTCGATTGTGTTGCTTGAAAATGACTGTCGTGTGATTAGACACAAATGCATGCAATTAATGCAAAATTATAAAAGTGTTAAAAAATCTGAAAATATATAGTATATAGCTGTATGCCTCATGATTAACATTTCAAAATAATGTATTCAATAAAATGAGTGAATTGCTATTATTCATAAGATATAAAAATGTTATTTTTGATGTTGGTAAAAATGTTATGAATTAAAAAAAAATATTAACTAGATCTTAGTATTATGTTATATATCTTACATTTATAAAAAAGGTAGATTCACGGACACACAATCTGAATTGAAATTGTGTACCTCTTTTGTTTATTTGCTTAGTTTTATTTGTATCTGGTTTGGGTTTGTATTTATTTAAATAACTCTTAGGGAATATTTATAACTAAAATAGTAAATATTTTGGCAAATAGTTTTTACACACTCAAACCAGATGGAAACAAAAATCAAAGAAATATATCTAATTATACAAATTAAACAAACACACAATGTAACACATATTTTCAAGGGAACATATTACAGTAGCACATTATTAATTATCAGTAGCTATATGGGCCTCTAATCACTAACACTGACCAGATACAGTGTTTTATGACCCCAGATAATCACTGATAGTGATCTCATGCTGGCACAATGCTGGCATCATGCTGATCCCTCTATAAAGTTCTGGACCAGAAACAAAGAAGGGAGAATGTAGGGCTTTAATAGGTCAATGATCCAGGGATTCATGAACTTGAAATCGGAAAGTTAGAATGAACAGGACAAATCTCAGTCTTTGAATACTTATATAGCTAATTTTCTTGTGAGCTCGTTTGCTCCGTGGTTAGCATGTTTGCCTTCTTACCTTGCCATCCAGGTTCACACATATAATACGGATGAAGGCACTCATATTTCAGCAAATATCTGACTGGCAAACAAAAGCGCTGCTCACGGTATTTAGCATTCTAAGTTGTCGACATGTTTATAATATTAAAATTCCTTCATATAATTTTCATTGAAGTATATTTGTACTTATTTCAGAATGTTCTTGTATTTTTTAAGAATTAAAGTACCTCTGCAGACAGTCAATATGATGAGAAATTGGTTTACATCACGTGTATTTACATAAATGCCAGTATTGAGAACAATTTTCATTCACTTTGTAATCTAGAATCGTATAAATCTGGGGCCAGAACTGAATTCTATTGTACACAAGTCTTTTTACATTAAGAAATATCTCAAAATACAACGATACAGCACTTTCGTCAAAATTAAGCGCCAGTCTAAAAAATTATTTGTGATTATATCCGAGCGTGTTTGATTTTTTCTGCCATGTAGCTGACACCGTACTGACCAAATTCATGGCCCATATCATATTACTCATACTTGTAGCTTGGTGGTTTGTTCCGGAAACGGAAGTAGCCGTTCTGCAACCGGAAGTTGCGTGTTCTATACCATACTGCGCCTTCTGATCGTCACGACCTTTGCACTGCAATATACCTCTGTCATAACAAGGCTACATCACATACATTTACTGCATTTGACATTGCTTCCGGGTGTCGGTGTTAGTTTATAAAGCAATGAACTCACCCATGTTGATCATGGAAGTTAAGGACGATAAATTACACGACCGTAAAGTTAGAATCAGGTAAGACAAATAATTTTTCCATGTGTGCATTTTTCAGTAAAATAATTTTATCTCATCAAATGTTAATTTAAATTAAAATGCGTACGTTTTCACACAAAGAAATCATGAATGTATGAGTACTTTTTAATCGGTAATTAAATTACGACGGTTTAAGCGATTGGATAAAAATACTCATTTGAACAGCCAAATGAATTGCAACGTACATAAATTGGATTTTAATTTGTTATACTCTGAAATGATACTATGCATCGTTTAAGATTAAATTAATGAACGTTTCTTACGTTAAGATCTGAATTAAATACGAGCTACCGATCACCGACCGTGAAATGTATTTATTCTGCATCAAACTAGGTTCAATATACAGTGTGATATATCTTAATATTAAAATATTTCTTTTTTTTTATATAAAATCCCATTTCGCAGATAAGACATAATGGTGCAGACCCAGCAACTTGTTAAATAACTATAGCTGCAACCCTTCATTTCGATTGCAAAATGCACCGTTTTATATAATGTACCGTTTTATAGCAATAAAATTGCATTAAATTATAATTGAATACACTTTAAAATATCGGCTATGTCATTAAATTTACGTGGATGACTAATTTCCGCGTTTATCGCAAAAATGCTACCAGGGTAAATACTTCGTCCTTAATGTTGAGTATGTTATCATTTCTTCAATGCTATTGCTTTGATTTAAAGTCAATCGTAACGCCTATTTGTCTTCAAAAATGCAGTACATGTACAGCAAAAACAGAACGAATTCCATTGCTTAAAGAAGTTGATGGTTTCATTTGTTCATTTATATCGCCACACATGATGAATTTAACGTGATATTAGTTTCCATCTAAAATTTGTCAAGTGCTGTTTTGTATCGGTATTCACATATAGTAACTTAAACGAAATGATCTCCTATCAAATATAATGCCTTGGTCCCACTAAGATGGTTTGTATTAGCGATGTAATTCTGATTTAATAAATCAAGGGTGTTCGTTGTCTAGGGAAAAAAATTGATACCCATGCTCCAGATGCCTCCCGAAGCTATATTATTTAAATCGGTAGTACATTGCCGAGGCAAAAAAATGCTCAGTGGGACCTATGCATAAACGGACGTTCTTTTTACCAAATCAGAAATAATGTAGAGTCGGGAAACACAAAGTAAGGTACAGGCATGATATATAATACAACTGAAGGTCGATAACTATAGTCATTTATTATAAACCTTACATGAAACGGTAGACGATAACTATACTCATTTATTATAAACCGTACATAAAACGATAGAGTTGAGAGGTCAATGCGTGAGTACAATTTATAGTGTTTGTTTTTACTGGAATGCGTGACTGGGTTAAATTCACTTATACAATTAGAGGCTAGTTGAGATGCAGTACATAATGTTGTAATAATGCTCCACTGCTGTCCACTGACCCAACCTCACCAAAACTCTCGATATTTAGCTGTAGTCTGTGAGCGCAGGGCTGGACCCTGATCGACTATGTTCGCACATCTAGTGTCACAGACATGCCTCTCGTTCCAATCAGTCCAGTGCATTCCGGCGAATTCATTCTAAATCACAAATTATCTTTCTCTCCCCCAACTTTTGTTCACTGAAATGATCTTTCATTGGTACTGTTAATTCATGGGCCTTCAAGTCAATGGTTGCTTGAATCAATGGTCTGAGAACTTGACAAACCGCTGCTATGAGGATACACTAGGTGACTCAACTCCTATGAATATTTTGAAACAAACGAAAAGCAATACCATGCAATACCTAATTTTGTTTTTCCCTTCTATGAACAACAAGCAATGTCATTCGAACTGTTGAAATAGAAGCAAATGCATAAAACATCCTTAGTAATACACTATTTTCGTAGAATAATTGACACCATCCAACGCAAACAAGACAAGTACATTGTTTGTTAGTGACATTATCAAGTTTCATAATGTCAAACAATTTTCTGCAATATATTCCCTACTGACGATAGTTTATAGTTACTAGTGTATAATGATGGACTCTACAAAATCCTGACACGTCGGTTGTACTATCTATTCCGATTAATTTGCAAATTCGGATTTATTGCATGATGACGAGTTATCTATTCTGCACAGAATAGAAGTTGGTTGATGATATAAATCAAATAATTGACAAAGTTTTTGTCATTTGAAGGACCATAATTAGAACTATAAAACTGTGCTGGAAACCTGGTTAATATGTTGGGATGTGGGCTAATGGCTCCATTGGCTGACTTGCGACTCATTGGGCATTATGCCTCAGTAGAACCCCTGTCCGAACATTAAGTAAAGGAGCAATATTTGCCTCATGTACCGTGAGCGAGCCTGCTGTCATGTCGATGACAAACTAGACTTTATTTGCTTGTCAGCTTTCTGCTGAAAATTGGCATGTACATATGAGTGCATCTACCCGTGTTTGAACCCGGGTTGTCAGATTTAAAAGCAAGCAAGATAACCACTGAGCTACGGATGCACACGCTCTAACTATCGGACACCCTGGAAAGAGACAGTACACACTGTCCCTTACCTAAATTGAAAAACAAACACATTCATACAAGTGTGTCATATTGTACCAAACAACACTGGGCAATGTCAATACCAAACCACAACCAACACGTAAGTGTGCTGATTCACACACGAATAATGCAAATATAAACAGATGGAAATTATAGAAAATAACAACTTGCGACCACAAACACAGTTCGAACAGATAACATGAATAAACATTAATACTTCTAACCTTCATGAATTAATTTCCATATTTTATATGGCTTCTGATAAAACGTGCAGTGGTTTGCACTTGGTTATCACGTATAATTACTTCGATCAGGAACATCAACTGTATTGTAAAAACATTATGGCTTTGATCAATATATCTCTTGCAATTACTACTCGGCTTGTCCCATAGTTCTCCGGCTGATGCGTAGATTCAACAGGCCATAACGTAGCAAGGTTATTTGCTTATAGCTGAAACCAATGTATACTGGCATTACTAAAAGAATTTTATTGACGTTGTCGATAATGCAGTTTTTGGTGACTTTTAAGAAACACATTGCATCTTTTTTGACAAAATTATGATACATAACGCAGTTTCGAGGACATTTTAAGAAACACCTTGCCCCTTCTTTGACGACATTATAATATATAACGCATTTTCGAAGTCATTTTAGGAAACACGTTGTATCTTCTTTGACGACATTATAATATACAACGCAGTTTCGAGTTCATTTTTAAAAAAACAACTTGCAATCACTTTGACAACATTATAATTTATAACGCTGTTTGGAGGACATTTTAGGAAACACGTTGCATCTTCTTTGACGACATTATATTTTATAACACAGTTCCGAGGACAATTTAGGAGACACCTTGCATCTTCTTTGACGAATTTATGTAACGCAGTTTTGAGGACATTTTAAGAAACACCATGCATATTCTTTGACAACATTATAACACAGTTTTGAGGGCATTTTATGAAACACGTTGTATCGTCTTGATAAGCAAGTCGCAATTAGCAACGTAGTTACCCCTCATACTGTTGGTTAATATAATTACGTTTCTCTTTCATGTTTAATATTTTACAACTAGTTGTCTTGAACAATTCGTCAAGTTTCTATCAAACTGTTTAGTGTGTGTGATAGCTGAGACGGTACCACCGGGGATCATACATGAAATAACGCGTGCTACCCATCTAGTGATGTGACAGCTATTGTCAATATGTTCTCTTGAATTCTTATGGATAATGTTGTGAAATCCCACGAGGGTTCTATTCCATTGATGGGTTGTAGGTATTCAATGACTTTTGTTCACTGGGTACAAAAACGTTCAGTGTATGCCTTGGCTGGCTCACCGGGGTGTAGTACGAAAACATTACGAGTATACTCATGCAATAGTGTCGTAAACTGGTAATAGCTTATGTCACTCGCAGTTTTCGAAACATCTGTTTGAAATATTCAGTATTTAAGTAGACAAAAACTCATCTCAAGCGAAATAACTAATGTCAAATACTAGTTAATTTTTCGTCGTCTTAATGATATCTGTTTGGTGGGAATGATTTTAATCTATTAGAATTTTGACAAATCTTTCACTGAGTGACATATTCGGGTAACCAAACCTTCGTTTTCCAGGGACATTTTGTAATGTGATTCAAATTACGTATTGTGCCCAGTTTGAATATAGAAAGTGTTTAAAATTAATCCCATTTTGTAATTATCCTCAGGGTTTTCGTTATCGACTTCTATATTCAATGTACGAATACCTGTTCACGACAATGCATACATGAGCGTTCTCACACGTGTTAGAACGCCCGCCCATCATCGGGATTGGACTTTGGCTTCTTGTGTCGACTTTATATCCACAGTGCAAAATGATTTTCCGTACGCCGTTACAATTCAATGAAATGAGTAACGGAACAAAACGTCTATCTACGTATCACAAATATGGAACCCTATATTAGTTTTTAGGCTGGCGATTTCGCGCCAGACTATTACAATCCTAAAAAATGAATTCCACTAAGTTGAATTTACTCCCGAAACTGACAACACAGAATCAATACACTCAATGCAAATAGTTCCTCCTCGTTAATCAGTTTTGCAAGATAAGAACATTCAACTTTCTTTGTTTCATTTATTCTGTTCGATTGTAATATATTAGTTTTTTCTTGAAATGGAAGGAAATTGTATGAAATTAAAAGAAAAGGTGTTTAAAGGCGTTGATAATTATTACTACGCGTTACGAACGCGATATAGCGCGCGCATCAATGATTTTATTATGTCAAATTATTTAGGTCAACATTCTCCAACGAGATCGTGGTCGAGTGGTTAAGCAACTCGCTTAGTAATTTACTGATGCTAAGGTCCAGCGATCGAATCACGGCGGCTCCATATTTTTATTTTTTTTATTTTTTTTATTTTTTGTTAAGTCCAGCACTTACCTCTCTTTCGACTTAGAAAACCACTTGATGTTATATCACTTGAAAAGCTATATTGTTCCTTAGCAGTTCGCCAGCCTGTCAGTACTTTCAATACTTTGATTCACCTAGTCAGCACGCATTCGTCATGGACAGATACATTGGTAGAATTATTGACACGCAGTAAGCCCGCTTCTCTTTTGTAAACCACAGTAATACCTTTGTTGATGACACCTCAGCATTGGTTTTGAAATTACAGAACATTGCTCTTAGCCTCCGAAACCATCATGGAGGACGACTTTGAATCGTGAACGTATTTTCATCAAAACAAAAATAGAAATATAGGAATAAATAAAATCACCGCTGGTGCAATTTTGTCATCTTCGTCTGGAAGCAGTGTTTTATATGCACAAAACAACCTAAAATAAATGCCTATTACTTAATATCTCAACTGATGCAGCGTCCATAGACCATAGACAAAACAAACTTCATTCACTGTGTCAATTATTGTCTCAATTATAGCTATATATGGTGTTTGTTGGCTATTTCTGTTCTTTTCTGATATATCATGAATCAAAACCATGGCGCAGCTACCACTGAGTGTCTATATAATTAATATGCACACAATTTATTACTTACCAAAAACCATAACCTTTATGATATTCATTAGGTCGTAATTTCCTTACGAGTACATATGTTAATTATTTCGTGCTAAACATAGTCTCGAATTCAAATATGCAAAGGAACGCTGCGATTGTTCGTCACGTGACAAACCTCAGACTGAAATATATCATAAATAAACAGACAGACGTTACGTTTTAAAAAAAATCTCCCGACAAGCAGCCACCGGTTAGACATACAATACATAAGACAAGCTCTCGTATATTTGTGTTTACCTTTACATGTCATATTGTTTGTCTGATTTGATGAGATTTTTGCTTTGCGTTACTGATTAAGTCGAATTATTGCCTAATGGTCCGTAATAATACAGAGGGGCGATGATATATATTAATTCGGCAAATAGTTTAATCGAATAATATGAAACCAGACGATATAATCACACACGGCCATGAAATATATCTATCAATCAAACTGTACTTAATAGTTGAACATTATTAATGGGTAGTTTCATTAGTAAGAAGGGTAATGGTGTAATATAGGGCTATAATTGGTCTAATTTTAATGGTACTCCTGTCGTGTGAGGGAAAAATATTTTCGGTGGAATGATTGACTTATTTCGTTGATCCATCAGAAGACTAAGAAATATGTGGCAATGGTTTATTCACATTCATGTACCGTTAGCAAACAAGGTCATATCACGCCTTGACGATTTGAATTGTGCCGACATACTGGACTTGCCCTACGGTGTATTGAAACATAAGTACACATGTACATGTAAAATATGCGTTTTCAAGCGCATCAGCATTGCAAAATGAATTTGCAGAAATACAAACTAGTTCTGCAGCTTGGAGCTCTTTCATGATGTTCTCTCAATGCGCAATGGCTGTCTGACTGTACTTGATACAAAACATAAAGTCCTCGAGTTCTCCTTGGAACAAGGTTTGCTTGCACCGCTGAGTTCTATTGACAGTATGTGTCCTCATGTATTACTAGTATCTCAGCCGTGATATTTTGAAAAAGACCATGTTTCTTCCTTGTGACATAGCAAATAATTTCAACGCACTTGGTGAGGTCCATCGTTTTTTTATGTTTTCCACCGTTTATAAAAGCAAAATATGGCCCGGTTAAAAATAGCATCATAAGGACAGTAAAAACAGCCATGTCATTATTCCAGAATTCAACACCAAACATAAAGATACGACCTGTATTCTAACTCAAGGACAGACGGAAGTTATAGAATGCGATGTGCACACGATGTTCTAAATTCAAATTTGTTGCTAAATTGAATCGTCTGATAAAATATTTAAACTTCGAGATAATGTGTCTCTCTGTAACAGTCTGTAGGAACAATGACATAGGAGTATATCTTTATTACTTGAACACATCCGTCACCAATATGTTCCCTAATGAATTCTTCCATTATACATGATAAGCATGTTCCTTAGTAAACACTATCTATTTCCTTGTATTGATAAACAAATAACGATTAGTTTTTGTAATACATGTACGCATATATATCACGTAGAGAACACGAATGGTGTCTTTTCTAAAGGCCTTCAACGTCACTGTGGATATCCTTGTCGTGGAGTTTCTTCTGTTGTCGGTGTTTTAGCTAATGTGTTTGTGTGTACGCTTCGGGAGTTGTTATGGTCGACATCCAACGTGGTAACAGTCAGTGATGTGAAGGTCGTTCATCGGCGATAATTTGTATATAAAGCCTTTTGTCCTCTTTCGCCTCTGAACGTTGATTGTAAAGCGCTCTCCGGTCGTGACTCATGGAAAACAAGCACCATTGGTCAAATTATATGACCATAGACTAACTGGAATACTTAATCTTACAATACAAAACAATGCTTTGGGTGACAGTAAGTTCTTGGAATATCCATCTGGGAGTATCTTTCTATTAAAAAATAAGAAAAGTCGTTTTAGACCGTTTCGCGTTTCTAATCAACGAGTGTCACTTTGTATCTATATGGTTATGTTTTGTACAACAAGCATTATCTACAGTTGTTTCCGAACGACATAATTTAGATACATTTTGACATGGTAACATTTGACAAACACAACCAGGAGAGGCTACCTGATAATCTCCTTGGTGTCGCATTGCTAGGTCTCAATGGAACTTATATCATTGTAATGTATCATTGAACCCAAAACGAACATCGCAAATGACAGCTGTTTAATTAAGTCTTTGCTTACCAAACAAACGATGTATTTTCCCTCTGTGGGTCAGGAATTTTTAAATTAATATAATTTGATAGTTTACTGAACTGTCGGACAAGCATCTCGAGTACCACTTACAACATGTAACTACCCTGTGGCGTTCAATCTTTCAACAAAAAAAAACCACCAGTATAATGATGCAATTATAGTCAAAGTGTTGCCACGATAAAGCCTTGTGAAGTGGATCGCACTTGGCTAAATATTGTCCGGTCAGTATACTCGATGTCATAAAGTGGCAATCCGAGCGTAGTTACTGTTGATTGAGTGTCAATAACCTCAGCTCAAATTGTAACCAGTTTTCAAGGAGTTTGTTAGTGGAATAAAATAACAATTTTATGAGATCGGTTTACCTATCTTGACATATAAAATAATAATAATCTCTTTTCCAAAAACATCTAACGACAATAGTCTTGTCATCAACTTCATTACTAAAACATATTTTGACTGGTGATTTTTGTGAGATGTTTGTTCTTTTCAGATGGGCAACTATTACATTGGTATCGTATGTCGTATATGCTAATATTTGGAATAATGTTCTGCACTTTTAACTGGTACACTTTTCAATTTCGGTTGACATTTGTCACTATTTTTTCTCATTGTGTGATATCTTGTACTTGCGTCTTGACTTTAGTATATTTCTATTTGGGAATTAGGTCCTATCCTATACCATCGGTTGATAGATTTATTTATTCCGTCATTCCGCTGGAAACTGATATTTTCATGAATGGCACAAAAAGCATCCAGTGGTCTTGGCCGAATTCGAAAGTATCAGAATCCTGAGCTCACAACGAGTAATGCGCTGTTTGGATCTTAGGGTTTGTGACATACACATAAACAGCCAATGTCAAAAGAGAAACGAAGCTCATAATTGTAGCTCAATAGAGTAAATACCCCACCGGCTTGATTGCAGATGGAGATGGTCCGATAAGTCTTCCTAGTTACAATATAGCACCTGAACTTACGAACGTATGGGACGTTTAAAAATTATGTGTCTGACCCAGTAATATGATTTCGGGTACATGTACTTTCAAAATATGTGGAAAAGATGTGTACGTTTTATTTCAATTACATATAGTGATTCAAATGCCTTGTACGGTGAATAGATGAGACAAACCGTCAAAGTGTTGTATCTGCTGTTATACGGTGGATTGGTAATCCTACACATTTGACACGAATGCATCCAACCATTCAAATAACAGATATGTGACATGGGTATACATTCATGATTACAAAGCCATAATAAAAACCGGCTCTTTTTTCGCGATTCATATCAATATTATGTGTGAAAAGTGTTACCAACTTTACAAAATGTGTTTGTTTCTTTGACCTTTTGACTTCTGTCCACCCGTTAGTGACACGCTCGCAGATCAGTTACCCCATCTTGGGATTGGTAAATATAATTTTCTTCCTTAGTGACTGCTCGAAACTTGCGTCAGGTGGTCACAGATTTGGGTGACAATACAACGTAATGTGGACTTCAAGACGTGTAAGTTGATACAGCGTGAAAAAAACCTTCACACATTTGTACATTCTCGTTGTTAGGGAAATGAACTTCAGATTGTTTACCCTAAATATTTTGACATAAATGTTGCGAAATATACTCCAGATTGGTCGTCTTGTTGATACTTAATCCGACTCAAGTTTACTCGTCTGATGCCTTGTTTGTGACCATGCAATTGCACAAGCCAATAGATGGCATCCAACACTCTTGTTGCAAAAGGACTTTTGCGTTTCTTACTAAAACGTTTCAGTGTTGGACCATGTGCAGTAAACAATTTGTTTTAACAGCACTATTTATTATTCTAATTTAACTATTGTACCAATGCAGATCTGTTGTATACAGTTCGCTCTTTGCTGTAAATGTGCATCACCATTACACACATTAATTAGGACGTTGTCGTAGAAATCATTTCAATGGACAGTCTTGTTCTTTATGCATCAATTCCGCGTGAAACATTACCTGCGATTTTTTGTTCTTAGCTACCGACCTAAAATAATGAGTCATATAATGAACCTTTGAATAATATGCAAATCGATCCTTGTTAATTAGTATGTGATAATAATTGGTATATAACAGTACCATGCACAATTATGTGTTGATTTGTCTGATATGCTAAAGGAAGCTTTCACCTCTGGAGCGTGTAGCCATAAACAAAGCCAACTTATACTCACATTATTTATACACATATAATTTAACTGAAACACTTGATCGGGCTCTTAAAAAACTGGTCACATAATAGCTTAATGCTTAAGCAATTTCTTGACGAAGCTAATACTTGACAATGTTAAATGGGCATGACCTCTTGACTTCAAATATCTAATAAGAATACTTTCGACGTAATATACAGCCGACCCCTTCGATCGCGCTAACAAAGGTCGTATTTCAATTTTAACGGTTAGATCTGAGGGGTGTCAATTACGGCAGTAGAGTTTCAATGGTTATCTGTAGTAATTATTAAGCAAATAAAACTAATTACTATTGTGAGAGTTATTGAAGCAATGGAATATATCGTAACCGGTGAATTAATGCCAACAATATAACATGGTATGGCTAACAAAGGCAAGCTAAGTGGTCAAAATTAATGAAATTGGCTAAGTGGACACATTGCTACAAAAAGCATTTTTCACAATGAATGTGATGGCAAGTCATGACAAAAGGCGAGGCAATCTATATGTTTACTGGAGTGAATGTCCTTAACGAGTGTTTACCACCAGCCTGGCGTTGTTGTTGTCCGACAGACGGTTGCATGAACGGGTACGAATAACTAAAGGCATGACAAATGCTTTTGGACCGTAAGGTCCTGGTTAGATATCCGTCTGTAACAGTGTTTATTTCTTAATGACAAGCACCTATGTGCGATGGCTACCATTTGCGCCGATTGCAACAGTGTGACTCAGTGATCGGATGAGCGGATGGATGTCTATAATATACTTTAACCAGGTATATTTTTATGAATGGAAAGATATCGTCCCATCGAGACTAAGTTATCTACTTCTTTGCTGCGACTGAATAACAATTCACAACACAACTCGCAATATAATCATTAAGACTATGCAATCACTTTATAACGGTATAACTTTAATAAACTGCACGCATACACCATACGGTTACGCCCTTTTTTGAAAATATAGATTACCTAATTATTAAACTACGCAACGTGATAGTCTTTAGATATTTCCAACTCTGTAGGTGTTTTAGATGTGATTGATTTGGGCGATGAAAAGGGGTTGCTGTTTCTAAGCCGTTTACAGTCTTAACTGCTTTAGCCATGTACAGCCACCCGTTTCCTACTTGTTGCATATTTATTAGTGCGAACTGGACCACTTGAACACAGATCAAGGGTATTCAATGACTCCAAATGTATACATTAATATTTACTGAGTATTTAGCGACATATATCTACTACGAACCCCAACGTTCTATCGAATGGACCAACTGGGTGGGCTAACAGACGACCTAGCATTATTTATGAGCTTGGGTAACACATTTCAGTTTATATTTTCATTCACTACCAGGTAAGTTACGTGAAAGGTTAAACACCTTTTACTCTGTTACGACATACATCGCTTCAAACTACGTCAGATATGTGTATATAATTGTCGATTTATCCGATAATCATTGGTGTCACGTTTTTTTAACGTTAGATTGTTGTAACGTTTGGTCCTTTTTATAGGTCTTTCGTAAGATATCATGATGACTATTGCACCCAGTAGCCTATACATCTGTTTGAACATCTAATATCTCACTCCAAACTTCGTAAAACGACTTATTTAGAACAATACTAATAATACTAATACTAATACTTGTTTAGGACTCAACTTGGATGTCAAACTGTTTGTTGTAAAGCCACAACAATAAGCCAGATTGAGAGGTCTCCGGAGTTCATATGTTCAGATAAAGTCACATCAATTAGATGTGTTATCAGATTACCGCGTGTCATGAGGAACCCTTAATTACTAGACTGTTAATTATCATTATTCTACTTAATACCTCTAATTGTTATTGTTTTAAATATGCAGGTTAGAGAGGTCGTGTGACATTTGACATCTGTAACGATATGATAGGATTAATGTCATTGCCAAAACTTGTAATCACTGGCTTAGTGTTATAACTGATGTTTTGCTAGTCATTATAATCATCAATATGTCATAGCATGCTTCAGATCAAAAGATTGAGAAGAAATAGTTTACGTTAGGAAATATGTTACGAGCTATATGAGACGAGCCAGCACACGATTGTGTTGTTCGGAATTGTTCGAGCAAATGTAAAACGTCTGTTGAATCACATATACTTATACACAATACAGCACGTGCCGCGGAGGAAAGGTAAGGATTCGGTCCAGATCCGTTCTGAAGATTAGGGGCTGTGCAAAACACTTTATATTCTTGTTGTTAAGTACGTACATTGTACATTTGTCTGTATTTGGTGGTTAGATTGCTTGGTACAACAATTCTAATTACCACCGTCTGTGCTTTATCTTTTACACTTGGTTCATCCTTGATATTATCAGTGATATTTGGGTTTAACCAGCAGACCCAAGTTCAGTAATTTCGCATATATTTTCTTCGATTGCTACTGGGTGGTTTGGGTTTTCTGTTTGCTTTTTATTGATATTTGGCTGGTCAATCCGAAGTTTTTTTGTCAGACTTGATCTTCTAGTCGCATTATCGTCCTTGATGTATGAACATTTTGCAGAAAATTGCATTGGGTTGCCATGAACGTTTCAAATACTATTGTCCTCAAGTGTTTATTTCAATAAACGCTATGTACAAAATACATTTGAATGACAATTTTGATATAAATTTAAGTGTTTTTTTTTATTTAATTGTCATACTAATCGGTAGCAAGATCTTGTGCTCTAACAATCAATTGGTTCAATTTGGTTCCCGTATTTTGTATGTGATTTACAATTACATGATAATGTATTGCATATTGATTAATACATCATCCTGAATACGATCGCAGTTTTATCATCGAATAAAAATCTACAAGGACATTAGACATTGATTTCATAGAGACGACACGAACATGTTTGATAACATGTAAATATATCAACTTATTTACAAAAAAGTGCTCATGTCAAAATATTAACTAAATGGCGTCTTATGAGGGCATTGTAAGTGTGATAAGAAACATTGAGCTATTAAATAGTATCCAAATTTGAACAAAGAACAATACGAAGTCCCCCATTGAGAATATACCTCAGCAAAGAATAAAAAAACACAGTGTTGTAAATTATGTCTGATTGATAGGAGGATAGATATTAAAGGACTTTTATGAATGACATGAAATTGCTTATTGTTATCAACAGTAATGTTTGAGGACATCAATTGATTTCCGTTTAGATTATTTTGATATGCGAAAGAAAAAGACTCCACCGGCTTGTTAAAAGCTTGATTTGGTCGCATAGTTTTGTGATTATGTCTTTGATATCGAACTGCGAATGTCCATTGACGTTGATTAATGCCAAAAAATGATTTGAAATACACAATTTTCACATTTGTACTAATTCATTCCCACGATATATGTTTGAATGAAAACCATTTAGTCAGTTAAACGACATCGTTGCAGTTATTAAGTGAGTCAAACACGAACAAGCAATTAGAGACTTTGATACTTTGACGAATGCTTCAATGACTGTAAACTTTAGTTCAAAAAGATCAGTCACGTACGATCAAAATATTATGGCTGCATACTTAAAGCCTTGAATGTCGATTCGGTTTTGTTGGACATGTGCCCTATTTAGGTCATTTTAAGAAAGTCTTATAACTTTTCTGATTTTGGTGCTTCGTTAACCATTATTGACACTCTAGGCATAACCGTTGTACGGTCGGTAAGGAACTCCACTTATACCGCTTTGCCGGATTGACAGACAATTTAATAATAACGCAACCGAAGTCGGTATAATATTTAGTTAAAAGATCATCGTACGAGAAATACTCAATAAGTCACATTCTCAGAATCTGACCTTGATGCTGAGCTTAGACCAGTGCCAGAAAGAAACAATATCTTTGATCAATTTATATGAATACAACCAGAAACAATCAGAATCGATCGGATTGTTTGATTTACAAATTGGTATCCATACTCAGTAAGAATAGAAACAGAAATGAAACACTACTTTGAAGTAAAACACAGGTGCGAGTTGGGTATTTCAGTTAATGCATTTGCACTTGTCATAAAATACACACTTTTCACGTAGTTCAAACACATTGCGATAAGTTGTAGTATTATTATGTACTAAGATACTATTGTACCCAGTTTTCTACACTTTTCGGTTATAAGTAAAAATCGGTGTGTAAAAATCCAGTTTTAATCAGAAACCGTTCGCGAAATTTGACGACTGTGACAGAATATCAAACGATCCGCTCATCTTTGATGTCCTCCACGAACGACATACAATTTCACGGCAGGTTAGTGAGTCAACCATAAATTACAAATTCACAAGTAATTCAGACTCCGAAACATTCAAATAAATGTGTCTGTTTTTATTGTATTGAGAGGTAAACCGATCTTTATGAATGAAACTTTCGTAGCAAGACATGAAAAGGCGAGTGCACCGTATGCGGATACATAATATTTACGGTCTTTTTTTCATACACGTTTTTACCAAAATGGCAACAAATGAGTTTCCAAATACATTTTAATTGCCGATGATACGCACATAATTGATTAATGATATTTTAACATACAAATTTATTCGATATAAATCTCTGTGTGCAAGCAAACATAAAAATAGTCTCACATCGTTTTATCGCGATCGTATTTTATTAAGTAAGTAAAAAAGAAAGCATTAATCTTGACATCTGCTGAATTTATAACTTCAACTTATTCACTCGTACTGACAATTAATCCAGTCATTTTCTACGTTGACTCTATTTTTTGTGACCGGATCAAGGTATTAAACATGGAAATGCTCTCTGAGATACGCATCATAACTGGTGACTCACAAACTAGGTTAATGCTTACGTCAAACGTTTGTCACAATGTCACATCCGATACCAGGGTAATTTATAAGTGAGCAGTGCTTGGTTTGTCACCGTTTCTTTTTGTGTTTGCAGTGGTCTTGGAGACAGTTCTACCTTCTTCTCCTTTTCCCGTCTGTTCTCCACAGTCCGAATCAATAATCTACATTTATATCCTATTTGCACGCTGCCATGTTGCTTTTGATGCGACCTCTCTTTTTTCTATTCTTGAGTCCTTCTCAGAGTGATTAAGTATATTTGCCAGAATTTCGACAAAGGATATCGTTAAATATGATGATAACCTGATGCAAATAGACTTCTGAATGTTTTGGTGGAAATCTACATATAATGCACAGACCTACACTTAAAATCAAATTGGTTTGATAATTTATATCCATTCGTTTATCAATATTATTGCATTATAGAATGACACAAAACAACGTCATTACCGTCAAATTAACGTCATATTATCGCGTGATATTTACTTTATACAAAGATTGATTTGCTAGTAGTTGTCTGCTTTAATGATCTTTACTATGCACTGATTGCATTCTGACTCGTGTCTTTCCGTGATGAACCCGGAAGCTCCCGATGATTCGTCATAGAATTGTCCAAGGTGCGTCGATTGGTCTGAAGACATATCAAGAAATAATTGATGTCGCCCAGATAAGCACGACCGACTTTTGGAATTTAAAAGACTTTATCGGATCCACATGCGTCCAAATTTCTTTATTATGGTTGGCTTTATATAAGAATTGTTATTCATTCATGCTGTAATACCATATATATTCGCAGGCATTATTTTTGTATAGTGTAAATTTCGATGGCGCTCTTAACAAATTTTAAATTAAAGCATTAGAGAGAGAGATGCCCTTGTGACTAATGACTTAAGTTTATGCGTGTGGTTTGGATTTCGTGATCGACACACATGATCACTGAAAATTAGACAGCCTGGAATTATACCGAATTTGCAGAATCGGGTACTGTTTTTACGTTCTAGATAGTGTAGTTAGCTGTAACCTGATTCAATTCATGCGTATTAGTTGTTTCTGTAATTACTGATAGGCATGTTAACACATCTGCTATTTACTTCTGATCTCCTGTTTGGCAATTGATACCGATATTTATATGAATATGACATCATCGGAAGTGTTTGTTCTAAAACCCGAAAACCCGGCCTGCCAGTCAGGTATAAAGATCCTTGTTTTTAAACCTGGTCGGTCGGATCTATTCCAGAGAAATATACGTTCTAGAGTGTCTAACAGGTGCCTATGAATAAAGAAGCAGTTAACTCATGCACGGTAAGGCACGTGTTATACCTGACGATATCATCCATTAGGTAATGTAGGTAAACCGTTCGGATTATAAATATTTTCTGAAATAAAATAATAGATCGTAACTAGGATACAGTTAGCCCTCCTTTCAACGACACTCGACATATCGTCAATTTTTATCGACATTAATTTGCTAGGAATAAATTCTATTCAACGTTATTTGTATCCGTTAAATCGAGGGCTACGAGTCTTGGTGTTGTATTGAGTTGAAGATCATTAAGGGTGCGATTATCGGTGAACATTGCAAATGATTCTGTTATATTGTGTTATGATGAAATTGTAAATTCCTTCATGTTTTTGTCAGTTTGTACAAATCAATGGACAAACATTATATAGTTGCAGCTGTTTGGAAACTTCCCGCACACATTAGAAATGTCTACGATTGACTAACTATTTCTGCAATCCAGGTCAACTTTATTACAAACAAAACGTCCGAACCATAATACTTTTACATTTTAGATACATATACATTGTGTACTCGTAGACACCGAAAGTTAATGGATATTAATCAATAATAACTTTTAACTAATTTACGAACAATTTTAGATGTTGGCAATTTTTACTGCTAGTTTCAGACAAAATGACTAGATGCCAGTCTTCAGTTCTAATTCACCGTAAATATACACCAGAATAAAAACCGACCATAATGCTGTTCTCAATTTTTTATGTCAGATTTAGTAAGAACTTACTTTGATAAGTTTGACAGTAAATTGTTTGTTAATTATAATTGAGTTCCTGTGTTATTGCCTTTAATAGGTCAAAGATATTCCTGAACTTGAAATCGCAAAGTTATAATACAAGGGCAAATCTTAGTCTTTGTGTAATTATATCAAGCTAATTTTACTTGTGAGCTTCATTTGCTCCGTGGTTAGCGCGATTGCCTTCTAATCTTGCGATCAGGGTTCACATACGGATGGAGGCACTCCATCTAATGTTCATTGAAGTTTATTTGTACTTATTTCAGAATCTTTCGGTATTTTTTTCAAGATTTCAAGTACTACAGCAGACAGACTAATTGATGAGAAATTGGTTAACATCACGTGTATTTACATTAATGTCAGGATTTAGAACAATTCACATTCTCTTTGTAAATCTAGAATCGTATATAAAAATATGCAGGACTGTTAACTTATCTGGGACCAAAACGGAATTCTATTGTACACAAGTCTTGTTTCCTGAAGAAATATCTAAAAAGTACAAAGGTACTGTAATTTCCGTACTTTGTGGCTTCCGTAGCTAAGTGGTTAGTACGCTTGTTGCCTAATTCAGCGACCCGGGTTTAAATCCGGGAGGAGGCACACATATGACATCCAAATTCAGTAGAAAACTGACTTGCAAATAAATGCTATGTTCGACGTTTAGAAATACATGTAAAGAGTTTAAGAAAGTATTTGTGCTTTCATCCGAGGGAGTTTCATTTTTTCTGCGATGTTGCAGACATCGCACTGACGTTACTCATGGCTCTTATTACTCGACATTGTGGATTGTTTCCGACCCGCTCCTCTATTAGTTCGGTGGTTGGTTCCGGAAAGGGAAGTAGCCGTTCTGCAACCTGAAGTTGCGTGTTCATATCGCCTCGGCATTTATGTACAGTAATAGACTTCTGCTTATAATAATGCGCCATCACATACATTTACTGCAGTGAACATTGCTTCCGGGTGTCTGTATTAATTTATTCCATAAAGCAATTAACTTGCCCATGTTGATCACGGACGTTAAATTTTTAGCAGGTAAGGCAAATTACTTTTCCAAGTGCGTTTATTATCATTGTTTTCAAGTTCATTAAATGTCTACGTTTCAAACAAAGAAGACATGAATGTTGAGTACAACTACATGTGTTTGAATAAGAAGTCAATATTCACACCATGGGTATGGGAATCATTATTTTTAACAAGGATAGTTATACGTATTGCTGAACAATGCATTATTGTATAAATATTTCACGTTCACCTTGGGGATATTTCACATAATGCGGGATGTTTTACATAACCAGTAGTGAAAATAGTTTGCAACCTAATCTGTCTAAGCTAAGTTTAATTAGCATTGCAATGCATGTACCAATCGCATGTGTCAACAAAATATTAACGTAATGAAATGCACTGTCACACATTCTGTTGACGAATACAGCAACATGTCAAAACTTTGCCTTCTTGAAACTTAAACGTCAAACCGTTAATTAATTTACGACAGATTATGCGATTGGATAAAACTACTCATTTGAACAACCGGTTGCATTGCAACGTACATAAATTGGATTTTAATTGGTTATACTCTGAAATGAAACGCGGCATCGTTTAGGATTAAATTAATGAACGCTTCTTACGTTTACATCTGAATTAAAATACAAGTCACGACCACCACCCATGAAATGTACTCAATCTGCATCAATCCCGGCTTGATATACACCGTGACATATCTTAATAATAAAATATTTCAAAATTTTGTATTTTATAAAAAAAACAATTTTGCTGATAAGACATAATGGCACAGTCCTATCATCTTGGTAAATAACAAGTTGAACTGCAGCACTTCATTTCGATTGCAAAAGTACCGTTTTAAAGCAATGAAAATTACATTAAATTATGTTTGGATACACTTTAAAATTTCTGCAATGTCATTAAATTTACGTGGATGACTAATTCCCGTGTTTATCATAAAAACTCTACCAGGGTATATACACTTTAGTCCTTAATGTTGAGCATGTTGTCATTTATACAATGTAATTTCTTTGATTTAAAGGAAATTGTAACACCTATTTGTTTTCAAAAATGCAATACATGTACAGCAAAACAGAACGAATTCCATTTCATAAAGAATGTGTTTCATTTATATCTTCAAATATGATGAATTTAACGTGATATTAGTTTCCATACACAATTTGTCAAGTGCTTTTTTGTACCTGCATTCACATTTAGTAACTTCAACAAAATAAATGATATCCTACCAAACGCTTAATGTAAACGTACGTTTTTGACCTAATCAGAAATAATGTTGTGACGGGTAACACAAGGTAAGGTACAGATATGATATATAAGATAACTGAAGGCTGATAACTATACTCATTTATTATAAACCGTACATGAAACGATAGGTTGAGAGGTCAATGTGTGAGTATAATTTATAGTGTTTGCTTTTACTGGTTAGCGTGACTGAGTTAAAGTTACTTTATGCAAGTACAGTCTGTTTGAGATATAGTACATAATGTTGTACGGACCATCTCCACTGCTGTCCACTGAACCAACCTCACCGAACCTCTCGATATTCAACTGTAGTCTGTGAGCGCAGAACTGGATCCTGATCGACTATGATCGCAAATCTAGTATCACAGACATGCCTCTCATTCCAATCAGTCCAGTGCATTCCGGCGAATTATCTTTCTCTCCCACAACTATTGTCCACTGAAATGATCTTTCATTGATGCTGTTATCTTCATGGGCTTTCAAGTCAATGGTTGCTTGAATCAATGGTCTAAGAACTTGACTTACCGCTGCTATATGAGGATACACTAGATGACTCAACTCCTATAAATATTTTGAAACAAAAGTAAAGCAATACCATGCAATGCCTAAATTTGGTTTTGCCCTTCTATGAATATCAAACAATGTCATTCGAACTGTTGTAATAGAAGCACATGCATAAAACATCCTTAGTAATACACTACTTTCGTAGAATAATTGACACAATCCAACGCCAACAAGACGAGTACATTGTTTGTTAGTAACATTATCAAGTTTCATTATGTCAAACAATTTTCTGCAATATATTCCCCACTGACGATAGTTTATAGTTACTAGTGTATAATGATGGACACTACAAAGTCCTGTCTGTATGCATCAAACGCATGTGATGTACTATCTACGTATTCCGGATTAATTTGGAAATTCGGATTTGTTGCATGAGGACGAATTATCTATTGTGCACAGAATAGAAGTTGTTTGATAAAAATATTCACACTAGTGTGTCATATTGAACCAAACAAAACTGGGCAATGTCAATAGGCAACCACAACCAACACATAAGTGTGCTGATTCAATGACGAATAATGCAAATATAAACAGATGTAAATCATAGAAAATAACACCAACATGCGATCATAAACACAATTTGAAACAGATAACATGAATAAATATTTAACTTCTAATCTTCATGAATTAATTTCCATATTTTATATGGCTTCTGATAAAACGTTGTGTGGTTTGCATTTGGTTATCACGTATAATTACTGAGATCAGGAACATCAACTGTGATTGTAAAACCATAATGGCTTTGATCAATGTATTTCATGCAATTACTGCTGGGTTTGTCTGCAATTCGTTGTCCCATAGTTTTTCTCTGGCTGATGCGAATATTGAACAAGAGATAACTTACCAAGCTTATTTGTTTATAGCTGAAACAAATGTGTACTAGCTAAAGAGAGCTTATGAACTTTATTGACGATAACGTAGTTTCGACGACAATTTAAGACACACATTGCATCTTGGTTAACGACGTTGTATAAACTCAGTTTCGATGACAATTTAAGAAACACATTGTACCTTTTTTGACGATATTGTAACTTAGTCAGTTTCGATGACAATTTAAGAAACACATTGTACCTTTTTTGACGATATTGTAACCTAGTCAGTTATGAGGACAATTTAAGAAACACATTGTACCTTTTTTGACGATATTGTAACCTAGTCAGTTATGAGGACAATTTAAGAAACACATTGTACCTTCTTTGATGACATTGTTAAAACTCAGCTTTGATGACAATTTGAGAAGCACCTTGTACCTTCTTTACATTATATTGCGCAGTTTCGGAAAAAGTTCAGAAACCCGTTGTATATTCCTTGACGATATCATAACGCAGTTTCGAGGGCATTGCATAAAATACATTGCTGATTCTTTTAGATAAACACAATTTCATTGAAATTGCAGTTTTACATTCGCAACACCAGTTCTTGGAAGACGATATAATTCCGTATGTCCAGGAACGTTACTAGGGCTCCATAAAGCCAATGTACACTGGATACTATTTTGAACTAAGCTAGTCAGTTAAAAACAGGTCACGCAATTGCTTTGTGTTATAAGCAAGTCACAATGAGCAACATAGATATCCCTAGCACTGCTGTGTAATACAATAACGTTTCTCTTTCACGTTAAATATTTTACAACTAGTTGTCTTGAACAATTCGTCAAGTTTCTATCAAACTGTTAAGTGTGTGTGATAGCTGAGACGGTACCACCGGGGATCAAACATGAAATAACGCATTCTACACATCTAGTGATGTGACAGCTATTGTCAATATGTTCTCTTGAATTCTTCTGGATACTGTCGTGAAATCCCACGAGGGTTTTATTCCATTGATGGGTTGTAGGTATTCAATGACCTTTGTTCACTGGGTATCAACTTCGTACAAAAACGTCCAGTGTAAGGACCTGGCTGGCTCATCGGGGTGTAGTCCAAAAACCTTACGAGTATACTCATGCAATAGTGTCGTTAACTGGTAATAGCTTATGTCACTCGCAGTTTTCGAAGCATCTGTTTGAGATATTCAGTATCTAAGTAGACAAAAACACATTTCAAGCGAAATAACTAATGTCAAATACTAGTTAATTTTTCGTCGTTTAAATGATATCTGTTGAGAACGAATTTTATCCATTTGGCTGATCTTTCACTCAGTGACCTAATCGGATTACCAACCTTTTTTCCAGAGACACTTTAGAATGTGATTCAAATGACGTACTGTACAGTCCAGTCAGGGTAAAATTACATTGACGCAGTGGAACAATACACTATTACGGTGTAAAAACCAGTAAAAATGCTTATACCAACAGCTCAATACCAAACTAAGCTCTACCAGTTTATGCAATGGTCTTAATCTTTTCGGTACGCATATACGATGACGTCACTGTCAAAATATCCTAACTGGACTATGCACGGTTTTAATAGAGAAAGGGTTTATAATTAATCCCATTATGTCCTCAGTGTTTTCGTTATAAAGACTTACATTGAATGCACAACCACCTGTGTACGACAATATATGGACTTTCAGATGATCAATCGTAAAAGCCCGGTTATTTCCATTTGTCTCCGGTAAAGATCAGTGGATAAAGACTGGGGTGATCACAATGCCTTTCAGATATGTTGGAACACACTTCCATCATTAGAATTGTGCTTGGTATTCAGATGCCGGCTATTCCCACAGTGCTTTATTTTTTACTTGGCCACTACAGTTCAATGAAATGACTAACGGAACAAAATTATGGGCAGCTAGTAAAGCAAGCATTATGTAGTCACGTGTCCATCTACGTATCAAGAATATGGACAATTATATTAGTTTGTCATATAGTCAGCATGTATTCGTCATGGGCTGACATATTGGTAGAATTATTGACATTCAGTAAGTCCGCTTCTCTTTTGTAAAACATTGTAATACCCTTGTTGATGACACATCAGCAGTGGTTTTGAAATTGCAGACCATTTCTCTTAGCCTCCGAAACCATCATGGAGGACGTCTCCGAGTCCTCAACGTATCTTTTTAAAAATAGAAATAGAATCACTGCTGGTGCAATTTTATCATTATATTGTCATCTTCGTCTGGAAGCAGTGTTTTATATGCACAATACAGCTTAAAATAAATGCCTATTACTTAATATATCAACTGATGCGGTGTGCTTAGACCAAATACCATAGACAGAACAAACTTCATTAACTGTGCCAATTATATTGTCTCAATTATAGCTACATATGGTGTTTGTTGGCTATTTCTGTTCTTTCCTGATATATCATGAATCAAAACCATGGAACAGCGACCACTGAGTGTCTATATAATTAATGTGCACACATTTTATTACTTACCAGAAACTATAATCTTTATGATATTAATTAGGTCGTAATTTCATTACGAATACATATATTAATAATTTCGTGGTACACTTAGTCTCGAATTCAAAGATGCAAAGGAACGCTACAATTGTTCGTCACGTGACAAACATCAGACTGAATTATATTATAAATAAACTGACAGACGATACTTTAAAAAAAATCCCCGACAAGCAGCCACCGGTAGGACATCCAATACAAACGACAAGCTCTCGTATATTCGTGTTTACCTTTACAAGCCATATTGTTTGTCTGAATTGATGAGATTTTTGCGTTGCGTTACTGATTAAGTCGAATTATTGCCTAATGGTCCGTAATGATATAAAGGGGCGATGATATCTATTAATACGGCGAGTAGTTTAATCGAATAATATGAAACCAGACGATATAATCACACACGGCCATGAAATATATCTATCAATCAAACTGTACTTAATAGTTGAACATTATTAATGGGTAGTTTCATGAGTAAGGAGGATAATGGTGTAAAATAGGGCTATAATTGGTCTAATTTTTAATAGCAACCCTGTCGTGAGAGGGAAAAATATTTTCGGTGAAATGATTGACGTATTTCGTTGATCCATTAGAAGACTAAGAAATATGTGGCAATGGTTTATTCACATTTCATGTACCGTTTACAAACAAAGTCATATATCACGCCTTAACGATTTGAATTGTGCCGACATACTGGACTTGCCCTACGGTGTATTGAAACATAGGTACACATGTACATGTAAAATATGCATTTTCAAGCGCATTAGCATTGCAAAATGAATTTGCAGAAATACAAACTAGTTCTGCAGCCTGAGCTCTTTCATGATGTTCTCTCAATGCGCAATGGCTGTCTGACTGTACTTGATACAAAGCATAAAGTCATCGTTTTCTCCTTGGAACAAGGTTTGCTTGCACCGCTGAGTTCTATTGACAGTATGTGTCCTCACGTATTACTAGTATCTCAGCCGTGATATTTTGAAAAAGACCATGTTTCTTCCTTGTGACATAGCAAATAATTTCAACGCACTTGGTGAGGTCCATCGTTTTTTTTTATGTTTTCCACCGTTTATAAAAGCAAAATATGGCCCAGTTAAAAATAGCATCATAAGGACAGTAAAAACAGCCATGCCATTATTCCAGAATTCAACACCAAACATAAAGATACGACCTGTATTCTAACTCAAGGGCAGACAGAAATTATAGAATACGATGTGCACACGATGTTCTAAATTCAAATTTGTTGCCAAATTGAATCGTCTGATAAAATATTTAAACTTCGAGATAATGTGTCTCTCTGTAACTGTCTGTAGGAACAATGAACTAGGTGTATATCTTTATCACTTGAACACGACCGTCACCAATACGTTCCCTAATGAATTCTTCCTTTGAAAAAATAAGCATGCTCCTTTGAAAACACTAACGCTTTCCGTGTATTAATAAACAAATCACGATTTGTTCTAAGAATACATGCACGCATATATATCACGAAGAGAACACTGTTGGTGTTTTTCCAAAGCCCACCAACGTCATGATTGATCTCCTTGTTTTAAAAATGTTTTCTTCTGATGCCTGTGTTTTAGTTAATGTGTAAGTGTGTACGCGTCGGGAGTTGTTATGGTCGACATCACACGTTGGTACAGTCTGTATATAAAGCCTTTTGTCCTCTTTCGCATCTGAACGTTGATTGTAAAGCACTTTCCGGAACACAAACACCATTGGTCAAATTATATGACCATAGACGTACTGGAATATTCAATATTACAATACAAAACAATGCTTTGGGTGACAGTTCGTTCTTGGAGTATCCATCTAGGAGTATATTTCTATTGAAAAACAAGAATACTCGTTTTATACCGTTTCGCGTTTCTAATTAACGAGTGTCACTTTGTATCTATATGTTCATGTTTTGTACAACAAGCATTATCTAAAGTTGTTTCCGAACGACATAATTTAGATACATTTTGACATGGTAACTTTTGGCAAACACAATCTGAAGAGGCTACTTGGTAATCTCCTTGGTGTCACATTGCTAGTTCTCAATGGAACTTATATCATTGTAATGTATCATTGAACACAAAACGAATATCGCTAATGACAGCTGTTTAATTAAATCTTTGCTTACCAAACAAACGATGTCTTTTTCCTCTGTGGGTCAGGAATTTTTAGATTAATATAATTTGATAGTTTACTGAACTGTCGGACAAGCTTCTCGAGTACCACTTACAGCATGTAACTACCCTGTGGCGTTCAATCTTTCAACAAAAACCACCAGTATAATGATGCAATTATAGTCAGAGTGTTACCACGATAAAGCTTTGTGAAGTGGATCGCACTTGGCTAAATATTGTCCGGTCAGTATACTCGACGTCATAAATTGGCAATCCGAGCGTAATTACTGCTGATTGAGTGTCAATAACCTCTGTTCGAATTGTAACCAGTTTTCAAGGAGTTTGTTAGTGGAATAAAATAACAACTTTATGAGATAGTCTTGTCATCAACTTCATTACTGAAACCTCTTTTTGACTGGTTATTTTTGCGAGATGTTGTATTCTTTTTGATGGGCATCTATTACATTGGTATCGTATGTCCTATATGCTAATATTTGGTATAATGTTCAGCACTTTTAACTGGTACACTTTTCAATTTAGGTTGACATTTGTCACTACTTTTTCTCATTGTGTGATATCTTGTACTTGCGTCTTGACTTTTGTATATTTTAATTTCTGAACTAGGTCCTATTCAATACCATCTATTCTTTTCGTCATTCCGCTTGAAACTGATATTTTCATGAATGACACAAAAAGCATCCAGCTGTCTTGGACAGTGGTTTTGGCCATATATGAATATATCATAATCCTGAGCTCACAGCGAGTAATGCACTGTTCGAGATTAGGGCTTGTGACATAAGCATAAACAGCCAATGTCAAAAGAGAAACGAAGTCCATAATTGTAATTTAATGGGGTAAATACCACATTTACTTGATTTCAGGTAGAGATTGTCCAATCCGTCTTCCTAGGTACAATACAGCACCTGAACTTGCGACCGTATGATATGTGTAAAAAATAATGTGTCTGACCTAGTAACATCATTTCGGGTACATGTACTTTCAAAAGATATGTACGTTTGCTTTTAACTACATCTAGTGATTCAAATACATTACACGGTGGGTAAGAATGTGTATCGGTTGTTATACGGTGGATTAGTAATCCTAACCATTTTGGATTCGAGCATTGACACGAATATGGCCAACCATCCAAAATAGCAGATACGTAACATGGATATACATTCATGATTACAAAACCATAATAAAAACCGTCTCGTTTTTCGCGATTCGTATCTGTATTATGTGTGAAAAGTGTTACCAACTTTACAATTATTTTTTAGTTTCTTTGACCTTTTGACCTCCGTCCAACCGTTAGTAACACGCTCGTAGATCAGTTACCCCATCTTGGGATAGGAAAAATAATTACCTTTTTAGTGATTGCTCACAACTTGCGTCAGGTGGTCTCATATTTTGGTGACAATACAATGTAACGTGGACTTTAAGACGTGTAAGTTGATACAGCGTGAAAAAAACTTTCACACCCGTATACATTCTCGTAGTTAGGCAAATGAACTTCAGATTGTTTACCTTAAATATTATGACATATATGTTGCGAAACATACTCGATCGGTCGCCGTGTTCATGCTTAATACGACTCTCGTTTACTGGTCTGGTGTCTTGTTTGTTGCCATGGCAAATAACGCAAACACATCGATGGCACCCAACACTGTTGTTGCAAAAGGACGTTTGCGTTTCTTACTTAAACATTTTAGTGGTGAACCATGTGCAGTAAATGTTTTGTTTTAACAGCAATATTTATTAATCTTATTTAATCAATGAACAATTCCAGTTCTGTTGTATATAGATATTTACAGTAAATGTGCAACACCAATACACACAAGAGTTACTGAACGTTGTCAAAGAAATCCTATTACTGGAATGCTTTCTTTTTTGTGTGTATTAAAATGAACAGCGTTATTTTCTTAGCTATCGGCGTAACATAATGAGTCACATAATGAACCTTTGAATAATCTGCAAATCGATCCTTGTTAATTAGTATGTGATAATAATTGGTATATAACAGTACCATGCACAATTGTGTGACATGCTAAAGGAAGCTTTCACCTCTGAAGCGTGTAGCCATAAACAAAGTTAACTTATACTCACATTATTTATACACATAAAATTTAACTGAAACACTTAATCGGGCTCATAAAAACTGGTCTCAAAATAGCTTAATGCTTAAGCAATTTCTTGACGAAACTAATACTTGACAAAGTTAAATGGGCATGACCTCTTGGCTTCAAATATCTAATAAGAATACTTTCGATGTAATATACAGCCGACCCCTTCAATCGCGCTAACAAAGGTCGTATTTCAATTTTAACGGTTAGATCTTAGGGTGTCATTACAGTAGTAGAGATTCAATGGTTATCTTTAGTAATTATTAAGCAAATAAAACTAATTACTATTGTGAGAGTTATTGAAGCAATCGAATATGTCGTAACAGGTGAATTAATACCAACAATAAAACGTGGCACGGTTGACAAAGGCAAGCTAAGTGGTCTAAATTTAATGAAATTGGCTAAATGGACACATTGCTGTAAAAAGAATTTTTCACAATAAATGTGACGACAAGTCATGACAAAAGGCGAGGCAATCTACATGTATATGTTTACTGGAGTGAATATGCTTATCGAGTGTTTTCAACTAGCCTAATGTTGTTGTTGTCCGACAGACGATTGTATGAACGGATACGACGAACTTAAGGCATGACAAATGCTTTTGGACCGTAAGGTTCTGGTTAGATCCCCGTCAGTAATAGTGTTTATTTCTTAATGTCAAACACCGATATAGCTACAATTTGCGCCGATTGCATCAGTGTGACTCAATGATCGGGTGAGCGGATGAATGTCTATAATACACTTTAACTAGGTGTATTTGTATATATGGAAAGATGCGATTCAAACCCAGTCTAACACTGATTAACCTATGTCATTCCTACATGGATATACTTACACTTGTGCATGTATAGTTCCGTAGATCGGCGCTAAAGTATTATTATATTAGATGTATATAAATGGAGTTAAACACAGTAAGGCACGGTGTCAGAATAACATGAATTGGGCCATTGGAAAACGAATGGCAAACAATATTCGACAAGTTCAAACATATATCATCCTTTCGAGAATAAGTAATCTACGTCTTTGCTGTGACTGAATTACAATTCACAACACAACTTGCGATATAATCATTAAGACTATGCAATAACTTTATAACGGTATCACTTTAATAAACTGCATACATTCACCATACGGTTACACCCTTTTTGAAAATATAGATTACCAAATCATTAAACTACGCAACGTGATAGTCTTATAGGTATTTCCAACTCTGTAGGTGTTTTAGATGTGATGAATTTGTGCGATGAAAATGGGTTGCTATTTCTAAACCGTTTACAGCCTTAACTTCTTTAGCCACTTACAGCCACCCAGTTGCTACTTGTAGTATCATTATTAATGCGAACTGGACCATTTGAACACAGATCAAGGGTATGCAATGACTTCAAATGTATACATCGATTAATATCTACTGAGTACATTTTGTATACAGCGGCAAATATCTACGAACCCCATCGTTCTATCGAGTCGACCAACTGGGTGGGCTAACAGTCGGCCTAGCATTATTTATGTGCTTGGGGAACACATTTCAGTTTATATTTTCATTTACTACCAGGTAAGTTACGTGAAAGGTTAAACATCTTTAACTCTGTTACTACGTTCATCGCTTCGTGCTACGTAAGATATGCGTATATATTTGTAGATTAATCCGATTATCTTTGGTGTCCCATTTTTACAACCTTACATTGTTGTAAAGTTTGGTATTTTTATGGTTCTTTCGTAAGATATCATAATGACTATTGCACCAAGTAGCCTGTACATCTGTTTGAACATCTGTTATCTCACTCCAAACTTTGTAAAACGACTTATTTAGAACAATACTATGACTACTTATAATACTAATACTTCTTTAGGACTCAAGTTGGATGTCAAACTGTTTGTTGTAAAGCCACAACAATAAGTCTGATTGAGAGGTCTCCGGGGTTCATATGTTCATATGTCAGATAAAGTCACATCGGTTAGATGTGTTATCAGATTACCCTTAATTACTAGACGACTGTTAATTATCATTATTCTACTAAATACCTCTAATTGCTATTGTTTTAAATACGCAGGTTCGGAAGGTCGTGTGACATTTGACATCTGTAACGATATGATAGGATTAATGTCATTGCCAAAACTTGTAATCATTGGCTTAGTGTTAGAACTGATGTTTCGCGAGTCATTATGATCATCAATATGCCATAGCATGCTTCAGATCAAAAGGTTGAGAAGAAATAGTTTAGGTTAGAAAATATTTTACGAGCTATTTGAGACGAACCAGCACACGACATTGTTGTTCTGAATTGTTCGAGCAAATGTAAAACGTCTGTTTAGTCACAGACAATTCTACACAATACAGCACGTGCCGCAGAGAAAAGGTAAGGATTCGGTCCACTTCCGCTCTGAAGATTTGGGGCTGTACTATACACTTTATATCCTTGTCGTTAATTACGTACATTGTACATTTGTCTGTATTAGTGGTTAGAGCGCATGGTACAACAATACCAATTACCACCCGCCTGGTTTTATCTTCTACACATGGGACATCCTCGATGTTATCAGTGATATTTGGGTTTTCCCAAGTTCAGTTATTTCGCCTGATTGCTACTGGGTGGTTTGGATCTTCTTCTAAATACGGGTTGTGTTGTTAACGATGGCGGTTTGGGTCTTCTGCTTGCTTTTTATCAATTTTTCTGCTGGTCAGTCCGAAGTTTTGTTTGTCATACTTGATATTCTAGTCTCATTGTCGACTGTGCTGTAAGCAATTTTGCAGAAAACTGCATTCTGTTTCATTGAATGTTTCAAATACAATTAGCATCTATTTTTATAGAAGAAGTTTATTTCAGAAAACGCTGAGCAAAATACGCATTTGAATTATAAAGTTTGATATAAATTCAAGTGTTTTTTCATTTAGTGTCATCCCAAATTGTGCTCTAACAAACCAATCGATCCATATCGTTTCCCGTATCTTGTATGTGATATATACAATTACATGAGATTGTTTTGCATATGGATTGATATAATATATCGCCCTGAATACGATTTTTATCATCAAATTAAAAAATGTACTAGGACATTAAAGATTTTATTTGGAGACGACTTGAGCATGTTTGATAACATGTAAATATATCAACTTATTTATAAAAAAGTGCACATGTCAAAACATTAACTTAATGGCGTCTTCTGAATTGTTTGTGTGATAAGATACATTAAGATATTAAATATAACAAAATTTTCAACAAAGAACAATACGAAGTCCCCCAATGAGTATAGACCTCAGCAAAGAATAAAAAACACAATGTTGTAAATTACCTATAATCGATCGAGGGTTTATATTAAAAGGACTTTTATGAATGACGTGAAATTGCTTATTGTCATCAACAGTAATGTTTGAGGACCACCAATTGATTACCGTTTTGATTGTTTTGATATGCGAAAGAAAAAAACTCCACCGGCTTGTTAAAAGCTTGATTTGGTCGCATTGTTTTGAGATTATGTCTTTGATATCGAACTACGAATGTCCATTGAAGTTAATTAATGCCAAAAAATATTTTGAACAACACAACTTTCACATTTGTACTAATTCATTCCCATGATATATTTTGAATGAAAAGTTGAAAACCATTTAGTCAGCTAAACGACCCCTCTATAGTTGTTTAAGTGAGTCAAACGCGAAC
Organism: Spisula subtruncata; assembly: GCA_963678985.1. Classification (NCBI taxonomy): domain Eukaryota; kingdom Metazoa; phylum Mollusca; class Bivalvia; order Venerida; family Mactridae; genus Spisula; species Spisula subtruncata. The sequence goes on from OY787672.1 coordinate 3,694,281, forward strand.
AAGCAATTAGCGACTTTGATACTTTGACAAATGCTTCAATGACTATGGGTCGTGTTTATATCATAAACTATAGTTCAAATAGATCAGTCACGTACGATCGCCTTTACGACGTTACGGGTATAAAACATATTATGGCTGCGTTCTTTAAACAATTGAATGCCGATTCGTATGCTATGCCCTATTTGGGTATCAGTCACGTACGATCGCCTATACAACGTTACGGATATAAAAGATCATGGCTGCATACTTTAAAGCATTGACATACGGCTTGATTGATTTTTAAGTCCCGCGGACAGTATGCCCTATTTAAGTCGTGAAGAGAGTCTTTTTCTTATCTTGGTGCTTCTTTAACCATTCTTGGAACTTCCGGCTTAACCGTTGTACGGTCGGTAAGGAGCTATACTTGTACCGCTTTGCCGGATTGACAGACACTTTGATAAGTCCACGACTTTAGTCGGTATAATATTTAATTTCAAGATCAACATACGAGAAGTTATCAATATTAAAGTTAAATTCTCAGAATTGTTGCTTGATGCTGTGCCTAGACCAGTGACAGAAGAAAGAATACCTTTAGACTGGGAGATACGTAACTGTGTTGCCTCCCTAAATAAAGTATTTATTATTATTATTTTATTATTATTATAGTAAATTTTATCAATACAATCGGAACCTACCAGAATCGATAATATTGTTGAATTTTCAAATTGATAACCAAACTCAGTTAAAACAGTATTAAGAGTTGAAGCACTACTTTGAAGTACGACACAGGTGCGAGTTGGGTATTTCGGTTAATGTATTTGCATTTGTCATAAAATGCACACTTTTCATGTAGTTTAAACAAATTGCAATAAATGGTAGCATTATTACGTACTAAGATACTATTGTACCCAATTTTCTACACTTTTCGGTTATAAGTAAAAATTGTGTGTAAAAAATCCAGTTTTAATCAGAAGCCGTTCGTGAGATTTGACGACTGTGACAGAATATCGAACGATCCGTTCATCTTTGATGTTCTCTACGAACGACATACAATTACACGGCAGGTTAGTGAGTCAACCATAAATTAGTAATTCAAACTCCGAAACATTCAAATAAATGTGTCTGTTTTTATTGTATTGAGAGGTAAACCGATCTTTATGAATGAAACTTTCGTAGCAAGACATGAAAAGGCGAGTGCACAGTATGCAGATATATAATATTTACGGTCTTTTTTCATACATTTTTTACTAAAACGGCAAAGAAATGAGTTTCCAAATACATTTTAATTGCAGATGATACCTTAATAATTGATTAATGATATTTTAACATGCAAATTTATGCGAAATAAATCTCTGTGTGCAAGCAAAAATAAAAAATAATCGCTCGTCGTTTTATCGCGAACATATTTATTTTCTTAAGTAAGTAAAAAGAAAGTAGTAATCTTGACAGCTGTTGAATTTACTACTTCAAGTCATTCACTCGTCAATCAATCTATACTTTTTCTACATTGGATCTAGTTTTTGTGACCAGATCAAGGTATTAAACATTGAAATATTCACAGAGATAATCATCAGAACTGGTGACTCACAAACAAACTAGGTGAACGCTTACGTCAAACGTACCTTTATCACAATGTCACATCCGATACTGAAGAAATTTATAAGCGAACAGTGTGTGATTTTGTCACCGTTTCTTTTTGATGCTGTAGGGTCTTGAATATAGATCCTCCCTATGGTAATTACTTTATTTGTTCTCCCCGGTCCGAATCAATGAGCTTCATTTACATCTCCTTTGCAACGCCGTCATGTTGCTCCTGGGACGACCTAGCATTTTCCCATACTTTTGTCCATCTCTTGTTAGGCTTATTTGACAGACTTTCGAAAAGGATATCGCTAGAGATGTACCTAGACTTCTAAATGTTTTAGTGGCAATCTATAATGCATAGATCTACACTTACACCCAAACTTATTTTATATCCAGTTATTTGTCAATATAATTGCATTAGTGACATAAAACGACGTTAGTATAATCCATTTAACATCTTATTACCGTGTGATATTTACTGTATATAAAGATTGATCTGCTACAAATTTTCTGCTTCAATAATCCCTACTATGCACTGATTGCATTCAGACCCCGAAGTCATATCGAACACAAGGAAGTCTGAAGAAGTATTGTCGGAAATAAGCAATGTCGCAGAGTTCAGCGTAAACGACTTTATCCATCCGCATGCGTCCTATTTTCTTAATTTATGATGGCTTTTTAAATGATTTATCATTCATACATGCTGCAATATCTTATATATTTGCGGGCATTATTTGGAGTGGAAGTCTCTAAGACTCATGAAAGATCTGGAATTAAAACGTTGGAGGAGATGGTGCTCTTGTGACTTACGTTTGCATGTGCTTGTTTACTAGAGGGGGTTGTTAGATTTCGTGATCGACATCAATCACGTGATCAACAAAATTCTAAACTGTCTGGAACTATACATATTTTACAGGAATGTTCTCACGTTAGATAATGCGGTAAGCAGTAACCTGATTCAATTCATGCGTATTAGTTGTTTCTGTAATTACTGATAGACAGTTTACACATCTGCTATCTACTTCTGATCTCCTGTTTGGCAATTGATACCGATATTTATATGAATATGACATCATCGGAAGTGTTTGTTCTAAAACCCGAAAACCCAGCCTGCCAGTCAGGTATAAAGATCCTTGTTTTTAAACCAGGTCGGTCGGATCTATTCCAGAGAAATATACGTTCTAGAGTGTCAAACAGGTGCCTAATTGAATAAAAAAGCAGTTAACTCATGCACGGTAGGGCACGTGCTATACCAGACCATATCATCCATTAGGTAATGTAGGTAAACCGGTCGGATTATAAATGTTTTCTGAAAGAAAAAAATAGATCGTAACTAGGATACAGTTAGCCCTTGTTACAACGACACTCGATATAACGACAACTTATTTACGTCATAAATTTGCTTGGAACCAACTCTGTTCAACGTTATTTGTATCCGTTATAACGAGAGCTAGGAGTCTTAGTGTTGTATTTAGTTGAAGATTATTCAGGGTGCGATTATCGGTGAACATTACAAATGATTCTGTTCTATTATGTTATGATGAAATTGTAAATGCTTTCATGTTTTTGTCAGTATGGACAACTCAATGTCAAACATTATATAGTTGCAGTTGTTTGGAAACTACCCGCACATATTAGAAATCTCGACGATTGACTAACTATTTCTGCAATTCAGGACAACTTCATTACCAACTACAAGTCTGTTTCCGAACCCTAACACTTTTACATTTTATATACATATACATTGTTTACTCGCAGACACAGACAGATAATGAATATTAATCAATCATCACTTGTACTTTTAACTAAGATATTAACATTTTTAGATGTTGGCAATTTTTACTTTTTACAGCTAGTTTCAGATAAAATGACTATATGCCAGTCTTCAGTTTTAATTCATCGTAAGTATACACAAGGATAAAAACCGACCATATTGCTTTTCTCAATTTTTTCTCAGTTTTAGTTTGACAGTAAATTGTTTATTAATTATAATTGAGTTCCTGTTTTATTGCCTTTAATAGGTCAATGATCCAGGGATTCCTCTGACTGGTTAACAAAGGCGCTGCTCGTGGCATTTAGTATTCTAAGTTGACGAAATGTTTATGATATTAAAATTCCTTTATAAACGTTTCATTGAAGTATAGTTGTACTTATTTCAGAATCGTCTGGTATTTTTTTCAAGACTCCAAGTACTTATGAAGACATACTAATTGATGACAATGGTTTACATCACGTGTATTTACACTAATGCGAGGATTAAGAACAATTCACATTCACTTTGTAATCTAGAATCGTATAAATACCGGACGGTTAATTTACATATCTTGGGACCAGTGCTGAATTCTATTGTACTGTTTCCAGAAGAAATGTTTAGTAAAATACAAAGGTACTTCATTTTCATCGAAATAAAGCGCAAGCCAATCATTGGGTTTTAAAAATGTATTTGTGTTTTTCTCCGAGCGAGTTTTATTTTTTCTGCAGTGTTGCAGACGCCGTACTGACACTCTTCAGTGTCCATGTTATATTACTCGACCTTGTGTATTGTTTCCAATCCGCTCCTCTAGTAGTTTGGTGGTTCGTTCCGGATACGGCAGTAGCCGTTCTGCAACCGGATGTTGCGTGTTCCATTTCAGACGGCGCCTTCTGATCACCTCGCAATGAACCTCTGACATATGCAATAACAATGCGCGATCACATACATTTACTGCAGTTACCATTGCTTCTTGGTGTTTGTGTTAATGAATTTCATAAAGCAATGAAACTTACCTATGTTGATCACGGACATTTAGGGTGGTAAATTACACGACTGTAAAGTTTGAAGCAGGTTAGACAAATTACTTTTGTGTTGCATTTTTTCAGTAGATTAATATCATCTCACCAAATGTTAATTTAAATTAAATGCGTACGTTTTCACACAAAGAAATCATGAATGTATGAGTAGAAATACGTGTGTTTGAATTAGAAGTCATTATTCACACTATGGGCATGGGAATCATTATTTTAAACGAAGATATCTATACGTATTGCTGAACTAAGCATTATTATCCAAATTTTACACGTTCACCTGGGAGATAGTTCACATAATGCGGCCTGATTTTATATAACCAGTAGTGGAAATAGTTAGCAATCTAATCTGACTAATCTAAGTTTAATTAACATTGCAATGCATGTACAAAGTGCATTTGTCAACAAAAGATTAACTAAATGAAATGCACTGTCACACATTCTGTTGACGAATACAGCAACATGTCAAAACTTCACCTTCTTGAAACTTTAACCTCAAATCGGTAATTAAATTACGACAGATTATGCGATTGTTTAAAATACTCATTTGAACAACCGATTGCGTTTCAACATACATAAATTGGATTTTAATTGGTTATACTCTGAAATGATACACGGCATCGTTTAAGATTAAACTACATTTCTTACGTTTACACCTGATTTACAATACGAGCTACCAATTATCGCTCATGCAATGTATTCAATATGCATCAATCACGGCTCGGTGTACACCGTGACATATCTCAATATTAAAATATTACAAAACTTTGTTGTTTGTATTTTTATAAAAAAGTCTCATTTCATTAATTATACGTAACGGCACAGTCCCATCAACTTGTTAAATAACAAATATGACTGCATCATTTCATTTCCATTCAAAATGTACCGTTTAATAGCAATAAAAATTGCATTAACTTATGTTTGGTTTCACTTTGTCATTAAATTAACGCGGATGACTAATTCTCGCGTTTTTTTTCACAAAAAACTACGAGGGTAGATACTTACTTCGTCCTTAATATTGAGCATGTTATCAGTTTGTCAATGCTATTTCTTTGATATAAAGAACGAATTCCATTTCTTAAAGAAGTTGAAGATTTCAGCATGATGAATTTAACTTGATATTAGTTTTCTATCCAAAATTTGTCAAGTGCTTTTTTGCATAGGTATTCACATTTAGTAACGTTAACAAAATAAATGATATCCTACCAAACGCTTATTGTGATGGGTAACACAAGGTAAGGTACAGGTATGATATATAAGATAACTGAAGGCCGATAACTATACTCATTTATTATAAACCGTACATGAAACGGTAGACGATAACTATACTCATTTATTATAAACCGTACATGAAACGGTAGAGTTGAGAGGTCAATGTGTGAGTATAATTTATAGTGTTTTATTTTACTGGAATGCGTGACTGGGTTAAAGTCACCTATACATGTACAGTCTAGGTGAGACATACGTACCCGCTTCACTGCTATCCGTTGAACCAACCTCACTCAACCTCTCGATATTGTATCGGTAGTAGTCTAGCGTGAGTTTGTGAGCACAGGGCTGGACCATGGACAATTATGTCCGCACAACCAGTGTCATAGACATGCTCAACACACCAACAATTGCCTGGTAATGCTACATAACTTATTACCTAAATAGGTTGACGTTCCAAAACCTGATTATATTTTTCCAAATACAAAACCTTCTCGTTCTAATCAGTACAATGGATTCCAGCGAATTCATTCAAAATAACAAATTCTCTTTCTTTCCCAGAATTATTGTCCACTGAAATGCTTTACCATCTAGGTTGTAATTTCCCCTAGTTTAATCTGAGCATGTGTCTCCCTTATTTATACATGCACTGATTTGAATCTTTTTACCATATAGTTGACCTTTTATACCAACTCTGGTCTTGTTGGTTTTCTTTTGGGTGACACGCATCAAATCTTAGTCCCCTTTCGGAGTTTGAAGGATATATAGTACATGTACTGTCTTTAACATTATATGTTTTATCGAAATGGTATCTTCCTAAATCTGACGGGGCATGCTAAACACAAACTCAAACATAAACGTTTAAGACAATTCTAGTAGAAGACATTGAGAAGTTGAGGTAATGTTACACATGCAGTATAACACACGTTATTATACCACTGTAATCAAGTGAAGATTCCAAATATATAGAATACAAAATCGAAGAGTTTGATACATCTGAAATTTTTTCCCTGATCACCCCATTTTGGCCTTATTCTACTGGCCTAATATCGTATATCGATGTCTTAGAATGAGAAGGTGTTGAGTACTTCTGATGGCCTTAAAATACTGATACATTTTTAAAATCAGCATCACAATGTGACTCTTATGGTCCTATTTTCATGAAAATTGGTACTTGTCATGTTAACCAAACTGAAGTTGAAACGTCTTATTTTACTAGATCTATAAGTAAAGAGTAATTTTGGGAGACTTTTTTTTTGTTTTCTAAAAATTCTTAGCCAGCGCTAAGTACAAAATCAATATTTTGAGAAAGCAAGACAAAACTGTAAGAAACTCACTCTTTACTTATAGTAAACAAGCTTTTTCTACTTCAGTTTGGTCAACATGGCAAGATCCGATTTCAGGAAAATAGGCCCTTAAGATGTGCCGTATATGAATGCGCCTTATGGGACTTGGACCTTTGGTTGTTTCGTCGGCTTATGTGTGGCCATTGCTCATTGTAGTTGCTACGAATATTTAATATTATTTCCCACCCCATTCCTACCTTGCCCTTTTTTAACTAGGTCAAGTCGTAGTTGTGCCTCTTTAGGTCGCTTAACGTTAGTGTTTTAACCTAGGTCACGCCCCGGGGTTATTGTGCCTCATTTGATCGCTGTTTTGGCATGGGTTTCTGTGGGCACTGCTCAGGGTAGTTGTGTCGTGGTGTTTCTGATTACTGTGCTCGGCTGGTTGGGTTGAGTGCTACATTCCCTGTCGGATTTTCTCATACCTTTTATGAAGAAGCGCCTTGTAATGTATCAGTGTTATAAGATGGTAAGTATAACCTTCCTACTCTAAGCCAGCGATATATGATAAGTAATCTAAGGCTACCAGTCTATGTTACCAAGTGTCTGGTTGTGTGTTAGCTAGTCTTAAATCACACCTTTGTTAAATTCCCTGTAAGTAATCACCCCATATATAGAGTCTATATAGCTACGTGACTACACTGTTCATATACCATAAAATATACCCCAAACTGTCCTTTTGTGGGTAAGTACTCATATTTTATTACATAAACGTGCGAGTATGAGAGTTGAAACCCAGCAAATTGTTTCAATTCACACCTGGGATTCACCAGTCACATTTCTTCCGATGAAAGCGACACCAGAATAGAGTTATATGAAGCTTTAGGGTAAATAAATTATTAGAAAACGAGAAATCCATAAATTATCCGTGATTCACAATGCTGTAAGTACGTGACCAAGATTTCATACAGCGAATTATATTTACAATTAGCTGTTAATACTACCTTAAGGGGTTTAAGACACTCGTTGGACGATTTTCGTGTTACTAAGAAACAGCTCCATTTTGTATAATAACTATAAAAAAAAATTATGCATGAAGTCACCTTTATGTGCTTCCATCGCAGCAACACACAAAGGCAAGGACTCTCAAATTCATTGAAAAGTTTTACATTTATAAAAAATTTTTTGTATAAAAACGTGCCATATATCGTGTTCTCTCATACGCTTGATTAAATGATGAACTATATAAATATGTTTTGCATTTATATTTCACAGGTTGACATGCTTGTATCTGCTTGTATCTGGTTCATCTAAAATACATATACCACATTTTGAATGCTTGCCTACCATCGCCAATAATACGAAGCCCTACATAACCCCTTTTCTGAATCTGTATATATAGCATTTGGAATAAAAATGTAGAAACTTAGACATTGTAGATAAACAACTGATATTTTCTCCACTCTTATGGTGGACATGATCGCTGGCAACAATCGGCCCAGCGGATCAACAACATATGGTTGTAGTAACCAGCGGCCTGGCTAGAGGAAGGATGAGCGCTTCTCGGTCCTGAGGTCCCTGTGTTGATCCCCGTCTTCTCCACAGATTAGTTTCTCTAAACGAGAATAACACACATGCTCGACTAAACCAAGATGTGAATTGGTACCTATGCTGGTGGTGTAAGTACATGCTAGATATTCCTTGGCCCCGTATCTCGAGAGTTTGGATGCGCACAATCAAAGAAGAGACTTAGGAGACTCGAACGCATGTCTGGATGGGTAGTCCAATAACCAGGGGAAGTTAAATTGCAAAGAGTTGCTTAACTACTGCGAATATTTTAATTAAGATCGGGACCAACAGTGTTTAATATGTCTTATAATAAATTACAATCACTTTGACGCTATATGTGATAATTCGTTCATACAATAATACGATATGCACCGTGAGAAATCCGCGCGAATTGTTGACAGTAAACTTGGAAAAAACACACAAAACAATCCCGTTTGAAATCCAGGTGCATGTCAATTTGAAAATTTATGAGAAAAGGTCATCTAACGCGACCTGATCTATAAAATAATGGCAAAATATCACCAGCCATATCGATAGAAAATAGCTGAAACTCCTAGGAACAACTTGGACTCGTCCAAATAAAAATCGTTTAATCAGCGAAAATATGACCTAGTGACGATTAAGTCTATTTAGTTAATATATACTGCCATGTGACTCATATTGATCGGTGTTTCAAAAAAGATGTTTGCATTTAATGCATGTGTTTTATCAATGATAAACCCCGACATTAAACAGTTTTCGGGGGTCGTCTCAAAATGTTATGCTAAGTTACGGGAGACAACTTCAACGCTATCAAAACCAAGTGTATGCAGAGTTACTCCCCTTCCTAGATTTTGGAGTAAATAATTTAATCTTGTTTTCATCGTCTTTATACGCTCGTTTTTCGAAAACAATATACATTTCTACTAGTATACTTGAGAACGTTATGAAATGAAAAACTGTTTACAAGTTTGTTTGGTCTAAACAATTAATGCTTATCTACACAATAAGCTCGGTCAATGACAAGTTCAAATGACACATGACAAAAACATGTGCTCAATGTCACAGAGTAATGGTGTATTCAAGTACAAGTACGGCTCCGGGTTTACATCGATGCAACCACGACGATTCCTTCCCTGTCACTTTTCCTCGGCTTAGCAAAACCAAACATTATTCCAGCGAACACAGCCAATATCAGGCATACGATACCCAAGATTAAAGCCGTCCCATACCGTCCTCTAGTTTTGTTGTGATGCGTCATATATGCAAATATGCACATACAAACAAGGCAACACACAGCTGAAATAAAATTAATAAATATATTAAAATGGAAAATACTATTTTATAACTGAACGAAACGACCACATATTGATGACAACAATTGAATTGAGAGAGGCGGCGTAGTTCTGAAATAGGGTATATACCAAAATGTTAACGTTAAAAAAGTACTCCGGGTGATTGGGTGACAAACTGAACAGTGTTTAAACCTTGTTTTTGTTGGTCGGTTGTAAAACACCTTCTCATGCATGAGTAAAACTTAAATCAAGCTCGACACCCGTGACCTTAATTCTGATGCTTTCCATTGCAACGAGGGTATGAAAATAAAATAAGCTTTTCCTTATATCGCTGGCTTATAATGAGAGGGTCGTAACTACAAAATCAATATTTTGAGAAAACAAGAAAAACTTCCAAACTTTTCTCTTTTCTTATGGTAAAACAAGCTTTTTCAACTTCAGTTTGGTCAACATGACAAGTGTGGGCACTTACGACAATCACATTGTACGCCAGCGATATGTCGAACGCTTAGCATGGGATGACTAATATTTAGTCTGACCCTGACGGTCTGTAATGGAGACCAGTGAGACCGTACTCAAGGCGTTCACATATAATCAAGACCGTTGTTGTGCACGTAGTTCAAAAATACTGTAGATTATATAACTTGAAAGCAAAAGGGACAAATTCAAAATGAACGAAAACTATCGAAATGGTGAAGTCGGTATCACTTGACCCACTATGTGAACCAACTTGCTTCGTATGACCGGATGGACAAGAATAATTTTAGCGTGCAGTTTTCAAATCAGAGCGAAATCAACTTACCCCCACAAATATCAAATATCATGGAAGATGGTGGTTTAAATGAAAATAACATGTTGTTTTTTTAATTTTAAATTAATACTCTGAACTTGTGCAGTGGTTTTCTAAAGGTATCAGAGGCTCGCTTCATAGACACAGCATAGCTAAAATTTTAAACAGTTTAACACAATTAGTTTGATCTAACTAAAGAAAACAAGTACATTCAAACAAAGTTATGTTAACTAGAATGATCAAAAATAGCAATTATAACTCGTCCAAATACCTTGTTTGCATTCATTCATTTTCTCAATGTTATGTTGAAACGTCGGAGATTAGCTAAGACACGAGCTTAACATACATTACACCGGTTACATTTCTCATGAGATATGTAACAGGTAATATGAGTAAATTCGTATGGCAGTCCGTGCAGGGGTGGTACCCGTATGAGCTTCGTACATATTGTCGTAGATGCATCAGGCTCGCTGTGAGAATATTTACGAGCTTGTAGAAATTTCGAGAGCAAATCGTAGGCATGAGCCTCATATGCACTCCGGATTTATTTTGACCAGTGAAAGGCGTGTTGGTGCTTGCTAGACACCAAACGCGCACTTCGCCATCACATTTTCTAAAAAAGTAAAATCACTTACTGTTATAATCACAATCCTCAATGCCATTTATTGTCACACAGCATCGGAACAGTCCCAAGTTTCCCGTGTTACCGTTTCCATCAGTTACAGTCCACCAGTTAGGCAAGGACAGACTGACATAACCCAGTAAGAATGCAACAATTGTCACAATCACTGCACATACTGCCAGAAATATTCTTTTTGATCCCATGGTGCAAGTATCAAACGAAATTATGTGAACCTCAGTTGTGAAAAATATAAATGGATACTATTGGAATACTACTAGATCCTATTTCTTATATTGTTTAAAGAAACAATCAGAACCACACTCGAAATATTTTGTTAATATATCTAAATAGACAAAACATCAAATTTATTGCACAGTTTATTTTGATGCGAATTTATTCGAGAGCAAAGCTTGTGCGACAATAAATGCGCAACGATTTTGATATGTATCTATAAATAAAAAGAGGCGGTTAAAAGCTGGTACCATCGTTCATGTAGCTGCTCCATTCCCTGTCACCAAGTTATTATCTAAATGTTATTACATTTCGGGTATCGGGAACCATACTTTGTTTATACTCGTCATGATGACACACGTTAAACCAACATCCATCAGCATTATTTTGGCAGTGTAAAATTTGTCGCTTCATTTGTCAAACAAAGAACCATATATTCAATACGGATAGAGTGCTATTACATGGCTAGTCGATTAGAAGGACTGTATAAGAGTCTCCACGAGAACCTTTATTATATCACTTCGAAGACATCGACAACTCGATAGTAAGTGTATCGTAAAAGCTATACCATGTCGTAGATCATACTTGAACATAATCAGAACCCATAAATCAAAGTGACAGTGATACTTCGTCACATATTATACACGACATACTTATCACCTATTAACTTTCAAATACGCGAAACCCCGACGGGTCGGGTATGTATATAGATAACTGCATTGGTTTTAAGTAAAAAATGATTGATTTTGTGTTTTATGTAAAGAAAGTACAAGAACACCATAAATGTTGAAACGGTGCAACTGGTCATAAAAATTAAACAATATCTAAAATTTGACATTGTTTTCAAAACATCACATAATATGGATCACTCAATGTTGATCTGATTTTGAGGAGAAGTCAATTAAAATTCGACAATATACCAAGATATTAAGGGAAGAAGTTCTTGCACAACAAAGTGCTCTCCTTTGAATTTTAGGGAACTGACTATTAATGATTTAATATTAGTAAAGCGGAATTCAAAGGGAAATAATCTATGCACTACAGAGTTCACTCTTCTGTTCTGATTAAAGGGGTGTAACGTTAATTCTCCTTATTTTCAAGGGAAATAAGTCACTTTAACCGTCTTATAATTAGTCAAAAGTAGTTCCCTCCCCTGGCACTAAGGGATGCAAATTTTGCATGACGCAGTTCTCTCCCCTGATTTTCAGAAGAAGTCACTATTTCTTCTTAAAATTAGCCTAAACTTTGCATGTCTGCGTTTATTCCATTTTCAACTCATTTGAAAGATCATTCTAGAAGTTAGCAACATATGCACTCCATGGATACCGGCCTCACTACTTGATGTCTAAACGTCATCTTAAAATACTTATTTTAAATGCAAAACCTTATTTAATTTTATACCCTGAATACTTTCAAAAATGTGTTTGTACGTCGTAGCGTAACAGATGGTGAAACATAGCCTCGCTATTTACTGAGACTGAAACATAACTGTTACGTATTTGCTTCCTGAAATTCTCACGTATTTATAAATCACACTCACGGTCAGTAATGCATGTGAAGCATTTGAATTTTGTCCACCAACAAAGGTCCTACTATGGTGTTACATGGGTTTGGGTTGCTTCTCTTTCCTTCGTAAATGAATAGCGAAAATAACTGTCAATGTTTATAATGTATAAAGGTGTATATTTTCGAAAAGATACAACCTTCCTCTAGTGAATACAAGCATTGATATCATCATCAGATAATTCAATATCCTGCAACAGTATATCTCTGCTTGATAAGATAAGTACATTATGTATATGGTTTTAAGATTCATTTCGAAATCGCTATGGTGATAGTGTTACGAAATTTTCTATTATGTAATGTCGCTAAAAGGCAGATAGTAATTTGTCCTTGACCACCAAGGACCTGGACTGAATCACTAAATACGGAAGCATCCGCATCAAAGTCATGGAAGTGTTGTCCTCTGGTCATATCGCACACTGACGTTTGATCGAGTCGTTTCAATAGCAAAGAGAAAATACCACTACATTGTTTGAACAATTTAATTGTATAAGCCGCATTATTTTAATTAAGTTCATGTTTGTATACTTTTTCTCTTATAACAAAGTAATAACATGATCATTTAGCTATTGTTTAATTTTAATGTAAGTTTTATCTTCTTCAGACCGGTTCTATGGATTTACTGAAACAACCAAGGGAATATAAAGTGTCAGTATCAATACTCAACTTGAGGTATGTGAGGGTACATCACGACATATGATTCATGTTCATGTTCTACAAAATGCTTTCATGCTGAACTATATTCAACAGATAGTAGAAAGTGAATCTGCAATATTAAGTCAGTGAGTAAAATTTCTACAAAGTAATGATTGAATTATGTCAATATGGATGAATGTATAACCCTGATCATTGACTTATTGGATTATATACAATTCAACATGTATGGTTGATTGCGAATATAACAATCTTTGACTTCTAGTCATTCACTTATCGGAGGCTATACAATTTAAAGAAATTAACGTGTATGTCTTATTGCCTGCAAAAATCCTTGACTTCTTTTCAATCACTTATCGGAGGCTATATCATGACTGATTGCGAGAATAACAGCCTTTGGCTTCTAATCCGTGGGTGACTTATCGGAGGCTATATAATTCAACGCGTATGACTTATTGCGAGAAAAACAACCTTTAAATACCGGTTACCATAAGTTGTATTTTGGGAGAATATACAATTCAACGTGTAAGGCCTATTGTTCAAGATTATCCGTATAAATTGTGAAATAGTCAATGATCAACAACAATCATATTTTGAACTTAAGTAAGTATTGTTACTTTTCAAACCAGGGTACCAGATAATTGCTCTTACCACTCCACAATGACCTAAGGTCCTTAGAACTATTGACATTATGCCAGAGAAAAGATCGCCTGGTTGTCTCCTGGTTGTTTGTCGAAGGCCGCTTGGCGAAGGTTTTCAAGTCAATCCATTGGACCATTTAATTACCGCTATAATTCATTTAAAGGGTATGCATTGAAAGCAGGCGTAATGTCGATTGTATAGATAAACCATGTTTTTGAGCCGTGACTTATTTATGCAGGAAGGTTGGTTTGCCCACGAAGGATAAATATAGGGTATGTATTAAGGCTTGAGCAATATAATAATGTGATCAATGACAGTAACCAATCTATGGCCCAAAGAGATTTTAACCAGGTATATTTACATACCATGACTAAGAAGTGTAACCTTCCGTCACGGCTAAAAAAACATGGTTTATCTATAGGCTGGAGTATCAAGAATGGGCACCGTTTTATCGTGTTTTTTAAAACTTGTGTTGTGCGTACACGCTCTTTTTTATTCAACAAATTTTAATGTTTTGCATGGAATTGTTTCTTCGAATACTTCAATCCACAACACAAAAGTATAACAACGGTCCGACCTAAGCGAAATTCTAACTATAAGAGTTAAAATCAGCGAGGAATGGGACAATACCAAACAGATGCAGTATTCTAAAACATTTTGTCTGATTCCCAATGACTACGTGTTAGCCATTTAAGTTGATTATGTTGGTTACGTTAAATTTTGTGAACATGAAAACCTTTAGTTAAAACACAGATATGTATGTATTTCTAAATACATATCTGTGGTTAAAATATACGACAAATAGTCTAAACTTGGATAACGTACGAATCAGAATTATACAATTTGTACGCGTGTGTGTTTATTTGAGGGCAATAAAATACGAGCTAAGACATTCAACATACTTACCGTGCCAGTCTCTGATTTTTTTTTGCATGTGCTAGTTTTAAGATGTGATTGAAATAGATGACATAATCAAGATATAAGGACAGCACTGTTTGTTTAAACGTATTGCACATATGCAAAGAAGTCTCATCAGTTTGAAGATGTGTCACATGTTAAAATCAGAATGCATTAGTATTAGAGGTCAAACATATTCTAATGGCAATAACAGTAAATGACAATTCAAAACGTGTTTATTCACAAAATCCAAAAGCTAAGATACTGCTAGTTACAAAATACTTTACAATGATAAAACAATAGCAAGTATAAATTTTAAAAATAGTATAGATTGGCATGAATGTACCATACTTATTGGAAGAAGAGTTTAAAGGGCGGCAGTGTAGAATCCGCGAATGTAAAATGATGACCTATACAGAGAAATTGTTCCGTAAGAAAGTTGATAATTTACTTAAGAAAAATAAATACGCTGTAAGACTTTAATATTTTTTCTAACATTACAAGAGGATAGCAACTATATAATTGTGTTTATATTTTGCTTGAGTATAACATGTACATTTAGTTCATTTATTACCACAATACCAAACACATGTAGACGAACGTAATAAATATAATATGTAATATGTTGCCAAAGTCCAGTGCGGTCAAGAATCAAAAGTCTGCAGACACGATTAATACGTTGGCATATTCATAACCCTTCCCTCTTTGCTTCCTTTCTTTGGCTTAGCAAAAAGGAACAATATTCCCGCGATGACACCGAGTCCACTGCCAACTGATGCCAAGATGAAAGCTGTCCCTAAATGATCTTCCAAATCTTTATCGTAGGAATTATATGTAAATAGGCCTACACACGCCACACCACATAGACCTGAAATTGAAAGTCATAGAAAGGAATGTAATATTACGCACATAAAATAACCTATTGTCCACGACGTAACGGAACGCGACTACGTGAAGGCGTTACTCAGTCTCATATAAGCCATACTAATACTATGTTATTTAATATAAATGAGTGAAAGAAACAAATGAACAGCGTAATGCAATAGGAAAGCCTGTTTTGACAAATATGTTTAAAGGAGGGAGTCAAAGCAATGCTGAGGGGAGTCTTCGACATAATGAAATAATTCAGCTAAATGTGAACTAGTTGCTTTCGGCAAACAGTCAATGCAGCCGGATCCAAAACAACAACACGCATGTGTACGAAATACTACTTTTAGACGAAATACTACTTTTTAGATGAAATACTACTTTTTAGAATATATAGCTTATTGCCATTTACATGTAGTTGGTGCTTATATCTTTCAGGCTTGCAAATGATTAAGTACGTTTGCTTACACCCCGTGAACAAATAAATCATAATTGCACATGTATGTAAAAGGGTATTATAGAAATTGTTCAACTTGTTACATTTGAATTTGGTTTTCAAACAAATTTTTAAAACTACATTTTACTGTATTCAAGTAGCATGAGTAATGATAGCAATTCACTTACCACCGAAAATACCAAATATGGCTGCAGTAATTGAGACACATGGAGATTTTGTGCACAGTAACACAAGTCCAAAGAAGAAAGCTATTCCCATTAGCACCACTCCGGCAGTCAGTAGATATGTGGATATGTTGAACTTATCGTCTGTAGCTGTTGGATAGCATTGAAGAATTAATAACAATAAACACAGAGAGGTATCAGTGTGGCCATACCACCTGACCATGACATCACAAACGGCTATAAACCCAAGTAATTTTTTGATAATAAACCGTCGACTCGGAAAGGAAAACAGGCGTAAGTATTTTATTTCTTCATCGATTTCTATGACATATAGCCCATGCTAAGCGGAGAGTGATAAGCTTTCAACAAAATATAGTGACTCTATCCGTAGCAGGGCCATTTTTGCAAACATTCGGTGAAACCTTTACTTCAGCTTGTTTGAAAGCGGACTACTTTGCCAAGCCGTTCTGTTTTTTCTTGTATTATCTACTTTATTGTGTCTGAAGACTGATGTTTAAACCAATCGGTAACATCGGGTGCTATTTCGCATCAAATAAGATACAAATTGTCACAATGCAAGGCGGAAATCTTACATTTCCCTTTGATTTCTATTTGTGGCTACAATTGCAAGACTAAATTACCGGCTACAGTTGCAAGCTGTTTTCAGAATTCGCTACAATGCAAAGCAATGTTACCGATCATGTGTGAAAACTTAATTTATAATTAAAAAAACTACATTGTCAATTTTTCGTACGTACATTTACTTTATTGCTACAAGATATTTATTGAATAAACATAGCTTTCACTTGTCCAATTAGTATCATTTGGGTTCAGTTGACCAATGGATCATAAGCCTATTTGCAAAATTATGACTGGTATTGATAGCGTTTATTGTCGCACTGACTTTCGTACAATTGTTACGAATTAAAGATCATTCACACATTCACTTAATAATACGAGGGAACAAAAACATATTTTCAAATAAGAAATCACTTTTAAATATAACACTTCTGACGGAAAAACTAATCGATTTTACTTTATTATTTTTCAGTGATGACAGGACAACAGCCTTATATATTCTGTCTAAAATCATCATAAAACTAAATCCCGAACAGATGCTTGGTTATAAGCGACAGAAGTTCCACGATACAGAATTTTCACCGACGTTGAAATATCCAAAATAGGATTAATGTGTTCTCAGGTTAATCTTGTATTTGAACTCCTTGGTACACAAAGAACACAAATGGCATTTCGCTTTGCAACAATCTGAAATAAAATAAGTTTCACGATTTAAAACTATCTTTCCTTTGTGAATTCAAACTACGAGTGAATTGTTGGACCAAAATGCATCATGCGTTATAAAAGATATGGTGATATATTAGACGAGAGACTGTCTTTTGTAGCTTCTTTTAAATTTCTATTTTCTAGCTCCTTAACGTACGATATATATAGTCTAGAGTCGAGATTGTTTGACAAGGTGAAATATACACCATAAACGTATAAAATACGATATACACTTACGCACACTCCTAACGCAACATTTGTATTTTTCATGATTTCTCAAATATTCATGAAGGGATTTGATTAAAATTTGGAGTACAAATAAACCAACCCTTTACAAATGCTTCATAGCATTTTTATTCTAGTTGATAAACAGTAAGGTGAAAATAATTTCAAATATTAAGTATCACTGTAAAATCAAAAGTCACAAAACGGCACAATGCGACCGACTGGTCCACCATGCTGTCCATGTGTAGTTCTTGCAGTCGACGTTGCTGTTTTTAAAGGGTTGTGAAGACGGTCAGCAACAATTTGTACAAACTACCATTGTGTTGTTACCTTACCGTGAGACTTTCTTGGCTGGTCATTAAGTCGGTCGGGGAGTTGCAACTTCTGAAGTCTTGAAATTGTAGACACATGGCGGCCGATAATTTTGACGATATGAAACTTGAAAATATTGATCATATTTTAGTTTTATTATTATAATATTCGAAATATTTTTTTATTTTTTTTTATATGGAATGCTTCACGAATTTGCGTGTCATCCTTTCGCAGGGGCCATACTAATCTTCTCTGTATCGTTCCAATTTTAGTACATGTACTGCCGAAGCAAATATTCGAAATATTGACAAACGATGATATTTCAACGTTTTTTCAACCTTTATAAAAATGTGTAATAAATTACAGAGCATACCTGTCTAATGGATTGGTCACTCTGTAAGTTTCCTACTGCGCGACCATGCTCTTCAATAGTCATCAGGGCTATTTTTTATAAAAATCTGTTTTTTTTTCAGTCGGACTGTCGCCAGAGAGGAACTCAATGACTAAAATATCGATTTTTGCCACTGACTACCATTTGCACGTGCAGCACGAAGAAATCATCACTGCGCAACGCTCAGAACTGACAAAGCGTCACGGATGAATGATTTCAACATTCCTGTATTGCTAATGACTTAAAACAACATGGTTTATAAGCGCAACTTGATATCTTCAGCAGTGTCTGAGAAATTAGAATTATAAAAGTGTATATAGTACTAAGTCGATATTGTTAAAACATTCTATAATCGTCCTGCATATAATAATAACAAAAAACAGGTGATGCCAGCTTCCTTGTGAATTCCCTACTTCAAATATACCTACGAGCTCGTAGACAACTCGGGAGCTCGTTGAAAACTTTTCACCGAGCTCCCGGGTCCTCTACGAGTTACAAAAATCCGTACGATGCTCGTACGAGTTTAAGATGTCCTCACGGACCCCGTACGGACTCCGTACGGCATTGATAAATTTCGACTCGCACGGAGCTCGTACGATTAATGTGACATGGAAGAATTTTATTATTGTCGCACGGACCTCGTCCGAGCATCTTACCGACACCGTACGGACACCATACGGACATCGTACGAGTGACTTACGAGCTTCGTTTGACCTACGAGTACCGTGTGAACCCTGTACGATCTCCGTAGGAGTCCCGTACGATCTCCGTACGAGTCCCGTACGATCTCCGTACGAAGATTACGATGTCCGTACGGACCTCGTACGAGGCATTCTCTTGTATTCGTACGAGGTCCGTACGAGCTGTGACCAGAAGCTAAGAACCTACCAATACCGTTAGGATTTGAAATATTTTGGACTCGAAGCCTACTCGTACGAGTTGGTAAATCCGTACGGACATCGTACGAGCATTGTGACCGTAGCATTTTCGCGATTTCCATTTTCGCGTTATTCATTTGCCAAAAAGGGCAACTGTTATTACGCTTGTTTGAATAATTATAACATGTTATATATAACCGAGAAAATCAGCACAACCAACCTACATGTATATTCTGTAAACTATTGCTACTTAGTGTAGTGTACCAGCGTGTTTTGTTCTGTAACAGTAACAAATGAAACACAACTAAATAAATAACATTAATACTGGATGGTATTTGATTTGCATTGTAGCGAATTCTGAAAACAGCTTGCAATTGTAGCCGGTAATTTAGTCTTGCAATTGTAGCCACAAATAGAAATCAAAGGGAAATGTAAGATTTCCACCATGCATTGTAGCAATATGTATCTTATTTGATGCAAAATAGCACCAGATGTTACCGATTGGTTTAAACATCAGTCTTCAGGCACGATAAAGCAGATAATACAAGAAAAAGCAGAACGGCTTGGCAAAGTAGTCCGCTTTCAAACAAGCTGAAGCAAAGGTTTCGCCGAATGTTTGCAAAAACGGCCCAGCTACGGATAGAGTCACTATATTTTGTTGAAAGCTTATCACTCTCCGCTTAGCATGGGCTATATGTCATAGAAATCGATGAAGAAATAAAATACTTACGCCTGTTTTCCTTTCCGAGTCGACGGTTTATTATCAAAAAATTACTTGGGTTTATAGCCGTTTGTGATGTCATGGTCACGTGGTATGGCCACACTGGGTATAGTTCAATTTTGAACCCTAAGCCATGACCTTTTGACGAGTCTATTTGAGCGGGTAACCGTGATTTATTGATTTCAATAGTTATGATTTAAAGATTTGCTACTTACTAATGTGTGTTATACATATCTGAATAGTCAATTCCACGCCAATCTTTATCGGTGAATGGATTAAACTTAAAAAGTGCAGTCACGGCTCAATGCTCGAAATCGAACTATATTGTCCAACCAGGTTAAACTGAGACTCCTTGCATAATTCGTTTAAATCTGGAACAGTCCTATGTTATAACATCATAACAACAACAACTCACAATTATAGCTGGCCCAAAGGGTTCGACCCGACAAAAAATCTATCACTTTACAATATATCCATTATTAAGGGAACAGTTCAATGGCAAAACCAGAAATACCCAACTCAATATTGTGTCCAATATTGTAAACAAGTCGAATGCAATCATTCAATGTACTCTTCACACTTGAGGACAATATATTACCATACATGAAAAATACAACTTTAATCAAATACCGAGTGTAGTAATGCCGATATAGAGCATTGAAAATTCGCAAAATGCAAAATCCAAATCCCTTTACATACGTTTAATTTGAATTAATCATATTTCTTTAACAACTGCAAACTGTAGTACAGGGATCCGCAGTGATAACGATGAGTCGAGTAATGAGCTCTTACAAACAATAAGGCGTCCCAAATCGTACATGTTAAATGATTAAATGAATATAGGTTTTGTAAATGTGAGTGAAAGTTTCAACATTTTAACAAATGCGTTGAATATTTAGTACCCTGAACTATAGAGGTACTTACATTGCGTGACGTCACAAACTGAAATAAAAGCAGTTTCCACACACGACCGATACAACCCTGTGTTCGTCTCTATAAAAGTAGCTGACGAAGTCCACCAGCTAGGTAACCATAATCCCACACCTAACAGTATAACCGCCACCAGCGACAGAAACACCGCAAGTATTGCAAAAAGTGTCCTCTTTTTCATGTTTCAAATGCTGCAAAAGAAAGCCAGAAAACCATTAAACCTGAATAAATTCACGAAATGTATAACTAGTATCCTGTATAGTCTTATTCACGTGTAAAATGACTTACAAGGCCGAAATACAATGAAATAAAAACGCATTGAAAATTCACATGCATCATTAAACAATGAATTAATCGTCTGGAATCTATGAATAATAACTTAAAGATACTAAGTAAAATGGTAGCAATGTTCTTGAACACTAAACCACACGTAATGCAACTCGAACCCTGCGTTTTCAGCTTCTAAATATATTTATCAATTTATATTTTCCACAACACACTTATAAACACTGAAACCAGTTCAAAAGTTATAATACGTGACATTACTTTTGAATATACCTACGTTTGTGGACAATTTATAGTGTCGACAATTCAGCATTCAAGCAAAGTACAACGATATACCTATTTGCTTTCTATGAATGGTACATGATAACTTTAACTTTGACGACGCTCGGTTTTCAAAACCTACTAAAATTAAACTCGAATATTTAATGAATTTATGCGTAATTCGCTCACTGTGTGGCGACACGGAATGATTAAGTTCAATATGTTTCTCAATGTAACATGTTAAGTAAAAATCAATATTATCGTGAATTTGAAGAAAAAGGTAATATCCACTTTCTTCAAAAATATGTTTATCTTTGATTATAATAATAATAATAATAATAAAGACTTTATTTTACGAGGAAACTTATTTGACAATATACTAAACAATCAATCTTCCATAAGATCCTCAACAATGAACAATGAACTAGAAAAATAACTATACCAAGAAAACAATGATATTTGATATTTTGATATTTGATATTTTGGCCCCTATGATGTCTCACAACATAAGTTGAAAAATTCATAAAAGAGTGTCAGTGAAAGGATTTGAAAAAAAGAAGGTATACCTATGCATAATTATAGAAACTTTATTAAGACAATATCTACAGCTGTAATTAAACAAAAACGCTTAATCCGATATAGACACACCATAGGAGCCAGCGTATCATTATACATGTGAACGACATAATCAATATACTTAAAGCAATGGCATTTTAAAAACATAATACACAAAGGAATAATTATGCAGACGGATATATAGATTATTATACCTGCAATAGTTATGTTTGCATGAAGTTTGCTAGCCAGTCATTAGGTTGTAGCAATAGCATGGGATGTTTCAAAGTATGATGGCTTCACCCAGCGTAGATATAAAGTTTTAAAATGTTGAATAGAAGTAGAGTTTTTGATGTAAAGAGGGATAGAATTCCATATTGAGGTGCCAGAGAAAACAAAAGTATGGCGAAATAACTCGGTGTTGGGTTTTGGACTGTACAATTGGTATGTAGAAGAAGAACGTAACAGTCGTGAATGAATATCTGTAGTAAATTTAAATGCATTCTGAAGATAATCTGGTGCATCTCCTCTGGTCTTGTACATTTGGATAGCTTTCTGATAAATAACACGCTCATGAAATGTCATCCATTTAAGTTTTGAAAATAGAACAGTTGAAGGAGTAGAATAATCGCTATCAAGAATTACTCTAGCCGCTCTTTTCTGGAATTTTATAAGTTTATCTTCAAGACTGCAAGTACAATTTCCCCATATAATACAGCAAAAGTCAAAATGGGGAAGAATGTATGCATTATAAAAACGTTTTCTAGTTTCAATCGAAAGAAAGTTTTTAATTCTAGATAAGAGGTACAAATAGGAATTACATTTCTTTATCACATTATTGATATGGTCTGCCCAAGATAGGCTATCGTTAATTGTGATACCTAATAGCTTTGCTGATGAAGTAGCTTCAATTGAATTACCTTGAAAAGGAATGTTGATATTGGATTCAACAATTTGATGTTTATTTCGTTTACTTGTTTAAAGCCTAACAAATGTGTTGCAGCGTTAGGGAGACTATCAGTCGCATTATCCTATCCTCAAAAATCAGTTGGTAGTCCAGTTTCTATTCTACTATTTCAGATGAAAAATATTCATATGGTTGAACGATATTTGTATTATTCCGACATTTGAGCAAAGCGTTCTCTGTGACTGCCGATGCTGAGCGTCGAGCAATGGTCATAATTGTGTTACACCATTACCATCCAATTAAATATTTGTTACAATAACGATTCAATGTAAAAAATGAAGATAGAATGGAGATACTATAAAGATAATTGTGAAGGTTACAACTACATATTGCTTTACTTACTTGGTAATTCCGTGGTGATATATTTATGAACACGTAGTTACTTTCTGTTAATTCCGAATGACACCGAATAACTCTTTAATACCGGTGTTAGATACTGGTGTTTTATAGTCAAAGGATGTATTCAGTAGTTTGTTTATACTGTGTCACTATGTGTATGTGGTCGTGCTTAAGGTAAAACAGATTTGCTAGTAGTTTCTAACTAACTATGAAAACCATACTGATAGACTTTTTAATGACACCGGAAAACGAATGTTTCTGAGAAGCGCTGTCTGAACATGTTGCTCGCTACAGACAACATATCAAAAAAATTGAGGTAATGACTAAGTATACATTCTGCACACGTTCTACTGTGAACGTTTCATATGAAACCATAAATAAACATGTTGAGGCCTTAAATAGTACATTCTATGTGTGGGTTAGTATGTTAATGTTGTTTTGAAATATTCTCTTAGAAATTCGATTTCATATCTATCACTATAAAAAGTGCTGTAGTAACGCTCCACTTGATTGAAATGGATTATCTTTAATTTATACAAAAAATAAAGTCAAACTCGTTTTATAAGTATGGTAATTCTATACATGTACAATGATGACTTGTGATTATTTGATACAGCATAAATTGTCTAAAACAGATACTGAAAGGATACTCCAAACACGGTTGCTAAAATTGCTAAAAGGTATAAATCGGACAAGGAGGGCAGTGCATGTACTCAACTTAACCAGTCGAGAACAGAAAGCCAAAAAATGATTAAAAGTCCAAGTCCCACCTCAAAAATGCAGGATGACCCAATTTTACAAAGAAATTACAAATTGGCGGTGATCCCAAGATACCGAATGAAACACTGCCAAGACTCGAACAAGTACCCCAAGTCCCCACAGAAGTGGGCTTTATACAATAATATTTGATATGAATTGTCGAAAATGGTTGTGTATCTAAAGTAACTATTTCCGGTGACCATAATTGCAATATCTTCGGCAGTAGTGTTACTTATGATAATGAATTGCAGAATGTGTTTGATGGCATTGTCGACAAGTGGACACACGGGTGTGCAATATAAATGACATGGATAATATTGATGTCTTTACTTTACAGCATGACTTCAATCGGTTGTTGTTTAGTAGCAATAACCATCTGTATTCTTCATCTTATGTAATTTGGACCCGTTTCATAGCCATATTTTAGCTACGAGAATTTATGTCGTTTATTGAGAACATGCTAGACAAAATCATAATATTTTTCAAGTTAAAATAATAGTAGTTTCTTTAAAAGTATAATTCATAAATTATAACTCTGCTTGGATGTAATGGCTGTTGAAGTATACTTAAAGTAGCAATGCTATAATATATAATGATTTGGCGAGATTAGCCTTTATTTGCCAGTCAGCTTTCTGCTGAAATATGTCAGGCACGTATATGTGCCTCCACTCGGATCATAATTTTATTGAATAATCACGCCTTAGTTAAGAAATGTACAAGAGGTGAAACGGGCCACAGTATTGTCATTTTCTGCCATTCTATTTCTGGCATGGTCGGGGCCAAATAAAACGAAACTGCATATATAAATATTTTCTTTTGTTTATTTTTACAAAGTTTGAAAGTAGAACTAACTATATGTATCTTCATACGTACATGTATTTGTAATATTTGAAACAGCTGACCTACTATTTTAAAAAAGATAACTCAGTTGTAAAAATAATAGACATTTGATATAGCCTCATTGAATTTCCAATTAAATGAAAAACAACAGATGAAAACTATGAGCTGTACAAAGTCTTGGCATCTTATTCAATAGCATTTTTATACAAAAACTCAGATTTAGAAGCTACACTTTTGACTATCATCGTCTATTCATGGTTTCATTGCATGGTGCAAAGAGACAGTCGATACTTGTATATATGAAATTGGTGCTTTTGCGACTTTCGGTTATTACTTCACCAAAGCCGTTTGTTGGCGCTGTGCTCGGTAACCTCCAATTTATTTTTTCACTCTCAAGTGAGAACACAAATAATTGCTTTTATCCCCTGTACACTTACGCCAGGTAAAACCAAACATGATGTTGTAGCAAAATGAAACTTCATCATTTTGAAGTCTGAGTCTGAGTTCCAGTCGTAAAATGCACGTGAACAATGCATTTAGGAGTGTGTTAAAACTACGCTTATACGGTACTTGCACGTACATCTATTATACCAGAGATCAATATTTAAATAATTTTTCAGTATAATTTCTATAAAAATGAAGAATCAACAAATATAATAGTTTTAATATTTTGAAGAGTCACGTGGGCAATGTTTAAGTCACGTGATAACATTTGTATTTACAAGTTACAAAAGATAAGGCATCTACAAAAATGTTATAAATCGAACATTCAAGTCAGTCACTGATTTACAAAACATTTTGTACATAAACATTGCGTATTCAGACATCGTATGGGCTAGTATTGCTTGACCAGATTAAACTGAGACTCATCAAAGTCCATAAGCTCGTCCGGCTATATTCGGCTGTATTCGATTCGTATGTTTATTTACTATGTACCGTTATCTCCGTATACGGCCATATATAATTGCAAGTACTACATGTTCCAAACTTCGGAATTTTCGGACTTGAACGAATTATGCTAGGAGTCTCGGTTTGATCTGGTCAATCTATGTAGCTTATTAAATAAGGTATCTGTTTTCACTGTCTTTCCTTCAAGTATTTAAAAAAATGTATAGAGCTATATTTTAACAGTCATAACAGAGAGAGAGAGAGAGAGAGAGAGAGAGAGAGAGAGAGAGAGAGAGAGAGAGATAATACTACAATGTTTATAATATTTCATTGTTTGTATAGAAGTGACTGGCTTGAATAGTCGGATTTATACAAGAACTATAACATGAAATATATATCAACATGATATAATATGATGTTAAAATGATATTGTACAATCAATGAAAGAAAATGGGTATACAAAAGGAAGGACGATAGAATTATGCAAGTTTGTAGGAAACATTAAAAGAATGAAGTTTCCGTACCGGTCCTAGTATACTGGTGCCATATACTGGTCTCATTACCGGTCCTAGTATACTGGTGCCATATACTGGTCTCATTACCGGTCCTAGTATACTGGTGCCATATACTGGTCTCATTACCGGTCCTAGTAGACTGGTGCCATATACCGGTCTCGGCACCGGTCCTAGAAGACTGGTGCCATATACCGGTCTCCGTACCGGTCCTAGTAGACTGGTGCCATATACCGGTCTCCGTACCGGTCCTAGTAGACTGGTGCCATATACCGGTCTCCGTACCGGTCCTAGTAGACTGGTGCCATATACCGGTCTCCGCACCGGTCCTAGTAGACTGGTGCCATATACCGGTCTCCGTACCGGTCCTAGTAGACTGGTGCCATATACCGGTCTCCGCACCGGTCCTAGTAGACTGGTGCCATATACCGGTCTCCGCACCGGTCCTTGCAGACTGGTGCCATATACCGTTCTCCGGACCGGTCCTAGTAGACTGGTGCCATATACCGGTCTCCGTACCGGTCCTTGTAGACTGGTGCCATATACCGTTTTCCGTACCGGTCCTAGTAGACTGGTGCCATATACCGGTCTCCGTACCGGTCCTAGTAGACTGGTGCCATATACCAGTCTCCGTACCGGTCCTAGTAGACGGTGCCATGTACCGGTCTCCGTACCGGTCCTAGTAGACTGGTGCCATATACCGGTCTCCGTACCGGTCCGAGTAGACAATGCTCGTATTGAGTTCATTCACTACACGATGAGATAAATATCCTCTTTATATCGATATAATTAATCGATCATTCACGCACAGAACGATAGCTCGATTATTTACTAACATACAGTAACGATAAACGTACACACCACAATATATCGATCAACATTGAATATAACGACACATCGTATCGATATGCCATGTATCGATCATGTATTACGATTATAATGATTATCGGATCGATAGATCGATCATGGTATTTCATTAAATCGATTGTAGAAACGTAAGTTACAGAGTCATGTAAAACTTAACACAAAGATGAAGTCGTATACTATGTACATTTTAACAGAAACAAGAACAAGTGACAGTCACTTCACATGGTGTAAGTTTTATAAACTATACATGTTTATAGCAACGTAATAAAAATATGTTTCCATACTCGTATGCCACGGTAGGTTCTTAGAAATAATTTGGTATTTCAATTGTGAGAACCGCTTCCAAATAAATCCAATAATAAGCGAGTGTTTGCGTTTTATACTTGAACAACCAATTGCAAATTTTCGTGTGTATTGCAACATCAAATACAGCTGTATTTTAAGGATTCCATTTAATAATTGAGACGTTTCGGCCGAAGCCTTCTTAAGAATAAATGTACCTTAAATGTACGTTTTTTTAATGATTCCATTTGAAAAGTTGCGTAGCATACGGGTTACGAAACATATCTTTTTATTTCCTATAAATTATATACATTTTAAATGAAAAGGACTTGTATAACAATACAATCACTTTTGAAACAAGACTAGTCTAACACTGAAAGAAGTCTTGGAAAGACCAATGGTTCTAATTGCAGGTAGATGTATATATTTATAAGTATATACACTATAATAATGATGTAATATGTAACTACGAGTATAAACTATTGATGAATCTTACAAATGTCCGAATACATGTAAACATATATTCCGCCATTTTGATATAATCACTCAAACATATATTCGAATATTCAAGTAAAGCGTTTGAAACAACACCTAACATACAGAAACATTCAACCAAGATTTGACTCAAGTTGACAAATTCACCATCAGAAAAATGTGACGACGAAACTTGATTTAGTCAAAGATGACTAGGGTGAAGCTTGTTCAAAACGCAAACAATACTTCTGTTTCTTTTTCTTTAATTTCTATATTGATGGAATACTAATACTTGAAAACATGTTTGAGATAAAGTACAAGTTTTAAGTCATTACATATCGAGACTCTTACTAAGTACCCACGGTATGTAACGTGATGCACTGTTTCTCAGTTCATTCAGAGATTTTTGCTTTTTTCATATGGCTCTGACGGAAATGTAAACCGATTTACCACTCTGACGGAACTCAAGATACGTGGCATTTGACTTCCGTCTGATCGTTTAATCAGTTTGGAGTTCAGTAAGAGTCACATGGAAACAAAACAATTCTCTGATGGAAATGAAGTTAATTAATGATACAGTTACATGTGGTAACTCCCAGACAGTTCATAACTTAGCTAAAAGGTAACCAGTTCTGGAGATGTGACGGTTAAGAAATGTTCTCTATGTATAGGTTGGTGCTCAAGAGATGTTGCATTGGATATCTATAAGGCAAATTGTTTTACAATACTACACCTATTCCATAAGAAATGGTCCAGTGGTCCGTAAGACGTCATTGGTGTACCCCGGAAAATTAAGGCGTCCAGAGATAATAGAGACGTTAAATGTTGCGCACAAAATGTCAATGTATACGGGTTCCTAAGGTGTGTTTTTTTACAATTGGATAAAGTCACTGCCATTTAGCAGAACACGAGACGAATACAACATACACATGTAATCATTGTAATATATACAAACACATCTATCTAAGAATGTATACATATTTGTGTAAGTTAATTAATGCAAATATATATTTATACATGTATAAAGCAATTGTCATATGATTAGTAAAACAAGTTCCTGAAACTGTTGACCTTTCATACATCGCGTCTGATAATAACGAGAGATTTCAACTACAATAAATGTACCTGAACAGCAAGAAAATCCACTCAGATCAAAGTATAAAACGTATTTTTATAAAAAGATGAAACAATGAAAATGCAAGTGCCTAGTGGAACCATCAATTAGAACATTGAAATCCAACGACCATGGCCATGTAAGTTAACTTTTTTCATCTCTGTATAAGCTATGGACATGTTATATTACCATCTCTCTCAAAGTTGAAATTTTGTAAAACAAACTCCCAAGTTACAGGTTTACATCGCAAACACAAACATGAACACTAATGCTATCATCGTTAGCGTCGAATTCAAGATGGCGGCGCTCGAAGAAGATTCTTCATGACGTATATTGTATGTAGGATTTTTGGCGAATTTCAGTGAACTGTGACTACTATACACACGCCGACGGAACATGCATTGTACTGGTCGGAAATCGTCGGAAATATCAAGACCAATATCAACACTCGCATCATTTTCAAAAATTGTAGTTCTGAATTCTTCCAACTGAAAATAGAAATGTTTGTACGTTACATGTTTGTAACAGATGGAACTTGCGGCTGATTATTGTTGGCGTTAGAATTCCGTTTTTGGAATTGGCACCATATAAGATGAAGTATATTTTGGGAAGCCAACATTTGTATAATTATTTTATTGTTGCTATGATTTTAATTAAGTCTATTTAAAGCATTCACGATTTTTTGACAATTCCTCTATTTATAAGTAGCAAACGTACATTTGCATTTTAAAGGACAAGTATTCAGAGACGTGTTGTTAGTAACTTGCACGAAAGTCCTATCAATTCAGGAGAAGTCTGTTTTCAAAACGATATGTTGCAACTTTGGTCAGATATCGTTTTGGTGATTTCACTTTTTGAATTCTCAGATCGCGAAATAGCTGATGAAACTTGCCGTCAATAAAGTCTTTCTGAATGTCCAGACCTTGAAACAATTAATTAAACACACGAGTTAACGTCGTAAAGGCCCCGTCATACATAACGATCTAATAAACAAAGATTGACGAATAGAATAAGTTTGTCATGTCGAACAAAGGCTAACTGGCCGAACATAATTGATTACAGCGGACAAAACGCTCACAGACATATTCATCAGAACAATCTATTCGAACATCACCAACGATACACAGGCTCAGCATACACAAACTATAATGAGCAAATGGAGCATGAGTCTTATGCACGTGGTCATAATTAACACTCACCTGTTCCTCGGCAATTTCGATGGTTTCATTAAACAAAGTCCACGTGACACTCTCGTAACAAGGGGGTGTGGTCAGACTTCCTTCATAACGATAGAACTTGGAGAGCTTGGCTGGCATAAGTTGGATGAGAGGCATTGATGTAATGCTTACATTGGTATCTGTAAGGAAAGTGGTAAACGTGATTTAAAATAACTTGAAATAAAGTATTTATTATCATATTATAAAAACACAAAGTTTTAGATGGAATTTCTATCAGAATGAAGCTGTAACAAGTATGTACATGAATGATGTTAGTAGCAATGATGAGATTAGTTGTAAATATGTTGATCGCCTGAGAACGAATGTTGTATTAGTAAGTATAAGTTAATAAATGATAACTATGAAAATATCATGAATCTTCATACAAAGATATATAATGTTCTAGTAAAGTTGTAAATCTAGTTTCTGTTAGCACGACAAGCTGAATCAAGTTTTCACTCCCCTTAAAATGTCTAGTGCAGGAGAAAACGTTCATGAAGGTAAAACAGAATTGACGAAGAGAAAAAGAAGTGTACATAAGACTTAGTATATGTATTGTTTACAGTACATGTTTAATGGATTATAGTATCAGGGCAATACGTGCTACTCTATAAAGATCAACTAGGGATATAAAATGGGCATCTAGATCTGCGATATGAGAACTTTGTGCACCAAACGCCTGTCTTTATTACGATACGCAAATGTATTTCCGAACAACAAACAATGCGGTAATGTAATAAAGGGTGAACATATACATAGATTGACATTTATAAGCCACATTGTCTTGAGTAGATGATGAAATGACACTTCCAAATGTATATATACACAGTGAGATGGACATGTTCAATCAATGGGTTTGGGCATGTGCCTAGCATCCACTCGTGTTTAGACAATGATTGTGTGGTACATGTATTTCAAACAATCAATGGTTTGGACATTTTTCTAGCAACTAAGGATTTGGACATTTTTCTAGCAACAAATGGTTTGAAAATTCTAGCAAAAATTGCTTTAACATTTTTCTAGCAACCAATGTCTTCATTGTTTTTCTAGTAACCGATGTTGAATATGTTTCTAGCAATCCATGATTTGGACAACTTTCAAGAACAAACGCTTTGATCGTTTTTCTAGGCTAGCAAATAATGCTTTGAACTTCAAGCAACCTTAATGTTAAATTGTCAGTCTGGTAAATAAAATACAGAACTATAAGTCATCTTGGGGAGGCTGAAGATAGCAACATTCACCCTGCTAGCCTAACGACACGGGGGGAGCAGTTGAGACACACAAAGGCAAGACATAGCAATGAATGGAAGGTTACTCTTAGACAC
The DNA here is from genome assembly GCA_963678985.1 of Spisula subtruncata. Taxonomy (NCBI): domain Eukaryota; kingdom Metazoa; phylum Mollusca; class Bivalvia; order Venerida; family Mactridae; genus Spisula; species Spisula subtruncata. The sequence goes on from OY787672.1 coordinate 3,726,276, forward strand.
AATATAAAGACTTTATAGACGAACAGCACTCAGAAAATACAGCACAGTGTAACATAAATAGATATTACGTCTAAACGTGATGGTATTACATATTGATCTTCGTTGACTTTAGGATAAGGACAGCCAATCAAATTTCACCATATTAAACTCTTGGTCGGTAACACGCGATATGATTGGCTATTCTTATTCTCCAATTAAACAAGATCGATGTTCCCGACAAATTTTTTGCGCGCCTTATATAGACTTTCGGACAATGTCTCGATGGTGGGCTAATGTCCGAAAATGTATGGCGGCTGAGCATCGGACGGTGGTTGTGGTTGGAGTCGTGACCAAATACTTAGTATACAAAATGAGTTAGGTTTTGAAGCTTTTGGAAAAAATAAAATAGTCTGTTCTGTATTTGCTAGAGTGTTACATAAGTACGAGCGAACATTGGACAAATAACTACATCTATAATATAGTACTGTAATACTGGACCTGTGTTATTTTCTTTAAAAAGAAAAACAATCATATATAAAAATCAAGCAACGTAATCAATTTGCAGCAAATGCATCGACAGTAGACTAAACATACATGTATATGGTGTCATATTTAAAACATGTAGTATAAGGTTCAAATGTATTTAATGAATATGTAATTGATAAGCAGTTTATTTTCGTCTTATCACATACACGTAAGACTGAACTTACCTAATTGTACTTAAAAGTTAAAGTGTATAGAGCTATATCGATGGCTTAGAATTAGAAGGTCGTAACTACCAAATCGATATTTTGAGAAAACACGGGAAAACTGTCTGACATTTAATCTTTACTTATGGTAAAACAAACTTTTACAACTTCATTTTGGTCAACATGACAAGTTCAGATTTTTATGAAAATGAGCTCATAAGAAGCGCCTTGTGATGCTTATTCTAAATATGTATGAATCTTAAAAGTGGCACTTACGGCCTTCTAATTCTAAGTCATCGATATATCTAACGGTCATTTAATGTCAAAATAATTACTTGCGTCGTTTTTAGTATGATACTAGACTACCTTAATTTCAAATTAAAACTTCGGATGGGTTCCGTGTACTTTGATTCAATCGTCGAAACAATAGACGATTCTTATAATTTCAACTGTCAACTTAGGGTGTTCTAGAACACGTTCGTATGAAAACGGTCAATTTGCATGTCCAATAAATCACAGAGAGAGTTTCTGTTAAAGCTGAAGCGAAAAATGATCTAATGGATATGAAAGCATTATTGTTTTTCAGTTTTTGATTTTTAAAAAAAATGTCGTCAGCTTTAGCTCTATACAGTTTAATGGATTTTACAAAAGATACAATAATCAGTTCCATCAAATATCAATGTGTCTGCTATATTGTATACTTGTTAGTAAATAATACTTTCAATTTATCCGTAATAAAATACGCGGGATTAAACATATTCATGAATAAATAATTAATAATAAGGACCAAGCATAATTCATAAAAAATAAAAGTAAGCAGCACATTTAAAAAACCACCATGCATGTACATGTATATAAAAGCCAGTATATTTGGAGACTTACTTCTGTATTTAATCTCCTGGAAGTGATCGATGAGTTCATTAAAATGTTTATTGAAACGTCCAACCTGAAATTATAGAAATAGTAAAAGCCTTATAACGTTAAATGTATCATCATATTGGTACTGGAACCACCATTGGTACTTTTGAAAGTTTACATGCAAGACGCCGTATATAAGTACATGTAGGTACTTGTTAATACGGCCACTTTTATTTTCGTTCCATGAAATTGAGACAGGAAATACTGTCAACGATTGCTACTTTATAAGATCTTTATAATGTTATTCACAACTATATTGATGCTGGTTTTAATATGTTTAAATTTCTGTTTATACTTAAAAAACATACTAATATACTTTATATGTGTCTATGTTTACCTAGGCCATATTTATGTCTATGTAAATGGCTTAAGGTTTATTTATATGCCGAATTGCTACGAATAAATGGTAAATGGTACAAGCGTTGTATGGTAACATCCTTTTGGTGCTGCAATTATTGATCGTTGCTAAGAGGGATCTTCGTAGGTTAAATTTATGATAAAAATGGTTAAGGGAAATTTCAAAAGTGTTGTTATAGAGTGGTTTTTCCTACAAGGGACTGCTCTGGAGAAGTTGTACTGTATGTGTATAAACGTAGAATAAGACGACAATTTAATGACTCATCAGTAATCCTCGACTTCTGAAGCAGTTGACTAACACTCAGGGAACACCCCCTATTTGGACGGTTCGTGTTATTTGATGACCTTTGCTAGGGTGGTGTCCTCTACAAGTCTTCATTATTTTTTTCAGTGCAAACCTAATACTGGTCGATAACTAATTCAATTCAACTGGTCACTTAAAGTAACACATATAACAAACAGCAAGCTAACCTCAAAGAAGAAACCTAACACAGCCAGACCATCTTTTTTGTCAACAGCTGTAGCAAAATCACCGTACTTCTGGTTGTAATGTACGACGTGCATCTGTAATGTAAAACAGTAGACTCGTAATTAATCGTATGCCCTGGTGTAATCACCGCCATGCCGTAATATATAAGTACGGTATTCAATAAAAATATGCTTAAACAAACTATACAACTTTATATATCAAAGAATTCATTCAGTGTAAATAACTAAATAATAGACTAAAATTCATATTTAAAACTTTTGTTGAAAAATAATTTAATAACTGCAGTCAATTGCAATGGAAGTGCTACTAGTTCAGACTTAGATTGCACTATACTAGTAAGTTCATACATGTACGTGTGTCTTAGATAAGGATTTGCTAAACATAAAAAGAATGTTCTTTCAGACAAAAAAACAGACACATCTTTAATGAATGCTGCACCGGGTACACTTTGCACAGTTGTCATACCTCCATAGGAAAGTGTTTGCCGTTCAGAGAGTGCTCGGACCCACGTGAGTCAGTGGCTCCCCAGTGGAAGTGGAACTGTTCAGCTATAAATACACCAGACAGACCACCACCTTGTATAACATTCCTGGGATTGTTCAATATCACTTTCACTGAAATTAGATTATATAGTACATGTATAAAATAAATAAGAGATTCACAGTAGTCATATACGAGGTACTCAGAAGTCAAACGTGTGTAACTGGATATGTGAATTACTAGTAAGTAACCGGTGTCTATTTTAGCTGATACTCATATAGTATTATAAAAGACAAAACGAATGTTACTACTTACGATCTTATTAGACTGATACGACTTATCAAGCTTCCCATACGACTCTTTTCATGAAAATCTGAACTTGTCGTGTTGACCAAACTGAGATTTAAACACCTTGTTTTAGCTTAAGTAAAGAGTAATTTTCTGACTCTTTTCTGTTTTTCTCAAAAATATTGCTTTAATTTTGTACTTCTCAGCCAGCAATATGTACATATTGACGGGCTGCATGATATTATATCATTATACCTTATATAGAGTTTGCATAGGATTAGATTAATTTGTGGAGGTAGTCAGTAGAACATCAGTCTTGTAAGCGCATGGTCCCGGGTAAGAGCACCGGTCAGACTGTTTATTTCAACATCATGTAACGTATATATATTTCAGCGCGTTTAAGGGGAAACAACTCTGATATGCTAGTAACATTCATTTTATATCCACGATAACTAAATCTGCTCAGAAATTTCGAAATATAAAAAAAATGTATACTTTCCAAACAAATTCGTCCGATTTATGTGCCTCTAGATTTTTTATTCCAATAAATTAAACAAATATAAAAAATGTTAAGTTGAAAACCTCAACAGGGTCACCAAAACTAAATGCATATATGTATAGACTATATTTTGTTCTGTGTGAAAGACGGATATAGAAAGACAAAATGTACATCTATTTCTGCATAATATTTATACTTTAATAAAGAACCACCCACTGCTCTTCAAAGCAATATATTCAGATTTTCCACAAGACTGAACATACTTTTCACACGCGATTATTGATTATCCCATCATCAATCGATCAAGCAATCACAGTATCACTCAGCTAGACAAAATATAAATCATCAATTAAAATCAATAAAGGCAACGAACGGCTGTATTGATTGAAATGCATATTTAATGACTATCAAAGGCGTTAGCTATTTTCACTCATATTTGCTTAGCAAAAGGTAAAATATTTACATGGTTTCTAAGCAAGTTTATGTAATATGTACATACTCGTATAAGGATGGTTTGTTTAAATTAATTTGTTTTCAGATTTAACTGTGGATATATGCATATAACGCAAAGGTTAGTTAATTTAACTTACTATTTAATTTGTTAAACTATTTAGACAGAACATCGTTTAATTACTACGATACTTATATTGAAGTGAAAATACATCATAATTTGCATTAATTGAAGTCATCAAAAGTAATTGATGATATGTCCCCTTTTAAAGACCATCTCAATTATGCAACCGCCACTACGGGAAATATGGCAAATTGTAGTGGACGGGGATCATGGCGCAGTAACGATAGGTCTTTTTCAGCCGTTGTATCCATTATGTGTAAATAGTGAAGGTTACTGTGCACTGGATAACATGGCTTTAGCATCACAGAAGGAGTTACACCATGGGGCTGATAACAATTGATGTCTTTTTGATACAGATGTTTTTGATATAAAAAATCAAACCAAAAGCTATTATATCTAGTATGGCCTTTTTAAAAACAAATCGTTGTTGACTTCACGTTGACTGGAATTTCCTGAATTTGTATAATTTCAGATGAATGTGTTACTGATTGTGGCTACCGTGTTATGTGTGTTAGCATTTATTCTACAAGTGTTATGTGTGGCACTACCACATTGGTTCAGTGTAGGTACTGGTACCAGGGATATATACTACGGTTTATGGGAGTACTGTGCCAGTGTCAACTATGACAACTATGTCTGTCGAACGTATGAAAAAGGTCAGTTAAACAAAGCTTTTTTATGTTTTTTTTTTTAAATTTAAGCTTATGCTGATATTTGGTTTATCCCACGAGCTTAGTAGCGGACATACAATGGCCTGTATACGGCTGTTAGCCATATATAGCTATGTTTGTTAAAGGTTTAGTAATAGTAAACAACATGTGCCTATTATGCATCGACCGATCCGGTACCCCTTGTTCATACTTCAATGATGGCCATGGTCAAACACCCTGTGTGAACACGATGCCTAGCAAGCAAGTACTCGTCTGATAGCCATGCACAATCACAGGTAACAGTATCGTTGAAAAAGAAATTAAAAAAAATAAATTGAAAAAAAAAATTTTTCTCGAAATTTAGGTATTATATACAAGGTATATTTGCAAGGAAATTGAGAGTAAAATCGAAAGGGTGCAATTTGTTTTCATAGACTACGGCATTTACGTGAGTTGATCATGTACAAAAAGGCTGTGTGGGGGACAAATACAGCATAATGCCTTGCAAACATTTGAAATCATGCTTTACATTTACCTCAAAACGATCAAATGCATCGTTTAAACTTTTATTTTAACTCTCGGTGGCGTTATTCGAATTACGCTGCAAGGACGGCCGGTGTTGTTTTTAGAGTGTCCGACGACTAGAGATATTCCGAATGTATTTTTATAACCAATGAAAGTCGTTGTCACAAAATGGAAATCATCCGCAACTTTCGGACAAACATGGTGAAAATAAAAACATTTTGACTAAATAAAATGTGCAGATGATTCGTTTAGCGGCTAATACGGAAGCTCGCATATTTCACCACGGTAAATTTGTTCAAACTGTTGCGTCCTTCAATTCTACCGCATTATTATGCTTATTCATTACGATAAATACAAAATATGAAGGTTTTTATCCTCGAAATTTGTATTTTTGGTTTTATTGGAATGCACCTTTCGAACCGGCTGGACACAGGGATCTAAACTTTATGGCATAACTTTTTAATAAGTTGATCAATTTTGTATGCGAGTAGTTTTAACAATGTTGCGTAAGAATATAATTAGTTATTGAATGTATCGAAAGCTAATTTTTGTTTTTTGATACTTTGAAAATCTGTGTTTTTAGGGCAAATGTACCTTGTATATAATACCTAAATTTCGAGAATTTTTTTTTTTTCAATTTTTTTTTTTAAATTTCTTTTTCAACGATACTGTTACCTGTGTGCACAATCTGGCATTTGGGAGATCTGTGATCCCGGTCTGATTTGCTTAACTATCCACCTCATCAATCTGAACAATTGATGAATCAAAAGGTCAATAACGTAATAAATTGAAACAAATCATCAGAACGCCCCGTAAACAGCCTCCCATAGTTCATCAAGGGGAATGTACAGCTAACATGTAATATAAACACCAGTTGGAAGGTTCGTACTATATCTGACTATTGTGTTGGTAGGTAGGTGGCGATTCTGCCGTTACTGCGTGCCTTTGGGTTGTTCGTGTACTACAGTATAAACAATGTGATATTTATTGTGTTTTCAATGGAAAGGTGTGCAATGCGGTTGAGTTCTTTCTAGATTTCTATTTCATATTTTTTGCATGTTTATACTATTTCAGCTGACGTATCTGTAGAGGACTGGTTGTCAGCCACAGCTGCCCTGGAGGTATTATGTCTGATACTGATACTGGTTGCCCTGGTTCTAGGATGCCTGGCATTCTGTTATAAATACAACATACTACTCTATATTATCGCCGGAATTCTAGCATTATTTGCAGGTATGTATATCAAGTTTTGTCCCTGTAATAAGTAATTGATTATTGCAAAATCATGAATAATGTTGTAACTTTAAGGTCTTACATCGAGAAAATCCTCCGTTAAGACCAATGTGGTATTAAGTCAATATTTGACGAGTCGTATTTGTAGAAATGTTATATACTTTTTCACATCAAATATTTAATGAGTGTGGACAGATTATAATCAAACATAAGGGGGATAATGCATGCATGCATGCACTCATGTTTAATCACTGTTTGGCTTATGTGTGGGCATTGCTCAGTGAAGTTGTGTTGTAGTGTTGCTGATTTTTGTGCTCGGCTTGTTAAGTTGAGTGCTGTATGATTTCCTCATACATTTGAAGTAACCAAGGGTCTTATTTCTGGACATGGAGCACATAGTGTTGATATGTACTATTATAATATTAATTCGATAAACAAATGTAATGTATATTTTTGTAAATTTGACTATTTCAGCTAGGGCTAGGTCGAACTACATGTCTTTAAAACTGTGGGTGGTGTCAAGTTTTTCCTATCGATTTAATTCAATTTACTTAATGTATGCCTATAATTCAAATAGACAAAATAAACATATCAAGTATAGCAAAAGACGGTAAATCCTTAAACCTGTTTAACATGTTTACATTCAGATAATCATGTTTTTCATATATTTTATTGGTACGTTGAGTTGCTTCCCTTTGACCCTCTTCTGATAATTTAAGTTAATCTCTATTTCTTGCTTCTTGTAGCACTGTGTGGTTTCGTGGCTTTGATAGTGTTTGGTGCCAAGTTTGATGATGGAAACTCATTGGATGGAGACAACCTACACGCCAGTTTCTATCTTGCCGTATTTGCCACCATTTTCGCTTTGATAGCAGGAATACTCTACATAGTCTCCAAACCAAAGTCAACCGTCAAATCATTTGAGAAGTTTTGATTGGCTGAAAGTTAACACGTGACATTCGAAGCCATCATGGCGTCGCTGTTCCAGAAATGGAGCAATACAGTGTATACTTCAAGCAAATTATATAGGCTATCAATGTATTTGCTTTAATAGTGATGATACATTATGCTTCATAGCACAACAGCGGAATCTCGTTTTATTTTAGATATATTTACCTAGATTTACTTAGTAATGGAAGTTTGACTTAAATTATATATGACCATGACGTATTTATAAGCAAGTTTCCATGTCAAATACCAACAAGCTTGACATGGTTGCATCAGACGGATTGGTGAACTGTCGGCCTATTCTTGCCATTTAAAAAAAAATCTGCTCTGACAGATAGACCGAGTTAAATATATATTATTTGATATTTTATTTGCTTCATTTTAATCGTATTAATATCAATTGCACAGGTATTTTCTATCCGACAACTTTCATTGGAACTACAAGTTCAAATGAGATGCAAATTTACAAAAATATTTTTTGTTAGCATTATATTTCATTAAACGAGCATAAGGAACACACTACGTATCATATATAAACAGTCCCGATGAAATGTTGTAATCACAAAACAAAGCAGTAATTATCTAACATGCCGATTATACCAATAAAACTGTCTAACATTAAGCCATGCATATATTGTTTACGCATGTGCTGGTCGACTTATGTTGGCAGCTGGATATTTTATCTTGAATAAATAAAACTCAATCATGAAATCATTTAGCGTAGCAGCCATGTGCATAACTTGCACTATCTACATCACGATTTTTATAAACAAAACAACGAATCCAATGCATGATAATTGTGCACTGTATTCATACCAGGCATCATGGTGCTACATACGGCATCTACGGACCATGTGGCCCTTTACAATCATCAGTTGTTTAATTATATTGTCATTGCGTTACAATCCGGGGCGTAGCCAGGCTTGAACTGATATTGTACATAACGCACCAAAACCATGGGTTGGTGTTCTAATGTTTTTTGGTCGTCCCCATTTGAATGTTCGAATTTAGTCATATTCATATTTTCAAATTAATGTTTCGCACTTGCGTACATCCGCATCACTGGCTAGTGACTATGCTCCTAACTTATTTAAAGTAATACTCAAAATCTGGGTTGTTAAATATACATGTAGATATTTTTCCAACCAACTACAGCTTATAGTGCATATTGCTGCAAATATTTGTTGAATAAATTATAGTTTATCTAATACCTGTGTGTCCGTTGTTTGCCAATGTGAATTGAATATTTGATTGGACGGAATCAAATCCACTGAAGACGATTGGCGTAAGTCTCTCCATGTCCACAATGACGTCATCACTGACGACATCAATTGGTGACTGTTTAACACCTCCACAATGAGGGTAGTCTAAATGCCAGTGTTCTGGTCCTGTTCAATGGAGAGAGAGCAAATGTTACTGGTCTATGCAGGAGAAAACACTTATTTACACGGTAAGTGAAGGTTAACACATTTCAATTGTTCTACTTATAAGCCCAGTGTGCTTGTTATTGTATAATTGTAATTTATCATTGTATAACGTGCGTCATGTCCGGTTACATTTACTTAGAACCCGCTTGGCATGATGGAGAGCTCTACAATTCGGAAAAACATGCTGAAAATAAACATTTGATGAAAACATGTTCATCGTAATGTACTTAAAAGTAAGTCATTAATTAATCAAGGTATAAAGTACGTCGTGTCCGGGTATTTTATTTGTGATTCATGCATCAAAATATGATATCGGCGTGTATTAATTACAGTGTATACATTTACTTAGAACTCGCTTGACATGATGTTTACGCAAAGGAGAGCTCTTCAATACGGACCAACATGCAGAAATTACACACTTTGTGAAAACATGTTCATCAAAGTGTACTTAAAGCAATTCATTTTACTTAACGAGATTATATATTATTCCTAGAAGGACGAAAATGCAAATCATTCAATTTGCTAAACACTTCAATAAACGGTGTAAGTCCAGAAGTTTGCATGAACCCACGTACAAGAACAGGTTACAGTATCATTGAAACAGAAATTGAAATTAAATGATTCTTTCAATGTCTTTTTAAATAATGTTTGTGATGAGCATTTATCTAACTAAATGTAGATCGGCTCAAAATCAGTTAAATTGCGTCACCATCGTATATGATGACGTAACGAGCACAAACTGACGTGCAACGGTCAGTATCCAAGGAAGTAACGTACCTGCCTGTCCTCTGTACGTCCAAATGTTTCCTGAAATGAAAATAAAAAAATATAACAAGAAGTTGAAAAAATGTGGAATTACGTTCGAAATACATGATGAAACTGCTGCCTCGTTTTGGCTTATCGGTTAAAATGGCATGCACAGACACATACCGTTGCACACGTCTAAAGACGAGATAGAACGTCAGCGCGTTGTCTGAAATTAAATGGCATTCATCATGAAATTAAAACGTCAGTCAAAATTAAAATGCCAGTGGAAGTGATGTGAATATCTAAAATAAATATAAACTTTCTACATTCTAAAAACAATGAAACGATTTGTTTGTACATGCATATACATAAATGCCACACTAGGGTTAATAACTAGGCATGACAAGATTAATTACTTGGGTTATATTATCACGTGCATGCTCCATGTTTATATTATCACGTGCATGTCACTGTTTTAAATCTTCGGGTTATAAAGAAAGACGTCAATTTAAATCTTGGATACATGATAAGTACTAGATCTAGTATTAAAGTTCACTACGTTTAAACTATCTCAAAATGATAATGTCTTTAAACTCGTCCAGGACCTTGTAGTGGTAATAGACGTTTATGATACAGTCGGACTTCGGGTCATTATCGAAATACAAATGATATGAAATATTTCAGAATGTCTGCAAATTGTTTAAAAATGTTCGAATAAGAATTTCTGATTGAATCCAGTTGGCGATCGTGTTTTTCATCTTAAATGCGATTCAAGATGTGCTTTTAAAGGGTATGCTTCCTACATAAAGCAGTTTAGGTTTTCTAATAAATATTCTATGGAGGTTTCTTAGAACGAAGAAATTTCTTAAATTCGTTATCATTATTATACATTGTACTATTGTTAGTTGGTAGTTAAATGTGATAATAAGTTCAATGTAAATAATAATAGAAAACAAAGAATGCCATATTATATTAACCATTAAAATCGACATAGTTACATATTTATATTGGCTAGTTCAAAACTGGGTCAGAACATGGCGGAAACTTGGGTCTAATGCAGGTGCGCATTCGACAAGTTGGCGTAATGTTGACAAACGTGAACATGACGTCACTATTGCTTGTATAAAGTTTGACCCACAAATGATTAAGTGTTAAACTGCCATTTCCTTGGGTTAATAAAGTGTGCTTCAGCTTGATAGGCTAATCTTCAATCTTGTACAAATATTATGCTTTCAAAACGGTAGTTGAAACACATGTGTGACGTCACAGAGATACCATGCGACAGGGTGAAGGGGGTGTGATAACGAGTGCATTAAAACACTTCTGAAGATAAGGGACTTTGTACTTTATATTCGTGTATGAATGCAAACTTGTATGCACACTGCATGAACTGATAAAGGGTTGATATAACCCAAGTACATTATACAAAATTGTGTCAATTATGCTTTTTTTCAAATCCACCTGTTTTATACAACAAAATCTTTGGTAGTTATACTCTCACCTATATGTATGTTCAAAATGATCAACACGCGCATTAAACAACCAACGTTGCTATACACTTACAGTGCCATACCCGGAAAATATACATGGACCTCCAGGAAAATTGTGAACATGATATTCAGATCCTTGTATACATGTACCTACATGTGATCAACTTTTTAGTTTTCAACATTAAGACCAACTTAATGGCAAACTTATTTGATAATTTTCAAGGGCCCAATGCATTCTTTCATGGAATCGCGCTTGGTAGGCATGCAACAGGCAAGATTAACAAATCCGAAATACCAACAACCCGGGGTAAATTTGTCAGTGTCAAGGACTGAGCACAGGCCTACCATTTCCCCCCAACAAGCACCTGGACACTTATCATTTAGGTATCAAAGTACTGATGATCATGGCAAACAGTTTAAATACATTGTCCTCGGTTACATTGTCAAGGTAAAAAAACCCCTTCAAATTAGGGTTTAGAAATCAGCACATCAAGATTAAAATTTCAGCATTCTGACTCGACTAACTCGACTAACTGGGCTAACTTGGCTAACTGGGCTAACTGACCGGGCATAAACTCATAGTATATTGACCTTATACGGTCTATGATCATTGTATACTCTGATCAAACAAGGTCAGACTATGACTTGTGTCTGTGAATGATATCAAGTGTTGCTATGATAGTTAAATCATGAGATTAAGGTGGACAACAAAACCTTGAACTTGGCTTTGATAACGACCATCTACCTTAATGGCGACGAATGCCGAACATAACTGATAAAACACGGACATTCGTAAACACAAATGTAGAGTCTAACAATATGCTAAATGATTATAATAATTATGCACCTTGTATTTCTGTTATTACATACACTGTCAACCAAATCATCATAATTAATGTTTGAATACTTTTGAACAATAGTAACTTTAATAAAACGCACACGTTCTTTAAAAACAATATATAAAAAAAACAAGAAAAATATTTGCATATTTCAAGTCGTAGCAGACTCTAAGATACTGTTTGCATATAATGGTACGCTCTCAACCCCATTGCCAATCAAAGGAACCTACCAGCGCGAGCATTCGATGGTATTTCCACATGTAGTTGACAAATATTCGCGATATTGGCCTAAACGGCAGGGAAAACCTGAATGACAACCCACACACGACGGTCTCATGGAATGCAAACAAAAGGACTAAGAGTGCAATATCATTGACTGACGGCTAGACACAAGTTAGACTCCAATATATCAGAATTTGTTATCAACTTTATGTCTAGTATGTTTCATGTTTACTCACTTCAAAAACCAGTATATCATATGTATGAACTATTCAACCACTGCTTTAAAGTGGATGGTCAATCACTAGGCTTATATCTATTTATTAAACTAACTCTCCTTCACATTCAAGTACTTCTAATTAAATCTGATATTGAATCTATTGATGCGGTAAAAGATCACATAGCTATTCTAGTGTCCGCCTCTTTAAGACAAAAGCGTTATCACCAAATAAACCGAAACAGTGCTTGAAGTTTCAAGTGATCCTGTAACAATCAGAACGTCCGTACGGCATTTGTCCTTCCCAAATAAAGATATGGCCGCGGAGTTTCAAGTGACTTTGGAAGTGACTTTGACGTTATGAAGGTGGCGAACGAGTATCTTTTGAAGTACGACAGTTTCGTATGTTAAGTCAAAGTGAAAGTATAAATCGACTTCATGACTGCCTATATTAATTTAGTACCGACAAAAATAGCAAACCTACTCCAAATCATATACCATTTATAGAAGAAAGGCCGCATACTTTAATGTGACTAATATTTCATTATCATGTTTTATTAAAAATGTCAATACCTTTTGTCGCTTTGGTGTCTCCTTTATACAGGGGCAGAAGAAATTGTATCACAATTTTTTTTTTGAGTTTTGACATCCCCTAAGTTCACCCTTCGCTTTTCTCTATTTATTGACATAATTTCTTGGGCTTAATAGCACTCTCGACAGTACCATTCTATAATATGATAAATAAATATGAATTTATCTAAAGATTATTTTGTCCATACGGGTTATCACAATACATATCCTAAACGTTTAAGGTAAAAACATATATTTACACTACAAAATTAAAAATTTAATGAAACAATAAAGCTATGGAAACATTACTGCCACCTGTGAACTTATCTGGAAAAGTTTCGTTAAAATACAATCAACAATAGACCTACCTGGTATGAGTAGAATATAAGAGGTTTGTTTCAAATCAGTTTCATTCATGCCTTTAGTATGATTTTTGTGATGTAACGGTATGTTTATTAGCATATTAGCATGCGCGATTCAACAATAATAATAGCATCTGATTACTCATTAATATAGCTTTAAATGGGTTTAATTAATGTACAATGAGTTTGATTTAAACTAATGAACATACAATGTATAACTTAAGTGCATGTACTGGTATGCACTGATTTGTCCTACATCAAATGCGGTTGTATGCGCATGATTGATAATTGGAACATTACACGTCTTCGTTCCAGGTTTGTAACCAGGCCATTAACATGTAGACTGTCGGGCGTATGCGGCACGTCAATTTCGTATGCCGTAAACTGTCGGTGGAATTTGTTCAGGTGTATCATTTTGCTTCACTGTCTGTCTTGTTGCCAATTCTAAATGTTCAAACTACTACAGTCTGGTATCCACGTTTAATTGTTCGCTGATGAAGGACGTTTATTGTCACCTTCGAACAGTTATCGTCGTATTCTTACAAACAGCTAAATGGCTGAGTCATACATTCTTACCACTTACTGACGACTTTCCCGGATATTTAGATATAATCACGTAATGCATTTACAGCAACATTCGATATAAAAGAAAAATATCTCAACATAACACAAAAATTGGAATCAAACGAAACTGCACACTATCATTTATTTAATAGTAAACGTATGTGTATAGTAACATATTTCTGAATTGCAGTGTTGTCTCTTAAATAACATTACATACATATTTGAATACGAAAACAGCCCCATTTCATTAAAATGCATGTCCTTGGAATGTAAACCTTTTAACCAACATGCCAACAGAACTGTTGAAAGGTATATGATAAACAACAACAGGATGTTTAGGCTACTAGTATTTTGTCGGTTAAAATGAGAGATAGATGTCAGGGTAGTCTAATACATTTGTATTTTACAATTTAGCAATACAAAACAACTGCATTAATACAACGTTTAATCAGAAACCGACCGAATATATTAAAACACAAGACGGTATAATAAAGATTTAATAGCAAATAAAAGGGTTTAAATAGCTTTTATTTGTGTTAATTACTATGATAAAGGTTGCCGATGGCTGAACAGACAAGAAACGGTAATGAGCGGATATCTTGATACACTATACCAAGTAAAATGTTCCCTGTGGCGAATTTATATAAATGTAAAACATGGCAATCCCTTTGTTTGAAATTAATATGTCAATAAGTTCAAAGAGGTATGGAAATTTCAATCATATCACAAGAAGTACCGACGGACGTATTACATGACGGAAATGCAATAATTAGTACGACTTGTTTCGGGTCGAAAGCACGGCCCAATAAGTCCTGTCTTTTTCATTCGTGTGAAAGATCGTCCATTTCCGTTTGTCTCCGGTAAATATAAATTGCAATTGCAAAAGCGCTGATGTAATCAGAATACCGTCAATTTGTCTTTCCTGTACTTAATATACAATCATGTGGTGCGGCATTATCAAATAGTTGGTTAATTCGTTAATATCGGTCAAGTGAATAGTAGAAATCTGCAACACACATATTTTTTTTGTAAAAAAATGATAACATTTCCCTAAGTGTATTCACCAATTTTCTAATCATTGAGTATCAAAAGTTCAAAACGAGTTGTGTTGTCGCCGTTTTTTGTCATGTCTTGTATTCGACTCAACAGTCGTCATTTGAGCCGATTTCGACATTTTCTGTCTTGGTAGCAGGGAATCGCAAACACTGGCACGAACGACTTAGGGACAGTTTCGTCTGGCTCCCTACTTGATAGCAAATTTCCGACAAGACGAAGATTCGAAAATCTGCTCCTCCAACTACTGTGCTCGATTTTTCAAATTGGAAATAAAATGTACAAGCTTTATAATGCGTGCGTAATGATAGTATTGTACAATTGATACATATACAAATTAATCAATTGACATACACTCGATTTTCCTCATCATCAAATGTTTGCAAACAATTGTTTCGTACCATGACCTATTCGCTACCATCTTATGTTTTGATTAATTAAATGACATAATTCAGTTCATGTGCTAGATTTACGTTGCTATTTTACAGATATACTAGAGTATTAAATGATAAGAATATGCGCTGACTAGGTGAACTTTTTTTAAAGTACATTAATTTTGTTTCAAGTGTGTCTTTTATCTAGGTCAAAGACAAACATGGTTTAGATTCTAGACTAAGGGTCAGACAAAGTGCCCAGACAAGACAATATGACCAGGACGCGTCATAGTTGTTTGAAAAAGACGCGTCAAAACATTCACCGGAAACTAAAAGTTGGACATCTATAAATTTTGTCGCATTTCAGTATTGTTTGACCGGGTTTCAAAATACATGTTTGGTTAATGGGTTGGTATAAAACACTGGGGATTATTTGTCGGTCTTTTTCCCGGAGACTGTACATCTTATATAGAATGGTATGATATATCGTTGCTTCTTCTGGCTTATACAATATTTGTTACAATTTGGTCATTATCCACATTGATGGTCGATAGTCATCCACGGCGTCTACTTGCACCATTGCATTTATTGTACATCTCTTGAGTGTTTTAACTCCGGGGTATAAAATGATTACATAATGCATCAGGCTAACTCTAATGCAAACTCGTTGACGGATCCTTTATGTACGGAATGTGGTTTAGGTAATGTGTGTTAAAGCCCTAACTGGAATACGTACATTGTCCCATTGTGAAACAAAAAGTGTACAGAAAGAAAACTTGTAATGACATATTGAGGATTAAAGCACCGGGTAATATATCGTACTTTACTCTCAACATTTAGAGAATTACAAAAGCTTTGCACTCATTTTGAGATATCGAGGGTAGATTGCAAGACTGTCGTACAAGTATGTCCCTCTTTAAATCAAGCAGTTACGACAGTCTTGCGGGCAAATTTCAGTTTGTATTATTAGTACAGACTAATAAAATACTTTATTGGTATAGTTATATGTATCTTCACGAGTTGGACACTCGTCATGTCCATGTTGGGTGTTAGGTAACATCTGAGACTATCAGTTTAATTCCGTTACGTTTATCTTTTTCCCGGTATCATTTATTCCTATTCACAGGCAAATCAAATATACAACACTTGGTGCGGAATGAAATGAAATAAAATTAAATACCTGAAATACCAATTTTATGTTTTTGATGAAATGTTTAATCAAGGACAAGGAACTAACAAATGTAATTGAACCTATGATGATAACGCTACTTGATACTGGAGTAATAAACAAATAATCCGTATAAATCTATGCCGATCAAAGACTAACTATGTTCCATCTTCGTAGACTTACAAAATGTTATATATTATAATACAATTCTTCGCCCGTAATATTGTTAATTAAACTTGACTGATCGCGAACACTATACCTGTTTCCATATTTAGAACTTACTTCAAACAAAGCCGTTGATGATAGTCATTTTATGTATGTTACATTGTTACATATCAAAGAAATACGAGTGATATGCGACGTTGTCTTCAAAAGCAATTGTCAGTCAATGTCAGGTTAGATGTAATAATATATCAACCATAGGTTTCTTGTCAAATGTACTAGTACGCGAATCTTGGTGAGCGCGACCATAGTGTCTAAGTTAAAGTTGTAGTTGGTACGCTTAGCTTTGGCACCCGCCAATAGTAAACATACTTCTAAAACCAAATTCAAATCCGTTTTTAACTTTCCAACATAGCATACAAGTTCGCATAGTGGTATATGTAAAAGTGAGTGATAGGGATGTCTAATAGTTCCATAAATATGTGAACGCGCGTTTGACAAAAAACAATCATGTTGTAAGAGAACGTTACACGACTGACTAGATGGCTTTGTACCAAGCTTGAATCATAATTACAGCCGCCAAAACAGGATATGCTCTGTTTAAACAAAACAAGTTGCATAAAAACTATAGATCTACAACAGGCGTCGAGGCATGACTGGTAAATACATTGTATTCTATCTCTATATGGGTCACGCCTCGACGCTTGTTGTACATCGATATATATATCAATGAATGAGTCAATATTTATTTTTGCAACATTTGAGCTCGAAGATTTTTCCTTCAAAAAAAGTATTAGATTTAACATTTTTTCTTGTTTAAGTGATGTATTGATGTATCACCTATGCTATAGTACACAAATTCCACATCAAATAATCCATATTTCATAAGGATGCTGTAATTTGTTTGACTTGGTTTGTTGAAATGTCATTCCTGTAACACCTTTGTATCATGCAATATATTGAACACTAATAAACAAAGGTAGAAATGTTCTTGTTATTTGAAAAGAACTCGACTCACATATCGTAAAAGTGCATTTGTATTTAAGAAACATGAAACGGTTAAAAACATATGGCATTTTTGGAGAACCGTTTTTGAAAACATGCAATTTGATCGTAATTAAGGTAATTTAGACCCTTTTCGCTGAATATCGCCTGTAACTCGGATTTTGAAGATATTTTGAATAAATATAGTATCAAGTGTTGGCTTTCTGATTTTTATGGTTTTATGGAGAAATATCACGTGACGTACGATGAATAGCGCCACCTAGCGGGTGCGTAATTTTTGTATGTTTTTCGACGTTATTCACCATTTTTTCGAGTTAATACTTACGTCATTGAAAATCGAAAAATATAGTTTTGTAGGGAAATAAATGCTGCGTCATATGGTGCAAAATATAGAAAGAAATTTTAAATATTTCTAACGTAACGCTGAAATAACCGCGCCACGGCCTCGATAATAACGGCGTTTTAATCGCGGCATTTCTTTTATTCACAAGCATTTAGCAAGAACACAGGGTGTTCAAATTTTATTATATTTATTGCATTAGTTTATTTGAAGTGTCTTTTTTAATTTAGTGAAATAAAAAATGGGGTGTTCTCGGGGCCGTTTTCGCGCTATTTACAATCAAAAGTTTTAAGCCAGGGTAAAATTACTCGACGTAAACGTTAGCGTGACGTGTGCTCACGACAGGAACATCGGCTCTTTCTTTTCTTTTAATAACGCAATTAGCGAACGAAAAGACGATAAAGTAGTTTTGATAATTCTATGATTTGCTTAAAAGAACAGTTCTGATTTATATCAAATATAATTCGTTTGGTCCGTTTTCGCGCGTTTATTAATATAAGGTCGCAATACAAGTTCTTTTAAATTTTGCCGTTAAACGTTAACTGGTGAGTTTTGGCGAACCATACCATATCAAATATGAAAAATATTTCGTTTCTGAAGAAACATATGTAGTTGCGTAGGTATCAATTCATTTTGGGTTGATTTGTATATTCTGGAGTGACGTGAGATATTATTGTGATGTTTGACGCTGAACGTAAAATACACTTAGTGAAAGTATATTTTATGATATGCGTCAGTTCAGCAAACTGCACATTTACAGCGAACCTGTTATAAAGCCACATGTGGACGGTTTTACTCGTCGGTTTTATCGTATTGGTCTTTGTCCCTCCCAGGTACATAATCATACATCTGTATATTAAAGTGAAGCAATCTTGATTATTCTTGCTTTTAGGAAATAAGCACCGGTACGTACGGAGACCAACATCGTACTTTTCAATAAGTATGAGTATACATGTCCTTCATCTAGGTACGCCCATCCTACGATAGTAAGCTCATCCCCAGTTTACAAGAATGCTATTTCATTATTGATGTTTCGGAGTAGAGAAGAATTAATAGTAAATCATGTGTTCCGATTAAACTTTCGGGCAATATTCTTACTTTAAGTTGTTTCCTGTTTTAAAATATCATGTTGTCTAGTTTATGCAGATATTTTCCAATGCAATGGTCATTTGAATGAAATTCAATTACTCGTTTTCCATATTAATACATGTACATAATTAAAAAAAAATCTATATAGAATAATTCTTATACAAACAATTACATGTATATCCTATAAAACCGATCGAGTCTCCCTTTCTCATGTGGGTGTGTCAGCCACCATCGCCGAACTATCTCTCGGTCGCTGCTCTCAACTTAACTGCGAAGTTGGAAATATTATGACTGATTGAGATGTAGAATTAGAAAAACATATATGAAATGTGAAATGATTGATAACATCAATATTAAAAGCACTTCAATTCTCACTCCATATTTCACAGATTATTAATAACGCAACATGTGAAATATGCACAATGATGTTCCAACCGCCTCGATGGCTTTGTGGTAGAACGTCCGCTTCGAGTGATGGAGGTCCTAGATTCCAATCAGACTGCATCATTTCCGAGACAAAAACTTTGTATTAGTGATGCCCTCGCTGAACTTAAAAACTCTTTCTATCACACACTCTCGAGTTGACGTTTTCATTCGGGATTAATGCATCGGTCACAATACTCGTACGATGTCCATTCGGATTTTTGCAACTCGTACGAGTCCAAAACATTTATTGTTAGGTGGAAACGGTGAAAGGATTTCGAAATGACCATGTGTCCCGGTCGAGATTAACACCTTGGATGGACCTGTCGATCCGTAGTCTAGAGCATTACCCACTCGACCACAGTATGAGTGTCACCCGAATGGTTGATTATACCACATGTTAAAAGACATGTTGACATACTTATATATTAGGTCTTCTTAAACTCATTACAATACTTCTTTCAAAAGCAAGTAGCGCCATTATTATGATATAATAGTAATAACTTTATTTTAAGAAGTAACCCGGATGGACAAGCACAGTCTTCCCTGTAGACCTCTACTCGTACCTGATTTTTTTAACAAACAGTCATTCAAACAATGACTCATAAAGTTTCTGTATGCCGATCATTCCATTTTGGGTGAAAAGACTTGTCCCATCACTTCAAGGATAAATACGGCCACCTAGATTCCTAGACCTACATGCACTAGTAATATGTCGGCATCCTATGTTTCGTTCTGGCTAACACATCGTTCATTTTCTCAGCTTCTAAATCAGAATGCCGACCCGATCGCATCGTCAGCGTTAGAATAATGAAAAGTGACACTCATGTCAGTATTTAAAAGTCTGACACCTTTTATGCATATCATAATGTCGAACGTTACACAAAATTAATACAGTGCAATTTATTGCAATGTTTTAAGCATGCAAATCAAGCATATATTAACTTTTGGGGGCTTACCATTTTGTGAATAATTATGTCGCGGCAGATATTAAAATACGTTCAAAATAACGACATTCATTGTTTTTGAACGCCTACAGCATCACTAAAGAACATTGCATTGCTTCACTAACATAAAAGCAATATATTTCACCGCAAATCAAAATAAACCTAAAACAAGTTTTCTTTCGCTAATGGCGTCGAAAAAAAAGAACATGGACGATTTGAACGACGTCCGCACTAGTAACGTCGCTAGTAACAGTGACGTTGCGTAATTTTACCCTGACTAAAATTTTTTGATTATAAATAGCGCGAAAACGGCCCCGAGAACACCCCATTTTTTATTTCACTAAATTAAAAAAGACACTTCAAATAAACTAATGCAATAAATAAAATAAAATTTGAACACCCTGTGTTCTTGCTAAATGCGTGTGAATAAAAGAAATGCCGCGATTAAAACGCCGTTATTATCGAGGCCGTGGCGCGGTTATTTCAGCGTTACGTTAGAAATGTTTAATTTTTTTTCTATATTTTGCACCATATGACGCAGCATTTATTTCCCTACAAAACTATATTTTTCGATTTTCAATGACGTAAGTATTATCTCGAAAAAATGGCGAATAACGTCGAAAAACAAACAAAAATTACGCACCCGCTAGGTGGCGCTATTCATCGTACGTCACGTGATATTTCTCCATAAAACCATAAAAATCAGAAAGCCAACACTTGATACTATATTTATGCAAAATATCATCAAAATCCGAGTTACAGGCGATATTTAGCGAAAAGGGTCTAAATTACCTTAAGTTATCGTGGTCTTTTTATTTCTAACCCGTTCGTTATAGAAACTTTTGTGTTGTGTCTGTTAAGATCTATTGGTATAAAAGACAGCTTTTGTTCACCAAAATAACTGGTATAGCAATATATAATAAACTTAACACATGGTGTTACATTAGGGACATGCATGTTACAGTAATGACATACTATGTGATGGGCAATGAGTATTTTATTTTTTTTGTAACTTTTCATTGAATATGAAGCAAAATAATAAAGTGTAAAGCATACACAGTTGTCCTTACAATCAATGACTATAATAGCCACGTGTATCACCATTGGAAAATTAAGAATTCATGACATAAAAACTATTAAAGTCAATATATTTTGCACCATTGACATAAACCAATGCACTTGAAGGGTTCTATTTGATATTTTTTATTTATGTAAATGAAGTGATAATGTATCTTCAAAATACATTTAATATTTTTTTGTTGTACATAATATTTTCGCAGCTATGTATGTGTTAGGTAATATATGAAAGACAAGGTAAAACTGTAATTCGCAACAATGAATGCAGTTTTAAACAATTTTACTTTTAATTTTAACAGTTTGTAGACATCAGTCATCTTAATGGCTGCATGTCTGCCAGTTGGGTTGATATTACAGTTGTATACTGACATAATCTTAGTAGTGGGTCGTTGGCGGACCAGCTCTATGTCAGTCGATAGTTTGGCAATTGGTCAGGCAGTGTGCCAAACATACCATAAGTCATTACCACATAAGACAAGTAAAGCTGTCTTGCCAGTTGGGCCAGTTAATATCTAAGTAGGTGTGTTGAAAATTTACTAGCAGTAGGTCAGCAGCAGATCACGTGTTATGCAATCAGTTAAACTGCAAAAATTGCCGGTTTAGTATTCTCATTAACAGTCATAGCAGTTATTACCGTTTATGTTGAAATACGTAGAACCGTAGTTAGGCAATTTCATCAAACAAGTTGCATAGTAAATTAATAATATATAATCTACAAAAAAAGTTAGAGTACATTGGTAATTTTGAAAATCGTGAAGGTCTTAGTGGACAATTGTGTATTCTGCTATATAACATAATAATTCTATATAATGTAGAAGCAAGGTTAGAGTATGTGTATATTAAAAAGATCAAAATCGCAAAGGTATAAATGCAAATTGTGGATTCTGCTCCATATTTGTCGGAGCACATTGACAATCACTCTGATAATGTAGTCTCTGGTTTCACTGGTAGAACCTGTGGTATTCAGGGAATAATGTCTAGGATGAAATGCCACCTGTGGCAACAGAAAAGTAAAACACAAAGCATAACAGTCTAACCTGTAACATAACATCAAACGAATTAATTGAACGTTCTTATGTGTATGTGATGCATTCTTAATTGCGTTTAGCTTTGACTAATGAGAAAGATTCTAACCAATTAACTAAAATATATTAATTAATTAATACCGTAACACATATAATATGAGTCCATTTTAAACATGTAATAGTATTTCCTGTTACAAATATGGTCTATCATGTAACAGGCAAAAAAAGTCATGAGTAATAGCATGATGTTGACATTTGTTGATATCTAATTTTAAAACTGATGCAGACATTTTGAAATATCTGATCACACGAAACAATGCATTTTTCAATAGCATACTATTATATTGTGTAGTTCAATACAAAAATGTCTACCCTGTAACAATTTCTGTCCTTCGTGTAACAAAATAGCCCGTTACAGGAATGACCGTTACATGACGGAATTATTCCGACTAAATCTAGTGGTAATAAATAAACTGTGGACCTATGAGGTTGAAATGTATGTCTTGTGCACAGTACAACAGTATGTGTACAGCGTAATCCAAACATTGTATCTAATCATATTTTAAGAAATAAAACAACCCCGTTACAGTAAAGACATAAACCAATATACGCCTGTACTAACCAACCTTCAATTTCTGTTGTTTCCATTTTGTTAAAATATTTACTTAACGACACACATGAATGCTTATTCCGGAAGGTTTGTTCTTCACAAAGACGGTAAAAGAATTTTCCCGAACCACAGGGAAATGCTATTTTTATATATGTGTGTACAAATGTTACATGAAAGACGTAAACGCTGGGTACAATATTTGAATACAATTATTTTGAAGAAAACTATCGTTAAATTTCGCTTTGGATGTATTATCAGGCAGACGAAATGTGTTATTTGATGTATGTATGGTTTTGTTAACATAGTTTGTTCCCTATCGTTAGTTACTAGCATATATACACAAGAGTTCTGGTCTGGGGACAGCCCAAAACCGCACAATTTACTACTTCAATGATCTAGACATGTTCTTTTTGATTGGAATAATGCATAAAAATCTATCTGACATTAATAAACAAGTTATGTGCAACCAACCAATATTGCTTGTTATGACATTTTTGTTACGGTTTAACAAATATTGCAAAAAGACAAGCAATGTTGCAAAAATAAATAATGACTCGAATAAAGACTTCAGTGGATGAACATATTTTAACCGATGTACATGTAATAAGAAAATCATTTAAACAGGTGCAGGACGTTCCTAAGCATCTAACACAGAATATAAAAGCGAACTGAGGAAGCCATGGTGCTTGGCAAATCTTATGGATCTCTTTTCTCTGCTACACTGATGCAAACTGTATACAATAGTGTTCCTGTTTTAATACAATGTCGAATTATATTAAAGACCACATCAAATAAACATAAGAGTTAAAAAGAGAAGAACGTACACTGTGTATATCAAGGAATAAATGCGGAGCATTGTTTGCGTGTACACTTATGTGTTGTGTTGAGCAAAATGGTGCAAGTTTGCAAGGACGAGTGTTGCTTATGTGTTTGTTTTCAATCCATTGAATTTACTTCATTTTCAGCAGAACTATATTATGTTCTAAATTTTGTCCAAAATTGGCACAGGCACATGAGATGTAAATCATGAATGACAGAACGATGCTATCGAATTTGCACTCGGTTCTATGGGTTATAGATTTATAATACAATTTGGCATACTAGTATTGTAAACCAATCCTTTGTTGAACTTCTACCTGAAAAGGACACCTTATCATGTCTTAAACTATACTACACGTATTTACTATAACACTAGCATTTTAAACATTTACAAGAGAGTTATGACGAATCGGTTTAAATGTGAAAAGTACCACCCAAAGTTCAATTGCTATAACAATTAGGACTTTGGGTCGCATGTGATCTGTCCTGTCTGGGAATCGAATCCAAATCACCAGGTAATAGATCCAAATGCACTGACTTGCGACGAGAACATGCAAAAAGAGTCTCCATTTTCCGCGCATCATTTGTAGATATTTTTTTATAATTAAATCACCACTTGGATGTCATTTGCATAAACGGTTGCTGACACAGAGTGTGTATAATTAGGCATTTTATGTACAAGATAGCTATCATACAGCACAGCCCGGTCAGGTGGCTGGTCAACATACCGCAGGACATTTATAGGTCCAACAATGACTGATGATCTGCGATATGATGGGGATAAAAATAAGACGAATTGATAGTTATAAAAATCATTATGCCAAATACAAATGTACGAGGGGTGTTCCAGAAAAAATGTTTAATGTTTAATAAATTTCTTATTTTTCATCCAATTTCTTTTATATTTCGCTTGTTTGTCAGTGAAAGATCAAAATTTAATTATACAATTAGTTTTCTTAATTTCTGATTTTCCGTACTGCTATGTAAAAAGTCCTATTAACTGTGGAACACCCCACGTATAATGTAAAAAAGTTGTAATCATTAAAAATACGCGTTGGTGTTGTTGTCGAATTTATTACATTTAGATACGATGTCAGTTACAGTTGACTTTAGCTTTTAAAATTTAAACACATGATAATTTACAGTTTACTTCTTTTTAACCCCCACGCATGGCATTCATGTTCTATGTGAAGAACGCTAGCCATCATTATGAAAGAAAGAAGAAAGAAGAATTAGTTCTATTTTGATGAGTCTTACATTTGTTTAAAAATCCTAAATTGGTGTGCTGTGACTCAATCTCCATTTGTTGACGACAAACTTGTTGGAGTACATTCAAGCAGTTTGATAGGCCCTGTGAGTGGTATTTCATCTCTTCCAAACTATGGTAGCTATGGTG
The DNA here is from genome assembly GCA_963678985.1 of Spisula subtruncata. Lineage (NCBI taxonomy): Eukaryota > Metazoa > Mollusca > Bivalvia > Venerida > Mactridae > Spisula > Spisula subtruncata. Next base: position 3,751,829 of record OY787672.1, read on the forward strand.
ACTGATAAACTAACATATTTGACTACAGAACCTAAAGGCGGACATAGGTGAAAAACGAAATTTACATGCTGCTTTAAACTTAATCAGCAACATATAACTAACGGCTAACACAAGTCCGATCTGGTTTCACAGAAATCCGTTTATCTATTGGTTTTAACAGGTTGTCAAATATTGTTTGAAGTACGAAAATAATTTTAATTTAAATTTCCTGTACGTAATGCAACATATTAAGAATCTGTCTGGACTTTCAGCAATGCAACTGACACATCATTCCACAATTACGTAACAATATATTGATCTTGTCCGCTCCCTGGTCGACTTAACATCGATATCCTACTCGTATACGCAAATTACAATAATAAAATCCACAATAAAAAAGCTCCTGACTTCCTTTGTATTGCATGTATTGAGGACTTCCGTCAATTGATAAGCTAATTTAAAAGAAACGACCAGACTTTCCTGGTACTATATTGACGAAGGATGGACCCATGTGAATCAATAGACTACCTGTAGGCCGTTAAAGTACATTAACTTGCGCTTTTTTGAGTGTTTATTCAAATTTTACACGGAAATTGCTTAAATCTATAAAATCAATGTTACGTAAACATTCGACACATTTAGGCAATACATGCAGTCTATCATTTTTTTACTGAAATTGATATAGACTTTTCGTTTTCGATCGGAAGGTTACTTTTCAACGCGACTATCTGACTTCAAGAGATGGTGAATTGACTTTAAATGGATTTTAAACGATTCCAAAAGTACTGAATTTAGCATCTTACAAGGTAGCGACACAAGGGCGATGAAAAACGAACATTGTTTAATTCCGCAGGGTCATATCGCCATCGCTTTACGGGGCAAATGTTGATAGGTCAACAAAGTAGTAACCTTTTAAAGTTTATGGTCATAGTATATTATGTATGACACATGTTTTCATGACAATGACGCGGTACTACCATATTAAACATCAAACATCAAAGCAAATTACAAAACATGTATAATAAAAAAGTGATTTTCGCTGTAGTTAACTTATTGTTATGTTATGAAAATAGAAATTAATTGATAAACTTCGTATGTATCGACGTACTTTGTGAATTATTACAAACAAACAAATAACAAGCCGAATAACTTATGTTTCTACTCCATGTAATAGTGCTTGTATCTGTTTGTCAACATCATGATATTTTAATAATGACATTGTTGTTTTATGTCAATTGTGAGTCAATGCTTGTCGAGACCAAAATTCATTGGCTCATTGGTTGTTTTTCTACATCCAGGAGAAAAAGTTAATTGGCCAGAAAAACAGTTGTCAGTCAGAATGGGAAATATACTGGTAATTTTATTTGGCCGAATATATAATATATTTTTTATTTCGAGGCGCATTTATGTGAAGTGTTACGGTAACTTCGATCTATAAATGTACGTATAAGGACATACAATTGTGTCCTTCCGGTAGGACTTTTTAAGTTTATAAGATAAGATAAGATAATACGATAACGTACATAGATCGTACCAATACGATGAGTAATATAATGGTAGACAGTCATACCAGTGATGTGTATTATTTGTAAGTCATTTATTATAAAACCCATGTTGAACCAGTTTCCTTCAATCCGTTAACCAGTGCCCAGTTACCATCAGCAATGGAAGCATGTGTCTCTTTTAATTTGATATTTATTTAATTTTCAAGATGTCTCTGAATTAACAACCACCAGTGCTTACTAATTCTTTTGCAGTCTATTGACAGAATCTCCGCATATGGAGTCAATGTAAAGGCAGTATAAAAAAACAACAACGCTGGTGATGAAGATTATGATCACTGTTCTGCACAATGATGAAGATGATGGTATGATACAGTATACAGAATAACCTAGCTTATCCTCGTCCCGAGCTTGATCATACTGGATGCTAGTCAAATGCTCTACCAACTTAAGAAGCAAGTATCTACCGATAGAACTAGCCAGTGACCTTGCAGTAGTAAGGCGAACTCTTTCTCTAATATTTAACTTAATTACACAGATGGGTGCTTTTGTTGTATCATAAGCGTCATGTTAATGGACATATGATTTGGACACAGATAAACAGATAAACAGATAAACATATCACACATTGTGGTGTCAAATGACCATAAATAGCCAGTGGGCAATGATTTTATCCTTTGATATCCTTAGATATTGGACCACAAGCACGTACGCCAAATATTTTCCTATCACCGTTACTAATTTGATATTTTCAGTTTTAGTAAACTTGTATGCCTGATTACCAGATTGCTTCATGTAAAAATCAGAATCCAAACCCGCCTATGTTTCTTTGAAAAGCTCCGTGTATGTCCTCGCGGAGATGAGGAAAGTGTTTCACCATTTTGCCAAATTGAATGTGTTTGCAGTCGCAGTATACAATATTAAGATTATATGATAGGTAATGAACTTCATGCAATTATTATTTATTTCCCAAAACTGAAATACCATATTAAACAAACTACTCCTTATAATTATTGAGTGTTTCAGATTAGTTTATTAGCATAAGAACATATTTATGTTCGTCGTCTTAAACAGTAGACGTAGACTAACGACAGGTAATCAACATGAGAAGAGCATGTACAAAATACAATAAAAATGTGAACACAATAACATAACAACAGTCCCAATGTACTGGTCATTCAAATACGATTTACGCTTTTCAAATGCTAGAATCTGTTCTTTAAAGTACACATGCAGAACACATGGACTGACAACTAGGATGTACAGATAACCCAGAAATGTGCATGTGTCGTTCACCCTTGTTTTTAAAAAGGAACATTCATACGTTTTACAAACATATTTCTTTCATTCCGTATCCAAAAATATGCACTATCAGAAGTTGTAAACGTGCGTGGTATGATACCAATAAACTACAAACATCTTAGATGGGTTCTACCCTTGTTTTGCAATTGTTTTTATTTTATGCATCTTTGCCAATCGTGCAGCAACAATGCGAAGAATATCTGCGTATGTTTTGCGCTCGTTTTCATCAGATAACCTCATATTATATGGCCATGTTCACAGATGATATAATACAAGGTATCAGACCCCGGTTATCATGGTTGCGATACACTGACATACTATGGTGCTTGTCTGCCAAGAATAGTACAAAGCGGCATTGACTGGCTCAATGTTAGAAGTACTATTAAAGTCTTAAAGAAATAGCACATTAAGACAAGTATGGTTTGGTTGACAAAGGTCTACCACATGTATGTTGTCTTTGACGTCGTTGTTACAACGCCAATGCCTACTATGGCGAGAGAAATTGCATATGAGTGCATGTGTTAGATCGAAAATGGTTAAGATCAAGCTGGGCCAAATCTATGAAACTGCGGCCAAGCTGGACCAAATCTGTAAAATTGTGACCGAGTTGGGCCAAATATGTGAAACAGCGACCAAATGTATGGTAGAAAAACGTTGTTACATCACTTGCGTATTCTTGTTTGTATTTAATACAGTTACATGATTCTTAAAAATGAAATGGACGAATTGTGTATACACATTTCGATGGCTTAGAATTAGAAGGTCGTAACTACCAAATCGGTATTTTGAGAAAACACGGAACAACTGTCTGACATTTACTCTGTACTTATGATAAAACAAACTTTTACAACTTCATTTTGGTCAACATGACAAGTTCAGATTTTTATGAAAATGGGCTCATAAGAAGCGCCTTGTGATGCTTATTCTAAATATGTATGAATCTTAAAAGGTCGTAAGTGGCACTTATGACCTTCTAATTCTAAGCCATCGATTTTTTAGTACATTTTTAGTTCTTGCATAATAACGGAAAATACTAAAATTCGACGGGAAGCCAAGTATTCGAAGCCGTTTATAAACCTTAAACAGTCGTAGAGTATGTTCCAATTATATGATGTTCACACTGCAAGTCGATGAAGTGTCATGGTTATAGTAACCAGATCACCCAGACCGATGTTAAGATACAACGACACCGGTCAACAAACTTTATATTCATTTCTACATATATAATACTGATTCACAGATCAAGGTAAATGACCTTCTGAAAATGGAAGAAGAACAGCGTGACATTGTACTCGATTTCGGAATAAGACTGCCACCAAGCGTACTTTATCACTAGTAAAATTACTCGCCTAAACATCATTTCTGTATATTGTTTCAGTGTTATTTTAATCAGCCAGTTTGTCTGAAAGTCTGTTCAACGCAAACTATAACGCGATCGTGCATTGCAGAACAAGATACCAATGAAACTTTCACTGACGTCAAGCGCAGTTCGCTGGAACTGTGTTTTCCAGAGGTCAAGGTAGAAAAAAGTTAAATTATAAAAAATAGGTAGGCACGTTTCGCTAAAAAAATTCAATTTCATGGTTGTAAATAACAGACACTGCTGGGCGATAACACCAATTATCATGGCGTGTCTGTCTTCGAAGTTACCTAAAAACAACTTCTTAACTGAGTATTTTCTATACATGCATATGAATAAATGAAACATGTCCGCTCGATACAAATTTAAAATTGTGAAACTATCCCCTTGCATAGAATTGTATATAAATTATGTATCTTCTTAATGAATTACTTGTCGTAAGGTCGATTCTAAAACCAAACAGAGACTTAGGTGGCTAGTAGATCGTGATTTGTGAAAGGACCAATCCTGCAGGATGCTGAGTATATCCAATGTTATTCTTCCATGTACATCCCACTGGAAACGGAAATATTGTGTACCGTAAAGAACATGGCGCATCACTGTGGTGCGTGGCAGAACTAGCAGAGATGGTATCAGGATCTCTGGCAGAAAAACAGAGAATAAAAAATATTGCCAAAATCATATCCAAGAGGAAAAGACCATTGCAGCATTGTTTCCCACTGGGGACGAAGAGGAAAAGACCATGGCAGCATTGTTTCCCACTGGGGACGAAGAGGAAAAGACCATTGCAGCATTGTTTCCCACTGGGGACGAAGAGGAAAAGACCATGGCAGCATTGTTTCCCACTGGGGACGAAGAGGAAAAGACCATGGCAGCATTGTTTCCTACTGGGGACGAAGAGGAAAAGACCATTGCAGCATTGTTTCCCACTGGGGACGAAGAGGAAAAGACCATGGCAGCATTGTTTCCCACTGGGGACGAAGAGGAAAAGACCATGGCAGCATTGTTTCCCGCTGGGGACGAAGAGGAAAAGACCATGGCAGCGTTGTTTCCCACTGGGGACGAAGAGGAAAAATAATTAAGCCAAGTACTCATCTTAGTTATCAGTCTCAGATTGCTTAAAATGCTGTAATTGTTACATCTCTCAGAAATGAGTGAAATAGTTTTTGATTATGTTCGCTGTGGTGGAATATTGTTTTTGAAGTCCAGCCGAATTATTTTTACGTATTTGGAGACTATCAGGTCACATCATCCCAAAATGGTGGGGACCTATATAAATACAGTAGACCTATACTGTATCCATTAATTTTGGAACTTGTTTGAAGTATTGGTACCACCGGTAGATTTCTAACTGTATTATTGAAACAAAGTAAAACTAAAAACTTATTTATAAATAGTTTCTACGTATAAAGAAAAAGAAAAATATAAATTTTACAAAAAAATGTTTTTGTTATCAATGATATAGTTACCTGTGATTGGTTTATTTAAATTTCACGATTCCTACAGTGATAACTCAAATAAGATGAAATTATGTTTAAACATGCATTTTGTTGATACAAATCTGCTGTATGGTTTAGGTTAAATGTCTGGGAGTGCCACAGTAGCTAGACCTCGTTTATTCTTTTATGACACTTACCGAGCTACTCATTTAAATGACATGTGGTTTAGCATTAAATGATTAACTACATAAGTATTGGTGTTTTAATCTGATAGGATATTGATGGAAGATTAATATTTGATACTATAAAAGCACGTGCCATAAAAAACTACATCGCGGGAATCAAAGAACTGAAACTATTAAAATTGAGGTCGTAGTTCTAGTAAAAAACTGTACATCTAGTACATGCTATGCTGACATGTTGTACATTGTGTACGGTTTAGCTTAAATGATTATCAAAAACATTGGGAGGGGTTTCAAAAGAAATCTGAGAATTCCCTTTAGCGACATTTTGGTAACATTTCTAAAGTTTTGCATTTGGGGAACAGTATTGATATTTTGATTATTTTCTCAAAAGGTTTCGATTGACAATCAGACTAGAGTACATTTTTGTATCGAGATATTAGTATACATTATACTAAACCGGTAAACTCAAAGTAAAACAATGCTATATGTTCATATGTGTGTAAACAATGAAAATGTTAACAAGAAATAGAAAAGGAATCTAACGGTTGCTCATGACTATGTTGAGGCTACTAGATCTATCAAAAAATAAATAAGTGTGCAATATTATCATTAGTTACGTCACATCTAAGAGTATTCTCCACCAAACATTTAGAGACAGCTTGTGAGACCAATATGTCGATAACTCTGTCATACTGTCATCTTTGTGGTGTAAGTTTTCGTGTCTAAGTCAAAATAGTTACCTCATGACATAATGTTTCTGTTAGAATTATCTATACCTTCTTTGAGTTAGACTTTTGAAACAACCTGTTTGTTCTTAGTATTCATTATTTGTGTTAGCATTACTAGAAAGGTCAGTATTTTCAGTAAAACATGGAATAAATACACATTGAACATATCTACTCAGTTGTAAAAGGTTTACCATATTATATCACTGATTTTATGTTAACACTATATTAAAACCAGGAACACTTTCTATAGACCTATATTAGCTAAGATTGGACTTTCTGTAGATGATATCGAGTATACTTAGTCAACCCATACATTTTCCTATTATCAAAATAATTATCTATGATAATTCCAGTTCACGTGACCTTGCTTAATGCATTAGCTGCTTAAGTTAGCTCAAAATATTACACAAAAAAGTCGAATCCTTGCTAAGATACGGCTATAAAACGGGTTCCAGACATGCAACAAATAGGTCAAGTTGGAATACCAGACAGATTTCATTTCAAGTATTTTTTAGTATGTACTAATAAACGAATTGCAATTTCCGACGGAGGTTTTCAAAATTGATTGGTCTGGTTTTAGACAACATCTCCGAAAACAAATTCAGGACCTTTTCTTAGTACATGCGTGTCATAACGCTTTATGGATAGTAAATAAGTCGACAATAAGCACTTCCAACTTGTACATATACATGATACCACGTTGCACAATATACATACATGTAATTTCTTTCATACCATTGGTGCATAATGACGCTAAAATGTATGAATGCATGTACATAATTGTAAAATATAAAGTTTTCTCCAAATCGCAGGTCATATTGACCAATCTGACAAAGAAAAAGCAAAAAGCCAAATGTAAATAATTGTAAAATATGAAGTTTTCTCCAAACCGCAGGTCATATTGACCAATCTGACAAAGAAAAAGCAAATAGCCAAATGTAAATAATTGTAAAATATGAATTTTTCTCCAAACCGCAGGTCATATTGACCAATCTGACAAAGAAAAAGCAAATAGCCAAATGTAAATAATTGTAAAATATGAAGTTTTCTCCAAACCGCAGGTCATATTGACCAATCTGACAAAGAAAAAGCAAATAGCCAAATGTAAATAATTGTAAAATATGAAGTTTTCTCCAAACCGCAGGTCATATTGACCAATCTGACAAAGAAAAAGCAAATAGCCACATACGACTGTCACAGGTGAACGCAAAACGCAAATATAACGAAAAATGTCATAAATCATTTTGAAATTTTGTGGTTTTTTTTCTTTATTTATTTGAATGAAGTTTTGCTGAAATTGATATGAAGAAAATGTTGGTAAATAGTGGAAAGCGGTCTATCAACAGTGGTTGCATTCAATGAATGTGTACAACCATACTCGAGGGTGGTTATTTATCTACTTTGTAGTGAAAAGATAAAGTCCTTAGTTCGACAATCCATCTTAAACAACTGCTTTCATTTTTCACTGAATGTCACTGATTGATTTTGAAGCCACGAACTTATGAGCATTCACAATTGCGATTCAACACGCATGCACTTTCTATTATTGCAAGTCAAACATCCCTATTCTAATACGAAGTTCTCTATCATATTATGCTCGTAACGTGCTATTTACATATGGCTTAATACAAATGTTTGATCTATTGCACAACCGTCCTTTATGCCTTATATGGTTTGACCCGACAAACGTTCTCAAAAGTACAATCATGTTTCACGTACTTTTAACCGTTTTATGCTCAAAGCGCTTCATATGGTTAATACATAACATAATTTATACTCCCTATCGTCCCTTCTTTTACAAAATGAAATCCAGTAAAAACTGACATAACCAGTTACTTATATCCTGAACATGGCTAAATCAGGGGTGTAGACAAGATATGTGGTAAGGGGCGAAACTATACAAGCCCCCTCCTGCTTAGGACCAGATGAATCGAGCGCAACTAGATAGACAACATTGACTCCCAGGCCCGCATCCAGAGACTAGAATGCACCGAGGCAACTTTTATTCTTTTGTCTAACGTTGACTTCGAGACATTTGTTTTCTTCAAAAACATGCTTTAATATTTTGGTATTTTCTCGAATTATCATCTCAGTTTGCCTCATTGTGTCTACGGGCCTGTTACTGTCCTATTTAACTATAGTTTTCTGATATAATCTTTATACCACGTTCATACTGCTCATTGGAAAACAATATTTTAGTGAATAGCAGAATAAATACAACGGCATAGAACAGAACTTTGTACGCAGTGAATCTGTTTAGAGATAAATACGTTTCTATGTAGTAAACAGTTACATGGACAATGAGATGAACTTCATACAAACATCTATCTATACGAACCATGCACTTAGAACAAGAGGGTCGTCTTCAATAGGCCAAGGACAGATAAAGATTAAAGACTATACACATTTAGAGCCATCACGAAAAAGACACTCGGATCTTGATGCTACCAGCGTGAAACCCAAATATGATGCATAATCACCAATCTGTCGTTACTTGAACAACTACGTCAGCCTAAAGGATGAATACTGATTTGGTAAAACAATAATAATCGTCACATCAGGCTATAATCTGTCTAGTTGCCACTCTATAAATGATATCTGACACCTAATGAACTATAAATACTCAGTATATAAGTGAGTATATAATGCAATAGTGTGACATTTATTGAAGATAAAACGGCAATAAGTGGATGCCTTTATTGTACGCAAAACATTTATTCGGTTAGTTAGGTTTTTTCAAGCATATATTTAGTATAATATTATACTAACTATGGCAACATCAATTCGGTTAAGAAAAATGCTCTTAATTACGCGTTTTAGTTTCAATATCAGCAGATAATCTTAATGCATTGATGAAGCCATTTTTGGCTTTGTACAATAAATCTAAATGTTTATCTTTAGTTTTTTGCAAAACATCCATATAGCGTTCGAGAATCAGGGACATACGTAGGCTACTTGAGCTAAGCTCAGATTTATTTTAAAATATTTTAGATATATACAAGGCAACATCAGAAGCCATGATACGTATTACGTTAATTTATTTAACTTGGTCCTTAACTTGGCATAATAATTATTATATTTCTATGGAACCCGAAGCACATATTAATCTGATTTTCGCCTGTAAATGGCTTAATAGTATAGGACAAAACTAGTAAGGTCGGGTTAGACACCAAACATGATTTGTTAACACTTCCACAACAAAACAACACATTTGATTATTTGTCAACATTCAGTCAGGATATACACAATCTAGTGTAATAGGATAATAAATCTAATTTGACATCATTATCATACAAATGTGCAACACATTATTGAAACATTCAACATTCATACAAGCAAAAGTTAAATGAACGGTCAATATATACAGTAGGCGGCGTTGGTTGTATAACACACTCGTATATTCTAATTTTCAGTCATGAAATGAACAACTTATTTACGAAACAGAACATAGAACGTGTTGACGTTTTCCACACGATACTTTCCACACATACAGTGTCAAACTTATAGATATATCCCGGAATCAAGTGATACTATTTACAGGTGGTATCCATTTTAATAGAACCCGCCGCTTAAAAAGGGAAGTGGCATTGCAACCACTAAGTCAGGTCAACATTATTGATAACAATGCAATATCTCGGAACACATGGATGCATGTTTACTATGATGCACTTGACAAAATGACATGAATCTCGTCTTCGATATCATAATTTCCACATAACAAACAAAAATATCTTTGGGTACCGAATTCAGCCAATTAGCAAAATGTCAATAAGTCAAAACATTCAGGATATTGTTGCCAATATGGCTTGTGCCAAATACAAACGTGGGGCAGAAAATTGTTTTGCCATTTTCTAATATCTACATATTTTAACACAATGGGTCATATCAACACCATATCATTTAAGTGATATTTGAAAAACAAATTCAAGTTAGAATGATGAAACATGTGATAATAGTTGTACGATCCATAAAGTTAAAACTGTGTCTTCACGCCTAGCCATGGTATAATTTTAATTGTAATTGTTCTTAAAATTCATCAGATTAATTATCAAATAAGAAGTTAATTAACCATTGCTCTGAATTTTATTCCATATAGGCGAATTCAAAAAGGCCACAGTACAATGATGAGTACCTATTTCATTGGAAAGTATCAAGACTTTGTGGCAAAAATAGACTGCATAATTTTAAATCTACATATAAATAACGTTATTATGATTTTAATTTATAATTTATGCGAGACTGTACAAATACATCATTACAATTGTTATAATGTCTACGTCACTAGTGTTAAAATGTGCAGCAATATTTATGTGCATTATGCTCTAAATAAAACAAGACACACGAGCGAATCATGCAAAAACCACAAACTATATAAACGTAAACTTAAAACTAAATATAACGACCATATCAAATCGTTTCTTCGTTTAGCGTCCGAGGACGGATATGTTTGAGCATCTTGTGAAATATTATGTTTAATAAAACAAGTCTGTAACCTCTTATATCTTTAAAATTCATTGAGAAATTGCTTAAATACTTATTCCTAATTATGTCCCTAACCCCTAAATACCAGCAGTAGTTTTCACACAAACAAATGCTCAGCTATTTCAGTAAGTTATTATGATTGATAATACTTGAAAGCTATTTTTGTTAGCCATGTAATGATGAGGATGGAAGTCGTTATGACTTTTTTCCGACTGTTTTTCCTTTTGTCACAGGATAGCTAGGTAGGTTTTTGAACAACATAGGGTGGAGGCTAAACGAAAAAACGATTTGGCATGGCCTTAAACGTGAATCTAACGAGTGCGGTAAGGTTACACATTGCTATGATAAACTCAGTAACCATGTCTAATTTCACTCATTGAGAATTGACGAGTATGCACATTTATTATGTCTGTACACCAGGCCAGATTAAAATACATGGTACAGATAATATGACGCAATCTATCAGGCTCGTAGTAAAAGATGGCAAAGTTTTATCGTAATGTATTACTAGCACACTATCTGTCACATATACATATTTGTTTGCTCAATTAAAATGCTAAAATATACATCGTACATTTTTCACGGAGAGCCATGTTTATTAGTCAGCTCCTAGGAATTGGAAGTCGGAAGCAGTACGAACATCACCCGAACTTCTTGCGAGCCGACACGACTTGTTTGCGATGTTGATACGTATTCCGTACAAGTTCAACATTCGAACATGGTATGGGACATATCAGCTATGAGCACATGTGCTACGTTTGGAAAGAAAACATTGGCAGTTTGTTTAAACAAATATCATACAAAGGTACGCTTTGACTTCAAACATTCGTACGATAAAGCCTTGCGACCGATACATAACATATAATAGGCCCTTCTTAAAGTTGAACGCATCGCCAGGTTTATTCAGCTAGTCACTGTAACAGACAACTCTAGTATCGACCGGAACACGAGAACTACACATGTTTTTATAGCTCAGCCTCACCATCTGGCCAATGAGACAAGTATGCGATGTTGTGCAATTGTTTCTCCATTATCGAAGTTATCAAACAAGTTTGTTGGGAATAAAAATATCGAGTTTTCAATAAAATCAGCAACGTATGTATATGAATAAGGTATCATACTATGTATATGGTATGCAGATATCAGGCCAATATAAATATCCCATGTATTGTCGTCCCCTTCCACTCATAATTTTCACCACTCAACATCTTCATTGATCAATAAAACTAAATACAAAAAGGAAGCAGTGACTATATTAAATATACCGTATGACATCTTAATTTAATTTCGTTCTTTAAATAGTATTGTATATAAGTATACAATGGTTCGTGGTCTAAATACCAATTAGACACTTAAAGTACATTGTACAATTATCCTCTTATAGGGTAAGCTGTGCAAGGAGCTGGTTTTAATGAGGTTGTCTGAATTCAGAGGCAATCGGACCCCCTTTGAAATTACTGGCGTTACATGTGACATGGATCCAATCGTAGCTACCCGGGTCTTTCCGTCCTGGATCCGGAAGCACCGTCAGTTATGTCCGAGTGGTTCCGATTGACATTAATCATCAGCAACGATGACTAGACGAAAAGACCCGGGTAAAGCCGCTTTGCATGTATGGTGTTCTGAGTCTTTTTAATACTTGCATACATTTTGTTATCTGAAGAGAAGGGTGATTTTAGACTAAAGGAAATAAAAACTCAGGAATTAATGATGTTGGCCTTATATCGGTATAAGATAAAATAGTTGCGTCCAAAATAGTAAATTGAATCATATTAAGATAAGAGTGACTTCGCATAATGTATAAAGTATATTATACTAGTATATAAACTAACACAACACAAGTGAGCAATATTACAACAGTTCTTTTACACGACTTATATAAATGACAAGCATTGGTTTTAATTTATAAAATGATTTAATAAGAAAAATCTGACTCCAAGAGCGTTAATTTTAATGAATAAATGACAATTGGATGTAACTAATAAAATGATTGAATAAAAATCGAAAAATCTGACTTCAATAGCATTATTTTTTATTTATTTTTTGTCATATCAATCATTTGTCAAGAAGTGAAGGAGGATAATAGAGTATGTTAATAAAATGTTTGGAGTCTAAATACATTTGGAACGTATAATTGATTTCCTTTTATGTTTGATACTTCATAATTAGTGGGATAGTTAATTATTTCAACACTTTGAATGAGAATTAAAGGTACATACTCAAGTTTCTTACTGATTAGTTAAGAAAAACGAATCGATGTATTACCAATGCCTACAGTTTAATCCGAAGCATTACTAAACGTTACGTTAAGTTTATCAAAGCTGCAAAGTATGTGTTTTTAAAAACGTAATTATATATACCTACATAAATTATCCTACAGTTCAAAATGTTATTATTTTGTGAAAACATGTAAAATTAGCGAAAATATGTAATATATTTCATATGATATAATGACTAACTAGTAGTATAGAGAAAACGTACCCTGAACATTATTATATATTTTTTCTTGTACTTATATAACATTTTGTTCCAAAATAGATGCAGAAAACGACGTTTTTATATCCGTAAAATCTATGTACACATCACAATTAAAGTACATGTACCGGTATATATTTTTATTCAGGATATGCCCCTTTAAGTACTTAATGGTTACTTCATTAAAACACTTAAAGAAAGTAATTAAATTAAAGTATAATTGCAAGAATGTACATGATAGAAACCTATATATTAACTTAACAATAAAACAAGTAAAGACCACGTCAATCTTAAATAGTATTGACAACACAAAGCTCCAAAGGTTAATAGAAATCGGACTCTGAAGACAGTGCTCACTCTACAGAATTCGCAGAGCACAGAAGGGACCAATAAGAATAATGTAGAAAAAATGAAAATTTACAAAATGAAGAAAAAGTCCATTTCAAGCACCAATTTCAGACCAACTAAATAAAACGATCAGTTTATTTCCACTGATTTTAAGGGTGGTAATATAATTGAGGTTTTGCTGTTGAGCGGTTTTTTCGGGTAATAAAATGGTACGGTACTTAGGAAGTGATCCAGCGAGGTGGAAGGCGAACATGGTACTTACAATAATCAGTCAATGTTTGTAATAATAAATGTCTCCGGAAGTAACAATATTTACATGAGAAAAGTAACATACCTGCGCTAGAATACACCTCTGTGATACTGGCAGCCACAAGCATACATACAATTAACGACGACTTTTCCATGACAGAACACAGGCCGAGACTATCTGTGAAAGATGCACATTTAATCAAAGTTATTCATCCCCTATTTGTAACATAGATCATAACACTTAGGTTGTAAATAATGGTTTAAACAATAAACAACAAAAGAACAATAAATATGCAAGTTAACATCTAAATCCGTGGAGGTTCGTAGTATATAACAGACGAGTAATAAATGAATCGATTGGCCTAGAATATTTTCTGAGAAAAACGCGACCTTCTCAATGTCGTCCCATGTGTAATAGACGAAAATTACTCAGTAGAAAAAAGTCCAATTATAAATCATAAAAATACATCTGTACTTTAGAGAAAGGATAATGATTGACGCGTCAGTACGTTAATTAAAAAAAACCAACAACATTATTTTGAAATCCTGTAGAAAATTTCTTCTAAAATAAATCCCCAATATCTAAGGATTATGATGTATACTATTTGACAACGTTTGTTTTCCCATTTGTAACCACTCGTCTGCCTTGTATATAAATAAATAAAGTCAGTATTCATCGTATATATTAAGTCTATATGAACAGTGTAACATAATTATACTGTAAATTGTATAGTTATACAGAATTAATAAAACAATTTCACAAAAGTAACTAATAATTAACTAATTTCTAGTTATCTAATCCTGAATTTAAAACTTTTTTTGAAAAAAAAAACCAATTTATTTTTATTTCAGTATTAAATTGATGTTCACGTACTTTTGAGATAAGTTTAAGTGCCGCCGTAGGTCGGATCGGTTAGAGTGGTCGCAGACGGCGGAAAGTTCCGTTTATATAGCACCTCCGTTATAATCACTCGCGTCAATCAGATATCAATTCTTCGAAGTGAAGAAATGTATGAGAATAGTAACACAATAAGTAAGTTAAGTGGATGTCCACACTCTCTATAATCAACCTATTGTTCTGACTGGTTGATAATGAATTCGTTTATCCACTGATCACAGTATTGTGACTATAGAGTTTGCTTTAAAGGTGCGTTATCATTGCGATCTAAGTTTCCTTAGGCCTTGCATATGTAGATGAGACATATGTGCGTCACGTGACCACATGTAACTATATACTTTAGTGTATTTCGGTAATTACGTATTTAGTAGATCTACATGTATTGTTAATGCAGATATAGGGAATTCTCCGTAGCTTAATAGCTAGCGCGCTTGCTGACCAATCGGGCGATCTAGGTTCAAGTCCGGGTTAAGGCACTCATTTGCATGCCATATTTATGCTAAAAGCTGACTGACAAATAAAGGCTATGTCAGATATTTCAAGAAGTATTTGAACCTATCTCAATTTTAAGTATTTTGATTGTCCTTCTTTTTGCACAACCATCACAACACTCAAAGCCTGCAGACGGATGTATAGTATGATAAAATATAAACTAACATCTTAATCGTAGCGTCGTTTTGTCAAGTAGTTAAACAAGTAGTTATATAATCAGATACGCGTATTGCTCTTTAATATTGACAAATATCGTAATAATTATTTGCAATTTTGATAAAAAAATCAAACCTTCAATTATAAAAAAATTGCTTTGCTTTTATAAGGCCGATCCGATATTAAGACCACTTTCAAATTTGATTGTTATAATTTGTGGTAATTATGTCACGGAAAAGTTAAAAACTGAATACAAAATATAGCATAGGTCTACTGTAAGTCTACATATGTAGCCTAACTAATGATGAAAACGTTAGTTAGAACGATAGAAGTCCAATGTTTTCAAACTGGTGTGCCCCAATGTCATTTGGCTCGGAATTACAGTTATTTCAATACTTGCACTCAGCACTCAGCTGTTGTGATACACTCTTTTGATATCCATAGCTAAATAGTTTGAGTTGTAATGACGTCAAATAGGTAGGCTACCAACATTATTTTGACTTTTTTTATAGTGTATTTTACTGTATTAGTTAGCTATAGAATATAATGTAATTTATCTGAGTTCCGAGTGTGATACGCATATCAAATAATTAATCTTATGTCTAATGAAAAGTACACAATGATAAAAATGTATATAACGTTCAACACTCATATAACAAGTTTAGATATCTTCCTAATCTATATTTGCAACATAGCACACACCCTAGTTCGTAGTACGACGTTTTCCTAATTTGAGTGCTCGTAGGTATTGGTCCATTTCTTTCAATTTAAGTCTGCAGTATTCAATCAAAAAAAGTATTGTAGACCACTGGCTTCCCTAATTTATCCATAAATAAAAAAAAACGAACAGTAACCCGGAAGTGCCTGTCACGTGCCGGGTTTTAATTCCCGTATTCTTCCCTGTCACTGTTTACAATCACGTGCTTCGCATATGCGGAAATGTGATAGAGTAAGTTAGTAAAGGCAAAGTCCCGGACAAAAATCTTTTAATAAAGGTGTCGGCAAAAAGTCGACTGATTTGCTATCAAACCAAATATAAGTGCAAACGTAATGTCCAATTTAATCAAGGCCATGTTAAAAGTATAAACATCCAACACTACACCAATCATAATTTTCCCTATCATACTAGAGCATATTATGCGGTGTCTTTTCAGTATTTTGAAAAAAAACCCATCTTATTTAAATAGATCAAATTCATTTACTTACCTCTTTTCTTTAATCATCTCGTGTATACATGCCAAATCCTAAGAGATGTAACATTAGTCAGTATAATTATATAAAGATAGATAGAATATCCGTTATTTTAATTCAAAAGTGACGTCACCGAGTTGACGTAGAAAACGTAACGTGCACGCATTCTACCGGTCAGAGTTAAAGTGTGATTCCAAGAAAAATGTATTATTTTAGTCTGGGCTAGGTGGATTTGGACCTGGTATTGCGGTAGATCTCTATAATTTTATAGATTATTCCCTCGTTTGAAAATGATTTAAATAGCAAGACTAAGTGATCATACGCCGTATAACAAAGCTATAACGTTTACAGTACTGGGAAGCTGGGATGATGAGCCGCTAGCTAGTTCAAGAATGGACAATCTCTGCCCAGGCGTCCGTCAATACCAGAAGGGATTCGAGACGTATACTGTGCGTATAGAAAAATAGAAGTCTCATTATAAGTCAAATTGTCTGGCCAGTTTAATAGGGGCGACACTATTATAAACAAACACTTTACATAGAGGACATTTTATCTCGTCTCAATACATCCGCATATGTATGACAGGTTTAATTGACAATTGCTATTTGTAAAACCACTTCTATCTTTTATTTCATATTGAAAGAAACCCTCGTTTTGTATCGTATCGTAGCACTGCATTCGCTTCCTTCTTCAAACCGTTATTTTATCTATTTCTTCTATCGTGTTGACACAAACAATAAATGAGACACTTTCTTTGAATCTGATGACAAGATCGATAGCACTGTGGACATTTTCGATATAAGTATTAATAATAAAGACTTTATTTAACGAGGAAACTTATTTGACACTATTCTAAATCAATCTGCCATAAGATCCTCCACAAGGAACAGAGAACTAAAAATAACTATGCAAAGTAAAGAATGATATTTGATATTTAGCCCCCAAGATGTGTCGTAATTATGATTTGAAAATATTTGTCAAAGTGTGATGTAAATGGGGTCCAAGTACTTAGGCGTTAAACCTTGCATGGAACGTCTCCTACATGTTTCTATGCGCTATCTCACACATATATAAACATCATCTATGTCAGTTATAGAATGAAGCATTTTTTTCAAACTCGTTACCGTGTTTAGATTATAACCTATATGAAACATGCTCGACATTTCATGTGTACAAGTGTATGTCGAAATAGGTTATGCATCTGACCAAGAAGTATGTATTTTAAGTTATATTTTGACTTTGGAGACGTACTACATTTTGTATGTACAATGTACATACATAATTCTGTAAGTGCATTTTCATAGATTGTATACATACATTGGTTTTCAATTGGAATTTCTCAAGCTATCTGTATTATTCATATATTGATAGTGCTGACTCTTTAAAAGACACATTCATGAAAACAAACAGGTTTCGAAATGAAGTTTTGGACACTATTGTGGAGTTAAGCGTTCATAATGAGAAAATGTTGTGACTGCGAAAAAAGTTGTTTTCATTGATATTGTATTTTTTTCTGTTTTTTTTTTATCTAGAAAGTGACACTTATATGATTACATTTGTATTTGTTTAGACGTGGGCATCACTTTGTGCAGGAAATGACGTCAATTGTGATAAGGACTGAATCTAAGAGTCGTGTAATATGGAACATGCATTTCATAGAATTCCCTGATACTGGAAACCGGCAACTGCTATTTGTTGGAAGTGTGATAATCTAGGATTGTTTTAATAACTTCCTTATTCGTTTCGACTTTATAATCATTTAACAGAGCTGACACCATAAATATGACAATGGCAGTACCAGGTACATGCGGAAGCGTTGTAACTGATGATTGTATAAAAACGTTTTCCATATCTCTGTCCTTCTTAAACAGACGGCAATCACTTACATGTACATGTATACACGTTTTGAGTGTAAAGTTAGACGCGAGACCTCATTAGATGTTGCAATAATACCATACGGAAAGGTATAATTGATTCAACCTGTAGCAGAGTAGAATTTGAAGTCATGTACCAGCATGTGTGAAAATAATATTTTTTTACTCATATTTATTACTTTAATAAACTGATAGATCAACTGGATGGCGTGTTCTTGAGCCGATCCGGGTTCTACGCAATGGGTATAAAATATGATAAAAAATTAACAGGGTAGGCAGCCCTAACCAAAAACCAGAAACAGCTGATTACACCAAGGAACACATGAACGTAAAAGAACACAGACCACAAATGTCACAATACCCAACAATACTTGAGTCCAAGCTACTGCAAGTCCGAATGTCAGGTGTCTTTGTCAATTCGCTGGCTTAGAATGAGAAGGCTGTAAGTAAAACATCGACAGTTTGAGAACACAAGGAAAAACAAGGACAAGCTGTTTAAACTTCCGTTTGGTCAACATGAACAGTTCCGATTTCATAAAATATGCTCATAAGAAGCGCCTTATGGAGCTGGTGTTTAATATAGACCAGGCCTATAAGGTCGTAAGTAGTAGAACTATGACCTTCTCATTCTAAACCAGCGAATTATAAACTGGCTTTGTAAAAATTGCTTGTTGATATGAATAAAATGTCACGGACCTACTTAGACTGGTGCTTGACCTGAAACACAATGTCACCTTAAATCATAACGATGATCACACCCAAGGTCTTACCAACTTAAAGTGACCCAGTCAATGAACTGTATGACAAACCTGATATGTGTAGTTTGTTTTTCATCTTTCAGATTGGACCATTATGGGTATAGTCACGTGGTTTAAGTATTAGTTAAGGTCTTATTTTTTCATAAACCTTTAAGTATCAAACATAAAGTATAGGGTGCGCTGAGATCATTTGAAACCATGTACCTATGGATTAGGCCGCTTAACACTTGATAAATTGGGAATAATTTATTTATTACATGTAATATTACGTATGAGTATACATTAGAACGCTATACATATACTAGTAATGTACATTGTATTTATGACAGCAATATTTGACCAATAAATTCGTGGTTGTCTGTCTTTTTGATGCAATAGCATGAGTTAATACTGGCGATCAGATTATGAATGACTCTGAGCATGGTCTACATAAGCAGCTTGATATTTATCCGCACAATTGCTAACACGTATATGTTGTACAAGTTAAATAAATGGTATACATGTATGTTCTATTCCGCTCTTTCATGTTATGTTATAATGTGGGTAGGCATAATGTACCCAGCCTCCTGCTCAATCGTCTCCCATTGTTCATATGAATGTGCGTGGGGATATGTCTGTTTATAAATACTTGTGCATTCTTAATATGACGTCATGAGCTCTTTCTATGGCAGGTTTGGTCAAACTAAAATGGCAAGGCTAACGGCTAACAATTCATATTGAAAAAATGGTGTGTTAATAATTTGTTAACTACAACAGTACGAGTATATTCTCAAGTCTACGTTTCGTGTCAGAATGCATGAATGGTTGTTTGTATGAGAAAGGCGTATATAAATAATAAACATTTTGGTTGTGCAGTTTGTTTGTTTTTCCTCTGTGGCAGTCAGGTACAGAAAAAACCGAATCCTGATGCTAAATCCTGATAGACCTGTTTTGCCACAATCTGTACAATCCCAACAGTCATGCTTGCCAGAATTGTAAGACTATGTTTATACGTTAACGTCAGCTGCACCCGAAATGCGTGTCTTGCACTGAAACTTTTTTATGCAAACTTGCACATTTACTGTAAAGCATTAAAAAAAGAATGACGCCTTTTAGTGCAGGGTTTAAAAAAATCAAATCTGTATTACTCTGTATAATTAAGAGGCATATACAAAATGTACCATTATTTCTACGATTAAGTCTCAGATGTGTAATATATACGGCTCAACATTTTCCTCACAGTGATGCAATTAATCAGATAAAAGTTGTAAAGAACAAATAAACATGAGTGGTAATATACATAGCGTTATCACCATGTTGTTTAATGAATCAGGAAAAATGAAAAACTCAAATAATAAGTTGAAATGTTATCGTCAAATTGTGTTATTAAACTTTTAAAGTACACGGATATGTATTTGTAGACCGAGTGAATTTCCATTTTCATACTTAATGCCAGGGGGTTATTTGGTAATCTTACGCGATACACATGTATTTAGCCGATACCATCGAATGCAGGGGTAGCATTGTACCAATGTTGCTATAGCATCGTTAAAGAGATTTACAGAGTATATAATTATGTTGTTATAAGATCTTTATACTGAGAGTGTAGTGTACATATGTCGCTGTAAGTTCCTTGTACTGAGAGTGTAGTGTACATATGTCGCTGTAAGTTCCTTATACTGAGGATGTAGTGTACATATGTCGCTATAAGTTCCTTATACTGAGTGTGTAGTGTACATATGTCGCTATAAGTTCCTTATACTGAGGATGTAGTGTACATATGTCGCTATAAGTTCCTTATACTGAGGATGTAGTGTACATATGTCGCTATAAGTTCCTTATACTGAGGATGTAGTGTACATATGTCGCTATAAGTTCCTTATACTGAGGATGTAGTGTACATATGTCGCTATAAGTTCCTTATACTGAGCGTGTAGTGTACATATGTCACTGTAAGTTCCTTATACTGAGCGTGTAGTGTACATATGTCACTGTAAGTTCCTTATACTGAGCGTGTAGTGTACATATGTCCTTATAAGTTCCTTATACTGAGAGTGTAGTGTACATATGTCGCTATAAGTTCCTTATACTGAGTGTGTAGTGTACATATGTCGCTATAAGTTCCTTATACTGAGCGTGTAGTGTACATATGTCGCTATAAGTTCCTTATACTGAGTGTGTAGTGTACATATGTCGCTATAAGTTCCTTATACTGAGTGTGAAGTGTAAATATGTCGCTATAAACTCCTTATACTGAGGGTGTAGTGTACATATGTCGCTATAAGCTCCTTTAACACGAGGAAGTGTTTGTACATACGTTGCGGCCACCAGTGATCTATGACTTTATAACATGTACTGTACGACATGTCGGAATTGCTCTTCAACATAATTTATGGCAACGATCAGCAATGAAACTAAATTGGTAGAAATATACCCGTATATGCATAAACAGGGACTTAATAACTGAAATATACGTTCCTGACCTACTCAATTGTTTGGTCTGCTATACGAAGGGAAGTAACCGCTACTGTTGTACGAAATATTGCTTTTAGCCACTCCCGTGACTCTTCCAAAAGAAGGTAGCTGTCAAAACAGTAAAAAATGGTGACAGTTGTCACAAAGCTCTAAACTACTGTTTTCTGTAGGTTCATTCAAGTATTTGTGTTTAATTTATATATTCGTTTGTCTGCTAAGAATGTTGAATTAAATTTACAGTTAAACGCACTCAATTTACTGAATTTTTGGTCGATTTTCCAAGGGACATAGTCAAAGGTCCTGGATTTCCTGGAATTTTCATTATTTATAAATTATATCGTATACAATGTTATGGTTATTTGTTAAGACTTAGAGCACGCCTAACAAGAATAGCTTTGTCAGGTTATCAGGGCATAAACTTCATAGACAATTGTTAGTTGTCAAACACAAGTATTATAGTTTGTTGTAAAATCACGTGCATCCGAATATTTTGTTCGAAAATGTGTAACTTTAATTAATATATATGCAGTTCTGTTTTGTTATTAATGACTTATTTATCCATTGCCAAGCAGTAATGTTCTTTTTACATTGCTGTGCTTATTTTATTCTGTTTAACTGCTGATGCAAAATGGCCTTAGTGTAGACTACTAGTTGTGTGAATACTCTTGGTAACAAAATGTAGTTGATGTTGTTGTAGTTCTATTACACTATTGACAAAGCGAAATGGTCTTTTTGTGCTTCAGTAATACTCTCTTGTGCTCTCTCTATGTGCTTCAGGTCTTGATACTTTGGTTTCGCTTTACAGTCTTTTGGTTCTGGTTAAGTCATCTCCAATACCGTCAATTTCTCCAACCAATACGGATAGGGATAAAACCCTGCACATTATCTGCAGTCTGTTCAATATCTCCACTACTGACCGTTCTAGGATATATCTATCTTTGACAAAGTTCACTGTTTCTTGTACTTGGCAAGTGTCACACAGGTTGTCATTATTATTCATGATTTTGCTCCAGTGGTCCTTGAGTTTTGTTTTTCCACTGATCAGTTGATTGATGATGCTGAAAGTATACCTGTCATTTTCACCAATAAAATTTATTTTTCCAGGTTTGGTGTAGATCTCTTGTAGCATGCCTATTTTTTCCGAGTTGGAATAGCTGGTGTAGCTGGCAAGCATGTTCAAATTGCCAGTGATTTTTTCTGCCTTCCGCCTCATTTCTATCTAGATAAGCCAGCCTTTTTGAATAATTACTTTCTTTCTTAATCTAAATGTTGTTTTTTTCATTTCAGGTGCCTGATTATCATTGCTGTATGAAGGCTTGTGTTATCAAGTTTATTCTTGAGAAGATTTTGAATATTACTTTGAATGTGAGGTGCTTGAATGTGAGGTGCTTTAAGATGATGGAGGAGAGTGCAGTAACAACAAGTTCTAACTTAAATGATTCACAGTTATCACAATTATCACAGGTAGTGTTTAGTTATCTATTACATTGTGTGACATTAATTTTTGGCCTTCAGTGTCCCACTTCAATTATCATGGCCAAAAGTTTTTAACAAAAACCCCAAACATATCAATATAGCATTAATAATTATCATATAGACTCCCTCTCACCACAGTCATATTTGAAAATTAATTATTGGCAGTTCTTGTCTAAAAATGTTGTTATTTGTATAAATATATACTTACAACACATAGACACACACTTATCTTTCATTTGTACAGTACTTCCGAAACCCCTTCTCGTATTGCTGGATGCCTGACAGATATTGGCCTGTGGTAACCATTATTTTAACTAGCTGGCTGCTCACCAACCAGTACCTTCAGTTCTTACTCAGCGTCGGCCCGGATTTGAAACTCTGACCGCCTGCTTCCAAGATGAACACCCTAATCACATTGGCCACAGTCAAAGGAGCCTCAGAGCATGTAGACTTTATGCAGTTGAACTTATCATTCATTTTGTATGTGATGTGAAGTACTGGTCGTACATAGACTATATAAATAATGATATATGAATGTCATAGTATATCTATTATATTGCATGGTATTTCAGATCACTGAGGCTGGATCCTTAGAAAAGTCTGCTGAAAACAAATTCCTGGATCATGAGTGGGGGACCAACTTGCTTAGAGGATTCTCAAAACTTTACAAGGACAGAGAGTTTGTTGACATTACTCTTGTGGTTGATCAAAAAGAATTCTTTTGCCACAAAAATGTTCTTGCAATATCTAGTCCATTCTTTATGGCACTATTTTCCACCTCTATGTCTGAGAGCCACCAGGAAAAGATAACTCTTAAAGAAATCGATAGCTTAACAATGGAGCTTGTTTTAGACTATATCTATACTGGTGAAGTGGCTATGACTGAAGAAACAGTTCAGGATCTACTGTCTGCTGCTAACAGGTTTCAGCTGCTTCCGTTACGTGCTGGCTGTGCTGACTTCATGCGGCGACACATAACAGTATGCAACTGTATCGGAGTATATTTCTTTGCCAAGGCCCATGAGTGTAGTGTCCTTGCTGCAAAAGCTAAAGAAATTATCAACAAGCAGTTCTCAGTGCTGTGTCAGAATCAAGAATTTTTATCCTTGCCATCTGATAAACTGATTGAAATCACAAGTGATGACAATATTGAGGTGACACAGGAAGAGGTTATGTATGAGGCATGTCTGAATTGGGTTACACATGATACTGAACAGAGGAAGAAATATCTCGGTGAAGTAATGAGTTGTGTAAGGTTTGCTAATATCAACTCATACTATTTCTGTGATCGCATTGACTGTAATGATATGTTAAAGGAATGTGAAGGATTGAGAAGTATCCTTGATAGTGTCAAATATTTCCATATGTTGCGGTGAGTAAATTTAACAAATAATATTTTTATGCCCCAACTTCTACTAATGCGGATGCATGAAGCGATGCACCTGTTTGTTTGTCTGCCTGTTGTCCATCTGTCTGTAACTAAATGTTGAAACTTTAATATTTTTAAGTCCATCAAGGCATTGCTTTCAAACTTGGCATACTTGTTTACTAACATAAACACATTACATTATCAAAACCATGTAACAATAACAAACATTTCAAAAGAATTATGGCAAGGCTTCATTTACTGAACGCAGTCTTCTTTTAATAGTAATTGCATTAGTATTATTTTTTACAACAGCATTGTATGTACCAATGTGTTACCCGTTTTGACATATAGTAAACTACTAGACACCAATTTGATGCCAAAGTAGGCAATATGCCTTTAATAATAATTGCACGCACAGTTATATAGATATTTTCTCAAGTTTATGTTCATTTGATTGTCATTCTGTTTTCAATGTATGCTTATCTGTTTCTCTGATGAAAATTTGTGTGATATCTTTTCATTGTATTTCTGTGATCAACATGGGAAAATGGACCTAAATTTATATCTTTTCCATGTATTTCAGGGATCGACATGGGGAAATGGACCTTAATTTGATGCCCAGGAAGGGAATGCAGTATGAAAGAGGGGTTATGATTATAGCCAATCCTTATACAGAAGATTCGTTGAAGAAATACAACAGTATTGAACTACTCTTACCAAAGACTGGAGAAGTTGTCTTCCTATGTAAACTACCGCAGAGTTTATACACACCAGGTATCTATATATTGTTACATCTTTATTAGGCCCTACCGGTTTTCAACCGGAGGGGACTATAGGTTCGCTGTCAGTCAGTCTGTAAGTCTGTCCGTCAAGAAAATATGGATCCTGCCATAACTCAAACCGTTTTCAAGCTAGGTTTATGAAACTTGGTATGTGGATAGGGACCAATGAGGAGATTAAGCACGTCTAATTGTTTTGATTCAGACAAAAATTGTGGTTGTCATGGCAACAGAAACATTGCCAACCTGAAAATTAGGTAGGGGACTTCTGTATTGCTTGCAGTTCCTAATTAGTTGTTTATTGCGGCTTTTTGTTTATGCTAGACTTAGAGCGTTCAAATTGCATTGTCATTCATTTCTTCTCTGCCAGATCGACCAATGACCCCCGACTTGGAGGACAGAGTAAGGTATTTGGTAAGGTGCACTGCCCTATCAGAAATAAAACCATCAAACTCAGAACAACTTTGAAATGTATTAATTAAATCATACTACAGTTTGCCAAAATGGCTTCTTCAGGTAATGAAAATTAAAACAACAAAAGTAATATATGTCATAATGCATGAAAACGTTATTGCCCCAAATGATGTTACACTAAAAATGCAGTGCACAATACATAAAGCACTATCCTGCTGCAATATATAAATAGTTGAGAAAGGGTGTTAAACTGAATAAACAAAAGCCATCTTTGAAGGTGAATTTGAAAAAATATTTATGGTATATTAACAGTTTTGAGAATTATTTGTTTCTTGATTTTAGGCTGTGCAATAACGGGAGATAATCATATATATTTGGCTGGAGGATCTTTACGTAAGATCAACTATCGAGGATCAATCACCACTGAAGGTGTCTCCGCAATGTTCCATATTTATGATCAAGTTTCAGCCACATGGACACCCAAAGAAAAGATGAATGTTGCTAGGTCCATGTTTGATCTGACTATTGTAGATGGGTAGGTATTGTCTTCTGTCACAATTGCATAGACCACCTATAACTTTATTTCTGGTACCTTTCAATAGGTTGGGTCGGAAATTATAACAAATGCAGGGATTTTAAACCATATTGAATACTTAGTATCATTTTGTATTAGATTTTACTGTTTTTCATAGCCAAGATACTTATGATAAAAGTTTACAAGTTATATGGTATCAAGAAAAGTTGACTCTAAGTATCCGGAGATGCTGAAGTCCCACTACCCACTTCTTTGACACATGATTGACTGAAAACTGACTGTCAGGTCATGTGATTGACCTGACATTTTAAATGTCTTGTAAGGGCAAGAAACTGCGTCAATTTTAGTTTTGAATGTCATGCAAGGGCAAGTATCTGCATCAATTTAAGTTTTGAATGTCATGCAAGGGCAAGTAACTGCACCAATTTAAGTTCTAAGGCTGTTGAAATATACAATATTTTCTAAAACAGAATGTTGCATTGATATCAAAGAAAGAAGACAACTAAAATATTTGTTCATAACTATGCGCAGCACTTTGTTTATTCAACTTCACATTTAGCTTGCTGTACAAAACACAGTCATGAATATAAATAACAGCATCAGTTACAATGTAATGACATTCCAATGTGACGTTATGTTTGGCATACTTTTAAAATTGTTTACAAAAGTGTTAGAAAGCTCAATTAGCGTTTAGACTGATAATATAGTGTTAGGTATCATAATATAATAAATATCATATGATTTCTAGGTTTGCTTATGCTATCGGAGGCACTAACGGTACGGAGACACTGAATTCTGTGGAACGTTATGATCCTAGAAATAATACATGGACATTAATAGCATCTCTACCACAACCTTTACGATTTACAACATCTGTGAGTCTGAAGGGAAAACTGTATGTATTAGGTGGGGAAGGATTGACTGATGTCGTCAATACAGTTTACAGGTACTTAAAGTCCCAATAAGGTTTAAAATCATAGTATTTTTTATCTACAAAGAATATTGAAATATTGAGATATTAAATTATACTATAAATGGTTTAGAAGGGACCCTTATCTGACCTCAGGTCGCTGTTCCTTCTATGAGAAATAATCAACTGAAAACGCTTTTTAGTATTTTGTCCTCCGTACAAAATACTCAATAGTGTTTATGTTTAAATTTTACGAACGATTCTGAAGATTTCGTCATTGATCGGAAGTATATGCACAAAACCCGGTACACCGGTATCTGCCGGTACCCTGGTGTAGGCCTATATTGCGTGGAGTATTGTATTCTAATCACGACTGACACCTAACTGAATTGTTAGGTATAATCAAAGACCTAAATTACACAAATTGGACACTCCACTGACAATTTAGAGCAAACGCAAAATAACAGACAGCAGAGTCAGTTATTGTGCATAAAACATCCAATTTTAATGGACAATGTGTCATTTTGAAGAGATATTTTTCTTCTACTATATAAAGTAGGTCAATTTTGTCTACCTCTTATAAAACACAGAAAATCAGGATTTGAATGAGGCAAATCAGATATTTTCTGATAAACTTGGAATTTACATTAATTTGATGAAAATAAGAGTAGGTCTGGCTCTTCGGGGTCTATTGTTTTATTAATTGAATTATTTCAATAAGTGGGGTATCATTTTAAAGCTGAATAATACATCTATTGCATAGAATGTTTAGTTTTTTATAAGTATATTAGAACATGAGATATGATATAAGGTATTAAAACAGACGAGATTTCGCGAGATTTCAGAAGACCTGCCACGAGATATTGTGAGACTTGGCACAGGTTTCCAATCTTTGTAATTTAGGTCTTTGGTATAATCCAATTAAAGGATTAGTGTAGAAGTGTGAATGAAGTGTGAATGAATATATAGCACTTAATATAATCATGGAATTATATAGACAAGCACATAAACTCCATGATATATAACATATTGCTGGCTTAGAATGAGAAGGTCGTAAGTGCCACATTTGAAATCTATATCACAAGGCGCTTCTTATGAGCCTATTTTCATGAAAGCTTGTTAACTATAAGTAAAGAGTAATTTGTCAGATAGATTTTCTTATTTTCTCAAAATATGATTTTGTAGATACGATCTTTTCATCCTAAGGACAAACAAAAACATCTAGTTTTTTATATTTTATTACAGATTACGTTGTATCAGACAATAAACAAAATGTAGCTAGCTACAATTAAATACATGTGCATAGGAAAATTTGAGGGCGTTTGGATATAACATATATTTTAATTTTCCATTCATATGATCATGTTTGTGCGTTTTATATTGATATTAAAAGAAAAGACCACCTCTTTGACCTTCATAATGATTGACACGTGTTTATGAAAATTAAATAACTCACAATATTCGTGTATACATATTGAACATGCAGATTTACATACTTACAAGTAAACAATTATTATCTTATTGTAGATTCTACTGTACATGAAACTATAAACCTAATAATTATCGGAGAAATTAATACATCTGCACACAGCCATTCGCACTATCTATATTGCATATGCATAGTTAATTCCCCGCCTCTCGCATGTTTCAATTATACAACATGATTAATGTCAATATACAAGGCAATATACAGCATGATTAGGGCTACTATATACGATACCGGAAGGTACTGGTATATACCGGGTTATAGTCATTAGTGTGCGCCCTACGTTATCAATAGGTGTGCTATCCATCTATTGGTTATAAGAAACTGGCAAAAAAATTATCGGTAGTCTCCGGAAAGTGACGGAGATGCTGTTAAATACCGTATTTGTAAACAAACCGGGCTCGTTATGCCAATCTTCATGGGAAGATTATTTCACATATATGACAGTAAGAGTGTGTTTTAATAGCTTGATGTGTTAATTATTTATCAGTCTTCAAATCAGTAACAAAGATTTGTGTTTTCTATCTATAGAAAATATGTCGTTCCGGAACCTTATTGTGGCTTTAATGTTTTTTCGGTGTTATTGGGACATTATTGTGTAATAATTTTTTAGGAGAGTTTTAGGATTAACCCTTAACTTCCTACATCAGACCATGGTTGTCGAGTTTGATTAGACGTTTGACTCCTGATCGAGAGGTCCCTGGTTCTATTCTCAGCCACTTGGTCATTTCAGAAATGCTATCAATGCTTTACATCGGGCATGTTAAAGAACCAAGGATTATATTCGAAACAAGCTATTGTATCAGATTCCTAGTATCTCACCTCTTTCTCTAAAATTTGCAATAATGCACAAGAGTGTGTCCTGTAAACTACATGGAAGAAAGAAAGATCACACATCCATCCCTTGTCTGTTGCCAATATCATGGAAGGGAGACAACTCAGTAACTGACATGAAATTATCATGGTACATTATCAAGGGAGATAGTTCATGAAATTTGTCAAAAAAGCCGAACATGAATTGTGTACCCCTTAACAGAATAGTGTAAGATGTATTGGATTAGAACTTCATGTCATCCAAAATATCACATAACTCCTGGGTGAATTTAATGCAAAGTTTAATGCATGTTATCTCCCTTTTGTTTGACTTTGAAAATTAGAATTTAAATTTTTGTTGGCATGATACAATTACTTTTGGCATGGCTTTATGTCTGGGAACAGTTCATGCATTTAATTATTAACTCAGTCATTCAATTTCTTGGATTTAATTTTTGTTTAAACCTGTGATGGATGGTTTTGTTCTTTTTACAACTCCCAGATACAATCCGACAGAAGATAGTTGGACAGAGTTAGCTCCCATGTCTGTTGGACGAGTTCTTGCTGGGAGTGTGGTGCATCATGGGAGCATTTATGTCATAGGTAATTACATATACTGTATGGCTTCTTGTTTCATTTAATCCTTAACTCCATTAAGGTACATTATACATGTATTTGATCTATATTCAAATATTTAATCATTTGTAGTAGTGATTATTACGTTGCTCTTTGTTAATGCCATTTATATTTGTAAACATGTTTATGTGTAGGAACACTTGGGGAGAACACTTATTAAGAGTTTTATGTCTTGTTTATACATCTGGAGCCTGTTGCCTGAGCCAAAAGTCAAGCGCTACCAAGTCTTTTCATTTGGTTCAATTAAATATAGAAGGAATGGGTTACATCCTGGCAAAAGCGCTACATAGGGCTTTGCTTAGGCAATGGACACTAGATTTTCTTCAAATGTTAAGTTAATTTGCATTTTATTTGTTAGAATGCCTTTGAATTCGATGTTTCTTGTACAGTTTCTTAAACATGTATGGTTCCATATATTTTACAGGAGGCAATGGTCAAATAAGTGATAAATGGAAAAGAGAATTTTTACCTGAGTTTTGTGTAAGTTCAGTTGAAATATATGATGTTGAATCCAACACTTGGTCTCCGGGTCCCGAACTGCCTAACGCTCTATGTGGTGCGGGAGTGGTGAAATACGGTGGTACCATTCTGATAGTCGGGGGAGAGGATGATAAGAGCTGGATGGCTGGGCTATGCTGGTTGAAGGAGGAGAAAGGGAGACAACTCTGGGTTGAAGGACAAGAGTTACCTACAGTGATGAGTACATTTGGTTGTGCTGTTGCTAATATACCCAGAGAGACGTACCTTAACAGTATTGCTAGACTATGATCTAGTGTATTCACATTGTGCTTGTAGTCACGAGACAAACCGACTGAACTATAGTCTTGGTGATGTCATACAGCTGGTGTGACATCACTGGAGATTAACGTTACAAAAATAAGAATGGCTTGTCTTTATGACGTTTATTAAAAAATAGCACTATTCACGGTTCTAAAGATTTTTCAGTGTTGTAACTGTAATGGATGTGTTCAATCTGTATATAGTGTGGATAAATTAACTTGATCCTTAACTTTTGTGCATGAATATATTGAGATCTCAGTGCAAAACTATGGTAACTACATCAAATTTATTTATATAGACAAATACCATAGTGTTGCACTGAGCCTTCAATATTGTATACATTACAAGCTTCTGGTGTGAAATCTATCAATTTTCGGGAGAAAGCTGTGCCTTTCTTAAGTTTAGTCTTTAGATAAATTATTTACTTTTATTTATCCTTGCCACCGGATATTCCTGACCATATGTGCGAGGCCCCCAGAAGTGTTTAGTCATTTCAGGCTTTGGGGATAATGCAGATACAGGAGGTGTATTTGTTTCAGAGACATCACTGGTAATTTTACATGCCAGGTGTATAGCACCCATACATGGGACCTAGGTTAAAAATTTCATCTGAAAGACTATTAGTAAATTTAGTTGGTTAGCCCGAGTTAAGTTGGTCAGCTCGGGATTTAGATGGGTGTGTATTGTACTCCTTGTATACAATTGTGATACTCTCTGCTAATGTCGACGAAGACCAGAATTAAATCATAGACATAGAATGAACTGATAAACTGATAATTCATGTTAATTATAGGTTTAAGGATCAGGTTCATTTGTTGACACTATATGTCTAGTAATAGTCTTTCATGTACACTTTTTATGTGTTTTTTTTTTTTAAATTGTTTTATTTACATTTTTTATCATAGCTCAGTAGCTCTCACATGTACCATGGCAAATTATGTGCTTCATATTTCGCTGACATTTTGTCTTTATAAAATCATGTATATATATACATATACTGTAATACTGTGATAATGCATATCGCTGGCTTAGAATGAGAAGATCGTAACTTCAAAATCAATATTTTGAGAAAACAAGAGTGCTGTGTGACTTTTACTCTTTACTTATGGTAAAACAAGCTTTTCTCCTTGAAGTTGATCAACATTACAAGTTCTGATTTCATGAAAATAGTCTTATAAAAAGCACCTTATGTTGTAGATTTCAAATTTTGCAATATTCTTACATATGTATAAGGTTTTACTTGCACTTACCACCTTCTCATTCTAAGCCAGAGATATTTACAAAGGATGTTGTCAAATCTGCATTTAGTATAGTGTTGATTCATGTACAGTAAATTTTGTGCCTCTTACACTTATTTATCATTTTTACTATGACTTTTGTTTAAGAGTACTGTTTTTCTGTATGCAGATTTAAGCAAGTTTTCTATCAATGATTTGAAAGTTGAGTGTCAATCACACTTATAATGGTGCTCTCATTTTCCTTGCACGATTTGTACTCAAAGTATTTCCTTTTGCAAGTTTTTAGCGACAAGTGACTATGTGAGCTTTTGTGATCACTCTTCATTTGCCTTCCATCCGTCGTCATCCGTCAACAATTTGCTTGTGCTAACTCTAGAGGCAACAGTTTTGATAAAATCTTCATTAAACTTGGTCAGAATGTTGTTCTCTATAAAATCTTGACAAAGTTTGTAACTGGGTCAAGTGGGGTCAAAAACTTGGTCACTAGGTCAAATCTTAGAAAAACCTTGTGTTCACTCCAGAGGTCACTATTTTGATCCAATCTTCATGAAACTATGTCTGAATGTTGTTCTCTATAAAACCTAAGCAAAGTTTGAAACTGGGTCATGTGGGGTCAAAATCTAGGTCACTAGGTCAAATCTTAGAAAAACCTTGTGTTCACTCCAGAGGTCACTATTTTGATCCAATCTTCATGAAACTTGGTCAGAATGTTATTATCTATAAAACCTAGGCAAAGTTTGAAACTGGGTCATGTGGGGTCAAAAACTAGGTCACTATGTCAAATCTTAGAAAAAACATTGTGTTTACTTCAGAGGTCACTATTTTGATCCAATCATCATGAAACTTGATCAGAACGTTGTTCTCCATGAAATCCAGGCCAAGTTCAAAACTGGGTCATGTGAGGTCACAAGCTAGGTCACTTTGTCAAATCTTAGAAAAACCTTGTGTTCACTCAAAAGGTCACCGTTTGGATTTAGTCATGATGAAACTTTATCAAAATGGTGTTCTTTATGAAATCTATTCCAATTTCGAAACTGGTTCATGTGGGGTCAAAGACTAGATCAAATCTTAGAACAACATTGTGTTCACTCCAGAGGTCACCGTTTTGATCCAATCTTCATGAAACTTGGTCAGAATGTCGTTCACCATGCAATCTATGCCCAGTTTGAATCTTGGCCATGTTAGTGGAGTTAAGAACTAGGTTATTAGGTCAAATCTAAGGACAAACCTTGTGCTCACTTTAGAAACCCCTGTTTTGACCCAATCATCATGAAACATGGTCAGCATGTAAGTTGTACTGATACCTCGACCAATGTGCAACAGGTGAGCGCCTTGTTTCTATATCTGTGTACAAGCAAGGTATAGTAGTAGAATTTATGAATGGTATTGCTCCTACAGTTTTCAACATATCTTGTTTTACAAATTAATCATTATTTTACATGGCTGTTTCTTTCTTCCATATATTCTGTCAGAGAACTGTCATTGTGTTTGACTATAACAGCATCTGTACATATTCCTGCCCTAGGGTGCTCTTGTTAATTATGAAATTTGAAATCCACATATTTTACTGTAAAAATTAAAAAAAAAAATGATTGTTTGTATGTTGTACAGTAGTATTGAACCCAAACAGGGTGTATGTTATTATTGATATTTTGTACTTTGATATAAATTTTATATTCAGACATCTTTATTATTTGTTGAAAACTTTTAATTTTGTGTATTTACAATTTTCTGTTTGTATTTAATTCACTCATGGGGTGATATTTAATATTGATCTTATTTAATTTGAGATTAAGACTAGCCATTCATATCACTTGTTACTGACCAAGAGTTTAATATGGTATAATCTGATTGGTTGTCCTTATCCTTAAGTCAAGTAAGATCAATATTGAATTCACTCCATATGTTTTACTACGAGGGATTTCATTGTTTGTCTTTGATTTTTGCTCTTTTGCTTAGCAGCACATAGTTTGTAATCATTTCATATGAATTTATATACTTTCTTTTGTGATACATTTTTGACCAAGTTTGTTAATGTATTTGTAAATATTAAAGCATTGTTTATATTGTTTAAGAATTTAGCTTTAACAATTTTTACGGAGTGTGTAAGGTGAGCTTTGCGGAATTTTGTATGTCTTTCTGTCTGTCCTAAACACACTCTTGCGGTCACACTACTGACATAATCTTCCCGATACCTTGTCAGTCACACTGTTTATCTCTAAAATATCTGGGTCAAGTTAGATACTAGGTCATCAGCGCCAAGTTTTGACCTTATCTTTATGAAACCTAGCCATATTGTCTATGCCAAGTTTAATACTGTGTCATCTATGGTAAAAACAATGTCACTTGGACAAGTCAAATCCTATGCAGATATCTTGGATCTCTTTTGATCATTATACAACTGTTTTCCATTCAACTATAAAATAATCATAGATGCTCCTATTTAAATTGTTCCATTGTGTTTGCTTTTGTTATATGTATATGATTATTGTATATTGAAAGAGCTGACTATTCACGTTCTTAAGTATTTTTGTATTTTGTTAAATCAATTTGAAAGAGAAGACAGGGCTCTTTAATGTTTATATTTATTTACTTATATAATATTACATGATCTGTTGTCAAAGTAAAATGTAAAACATTTTATCTGCTTTTTTTTCTATTGTTAGAATTACCTTATTAGGCCCCTACTGGTTTTCAACTGGAGGGGGCTGTAGGTTTGCCCTCCATCCGTCAGTCTGTTCATCAAGAAAATCTTGATCCTGTCATAACTCAAACAGTTTATTAGCTAGATTTATGAAACTTGGTATGTGAATAGACAGCAATAAGGAGATTATGCAGATCTTAAGTTTGTTGATTGTGACAAGAATTGTAGTTGACATGGCTGCTGAAACATTGACAACCTTGAAACCTGGTAGGGGACTTCTGTATTGCTGGCAATTCCTTGTTACATCTTTCTCCTATAGAGGGAGATACATCGCTAAATGATTTTGTGCTAGGCACCTGTCTTGATGAAAACCTCCTCAATCTTTGCTCAAATTTCAAGATCCCTCTTATGAATATTTTGTACTAGTCTAGTTGTGTATATTCTTCTTCTACCAGTAGCCTTGAACCTCATGCAGCCGGTTTATCAAACGAAATTGACAAAATAAATATAAATCTCTAACTCCTCGACACATATTTGGTTGGAAACTGCTAAAATGACCTTTAATCTTTAATAAAACTGCAAAATCACATCAACTGACCTTTGGAATCGGAAAAAACAAATGTAAACAAACACCATGTAAAATTTCAGGAAAGGGAAATAACCCCATCTACCCGGTGCAACAATAACTTTTTCCAAGTAAATTTGGTCCAGTTTGTTGACAAGTTGATTTTTTCCCGCCAAAAGTTGCACACGACCCTTTTTATCAATGGATGACGTCATAGCTGTCAAAATTATGTTTGATAAATAAACAAGCGAGCATTGAATACATGCATGTCAAACATTGCCGATTAAATAAGGATTTGCTCGTAGTGAAGGCATGGTGTAAGTTTTTGTTGTGATTTCATTCAGAAATTGGTCCATTTCGTATTTATTTATTTAATTTACTCGTCAGTTATTGTAAACAATCCTGCAGACAATGTCACGAGAAAAAGAATCTACAATTTCATGAGAAAATTCATACACCGGTACCGTGGATACACCGGCTTCATGGGGTTTCACTATACTGAACTTGATCCAACTCTGGGGCATTTTGTTGTTCAAAATATGTATGGTGAATTGATGGTGCGAATTTGGAATAATTGGCTAAAAATCGGTTTAAAACTATATGCAGTCAGACATGGCTCCTACATCTGTGCCAACCCTTGCTTGAAGGCATCAAGACTGGTGGCAGTGACGAGGCTCTCTGGAAGCTTGTTCCGAAGTCTTGTTGATGAGGGGAAGTATGAATGTCGCATGTAGTCGGTGCGACAAAAGGGCATGATGAAACGTCTTGTGTTGCCTCTGGTACTGATAGTCTGCGGATGTAGGTATTTCCTTGGGTTGATGTTGATGTGGCCGTTGATAATGCAGTATAATCTCTCTGTTCCGGAACAGACGACACAGAGAACAGTCTTACGAACAGGCCGGAACAGTGTTCCGGACATGTTCTATCTGTTCCCAAATAAAAGGTGGTGCAGGCAGAACGTGATTTCAACGAAAACGTGATAACCGGAAACTTCACGAAATGTGTTATTCAGATCACATTGACAATAGCATGTCAACGGGGAATAACGGAAATGACCGAACTTTTATGGTTGGAAATTTTCTTGTGTCATATTTCTTCAACAGATATAACGGCTGCAACAGACAATATCGTCAACCTTAAACGTTTTATTATCTACATTTATTTATTTATTGTATTGTTACTTCCTGTTCTGTCCCTGTTCCATTTTGTTCGTAAGGTGCTTGGAGTGGAACACTCGGAACACTGTTCAGAACAGTTTTATTTTGTTTGTAAGATGCTGGAACAATTACAGAAGGAACACTGTTCCGAGTGTTCCAGAACAGACGCTACGAACACACCCATTGTCAGGAATGTTTAAGTTGAATGATGTTATCAAGAGTTATGTCCCTTTGTTTGAGACATTTGTCTAGTATTCATTATGTGTGAATTTTAAGAACCATGGCATGTAACCTCTGATTGTTATGAAATAAAACATCATAATGAGACGATGTGCAAGATCACGGAATTCAGTAAAATCTCTCCTGAACTATTATATAAGTTAACTTGGTCACAGTAGTGGTCTCTATATAAGATTGATCAAGAACAAGGTCACCGTGGGTTTAAACAGGCCAAAAATTAGAAAGACATTGCTAACACTACGACTCTAGGTACAATTTTACACACTATTCGTGTGTCTAGAGGCAGTATAGGTCACAGACATAATCTTCATGAAATTATTGCGTCTTTTCAACTGCTCTCGAAGCATGTATGTCTGACTGACCAGGTACCTGATGTAAATGCTGATCTTACAGGAACATGTAATACATATATATAGTTTGTATCATAGGTGTCCTGTTTACAGAGGTTGTCAAAGCTTCGGAACCTCCAGCTTTACCAAGTGTGCAATAATGAGATAACTGTCAGCTTCAGTGGCATCTCGTGCAGTGTGAGAAAAAAGTATTTTGTGTTTACTACAGTGATTTCCATGAGGTTGTAATCAAACTCAGCACTAATTTGTGCAACAATTCAGTTTTAGGTAAGATTTCTAACTGAGGTGCTTTGGATGCATCAGGGAAAGATCTGTGATAAAAAACATAGGAAGTTCAATTGATGAAATTATACATTCGTGTATTTGGCGTGATAGAAACACAACACTATTCACATACTATTAATTTTTATTGTGCATGATGAACATCTCGCTTACAAGTACATGTGGCTGTTCTTCATTTGATGTATATAGAAGTGCGCTTCGTTTATACATTGGTCTAATGTAGTCCCTTGTGTCCACCACGAGCAGAACATGCTGAAATATACCAGTTATGATTATACTCAGTGCATATAACGTACACCATACATAAGTAAATTATTTTAATTTGAGGAGAAAAAATATCTTCTAAGTGCAGGACTCGAACCAACGATCCCCTGCTTGCAAGTCAGGCGCTCAACCAACTGAGCTAACAAGGCTACAGACACATGAATCACAACACTCCTACTCACTTTATCTTAGAAGGATTGTGGAATCTTATCTAAAGCAGGCCATCAACTGTCCAGTTTCAACAGAGTATAGCCCTAGCATCCACATGCTTTACAGTTTACATGCTCTAATACCTTGTTCCACAGACATAGCCCGTAAATGTCTAAATAAACCCCGTCGCCATTAGTGTAATTTGAGAAGAAAAAATATTGTTGCTGTGGAACCGTACAAATACGGTAGATCACGTACGTATGTCGAATGCTACTTTGATAAAAATCGTTGTTTTCATAACTTTATGAAGATTCTTAAAATCAATCGTTTGTTTATCTCTATTGACCGGTGAACTTACCACCATTTTGCATCACTCGGTCCAGATAGTTGATGGAGATTCCAAACCTCTTCATCAGTATGGCATCAATACGTCTGATGATCTGCTTGTTGGGTCTTGGCATTCTGGTGTTCACGAAGATGTAAGGATCTTCACACCTGTCCCCAAACACCGTGAACTTGGTACATCCCCAGTGCAGGAGGAATGTTTTATAGTCCGTTCCGATAACCACCATTCTGCTGCTCAAACTGTTGCCTGTAGTATTGGTAAAACAGTTATAGTTCAATTTTGAACCCTGAGCCATGAACTTGCAGACGAGTCTATTTTGGCAGGTTTCCAGTGATTTATTTAACAGTCATTATGTAAAGATATGCTACTTACTACTGTGTGTAATGTATCGATTTACAGTTAATCGGCGAACGGATTAAACTTTAAAAGTGCAGCCACGACTCAATGCTCAAAATCGAACTATATTGTAAAAAATAACCGCAGGAGACGTCGTCCATGAAATTTGGTGTTGACAAAACTATCGATTTTGAGATTTTTAATAATTTAAAAAAGTAACCAACGGATGCGTAATTCTATTCGTTAATTTAGAGCGAATTTAACATTTTGTTACATGCAGCAATTACATTATGTCGAAATATCGAAACAGTCCGAAGCTTTGAGCTTGCAACAATGAGATGGATTTGTACTACTTGTCCGACGCCGTCTACAACTTAACACATTTCGAACTCTTATGTCAATGGTGGACTATATTTCGTGGAGCAATATAATATTATCATCGTTTCAAATTAATTGAAGCTATGTTGTGGATATGGAGTGAGTTAGCAATGTCGAGTTAGTAAGTGGGTAAATAGAACTCCTTACCGTAAGTATCCTTAAACATGAACACTCCTGGTGTCTTAGTAAAGACCATTTCTGCGTACACGTTGTTACAATACTTGGTGCTGAAACAAAAAGGAATACAGAAATATATCACTATCTTAAAGCACACAACAAGTATGATAGCAAGACGTGCGGATAGTTGATACATACAAAAACGGTGTGTTTATCATCTTTGTTAATTGATGCGTTCTCAATGACGTACATGTATGCATTATCTAATGAGGACTTAACCTTGAGTCCAGGACAAACGACTTCATAATGCTGTTATTTCAACCACTCATACACTGTCCTATTTGTTCTCTGTTGTCTCTGGTAGGTGATCCCTTACCCTGCTAATGTGCTTTATCCGACGGACACCATTGATTCAAGCCAAGACTGGATCTCTTGCTGCAGTTCAATGTTAAAATAAGAAAGACGAGGTTAAAGAAAATACGTACCCCCATGTAAGCCTACTCGTGATTGCGTTTTTCCCTCCCAGCGAATAGTACTGGCCAATATTAGCAAAATCTTTAGATCCTTGGAATGAACAAGGCGGCTTGCGATAAGTACAAAACCATTGGCCCGTTATCTGCAACGAGTAAGTAGACGGTATGAGTGAAATATATATTTACGTAAAATGTCTGACTCAATTTACTATCGGCTTTAATCGGACCAAGATAACTTTAGTTATTTATTCCTCTTCGCTCATTGGTGGGCATAATCCCGTCAGCATTGTCCCCCAGTCGCATATGTCTTACGCAATCAGCTTTGTTTCGCCCACGATAGCCTGGCAGATCATAGGCAGCATCCCGAGTTCTTCACCATGCCCTGGTAGTCACAAAGTATCTTAGTCCGTAACTTACAATTGTCTTAAAACATAAACATTCTTAAGTTTGTCAATCCTAAGTTCGAAAACCTATCTTGCTATCCCGAGACAACCCCCCCCCAAATATTCGAAAAAACAACAACAAGTTAGAACGACTTCTATCCTCACCATTATATAAATGACTAACAAATATAGCTTTGTAACATTGTCTGTCATAATAACTGAAAACTTATTCGTATGGAAACTACTGCTGTTAAGCGGTTTAGGACATGATGGTGAACAAATACGAAAACCATGTTTCAATGGATTTTGAAAATATCCGTCCTCTGACGTTAAACGAGGAAACGATTTGGTATGACCTTATCACAAAGAAAACATGGCTTTTCAATTTGTGGAAAACGTGCCCAACAAAAAGTTTAATTTTAAATTAAAATATATAAAATTTCCACTTTTTATTTGTTTCTTTGTGAATACCAGCCCATGTTAACAGTGGTCGACATCGCTTTCGTTCGACTTGATTCCAGTCGAGAGTTTATTTTCATAAGAACTCAAAAATACGTACCGCTTGTACGTTAACACCGGGCATAGGTTCCTGTATTCTTTCCAGGCTTCTAAACGCCTCGGCATACACTGCCACCATTACAAGCATTAGAAGTAGACTAGTAGACATGATTCCTGTTTCTCTGGGACTCTGATACAATTCTACTCTAAAATAAATGAAATAATAATTTGAAAAATAAGCACAAAATTATGCAATACAAAAAGCCATTTTAAAATATAACGTACCGAATGTCTATTTTCTCAAGTATTCGTCATGTGTTACATAGTATTACAAGGTAAAATTCATTTTAAATAAATTTTTTATATACTAGACTATAAACAATTTAAAAAACAAACAATTTTTTTAACCATTTGATAAAATTACACGAGAACAAACTATCTTTCACGCAATTTTACGTGACCGAGCTCAATACTCCATACGTATGTACATATAAACTTATAATTATATTTATTTTTAAAAAATGTAAGATTTTTAAAAAAGCATCAGGCCCCTAGTTCACAAAATATTAGATTTCAGGATCAGGATCAAGATCAAATATATATCCTTGGAAATTCAGTAGATATGTTAGGCTTAATTTTGGTATTTTTATACATGTGAGTACATAAAAACACACCCTTCAATTTTAAAGACATTAAGATAAGTTTGTATTGTTAGATATAAAAATACTAACTTGATCCTCATTTTAATAATTGATCCTCGTTTTTCAGGATCAGTTTCAGTCTCAACTACAATAATTCACTTTTGCAACAGAAAAAGTGATAGTCTGAATATTTTAAACATGTCAATATGAAGTATATTAGGTGTTCTCTACATGGCTGTAAGTTGTAATTGCCAAAAGTTACCAAAAACTTCCAAAAAATGGAAAACTATTTTCAGGATCAAATTTGATCCAGATCAGTTGATCCTTTGTGAACACGGGGCCAGAATTGTAACGTCGTTGCTAAGTACTTAACTGAACAATATTTGTTAAAAGCCGACGAAAGTTTTCAAGAAAGAAATAATTAAGAAAAATAGTTTATACTTTGGAACATTATTCCTTTAATGTAAGATCGTGTTTGTTCATTTTAAGATACTTTTATTTTGGTTTACATTTGCTTTATTCAAATCGAAAAAAATATGTTTTATCCCTTTTTGTGATCAAATAATCTAGACATCCTTGATAAGAATAATTTTAATGAAATTGCAGTTAAATAAATATGAGCCGTTCTCAAGGAAAACTTGGCTTATTGACAACATTACGAAATTCGTGATTATATATCGTTCGAAGGACGAGCTTCTTATGAACAGTTTCTCAACATTTAAACGAATTATTACATACTGCACATTATAAAGTAATATAGACTTTGAAAGCCAAGTTTTAGTCATTCGAACGTTGTTTGACGTAATGTTAACAATTAAAAATCCAGTATTTGATAAATTATTTACGTAAACTTTTCAAAATGTTGTCATATTTTAGAATGATATTCTTCTTTTAATAAACTTTGATATAATTGTGAGTGTTTGCTTAACGATTAAAATAGCTGCTATTTCTAACCAATAAACTAATTCCTTGTGTTTTCTCAATACGCATAGTTTTCGGAAATTGGTCACCATAACAACGGACACACGTCAAATTATCATAATTTGTGCGAATCTAATTTAAGTCTTAAAGAAAGATATTATCCAAATACTAAAAATTAAATCGGAAAACATGTTTCTTTCTCATTCTAGACCTATTTCTGAATATTATTGCATTATTACTATTAAAATGTCACTAAGTCTGGTTTTCATGGAGAACGGCTCATATAATTATATGTTGTATTATTACGACTTTTTACATGCTTAATTACTAATTGCATGATGTGCTTGTCTAATAGATAACCGTTAAATAGAGGATCCTTACTTATCGAGTGCTCATTCCAATTCCTTTCCTAGGCAGCAGCATACAAGTAATTACGTACACATTGCACTCAGATTACGAACTAAAACCCCCAAACACTCAACGTTTGAGATGGAACCAGTCTCCGGGAAAACCTGCTCAAGTTCTAACGAACTAATTGATTTTAAACTGTCCATAGTTTAGAAAAGTAAACACAATGAAGCAAAATTTCGCTAATTTTATGTGAAAGAAATTGTTCGTATTTAAAACATCACTTACCTTGTGTGCTGTATAGACACTTCAAACTGTTCCGTTGGAATAAGTAGGGATTGGTTGGTTCTCCTGGGTATTTATAGTGATGCGGGCGATTCTGATTTGCATTGTCAGTTTTTCCAATTCTTTATTTTAATCGGTCATTTTTTTTCTTCTAACTTCAAATCAATCTCCGGAGGACATTGCACCCGGCGGAATAAAATGAATAGGTTGTCATGGGTTATAAACGATAACCAATGAATACATTTAATTGATCGTTGTATAATTACACTGTAGTGCAATTTGGGCATCGAACTAATTTATAGCCAATTTGCGACACGGATCAACCTCATGCAGCTTAAATATTCCCAAAACCATTTGTTATTTGTATACCTTTTAATCGTAAAAGCTCGGTCATTTCCGTTTGTCTCCGGTTAATATACTAGTACACTTCCAGTGCAATAAATCGAGACCAAGGTGAGAATGTGCATTCTTGTCGTAAATGTCACACGTTGTTAAGTGTTTCACATAAATAAAGTAAATCATGTTGATAAATGAAGGCATAATGTATGGAAATAGTTTGTTTCGACCTACTAGCTTACAATACTACCAATAAACAATCAAATTAGGATGTTTAACATGATTTAAAAAAAGATACTTATTACAAAGCAAAAAATATTTTTCATCACTCGTATGTCCCCTCCTATGAGGTCGGAACCCTTTCCTCCAAATGTATAAGGAAATACTGATATACATGTATATATTTAAGTGACATATTTTAAACGTTATACTACACGAGTTACGTATAAGATTATATACGTACTCGTTATACTAACCCGGATATAAGAAAAGTCATGTGATATATGTATTTATATGGTAAAAATATCATATTGGTGAATTAGTTTGTACGTCCTTGCATTAGTTAGATTTTATCAAAACACTGGCTTAGAATGATTATGTTACGACCTTATTATATAGGACTGATACATATTTGAAATCTGTATCATAAGGCGCTTCTTATGCATAGATCTTTATTTTCATGAAATTCGGGACTTGTCATTATGACGAAAATGAAGTTGTAGTAAAAGCTTGTTTTTCCATAAGTAAAGAGTAAATTTCAGAGAGTTTTTTCTTGTTTTCTGAAAATATCTATTGTGTACTTACGACCATCTCATTCTTAGTCAGCGATATGCCTTTTGCTTACTGGGCTATTAGGCTTTGGCTGAATCATGTATGACCTCAATCAATTCCAGTGTGTCTAGCTAATTTGTCCAAATCACTTCTCT
Organism: Spisula subtruncata; assembly: GCA_963678985.1. NCBI lineage: Eukaryota > Metazoa > Mollusca > Bivalvia > Venerida > Mactridae > Spisula > Spisula subtruncata. The sequence goes on from OY787672.1 coordinate 3,795,777, forward strand.
TTTATCACCCAGTGCAAATACATGTATTTAAATAAATGATAATTGAGCGAATACTAAACAAAGCTCATACTCTTTTTAGTCACGTTACACTCTGACTGACAGATATTTTCGAAAATGGAGCATAAGTGTGTATAGTTATGTATTGTTTTTTTTCTAGACAAATTAGAGTACAACCAACCAAATTTAAAGGCAACAATGAACACTCTAGATATTATCGCCGGCTTAGAATGAGAAGGTCGTAACTACAAAATGGATAATTTGAGAAAACAAGAAAAAACTGTTCGAAATATAACTCTTTACTGATGTTAAAACAAGATGTTTCGACGTCAGTGTGGTCAACATGACACGTTCCTATTGTCATGAAAATAGGCTCATAAAAAGCGCATTGGAATGCAGATTTAAAATATGTATGAATCGTATAAGGTCGTAAGTAGTAACGACCTTCTTATTCTAAGCCAGCGATATGTTGATATTTTTTTGTTTTGAAAGTGCAATGGTGTGTACAATTAACTGAATTGAATAAAAAGCCAATGGTAATTTATGCATTTGTTTGAACATACATCTTTTAGCTTTAACCTAAATACATAATACAGAGTACCCCAAATCACATTAATTACACAATATCGACACTAGCCTGAATACAAACAAGTAATTATTGATTACTAAGTTAACTGCACTGTACCTGGGAGTTTTTAGAATTACTCCGGGATTTCCTAGAAATAGTCGGTCACATGTGATTGATGCTTTGATGCATTTTTTAACTTTTTTTTATCTAAAGAGAAGATTGAGGAGACATAGGGTAATAGGAACAGACTACGTACACAAGCGGCAAGTGAGTTATTTAATACTTAGTAGTCCAAAATTAAGACACACTAGGCTTTACCATGTTTAGAAAAAATCATAAGTGCATAAAAGTAAATAATTTTTAGCTTCGTCTCGTTCGCTGTTTTCATAAAGAATCTGTATACTAGTATCTACCAATAATAAGCCCAGTCAACTGTCTTCAATAGATCGCTACTACTAAGTTTAGTAGGGCCCCGTCTACTGGATTAAGTACAGGCCCGTCTACTGGGCTGAGTAGAGCCCCGTCTACTGGGTTAAGTAGAGCCCCCGCCTACTGGGTTTAGTAGGTCCTACTTTTATATTTTATGTACATTATAAACTGTTTTAACAATGTATTAGTCATGATTGTACAGCACTTTTGAACGTGTGTATACATGAAAAAAGGGCTATATAAATATGGTATAATAGGGGATTTAATTGCCATGCGGTAATACGGGTGACATGCATATCTTCGTTGAGTCTCAGCAGGTACTAATGCTTTCAAAAAAAGTTATTTCCGGTCAAAAACTTCAGGCAGTTTTCCGAGGTGAATGGTCCTTGGAATATAAAAAAAATAGTAAGCTGTAAACGGTTGAGCCTATCGTTCTCTTTCAAGTAATTATTATTTTTAAAAAAATGTGTAATAAATAAAACAAACTATTTTTAAAAAAAACAAAGGGAAATAAGAAATACCTCTACTCCCCATGACCGTGGACCGTGTCACTAGCCAAATCATTGCAAGCGTTTGCGAGATTTCCATGCGCCCGTTTCACATGGAAGATGTTTTAAGAATCATCAAAAATAAAGGTGAAAGTTTCATTTAAATAGCCGATTTATCACGACAGTGCTCGATCTCCGAGGAAATTGGTCTTTAATAGACATTTTTACGTAGTTTTACAATGATATCAACACTCAGATCATACCAGATGCTTGAACGTAAGTAGGCTACAATTCGTTCCATGTCAACAACTGAACAATGCAAATCAACAATTCTATGTCTCAATGTATAGCTTGTCAAAGCAATGTTTATGAGATTATTTTGTTACTGTCAGTGTGTATAAGACTTATGTACCAGTTAGTTTCATCCACAGCACCCCAGCCCCGGGGGAAGGGCGCTCTGGAATTTTGAGTTATCAAAATCAACAGCCCTTCTACGGCCAGCGGGGGAAGCTGATGGTAAAATCTCCCGCATTATGACAATTTGATTGATTGACTTGTGTGCTGTATAAAGATTACAATTCACAATGATTGCATGCATTTGTTATCTCCCTTGGATAATGCATAGCAACTGGTGCCCGTGTCTGTATCTACAAATATAGCCTAGCGGTTATCTAATATTTATTAAATACCCATATAGGCAATGCCTTAGTTCATATTAATAATAATAATAATAATAATTAAAGTCAGGGAAACAACTTAGTGCTACAATTTTAATCTTTATCATTTCTTTGTTTGCTTTTATGAATAGGTGTTGTTTCTAGGTTGTTCATTTGGGCTCGGTCCCTTTATTTTGTAATGCCACCCTTATTTGACTATTATCGTTGCTTGCTGTGTAACATTTCAATAACGCCAAAACTGAAATATGTGTGTTTTTGACTTCTGTTTAGTGTTGATATGCTAACTACAGCTGGCAGGCAGCTTTAACGTGACATTAGCGGATCTGGGGCGGTGCAAGTGGTTTTGTTTAGATAGGCTTGCGACTACCAAAAATCGCAAGAAGGTGGATGGTTTGAACTTGTTGTTAGGAACTGTAAAATTGTTGCTAAGTTACCGGAATATCGATTATAAAGATCAATGAAGGTAGAAAATACTTTTATTCGATGTCGTTATTTGAGACCTCTTATATTTATATTTTAGATGTCCATGTCAACGATAAGAATCTTCAATTACTTAACTCAAAGAGCGGCGAATGTGTTTATTGCTGGTATTAGACCTACTCCGGGTCTCCACTAATCTGTAGGTACAAATAGAGTTTTACCGTTATAATCCTTGAGCCTATTGAATATTCATATCGGGACAATAGAGTTGGGGTTCGTTGTTTTTGCATATGAATGCAAAACCAGTATAAATAGATCAAATTTGTTTGTACTAACATGTAAGTTAAGGAGAAAACCACCTTGCACAGAGTTCCGTATATCAACTATTCAGTTTCAGAAAGGCCTTAGAATTGCGGTCTGCATGATCGGATAATCACGGCTCGTTTCGAGTGGACCACAGGGCAACACAAAGCACGTCTCCAAATTGCCTGACAATGCAAATTGGGGAATGTCTGGTAGTCGATTTATTTTCTTCCGCGAAACAAATGGGTTACATTATTTGTTACGTGCAATGCGTGTCCACGTTTTGAAACAACATTTTTATTATTGGTTCGTGGTATGGGTTCGAATTAGGCTTTGCCATGTTTTGGAGAAGTGCGTGTTTTGGTGGGTGTACAGAGCTCTTTCGGCTAAGAGGAAGGTGTTAAATGGATGTAAGATAAAGGTAAAATACCCTTTCGACTTTTTATGAACATGCTTATCTGAACTTATTGCCCTGGAGACTTACATAGACGGATTTGAACAAGCCAATCCCTTCTAGAGTAGTATACAATGTTTTAGGTCTTGGTAATATCGTCGTTATGGACTTAACCGCATGATGCCATGATATGAATTCCATAAAAAATGTTTGGAACTTTGTCTACAGTTACAAAATATGCATGAAAACATTTGACGGACTGGCTTGTGTAATCAAGCAGGAGTTATAAGTTATTCCCCTTAAAGCACAAGGCCAGTGATTGAGAACGAACCAATAGCATTAAGAATATAGAGGGACATACGCAATACAAGTGTTTTGCATTTTTCGTGTCTACGGAATAATGAAAAAAAAAATTAGTGTTATTTGCACAAAAAACGGGTTTTATCAATATTTGCTATTTTTTCAATAAGTATACATTATTTGGAACATTCACATTATCATTTCATACATTTAAATTGCCACCGATTAGTTATTCCTTGCAAAGACATGTCCAAAAAGTCCAGTGTTTCTTAAATTATTTTGAGAAGTGAATGTGAATTTTGCCACGCGCGGCTGTTTTATTACAACCATTTTTTTCTTGTTTTCTCAAAATACCTTGTTTGTACTTACGAACTTCTCATTCTAAGCCAGCGACGTATGTGTTACCTGTAGCACACACTAAATACTGTTTGCCATGTATATTTCTAGATGGGCTGTCCATAATGTAAGAACGGTGGCTGTTGCTTTATGAGTGGCAAATATGGAGCGAGCACATCTGTGTAAGAACAAATAATGTGCCTACTTCAGTCCAGCTTCTCTCAGTAAATGTGCTAAATGTGGCACATCAGGGGATCAGAAGGTCGTCAGGTATACAGCTGGTAAGTACTCTGTACATGCAAGTAAAACTTAAATATATAAAAATATAGATTTAATCACTTAGTCTTGTATACACCAATGTTCCAAGTAAAGTATACACGGTGTTTTGTACTTGCAATATAGTTAGAACCCCAAAGTAACATTTTTGTAGGGGCGTCGTCTTCAGCTTTTATATGACATGATGTGAACATTCAGCAAGTGCCATCAATGATGCTGTATCTTTAGGATTCCAATTCTTTGGATGCAGCGCTGTTAGACTTTGGCCTTTACTATTTTTGGGCAACATACTTGGAATATGTGTTCTTAAGGTACCGAATGATGTGATTGTGTTGGTGTATGGTGCTGAGCCTCGACCAAAACACCATGATTCAGACATGGTCGCCAGGAAAGCTATGTGGGGCACATTTGGTCGAAAAACGTTTTTGAACATAAATGGCATATTGTTGTGTTCTGTGTGTTCCCTTTGTATAATGATGTGAGTTCCATTTTATAAGTTACAACAAACAACAGCAAATGTAATGCAGCAGGTCGCTAACTCATTTTGCTGAACGAATATAAACTTCATGGTTATCTAGTAGATATTTCCCAAATAGCAGTCGGTTCTTTAACCGTATACCGCAGACTTACGTAGAATGAGAAGGTCGTATCTACAAAATCAATATATTGAGAAACCAAGAAAAACCGTCTGACAATTAGTCTTTACTTATAGTAAAACAAGCTTTTTCAACTTCAGTTTGGTCAACATGACAATTTCTGATTTTTATTAAAGTAGTCCCATAAGAAGCGCCTTGTGGTGTACATTTCAAATATGCATTAGTCTTATAAGGTCGTAAGTGATAATTACGACCTTCTCATTATCTCAATGACAACGTATTGTCTTATCAGAGGTGATAGCGAATATCGATATAACCGTTCTGTTCTAGCATATAAGGTGGTTAAAGACACGAGTGCTGTCTTTTATTTTTGTTTTGTTTTTTGCGCTTGTGAACACCGATTTTTCGGAGTTTGGCATTGAATATTTGCGAAATTACTTGTTTGGTAGTAACAATGGATACCCCTACCCTCATTGAAATCGACCTTTTAGTTATTTGGTCTGTCCTAGTTATCATACACCCAAATGATTATTAAACCACTAGTCACTTTTTGGCATTATTAATAGTTTGTATTATTTTACTTATGGGAGCAACAGAACTAACACCACCCTTCTAGTGACGAGTAAAGATGACTATCGCCACCAAAGCGGTAAATCCATGTTTCTTGAACGTCTTCTTGATGCTTCGTTGGGAGGGTTCGGCCTTCAAAAAGCCCAAAACAATATCCTCTACAGAATTGTCGATTTCGGTTGGAATCATATTGCAAATACATGTATCTTAAACAATCATTTATATGATACATGACACATTACTTCACATGCTTCAAAAGAGATATTTCATTTATTATATCGGATTAACATGAAAACATCGGACATTCAGCACTGTTCAAATTTAAATGGTGGCACCTCTCGTATGTGTGCTGGTATTTATTGTATGTCAGCATTTCAAATCCAATGCAAGCGTCATCCGGCTTTGTCTGTTTAGGGATGTACTTAAATAATGTAAAATATAAAATATTTTCTTAATTATCTTACTAGTATCACCCTAGTTTACATATCAGCTACGTTGTCAGAGACACCTGCTTTCGGAGGTTTTCATATAGTTTGTGGCAGGTTTTAACATGAGGTCAGTGTTTGCCAGAAACCGATTGTTTTAAACTTTTTGTCACATATTTTACTTGCATTCTAAGCGAAAATATACCTCCCTCACTGTTTTGATGTTTTTCTTACAATAATTTGATATCATTTGTTGTAAATGTAATCCCACTCAAAATTAAGATTGTTTTGTATAGCACACCGGACAGGGAATGCATCACTCAAAAGAAACAGCAGAATACAAGTAAAACTAAACGACCGCTAAAACACAAAATCAACATCGATATACATTTGTACCAGTGTCACAAAACGATGGAACAATAAACAAACATCTTTTAGATCAGCGGGACTTAGGCGGGACCTTTGGATGAGGCAAAACGGGCAAGATTTGATTCCATATGGCCAACACTGGGACCCAAATCAGCGGTACAGGGCACTGAGTTCATACTACCAGAGGTACTGGCCAGAAAACAAATGTACGCATGTAATGCTACAACGACCTATACTAGTATACTAATCAGGACTACCCAGCACCATCACAAGGACATATTTAATCCAAACTAATACACACCTAAACATCTGATTTCGGTGCCAATATGAAAACTATTACTTGTAAATTCATTGTGCATATGTTCTTGTTGATTATATTATTATAAAACAATAACACATGGATTAAACGTACAAATCACAAAGACAGACATGAAAATGGACAAATCAAATCCATATATTATTATCTATCGAAACGATACACAAATAAATAATAAAGCATAAGTACAAGGCAAAATTAAAATATTTGCAATGAACAAAGACAAATGCAACTAAACAGCTACAAACTCCTACTTAAAAAAAATCCAAGTTGTTTCATGTTATGCGTATAGGAGTGTACTCACTGTGTATTTAAACGAGTCTATTTCGGACAATTATAATAAAGCATATACGTTGAATTATATAGTACGACTATTCGTCATACAACGATCGCATTTTTCATGTGCTTTCAATAGCAATGCATGGTACTAGTTGAATTTTGTAGTAATCCGATAAGTCATACAGCGATCTTTCAATAGCAATACATGATACAAGTTGAATTTTGTGGTAATCCGATAAGTCATACAGTGATTTGATTTATACGCTCTCATGTGAGGAATATTGCAACTATTAGCACAACTACCAAGGACAAATAATTCAGCAATTCAGCAATTACATATCTGGCATTATAATCCTGTTCAATGTCTTTGTTGTGTGTAACAATCACTTTGCCAGTCCAAAATATATACTAATACTGGCGATTTTTTTCAAACAAGTCATGCAATTGTACTTGTATGTTTACTAAACACCCGGTTTACGAAAATTAGCAATACCAACATTTTATATTAACGTACTTTTAATAATAGCTAAAACACAGTCAAAATGTTAGAATATAACATCTTTTTGCAGCTTCATCATCCATCTTAAAGCCTGTTTTGACTGTTATATTTTATTTCGGGTGCAGCAACCTTGCCGGCTTCATTAGTCCAAATGTTTTGATGCATTTTAACGGCTTTCCTGATATCTGACAATTATATTCTGTCCGTGTCCATGGAAGTTGTATTCTTCGTTATCATATAGTTTATACCAATTTATTTAAGGTCGATTGTGAAACAAGTTCTTTCAACTCTACATCGCATTACTGATGTTTTTAATTTGGTTATCGAGGAGGTGCTGGTTATCGTTGTGTCCTGCGGTTTTTTTGTACTCTAGATAGCAACTGCAATGGAAGAAACAGCTAATACACACATTCATGGAAGCCGTAGCACTTCTGTAACTTCAACACGTTCCACCCAAAGAAGTTCCCAACTCGACGTCTCTGATACATGCAGTATAGCATCGTCTCAGTCTCCTGTTGTTGATGTCTCATCACGGAGAACACATGCAGCGAATAGATCTCATGCAACATTAAATACATGGTTGAATCAAGACACTCGACAAAACGTATACTCAACAACTAATGGAGAATCTCCGGAACAGGACATGAGGACGATGCAGATGGAAATACTCAAAGGCATCCAAACGTTAAACATGAAATTCGATACGCTCGAAGAAACCGTCCAAGAAATTAAAGTTGAAAATATGAATTTGAAGGCCGAAAACGAACGTTTACGTGAAGATGTTACGAATATATCACTAAAATTATCAAATGTTGAAGAAACGCTCGAATCCACCGTGAGTAAGCAAGAAAAAATGGAAATGAATTATAAAAGACAAAATGTCAAAATCTATGGTATCATTGAAGGAAATAAAGAATCAATGTCCGATATGGAATCAGCTGTGTGTTCCGAATTAAACACACATCTAGGCACTGATTTCAAACAGGAAGACATTGACACTATTTATAGACTCTCCAGTCAATCTAAACCGCGTCCAATATTAGTTCGTTGTTCCAGTATAAAGGAGAAGGACGTTATCATGTCAAAATTCCGTGAACTAAGGAAAACGGGGGTGGACATACCAATCAGAGTTAGCAATGATCTGCCCGAGCGCGTAGCCAGGGCACGCGGTGACTTGTATCCATTTTTTAAAGAATGTCTTGATCATGGAATGAATGCTTACTACAAGCATGACTTCCTTGTAGTAGGTGGGACCAAGTATGTGTTTGATAAAGATCAAAACAAAGCCGTCCCATGTACCCAATAGGAAACGGGTCAAAGCCCAAAATACAGACTTGTAAATAACGTTTTCAATATATGCTCTCTAAATGTCCGAGGTTTGCATAAATTTGTAGAAGACTCTACTTTTATATCATTCTGTAAAATGTATGACATCATCAGTTTCTGTGAAACATGGCAAAAGGCTGACAGTGACTTTAATGGTATAGTCCAAGGATATACGAACTTTGATTGTCGCAGGAAAACTCGAAGGGGCGTTCGTGGATCAGGGGGTGTAACAGTATTTGTTAAAAATGATCACGTTGAATCGGGATTGATACGTAGGATATATCCAGAATTCCAAGAATGTGTGTTATTATTTATTGATAAGGCCGATAGCAATTTACACTCAGACTTAGTACTGTTCTTTACCTATATAGCACCAGAAAATTCTCCAATCTATGATCACGACAATAAAAATGGGATCGAACTTCTCAACGAAAAATTATTAAGTGTGACGTCAGACTTGAGGGATGTATCGATTATTGTGGCGGGAGATTTGAATGCCAGGGTTAAGGACTTCTGTGACTTTATACCTAATGATGACATTGACTTTATTTCAAATTGCCCTACTGACTATCCTTCAGATTCGTTTGCAATCCCTAGAAAACATATTGATACGGATTATAACACATTCGGTAGAAATCTCATAGCATTATGTTGTTCACAAGACATACATATGTTAAATGGAAGGTTTGGTGACCCCGGACATTATACATGTACAGCTAACGGTGGACATAGTACTGTAGACTATATACTGGCCTCTTCATCATTGTTTCCGTATATTCAAGACTTTAGTGTTGGCGAGTACGATGTTTCGGACCACTTTCCGGTGTCTTGCAGTCTTTTTCTCGGTAGTAACAAAGATACGGCGGTAACTGTAAACGATGAAGATGAGCAGATGTCAGAATGTTTATTGTATAGGTGGAATGAAGAACATAGACTCACATTTTGCGAACAATATCAAACTCAATGAATTTGAAAATATTTGGACAAATGAAAATCCGTCACTTCAACTTAACGCATTTGTGAATCTATTCCAACAGGCTGGTGAATGTATGAAAAAGTCATGTGCGCGTAGTTCACACAAAAAGACGACAAATCAACCTGAATGGTGGGACAATGATTGTGCTAGAGCTAAATCAAATAAACATATAAAGTTACGTGTATTTCGAAGAACCAACACGCGTGGTGATCTTGAAACTTACAAGCATTCCAGAAATGTATTTAAAAACGTGTGCAGGTCAAAAAACAAATCCTAGAAAAGTCGCGACTTGATAAACTAATTGATAACAGAAATTCGCCAAATTATTTTTGGAAGTGTATCAAACAAATTCGTTCACCATGCTCAAAAAATGGTAGACTGACAGATAAAATAACTGGAAAGGAGTGGTTTGACTACTTCAAGGAATTGTTCTCAGAAAAACAACATGAATCACAGAACGACGAACTATTGTCAGAATTGATTCAAGTAAACGACTCGTCGGAACTTGAAGAAAGTATCAGTGATGAGGAAATTTTGAAAAGTGTTAACATCTTAAGAGGATCATGTGCTACCGGTATTGACGGTTTAAGTATGGAAATGTTCAAATGCACTATAAACAAAACGTTACCGTATCTACGTGCGCTGTTCAATGAGATATTAAATACAGGACACTTCCCAGAAGAATGGTCAAAAAGTATTATAACACCGGTACATAAAAAAGGTCCAAAAGACAACCCAAATAATTATAGGGCCATATCTGTAGTAACAAGTATAAGTAAACTCTTCATGAAAGTTCTAAGCAACAGATTGTCAATATGGTGTGAAACAAATAACGTAATTGACGAGTCTCAGGCTGGTTTCCGGTGCGGATACTCGACGGTGGATAATATATTCTCCCTCCAGGCAATCATACAAAAATACCTTTCTAAAAAAGGCGGCAGAGTGTACGTGTTCTACATTGACTTTCTAAAGGCATTTGATCGATGCGACCACGACCAGCTATGGAAAAGCCTATCCCGTAAAGGCATCAGTCACACGGGTAAATTCCTAAATGTCTTACGCTCTATGTACAGTCAACTAAAATCGTGTGTCAAAGTCAATGGTAAATTAACTGACTTCTTTAACTGCAAAATAGGAACAAAACAAGGATGCGTGAGCTCAACTACAATATTCGCGCTGTTCATAAATGACCTTATTACCTACATAAAACAAACATGTAATGGCGGTGTGTTCATCAATGATGAAATCGGTGAAATATACGGACTCATGTTTGCCGACGATGTCTCTAGTTGTGCGGATACTGTGAGGAATCTCCAGAGACAAATAAACTGTATCGAAAATTACTGTGATTGCACGGGTATGCAGCTTAATGTCGATAAGTCGAAAATAATTGTTTTTCGAAATGGCGGACCGATACGTCAAACAGAAAAGTGGCTATACAAAGGACAAGTAATCGAAGTGGTAAATGAATATCGATATCTCGGTGCATTCTTCACACCTAAGCTATCATGGTCGAGAACCAAAGAAGTATTGTCGCAACAAGCAACGAAAGCCGTGAATACAATATACCGATGTTCTAGATACTTTGGATGTTTAAATCACTACGAAGCGTTTAAACTATTCGACGCAATTGTATATCCTATTCTCATGTACTCATCGCAAATATGGGGCTACCAGCACAGCGAAGTGATAGAGAACGTACAAATAAAGTTCTGCAAACGACTAGCAGGACTAAATCAGAGTACGCCAAATTTCCTTGCGTTGAGCGAGTGTGGTCGCTTACCATTATCCATAAATTACATGACAAACTGTGTTAAATTTTGGGCAACTGTTACTCACATGGACAATGAAAGATACCCAAAACAGTGTTACAAAATGTTACGTAGACTTGATGAGGCAGACAGAACAACGTGGGCTACGCACGTGAAACGTTTGTTAATTGAGCACGGTTTCGGATACGCATGGATTTTCGGTGAAGTTGGAGATATTAAGAAGTTTGTGACTATGTTTAGACAAAGACTAACAGACTGTGGCAGCCAGTACCTTATAAATAAAATAAATGACTCTCCCAAAGCTATGGCTTATAAGCTCTTCAAGACAGTGCTGACTCCTGAAATATACCTGTCTATGAACATTGCATACAAATATAAACGATGTCTAGCAAATTTCAGGTGTTCTAGTCATGAATTATTGATAGAGGTAGGTCGACGAAGAAACATTGACCGAGACATGAGGTTTTGTCCATTTTGCCTGAAAAACGGAACGCAGTGTGTTGAAACAGAGCAGCACTTTCTATTGTACTGTCCGTTATACGATGCTCTTAGAGCACAATATTTCACGGTAGAGTGGAACACTATGCATGTTACCGAACAGCTCTTTATTCAGATAATGTCTGATAAAAACCAAAACAGTGTGTTAGTGCTATCCAAGTTCATAGCAAACGCCATGGTGCTAAGGAAATCAACCATAGAACGCTAGTGAATAGACACTGTGTGTAGATTCGGTGAGATACTTTTAAGTATGGACTCGATGAGATTACTGCGTAATCTCTGTAAATTCAGTGGATTATTTTGAAATGTTATAATACTACAACAACTGTACTATGATATTATTGATATGATATGCATGCATGCACTACTTTATAATATTGATTGAATATACAACTGTATTACAAACAAATTCATGAGAAAATAATTCAAAATATAGTTTTGAATTATTATAATACTAAAATTGTACTACGATATTATATACCGTTGCGATATGTATGTATAGACTACCTTATAATGCAGATTGAATATTCATTTATATTACATTTAAAATCATGATAAAATATAATTTGAAGTATTACTGCAATTGTGCTACGATATTACTGATATAAGCATGTATACGCTACTTTATAATACTTATGGAATATTAAATTGCATTACCCTTAAAGCATGTTAAAAATGCATACCGGTACTTATGTACAATCATTCATTATATATGATTTATTACGACACTCGTTTTGTGCTAATATACATATAAAAGTGATATCGGTGTACTCTTGTGCTATAAAATGAAATACATATAGTTTACATGTGCTATTGTAAGGATTGCATTAAGACGCTGAATGCAAAATGAAATGTATGATATGTACAAATATGAAATGTTTGATATGTACTAACCGTGATGATTATGCAAAGAATGTGACACTATGTACACACCGAAATGTTTCATGCAAGCACACATTTACACTTGAATTATTGAGCATGATCAAATGAAATGTTTTGTTATAATATAATAGTTGTCAAGTTGTACGTGAGAACAAAACAAGAAAAGACTAACACAATGTATTAACACTATCCAATTAATACCAATTGATAAATGTAAATTTGTATATATTATTGTTTAAAAAAAAAAAAGATCACTATAATTATGCTATTGAATCATGTTTTCTGTATTTTGGGCCGGTGGCCTTGTACTATTGAAATAAATCTTGTATCTTGTATCTATCTATCAAAAATACATAATATTATGTTAAGTAAAAAGTGTGTTTGAATACCAAAAACACAAACATCTGAAAGTTGGACATGGCAATGGATCGTTTTAGGTTCAATGCTAAAACAGGTGTGTTAATATGACACTAGTACGACGGACATAGAATGACCACAATAGCTCATATTCATTGAGCTAAAATCATTACACCACAACATGGAGAAGGATTATAGATCTACACTCTTGATAACTTAATTTTCACTGTCGATAGTCCCAAGGACTTTTGTTCACATTGACTAGCGACAAGGCTTAGTGCAGTGGTTTTCTCCACATATGGAAAGGTAAGTTAGTTCTGGTTAGAAACGAGTTTGGTGAGCCGTTCGCCGTTTTGGTAGGGTCAGGCTCTTAGATGTTTATTCTTATTGCCTGCGAGTTCGTCACCTTGGCATTTTACATGATGCACAAGACGAGAACATTCGATATTACGTCATTACCTGTGACATATCTCTCACCCTGTGACGTATCAAATTACGTTGTAGTGTCATATGACTACTATTTTATTTATAAATCACTACCTGTACATGGAATTAATTAATTAATGTTGAATTTTGAAAGTAATCGTTTCGTAGAATGTGTACTTACTGAATTATTGTTGCAGCTTCACGTTCTACAATCGGATGACCAAAGTTCCGCATGAAGCCTCACGCATGTTATAGTATGAGTCCTATGTATAGATGTACTTCATATGTTACAAGTGGAAAATCTATGTTGCCACAGTAAATCTGTAGAATACACCTGAAGTTAAGATACAATAACATGAAATAAATTGCAAAGTAAAGACATTTATCAATACGTTATTTTATTAAATGCTGCGTATACCTTAAACTTGAAAAATTATATTTTGGCGCATGCCGCTTATGTACCTTAAATTGTTCAACTGATACAGTCTGTGTCGTTCGTATTCACTCTTTGCTTTGAAACCACTCAATCTAACTTCAAGTGCGATATGACCAGAGGACAACATTTCCATGAGTTTGATGCGGAGGCTACAGCATTGAGTGATTCGGTCCAGGTCAAACTAGGCATTCTCATAGAGACGAATTCATTTTTGTAAGTATAGTTCAGTCTGACAGTCAATTGATACAAAATCACTCTCTGCTCTTTGGCGACTCGTTCACTTGTGCTTTGGTGACTCGGACGCATCAGCATTGAGCAACTCAGTATGACTTCCTAGCTTTTTGTCCGTATATGACTCGTCATAGTTATACACTTGCGCAATAGTTAATTATTCTTTTTGGTAGTACAACCAGTATAACTGGATTTATTTAACATTTATATATAATAACAACATAGTGCAGATTTAAACATGACGGTTACAACGTGTTCAAGATCAATTTGATACGCAGTAGTTATTTCTTAATGGTATGAAAATATTTGATATCTGAATTAATCTAAAAATAAGTTGGAAGGTGCGACAGTCTAAGTGGCAGAAAGTACCTGTAAGAAGAAGAAGAACAAGACGCAGGAGAAGAAACTTAACATAAACAATGCACTGTAAACGATAACAAAATAAAACCAGTAAACTGGCAAAATAAACAATGAACTGGAAACGATAACAAAATAAACCCAGTAAACTGGCAAAATAAACAATGAACTTGAAACGATAACAAAATAAAACCAGTAAACTGGCAAAATAAACAATGAACTTGAAACGATAACAAAATAAAACCAATAAACTGGCAAAATAAACAATGAACTTGAATTGATAACAAAATAAACCCAGTAAACTGGCAAAATAAACAATGAACTTGAAACGATAACAAACTAAAACCAGTAAACTGGCAAAATAAACAATGAACTGGAAACGATTACAAAATAAAACCAGTAAACTGGCAAAATCAACAATGAACTGGAAACGATAACAAAATAAAACCAGTAAACTGGCAAAATGAACAATGAACTGGAAACGATAACAAAATAAAACCAGTAAACTGGCAAAATCAACAATGAACTAGAAACGATAACAAAATAAAACCAGAAAACTGGCAAAATAAACAATGAACTTGAATTGATAAAAAAACATAACCAGTAAACTGGCAAACTTATAACTAAAAATAAACAAAGAACTTGAAACAAGAACAAACTCTATATATACATCTTTATTTCCTCCAAATCATTGAAGAGTTTACACAACATATATGGGTTATATACAATATAAATTTCAATCAAACAAACAAGTATAATAATAAAGCAAATTAATTAGGAGAAACTAAACATAATATAGTAACTTAGCATCAACGTATATAATGCAAAATATAGTCAAACGTCTTATATACATTCACTTATATATGCACTCTCACAGACACGTATCCAACCACGCACATAAATACACACATATACGCACACAAACACACCCACGCATGCACGCACGCACACAAACACACGCACGCACACGCGCGCTCACATACTTACTGGTTCGTTCACTACATCATTTTTTCAAATATGCGGATTCAATTGCAGATACTTCTCAACAGCTTTGCGTTCAGACACATAAAGTCAGGATATAACTCGGGGTTTATCATTTGTACAAGGTTAACATCAGTATGACCTAACATATACATTAAAATGTTGATGTTTTGAGACTGTTGTAAATATTCGCATGCTAGCCCGCCAAGCAATGTGTTTATCCTTTTGTAGTATTCGCGCATTGCATTTTGGACTAAATTGCGATTATTTTCACAGTCGAACATCTTATGTTTTGCAATGAAATCTACATCAAGATGACAGGTATTACAAGCCACTTTTTCTGGCCATCTACATTTGCACATCAATTGTGCTATAAATGTCATATGTGCTAGTGAGTTTGGTTTTTCGAGGGCTACTCTCCATATGTTCGAAACTGTCAATTCAGTATGTATCTTTCTGAATAACACAAAGTCATTGGATGCGCGCATGCGTTTAGACCATTCTGATTGTTCATGTTGAAACACAGCACGTTTACATAAAGAATTCCATGAAGTTTTGCTAGGAAATACAGTGTAAGTTACAAACTGTTGTAGGTAATCGTAAAGGTTATACTTGTTAAGAATCAGTACAACATCTGTTATGAATCCTTTGTTTGTATGTGTCGAGTTATTCAGGTACTGATAAAGTCTATGGATAAAAAGTTTGTAACACAAGTCACGCGAGTTCATGCGGCACAACGTGCCGAAAAACAACAATTTTTGAATATCTATATACGCCTGTATACTAGTGAACCCAAGCATACCAATAGCTATATCAGATCTAGTTTGGTAAGGAATATTTTGTATCCTTTTTAGACAAAAGTGGTGCGTTGCTTCAAGGTGGCGCATATCGGAGTTTGTGATGGAGTTCCATAACTCGCAGCCGTACAGTGCACGAGGCAAGACAATACTTGTATATAGTTTAGCTGCTGTTATTGGATTTAATCCGTCATTATGTATACCACAAGGCGAGAGACTAAACAATGTTCCACGTGCCGACTGCCGTATGATATCAACGCTAGCTGGAGATCTACGATTGTCACACTGTGTGATACCTAAGTGTTTATATTCTTTGACGTTTTCGAGCTTTGTATCACCGTAGCGCAAATGTATATCGCGTACAAGACGTCTGCCTGTTGTGTGTATCATAGTGGCGCATTTACTCGCATTGTAACGGTATCGCCACTTGTTAGCGTAGTTTCTACAAATGCGTAGAAGCTCGTTTAAACCATCCTTTGTCAGCGAGAGCAGAACTACGTCGTCTGCTTGCGTAGGTGCGCTAATGTTCACATCATTAATGCGCAGACCATGCGGTGAGGAGCAGAGTTCTTTTATTAATCCGTCAATGAAAACCGTGTATAGAAACGGAGAACATATACTGCCTTGTCTAGTTCTTTGTGCGATATTGAAGGGTTTTGACAGAAAGCCAGAACAAACAACACGACTAGTTGCTCCAGTCAACATATCGTTGAAAAGCCTAAGTAACGGCCCCGTGATACCGAGCTCGTACAGTTTGTGTATAAGACCGTTAACCCAGGTCATGTCGAACGCTTTAGAAGCATCGAGGAAACAGCTAAATAGAGTACTATCGCGCTCCAAACAGTAGTTCACTGATTCTTGGTAGATGTACGAAGTCATCTTACAAGATTTTCCCCGTTGAAACCCATGTTGTAATGGATGCAAGGATTGTAACAGACCACTACCTTCAATACGCGTCAGCAGTGTCTTCTCAAAAAGTTTCGAGATAACTGGTAACAACGATATAGCTCTATAGTTATTCGGGTCGGATTTTGGTTTGCCGTGTCCCTTGTGTAGAGTCACAGTTATACTTTGTTTAAAGCGCGCTGGAACATGTTCACGAACTAGCATTAATGAGAATAGTTTGGACAAGCACCTTAGGAGAGACTGACCCCCAAACTTAATATGTTCATATGTTATCTGGTCAAATGAGGCGCTTTTTCCGTTAGGCAGCGATTTTACAATTAGAGAAAGTTCGTGAACACCTATAGGTTTAACGAGGCTCTCGCTAAGTGGAGTACTGCTGTCACCTAGAAGCTGTACTAAATTAGACTCAATTTTCGTTTTGAACACGTTGTCATATTCGCAGTTATTGGAAAAGCTGTAAAGGTTCTCAAAGTAAGTTTGCCATCCATGCAAAATGCTTTCAGGGTGTGATTCTAGCTTTCCGTCAAAGTTAATTTCAGAGTAAGATTGCTTTTGTTTTTTCTTACGGGAGTTAACAACCTTCCAAAACCCCGTTTGATCCATTTCTGCTAGAGTGTCGATGCGTTCTAATTCCCGCCTTTCAAAGGCACGTGATGCCTTTCTTAAAGACCGACGAAACACACATTTCTCATTTTTGTAGTCAATAAAAGTCTTGCCAAATCTGGGTCGACCTGCATTATCCCATTTATGCCTGGCGTTTGTCATTTTGGCGTGAAAATCCTTTAGCACGGGTGACCAATAAGGCTTAAGTTTGCTGTTATAAGTGCGGCGGGGAATGCACTTATTTGCCGCGCTTGTGATACATGACACGATAGCATTATACCAATTGTCAATATCGCTATAGTCTATAAAAGCACTTTCGAGGTATTGAGCCAACTGCGTCGCGTACATACTATTGTGGGCTTCGGATGACCATTTGTAACGAGTTTTCGCGAATGTCTCTGCATTTATATTAGATGTGATCAGATCCTCAGAGCTAATTGACATATAAAGCGGCAGATGTCTAGATACATTAAGTGGTGAGTCACACCCTATACTACATGACACTATATTAGGTTTAAAAGTGTCATTCACTATTACATGGTCTATCAGTGTCGGTGCGCAGTTTATACCAGGTACAAATGTGAATGACCTTCCGGTACAGAGTCTCGAACCAGTCACTGTGTACATGTTATGGTTATTAATCAAGTTATTGAGATATCTTTCCCTGGTATTTATGTTTAAATTATCGCATATTTTACTATTGAAATCACCCATGATAACAATGTGCGAGTCCTTGCCCAATACACATAGCAAATCGTGTAGATTGTCAATTTCAGATTTGAAATTTTCTAACGTTTCCTTTGTGCACGGTAGATATACCTGTATAATGGAGATATTCATGGATTTCAACGATATCTTGATAGCAGCAATACGGTCGCTTTGTGTATTAATCACCTGTACCGCGTTGTTAATTGAGGCATGCCATAATAACGCTACACCGCCGCGTCCGTATTGTCGACCATTAAACGTACGTGGGTTGCTGCAACATATTACATGAGCAGAATAACGGCTATCAAGAGATTCAAGAATATGTTTATTATGATCTAAGAGCCAGTGTTCTGCTATACCACATATTGATATATGTTTCGATTCGAGTTCGTTTAATAGGAAAGGTATTGAAGTCATCATGCCTGTCACGTTCCAACACATTAAATTTAGAATCATAATTGGAGTTATAAGTTACAAAAGATTAAACCAACACGTACGGCACATTAAAAAAACTACTGAAAAATAAGTGTTCGTCGCATAGACCACAATGCAAACACCACAAGAACACCATCTGATTGGTGTAGAAGCTCAACTGATATTTGTAACTATACAAAGTAATGTAATACCTGTTATAGTGTATCTATTAAGACACAGTTAATGTGTCTGGCTTAACAAAGTAATATGTTGCGTGTTTCAATGCAATATGTTCCTCTATCAGCATCAATAAAATGTAAACTTTAAACAATAGTTTATGAGCATGCGCAAAAATATTCGAACAAACAAATGTGACATAATGCAAAATATCCACCGGCAATCTATTGAGTGAATGAGCAATACATATCGCTTAGCTAGCAGGTGGACAAATGTTGATAAATCTGTTTAAAAAATGATATCTCCTATTGACAGTACGCAATAATATGTTTGGTGTATATCTGAATCTTCATAATCTAAATTTAGAGATCACAAATGGACGTAACCGCTTGTTAGACCTGCTCAACATTGAGTACATAGTACTGCTCCCGATAGAGCGGCCTCGAAACTATGATTTATTTTCTACATGCAAACCCTTCAAACAGAACAATCGAATATTAGGCTGTTCCCACAACTATTCAACATTTCCATAGGTCAAATGGTGTACATAACACAATGTCTACCTTCTGAGGCTAAATCAGACAAAGACAGTTCAATAGAATAATGAAAAACACAGTTATTGTAATACATTAAACGTAGATAGAACAGAATGAACTGCACGTGATGTTTGTCTTGTAAGAGTATATCAAAATCCTGCACAAAATAGCTACTTTAATTATTTCATCTTCACGGCGTACACAGGTCTAAATATTCAAATGATATAAGTATATGGAATTTTGTTTTCTTTTGTGTTCGTCTTAGTGACAAGGTGACAACACGTGATACATGTATCTCAATTGTGCAGGATATACATGGATTTAACTCGCCTGAAGCGAGTATATTTCATATAATGAATTTGTATTGAAAGCATGTGTGGAACATGTCGGGTAATGAATTGTCGTTATCATACACATATGTGGTGAGACCAGCATTATGGCTCAGCAGTTGGGTCGAGGTACATCTGGGGTAACATAGCTAACATAGCAAACCCCCTCTGGGCAGAGCAATCCAGCTGGTCTACTGTCCTGAAAAAAACTGATCGGACGTTCACTCACGATCCGCGATCGTGTCCGAGTGGTTAGGGCGTCCGCCTTGGAAAAATTATTATTATTATTATACCATATTTATATAGCCCTTTTTTCATGTAAACACACGTTCAAAAGTGCTGTACAGTCCCGACTAATACATGTTTAAAACAATATATGCAATGTACATAAAATATACAAAAACATTTTTATCAACGCTATTTAGTCTCCCATCAGTATCATATTGCCGAAACGAAATGCAACATAAACTTAGGAGACATGGTATATAGAAATACTTTGCTACAATAAGATAGTGGTGTACATCTGTAGGGGTATTAACTGAATGTAAACCTCAACTAGGACAAGGATAACGTCAAGTACCATTACCACATGTCCTTAACCCTTAAAGGAATAGTGATAGGGGGATGACTCACAGATGACATAAAGTTACTATCATCATATGAGTAACAAAGGTCGAAGAAATAACATACTTTCTTCAAGACCTTACCATAAAGGTCGAAGAAATAACAAAATGGGTTATCGGTTCGATTCTCGGCGGAAGCCGGGTTGGAACTAATGAGACCAGTTGGTCGGCTGCCAGCTAGTTAAATGAATGGTTATAGCTAGTTTGCGATAGAAAAAAATCGTGTTTTTTAAAGATTTCTGAAAATCTATTCATCAGATTTTGGTAAAAAATTACACAGAACTACAATAACTTCCTACCTAGTCTCATTTTGAATTTCATAATTTTTAGTCACCAATTAAAAGACATTTATTCTTTATTACATATTGAAATTACATGCGTATTTACAGTTTAACGCAGGGAGGTAATCTGGTATTACATTGATGATTTACTATCAATTATTTAACCGTTACAATCCGTGATCAGCGGGATTGACATTGCTGTTATAAAGACAAGACTTAGGAGGCCCTTGTGATTCGGTTTATTTAGGTTTGTCGCTTGTAAACAATGTACAGCAATAACATGTACTTCGTCAAGTTCACAGACGGGCCTAGCATGTGTTTAAATAAGTAGGTTGCAAATACGTAATTATACCGTTAAGCGTATCACGTGACCGTAAATTGGCTGTTGCAAGTATCAAGTCTTCAAACTTGATTTTTCATACAAAACTACAAAAATGTTACATAGAACTTATGAACAAAACTTTTTTAACACATTTCTGATCTTGCTGAAATTTCAGTGTGTATTAGGTAGATATATTTCATTTATTGGTGCAAAATTTCATACTTGTAGGTGTAGTAATTACAGAGAAATATTTCAAAAACACGATTTTTTTCTATCGCAAACAAGCTATACCGTAGGCTCATTTCTGCCAGGCACCCGGTAATATTAGGTTGGATTTAGGAGGTACTGCAGGCATGAAAGATAAAATTTTAATGTCTCGTAAGTCAAATGTGACTGGCTTAGAATGAGAAGGTCGTAACTACTACTTACGACCATATATAAGACTGATAAATAACTATTTGAAATCTGAAACATAAGTCTCTTCTTATGAGCTGATTTTCATTTAAATCATGCATTGTGGGCGTTTATGTATAGGTACAAATGAGTGTCAGTCATTCTTTTATTGGTGACCAAGATGAGACAAACAGTTACTGTCAACATCACAAAGAAATATCACAAGTTCTGGAGTGATACCAAAATGATAGTTGAAAACACAATACAACTTATCACTTTTCTGGTGTAGGTAAATTTCTCGGTTACATATGTTTATATACTTAAATCAGTAGAGTTTATATAATAATAGTCAATCTACCATTTGAAATCCTTCAGTTCAATATTTATTTTCTGATAACTTCCTATATACAGGAGGGCCGTAAGTAAGAAAGACATGCCCTAACTTTGAGTTAGACCTGGTAAGACCTAAAGCTAGGGCATGGCTAATTAAGGTAGGGCTACCATAACCAGGTTAGACCTGCATATAGGGCTACCATAACCAGATTAGACCTGAAGATAGGGCTACCATAACTATGTTAAGGCTACAGTTAGGGCTGGTTAGGGCTGAAGTTAGGGCTGGTCTAATTAAATTGACCCTATATGTACGCCATACACTTATGTTTTAGCGGACATAATAATTATTGCAACGTAATCACGTCTAGCCAAATGTTCAAGTTAACTATAATATTATGCCATTGTCCTCATTGTGTTTATTGTACTTGTGCTAAATTTAGCCCGACCAATTTATGTTTGTCCTGCGATATCACCGACGGACTACAGTATAATTATATAACCTTTTCGTTGCCGATAAGTGAATTTCTCCATACGACATACACACAAGTAACATTCTATTCAGTTATCAACTCACTGAGATATAGACATGTCATTTATAGCACAGTTATACAGCGTTTTGTACGCATTAGTGTTTGGAGTATTCGGGTTATTATTTTGGAAAGTTAGTAAGTTTGTGAGCCACTCGCTGACTCTTCGTAAGAAACTCGACTCAGTGCCAAGTTTGCCTAGACATTGGTTGTTTGGAAACACACAGAAGGGGCAGGTAATATGGATTTTACGATACATTTATGTGCTACTGTAAAATCATTTCATTTTGATGGGATAAAATGTTGTTGTTGTGGTAAATAAGACCATTCCGATGGGTCGTGGAATTTGCATTTCAGGTAATGAATACAATGATCAAAATTATTGTTCATTCAGTTAGGGATTTGATTTCGTGATTAAAAGTGAACCACGAAATCAACAAAATGTGACCACGAAAATTATTGTTTTTACAGTATCATGTCCTGAATGTCCCGGATGTGACTTAATTGCTGTACATTTGCATCATCAATACGGTGGACAAAAGTGCAATAACTGCAGGTCATGAGTGCAATAACTGCTGAGCCGCACTAAAAAAGCGTGTGACTATCGCACATATTGCACCAGTCAAGTTATGCCTGCTCGGCTGATACAGGGGAATTAGACATACGAATCGTCCAGATAGGCGGGAAATAGACAACCTGATCGACTCCGAGTCCCGGGGAATAGACTTTGGTCCGGTACCTAGACCCGGGATGTACTACGTAATTACTTGTCCCGGTCCCGGGGATTTAGACAATAGCCTAAGCATTGTTTGCATTACGGGTATGTAGATATATGTATATACAATATCTAAATCCACCCTGGGTCGCCCGCCGCCCCAGGTCCGGTATACTTTTGACTGGTGCATAATGCTGCACTGGATCTGACTCATCAACCATGCAATGTAGATAAAAAAATATTTTTAATATTTTGGGTACACATAAACCATGACGTCACTGTCAACATATCCTAACTTGACGATATATGTGTATTGATTCAATGCATTATCCCGACAATATATAAGCTTAATAACATGTTATTTTTGTTTTTATCAACGTTTAATCTGACCTTCATGTCTGATATCTGTATAAGGTTAGGAAATATGTGTCACGTATGATAATACTATGAACGTTTCAGATATCGCCCTCATCTCTTAGGCTATAATGATGCTAATACATGTATGAACATTCACTTTTCTACACTTAAAATGTTTATCTTAGCCTTCAACATACCAATATATGTACCTATATAGTCACTAGGTTATCTTCATTTCAAATGTGTTTGAAGTCTCAACGTCCGAAGGAGGGATATTAGTTACAGTTTACAGTTCTATTGGTATTTATTATCGGCATGTGAAATGTCTTTGACCATTTACACAATAAAAACCAGATGGTCAAGACGACATGTATACATGTACAATTATTAACATAACATATAGTACAAGAAAACACAGATCAAGAAAAAAAGAACTAAAACAGAATAGACAAGAAAAACAGCTTTGAAATATTATACACATTAGTAAACTTATTGAATGTATATTCAATGTAGAAAACACTGAGCATGATGTTGGTTTGATATCCACATGATTTTGCAAGCCAGCTTATGATTAGGAAGTCCTGGTCCTAAATGACATTACGTCAAAGAACAAAGGTCCGCCTGGTTATTTGTCTAAGGCTGCTCGGCCAAAGTTTTTAAGTAAATCCATTGGACCATCTTGTGAACCATTATTTATTCAATATCATGATAGATTGTTACCTGTTGGTAGCCTTCAATGCAATGTTCTAGTTTAATTTCATCTATAGGTGCTTACGTGCAGATACCTGGCAGATCCAGTTGCATTTTAATTTCGTCTCATAAAT
The DNA here is from genome assembly GCA_963678985.1 of Spisula subtruncata. Classification (NCBI taxonomy): domain Eukaryota; kingdom Metazoa; phylum Mollusca; class Bivalvia; order Venerida; family Mactridae; genus Spisula; species Spisula subtruncata. The sequence continues at coordinate 3,820,106 of OY787672.1, forward strand.
TATAATTTGTTTGCACTACAATGTGCAGAATGTACTTAATGTATCCTTGTACTTTATTCATTTGTCACTAGTACCGTCAGTGTACTAGTTTAACATGGTGCTGTCAATAACTAGGACGCGTTATCCATAATCATATAAATTTTACATCTCAAGGTTACGATACAGATTGACAGAAAATGTTTTATAACGGCAGGTACCGTTTAAACCACAATGCAAGTCAAACAATAATGACACATGCGTAATATATATTTTTGTACGTAGTTACTAGTTTAGATAAACCGTTTATAATTTTACACATCTGTATTCTAAGCGAAAGGCACAAACGCGCACAAAGATCAAAGCATTGAAAGTACTGAAGTGGGGATTGTTATCGGAGTCAACTGTTTAAGAGAGCCCATGTACTTAGAGATAAAATACTATTAAGTTGTCGATGTATTTGCATGTATGGATGTCATTACAGTTCAAAATATAGAAGTACGTATTACATACAACTACAGCAATTATTACTTCCACGAATTCAAAAGTTGACTCAACTCCAAGATGTAATAAGTTCAACCCCAGACTTGAATCAAAGCAACTCTAAGCAATGTTAACACATTTTTCGGACGCGCATACGGTTTTAATGTTGGTTTTACCGTGCGCTACTTTCGCCTTGGCAAATATTCCAAACTCTCAAAATATTCAAAACAAAAATGTTTCGCTACTTCTTCTACATGTATACACTGTATTCTATCTCAATAAGATGATTCTTGTTCCATTTTGTCAGGGAATATCACCTTTTCCATTCAAAGTTTTCGAAAGGACTATTTAAATATCCTATTTTTAGTCGCGTCTTTAAGTGGAATTTTACCTATATCAATGGGTGTGTTCGAAACGTCAGTTCTTTCTCTGCCTTCTGTTCCGGAACAGGGAACACACTTACGAACAAACCGGAACAATGTTCTGGACAGTTCTATCTGTTCCCAATGGACAGGTGGTGCAGGTAGAACAGTCCATTTTTCTTCGTAACTTGTTTGGAGTAGAGCATTCGGAGCACTGTTAAGAACAGTTCTATTTTGTTCGTAAGTATTTGGAACAGGAACAACAGGAACACTGTTCCGAGTGTACATGTATCAGAACAGGCAATACGAACATATCAAATTATTTCCTAAAGTATATTCATGTTTTGTATCATCATAACGAGATATTCATTAAATACTCAAGCACAATATAAAACTGATAATTTGAGGAATTTTAAACATTCGAAAAACTGTCTTTGGTATTCATGTCGTAAATGTATTCGGTGTTTCAATATGAGTTGGCATTGGATAAGGCTTAGTCAAGTTATTCATAATTCTTGTACTTTCAGATTGAAGATTCAAAAAGTTTTAAAGATATTTTGATCAAACAAGCCAATGCGGGGAACAAAGTATTCTGTGCTTGGATGGGACCAACACCGATTGTTAACGTTCTGCATGCAGATACATTCAAAGCACTCATTAAACAGACGAATGAAAAGTGCAAAGGGGCAGTAGATGGTTACTTTATGTTCGACAGCTGGCTAGGTAAGATTTGGTTATATCGCATGTCTTTCCTTGCATCCTGTTAAGGATAGCGTGTACGTATAATCTTATACGTAACACGTGTAGTATAAAGTTAAGATACGTATGTTATTTTTTTCCAATAAGTCAATGCGTATTTTGTGTTTTAGTTTCATATGATATAAAGAATCTATTACTCGTTGTCAATTGATATATGTATATTAATTGATAAATTAAGATAGATCCTTTATATCTATATCAATTGCTCGTTTCGATCCCATGCTTATACAAACATATCAACGTTTACAGGAGTAACAATAACTATACAACTTAAGATCAGAGGTTACAATGTAGCAAAAAAGGTTGTTTCTGTTCTAGAGGTGTATGTAAAAGTCTGGCTAGCATTCTGAACAAAAAGATCCTTTAAATATTGTTACACGGTGAAGAGTCATACTAATGGAATTAAAATTCTGATACCGAAAACAACTAGTACTGCAAGGCGATAAAGCGCAAAGTCATCCAAGCGAATGACCGGTCGAATCTATTTTTAGCATCACAGTATTGATGGATAAATTTTGTACGCTTGCTCTGAACAGGGAAACCCTGTTCAAAAACGTATTTTTCAGTTCATTCTGACACTCATGTGATGGATCTAGGGGATACATAAAATCGTTATAAACATTCGAGAAGTTCTAGTCTTTAGACAACTGAACATGTGAGCCAGAAATAAAGTTGAACATATAAGCGGTTTAATACATAAAATTACGGGTATTGATTGTGTAAAAAATAAATTTGTATAAAAAATGAATTCAGATAGATAGATGGTTAAAGTATACTCAGGGTGTTTGTGTAAGACGTTGAAGTTGGTGTTCGTTTACATTTTATTAATGATTTGTCGCGACATAGACGGACAACCTGAAGTAACACGTATAGTTTAGTTTATTATACAATATGTTAAGCATCAAAACCGAGTCGATCGCGATGTATTATATATTATTCGGCTTATGTAATGTGAGATTTAACCCAATTTACACATTAGAGACATGTAAAGTTTTTATCTATATTTCTATTTTTTTCCAACGCCCATATTCAACCACAACATTCTAAAATAAACGTTAGTAGTATAATTCACTACTATACAGTCACTTATTAGGAAGGTATCTTTATTTTATTATATAAGCGTATTTTATTTCTATTATCTTTGCAAGGTGACGGTCTACTCATTAGTGAAGGGAGGAAATGGGAGAGAAACCGGAAGTTGCTTACACCAGCGTTCCATTTTGACATTCTCAACGGCTATATTAGCATAATGAATGACAGTTCTAATGTTCTCCTGGTAAATGTTGTTACAATCATATATTTAACTACGTATATACATGTAGAGAAATAATTTATATAGTCACGTCATTCGGGAGCTGCAAATATTGACTGTGGTTTAGCAGAATGGTGCTCTACAGACGATACATCAGTTTTATAGTAAATTTCTAGAAGGTTGAACCGTATTCTAAAACGTAATACACTAACACACAACAAACCATGTAACGACGAAAAAAAATATGTGTATATGTCCGTTTAATGATATCAAAAATGAGGATTTATGAGTGATATATATATAATGCACCAGTCAGTTGCTTCCACGCCCCTCACCCCGGCGATGTGTCGGGATTTTTTATTTTGGTTAGTCCAACCTCCGCCCTTTCCATGGTAAAATCTCCGGTATTTCGCTGGACCCTGACAACTAAATATTGGCCCCAGGGTATTGCTTCGGAGAAAAGTTCCCAACATTTCACCAGCTGTGCCAGGAAAGCTAGAAAATAAAAGCACAATCGTTTACACGGCTATCAGCCGCCTATCCGGGGGTGGGGTGTGAATGCAACTGACTGGTGCATAGAAGTCCCTTATACTAAGTCAATGCTAAAGTACTGACAATACACGTTTTGTAGGAGAAATTGGCTACCGATACATCTGGTGGAACGTATGTAGACGTGTTTCCATATATTTGTGAGACCACACTAGACTCCATGTTGAAATGTTCGTTGTCATATCAAGGGAATATTCAAAAGGACGCTTCAGAAGCGTATGTAATAACCTCAACAGGGATTTGTATTTCTCTTTACTGTTTGGCTTTCTTGATTATGACTCTGCCACGTATATACAGCAAGCTTTATCTTAAGCATGTATAGAATTTATACCATATCACTGGCTTAGAATTAGAAGCTCACAAGTACAAAATCAATATGAAACTGCCCGAAATTTACTCTTTACGTAGTGAAAAACACACTTTTATAACTTCAACAACATGACAAGTTTCGATTTTCATGAACATGGGTTCACAAGAAGTGCCTTATGATGCAAACATCAAATATGTATCCGTATTTACATGGTTATGAGTAGTAGTTACGACCTTCTCATTCTAAGCTAGCGATATGTCACACAACGGTGTATAAAGTATCCGGCTGTGTTAAGTTGCGGAGTTTAATAGGATAACGGCATGTGGGAAGCTGGTTTTCTATTCGACCCCTCCTACTAAGTTGTTTTCGTCGGTCGGACAGTGTGTCAATTATAGCAATTGGAAATGTGCGTTACGAAAATGACTAAACATTACCAACAACACAAAATGACTATCAAAGATTAAACTTCTCAAAAATGAATTATGTTTCTTTCAAGATCCATTTGTACAGAAATTCACGAGCCGGTCCAAGAGGTGCACTTTGTTTTTAATTAAAAACTGTCTTATGCATAACAATCATCTATAAAAGGCCGTGGGTTAACACAACTAATGTAATGGGATGAATGTAAGCCTATAATTAACTTCATATTATAAAATCCATTGCTTAAACGTTTACTTTAACTGTCGCTGGTGTAACGCGCTGTGGGGACGGCCATATACAGATTTTTGTTGATTGCCCCACAGTGATCAGCTGTGAAACAGCATTTACATTTCATAGTTTAACTTTTTAACTATTGGATCAATTTTGATAAGATATGGCATGTAAATAGTTTAAGCATTGCTGTATATGAATATAATTAGTTTATGTGGATTTCAATAGTCATTTTTTTGTTTTTGATCGGTTGAAATTCTGGTTACTTTAGAACAAATATACCTTTATAGAAAAAATTAATATAAATTATACAGTTACCTGTGGTTAGAACTGTATGAAAGTTGATCGACGCATCGTTTATGAATCAACATTTAAAGCCAGTTTGTTGCATCGTGTTTCAAAACTTGCATATGTTGGTCACTTTCAATGAGATGGTTTTCTATTGTATCCGTTTTATAATGTATTATTTCACGTATAAGAAGCATATGTATTTAATTAGCAATGTATTTCAGCGAGAAAGGCTACATCCGGGCAATCAGACGCATCTCAGAAGTGTTGTGGGAACGCGCTCTGTAAGTATTTTAGTATTTGAACTAAATATCAATAAACGTTAATTTTATGTAAAAAAAGTTCGCCTTGTTCTTGAGACAAACGATTAACGTCTCATTAATAGCTTTCAATTTGGACTTATTATAGTAAAAATGGGGCTTTTAGAAGCTCTAACGTATATGCAACAGTAACAGTTCGGTTTGTTAAAAAATGCTGGCGATTTTCAGTTAAGAATTTCATTTTCGGCCGACTCCGACAGTTCCACAATGACGCTTTGGTCGGATAATGTTGCTCCGGTATTCTACTGCTGTAACCAAAAAGTAATACAGCGAATAATCCAACGACGAATCATATTGGCTTTGTTAACAAATGTATAAATCAAACTCTAGCGCCTTTTGAATAATAACACTTCACCCTGCTTTGATGAAAAATTCTTTCGTGGCTAGTACATCACTTGTAATAAAAATATTCAGTTCGATGCACTGTTATTAACCATGTGTCAATTTGCATGGTTTTGGGAGTTTGTTTTATAAAAAAAAACTTGATAAAGTGAATTCACCTGCCTTCCATTTGGTATAATTATAAAAAAGTCATTATGTTATTTTACAGTCGACCGATGTTAACCATACAACCAATCTTCAAAATGCACCCAATGGGTAGAGAATACAAGCGGCTATGTGATAAAGTCCACAAATTCACAGGAAATATTATACAATCCAGGACCAGAGAACTGGTATGGTTATTTGCACATTTATTACTTAGTCTTGCTTAAAACTTTCCCAAAATGTTCCTCTATATAAAGGCTAGGCCAAGTACGCGACTTAGTCATCTGGTGATCACGATGTATGCCTCTATAAATCTAGGCCAACTTGTAACTAAGTCATTTTGGGTGGTCAGATACAAAAGTGTAAGCATAGTGTCTTATCACCATTGTACATATTAACTTAAGAAGGCACCATGATATTAAAAAATGACACGGATGATGATCTCTAGTAGTAGATGTTCTCTAACGAGGTCAAAGGTCAACGTCAATGCTGTATATCAGATTAATTAGTTTCAGGATGCATGTTCCTAGGATATTCAAACCTTGCATAAATGTTAGCCGTTAACGTAATTTATATCACCGTTGATGTTATACTGATATTCAAGAAGAAGACCGATGTGACCTTCATCTTGAATGGATAGTCCAAATGGTGGCTTCCAATCCGTAACTCAGAGTATATTATTACAGGAAGCGCACAAATCAGAAGACACGAATGGTACAAAACGGCGTCTGGATTTTCTAGACATTCTTCTGACTGCCAAAGACTCGGAAGGGCATGGGTTATCAGCTAAAGAGATTCAAGACGAAGTGGATACATTTACATTCGAAGGTATTTAACACGTTGATATATTTCAGATGAAATTTGTTCATCAATGTTTTTGTAACAAAGCTTGCATTTAAGGACATAATCATTTGTATGACATGATACAAAATGTAGACATACGATACACGATGTACCCGGTTAATACTGTTAATGGTTAACATAAACAATATCAAATAGATGGCATTATAGCATTCATGTTGCTAAAATGACAGGCTATATTTCTAAATAGGTAAGTGGAAATCATACAGGGAAGGTGGCACTTAACCTAACCAGCCAAGAATAGAAATCACAAACAACACAACACAACTACACTGAGCAATGGCCACACATAGGCAAAAGAAACAATCGAAAATCCTAGTCCTCATCGATAAAAGGCATGATGGCCCAATTTCACAAAGAAATGATAGAATAGTGGGAAATGTGTTTTACAAACCAATCAGACCGTAACCAAATGGAAGTTTATTATAATTGTAATGAACGATACTCTTATTTAAGGTATAAGACTGGTCACATGCCATTTTTTTCTGCTCAGTAACTTTTTTTTTAAATATGTTTTTTTGTAAGTTAAACATGTCTGACATTGATTGAAGAAAAAAAATTGGAACCCTATGCGGGTTTTTTTTCGTAATTTCTGTTTGAAGCGGTATACTATAAAATGTTTCGACATTTTTTTTCAATTTTCAAAGGGTGTATGGGGTTTTAGTTTTGTTAATTTCTTTGAAAATATAACACACATTGCCACAATAACTGTTAAAGTATTTAACATAATAATTCAGGCTAACAAAAACAATATTTGAAAGAGTAAATAAGAAAAATTAAGATTTTTTCCCTCGTTTTAGCATGTGATGATAGCCGAAATCAAAAATCCACAAAAATGGCACATTTTATAAAGGTAATAGCAAATTTAAAAAAAATTGGGTCAATAACTTTTCTTGCTTTTTTTATATTATTTAGAGTCAGCAAAGGTGATAACAAAATCCTAAAAAAATCAAATCTCTATGCGGGATTTTTTTCAAAATTGCAAATTAAAAATGCTAACATAACCCCAATTTCAAAGAAAAGTCAGATTTTCTGCTTTTTTCATATAATTTTACAAGTCTTTTGTATTGAAGTTTCAAATACAATTGTATTGTTGCATTTTAATGACAATGTAACAAAATAAGACACAAATTTTCTATCTAAATACAAAAATAATGATAAAACAGGGATTAATCAGTACCCCACCCACTTATTTTAACATTATTCTTCAATAATCATGCCATTTACTATTTATTTTTCAATGGATTTCAATTTACATTGGCAAAATGATAAACTATGATAAGAGGATATGATAGTTATATGAACTAAGTTCTTCACTCTAAGTTCAAGGTCATATGGAAAGGTCAATGGTTAAATATCTGAATAAATTTAACAATTTTATCCTCATTGATACTTGTTTCTGTCATTCAAAGACACTATAAAAACAAGAGATGTTTGTAAAACTTTTTTGTCCTCATGGCAGTCCAATAGTCAAAACGGTTAAAGGTACAGTGACCTTTGACCTTCTGACCTCAAAATCAATAGGGGTAATCTACTGGTGCCGCACAACCTCCACGGAAAGTTTGACGATCATAGGGAAAACCGTTCTTGAGTTGTTGACTGAAAACTATTTGGTCTATAATCGACTGACAGACATGAGCAAAGCAATATACCCCCTCATCAAAGATGGGGGGTGGAGAATAATCAATGTGCTCTTTTAAAAGCCAATAGTTACTTTTTGTTTTGACAAGTTGATCTATTGTGTTTACATACTGGAAATAAAAAAATGTCTAAGAATTTGGTACACAAGGATACAGGTTTGATACCTGTAGGAGTCGGAGTTGATCACAAGCCCCTAAATCTGTGGCAGGTAAGAAAGTGTTGTTGAACAGAAACCACATGGTTTACCGACTAACCAATCAACTGACACATGCAAAGCAACATACTTTACCCCTTCATCAAATATAGCGGGAAGAAAAAAAAGGGAAACCTTTAAAAGTTGTAAAAATAATTATTAATTTTATTTTCTAACAAATGTTAGTATTCAATAGATTTACAATGCATGCTGAGGGTAAGAATACATGTAGCAATAGATTATAACAATACCAACAAAAGTAAGTACAGTATGTTAGTTAATATTTGTAATGTTTTATTTTTTTCTTTCAATTCATAGTTTCTAGGGAATCCTAAATAAATACTTTCAAAACTTGAAAAGACGGTGGAACCTTTGATTGTGAATTCATTCATCTGCTACTGAAATTTGGGAAATAATAATCACAAAAACATGAAGTGATTTTCAGATGTCTGTAAACTATCTGTGAATTTAGAAAATACTATTTTCTACACTGATTGTTTGTACACTTGGAACTATGCATGATCTAAAGGCGCGTTTATGATCAATTGGTTCATTTCTCCACTTCAATAGGCAGGTCACACTTGTTGGTCATGATCATCTAATCTGCAATGATATAATAATTATATGCAAACATAACAAATTCATTATAATATAATAAATGACAATAAAAACAAAATAACAGGAGCCATGATCACATGACCATCCCCGCTTTATATGCTGCTGAGTAACAGAAGTTTGCTTGTAATATGGTTAAGTGTTTTCTCAAAACAGGTCATGATATAATTACAGTAGTATTCATTCACTTCAATCAACTCAATACTTTTTAACTTGCGCTCCAGACAGAAGCTATTTTCAATCAAATAAAGGGAGATAATTTCATGACAAGAGTGATAGTTCTTGATCTTGAACCAATTCTGCTAGTTGCACTTATTCACATACTAAATTTCAAATCAAAACCTGAAAAAGTTTTAGAGTTATGTTCTGAACAAAGAATATTATAAAATTCAATAAGGGGAGATAAGTTAAAAACTGTACTACATAGAGTAACAGTTCTTGGTCACTGCATCTGCTGTAACTCTGTAAGGAATTATAGGATGTACCCATTCCAAGTAAGGAATCAAGATTTATTGGTGATACAACTTGCGTACAAGTAAAAAATCATATCGTAAGTAAAATTGCAAATTACCAATGGTAGTTGTTCTTTGACTTCTTTCTGCAGCAGGGAGTCTTGATTACACTTTGTATCTATTGGATTCACATCTCATGGAGTAGAGAGCATTTTGCCGGATGTAAACAGCTCTCCATTAATATCATGATGGCATTTCCAAGCGCCAAAACAATGTACTGCAAGCATAAGAGAAATAATTATTGAAAATGTATTACTATTAGCATGCATGTCTGAATTAAAGAAAATCCTAAGTTTGCTCTTGGACATATATTCTATCAACATCATGGGACAAAACCGAGTTTTATCATGAAATTAATTGTGCGTCGTTGTACAAAGGTGCTCTGATTTACCGGGAATTGACCTTAACGGGTTAGCCACATTTATAACAAATTTGAAACAAGAACAATATATTAGCAAATATTTTTGCTGCCCATGGTTCTTCCACCAATCTCACAATTAAATTAAAGAAATTTTCAAGGCAGAATTTGAATATTCAAGGCATTTTCAACATTTTCAAATCCTTTACCAAGAAAAATTTACAATTGAATTAAGACCCTTTGTGCAGGACAAATATCAAACTTTAATAATTTATGGCAGGGTTGACAAAAAATTGGGTTTTAAGCATAAAACCCAGCCCAACAGGAAATATATTCAAGCAGCGATAGGCTACCTGTAAAATTAGTATATCAAGGAAAGTATTACAGTATAGCTGTTAAGCACATCATTATTTACCTATATAACTGTCAACAATCTATAGCCCTATTAATATATGCAGTATTACCAAATGTTTCATTTTTTATTGAATAATTAGTCTTTTCATACTTAGATAAACTGTGGCAGTCAAAACATAGCAATAACCATTGCGTTAGTATAACACAGTAACCTGCAATATAGCAATAGTATCGTATCGCAATAGCAAAAACTTTTAAAGTATTGCAATAGTCAAAATTTACCCATATGGTCAACCCTTCTAATATCTGGCTCTAAAGTTTGCCCATAAAGGAACCCAGCACAACCCGAATTATGGCAATAGTCATGCAGTACAGTGAATAAGTCAGAACCAACCTAGATATACTGAGCCACAAGTTTGGGTCAGTTAATCCACATTTTTAAGTTCAATGTGCGTCATGATCATTTCTCTTTTTGTTTATCCGTGTTCCTCTCAATTTCGTCAATAATCAGTCAATGATTAGTTGGTCGGATCAGACATTTATCACTTCACTAGAAATCCAGACAGCAGGTCAGGTGTTGTCTGGTGATTTCATCAGTGGACATATAGGTCTATAACCATGAAACCTGAAAACATTTATTATAAACATGTATCAGTATGCAGACAAGAGAAATCATTTGACATAAATAAATGCTTTAGTTTGAAAGTTTCTTGCAAATTCGCAGACAGAGAGATCATCTGATGTAAATAGTCGGCGACCCGTGTATTCTTATTGTATTGTGCTGAAAGAGCCATGCTTTTACCTTCCAAGGTCCAGATTTCCCCCCACTGCCAGGGTCGAGGGAACTGCTGGAGATTTGTCCTCATGCAAAAAGCACCAAGGACAATATTACTTAATAAGCTATTAGATTGTGGGATCCCAGCCTTGTACGAGTACTGGCAGTGAGTCTTGCAGAGCGAATAGACAAATTCTCAGACCGAGTCCGAGAGTGGGGGGTAATGGGTATGGTTGCATCATTTAGATCTACAGTGTATTTAAAGTGCGGGAACATTGTCCCGGCATAGTGAGATTGTGCCGAAACAAATGATTGTCCCGACTATAGTCTAAAGACTTTACCCCCGTAGTCAAAAAACTCGACTTGGTACTACAGGGGACTGAAATCACTTGTCGGGGCGGAAATTTGAAAGAAACTCATAGTAGGCGACATGTTTGTCTAAGGCCGGGGGTCAAGATATGCTTGCTGTTCTCTGTGGTCTTCTTCCAATTTGTACTTTGTTCACTGTGTACATGTAGGGTGGCGTTGTTACGGTTGTATAAAAAAATTGTTCAACTGGGGGGGGGGGGGGGGCATTGGTTTCAATTTACTGGCCAGTGCACACTCATAATGGATAGTCCATACAGTATTCATAACTCTCACATTTTGCATCCAACATGCAACATATTTGGAGTAGTAAAATTATTATTCTTGTATTTTGTAGTGCCCAGTTGTTTTGGGAAAATGAAAATTGAAAAATAAAATAATTACTTTGTTATGATCTTCTGTCGCACGCCACCGCTGGATTTGACCCGCTTAGTTTTCTCCCGCTTTCGATCCATCCCTTAACATACGACTAACATTCTTACAACACCAGATTCTTACAAAATTGTCAAAACTACGCGCAAAAAATGACTAAAATTGTCTGGTCGTTTGTTTATTACCAGAAATCGGTCATGCGCTAAGGGAGGTAACTGCGTAATGTCGTAAATTTTAAATCACGAAAAGTATAGTAAAAGGCGAAAAGATTACGATAATTTTCTACAAATTTACGATTTGAAATGATCGTTATCACACCAAGGGTGAAAGATGTGTATTTTTTACTTTTTTTGTTATTTGCAACATCGCGTACGTTTTTTACATTGTATCATTCGGAACACCTCCTATTTTGTCACCAGTCTTATACCTTAACTCACAGGACACGACACGACGGCTTCGGCAATCAGTTGGGCAATATATGCTCTAGGGAAATACCCGGAGTTACAACAGAAAGTGTATAAAGATGTATGTGATGTGCTCGGAGATAGTGATACAGTCACCAAGTAAGTGGATATACACCAGTTCTACATACCTATCGTCTTCGTGCCGGTTGGCACATAAGGCTTCTAACAGAGTTCTACATTGATTTTTGTCTTTGGCAATATTTTCAACTTCTCCCACAAAGTCTTCCCCATGGTCTTAATCTCATTGTACGTGGGATGATAAAAAAGTAATGAGACAAATGCTCTCATTTTAAAAAGTTTACGTATCTGATAAATGAAAGTATCATATTATGTTTGCTGTGTTTAATGCCGATGTTTACGTATAAAATACAATGTTCTACAACAAGTAGTTCTTTATTAATGCAACGTCAAAGATAACGTGTCGCGATATGTCGCCGCACATTAAAACATGGCCCTTTTTCGCCATATATAGTCCATGTCCCAGGTCTCGAAAATCGAAGATCCATTACCAAAGAGGTGAACAGATCCAACAATGATTTTCGGTTAGCTTGATGTCTAAGCAATACGAAATCAGTTGATGGACTTGCGGGCCATTTTGCCAAATGACCTTTTGGCGGCCATCTTTAAAGATGGCCGCCATTATTTTGTAAGTATAGTGGTGTTAGGAAAACCTTAATAACTCCTTTCTAACGCGGGCTATTGGCTTGAAATTTGTCTTAAAATGTGCGTGATTCAACGCAGCATCTGATGGATTAGACATATTTATCTGATGATGAGGTAAAAAGTACAGAAAAGTTGATATTCTGAGATTTTTTAACGATTTTATCGTAATTTCTTTATTGTCTTCTTTTTTAATTGAAAATGTGGCCGATATTTTGCCGTATTGCTTTTGTTGTAAGCAGATATGCCTTTTAGGCATCAATAGTACGCATTGCATTGATAGATTGTGGCTTATAAGTCCCATTTAGGGGGATTTACGCCCACTACCATTTTACAACAAAAGTGTGGGTTTTTTTCAAGAAAGCTCGATAGACCGCTCCAAGCATTCTCACCACCAACCGTTTTTGCATCTAATGCTTTATTATATAATAGCAGCTTCTTTTGTTCAGATTTTTATAATTTAATGCACATGTAAGAGTCCAGTGCCGATCACAGGTCTACTATTTACTGTGGGCGTGGTACCCTAGCCCGGCGGATATGGGGTTTGGTTATGGGTCTGGTAATTCATTTTAACCTAATGTATATGTATTTAATTCCTGAACTGTACATCACAAGACAAAATCTTCAATTGAAAATCTAAAACTAAATGCTCCACTCCTTACATTTTCCGATCCAATGTTGACCAACGCCCCTCCGAAAGGAACTGTAAGTAATGTATTGATGACGTCATTTGAGGTCAGACTGTTATTTCTCTTCCATCTATCTAGCGAGTGGTACTGTTTTATCCAACATTAATGAGACAATTTTCGTGTTGGAAATCAGTTTACCGAAATTTCTTACAAACACCGACTTTAAGACAATATTTACTGTCGGGAATATGTAGTTCTGTAGAAATTGAATTTCGTACTATTGCCCGAGTACTGGTAGATCAATCTAGACACCTGTGTACAGCCTACAAGTTTCAGTAGGCTAATTTATCGTTTTCTATGACCCGTCCTATAACATAATTACCATGACTGACTGCCGTGGTAAAGCTAAACGGTTGAAGACTGACCATGTTGCATGTATATTATGCAACAAGGATGCAGTATCCTTCGAACTTGTCAAAACAAAAGATATAGGTTCGTGGCTCTCACTATATGAAGCTGCAAAAATTAGGTTCTTTAGTCCCATCATGAATCTATTCGTTGAACATTCAACTGAAATTCCCAATGTATTCTATCATCGTGAGTGCAGGTCGACTTTTACCCACAAGAAAGAACTGAATAGGCTTAAGCATCTTTCCTACGAAACTACCAAAGACCATTCGCTTGCCGAGCAGCCTGTCCGACAATCATTGCGCCAAGGAGCATCAGAACCGGCGCGTATTTATGACAGACTATGCATCTTTTGCGAATGCAGAAACAAATGTTTAAAACATACATCGACCCGAGAATCGTTGATTCAAGCAGTTGATCTACGCGCTGACCTGACACTTAGGTCGATTGCAACTCATAAAGGGGACACCAAGATCCTTTCCATTACTTCGCGTGACATTGTTGCAGCGGAGGCATGTTACCATGCATCTTGCTACAAAAAGTACACAAAATATTCATTAAAGCAATCAACACAACAAGCTGATTTCAAGGTCGTGAACGACTATAGCACAGCTGAAAGCAACGCACTGCAGTTGTTATACAAGTTTATCCGTATCAATCTTTTTTCAAACCCCCGTATTGTGTCATTGGTAGAACTCACTTCAAAACTTGTAGAGCTGCTGCATGATGATGGAGTTCAACACGTACGACAATCTTCAAAAACGCATATTCGTAGGAATCTTGAGTCTGAATTCGGTGACACATTACACTTTTTCGCTGCTGGTGCAGCCAACAATGTTTATGTAAAACCCTACAATCTCTCAATAGAATCATTTGCTCGTGACTTCATTGACATGAAACAAAAACTCGAAACGTACACACAGAGTAAAACCTGTGAAAATTTAGTTAATCGAGTGGCTATACTCATTCGAGATAAAATTACAGAAGGAATCGAGGAGCAGTCATGGCCTCCAAATCCACAGGAGTTGACTGAAAACTATGTTCAACTTCCAAACTGTCTTAATCGTTTCTTAGAAGTACTTCTTGCCGGCAGTCAGTGTGATATCTTTGACAAAGTTCGACGTCTGACATACTCATTTGGTCTGGATATCATAAGCGCTGTAACAAATTCCCGAATACTGACTCCAAAACATATCCTACTCCCTTGGGCTGTCAAAACATTAACTGGAAATGTTGAACTTATTAAGACATTAAATCGCCTGGGTCATGGGTGTTCTTATACACGTTTACAGGAGATTGACACAGCTATATGCATGGAGAAAATGAGCGGTGAAGATGTAAACAAACCGACTTTACCTTCATGGACTAATGTATGTACCCCTACAGTGCTTGCCTTTGACAATATAGATAGACTGGAAGAAACTCTTACTGGGGCAGGTACATCACACCGTGTAAATGGAATTATAGTCCAGCCATTATCACTTTCGTGTTCTCAAGAAAGAAAATCAACTGTGGACAGAAAGGATAAGCGGCGTACATTAGACTTACCTGACAAACATTTCCCCATATATATCTCGGCAAAGAGAGAAAATCCCCCATCATTAAAGGTTGCTGACATCAACTTACCTCTATCTGATGCAGTTGAACTTGCAAAACAGAAAAATTATCTTTTGATTATCACGAGGCTACATGACACTGTAAACCAAAGGGTGGGCTCTTGGACTGGATTTAACATCAAAACAAGAGATGATGTTACAGTAAAACCAGATAAGGTTGGATATTTGCCAACAATAAATGCACCGGCCACAGAACAAACGACTGTGCAAGAAATACTCACACAGTCGATCGCCTTACAAAAAGACATAGGTGTAGATAAGATTGCCGTAATCTTGGACCAGGCTCTGTATGCTAAGGCAACAGAAGTTGCTTGGAAAAACAAACACAAGTTTGAAAATGTTCTGTTAATGATGGGCAATTTCCATGTCATTTGTAATATGCTGTCAATTATTGGAAAACTATTTCGTGATGCGGGTCTTCGTGACCTTGCAGTCGAATCAGGGGTGATAGCTGAAGGTTCGATTGACAAAGTGTTAGATGGTAAACAATATAATAGAGGTGTACGTCTACACAAGCTAACATATGAAGCTCTGATGCGACTTGTATGGTCAGGATTCACTGAATGGCTGGAAAACAACCATCGTGCCGACCTACAACATTTAAACAAAACCTTGCAGTCTGTGAAGACTATTTATACAGATACTTCTGCAGCAACACTTGAATCTTGCATAAATGACGTGTCATGTCAGAGAATTTTAAATCTGTTTCGAGGTTACATGGACTCTCTTAGACATGACCGTGGCCACATGGCATCATTTTGGATGATGTATATTGACATGGTTGAGATACTGCTTGGGTTGATACGAGCAGATCGTTCCGGTGACTGGTATTTGCATTTAGCAAACATAAAAGCAATGATTCCTTGGTGCTTTGCAATGGATAAGACAAACTATTCCCGATATCTACCCGTATATTATGCACAAATGTCCCAATTAAAGGATACCTGTCCGGACCTTTATGTTCATTTTCTTCACGGTGGGTTCTCAGTTCAACTCGGGCAATCTAATCCTTTTGCCAAAATTCCAATTGATCAAACTGTAGAGGAAACCATGAACAAAGACACACAAACTGCAGGTGGTACAAAAGGTTTCAGCCTGAAACTCAATGTATTAACCCGTTTTTACATGACTGCAGAACATAGGGCTGAAGCTTTAAAACGGTTGAGAGAGCTGACATTCATATCTGGCCAAAGTAGAGAAGGGTTTGGTCATGTCGACCTTCAACCATCACGGATTAGGAGGGATGAAGCTGACGTGGTGTCGATTGTCGATATGCTTGAACAAAATTGGACAAATCCTTTTTCTAATCAGCCGTTGAACCTTGAGTGTCTGTCTACTGGAGCTGCAGCCACACAAGTGATAACAAATGATACTATGAAAGCCCACTGTAAGGGTGAAGATGCTTTCAAGAGTCATATGCAAAAATTGGAGTCCGGTGCAGGATTCTATGAACCCATTAAGAAGCTGAAGTTAAAGACATTCAGTGCTTTACAGAAAGACACTGTAATTAAAGCTGGTGTAAACAAAGAGGTTATTTTAAAATCAGATAATCGTGTTTTTTGGGCAAATGCTTTTGATTGCTCAAAACAGAAAGTTAGATATGAAAGAGGTATTTGAATATCCCCTAGGTCCGAAACCATGGGCGTTAGCTAATGCAGACGGAACAATGAAAAAAACAAGTAAATCTGCACTAGGTCAGTATTTCGAGAAAAAAATGGAAATGTTGACTTTCCATCTGATACTCGTACAACAGTAGTTGATGCCATGGTCATAGTACAGATGGTTCATGGGGAGAATTTAACACTCGATGAATTATCAGTATACTGAAAAAGGTTCTAAATGATGGTAGGGGTAGTGAACGAGGTGATGTAGTATTTGACGTATATAAAGAACAATCGATTAAGACTGCTGAACGAACACAACGTGGTTCACAACACGGAATCGTATTTAGTCAGATAAAGGCTGGACATAGAATCAAGAACTGGAAACGCATCTTAGCTAGCGTTGAAAGCAAAGTGAAACTTACACTTTTCTTAACAGAAAACTGGCAAGAACAACACAATCGAGATAAACTTGGTAATAATATACTTATGGTGACTTCTGGTGAGAGGTGTTACAGAATAACGAAGGATGATGTGGCAGAGATTCCTGAGTTGAAATCCACACATGAGGAAGCCGACTCTAGAATGATGCTTCATGTGAAACATGCATCTGAAAGCTACCATAAAGTAATTGTTATTTCGGAAGACACTGATGTGTTCGTTATCCTTTTGTCATTACACACACAAATAGATTGCAGGATCCTATTGAGAAGGGGTAAAAAGAATACAATCAGGCTAATATACATCTCACAACTTGGGACAATACTGGGACTTGATGTATGTTTTGCATTGATCGGTCTCCATGCATATAGAGGTTGTGATACCACTAGCTCCTTTGCCGGACAGGGCAAGGTAAAATCTGTTAACTTGATATCTAAGAACAAAGAATTCAGAGACATGTTCAAGGTATGTGGCCATGAATGGCATATAACAGAAGATATGTTCAAAGTCATACAAGCATTCACATGTAATATGTATTGTTCAAACATAAAGATTAAATATGTTAACACACTACGGTACGAAATGTTCCGATCAAGGAAAGGTGAGCTTTCGTCTGGTCAACTTCCACCATGTATGGATGCATTAAGGCAACATGCATTTCGTGCCAACTACCAAGCCGCTATCTGGAAGCGTAGTCTGCTTAATTTACCAGAGGTACCTAATCCGGCTGCTGGACATGGGTGGGTGGTAGAAGATGGGCACATTGAAATATGTTGGCTGACAAAAGCACCAGCTCCTGTTGTGGTACTCGAACTCATGTCTTGCAAGTGCTCTAGACGCTGTGATGACGAATGTCCATGTTCAAAAAATGGTTGGCGCTGCACACCCGCCTGCAAATTACAGGACTGTATAAATATGCAGGATGAGGCTGATGATCAGTTCCATAACTCAGACGACGATAGCGATAGTGATGTTAACTAAATATATCTATAATTCACAGGAACAAATTGAATTAAAATTGAAAAAAAACAAAACAAAAAAACCCCACAAAAAAACACAAAAATAACACAAAAAAAAACATTAAAAAAAACATAAAAATACCCCCTGAGGTTGACACCTTGGCTGTGGTAGGGGGGCTTGTGTGTCTCTTTGATCTTACTAGCTATGCTGACCGGCATTTCGATTTCCTGGTAAGGTCACCTAAGTCAGAAAGGTTGTGAGCTAGAGACCAGACAAAGATCAACTGCAACTATATTTGCTTATGTTTAGCTTTTTTGTAGTTAATCCCCTATCGGACCTCTTTGTATGGACCCCATTTTTTAGTTTTTACATGTTTTCTTTCTTACTTTTTCTTTAATAAGTGATTTAAAGAAACATACAATACATGATTGATCAATTTGGGCCATTGCGTGCTTGATCAAGAACGATAAATTTGAGATATTTGAGAAAAATAAAATATGACACATTTTTCATCATGTAAAGTTAGTGAGTTACTGTATTTTGATGCTTCATAGTAATAATGTGTGTTATTTAAATCATCGTGTTTCTAATTTAATTTCAATCATTTTGAGCCATGTGTCATGTCGATGGTCCATTTTGTCAAAGAGTTATACAGTGGAACTCACTTATAGCGAACTCGCTTATAACGAAAACTCGGTTATAGCGTAACGAAAAAAATCCCCGACCGAGTGCCTTCTTTATTTAACTGTAACACCACTCGCTTATAACGTAATCGGATATAATGAAAAATCGGTTATAGCGTAATGATTTCTAGGTCCCGACGAAGTAATTTGTGTGCATTCATGCTCGGTTATAGCAAAGGGGATTAAATTGTTGTGACCGAGGGATGTGTTTGTGCAAACAATCTTAATAATGTGTTAAGTGTTTGCGCCGTTGGCATACAAATTCGCGATAAACTTTCCTATTCTTATAATCCTTCACAGTAACACAGCTTTCACAATATAATGAACTTAAATAACAATTCATCTCATTACCCTTTAATCTCCTGAATATATTAATACTGGGAACAAAATTACACTATCATTATTGTGTGTGTAGTTCATTCACGTTGGTGTACGAGCGTATATGTAAGCGAGTTAACAGGATTATTACATGTATAACAAAATGGAAAATAAAAAACGAAAAGCAATTTCTATGAAACTAAATTTGAAATTCTGCAAGATATCCAAAATGGTTAAAAACAAATGAAAATCAGTGACTTTTGTTAACGTAAAAACTAGATACACTAGTTTCTTTTGAAACTTACCCCTAATAGTGTGCTCCTTATACTGTTAATCATCATAATATTACATGTACACACTAAATATATGCGATATGTTTTTCATATAAAAATACTGTTCAATCTCATGTATGTTTGTGTTTAGTACAACATAACTTTTTTGTACGACATGCTATACATGTATACATGGTATAACGAAATACTTTATATCCGTACACCTATAACGAAATTTCGTTGTACTGATATAGCGAAAATCGGATATAGCGTAACAATTGTCAAGGTCCCAAGGATTTCGTTATAACCGAGTTCCACTGTATTAGTTTTCCTGTCGCTAGCTATTATTTCGTATACGACGGCGGCCATCTTTAAAGATGGCCACCAAAAGGTCATTTGGCAAAAAGTGACCTGCAAATCCATCAACTGTTTAGGAATCCTTCCTACACCAACCTACATAAAACCATTGTTGGATCTGTTCACCATTTCGGCAATGAATTCGCACTGTCACATAGACTTGTTCATATTTCTCCTATTAGAATACCCATTTAGATGTATACCAGATGTCATCTATATACGGCTAAATTCGACTTTTTAGTGGAAATCTATCTTTGTAATTTCTTATAAAGATACCTATAATTCACCTCTACATACAAAAGGCAAGAAATGGCTAAATACAATTCCCAAATCAAAATTGTCAGAGAAAACATAACAACAAAAAGTAAAAAATATCAATATTTTCTTAGAAAATCATAAATTTCCAAGTAATATCTGTATCATAATACACATATGTATATATCAACAGATGCGGACTTACATTACCAACATTTTAAGACAAATTCCACTCCGATAGCCCTTTTTAGTGACGAATAATTCGAGTTTTCCCAAAGCGTCTGATTGCTTAAAATTACGGCGGCCATCTTTAAAGGTGTGTTCGTTTTTAATATATGACGTGAAAACTGACAGTAGATACTGTACTTAAAAACTACGCAATATTTCGGCAAAAAGTCACATCTCGAAAATATACAGTTCTTCCACAACCTAGGATTAAGGTCTAAACAAACATTTAAAATGAGGAAACGAACATCGAAAGAGAAGTCTGCAAGACATATACTTATCTATAGTTACTGAAAAAGGGTTTGTGGCGGGAAAGAAACTCTATTATAACAATTCCAGATCAGAAAGCATTAGATGAGCTGTCGATTTTGAGTGTCTCTCGTTTGGCGGACGTCGTATACGAGAGCCGTGTTTAGAGTGAAAATGATCGAATAAATATTCATCATTTCCATGATATTTTATAACTCAAATAAGCAATTGTTATAAATAAAAACAGAATTATTAGTAAATCTATCAAATAGTTTTAGAGACATACGCGATTTTTTCTGAGCAACGAGACCTTAGAATATTTAACAATTTACGTACGTGACGTGATTGACGTCGTTAATACGCGGCGAGTCGTTGTACCCCATTCTCATAAATCAGTGGTTAGTCAAGTACCTATGTAATTGAAAAAACATTCGCTGGTTGAACGAGAATGTGTACCCAAGGTTGCAAAATAATGGATATCTCTTCCAGTAATGGATGAAAATTTATGAAATTCTGCAGACGGAGAAAGGGCACATTTCTTATTTGAAATTAAAACTTATTTCATTGATATCACGCAAGAATTATTATTTTCGAACGTTTGTCTCATTACTTTCTGATCACCCACGCACATACTTCATCACCACGTCTCTTTCGGTCTCCTTTGTATTCTTGCCCTCATGACAGTGTTAATTTTAGTGAGATCTTTTCAATGCTGTAACACAAAATCCACTGCATTGGTCCAATCTAATTAAAATCATACCTTTATGACGTTTCAATACTTTAGGCTGATATAGGATCCAACGACACTCCGAATGGGGTCATCCAATCAAGTCGCTTCTTTGACAAATCTGAAAGTCCAGCTAATATCTGCTGAACTACTCAAATGTGTTCTCTATTTTTTGGTGCTGTGTATTCTCTAGTTTTTGGTGCTGTGTGTTCAAGAATGATAACAGTTGTTCTAATTACATGTATTAGCCAATGTGTTATAAGCTACATTGAAACATGTACACATATAAAGTGAGAAATACTAGTATGTTAATACAAAGAGAGCTCCATATATACTGACTTAAAGTGTATAGAGCTATATTTTAACAGTCATTCAATGTCAAAATTATTACTTGCATCGTTTTAAGTATGATACTAGACTACCTTAATTGCAAATTCAAACTTTGGATGGGTTCCGTGTGATTTGATCGAGTCGTCGAAAAATAGACGATTCTTATAGTTTCATAGGGTGTTCTAGAACACTTTCGTATGAAAATGGACAGTTTGCATGTCAAGTAAATCACAGAGAGGGTTTCTATCAAAACTGAAGCGAAAAATGATCTAACGGATATAAAAGCGTAATTGTTTCCGATATAGCTCTATACACTTTAAGTTCATACTTATGTACTAGTACTTTATCTATAATACAGGTAAATAACCATAATATAACACGCGCTAGCCAAGGTCATTTGAAAGTGTTGTCAGATCTCATATAGAGTAAGTATGCAAAATGGTAAAAGGCATTAAGCAAATGTTAGGATCTGATTTGAGTGAGATAGGCATTTGTCTTTCCGTTATATTTTTGCAATCATTCTTTACGATTTCATTTCAATGTATTTTCTCAATATAATTTTGCGTTCATGTCTAGATGGAAAACGATACCAGAATACAAGTTAATAAGTGTACGCCTACCTTTCCTTCATCTTGCAGGGATCATCTCGGCAAATTCACCTACTTATCGATATTCATCAAGGAAGTGTTGCGCTACTTCTCCCCGGTACCAATCATCGGGAGAGCAAACTATACATCACCGATAGTCTTAGATGGGTTTGAAATACCAGCCAATGTTTCTATCTGGGTACAAATATATGCCATACATCACAATGAAGACACGTGGCCCAATCACATGGTACGGTTTGCTGTATTTACGTATATATAAACATATCGATGGCTTAGAATTAGAAGGTCGTAAGTGCCACTTACGACATTTTGAGATTCATACATATTTAGAATAAGCATCTTAAGGCGCTTCTTATGAGCCCATTTTATAAAAATCTGAACTTGTCATGTTGACCAAATTGAAGTTGTAAAAGTTTGTTTTACCATAAGTAAAGAGTAAATGTCAGACAGTTTTTCCGTGTTTTCTCAAAATATCGATTTGGTAGTTACGACTTTCTTGTTCTAAGCCATCGATATGAGCCAAGATGAATTCATGCTTTGTCCGCCATGCACATACGGAGCATTTTCCTGATGCAAGCTTTTCTCGAAAAAATGAGAAATTGTTTGTCCGAGTTGTTATGTTGTTGTTCAGGAATCAACAAAGCTGCATTTGGTATATTTGTGTTTTTGTATTAATGTTTTAATTAAGTTATGTTTTTAATCATTTGGTTCAATTGTTTTTGCAGAAGTTTGATCCTGAGAGATTTGATGAAAATCATCGTGACGAAACCGATGTCTATGGATATGTGCCTTTTTCAGCTGGATCCAGGTATTTTCGCTTGAAATTGCGTGCCTCCCCTGTCCGATTTCCTCATTTCTTTTTTGTTACTGGGTTTAAAGTAAATCACACCTATTTAATGTGTATATTATTATTTTTGTAGTAGTTTTTATGTCTGGAAGGTATTTTATTGATGTTTTAGTCTCTGGATTGTGACGAAGCAAGTGGTTTATTCAGTCGCAATTGTCCCATTTCTATGCGATGTTTTTCCTCTGTAGATGTGCATAGCACTTTTTTAGTATATTATGGACCATATGTGTATGAGAACCTAGTATATGTCAAGAAAAAACAATTGTCCCATTTTTTTCTATTTCTTATATTCAATTTCCTATTTCAATGATACTGTAACATGTGTTTACATAAGAAACCAATTATTCAACAGTGGACAACTCCGGTCAATGTTTATAAATATCACATTATCCTGGCTCACTATACTATTTATTTTACAATTGTGCTATTTGTGCTTTGGCGCGGCACATAGTGTAGGTTCGCATCCCACCATAGATGCCTTATTATTGATGTTGTGAGACTTAGTCATTTCCTAGATGGGATATATTAGAATAATGCTTGAAGTAGGCCTGATGGTTTGTTGGCCGCTTGGTTCATGCATTTATGTCCGCACGTCTAGTTGAGGTCAACATGGAATATTGGGAAACCGAAGGTGAAGCCACGTTAGATAAAGTCTTACTTACTCCAGCATTTAAAGTACCTAGTCAAGTTGAGCATATCGTCGGCGCATATTGGTCAAATAAATTGTGATCGAGTTTGTGCCCTTTGTTTTCGTCTACACATGTTATTTCGTCTACAATATTTACTTTAACCATTTTGTCGTATTTGAATGGAACTTTGTGTGATTTATCAGAACAACCAATGCTAGTATCTGAAGGTATTAAAATTATCCAATGATTAATTTTGTTTATCATACAGGAACTGCATTGGACAAGTGTTTGCTACAAATGAAATCAAAATCAACCTGGCTAAGGTGGTAAAAAGGTAAAATAATATGTCTAATCTAGTTATACGTCTAAGTGGAGAGCAGTGGCCTACAGGTAGGGCGCGCTTCCGCATGGAGTATGAATAACCCACGTGTTCCATTGCATCAAGGTGTAAATTTGTACCTGTGAGATCAGTGTCTATTCTTGGGCGTCTATATACGTATATTTGTGATTAGAGGTGTGACATAGTAAGCGTACGCACTGTCAGGAAGTTGAACGTTTTAAATATATCCTTTTTTCCTATGATTTCGTGAATTCCTATTGTTAACCATGTTATGACATATTGCCGCCACACATGCGCGTCCAAAATTATTGATGCATGCTTGAAGAAGTAAAACAAAGGATTTACCGTCAACATGACATATTGTAACAATGCTGTTGATGATCTATTAAACCACATTAAAGTGTATATAGCTATATTTTAACAGTCATTTAATGTCAAAATAATTACTTGCATCGTTTTAAGTATGATACTAGACTACCTTAATTGCATATTAAAACTTTAGATAGGTTCCGTGTACTTTGAATCAATCGTCGAAACATAGACAATTGTTATAATTTCATAGGGTGTTCTAGAACACTTTCGTATGAAATGGACAGTTTGCATGTCAAGTAAATCACAGAGAGAGTTTCTATCAAAACTGAAGCGAAAAATGGTCTAACGGATATAAAAGCATAATTGTTTCCGATATAGCTCTATACACTTTAAGTACATAATTATGTACTAGTACTTTATCTATAATACATGTAAATAGCCATAAATATAACGCGCGCTAGCCAAGGTCATTTAAAAGTGTTGTCAAATCTCATATAGAGTAAGTATGCAACATGGTAAAAGGCACTGAGTAAATGTTAGGATCTGATTTGAGTGAGATAGGCATTTGTCTTCCGTTATTTTTTTGCAATCATTCGTTACGATTTCATTTCAATGTTTCTGTTAAAACTGAAGCAAAAAACGATCTAATGGATATGAAAGGATAATTGTTATTCAGTTCTTGAAACTTTTAAAACAAATATCGTTCCATATAGCTCTATACACTTCAAACTATATTTACGTTTTGTTTTCAGATTTGAGGTATCGATTGATCCATCCAAAGAAGCCATATTACTACCTGATGTTGTCATGAGGGCCGAGAATGGAATCAATGTCCGATTCAAGCCAAGAAAATAGTGTGTCGAAGACATTGTTTTACTTAGAACATTCTTGCGTTAATGGTGTATATTACACTGATAATACTATAGTATAAATATTTCATTTGTGTACTGTTACGTAATGCTTCAATTTTAACAACGCTGCTACAGTCCAGTTTGGATATTTTGCCAATGACGTTGCCGTCTATGTGTACCCAAACGATTACAACCATTGCCCGAGTAGGTAGAGTTTAGTTTAGCATTGAAATAACACAAACCTGTTTGTATACTAGTAATTGGTTTTACACCGTAATAGTGGATTCTACCTCTGCGTCACTGTCATCTTACCCTAACTGGACTATACTCCTCGATGAAACAGTCACCTGTTAGCTTCTCTTTAACCTCGCTGTACCTTCTCTTTAACCTCGCTGTACCTTCTCTTTAACCTCGCTGTACCTTCTCTTTAACCTCGCTGTACCTTCTCTTTAACCTCGCTGTACCTTCTCTTTAACCTCGCTGTACCTTCTCTTTAACCTCGCTGTACCTTCTCTTTAACCTCGCTGTACCTTCTCTTTAACCTCGCTGTACCTTTTCTTTAACCTTGCTGTACCTTCTCTTTAACCTCGCTGTACCTTCTCATTAACCTCGCTGTACCTTCTCTTAAACCTCACTGTACCTTCTCTTTAACCTTGCTGTACCTTCTCTTTCGTGTTAAGAAGTTGTGAAATAAAACATGTATTTTTTGAAGAAACGAACTAGTGTAAGAACTTTTTGACACAATCTTTGTAAATTATATGGATTTTTACATATAATTATAATACCGATATGACATTTGATTGGAGAGTCAACAGCGGCTCTGTGTGCGCACTATCAATCAACAACGTATGTGTTTTGTACTCATGTGTAACGTGTGTGATATAAGGTATACTACATGGGCGTGTTTTTACAATAATTTGATGAGCAATATGTGTTTTTAGTGTCATATGATATAAAGAATCTATCTTTACCAATTGATATAATTATATAAACCTAGTTCAAACTCGCTTTATATAAATCTATATCAATTGACAACTGATGATAGATCCTCTATAACTTACGAGTCACAATCATTTGTTGATGATCGCACAGTAAATATGTCAACGCGTCTTGTTGGTTATATTCATTTTATTTCAGAAATGAGGCATAATGCCTGCGCATAATGTTTTTTAACAAAACATACACATATAAGCATAATACACAATTAAACATTCCTATGGTACAATGATAGTGACATGTGTACATTATGTATCAGTATAAAAGAAACGCATACAGTAAACATATAGTTAGTAACATAAAGATATTAGTGTTAATTTTGCAGCTACTGAATACTAGTACAAGTATAGGTTACTTTCCTTTTTTGCTAACGAATAGAAAATATTTTGTTACGAAGAATCATTTAACAGTAATGATATGATACAAAAAATCAAGCTAATAAATGCCCTCAAACGCTTGCATGTTTTCTGCGATTTCTCCCCTATATGCCCACAACTATCATATAACAACGCTTATATGTCCATGGTTGACAGTAATTGCAAGCTTTAAGAATGCATCATATCAGTACAGTTAACATATTATTCTTACTATTAGAAATGCGTTTCTGTTTAAACGATATGAACTGTCTAGGTCTATGAATATTATTTTTTTCAGTAGTGAAGTTTAAATACGGGGATATAAATGAAAAACAAAACAGAAAAAAACTAGGATAACACTCAAATATTGCATGTTTAATATTTAAAATGATATTGTCATTGTTCTAAATTGTCTTATTGCGTCATGTCGTAAGATCCCTGACTGGGTACGTACTCTTGAACTATATAAGGTTGACGGAAACGACTACAACCGTCTTCCTTCGTTAATCGCCGGTATATAGTGCGCCCCGGATAATGTGTTTCCAAATATTGCCCCGGATTGGTCTACTGTGGCAAAATTGGTTACTTTAATAAACACATACGGCCAATTGCATACTAAAATAAAACTGATAAATCGTGCATGCTTGCTTTCATCATCTATTTGGCCGTTTCTATATTTTCCCGCGTTTCTCGTTATCCTTGGCGCACTATAGTAGTTTTGATTAAATACAACAGACATATTCATATAAACATGTATAGTAATTTTATCAACTCTGTTTTTTTGTAAGGACAGCTCAAAAGTACGTGTTTCAGGTAAGACTTTACTAAGCTCAAGTTTATTGTAATACAAAACCACCGGACACGCATTTTACATTTAATACATATGAGTGACATAATCATAATATGAACTAAGGCACCGCCTAAATGAGAGATTAATTACACATTGGATATCTGCTAAGCTATGTTTCAGATACAAACTGACTAAATATGAGTTGAATTTAGATGTCATAAAATATACAAAGATAGTTATTGATCAGCAACTGATCACTTTTCCTCTTTAAATTTAAGACCAGAAATAATATGAACTAAGGCACCGCCTAAACGGGGATTAAATAGATGTTGGGTAATTGCTTAGCTATATTTCAGATATATGGTATAGAATTTTTCTGGGTAAAATACTTAAATAATGTTTCACAAGTTATATTTATACCAGTGTGCTTATTTATGGGATATACAGGCATCTATGCCAAATATAGTAAATATTTAACAATTTTATTTGATTTTTGCCATACGCTAAAACGTGACGCAGTCCCTTTAAGACTGCATTCGCAGTATATTCATTTCATATTTGATACATGTTAACCGCATACATGTTACACATTTGTCAGAGAGAATATTTTCTGTAAGGGTACCCAGACTTTTCAATTAGCCGTCCAATGAATTGAACAATTTCAGTTTCTGTCCTGGGTACGTTTTTTCCTGGGTACATTATCGCATGTATTTTTTTCAGGTTTTCCAACGAAAAATCCTACTTATAAGATTGGGACAATGGGTCCCGGACTAGATGACGGGCAGCGATGTCAAACAATTTTTAACTAGGGGTTTCCGGTCAATAACTTGAAGTTTGGATAGGCTGATCTTAATGATACTTTGAATATAGCAAGCTTGCATGGATACCTAGCTTGGGATTGTATTTGGGGTCATGGTCACATTTACTAAAAATACATAAAAAGGTTTCCGGTCAATAAGTCCAGTTTGCATTGGGCATTTTTCATGAAATGCTATGTTTTGTGCTGGCATATTCATGCTTTCTACACTTATTAACCAGGCTTCAGAATCATTCGTTATTATATTTGGGTATAGCCACAAATGTGTGGGCAGGCAGCGTAAGCAATTAATTCTGTGCTCAACTCCTATGTTTCTCAAGAATTTTCAACCATCATAAGGCGGACGCCCGTACAGAAAGACAGGTTTTGCGACAATGCGGTGTCTTGTGTAAGACATATTTTGAATGGTCGACTCGATAATAAATTCTTAGGCCAATCGCAAAGCTGAAACATTTTTCTAACTTGGTGTTTTTGTACTCTTTTTCTGAAGTCTCGATGATTTCGCGAGGGAAAAGGGGAAACTTTGTGCATTAAAACGATTGAATTATTGGTAAATGACAACCGGAAAACAAAGTCTTACACTGAGATCATGATAAAAGGACTTGGAAACAAGGAAAACCTTCTTTTAATATGTAAACGCCGCCTTAAAAGGGAATAACTGCATATGTTGATTTTAGCAAAAATAGTCCGTCTGACAGTCAGACCGACTTTTTTTAGTCCGCCAGATCGTCAGTCCCACAGGTTATCAGCGATTATCGGGAAGTCGGGTAGCCCAAAAATCAGGGACCCCGGTCCGGAAGACCTATAATTGAACTTGACCTAGATTATAATGAAATAATTTATTCTGTAGAAATTTCATCAAGAAAAGACCAACATTTTTATCTCTATTGTCTACCGTGACAAGAAATTTCTAGGACTTGACCTAGTGACACATTTTTTGACCCCGGATGTCACAATATTGAACTTGATTTTTAAAAGAATATCCTTCTGATTAAAGGCTTTGGAATATAAGGCCAAATTTGTGACCTAGTGACTACATAAGGTATTTGACCTACTGACCCAAGCGGATAGAGTTAAATTATTTTACTTCAGGCTTTGCGGCTGCAGAGATGCATGTGAAATTTTTGTTTGACCCTGACCGCAGATATGTACGATTTTAGGCAAACATTGCGTGAGATGCACAGTAGTCACGCTATCGAGCGCTATGCTTAGAAACAGCTTCTTAAAATAAGCGCTACTGTATATCGGAAAAAGTGAAAAAAATATTATTATTTTGGCATGCGCTTGTGGCTAGCTATCTATCTCCCGTTAACCGGTCAAACCCCGCAATAGCTGAATGTTACGAGTAAATAGCGCTGAAAAGGGCAACCAAATCATCCCGTTTCTAACGAAATCACTCGGTAGCGCTTGCCTAGCAGTACAATGTAAATATCTTTTTGTACACAACACATTCAAAATGGAATTGTCATAATTTGATTCAAAATGAGTACCTTTATTGTACTTTGTAGGCCTAACTGTATTCTTGAGAGCAGTTTCAATTAGTCCAGGGGAAATTTCTAAACCTACTGTAACCATATTTCGTCCAGTCCATAGTATCGGATCAGCTTCAAGCCTTGGAAAATTGAAGATATAGCAAAAGCGACACCGTATGACGTTAATTGGGGGCCTAGTCAATCATACAAGACCACAACAAACATCACACAATTGTGCTCCGCAGTTTCATACTCCCACAAAGCGAACTCCAGCTACCGATGGTGATCAATCCGGAATCAATCAATTGAAATAGATATGCGATAGTTATTTGTTTTGGATAATTAACGTCTGAAGTAGGCTTAAGTAAACTTTAGTTCACGATGCTTCTTGTATGAACGACCTTGAACTGAATGTTTACAATTATTGTGAATCACTATCTAGAATGACTTCCCTTGGTTGTCGATGTTTAACATACGGCGCTTCGCGCTGTTTATTGAGTACCTCTTACTTCCCTTTGTTTTTTAAAAATAGTTTGTTTTATTTATTACAATTTTTTTAAAAATGATAATTAATCGCAAGAGAACGATAGGCTCAACCGTTTACAGCTTACTATTTTTTTTATATTCCAAGGATTATTCACCATTAGTACCGGCAGAGACTCGACGAAGATACGCACGTGGACATTATTGGTATGGGTATTTACAATAGCCAGCTTCGCTGTCTATTTAATCCCCTAATATTTTTCAAAATTTTAGATTGGCTATGTATCTGTGGTTTAAGTTTGGAATAAGTGTTAACATCCCTAACCTGGAGTTTTACCTTTATTATACTGATTTGTTATACATTGCAACGTTACGTCATGAGTCTATTTGGTGTACTTTTGGTATGACGTCATTTCCTGTTATTTGTGACGTCATGACATCACGTCTTGTATTGGCGCCGTGTATCCAGTACAGTAGCATATTTCTTACTTCCCTTTGTTTTTTTAAATAGATAGAGGATATTTGTTGATTTTTGTGTAAGATCGAATTTTATTTCACCGAGTGATCACAGAAATCAATATTTTCACGAGTGGCGTAGCCACGAGTGAAAATATAGATTTATGTGATCACGAGTGAAATAAAATTCAATCTTACACCAAAAATCAACAAATTTTCTGTTTATTAATGCGTAATTAATCATATTATTAATAGTTTACAATTCCCTCTTGGAACCTCACCCCGTGGGGCGCCCCAAATTCAGTTCAACCTATTCACTTTTTTAACAGAAGTTCCACTGAAAGAAGTGCAACTATTTGCTGTAGTATTTTTCTGTAAAACATAAAACAAGACATGTGTAAAGTTTATAAATAAAACAAATATAATATTTGACGAACACAAAATTATTTTAATGTTTTATTGAAAGCGAATTAACTGGCATTTATTAAATTTGATCGCGGAGTAATTTCAGTGTCAACAAAAAGTTTTGTCATCCACCATTGTGAATTCAAGCCACGATGCCGGGAATTTTTAATCATTATCACGTCATAGACTTATTTTTTCTATGTTGCCAGTCTGATTAGTAAGGGGAAATACTCGTACTGACAGTTAAAAACGGGAATCGACGTGCAGAGTGACTTTATCATGTGTTTTGACGTCATCACAACATCGAAAAACGAGGACGACATGTTGATTTTTTTGACGAGATGCGATTTTGAATCTCAAAATGCATTTAGTATGATCATTTACAGGCAGTGGATTCTATATGCTTCGATAAATTGTAGGTTTGTGTTTATTGCTTTTATTTGAATTGTTCAAAGCTCGTTCAGATTTTCAGATTCAATGTTCAACATTTCCATGATATTTAGCCAAATAAGCAATTGTTCTAAATAAAAACTGAATTATTATTAAATCTTTCCAATAGTTTTAGAGACATACGCGATTTTTTCTGAGCAACGAGACCTTCGAAATATTTAATAATTTACGTACGTGACGTGATTGACGTCGTTAATACGCGGCGAGTCGTTGTACCCAAGGTTGCAAAATAATGGATATCTCTTCCAGTAATGGATGAAAATTTATGAAATTCTGCAGACGGAGAAAGGGCACATTTCTTATTTGAAATTAAAACTTATTTCATTGATATCACGAAGAATTATTATTTTCGAACGTTTGTCTCATTACTTTCTGATCACCCACGCACATACTTCATCACCACGTCTCTTTTGGTCTCCTTTGTATTCTTGCCCTCATGACAGTGTTAATTTAAGTGAGATCTTTTCAATGCTGTAAGACAAAATCCATTGCATTGGTCCAATCTAATTAAAATCAGACCTTTATGACGTTTCAATACTTTAGGCTGATATAGGATCCAACGACACTCCGAATGGGGTCATCCAATCAAGTCGCTTCTTTGACAAATCTGAAAGTCCAGCGAATATCTGCTGAACTACTCAAATGTGTTCTCTATTTTTTGGTGCTGTGTGTTCAAGAATGATAACAATTGTTCTAATTACATGTATTAGCCAATGTGTTATAAGCTACATTGAAACATGTACACATATAAAGTGAGAAATACTAGTATGTTAATACAAAGAGAGCTCCATATATACTGACTTAAATTGTATAGAGCTATATTTTAACAGTCATTCAATGTCAAAATTATTACTTGCATCGTTTTTAGTATGATACTAGACTACCTTAATTGCAAATTCAAATTTTGGATGGGTTCCGTGTGATTTGATCGAATCGTCGAAAAATAGACGATTCTTATAGTTTCATAGGGTGTTCTAGAACACTTTCGTATGAAATGGACAGTTTGCATGTCAAGTAAATCACAGAGAGAGTTTCTATCAAAACTGAAGCGAAAAATGGTCTAACGGATATAAAAGCATAATTGTTTCCGATATAGCTCTATACACTTTAAGTACATAATTATGTACTAGTACTTTATCTACAATACATGTAAATAGCCATAAATATAACGCGCGCTAGCCAAGGTCATTTAAAAGTGTTGTCAAATCTCATATAGAGTAAGTATGCAACATGGTAAAAGGCACTGAGTAAATGTTAGGATCTGATTTGAGTGAGATAGGCATTTGTCTTCCGTTATTTTTTTGCAATCATTCGTTACGATTTCATTTCAATGTAATTTCTAAATATAATTTTGCGTTTATGTCTAGATGGAAAACGATACCGGAATACAAGTTAATAAGTGTACGCCTACCTTTCCTTCATCTTGCAGGGATCATCTCGGCAAATTCACCTACTTATCGATATTCATCAAGGAAGTGTTGCGCTACTTCTCCCCGGTACCAATCATCGGGAGAGCAAACTATACATCACCGATAGTCTTAGATGGGTTTGAAATACCCGCCAATGTTTCTGTCTGGGTACAAATATATGCCATACATCACAATGAAGACACGTGGCCCAATCACATGGTACGGTTTGCTTTATATACGTATATATAAACATATCGATGGCTTAGAATTAGAAGGTCGTAAGTGCCACTTACGACATTTTGAGATTCATACATATTTAGAATAAGCATCTTAAGGCGCTTCTTATGAGCCCATTTTATAAAAATCTGAACTTGTCATGTTGACCAAATTGAAGTTGTAAAAGTTTGTTTTGGCATAAGTAAAGAGTAAATGTCAGACAGTTTTTCCGTGTTTTTTTCAAAATATCGATTTGGTAGTTACGACCTTCTAGTTCTAAGCCATCGATATGAGCCAAGATGAATTCATGCTTTGTCCGCCATGCACATACGTAGCATTGTCCTGATGCAAGCTTTTCTCGAAAAATGAGAAATTGTTTGTCCGAGTTGTTATGTTGTTGTTCAGGAATCAACAAAGCTGCATTTGGTGTATTTGTGTTTTTGTATTAATGTTTTAATTAAGTTATGTTTTTAATCATTTGGTTCTATTGTTTTTGCAGAAGTTTGATCCTGAGAGATTTGATGAAAATCATCGTGACGAAACCGATGTGTATGAATATGTGCCTTTTTCAGCTGGATCCAGGTATTTTCGCTTGAAATCGTGTGCCTCCCCTGTCCGATTTCCTCATTTCTTTTTTGTTACTTGGGTTTAAGTTATTCACACCTAACCTATTTAATGTGTATATTATAATTTTTGTAGTAGTTGTTATGTCCAAAATTTCCAAAATTTGTATAACACTGATGACAACTTAAACATAAACCATGAAAATGATAATGACGAAAACTTAAATGAAACTATGTATGACGAAGATCTTGATCATGACATCACACTCTCAGAATTGAGGGCTGCTGTATTTTCACAAAACAATAACAAAAGTACAGGACTGGATAACATATGTGCAGAAATTTATAAAATCTCTTTCAATGAAACTTCAGAATTTATCCTAAAACTGTTCAACCGATTACTATCAAAGGGTGAATACCCACGTTGTTTCGGTGAAGGCATCATATGTCCGATATTTAAAGGTGGTGATATAGAAGATGCTAAAAACTACAGAGGTATAACACTCATAAATATATAATCAAAAATATACTCCCAAATACTTTTAAGATTGACACTATGGAGCCACAAATATGATAAAATCTCTGAAACCCAGTTCGGATTTCAAAAAGGCAAATCAACTATCGACTGCATATTTGTCCTTCATTCAATAATAGCAAAAACTTTAGCAAATAAGAAAAAGTTATATTGCGCATTTGTAGATTTTGAAAAATGTTTTGACAAAATTGACCGCAATTTATTATTCACCAAAATAATAAATGAAAACTTTCATCGAAAATTGTTAAAAGTTTAAAAAGCATGTACAATACAATTAAAGCATGTGTTAGATATAAATCGGATTTATCATCGTTTTTTCAATCAAACATAGGTGTAAAACAAGGTGATCCTTGTTCTACAATACTATTCTTATTATTTATAAATGACATAGAAACGAATATGAATACAAATATAGATGATATATTTACGCTTGACAATGCAAAACTTTGTATATTGTTATTCGCTGATGACGCGGTTATCTTCGCCCATACACCGCACGCTTTACAGTCGTTACTCTATGATCTACAATCATATTGCGACACCTGGGGCTTAACAGTAAACACGAGAAAAACCTGTATCATGATATTTGAGAAAGGCCGACATACACAATTTAACTTTACATACAAAGATACAGTTCTAGACACAGTCAATTCGTTTAAATACCTTGGGGTTACTCTGTATAAAAACGGAAACTGGAACCGAACACAGAAAACAATTGCAGATCATTCACGATTTGCTTTACATAACTTATTCATCATATTTAATCAAATTGAAATAAATACAAAAGAAAAATGTAAACTCTTCGACAGCTTAGTTAACCCAATATTAAACTATGGTGCAGAAATATTTGGATATCACGAATGTAAAAACATCGAAACTATACATTGTAAATTCCTAAGGAAAGTATTATGTGTACAAAAGAGTACAAACCTTGATGGTTTATACGGGGAATTGGGTAGATACCCATTATATATACATAGAAAACTCCTAATGATAAAATTTTGGATAAAAATATTAAAATCTAAGAACGACTCATTGATAAAATTGATGTATACTGTTTTAAAAAGAGACATAGAAAACGGAAACACATACAATACGCTTAATTGGGCTAGTCAGATAAAACGTATTCTAGATGAAATAGGAATGTCAGATTTATGGATACAGCAAAATGAATTGTACGTAAATTTCGGAATAATAAGACAAAGAATAATTGACACATACTACCAAAACTGGCACCATAATATAAATAACTCAAATAGATTATCAACATACTGTAGATTTAAAGAAACAATAACCCTAGAAAAATATCTTACATGCGTAAATATTGATAAATACAAAATTGCACTTTCAAAATTTAGACTCTCGTCACATGATCTGGCTATCGAAAGAGGTAGGCATACAAATATACCAAGAACAGATAGATACTGCCAAAACTGTAATATGCATGTAATTGAAAACGAATATCATTTTCTTTTAGTATGTCCATTTGATTTTTGAACTTTCATGAACTTCTCTGTAAACCTGTATCAATGTACTTTATCGATATCTTTGTTAATACTGTTAATATTGATCACACATG
Source organism: Spisula subtruncata (assembly GCA_963678985.1). Classification (NCBI taxonomy): domain Eukaryota; kingdom Metazoa; phylum Mollusca; class Bivalvia; order Venerida; family Mactridae; genus Spisula; species Spisula subtruncata. The sequence goes on from OY787672.1 coordinate 3,855,898, forward strand.
CTTATTATGTAAATGTATATATGTTGGCTATATATACGCGAAATGCTATTTTATGCCCGAATAAACTTTGTATTGTATTGTATGTCTGGAAGGTATTTTATTGATGTTTTTGTCTCGGTGTTGTGACGAAGCAAGTGGTTTATTCAGTCGAAATTGTCACATTTCTATGCGATGTTTTTCCTCTATAGATGTGCATGGTAATATTTTAATATATAATTGACCATATGTGTATGAGAACCTATATGTCAAGAAAAACCAATTTCCCATTTTTTCTATTTCTTATTTTCTATTTCCTTTTTCAATGATACTGTAACATGTGTATGTGTTTACCTAAGAAACCAATTACATTTTTGTATTCAATAATGGACAACTCCGGTCAATGTTTGTAAATATCACATTATCCTGTCGCACTATACTATTTATTTTCAAATTGCGCTATTTGTGCTTTTGTGCGGCACATAGTGTAGGTTCGCATCCCACTATAGATGCAAAATATTGATGGTTGGGAGACTTAGTCATTTCCCAGATGGGATATTTTAGAATAAAGCTTGAAGTAGGTATGACGATTTGTTGTCGTTCGGTTCGAACGTCTAGTGCTCTGTTGAGACCAACAAGGAATATTGGGAAAGCAAAGGTGTAGCCACGTTAGATAAAGTCTTACTTACTCCAGCATTGGTCTGATTGTCAATGAAGTTCCGTACGACTTATAAGTACCTAGTCAAGTTGAGCATATGCTCGCCGCATATTGGTCAAATAGATTGTGATCGAGTTTGTGCCCTATGTTTTCGTCTACACATGTTATTTCGTCTACAATATTTACTTTAACCATTTGTCGTATTTCAATGGAACTTTGTGTGATTTATCAGTACAACCAATGCTAGTATCTGAATGTATTAAAATCATCCAATGATTGTTTTTGTTTATCATACAGGAACTGCATTGGACAAGTGTTTGCTACAAATGAAATCAAAATCAACCTGGCTAAGGTGGTAAAAAGGTAAAATAATATGTCCGATCTAATCTAGTTATACGTCTAAGTGGAGAGCGGTGGCCTACATATGGAGTATGAATAACCCACGTGTTCCATTCCAAGGTGTAAATTGGTACCTGTGAGATCAGTGTCTATTCTTGGGCGTCTATATACGTATATTTGTGATAACCGGTGTGACATAGTAAGCGTACGCACTGTCAGGAAGTTGAACGTTTTAAATATATCCTTCTTTCCTATGATTTCGTGAATTTCTATTGTTAACCATGTAATGACATATTTCCGCCACACATGCGCGTCCAAAATTATTGATGCATGATTGAAAAAGTGAAACAAAGTATTAACCGTCAACAAGTCATATTGTAACAATGCTGTTGATAATCTATTAAACCATATTAAAGTGTATAGAGCTATATTTTAACAGTCATTTAATGTCAAAATAATTACTTGCATCGTTTTAAGTATGATACTAGACTACCTTAATTGCATATTAAAACTTTAGATGGGTTCCGTGTACTTTGATTCAATCGTCGAAACATAGACACTTGTTATAATTTCATAGGGTGTTCTAGAACACTTTCGTATGAAAATGGACAGTTTGCATGTCGAATAAATCACAGAGAGGGTTTCTGTTAAAACTGAAGCAAAAAACGATCTAATGGATATGAAAGCATAATTGTTTTTCAGTTTTTGAAACTTTCAAGAAAAATATCGTTCCATATAGCTCTATACACTTTAAACCATATTCACGTTTTGTTTTCAGATTTGAGGTATCGATTGATCCATCCAAAGAAGCCATATTACTGCCTGATGTTGTCATGAGGGCCGAGAATGGAATCAATGTCAGATTCAAGCCAAGAAAATAGTGTGTCGAAGGAAGTGTTGTAATTAAAACATTCTTGCGTTAATGATGTATATTACACTGATAGGACTATAATATAAATGATCAGTGGGGAGCGGTGGTATAGAGGTAGGACACGCGCTTCGGGATCGAGAGGTCCCTGGTTCGATCCCCTTCTGGACCACTGGTTAATTTGTCTGGGCAAGACCCACATGCTCAACTCCACCATGGTGTAAATGGTACCTGCGAGGACAGTGTCTATTCCAGGGCGCCGCAGATCGATGTTGGCTGCCACACTCCCCATGGAGACACGGTTTCTATAGGTAGCCCAATGACCAGGGGAGTTAAACTGTCAAAGGGAGCTTGAGCAGCCTAACAGCTGAAAAGAACCCTAGAAAATTGGTAACTTAACTTTTTTTTTATAAATATTGCATTTGTGTACTGTTACGTAATGCTTAAACTTTAACAACGCTGTAACTCCTTTATGAAACAGTCACCTGTTAGCTTCTCTGTAACCTTACTGTATCTTCTCTTTCGTGTTAAGAAATTGTGAAATAAAACATGTATTTTTCAAGAAACAAACTAGTGTAAGAACTTTTTGACACAATCTTTGTAAATTATATAGATTTTTCACATATAATTATAATACCGATATGACATTTGATTGGCGAGTCAACAGCGGCTCTGAGTGCGCATATCAATCAACAATGTATGTGTTTTGTACTCATGTCTAACGTGTGTGATATAAGGTATACTACATTGGTGTGTTTTTACAATAATTTGATGAGTATTATGTGTTTTAGGGTGATATGATATAAAGAATCTATTACTCGTTGCCAATTGATATATTTATATTAACCTAGTTCAGGAAACGCCATCAAACTCGTTTTATATAAATTGATATCAATTTACAACTCATGATAGATCCTCTATAACTTACGAGTCACAATCATTTGTTGACGGTCGCACAGTAAACATGTCAACGCGTCTTGTTGGTTATATTCATTTTATTTCAGAAATTAGGCATAATGCCTGCGCGTCATGTTTTTTAACAAAACATACACATATAAACGCATACAGTAAACATATAGTTAGTAACATAAAGACCTTAGTGTTAATTTTGCACCTTCTAAATACTAGTACACGTATTAGTTCTCTTTCCTTTTTGCTAACGAATAGAAAATATTTTGTTACGAAGAATCATTTAACAGTAATTATATGATACAAAAATCAAGCTAATAAATGCCCTCAAACGCTTGCATGTTTTCTGCGATTTCTCCCCTTTAGTCCCAAAACTATCATATAACAACGCTTATATGTCCATGGTTGACAGTAATTGCAAGCTTTAAGAATGCATCATATCAGTACAGTTAACATATTATTCTTACTATTAGAAATGCGTTTCTGTTTAAACGATATGAACTGTCTAGGTCTATGAATATTATTATTTTCAGTAGTGAAGTTAGATGCGGCGATATAAATGAAAATCAAAACAGAAAAAAACTAGGATAACACTCAAATATTGCATGTATAATATTTAAAATGATATTGTCATTGTTCTAAATTATTTTATTACATCATATCGTAAGATCCCTTACTGGGTACGTACTCTTGAACTATATAAGGTTGACAAAACCACCGGACCAAAGTACACGCATTTTACATTTAATACATGTGAGTGACACAACCATATTATAAATAAAGCATGCTCATTTTATAATAGTCAATATTATAAGCAGCATACTAGTATTCAATTATACATATATTATAAATGGACATTTTTAATTAAAACAAGCTGGAAACAATACATTCGACATAAAAAAATGTTTATAACTTAAGACATATGAATAATACGTTACATATAACATATCCATTCAATTGGTGACAACGATCTGATTGTAAGACTGAATTGTATTTTAAGTTTATGTTCCATTTCAAAGTACAAGTTTGGTTTCAGACATTGCATTATAAAACATCCTCTCGCAAAGCCATTTACCCACTGTGGTTTGAAATAACACTGTCTGATTAAAGCCCTACATTTTTCCTTCTTTGCTTCTGGTCCAGAACTTAATAGAGGGATCAGCATGATGCCAGCATTGTGCCAGCATGAGATCACTATCAGTGATTATCTGGGGTCATAAAACACTGTAACTGGTCAGAGTAAGGGATCAGAGGCCCATATAGCTACTGGTAATCAATAATGTGCTACTGTAATATGTACCCTTATCAATTTAATTTTACTATAGGCCTACAGATATTTTACAACTTCCTGTCATAAAGGGAACTCTTGTTGCCTCTTATCTAATACTAGGGCCTCTTGTAAACTAATTAACATGCTGTGCAATGTTGCATAATATTATGTAATAGGGTACAATATGGTCAGATATCTCAAAAATCAGTAACCACATGCTGAGAAAACTATGACCAAATTTGGTAGGCCCAGTGCCAAAATCCAGGTCTTTAAAGGAGACAAACCAGTAAAAATGCATTCCATCCTCTACCACTTTGTTCTTTAAACAGAAGGTGCAATGTATTTAGTCTCTTTTGAATTGTGTGTGCTTCTTTCGCTTATATATTAAGGAAAGGAGTTTGAAATTTGGTTCTGTTTTTGACCCAGTCAAATGAAAATGACACTTTGTTCTACCCTACGAAAATTTTCATGAGTTATACCACATTACGGTATCTTCTACTTCTTAATATCTCTTAAAATATAGACTATGGATATTAATTCTTCTTTGGAGCTCTTGAATGATTCCAAGGTGGTTTCTCCTGACCTTTTGACCGACTCTTCGATATTGGAGGGAGTGCAGAGTTTCTACCTTGTGATCGAGACGTATCCGGTACTTGTTGTACACTTCTGCTAGTCTCGGCTCCTGATGTGCGACCTGGTACCTGGTCTGTTGGGTAAGGGTTTCCAATAGGATCATCATCATGTGTTTGACTACCTAATGCATCAACCTTTGCAAGTACATTAGTCATCATCTCTTCAATATTATGTACCGCAAGAGCCATTGTATCTTCTTTTTTCTTGCTCTCCTCTAGCATACCTTTCATCGCTTTTACTTCGTTTGTAGTTTGATCTAGCTTTTCATTAAACTTACTCTGTTCAGACAAACTAGTGGCAATAGTTTTATCTTTTTCTTCAAGTGCTTCTGTCATATCTTCAATTCGTTGTTTTAGATCTAAAAGCTCATTCTCTGTTGTTTCCGTTTTTCTAGATTCTGATAACAACAATTGTTCCGTTTCTTTATCTCGAAATGTTGCGAGTTTATCTAACAATTTCCTTTCGTTGGATTCTAAAATCTTTATACTATTTTCATATTCTTTAATTTTCCTGAGGAGTTCGATGTTTCGTTTACTCAAGACTTCCATTTTTTCTCGCGCCTCTTGAATTTTGATGTCTTTTTTCAATTGTTCGTCTTCTTTGTTAGACTCTACCTTCCGAAGTTTCCTTTCACTGATCAATACATTGCGATTCATTCTGTGTATTTGATCACGGAGTAGATCATTCAATGTTTTATATTTGTTTAGTTCTTTCCTCAACGCATCTACTGTATTTAAACTGGAACTGTTTTCACCTACTGGGCGTATAGTCGGAGCTCCGACTATTTCCAGATATCCAGAGTCGTTTCCATCTTCCTATAATAAATACAAACATATTTGACGTTATCTTCTAGAATCAACGCCTTTGTATAGTTATTAATTTTTAGAAGAAATTTACAAAATTTGTATATGCGAGTACCTTGGGAAAACATATCTGAACAGTTTATCATCTCGTAACTGCCATAAGAATGGCCATGGCAACCATTAAAGATGACTCCCAAAAATATCTTGGTAAATATCAGCAATAGCGCATGAAAACAACGATATTATGAGTATCTGTAACATACTGAATATGAGTAAATCATAAAGACAATATGCAGAAATGACGTTCCAATCTGGCAGACTCAAATTGCATGAAAAATTTAGCAAAAATGTGTAACTTATGATGTATAGTGAAACCCCATGAAGCCGGTGTATCCACGGTACCGGTGTATGTAATTTTCTCATGAAATTGTAGATTTTTTTCTCGTCACGTTGCCTGCAGGATTGTTTACAATAACTGACGAGTAAATTAAATAAATAAATACGAAATGGACCAATTTCTGAATGAAATCCCAACAAAAACTTACACCATGCCTTCACTACGAGTAAATCCTTATTTAATCGACAATGTTTGACATGCATGAATTCAATGCTCGCTTGTTTATTTATCAAACATAATTTTGACAGCTATGACGTCATCCATTGATAAAAAGGGTCGTGTGAAACTTTTGGCGGGAAAAAATCAACTTGTCAACAAACTGGACCAAATTTACTTGGAAAAAGTTATTGTTGCACCGGATAGATGGGGTTATTTCCCTTTCCTGAAATTTTACATGGTGTTTGTTTACATGTATTTTTTCCGATTCCAAAGGTCATTTGATGTTATTTTGCAGTTTTATTAAAGATTAAAGGTCATTTTAGCAGTTTCCAACAAAATATGTGTCGAGGAGTTAAGTGATTTATATTTATTTTGTCAATTTCGTTTGATACACCGGCTACATGAGGTTCAAGGCTACAGAACATGTTTCTTTCTTTTCAATGTCAAATGTTTGAGTCTTACAATTTGTTTTAACTTCATAACTTTTAATTGCCTGGGTCGAATTTCATCCAATTTTTTGACACACTTAGGTGACCCGCAAATGTCGCAGTACAATATCAATTAATCTGGTGGAGGATTTTAGTCGTCTTTTGGAATGCCTAGTTATTTTAATAAAAAAAGAGATAGCAATATATTGGCTCTGCCTGGTTAGATGCTCTTTCAATGTCAGCAGTAGATGTGACATATAGTGCTAACTTCTAAGTGTCACTCACTCCATGAAATCATACGTCAGGCAATATTGTGTGCCATAAATAGCTGTTATCTACCCAAATAAAAGTGATTATAGCAATATAAGCACCGATTGCGGAATAACATGTATTCCTTTACACTCGCAACGTTTCGACAAACACAGTGACAAACACTCCTTAGAATCAGGAATTGCTGCGCCCGACCAAGGAATGGCAATGAGAAAATTTGTTAAGTAGTGTCAGTAATGAAAGTGACTTAAATGGTAGGTACGTGTATCACGTGGAACAAGGAATAGTTTAGCCATGCAGTCTACAATTTATTGTATCAGGAAGTGCTCCGTACCAAGTTACTCGGGAAGGGCTGTACTTGTTGTGGTAAGCACCTCATTGATATGAAAACACTTTTCTTTGTTGTGGTGTATAAACCACAGAGCCTGTGCTCAGTGAGTCCACCATGGAGCCTGGAATAGCTGTAATTTTTGGAGGCGATTAAACAATAGAGTTTAGAAGAATTGTTTACCCAAAAATTGCTACTCAAAAGCTTCCGCGTTATTTGTTACGAGAAAATTTTGACCAATCTAAATTAACACGCGGACGAATAGTTTTGAGGACGGTAGAAATCGTATCTACACCTTACCCAAATTTGTTCGGACCTAACAATGTAAAATCATCTTACCCCAGATGTATCGTTCCTACTATCGTCAAACGATGCCATGATTTTAGCGACGTGTTTAAACTGTAATATATAGTATGTATAATAAATTAATGTTTCTCTCTCGTTGACATCACGTTATCTAACAATGATAAATATTTGACTGAATCAATTCTATCTTCTAAAACATATTTTTAAATTATAATCCCACAAAATCACTGTCGAATTATTCAACCCGCTTACATGATTGTTAATAAAAAATATATCTACCCTTTACAAATTTCTAATTGACATTGTAGAGAAATAAAATCGGACCATATTCCGTACATGTATGAGGGCTGTCAGGGAAGTATTGAAATACTGTAATTTTATACACCTTCCGTGTCATTTTATGTTCAAATTTAGTGTACTCAATAATAATATGACATGAAGATACCATATGCCGAGCATAGCCTTTATTTGCTTTATTTCTACTGAAACATGGCAGGCATATATTTGTACCTCCATCCGGATTTGAACCGGGGTCGCCAGATTAGACGGCAAGCGTAGTAACCACTGAGCTATGGAGGCACTATGCTAGTTGAAAAATTAAACTGATAGAGAAAACCGTTTGTGTTGCCAATGACAAAGTTTCTAGTAGTGTTTCCAGGAAGACATATTAAAAGTGTATGGTTGAACGATAAACTCTGTGCGTTGGACTTTTCATTTGTCCAAGGGTTTCATCAAAGTCAGAGTTCATGTTTTCATGTTAGTTTTGCAAATGCTCTACTACGCAAATCAACATGGTGTTTTAGAGGTTGTAACATTGTTAATAAGGTGATACTAACCTGGTTTAAGTTTTTTTGGTATGTACATGTAGTTCGAATATTCATTCTTTCTTAAATTAATTTATATAAAACCCGGTCTGGTTGCACATTTTTCTTTCCCTGTTACACAACAATTATTCTCTGTTTCACCCAAACATCATGGTTTTATCGTATGAGCCATACCAACATATTGTTATGTTGCATCTAGAAGACAAAAATACATTTGTATACATATCGCTGGCTTAGAATGAGAAGGTCGTAACTACTACTTACGACCTTATAAGACTGATACATATTTGAAATCTGCGTCATAAGGCGCTTATTATGAGCCTATTTTCATGAAAATAGGAACTTGTCATATTGACCAAAATGAAGTAGTAAAATTTTGTTTTCAATAAGTAAAGAGTTAATGTCAGACTGTTTTTTCTTGTTTTCTCAAACTATCATTGTTCTACTTACCATAATATCGATATATTCTATGGTTACAATGAACATACATGTATTTTACCGCTCCTTTTTACACCGTTTCAATACTTTATGTATTGCCCATGTAGTTCGATGCGTTCTTTACAATGTGTGCATTCAATATATTTGATAATGATGAATTTCAATGTACTGTGCGTTTATTGCGTATTCATAATTCTATTTAGAAAATTCCTTCTAAAGCTTCTTGTGTATTGAATAGTTGCATTGACTTCGTAAATACGTTGATTTAAAGGACAAACATTATCAAAGAGTCATAAAATCAATAAAATTACAAGGCTTAATGTGATATCCTATATACGGTAAGAAATGGCTATGGAAGGTTGTACCTTTGTAAGTATTTAATCAGCAGTTAATTTGTTACCGTATTATAACCACAGGTGGCAGTATCAGTGTTTTGTCCGTAAACGATTAAAAAAAAATAAAAAAAAATAAAAAAAATTCCGTACTGAGCTAATATACTATCAAGGTATAAAGCGTACTATATGTCTATATGCCAAAGATTGTGGAACATTGCATCTCGTTGTTTCAACATAAAATACGGGCGCTGAAGAAAAATCGCTTTACAAGTCATTCAAATAAACTATAAGATATTCAGTATTACCGATAATCTCGTTCAATTGTATCTTATAACAGCGAAACAGCAAAACAGTGTTACTTTCGATTTTTAACTTCGCTCAAGGTCATTTAATTTATGCACTGGTTACCCGCTGCGCTTACAGTATCGTAATTATTGTTGGGTACCAAGCATATGCGATGTTCCACAATCTTTGGACATATACATGTACTACGCTTTATACCTTGATAGTGTACATGGAGTTAGATAGACAATCGATATACGAGGGTATATCCAAAAGTAATGTCACTCCTCCCGTGGTTTATTTGTTTATAGGCCGATATGCATAAATATGATATCAAAATGTTCAGCAATTCAATTCTAATTAATAAACAACGTGCCCCATTATTCCATTTTCATAATTGGATTATATGTACATTTGAAATATACCTATGACGTCAGATCGCCGCACACGAAAATTACGACATTTTTTCATTATCATAACGATTTTCTTTTATGCGTTTTTATAAAAAATGATTCTCGAAAGCAGACGATACTTTCGTGACGTGATGAAACCAATGTGTTGCGCCTGTTGCTAAAAATGCATTGACGTCATTCTATTTTGAAACTCGCAATATATTTTCAACGCACTGATTACTTAACGAAAGCACGGCATATTTGTGACAAAAAGACGCTGCGCGTAATAATGATCTTATCCTAAAAGTTATGAAAGTCACCTACTGAAACTTTAGTTACACACGGCGGCAACATAGTTTCGTGTACCTGTAGTATAAGCTTTTAAGGGGGAATGGATCAACAAACCATTATCGATAGAGAGTCATATGAACGGTTTGCAGTAGATCCGAAAAGAACACCAAGAGTATTTTAACGCCGTCATTCAATTCGACGTTCAAAACTGCGATCATTATGTGGTAAGTTAATTTTTTGGCTGTGGGACTATCTAGGGGACACTTAAAAATTATTTGATTTCGCAGAGAGTAAGTGTCGGGTGGGTTGCACATTTTTTAAGGTCGTGAAAATGACTGCATGTTTTATGAGTCGTTAGAAATTACTAGGGATGAACTCTTGCTGGATGAGTAGGTGCCAACAAGTAACGTCATTGTGACGTCGTTGACGTCGGACTTGCGGCGATGTTCGAAAGTATGTCTCATATAAATATTCATATCTCAAGAACTATTCTGTGCATTGTTGTGAAATTTAGTCATCATATTCAAATTAGACTGAAGTTACGGTGTGAAAAAATTCGTGGTTTTACTTGCATTATACATGATTTTACAGCATCAGTGACATTACTTTTGGATATACCCACGTATATACGGCCCATGTAGTGTATTAGCTCAGTGACGGATTTTTTCTTTTTCTTTTCTAAACACTGATACTGCCACCTATGATTATAACCAAGTATACCAGTTGCCAGCTATATAATGTACCATATATACGTATAATACTATAATATAGCTAATATATAGCCAGCCCGCTTAGCTCAGTCGGTAGAGCACGAGACTAGTAGTCACTACTGATCTCGGGGTTGTGGGTTCGAATCCCAGGCTGGCCAACTAAAATTACTAATAGTCTTTCGGATGAGACTTTAAACCGAGGTCCCATGTATGGTGCTTTACACTGGCATGTAAAAGAACCAGGGATGCTTCTGGAATTGGGGCATCTTCTTCTTCTGTATCATGCACTATCCCCAAAAACTAAAAGTAATAAACCTCTTCTGGGGGCCTCGCCCATATGGATTATCCGGAGGTGAGGATAAATAAGACCATTAAAATAAATAAATGTAATACTAGTACATGTATTGTCGATTCAAAGATGTCTGTCAAAACCGCCAAAATGTTCCATTTCTGAACAGCTAATTGCAGCAAGTATAACCACTACGTTATAGGACTATCAGCTTTTTAATCATTTAAGTGTTTCATTGTTGGTAAAATTTAATCCTGACACACTTTTAACAATCGACAAGGGTGAAAGTTTGTTTACGCGGTTGTGACAGAGATCTTTGAATCAACTATAGATGCTTGTATGGCTGTGACATACGACATACAGTGTTTAATACCCAATAGGTTCGTTTATTAATGACTGTGTGTCCAACATTATGTATACAAAATATAGGACTGAGCAGGCTTTTTAAAACTAGAGATTACTATAACATGTTAAAGTGAAGCCATAACATATATAATCAGGAACAACGGACGTCTATTTATGATGTGGTCATTGCGCAGTAGATTTTAGGATGAATCTACAGTTTGTAGTTGATTATTGAGAGTGCCTTAAAGGCCTGTCAAATGTCTTGTCTCACAGGTCATGTAACTACTCTACAGTTCCTAGAATGCGCATATCGTCATGTTATATAATGTTATAAGTATACACCCCGTATTTGGTCCGAGTATCTACCCTTTTAGCACCAAATAAAAACATAATACAGTAAATCTTCTGTAACCATTTATAACTCTTTTTTTCTTGAAATTTTATTATAATAGCTCATAAAATAGATTATAGACAAGCTGTATGGCTTTTTCAAAGACTACATTTAATTTAACACTTTTTAATTGAACTACTATAAAATAATTATAATATACATGTTGCTGAAAAAGAAAATAATAGTATAATATAAAAAGAAGATATTGAATGTTAAGAATAATGCATATAGTTATTTCACATACATACGTTACGTGGTTAATTAATTTAAGTTTAACATGAATACATGTCTACATATTGTATCAAAGATATGTACATGTACTCAATACATATTGGTATGGTATATCAAATATGCGTTTAGCCATTCACAACCATTTATAACTCATTTAATGTTTGAAAACACTTTATTGCTAATACCTGCTTTTTCAGATTGTTTTACATCCGGTTTCAAAAGGCTTCCCACATTGGATAAATTTGATTCAGGCTACTATAATGAATTTCACGAAGTAGGAATGAAAGACCTTGCATTATTAGTCTGAATTCAAATAAGTATTCAAATTTAACGCAATACTCATTCTGGTAATTGACAATTGACATTTCAATGCTTATTCAATGATTGAAGTAATTTTTAAACATAATGCTAGGCTATAAAAGGAATTTTCAGATGTTTAAATTTCTTTATGTAAACGATAATTGATTAATATGTAGTATTACTTACATTTAATCGAGGGCTATATGAAGCATGTTATTAACATATAATCGAGGTCTATCACGTCAATGCTAGACCTATGTAGCATGTTGCTAACAAATAATCGAGGTGACTAGACCTGTGTAGCGTGTTACTAACAGATAATCGAGGTATATCACGTCAATGCTAGACCTATGTAGCATGTTACTTACAAATAATCGAGGTATATCACGTCAATGCTAGACCCATGTAGCGTGTTACTAACAAATAATCGAGGTCTATCACGTCAATGCTAGACCCATGTAGCGTGTTACTAACAGATAATCGAGGTCTATCACGTCAATACTAGACCTATGTAGCATGTTGCTAACAAATATTCGAGGTGACTAGACCTGTGTAGCGTGTTACTAACAGATAATCGAGGTATATCACGTCAATGCTAGACCTATGTAGCATGTTACTAACAACTAATCGAGGTATATCACGTCAATGCTAGACCTATGTAGCATGTTACTAACAAATAATCGAGGTATATCACGTCAATGCTAGACCTATGTAGCATGTTACTAACAAATAATCGAGGTATATCACGTCAATGCTAGACCTATGTAGCATGTTACTAACAAATAATCGAGGTATATCACGTCAATGCTAGACCCATGTAGCGTGTTACTAACAAATAATCGAGGTATATCACGTCAATGCTAGACCTATGTAGCATGTTGCTAACAAATATTCGAGGTGACTAGACCTGTGTAGCGTGTTACTAACAGATAATCGAGGTATATCACGTCAATGCTAGACATATGAAGCATTTAGCTAACAAATAATCGAGGTCTATCACGTCAATGCTAGACCTATGTAGCATGTTGCTAACAAATAATCGAGGTATATCACGTCAATGCTAGACCTATTTAGCATGTTACTAACAAATAATCGAGGTATATCACGTCAATGCTAGACATATGAAGCATTAAGCTAACAAATAATCGAGGTCTATCACGTCAATGCTAGACCTATGTAGCATGTTGCTAACAAGTAATAAAGGTCTATCACGTCAATGCTAGACCTATGTAGCATGTTGCTAACAAGTAATTGAGGTCTGTCACGTCAATGCTAGACCTATTTAGCATGTTACTAACAAATAATCGAGGTCTATCACGTCAATGCTGGACCCATGTAGCGTGTTACTAACAAATAATCGAGGTATATCACGTCAATGCTGGACCCATGTAGCGTGTTACTAACAAATAATCGAGGTATATCACGTCAATGCTGGACCCATGTAGCGTGTTACTAACAAATAATCGAGGTCTATCACGTCAATGCTAGACCTATGTAGCGTGTGACTAACAAATAATCGAGGTCTATCACGTCAATGCTAGACCTATTTAGCATGTTACTAACAAATAATCGAGGTATATCACGTCAATGCTAGACCTATGTAGCATGTTGCTAACATATAATTGAGGTTTCACGTCAATGCTAGACCTATGTAGCATGTTGCTAACAAGTAATTGAGGTCTATCACGTCAATGCTAGACCTATTTAGCATGTTACTAACAAATAATCGAGGTATATCACGTCAATGCTAGACCTATGTAGCATGTTGCTAACAAATAATCGAGGTATATCACGTCAATGCTAGACCTATGTAGCATGTTACTAACAAATAATCGAGGTCTATCACGGCAATGCTAGACCTATGTAGCATGTTACTAACAAATAATCGAGGTATATCACGTCAATGCTAGACCTATGTAGCATGTTGCTAACAAGTAATCGAGGTATATCACGTCAATGCTAGACCTATGTAGCATGTTGCTAACAAGTAATCGAGATTTTTAACGTCAATGCTATACCCATGTAGCATGTTGCTGCTAACCTATAATCGAGGTGACTAGACCTATGTTGCATGCTACTAACATATAATCATGGTTTTTAATATCAATGCTAGACCCATGTTACTAACATTTAATCGAGGTCTTTAACGACAATGTTAGAACTACGCAGTATGCTAACATACATGTATAATCGAAGTCTTTAACGAAAATGCTAGAACTATGTAATTGCAACTCATACATAGATAGCAATCACACACTGTTTATATGAAGACATTGCAAAAGATTATTTTTTCACTGTCTGTTAATGGCCTGGGGGTATGATAAGACGATACGAAAGGATTAGAATGTCTGGTTCAATCTACAAAGGTTACTTAATATGTTGACTACTTACAAATTCTAAAATAAACTGTCTTGTCACACGATATATCCTTCGTACCAGTTGTGTTGAAATAATATAAAGTTCTCTTATTTTCTCCAGACTCAATGTTAAGTTTAGCGGTGTTAAACACATAAACTCCTTATATTGTATTCACAAAGCATGTTAGTGGAAACGTCAAGTATTTCAACTTATAAAATGTGTACTTCTAATTATACTCCGATACGCCCTGTGACTCTATTCATAAAGTGTACATTATTTTCGTAAGTGTACACTTTTTGAGTTGTAAGTAATTGTTTGTACAAAACATTTACTCAGACAATAATTGGTCAATCATGACAAATCCGCTTATAACTACATGAACAGTTAATAAATTGACATACTGTAAAATCAATAATATTCAAGGGGGGTTTAATTTCGTGAAATTTGTGAATTATTTCAACCATGAAAATCCTTTAAATTACGTTGAACTTCCCACAAAATGGTCATTTTTACCAAATGCACAAATTTTGTCACATTGAAGTTAAATTATTTTTACTCGTCAAAAACATGTAGCTAGAAAATCGTAAATCCACCCAATGATAGTGTAATATTAGCCTGTACTACTGTAAAACCAACTAATTTGTAGCGTTTCACTCTAATCAATAGTGTAGATAACTAAACCATGAATTCCAACATTCTTGATTAATTTAGGCCGGAACCAAGTTTAGAGAAATTGCTTACTGTTTTGTAAACCGCAAAATGGGGAGCAAAATTTATATTCCAAAAAAGTAGACATTGATTATAACAATTGAAGCAAAGTTACAGAATATTCATTCCAAGCAAAATTTATTTTCTTATCATTCCCAAGAAAAGCAGTGCTTTGAAAGTATTTTTTAAAAGTATTTGTAACAATTTAAGCGAATTTAAGATTTAGCTGTAAAATGCATTGAGCAATTAATTACATGTACAAGAAACCTGAATATATACAGAATACAAATAGTTACTATAATTGTTTATCAGGTGAACTTTATTCTATATATTAATACGACTGTGTGCGTCAACATGGGTGGTATGAATATAACCTTGTTATATGTATTGGAAATAAAACAATACCAAAATTTTCGTAGAAATATGACAACTGTGAAAATATGACGCATAAATTCCTACCTTTGTGCACTAAGTCCTTTATCAATGCATGAAGAAAACTAGATGCAAGTGTATTAATTTATAAGCTTGTATAAGGTGTATAAACACATTGACACTTGTGAATTTTAATCAAAAACTAATTAAACCTAGAATGAACATTTTTGAACAGTTAACTTAATCCCTAGCTAGGTATATTATAGGCCAAGCATATTTTTACATTTAGAACTATATTTTCTATTCTGCGAACGATGCTCTGTTCATGGATTGTGCAAGGAACTTTTGGATAACCATTGTCTCATTGGAGGTCATTTTGCTTTTGTCGGAGTATAAGTCAGATACAGAACTTGTTATCGCTCAAAAGTGTCTTCTTACAAGGGTTATTGTACAGTTTTGGAAGGACGAACAACAAATTATCCTCGGCTTCGCCTCGGACAATTATGTTGTTTGTCCTTCCGAAACTGTACAATAACCCTTGTAAGAAGACACTTTTGAACGAAAACTAGTACTGTATCTAATACTTAAAGTATATTGAGCTATATCTAACGGTCATTAAATGTCAAAATAATTACTTGCATCGTTTTTAGTATGATAGTAGACTACATTAATTGCAAATTAAAACTTTGGATGGGTTCCGTGTACTTTGATTCAATTGTCGAAAAATAGACGATTCTTATAATTTTGCATAGGGTGTTCTAGAACACTTTCGTACGAAAACAGACATTTCGCATGTCCAATAAATCACAGGGAGGGTTTCTGTGAAAGCTGAAGCGATAAATGATCTAATGGATATGAAAGCATAATTGTTTAAGTGTATATATCTATATCTGACCGGTCTTTTAAAGTCAAAATAATTACTTGCATCGTTTTTAGTATGATACTAGACTACCTTAATCGCAAATTAAAACTTTGAATGGGTTCCGTGTACTTTGATTCAGTCGTCGAAACAATAGACAATTTTTATCATTTCATAGGGAGTTCTAGAACACTTTAGTATGAAAACAAACAATTCGCGTGTCCAATCAATCACAGAGAGAGTTTGTGTTAAAACTGAAGCGAAACATGATCTAATGGATATGAAAGCATAATTGTTGTTCAGTTTTTAAAACTTTAAAAAAAATACCTTCTGATATAGCTATATACACTTTAAATAAGCCCAATACACTTTAAATTTACCTATAAACATAAAACTGATTAAAATAGATCAAAATACCAGTTTAAAGGAAGGAATTTAGTATACTTTTTTACTTGTTACGAAATATACGAGTGATATGTATGAATATACAGCGGCATGTTACCACTCATACTAAACATTTTGTTCATGATAAACATTTAATTGAAAATTATTATCAAGTGTCTGGTATTATATGACCTTGTGACAGCTTGTATTAAAGCTTATTGAACATGATATAAATAACGATTTATTTGACCATTCCATGCAGGCGTTACTGCAGTAGGCTATGATATCACTTCTATCATTGACTCGTTTACTGGTCGATTAAGATAAAAAATGTACCTGGTGCGGATAGGGCAGTACCAATATATCCTAACCACCAGATGACTTCAATAGCATGGTAAGTATTATGTTTGTGGTCATTCGGGCTCTGCTGCAAATGCGGTGCGGTGATTTTTCCAAACGGTAAGTATCTCTCTGTAAAGAGGCGTTCCCAATAATTTTGATCGTTTAAATCGATTCAGGAATATTATATATTGAGTGAGAATTATTATTGCTTATACTCCACAAATTTTCGAAAAAAAGCTCCCACTTAATAGAATGAAAATATATTTCCGTAACGGGCGAAAATAGACACGAGTTGTTTCCCTTTGACCACATAATAATAAATAGCTGGAAGCGATACATTATTATTGGTGATTTAAATATATTTTGACATTAAAAAGACATATTTGCGCACACTTTCTTCAGACTGGAGTCCGACAATGAGTTCGTAATTTCGTTGACAAGACTAAGTTTTCCACTCTTATCTATATGTTCGCTCGCTTCCCTTGTTCTCCCCAGACTCAGCCGAATTAGTTCACGTATTTTCTGATAGTTCATTCTCTACGTAGGTTTTGGTTGGTCGTCCTCTTCTCCTTTTCGTTTCGGTGTCCTTCTGAGAGCAGTTATTGATATTTTCTCTCGGATTTACGTAAAACATGTCCTATCCAGGGCTAGAGTTTTCCTTTTAAGATTGTCCTCAAATCAGTCGTTCTTATTTGTGTAGTTAGCATTAATTGTAAGTTACAAGTCGATTGTATTACAACATAGTCACATACCTACATGTAACTTGTTACATCGCTGGCTTAGCATGAGAAGGTCGTAACAACAAAAACAATATTTTGAGAAAACAAGAAAAACTGTCTGAAAAACACTCATTACTTATGGTAAAACAAGCCTTTTCAACCTCAGTTTGGTCAACATGACAAGTTCCGATTTTCATGAAAATAGGCTCATAAGAAGCGCCTGATCTTATACTCATTCTAAGCCTGCGATATATCCACTTTAATTAAACAAACACATTATACATCAAAGACGTATGGTAGCTATTTCAACAATCATGATTATTATGTTACGTGTTACGTGTCTCGTACGGTATAGAATGAAAATAAATTGAATGGTGTTTTCGAACATCTCAATAATAATAGCTAGACTAGACATAAATGTTTGGCCAACTAATCTCCTTTCCATTGATAGATCTACGTCCAATTTTGCAACAGACAATTACTATGGCACTGAATGGTATTACGAAGATTATTAACTTAACTGATCAGCGTAACGTGAGATTGGAAACATTATGAAGCCAAACGATGCCGGTGGATAATGTTCCCTGAAATGTTTACAAATGACATTATCTTTGCTTGATAATGTTTGATTTCAAAGCCAGAAAATTATACAGATCCGTTGTCATCAAATTGTATATGTGGCCCATAGTTGTAGTAATGATCAATAAAATAACCTTTACTATAATATATTATACATACATAATAGTACACAAGAAAAAACAAATTTTAAACCAATACTTTTATTAGTTATTAGCACATGATATTGTGTTCGACTATATATACAACTTTATTTCCTCCAAAGTATCGAAGAGTTTACAACAAACATCTTGCAAACATACACATGTCATGGGCGGATCCAGGATGTCAGGTTAGGGGGGGGCGTTAGAAATTTGCTGGGGTCCAGGACATAGTCCTGCATGGGCGTAGGAGCGTCTTTAACATCACAACACTTCATTCATGGAAGTGTATTTTGGTTATTTCTGTATACTGATATGTAACAACTGAGTTTATGATTATCTGGCAATTTTGTTATTACATGGTAATAACCCGGGAAAATTGTCTAAACAATGGATCAATCTGATTCATTCTGAGCGTTCTGAGATACCTTATTTATTGTGAAACAGGACACGTTTTATTATTAAATATAGAACAGTACTTAGATGAATCGTTATGAAGTGTTTGCACAAGTGCCTGATTTTGAGAGCTATGCTTTATTTGAAGACGTTTATGTTTACTTTTAAGGGCTTTATATCTAATTGACAACCACTAAAATTAATATAGGAGGTGGGAGTATTTGTAAATGTAAAACATATTGATGGGGTATATATAGAAACTTTTTCGCAAAAAACGTGTGTTGACCCATTTTCATAGACTGAAGTTAGTTTGCGAGCGAAGCGAGCAAACTATTTTTTTTCAATAAAAAGTAATATCAAAATGTTCACGTATGTTATTTGCACTGAATCATAGTTTTACAAAAACTCGCGTTACAAAATTAATGATATTTAGAATCTAATTGCAAAAGAAGGGGGACCGGGGAGGCATGCTCTGACGGGAATTTTTTCAAAACGAGGGATCAATCTGGTGTATTCTGGTGGTATGAGATACCTTATTAAATAATAATTAATAAATAGGGCATGTTTTATTGCAAAACCAGATTAATTTAAGCCTTTGAAGTCTACATTGTTTGATTCTTTGCAGAGTGATACAGTATATAGGCGTACTTGTGCATCATGTTTTGTGGATGCACCCCTTCTTTCATAGATCAAAGCTAATTTTGCGAGCGTAGCGAGCATGAACTTTTCACATTTTAATACTTTGTCACAAAGAATTAAAGGCAAATTACATATTTACATATAACTACACTATTTCAGTCAAATAAAATCGCTACTTCGGCGATTTTAGGGGCGGGCGTACGCCGGGTCGCCCCCCGTTGGATCCGCCTATGCATGTAATAATATAATGTATAGTTTCATCTTTCAATCAATTATCACTTACCACTGCCAAAAGAAGCTGACTTTAAGAGTGATAGTAATTATCGTTATTAAAATAATGATAAGTTTTATTATGTTACGAACATTTTAGTGTTGAGATTAGGTAAAACAAATTAAAGTCAGTGTATGGTGGAACATGTATCATTCACTACACTAAGTAATAACCAGTGCCAATACAGAATTTATTGTACTGATAGAACGAATGACATTTCTCATCCGTAAGCAAAAATACAAATTCGTTTATCTCTTTATGACAACATTCTCAGGATTTTCTTATACATGTATCAAGTAATAGTTGCCAAGATTGCGTTTTTGTTGGCGTATGTATACGTATAGTCTGGAAAAGTCTTTGATATTTGATCAGCAGTATGAATGCCACTCAACCACCAGAGAGATTTTGATTAGTAGTCTATAGGCCACTCAGCTACCAAGGAGACTAAACAAATGAGGAAAAATAAGATGATAAGTGCTAATGTCGGCTTTACTATCACCCGGTATAGTATAAGTATTAAGTTTCACGACATATTTCAATACGGTTAATTTCGAGGGTTTGTTTACTGCAAATGTGTTTGTGATTCTCGCACGTAACAAAGAATGAGCAATTTATATTTTCGCAATGATTTTATTGCATTACTACCAAATTATATTTATTGTATCAACTGGATAAAATAGTGAACACCAATATGCATGCATAGGTTTAGTCGTTTGAAAAGTCTTCAAATAATACTTTATCCAGCTTCGTAAAAAGAATAATGTTATCAACGTTTGTTTAATTACGACAAGAATGAATGAGTACAAAAATGTATAATATACAGTGTTGTGGATGTACTCGAAAAAGATACTACACAGTACACCACTCATGCTTGAATGGAATAGGAGGCAGTTTTGCAACATTCCAGTTAATGAAATGTAATGTGATACGTAGGCGTTTAAACATGGATATGTTGCCAAACAAATTGACGAAATAGGTTTAGCTCAGTTTACGCAGACATTGACAATATTCAAGTATGAATAATTGCAAGCCTGAAGTCCTATATAGAATATGACAACGCAAGCCACGTGAAGATAAATTGACATACAGGGATGAATATCACCAAATAGATAAACAACTTTCTACGGTGCTTCTAGCAACTGATTGCCAATTTGTATGAAAGTAAATTTAGACATAGTATGATGATAAATGGAAAATTTGTCTCGATTTATTCATTTGTGGTTACTGAACTATGCTGGTTTGAGTGACAAGTTCATACTTATAAGACAACCGCAATATGCTCATGAGACTGGTACAAAATAAAAAGATGCATAAATTCACACCTTAACCTGACGACAAGAAAAAACATACACATTTTGACGTTCACAAACTTCACAATTTAACTCAAACTCAAACGTATAAATTACTACATACTTTAACGAAATGTCATGAGAATATAGCGAAAATAATCTGGCATAAATATGGGAATATCAATTAATGTATACGAATTTTGTAAGTAGTTCATCACATAAAACGAGTACGTTACGTCGGCCGGGAATGGTAGTGCGTTACTATGGTAATAAATAGGCTGCTAACATGCTACTGGTTTGCATTATTCAAGTAACAATTATGTTGACTGTAGAAAATAAGTTAATGTTGGTAATGCTAATAAGAAATTGTTATTAAAAAACGTGTAATATCAAATGAGAATGATGGTCTTCGTATATATTGAATTACCCTCGTGTCTTCCCACGTCTTCCTGTATTACATTCATTGATATTGGAATCAGGTTTCAAAAATATGCAATGTAAGAGCCTATTATATTACTATTGCCATAAAACGTCTTGTTTTATGCAACATTGACGTCAATATGTGTGGAATGCATTATTTCCTCAAGTCGAAGTTGTAATACTATTTGCAAGGAGATTATATTGTGTATTCACAGAACAAAGTGCTTACAACATTATCGTCTTTCTGACATTAACAAATAATTATACAACCCGTCAAATGGAGTCTGTCTAAATTCTAATGGAGCATTACAGACGTAGGCCTAAATGACTTTTATCACTTACCAAATGGTGACTATCACTGCATATATGTTAACAAGAATACCTTCTGCGAGTAACTAATGGTAATCATTGACTGACGTTTCACATATCACGAGTAAATGGACATGTGGCGGAATACACGCGGAATTAAAAGTGATAATTTTAATGTTTTATTCAAATACAATGTAGTAATATTGTACTGTTTTTTTACATTCTACAGATATGTGCATTGGGTTGACATCATTACTTTGCATACTTTCAATGAGGCTCTAATTCAAGCATGATCATTTTAGTTTCAGTTCTTCATTAGCTCGTGTCGTCTCGTCGGATAAAGTGAAAATGATTTACCTGTGCAAATTGTAAATTGATATGATTGTAGTGAATCCACAATGTCCTATCTCCTGTGAGAATTTTAAAGACAAGTTCCGTATTGTCACATTGAAACATTTATGGCATCATGTGATATGAATCATGCAATACAATATCATAGGTGTGTGAATAGTAGCAATGGGGAGTGTATCATAATAAAGCGTTTTATTGTTTAAATATTTCTTAAAGGTCGTTGTATTGATGGGAATTGAATTCGACCATGTAAAGCTGAGTTTCATTCTAGAACGTGTTGTCTCGGTATTGTACTTCAGATGGAAGTAACTGGGTTTTGGGAGGCACGGGAACATGATCGGACATATAGGACAGTTGTTTGACTGGGCGATTTCTTCGCTAATTTGAATGCACGTATCCTATATCGATAATCACCGTGCTCCTCTTATGCTGTTTATATACTAGTAGATTCAAAAGCCTCACAAGGCTTAGTAAGTTTATTTTTCACTGTCTGATAATTGTCTGGTGACATGAAAAACGACATGAAAGGATTAGAATGTCTGGTTCAGTCTAAAATTACGACTAATTCTGTAGATTACTGACAAGTCCTAAAATAATCGTCTAACTAAAAATGTATTTCATTTCTGTTGGCACAAAATAAATCCTTTATACTAGTATTTTGTATGCACATATCTGAGATCTACTTATTGTCACCAAAGGTTGGTACAAACTGGATGGTGCATCTAGCGGTCCACAGCACATACGTATATAATGATGCTGCCATTTCCTTTATTGGTGTGTTCGCCACAAAACGTTTGAAACGGCGCAGGAACACAAGCTGTATTGTTATAGGATGGAGGGCCACAAATGGTTCGTACTTTTGTCCATCATGACTACAGCAATACCAATTATATTTAGAGCACGATGTTTTCATTCATTCAGACAAATTATATATCCCACTGATCATACTTACACTTATATCACCGGCTTATAATGGTAAATAATATGCTGATATTTCCGTGTTAGAAATGTGAAGAAAAAATATTATGAAAAATCGTACACGGACGGCAAAACTCGACAGGTAAAACATCCGACCACGAAATATACACACGGAATATACTAGTATTACGATAAACAAGAGCCATGGTCACATTGCCATCTCCGCCGATGGGAACATTCGTTTTCGAGAGCAGAATCATTACTCTAAATACAGTGTGTTGTTAAATGAAAAGAATGAGATAAATGAACGGAGATGACAAAAACGTAAATAAACCACATAAAGTCAACTTCTAGAATAGTTTAAAGAGAAATTGCTAAGTAGATAATTCAACAAGAGGTTATAAAGGGTCCTATGTCGCTCACCTGTTGCACATTGGTACAGACATCAGTACAATTTACATTCGGACCATACTTCATAAAGAGTGGATCCAAACAGGGGCTGTATGAGTGAGCAGAAGGTTTTTCCTAAGAATTGATCTAGTGACCTATTTTACCCCCAAATAACCAAGTTTCGATCTTGGTCTGGATTTCAGAGAACAACATTCTAACCAAGTTTCATGAAGGTTGGATAAAAAATGTGACCTTTGGAGAGAACACAATGTTTTCTATGATTTAAACTAGTGACCTAGCAATCCAGGGCCAGCGTTTTCTTTTTAAGATTGTCCTTAAATCAGTCGTTATTATTTGTGTAAGTGGCATTAATTGTAAGACACAACTTAATTGTATTACAACATTGTCGCATACCTACATGTAACTTGTTATAAGTAAAAGATGAGTATTACGTTACGTGTCTCGTACGTTATAGAATGCCAATAAATTGAATGGTGTTTTCATGCATCTCAATATAACTAGTCCAGACATAAATGTTTGCTCAACTAATCTCGTTTCCATTGATAGATCTACGTCCAATTTTCTAACATACACTTACGGTGTCTCTGTATGGCATTACGAAGCTTATAAACTTAAGTGATCAACGTAACGTGAGATTGGAAACATTATGAAGCTAAACGATGCCGGTCGATAATGTTCCCTGAAATGTTTACAAATGACATTATGCATGCTTTAGAATGATTGATTTAAAAGCCAGAAAATTATACAGATCCATTGTCATCAAATTTTATGTGTAGCCTATGTAGTCCATGCAGGTAGTAAGAGTGATGATCAATCAAATAACCTTTACGAATATTGCACAAACATACATACTAGTACACGAGAAAAAACAAATTTTAAACCAATACCTTTATGAGTTATTAGCACATGATATTGTGTTCGGCTATACATACAACTTTATTTTCCTCCAAAGTATCGAATAGTTTACAACAAACATGTTGCAAACATAAATGGGTTACATACACAAACAATAATATACATGTATAGTTTCATCTTTCAATCAATTACATGTATCACATTCCACTGCCAAAAGAAGCTGACTTTAAACAATAGTGATAGTAATTAGTATTATTATAATAATGATACGCTTTATTATGTTATGATTAATTCAGTTTTGTGATTAGGTAAAATTAAAGAAGTCTGTGTGTGGTTGACCTTGTATCAGTCACTTCAATGAGTGATAACCAGTGCCAATTCAAAATTTATTGCACTGATAGAACAAAATCCATTTCTCATCCGTAAGCAAACATACAAATATGTGTATCTCCTTTATGACAACTTTCTCAGGAATTTCTGATGCTAGTATAAAGTAATATATTTCAAGATTGCGTTTCTGGTGTATACTTACAGTCTGGAAAAGTCTTTGATATTTGATCAGCAGTATGAATGCCACTCAGCCACCAGAGAGACTTTGATCAGCAGTATAAAAGCCACTCAGCTACCAGGGAGACTAAACAAAAGTGGATAAATAAGATGATGGGTGCTAATGCCGACTTTAATATCTACCGGTACAATATAAGTTTCAAGTTCCGCTTCACATAGTAGACTCAATAAAGTAATTCCAAAGAGATAGAATAGCGGGGTTTATGGCTAACTCATGTATATCAAGATAAAGCTAGATACACATAGTTTACATGCTGGACGAACAAACGTTTATAAACTGTTCGCGATTAACTTTGTAAGATCTGTATTTCATTACGGTTATTTTCGTTTAATTTTCGTTTGTTGACTGCAAATGTGTTTTTGTTTGCCGCTCGTAACATGGAATGAGCAATTTATTTCTTCGCAACGTTTTTATTGCATTGCTACTGAAATAAATCTATTAAATCAACTGGATGAAATATTGAACACCAATATGCGTGCATAGGTTGAGACGTTTGAAAAAGTCTTCAAATAATAATTTATCCAGCTTCTTAATAAAAATAATGTTATCAACGTTTGTTGAATTACGACAAGAAAAATAAGTACAAACATGTATATATATCATTTTTGGATGTACTCGACAAAATACTACACAGTACATCACTCATGCTTGAATGGAATAAGATGCAGTTTTGCAACATTCCAGTTAATGAAATGTAATGTGATATGTAGGCGTAATAAAAATGGATATGTTGCGAAACAAATTGACGAAATAGGTTTAGCTCAGTCTTTACGCAGACATTGACAATATTCCAATATGAATAATTGCAAGCCTGAAATCCTATATAGAATATGACAACGCAAGTCACGTGAAGATAAATTGCCATACAGGGATGAATAACACCAAATAAATAAGACAACTTTATACGGTGCTTCTAGCAACTGATTGCCAATTTGTATGAAAGCGAATTTAGACATAGATCTAGCATGATGATAAATGGAACATTTGTCTCGATTTATTCATTTGTGGTTACTGAACTATGCTGGTTTGAGTGACAAGTTCATTCTTATAAGACAACCGCAATATGCTCATGAGACTGGTACAAAATAAAAAGATGCATAAATTCACACCTTAGCCTGGCGACAAGAAAAAACATACACATTTTGACGTTCACAAACTTCACAATTTAACTCAAACTCCAACGTCCAAATTACTTCATACTTTCACGAAATGTCATGAAAATATAGCGAAATAATCTGGCATAAATATGGGAATATCAAATAATTTATACGAATTTTGTAAGTAGTTCATCACATAAAACGAGTACATTACGTCGGCCGGGGAGGGTAGTGCGTTACTAAGGTAATAAATAGGCTGCTAACATGCTACTGGTTTACATTATTCAAGTCACAATTATGTTGACTGTAGACCATAGGTTAATGTTGGTAATGATAATAAGAAATTGTTATTTAAAAAAATAATAAGTAATATCAAATGAGAATGATGGTCTTCGTATATATTGAATTACCCTCGTGCCTTCCAACTTCTTCCAATATTACATTCATTGACATTGGAATCAGGTTTCAAAGATATGCGAGGTAAGAGCCTAGTTTATTACTATTGCCATTAGAACGTTTTGTTTTATACAACATTGACGTCAGTATGTGTGGAATGCTTTATTTCCTCGAGTCGAAGTTGTAATACTATTTGCAAGGAGATTCGTTGTGTATTCACAGAACAAAGTGCTTACAGCATTACCGTCTTTCTGCCATTAACAAATAATTATACAACCCGCCAAATGGAGTCAGATCTAAATACCAAGGGAGCATTACCGCCGTATGCTTAAATATCTTTTATAACTTACCAAATGGTGATTATCACTGCATATATGTAAACATGAATGTCTTCTGCAAGTAACTAATGGTCATCCTTTATTGACGTTTCTCATTTCACGAGTAAATGGACATGTGACGGAATACACGTGGAATTAAAAGTGATTATTTTATTTTTTTATTCAAAAAGTAATATTGTATTGTTCCTTTTACATTCTACAGATATGTGCATTGGGTTGACATCATTACTTTGTATACTTTCAATGAGGCTCTAATTCAAGTATGGTCATTTTAGTTTCAGTTCTTCGTTAACTCGAGTCGTCTCGTCAGATAAAGTCAATATGATGTGCAGTACCTGTGCAAATTGAAAATTAATATGATTGAAGAAAATCCACAAGTCCTATCTCCTGTGAGAGCTTTAAGAACAAGTTCCGCATTGTTTTATTGAATATGTGTGTTATGAATCATGCAATATCATGAGTGTTGGAATGTGAATTGTAGAAATGGGGAATGTATTATAAAAAAGAGTTTTATTGTTTAAATATTTCTTAAAGGTCGTTGTAGCGATGAGAATTGAATTCGACCATATAAAGATTAGGTTCCATCGAAAATGTGTTGCCTTGGTATTGTACTTCATTTTGCAGTACATTTGTAACTGAGTTTGGGAGGCTCGTGAGCATAATCGGTCATATAGGACATTTGTTTTGATACGGCGAGTGCTTATTTGAATGCATGTATCATATACCGATATATTCCGTACAACGGCGTACAACACTCATACTGTTTATATATAGACGCCTCAAAAGGCTTAGTAAGTTTATTTTTTCACTGTCTGATAATAGTCTGGGGACAAGACAAACGACATGAAAGGATTAGAATGTCTGGTTCAGTCTAAAATTGCGACTAATTCTGTAGATTACTGACAAGTCCTAAATTAAGCGTCTAACTAAATGGTGTATTTCAGCTCTCTTGTCACAAAATAAATCCTTTATACTAGTATTTTGTATGCAAATAGCTGAGATCTACTTATTGTCACCAAAGGTTGGTACAAACTGAATGGTACATCTAGCGGTCCACAGCACATACGTATATAATGATTCTGTCATTTCCTTTATTGGTGTGTTCGCCACAAAACGTTTGAAACGGCGATACGAACACAAATTGCTCAATTGAATATACCGTCGAGCTAGATTCGATCGTATATCCTTTACATGAGGATATTGATTGTTTGTAGCATGTCAGACTCCTATATGGTCAGCTAGGCACTCCGCCCTTTCTGTGCGGCTTTGGGTCGTGATTTTGCTACTGTATTTGGTTATAAAGTTATTCTGTTCATTTATGTAGTTTGTGCTCTGAGCACACTGCTGAGTGATTATGTCCATGTCCAATCTGATTTTATTGTTTTAAATGTTCTGTTACAGGATGGGGGCCTCACATGGTTCGTTCTTTTGTCCATCGTGATTACAGCAATAAACATTAATACATACCAATTATATTTAGAGCACGATGTCTTCATTCATCCAGACAAATCCCATATCCCACTGATCCTACTTGCACTTATATCACCGGCTCTTAATGGTAAATAATATGCTGATCATACCGTGTTAGAAATGTGAAGAAAAAAGTGTTATCAAAAATCGTACACGGACGGCAATATTCGACAGGTGAAACATCCGACCACAAAATATACACACGGAATATACTAGTATTACGATAATCAAGAGCCATGGTCACATTGCCATCCCTGCCGAATGGGAACATTTGTTTCAGAGAGCAGAATCATTACTCTAAATAAAATGTGTCGTTAAATGAAAAGAATGAGATAAATGAACTGAGATGACAAAAACGTAACTAAACCACATAAAGTCAACTTCTAGTATAGTTTAAAGAAGAATTGCTAAGTAGATAATTCAACAAGAGGTTATAAAGGGCCCTATGCCGCTCACCTGTTGCACATTGGTACAGACATCAGTACAATTTACATTCTGACCATACTTCATAAAGAGTGGATCCAAACAGGGGCTCTATGAGTGAGCAGAAGGTTTTTCCTAAGAATTGATCTAGTGACCTATTTTTACCCCCAAATAACTCAATTTCGATCTTGGCCTAAATTTTATTGAGAACAACATTCTAATCATGAAGGTTGGATAAAAAATGCGACATTTGGAGAGAACACAATGGTTTCTATGGTTTAAACTAGTGACCTAGCAATCCGGGGCCAGCGTTTTCTTTTTAAGTTATTATTTGTGTAAGTGGCATTAATTGTTAGACATCCAGTAGTAGTAGTATCATCCAGCTTCCCCCGCGAGGCAGGGGAAATTTAGGATTTATTCTGCGAAAACCAATAGCCTAAAGACAATATTTACCGGTAGATGTCAGGGGAAATGCGGGAGATTTTACCATCAGCTACCCCCGCTGGCCGTAGCAGGGCTGTTGATTTTGACAACTCAAAATTCCAGAGCGCCTTCCCCCGGGGCTGGGGTGCTGTGGATGAAACTAACTGGTACATAAGTCTTATACACACTGACAGTAACAAAATAATCTCATAAACATTGCTTTGACAAGCTATACATTGAGACATAGAATTGTTAATTTGCATTGTTCAGTTGTTGACATGGAATTAATTGTAGCCTACTTACGTTCAAGCATCTGGTATGATCTGAGTGTTGATATCATTGTAAAACTACGTAAAATTAAAGACCAATTTCCTCGGAGATCGAGTACTGTCGTGATAAATCGGCTATTTACGTAAATGAAAATTTCACCTTTATTTTTTATGATTCTTAAAACATCTTCCATGTGCAACGGGCGCATGGAAATCTCGCACACGCTTGCAATGAATTGGCTAGTGACACGGTCCACGGTCATTGGGAGTAGAGGTATTTCTTACTTCCCTTTGTTTTTTAAGAATAGTTTGTTTTATTTATTACACATTTTTTTTAAAAATAATAATTACTTGAAAGAGAACGATAGGCTCAACTGTTTACAGCTTACTATTTTTTTTATATTCCAAGGACCATTCACCTCGGAAAACTGCCTGAAATTTTTTACCGGAAATAACTTTTTTTGAAAGCATTAGTACCTGCTGAGACTCAACGCAGATATGCATGTCACCCGTATTACCGGTCTGGGTATTTTCAATAGCCTGCACTACGCGCAGGCAATTAAATCCCTTACCAAGGAGACTAAACAAATGAGGAAAAATAAGATGATTAGTGCTAATGTCGACTTTACTATCTCCCGGTACAGTATAAGTATCAAGTTTCACGATATATTTCAATACGGTTAGTTTCGAGGGTTTGTTTACTGCAAATGTGTTTGTGATTCTCGCACGTAACAAAGAATGAGCAATTTATTTTTTCGCAACGTGCAACGTTTTTATTGCATTGATACTGAATTAAATTCATTATATCAACTGGATAAAATATTGAACACCAATATGCATGCATAGGTTAAGACGTTTGAAAAGTCTTCAAGTAATAATTTATCCAGCTTCTTAATAAGAATAATGTTATCAACGTTTATTGAATTACGACAAGAGAAATAAGTACAAAAATGTTTTAGATGTACTCGAAAAAAAAATACTACACAGTACATCACTCATGCTTGAATGGAATAAGAGGCAGTTTTGCAACATTCCAGTTTATGCAATGTAATGTGATATGTAGGCGTAATAAACATGGATATGCTGCCAAACAAATTGACGAAATTGGTTTAGCTCATTTTACGCAGACATTGACAATATTCCAGTATGAATAATTGCAAGCCTGAAATCCTATATAGAATATGACAAAGCAAGTCACGTGAAGAAGATAAATTGACATACAGGGATGAATATCACCACATAAATAAGAAAACTTTCTACGGTGCTTCTATCATCTGATTGCCAATCTATATGAAAGTGAATTTAGACATTATGATGAAAAATGTAAAATTTGTCTCGATTTATTTATCTGTGGTTATGGACTATGCTGGTCTGAGTGACAAGTTAATCCTTCTCAAACAACCGCAATATGATCATAAGACTGGTACAAAATGAAAAGATGCATATAAAAATCACACCTAAACATGACGACAAGAAAAAAACATACACCTTTAGATGTTCACAAACTTCACAATTTTAATTCAAACTCCAACATTGACGTCAGTATGTGCGAAATACATTATTTCCTCGTGTCGAAGATGTAATACTATTTGCAAGGAGATTTCATTGTGTATTCACAGAACAAAGTGCTTACAACATTATCGTCGTTCTGCCATTAACAAATAATTATACAACCCGTCAAATGGAGTATGTTCTAAATACCAAGGGAACATTACCGACGTATTCTTGAATGACTTTTATCACTTACCAAATGGTGATTATCACTGCATATATGTTAAAAAGAATACCTTCTGCGAGTAACTAATGGGTATCATTGACTGACGTTTCACATATTACGAGTAATGATACCATAAATGGACATGTAACGGAATACACGTGGAATTAAAAGTGATAATTTTATTTTTTTATTCAAATAGTAAAATTGTATTGTTTTTTTACATTCTACAGATATGTGCATTGGGTTGATATCATTACATTACATACTTTCAACGAGGCTCTAATTCAAGCATGGCCATTTTAATTTTAAGTTCTTCATTAACTCTAGTCGTCTCGTCGGATAAAGTCAAAATGATGTACCTGTGCAAATTGTAAATTAATATCATTGTAGTAAATCCACAATGCCCTATCTCCTGTGAGAATTTTAAAGACCAGTTCCGTATTGTCACATTGAAACATTTATGGCATCATGAGATATGAATTAGTAATATCATAGGTGTGTGAATAGTAGCAATGGGGAGTGTATCATAAAAACGCGTTTTATTTATTTATTTGGTGGTGTACTTCAGATTAAAGTAACTGAGCTTGGGGATGCTCGGGAACATGATCGGTCATATCTATAGGACAGTTGTTTGACACTGCGAGTACTTCGGTTATTTGAATGCATGTATCCAGTATCGATAAATACCAAACATTTCTCATGTTGTTTGTATATAGACGCATCAAAAGGCTTAGTAAGTTTATGTTTTCACTGTCTGATAATAGTCTGAAGACAAGAAAAACGACATGAAAGGATTAGAATGTCTTGTTCAATCTAAAATTGCGACTAATTCCCTGGATTACTGACAAGTCCTAAAATAATCGTCTAACAAAATAATGTATTTCAGCTCACTTTTCATTAATCCTTGATACTAGTATTTTTGTATGCAAATATCTGAGATCTACTAGTAAGATTGGTACACACTGGGTGGTCAATCCAGCGGTCCTCAGCACATATATAATGATTCTGTCATTTCCTTTATTCGTGTGTTCACCACAAAAACGGTTGAGACCGACGAAAGGAACACAAACTATACTGTTACAGGATGTAGGGCCACAAATGGTTCGTACTTTTGTCCATCATGACTACAACAATACCAATTATATTTAGAGCGCGATGTCTTCATTAATTCAGACAAATCACTTATCCCATTGATCATTATTGCACTTTTATCACCAGTTCTTAATGGTAAATAATATGCTGCTCATTCCGTGTTAGAAATGTGACGAATAAATATAATTGTACACGGACGGCAAAACTTAGCAGGTAAAACATCCGACCACGAAATACACACACGGAATATACTAGTATTACGATAAACAAGAGCCATGATCACATTGCCATCCCGCCGATG
Source organism: Spisula subtruncata (assembly GCA_963678985.1). Taxonomy (NCBI): domain Eukaryota; kingdom Metazoa; phylum Mollusca; class Bivalvia; order Venerida; family Mactridae; genus Spisula; species Spisula subtruncata. Next base: position 3,888,481 of record OY787672.1, read on the forward strand.
GGAAGATTTGTTTAAGAGCAGAATCATTACTCTTAATAAAATGTGTCGTTTAATGAAAAGAAGGAGATAAATGAAATGAGATGACAAAAACTTAACTAAACCAGATAAAGTCAGCTTCTAGTATAGTTTAAAGAGAAATTGCTAAGTAGATAATTCAACAAGAGGACACAAATGGCCCTAGGCTGCTCATCTGTTGCACATTGAAACAGGCATCAGTGCAATTTACATTCTGACCATACTTCATAAAAAGTGGATCCAAACAGGGGCTGTAAGAATGAGCAGAAGGTTTTTCCTAAGAATTGATCTAGTGACCTATTTTTACCCCCAAATAACCCAATTTCGATCTTGGCCTAGATTTCATAGAGAACTACATTATAACTAAGTTTCACGAAGGTTGGATAGAAAATGTGACCTCTGGAGTAAACACAATGTTTTCTATGATTTAAACTAGTGACTTGGTAATCCAGGGCCAGCGTTTTCTTTTTAAGATTGTCCTCAAAGCAGTTGTTCTGATTTGTGTAAGTGGCATTTATTATAAGACACAACTTGATTGTATTACAACATTGCCACATACCTACATGTAACTTGTTATACGTCTAAGATGATTATTACGTTACGTGTCTCGTACGTTATAGAATGCCTATATATAGAATGGTGTTTTCGAGCATCTCAATATAGCTAGACTAGACATAAATGTTTGGCCAACTAATCTCCTTTCCATTGATAGATCCACGTCCAATTTGGTAACATACAATAACTGTGTCTCTGAATGGTATTACGAAGATTACTAACTTAACTGATTAGCGTAACGTGAGATTGGAAACATTATGAAGCCAATATGACAATGCAAGTCACGTGAAGATAAATTGCCATACAGTGATGAATATCACCAAAAAATTAACACTACTTTCTACGGTGCTTCTACTTACTGATTGCCAATTTGTATGAAAGCGAATTTAGACATAGGATGATGAAAAATGGAAACTTTGTCTCGATTTATTCATCTGTGGTTACTGAACTTTTCTGGTTTGAGTGACAAGTTCACCCTTCTGAGACAAACACAATGTGCTTGTGAGACTGGTAAAAACTGAAAAGATGCGTATAATTCACACCTAAATGACATTTATTAATAAAATACTGATGTTAATGAAAATTCGTCGATTGGTGGTAGCATACAGTGGTAGGTAATACATGTAGAAGAATTGCTAAACATACTTTTCGTTATTCAATGTAAGGTTCTTTTAGTTACCCAGTAATAACAGAGCCGATGTCTTCCGAAATTTAAACAATCAGGAGTACTCACCAAGTACAGATTTCGCTATATCTATAGCTGTTTTTAATTGATGCTCGACCAAATGCAGTTTTCAACAGAGTATAATTAGTTTTGTCGAGCACCAGTTGACAACAGCTAGTGTTCCTACATAAATGAGATCTTCTTTAGGCTGTATAATATATTCATATAAAGTACACAATCGCTATAATAAGAAAAAAAACTCACCGTTAGCTTAAAAAATCGCAAATGTTTTGAGTGTGAACGTTATTTACGATTCATATGATCGCGTGATTCTACACACTGTATATGGCCGTCCCCGCAACGTGTTACACCAGCGACAGTTAAAACAGTGCTCAATAAAAAAAGTCCCACAAAAGTCCTTGTGTAAATCCATAGACATCTTGACGTTAATGAAAACTTAACTCGCCGTGATAAACAGTTTTTAATGAAAACGTTAACGTTCAAAATACTTCTTACTTTCACGAAATGTCATGAGAATATCTTGAAATAATCTGGTATAAATTTAGGAATATCAATTAACGTATTCGTATTATATACCGAGTAGTTCAACTAATAAAAGGGGTACATTACGTCGGCCGGGGCGGGTAGCGCGTTACTGTGGTAATAAAAAGGCTGCTAACATGCTACTTGTTTGCATTATTCGAGTTAAATTATCACGTCTGTAGATAATACGTTAATGTTTGTTATGATATAAGAAATTGTTATTTAAACACTTTTATTATCAAATGAGAACGATGGTGTTCGTGTATATTGAATTACCCTCGTTTCTTCTCACTCCTTCCAATATTACATTCATTGGCATTCGGCAGTTGGTCGCCGTTTTGGCAGGTTGGTTCGCCGTGCAGTGGGGCCTTGGGGAACTTGATAGAGTATTGGCTGCGTTTCATTCGGCAATAACCGCAATTATATAATTTCTTTGTGAAAGTGAGGCCTCCTGCATTTTATCGACGGGGTCTTGGATTTTTCATTGTTTATTCGGCATTATTTTAACTAGGTCAAGTCGTAGTTGTGCCTCTTTAGGTCGCATTATACGTTATGTCAATGTCCACCTTATACAACATTGACGTCAGTATGTGTGGAATGCATTATTTCCTCGAGTCGAAGTTGTAATACTATTTGCAAGGAGATTATATTATGTATTCACAGAAAAAAGTGCTTACAACATTATCGTCTTTCTACCATTAACAAATAATTATACAATCTACCTAATGGAGTCTGATCTAAATACCAAGGGAGCATTACCGCCGAATGCTTAAATGACTTTAATCACTTACCAAATGGTGATTATCACTGCATATATGTAAACATGAATGTCTTCTGCAAGTAACTAATGGTCATCATTTATTGACGATTCTCATTTCACGAGTAAATGGACATATAACGGCGATAGAGATGACCCATCTAATTACCGCGGCATTACCCTTTTGAGTACCTTAGGGAAGTTATTCACCCGTGTATTAAATACAAGACTTGACGCATGGGCAGAAACATACCAAATTTATATTGAAGCGCAAGCAGGGTTCAGAAAGAAAATGGGAACCATTGACAATATTTTTGTACTGAACTCTCTTATCACACACTCTCTGAATAACAACGAAAAACTATTCTGTGCTTTTGTTGATTTCAAAAAAGCTTTTGATTTTATCGTACGAGATATCTTATGGTACAAGTTAATAAATTATGGCGTAAGAGGAAATATTTTAAATGTCATACAATCCATGTACGACGGTATATCCTCTAGAGTTAAACTTCTTAATGATGTTAGCGAAGCGTTTTCGTGCAATCTTGGCGTAAGACAAGGCGAAAGCTTGTCGCCATTTTTATTTAGCATGTTGCTAAATGACATCGAACAAGAATTTGTTGAAAAAGGTGTACATGGAATAGATCTTGGTAATCTAAAACTTTGTCTCTTGTTATACGCAGACGACATTATTATATTCTCTAAAACTAGTGATGGGTTGCAACATGCTTTAGATGTTTTATCCGAATACTGTGACAAATGGAAACTCGAAGTAAATACTAGTAAAACAAAAATTGTAGTCTTTAGAAAGGGCGGTCGCTTACCAGCAAATATGAAATTTACTTACAAAACTATTGAATTAGAGATTGTTAGTACGTTTAAATATCTGGGGGCTGTGTTCACACCGGGTGGCTCTTTCAAGGGTCATGAAAAAATGTTAGCAGGTCAAGCTCTTAAGGCAATTTTTGAAATGAACAAAAGACTGTATAAATTTACTGATTTATCCCCAAAACACACACTTGAACTTTTTGATAAATTGATTAGCCCAATACTAAACTACTCATCCGAAGTATGGGGTTTTTATAAAGCGACCAACGTCGAAAAAATTCACTTACATTTCTGCAAACGTCTGCTTCGTGTTAAACTAACGACTCAAAATGATTTTATATATGGCGAGCTAGGCCGGTACGACATGGAAGCTTCGAGAATGTACCACATAATTAAATATTGGCTAAAAATTTGTTATGCACAAGACAGAAAATATATTAAACAAGCCTATAATTTACTTAAACATGATATTGAATTAAATCCGCGCACGGTAAACTGGGTCTCGAGTGTTAAACTTCTGTTAGCTAAACTGGGATTTCACGATGCTTGGTTAAACCAAGGTGTAGTTAACGACACATACTTTCTGGCACTAGTAAAACAGAGGATCCGTGATACCTGGATTCAGGATTTTAATTCAAGATTAGAAAACTCATCAAGGGCGTTGTTTTTTAAAACTTTTTATAACTTTACTCACAATAAATATCTCGAGGTTATCAATATAAAAAAATATAGAATATCTATGTCACAATTAAGAATGTCTTCTCATCGGCTATATGTAGAAACTGGAAGATGGAAAAAACCTCAACCGGTACCTTTTAATGAAAGATTATGTATTGCTTGCAACTTGTTAGAGGACGAATATCATTTTATCATTCAATGCCCAATTTATACTGAAATCCGGAGAAAATTTATTAAACCGTATTACTTGAGAAATCCCAATATGTCCAAATTTGTACAGTTAATTACTAGTGAAAATATATCTGAAATAAGAAATCTGGCCACATTCATTCATCATGCTTTTATAGAACGAAGACAACTACATAATGTGGTATCGTAAAATTAATGTATTTTATAATTGCCTTCTATGTTTGACAGACATTTAAACCAACTCTTTAAAAATGTTTGTATATTGTAGTACACTTATTGTCATTTGTCATACATAGCAGTACAAGTATTGAAATTGTTTCATTTCGTTTCGACAAGGTAGGCTTAATAATGGAAACATTATATATTTTGTATACTTTCCAATTTTGTAATTCCTCTAAATAAAGAGTAGTTTTGTGCAATCATATCATAAGTGATGCACTATCTCTCAAATAATACGAGAGATAGTGCCTAACATATGATAGTACCATTACAAAACTACCACACCCGTATATTTTAAAATAACACAACTAAATGTTATCTTTTTTCTCATTCACTAGTTATACCTTGTAAACTTCTTGTGTTTCGTTTTCGGCAAGATGATTTACGCTGGTTAGAAATAATTCTAGCTATCATGATATCAGTAGATCTCCCCATTTCATAGTCCCTGTTGAACATTTGTATATATATATATGTATGTCTTGTCTTTGCACGTATGTCTTTTTCATGCATGTATACTTGTTTGTTCTTCTTGCATTGAATTTTCGCACTAATTCTGTTATAAATGTATATGTATGGTATGTGTGCTCTTCAATTCCACTTCCATGGTGATATACATTGTATATCGCCGTGAGGGTGGAATTGAAGAGCATATATACCACATCCGCCAAGTTATAATAACATAACTGAGTGACATAACTAAATGTTATGATATAATGTTGTGTTATATTTTATAATAAAGATGTCTCTCCCGAACCCGGGCCAAAATTTGTCTGACGTGTTACACACATAAACAATTTCTCTATGTTTGATATCATATATTTTGATTACTTTCTCGCCATTCTATCACCATGCTTTTTAATCAGTTGTAATATTGTTGTTTTGTAAAAAGTCCTTTTCAGGACTATATATGCAAATAAAATCTATTCATTCATTCATATAACAGAATACACGCGGAATTATTTTTGTTATCCAAATTGTGATATTGAATTTGTATTGGTTTTTTTTCCAATATACAAATCCGAGAATTGGGTTGATATTATTACTTTGCATACTTTCTACGAGGCACTATTATATCTTCTGGTTTAATACCTAGTTACACTATGAACAAACAATCACGTAAGCTAGTTTGCGATAGAAAAAAATCGTGTTTTTTAAATATTTCTCTGTAATTACTACACCTACAAGTATGAAATTTTGCAAGAATAAATGAAATATATTTCTACCTAAAACACACTTTAACATCAGGTATGAGTTAAAAAAAGTTTTGTTCATAAGTTCTATGTAACATATTTGTAGTTCTGTATGAAATATCAAGTTAGAAGACTTGATACTTGCAACAGCCAGACCTACTCCGGATCTCCACTAATCTGTAGGTACAAATAAACTTTTACCGTTATAATCCGTGTGACACATGAATATTCATATATGGACAATAGAGTTGAGGTCAGTTATGTTTGCATATGAATACAAAACCAGTCTAACTAGGCCAGATTTGTTTGTACCTACATGTAAATTAACGGAAAAACCACCTTGCACAGAGTTCCGGATATCAACTATTTTAAGGTCATGTGATACTGTAAATTGTTTACAAGCGACACACCTAAATAAACCGAATCACAAGGGCCTCCTTAGTCTTGTATTTATAACGGCAATCACAATCCCGTCGATCACGGATTGTAACGGTTAAATAATTGATATAGTAAATCAATAATGGAATACCAGATTACCTCCCTGCGTTAAACTGAAAATACGCATGAAATTTCAATATGTAATTAAGAATAAATGTCTTTTAATTGGTGACAGAAAATTATGAAATTCAAAATGGGAGTACGTAGGAAGTTATTGTATTTCTGTGTAATTTGTTAACAAAATCTGATGAATAGATTTTCAGAAATGTTTAAAAAACACCATTTTTTTTCTATCGCAAACTAGCTATACAAAGATATTTCAAACAAATATAACAAAACTGTTAATACAAAACGCAGTTGTAGATGAGGATAAACAATAATTATATATTCAATATGGTTTTGTGTTAGAACAAATAAGAATAGAAAACATTAAGGAGAATATTTTTTTCTTACATGAATTTAACAATTCAATACATTTGTAAATGGACGGACGTTTGTAAAAATAAATGCTTATATATTTTCTTAATAAAACATGGACATATACAAAATTCAACTTTTATATCCAGTTGGTTGCAACAAAGACCCTACCTCTCTTCCAAGTGATCTTCTGTTCTTAAATAACGCTTAACAAGGACACGTCTATATTTTCATATAGGGGTAAAGGAGAAAAAGGGGTGAAACTACCACTTTCTTTACATTAATACCAATTTTTCATCATTGTTCCTAAAACTATTACTTGGATTATCATTTGCTGCATCGATTCTGGAAATTTTGCATAGACTTGAAGAACATATATTGAACACTTTATGATTCTTTTATTTTTAGACCAATGGGTTTCAAGGACATTTATATTTTTGCATTTCCCCCGAATTGACAAATAGTACATGTTGGAGTTTGTGACTTGTAGAAATCGTTCAAGGATTAATGCAATAAGGTAACATTTTATTTCACTAATAGTGACCAAAATATATTCTGTATTCATGTCATCAGCTTTGTACAGTATTGATATTACCAGTTCGTTAATACGGTGTTAATATTTTGATAGTAGATGTTGCGTGAAAATGACAATTTGTACGTTTATTATAATCAAGATTGAGGATAAGCTTGCGAATAATAAGCACGGGAAACAATGCGTGCGTTTAATATTACCCAATATACGAGTACAGCCGATCGGGAAAAGCTTCTATACAAGCTGTATGATATTGCGGTGATTCTATCAGCAACTCTCTTGTTCTTCTGATACACACACTTGAATGTGGTTCCCGTATTCGACAACAGTCCATGGAATAATTTGAGTATTCACCGGAGTATAATTGGTATTTTGACCTTTTCTCAGTTGACAGAACGAGAAGAGCGGAAGATTTTTTACAATTTTTGCGAAACTTCGTGTCGAATGCATTGATTATGTGTGGATATTATATGTTCCGGGGTTGATGTCGTCTGCAGTATTAAAACGATTCTGAATTAATATTTAAAGTAGTACTGTGCCCATATCATACACATGCTGGAATGAAATATCGTGTGGAAAATTTACTATTTATTACAAGTTTTTTGGATATGCTTCTTTCAGGTAACATTATGGTGGTTTCACATTATGTAATTTTTCCACGATCCAGGTTTGCTAAATATGATCAAAAGCATTATAATATATAACTGAATTTGACATTTATAATAATATTATTTTTTACTACTATAACATTTAGAATAACTCAGGATTTCATAAATTACATTAATGAATAGAATGTCAAACCACAACTCAAAAATGTGTAGTAAAATGATCATAAAATCGGAAATAGAAGACAGCACTGAAACCAATCTATTATTACGGCTATGTATGTTACAAAATAACTCTGGACATCCTTAAGTTGTTAGCAAAATTGTACCATTGATCATCAAAAAGAAATTCCTCGATATAAATCCAAAGAGACCATATCAGGAACATGTTTGTTAATATCTAGTCGTGTTCATTTGCACGTCGCTAACGGACAGTTATATTGAAGTTGTTATTACATCACAGCCACCGAGTAGCTCATAAATAAGTTAACAGTTTCGATAGTTCGCTTTGTTTGTCTAACAGTCCAGATATATCAATTCTACAAACTATTAAGTTAAGTAGTACTCAGCTGAGACTACTATAATGAATCTATCGTATTAACTGGGAATGATCATCTTTACACTATGTATAAGCTTATTGGTTGTGTTTCTATCCATTGCTTGTATTTTCTTTCTTTTGTACCTACCCTTAATCGTATTTAATTTGAATTAGGATGGTTTATAATATTTAACAATGAGTGTCTGTTAAATAAAGAGTTCCACACTGTTTACAAATGTAAGTGGAGTAAATGTTATTTAAATCTATCTATCTTTGAAATTATTTAGGTTTACAAATCAACTACTGTGCGATTAGTGCAACCTTTAATGGAAACACAGTTTTATAATACACTTAAAGCAATTGTAAAGTGCCGTGTTGTGACTTTGTTTTTGTTTATAATAACTCCACTTTATGGTTGATTATGCAGGGAATTTAAGCAGTGGATACGTATCACTGATGGCGGTGTTAGTATATAGGCTTGTTTGATATAATTTTGGGTATATGGATGATTTGTTATATGTCTGAATGCTAACACTAATAAATTTATCTATTTTATAATGGTTAAACAATGTCTTGACGACAATATGTCATATTCCTGAGAGTTATCAGATAAAGGAGAAGAAAGAGATTCGATAAAATACGACAATTTTATCCATTAAAGTGTCAAAATAATTACTCGTTTTTAGTATGATACTAGACTGCCTTAATTGCAAATTAAAACCTTGGATAGGTTCCATGTACTTTGATTCAATCGTCGAAAAGTTAGACGATTATTCTAATTTCAACCGTCGACTAAGGATGTTCTAGAACACATTCGTATGAAAATGGTCAATTGCATGTTCAATAACCCACAGAGAGAGTTTCTGTTAAAAATGAAGCAAAAAATCGTCTAATGGATATAATTGCAAAATTGTTCTTCAGTTTTTGAACTTTTAAAAACAAATATCGTCAGATGCAGCTCTATACACTTTAAGATGTTTTAAAATAATAAAATAATGTTTACGACATGAATATTCTGTTTTATGATTACAGGGAGCGCTCTACAATGTTGGAAATGTATTGCTCATAATTGTGACACTGATCCTGAAGATAACTACAAAGCTTCCAAAGTGAAATGTAACGAAGGAGAACGATGTGTGGTACGTACTAATTACTTAAGATCTTGAGGTGAAACACACCATTTTTGTTGAGATTATCAATTTACTATAGATGTAAATGATAGTTTTGACCGAATTATGGGAATCTCAAGGCAAATGCTGTTTGGTATGCACTGATGTGAATAAGGTTGGTTATGCCGTTTACGGTGATATTATAAATGTACTTCAGACGCAAATGACTGAAGTGTGTGATGCAAATTTTACAACTTTGTGGTTATGAGTGTGAATTTGTAATAAGTTCACATCCAGATTACAGTCCAACCAAATGTCATTAAAATCCGAAGAAAATAATCAATCTCATCACAAAATGGGCAGAATCCACCTTAATGCTTACACGTACATGTGTATACTACCAAGAAGGTTCACTTGGTGGTAGATCTCATGTTTTATGTTTTACCATGTTATTATTTTCAATTTAAGTCAAAACAGTTGAACACATTTGGTGTTTTACTTATTTTCTAAAAAGAAAACCAACCTAGTATATGTGTAATTGTGTTGATGGAAATAAAAGTTTTATAGTGACTACTATGACAAATGTGTATTTCCGTTAACATTTGACTTTTTCTGCTTTCAGAAAGTACGGTATCGAATGTTTGATAATGTGACGCATTATAATTCCGTCATACGAACGTGCACGAGTAACCCGTGTGATTCAACATCCATTGAAGACTTTGTTGAGTGTGTAGCCACGCCCAAACAGTATATGATTGGTGGTTGTACGTTACGCTCATGTTGTGATGATAGAAATTTGTGTAATAGTGGTGTAGTAGCCGGACAGACATTTCTGGACACGTATATGCATTATATTGCATGCACGGTAACATCTATATTACTGTATATGCGATACTACGAGTGAACCTGAGAAATTAACAAAGTGTTCTGACTACTTCCCTAGTGAAGCAGCGGTATTGACAATCATACTATTGAAAAATTACTACATATGTCATGTATATATACTGTATATATGTCACATCAGCCTGTAGTCCTCTTCCACGATAGTGCATAATGGGGATAATATACTACCACAGTGTTAGAGTCCAATATCGGTCTGGTTTGACGACATGTCAAGATTAATGAAAGAAGTGTTCGTCAGGATTGACACAAAACTTAGATTTGCATTTCTATGGTACAGTAAAGACACATACAATCTACATAACTGTTTGTTTTAAAGACAAATCTATTTATCTATGTCTGATAATGCACAAAGCATTGTGTATGTCTATAATCGATAAAATGTCAACAAAGTATACATGTATATGCATTTTTAACTTTCACTTCCTCTCTTCAATACAACTTACTAAATAATAACTATGTTGATACAATTGTCTTTATTCAAACCAGGCAAATTCAGACATGGTTGTCCACGCATAGTCTCAAATTTTAAAAATATTTTGCCACTTTTTTGATATTCACCCATAAACACGATTTCATAACTTTTTCATTTTTTAGAAAAACAGAGATTTGAGAAAAGGGGTCACAACAAAATGAGTACAAAAAAATTCTCGATCGACTTGGATCATATCTTTTACATTAAAACAGTTCTACAAAAGTATATGTAACATAATTTATGAAATATTAGGGTATGTGATGGCCATTTTTGTCTCCTTCTTAGTCCTTCTTAAAAGAGCGTAAAAATGGCAAAATTATTTTTTTTAAATTGTGAAAAATAGCAAAAATCGAATTTCTTCTGTCGCAATAGCAACGGTAATGAAGTTTTGAGCCCTGAAATCGTTTTTATGAGTGAATACCAAAAAAGTGGCAAAATATTTTCAAAATCTGAGACTTTGCGTAGACAACCATGTCTGGGGTCAATATAGATTAGGTTTTAATTGGTTGTGAATCGTACTGCAAACAAGATATGTTGATACTATATATTTAGTTTGTTTAATTGATTGTTAAATCACATTGCTAAAAAAATAATGAAAAATTGGAGAGTGGAGAAATTCAACAACAAAAACAATCGACCACAAAATGCACAACAAAAGAAACGTACAAAAAAACACCGACATAAGCCAAAGAAACAATCAAAAATCCAAGTCCCCGCCGAAAAAAAGCAGGATGACGAAAATTTCACAAAGAAATTATCATTATTATTAAGTTTTTACATTTCAAAACTATTATGCAAATATTTATGAATCACTGTAAATGTTATATCCATAAAACTGAATAAACCATGTACTTTGGATTAAGACAAGTTATATCACAAGAGCACATTTAAGTAGTGATGTCCCGATGAGTATCACTAAGCAAGTATCAATGCAACTGATTACCACTTACATTAAGTTTACACTCGCCGTTGTGTTTAGGCACGTACGTGTCTCTCAAACAGGCTCCAGCACATTAAACCTACTTTAAAAGTTATAGCAAATGTTTAGTTGAGTCTGTTATTTCGATTACATGATTAGTGTACTTAATCTGATGTACATGTTTTATTAATTTTAGTGGCACTTGTATGCACCTATTGTCAATATACGCTTTTGATTTAGCTAAATTATATGCGCCTAATTTTTATATGCACCTATACATGTATATAAACAATTAACGCACCCGTTTTATTTAAATTTTGAAAGCAGACAGTAAGCCAACGAAAGTTCTCTAGCATAAGATTTCTGTCTAAGCTGATTTTTATTCACATTGTTTGCAGATTTGCAGTATTGTTCCAAAATATTGTCTTACCTTCAAATGGGAAGTGAATATATGTGTTTCACAGAGACATATCCTCAGCAGAGAGAAATACCTTAAAATAGTTTTATCATATTGAAAATGTCGATTAGTTTTTTTTGTATGATATTCTGAGTGTTATTGGTTAAAATAACACGTAATTCCTTCTGAAACAAACACTATATTCTGTCTACATTTCGTTGGTGAATTGATATCAATACTGTGTTATACAAAGTATAAAAAGGTATGAGGAAACTGTACCTAACCAGCCGAGCACAATCATAAGAAACAATACAACTCAACTTCACTGAGCATTGCCCGAACATAAGCCAAAGAAACCATCAAACCTCAAGTCCCTTTATTAAAAATGCAGGATGTTCCAATATCACAAAGAAATTATAGAACAGCGAGTATATGCCATACTTGACAATGAAACGTTACACAATAAGGTTATGACCAATCTGACATAGACGGAAATTAACCAGACAGCAAGATTTGAAACCATCCTGCAGCCATGCATATTGTTGAACAATATCACTATCAGTTCTTGTTATGTTATGCTCAACTTGTTGATTTTGACGTTATTCAAACAGTGACAACCTTTGTAAAATATTAATCCACAAACGTTAGTGTTGTTAAATATTACAATGTAGCATAAGCTACCCTTCCGTCGAATATTTCTACGCGAAGATGGCTGCATTCAGAGTAAATTAGTAAAACGACCAATTGTTAAAGTTCATTTATGTGTAAATATCTGTTCTGATAAAAAAGTTGTAGTATGCTTTGTTTATTGCGGGGAGAAAGCTCGTTACGTTTGGACATCGTATTTTAGCACCCGCGCGTAAAATTAAAGCGTAATATTTACGGATAGTATAATTAATCCAACACTACAGGACGCATTAAATGTATTACGTTTTCTTTTCTGAATAGTTAGATTTCTTATTTATTTAAGTATCCTCAACAATAAGCGCACTACTACATTTTATGCGTTGCTACTCACGTAATTTTGACATATCTCGCAAAATCGTGCATAACGTCACAGTGTTCTTTCGTCAGATTTATTGATGTACTCTTCTACATTGTAATACTCCAGTACTTTGTTCTGAACCTCCTTACATAACATTATTAATTCAAATTATTCAGTTTGATTCTGGTCGCGTTATTTGCGTTGAATAAAAGTACTTGTCTAAGATATTTCGTTCGTTATATCGTTGGCTTTGAATGAGAAGGTCGTAACTACAAAATCAATATTTTGAGAAACCAAGAAAAACTGTCTGACAATCATTCATTACTTATGGTAAAACAAGTTTTTTTTCAACTTAAGTCTGATCTACATGACAAGTTCCGATTTTCATGAAAATAGGCTCATAAGAAGTGCCTTATGATGAAGATTTTAAATTATACATTAGTCTTACAAGGTCAATTTCTCATTCTAAGCCAGCGATATTTCGTAGTGTCATATATTTAGAAATAGTTTCATTCGACGGTACAAAAGTATTTTCCACTTTAATGACCACTTCTTCTTTTAACATCTTCAAAAGTACAGTCTTTATAAAAGAAGTGTTCGTTTACAGACTCGAGACTGATCATTTCTAAGTAATTTCGTCTATTTCTACCAAAATGCCATACATAATTTCAATTTCCTATAGTCTGCCAAAGCTTACTATTCGTCATTTTCCACGAGACCACTTCACCAATTTTGTTCGTACATTATCCTCTTTTATGTCGTCAAGGTCTTATCATGTTCGTTTTTCTATCATCGTTTTGATGACAACCAGAAAACCTCACGATACTCGTATGTTCTAGAAGGGTTGTATTTCAATATTTCAATATTGTTATTGATATTGCATATTTTGACTTCATTAAGTGGCATTTCGTGTTGCTTATCCTGTTTGACTCGTTGTTACAGTGTTCGAGATTGGGATTGTCTGACAATATCATAATAGTTTGTACCCTCAATACGCATGTACCAATTATTTCTGATTGCATTGCTCGAGCTATTTTTTCTTCAAAGTCTACACATCGAATTTCATTTGTAAAACATACATGTCTCTGACGTTGTGGCATTCTGATTTAGATTTTTTTCAGATAAAATTACCCATATCTCGTGAAAGCTTTAACACTTTTGATCACTAGATTTGTCAGATTTGTTTTGGTGTTCCCATGTTCTATTTTGTAATAGAAAACTGCGATGGTACTGATTGCTGTTGAGAAACTCATTATCTTAAAACTAGAGTAAACAAATAAATGACAAGAAAACTATGTAAGGATAGTTATACATGTAGTATATGTATATGTTATTTTATTGAAGATAAAAGAAAAAACTGTCTGAAAGTTACTCTTCACTTATAGTAAAACAAGCTTCCAGAACCTCAATTTGGTCATCATGAAAATTTTCATGAAAATAGACTCATAAGAAGCGCCTTATGATGCAGATTTCAAATATGTATGAATCTTAAAATGTCGTAAGTAGTAGTTACGACCTTCTCATTCTAAGCCATCAATATATCCACTGAATTGGACTATCTAGAGGACTTGACCAGACAAATGTTTTATTGTCACTTGGGGTCACTGTGTTTCGGTTGTTTTTATGTGAATTTGAGTCATCATACATTTTGTGGCAGGGAATTTGACTTTTATTAATTTCGTTGAGTTGTGTGTGTGGGTATTATCCCGTGTAGTTGTGTTGTATTGTTACTGTTTTCTGTGCTCGGCTTGTTTAAGTTGAGTGCTGCTTTCCAGGTCCGATTTCCTCATATCTTTTTTGTAGTATTTTAATGCTATTTCTGAAATGAAGTCTAACGAAATAACATACAACAAACAACATTAAAATCAGTAAATAACTTAGATTTATGATTTCATAATTGTCGTTCGGTCCTGATTTTCGCTAACATAACGATATTGGTTTTATCATTATAGTTTATACTCCCCCATTGTTATTACCGCTACTCTTCCGTGAGATGAAACAAGACATTTGAATCAAAAAAGATAATTGCATTGGTTCCCAAAGGAAAACTTATTCACAGCTCATGTCACATTCGTGATTTTAATCATTGGTGTGAACACGTAATGGAAACAAGTAAAGCACCGTTCCAGACTTGTATCCGCTCAAACTATGGTACATTTACTAGAACATGTCTTCTAACTTGATATTTCATTTATTCATGCAAAATTGCATACATGTAGGTTTCGTAATTACAGAGAAATGTTTAAAAACACGATTGTTTTCGATCGCAAACTAGCTAGACACCCGAAACACACTATGAAATACAAACAAACAAACAAACAAATAATAATATATCGTTCAATTTCACGCTCGTTCATTCAAATAAAATGGTCCAATAGTTTAAGTTATAAAAATTAAACAATACATTCTCGCGCACACAAATTGTTCACAGTACCTTGACATACATGTACATACTTTATTTAATTATTTGCAACTATTTTTGGCTTGTATCTAGTTCTAAAAGCTTCCATCAAGCAATATGCTAGGTTGTGTTAAACGTTTTCTGACCACTATATAATAAGTCATAGACTTTAAATACGGGAATTTTCAAATAATAATATTGTTGAAGATATAGACTAAAACGGTGGAATCAAGGGCAGGGAACTCCAGACTATAACTTGATAAAAATAGTAATTAATTATAATATTATTACTCACAGGTATCTGTACTGGTTAAAACGAAAAACATTTTTTTGAAAATTTATATTTTTCTTTCAATGTCCGTTTGTACAGAAATCCACGATCCAGTTCAAGAGGTGCACTTAATTTTTAATATTTATCTATAAAAGGCTGTGTGTTTGCACAAACAATGTTATAGGATGAATGTAAGCCTAAAAGTAACTTCATATTATAAAATTAATTTCTTAAAGGTTTACCTTTACTGTCGCTGGTGTAACACATTGTGGGGGCGTCCATATAGATTTGTGTTGATTGCACCACATGAATCGGCTGTGATACAGTATCTACATTTTATAGTATACCTTTTTAACTATTGGATCAATTATTTAAGTACTTTAAGCATTGTTGTATATCAATATAATTAATTTATGGAGATATTGATAGTCAATTTTTGTTATTAATTGGTTGAATTTCTGGTTCATTTAGAACAAATAAACCTTTACAGAAAATTTTTTTCAACTATACTGTTACCTGAGTTATTTATATAAATATGTGTCACACTATTTTCTCTAAGCTTAGAGCAATGCCAAACAGAACAGATAGATTCTAACTCCTTCGGTGATAGGACGGATTTAAGAAATATATTTATACTGACGGAATGGACGTCTTGGGAAATTATGAATTGAACGAAATGTCTAAACTTGAAGTATATAAATCATAAACAGGATCATTATGGGAATGGTATTGCACATAGCGAATCCATCTCTCACATTATACAGACTTACGGATAAACATTTATATATGGAGTTTGACATCTCGATTATTGTCACGCACATTGTTACAGGATAAAGCTGCTGAATCTGTTCAGTGCGTATGCGTCATTTTACATACTGTAGTATTCCTTATAAACGTAAAATACGTTAAAGTTATCTTAATTATACCAAGTGTAATAAGAATTAAGGCACGGCCTAAAATGCGAATTTCAGATTTTACTTTTCAGATAATTGGTCAATTAGGCAGGGATAAACCGGATGGTCATATACTACAGTCCCGTGCCAAATTAAAGTTCACAAAGCGCAAAAATCACAAAATAAGTTGATGAATTTCTTCAGTTAGAAGAACATAACAATTGTAAAATAAGAACAATTAGACTATGTTTACTATCCTTTAGTAGGATAATTAATTTCGAATAAAACCGCCATGCACTTTACTCATTTCCACAGTCCATTTTCGGTTGCTAAGCAATTCTAGAACACCACTAAAAATTGATGGTTAGTCCATTTGACAATGTTGTCATGGAAACACAGGCAAACTGAAATATTTGAATTAATGTTGACTTAAACCACAATAGATTTTACCTTTAAACAGTTTTTATTTGAAGAAAATCGGAGTTATAATATGAAAATAACAAACATTTGAATTTTGTTTTGATAGATTTTAATGGGAGTCAATGGGAACTACATTTTTTGTTATTTAACTTCGAGATTTAATGACTTTACATTTTACAAACTTACATTTTAAGAACAAATGAAGTTGATTTTTTAGAATGTCAAATACTCCTTTATATTTCTGTATGGTTGACATACAAAATACTAAAAGTATGTAACCATGGCAACCAGGCTTATTCCATCAATGAAGAATTTTGACTGGTGTTCTTAAATTGCCTAGTAACCAAAAATATGATAAATGTAAATTATTTTCTGAACAGAATCAAATCATGCTTGGACTATTCTATCATATGATACCAACTTATAGAATACTAGATTTACATGTATTGTGTCATGAAATTTCAAAGTGAAAAAAATTGTCAAATTTTTAATGCATTTTTTACTTTGTGAACTTTAATTTGGCACCTGACTGTATGACTGTCTCTGTGAGGCATATTTATTGCGCATGTGCAGTAATGACGTCCCCGTAAGTAAATAGTAGATGCACCAAGTGCTGACCCAAACTAATTCAGAACCTCACGATAATCTAGAGGTGAATTTGGTCTATCTATTTTGGAGCCAACAGGGCTCAACCGGCCGAGGGGAAAAGTCTCTAGATGTTTTAGCCGATCAACTATCAGTTCGTAATTTTACCATCGATACTTCGAGCCACCCAAAATCAATGTATTGTGGATACTTAACCTGTGATATATCGGAATCATTGATATACTTCTGATCAAATCAATGCATGTTCTCCGGGGACTATCGGTGAAAGTTTACGAACTGAGCGCACAAGCCAATTCATAGTCAAACATAATTACTCCGTTCAATAGTGTTTAAGTCTTGTCAGAAATCGGAACTTGTCATGTTGACCAAACCGAAGTTAAAAAGCTTGTTTTAGCATAAGTAAAGATTGATTGTCAGACGGTTTTTCTGTTTTCTCAAACTATTGATTTTGTAGTTACGACCTTCTCATTCTAAGCCAGCGATACGTTGATTGTTTTATCCAGTATTGCAAAATTTGTGTTGATGTTTTGTACATACATGTATATACTTTGGTTGAACATCTTTCGTAGTATGTTGTTAACAATTATTATAGAACTGTATGATGAGCGTATAGTGCAGGAGGTAGGGCGCTCACTTCGGGGTCAAGAAGACCCGGGCTCTTTCCCCGCCGTCTTGACCATTAGTTACTTTCTTTGTACATACATAAGCGACATACTTCACTTGGCGAAGCATGTAAGCATCTGTAAGAACAGTGTCTGTATATGTTCGATATTGGCCGCACACCCTCCAGGAAAAAATAGTCTCCTCAGGGAAACTCGAACACAGGTTTCCTTTGGTAGCCCAATAACCAGGGTAAGTTATAATGCCAAAGGGTTGTTGAACGACTAAAGTGCTGAAAAACAGCCCTCGAAAATGTATAACTTACCTGTTGATGATTCTATCGACTAGCAGTTAATCTTTACCAATGTCGGTAAAAGATTTATGGTACTGATTTTCTGCCTTTCTAAACAAGTTGCATTTTCAAATATATTTTGTAATTTCATTTGTAAAAGATAGTTCGCATTACTGCCAGTAATGTCAACAATAGTCAATAGTCAAGCCTAATAGACTGCACGGACAGAAACGAAGCCTCTTATTCAGGTGTGCATATATACATTTTCAACGTAGAAAAAAAATCATTTAATTTGTTGTTTTATATCCGACATATATCAATGATCAGACAAAGCAACGATCAAGCATTACATCTGCCAGAGCATGTAGCCTGAAAACGAGGAAAACAGTTCCCCACCAAGACTAAGATTGTTATTATCAATGACCTTGACCCAAACACGATCACCTTTATTGGCATGAACGAAGACCGTGTTTGACCCTTGATCTCTGTAACTAGTGCCTGCATGCGCGAACACTTTTACAAGCAGGTTGCCGTTCTGGACGATTTCAGCATGTAGTTTCTGTGAGCCATGTGCACCAGCCCAGTGATCCAACAAGGAACAATGGAACACATAGATACCGGTCAGGGGGACAATAAACACACCGGTACCATTATCATAGCTATCACCAATGTTGGTAATCACTGTTTCAAATACCACTCCTTGATTAGCATGCACATTGTCGATAACTTTTGGTGTAATAGCGGCTGTAAATGCCACAGGTCCTTCGACTATATCACGTGTACTGATATCTCCTTCTGAAATATAAATTACAGGGCACGTCATCATATTTGCAGCGTGAGTATTTACATCACCCTTAATATCATGCACAAGCCAATATTATGCCCATGGGGAATTAGACATTTTTGACTTTCTGACGTCTAAATCTGCACCCTGGAGACAATGCTTACTGTCTAAATCCACGCGTTATCACTTAGTAATTACCGGGTCTTGGAGCCGACCAGAGACTATTCCAAGAGACTATGAGTCAATAAGGTTGTCAACTTCCCGCCAGTCACAAAGATTTGTCTATCGAATTCCCCCGTATCCCCCGGTCGGACATAATATTGACTGGTGCATTATAAACCATGGCGTACATATTAAACATATCGTTTATGAGTAATATGTCTTCTACTGCATAGTATGGTTCACGAGTTCACAGGCGTCCACAATTTGATACTTTGGTGCCGGATACTCCAGTTTTTAGAAGAATATGCTCGAATAATAACAGTGCATTTTGGTATACATTGTAAAACAATGATTTAATATTCTTTAATATTCATCCACAATAAGTGTACAATAATAATAATTATAATAAAGACTTTGTTTAAAGAAGCAATACATTTGGGTACACACAGTCTACACTGTGAGCCTAATATATACAACACTAACATGATATTATGTACATTTACAAAAGATACATGCAGTTATATAAATATGTACATTTCGCTTGCTTCTAATGAGAGGATCGTAATTCAGCACCATAAGGCGCTTCTAATGAGCCTAGCTATTTGCATGAAAATCGGAACTTGTTATATTGACCAAACTGCAGTTTAAACAGCTTGTTTTACCAAAAGTAAAGAGTAATTTTCGGACAGTTGTTCTTGATTTCTCAAATTATCGATTTTTCTACTAACGACCTTCTCATTCTAAGCCATCGAGATATATATATATCTAAAATAAAATAAAAAATATATAATGTAAAGAAGCAGAATATAGAATATGAATGAGTATGTATGACATATAATGTACCTGTATGCTGAGTAGTGTGGCATTTCTTCTCCAATCGATCTTCCAGTCTCTGTATCGTTCCCTGCTGCTCAGCGACTGCAATATGTTTAGGATGAAGTTCATGCATCTATAATGTAACTATCATCTATCTGTCAATTATGACAGTTACGTTCAGAAGGTGGGGTAAACTATTAACATGTTTAATATTGTAATATGGGTCAAACGTATAATGTTCAGGAAATGAGTTGAAATCTACACCGGATGTTGTCTGAAATTATTTCCGTCAGTATGTTTATAAAAGAGCTGACAGAGAGAGAGAGGACAGTTCGGGAGTTCGGGGAGCTCGGGGAGTTCGGGGAAGAGCCCGAGGATGGTTGTAAATAAACCTCTATGCACTTAGAAATGTTTGTTGGTTGTTCTAAATCCTTGACGCTAAAAGCATGATTATGCTACACATCTGTGGAACATAGTACGTTCATTCTAGAAGGCGTAACACCTTACATTTAAGTTCATTTAAGGTGGTATTCCAAACATATACAGGGTGTCCAAAAAGAAAGTATACAGTTTCAGTGTATTTTAATACAATCTTAACGTTTTGCTATCGCAAAGAAATTCAGCACATGGTTAGTCAAAACATGAAATTTTTATCTGGCATCAGTTTAAAACTTGTAACTTGGATATTTTCTTTTAAAATGTAATTTTTTAAAGTAACCGTATTCTGTCTGTGTCATCATTTTGACGTTATTTACGACGTCATCACAATTTCTGTATTTCTGGTGTTTCCTGTCTTGCATGCATTCTATGAAAATTTGCATTGTATATTGTATTTCACAAATGTCTAAACGGATATTATATAAATGATGTGTCTCACGAGCATGGGCATGTTTGTTGGCTTTTAATAGTTTATTCACTTGTGATTTTGACAACAAAATAGAAAGAAGTAAACCCATTGTGTTACTTGCCTTTGTTAAGTAAGTTATTTCGGAACTCAGCAGTGAATCTTTTGTTTTGAATGTTGTATAGGTCATGTAAGTGGAACCAGAGTCACACATGGCAATGTACGGTCTTGGGTGAATTACAAGAAACATTCGGTGTCAAAATAATTTCTAGCAAATTCCGCTGCAGAGTGGAATGGCCCGTTCACAGCCCGGGACTTAATTCATGTGGATTTTCGTCTTTTGGGCTATCCGAGATCGCTTATGTACAATCAAATGCGAATATACACAAGTTTTCTTCTGATCAACATCAAAATGAAATTTAAGAAGACCAGTTTGTAGAAATTCGTGTAAATGTAACCAACACTTTTAAAGAATGGGTGCAAACCGGGAAACATGCGACAGACAGAAATTGCCAAAACGTCGTAAATTACGTCAAAATGACGTCACGGTCAAAATAAGATATTTTTTTAAAATTGACATTTTTTAAAAATTATTCGAGTTACAATTTTTAAACTGGTACCAGAAAAAACTTACATCTTTTTTCTAACCATGTGCAAAATTACTTTGCGATAGCAGAACATTAAGAGTTGATAAATATCCCGTAACTGTATACTTTCTTTTTGGACACCCTGTACATGTATACATATAGTAGTACAGTACACAGCTATGAGTACAAAATTATCCTGACAAAAAGGTATGAGGATATCGGGTAGGGAGGCAGCACTCAATTTGACCAGTCGAGCACAGAAAACAGCCACATCACAACTTCACGTAACAATAGACATACACAGCATGACAAAATGTCCCCGCCGCGAAAATGCAGGATGGCCAAATTTCACCAAGTTCCCGAATGAAATCATAAACAAATGATAAAACTTCCTTACCTTTGTGTTCGAGATCTTCTAGACGTTTCAGTAAGTCGGTGACGTCGTCACCAGCGCCATAACTTGGTGACATAACGACACTTACAATCAACAAGCAAAACTTCCAATACGCCATGTTGTCAATACTGAAGGTATAATAAAATAACTTTAATTCTTTGTCAGAAGAACTGCCTTGATCTATAGACAGAGAGATAGCTTATCAGCAGGTTGCTCCACATTCATATGTATTCATTCATGTACAAGTTCTTCTAAATATTTAGTCCGTCCTTTGTTTACACTCACCAAATGTGTTGACCTTGATAAGCGCTCCTCACGCTCTGTCATTTTATTACTTGTTCATGAGACTGTCCCTAGTCTGTTGATTAAAAGAAATAGTAAAACCAGAAGATAAATGCCTATGTAAACACTGTCAAATAGGTTTAGCAACAATCCGTGTATTCTTTAATATGTATAGTTTATTCAAGAAAAAGCATTATACGCCCGTCATTCGACATGTATAAACAGTACAATTTTACATAGTTTGAAATAGTTAATAGTGATATGTAACAAATATAATTATGCATATTTAATCAATGTTCATAGTACTAATATTATATAAATCAATTCTAGTCTATTGGTCTGAATACCACAAATTTAGAGTCATTGCATTTTGGAATATTTCATATAACATTTATCCATTATTATATTATAACTAGGCATAAAACACATTTTTTATACCAGTGTTAATATTACATGAAAACATAGTGTGCTTATTATAGTAAACGCAACTCAATATACAGGTTTTGCAAGATTTCCTTCAAATTTTGACACCTAACAACCTCAACATGTATATTATGTTTAAGAACACCCTTATTGTCCTTCGCTCCAGCATAGTTTATAAGTAAGTCGAATGACACAGACGTAACGTAGCTTTAGTTGAAAGGTGAAAAAAAACTAAATGCATACGACGCGACCTAAAATCGGATACACTCAAATAGTCCTTCCGAAAATTTCTGTTTGACTAGAAATGGTGATAATCCTTTCATTAAAAGGGAACTAGAATCATCTTATTGAGATTAAATGCAGCGTATGCATATAGGTGAAGTAGTGAAACTGTTTTATTTTGAATATTTTGAGATTTTGTCATCTGTACCAAAGCGAAAGTATCGTAGGGTAAACCCAACATTGAAACCGTACGCGTGCCCTAAAAATATGTGAACCGCCTTTGACGAATATTTTTTTCTTACATTAAACATGATCCCCTGTTATTTTTGTCATATTTTGTAGCTTAAACAACCTTCTTTTCAATGATCTGTGTGTGTCGACTGGCCTTAGACTTGAACATGATGGCTTAGCATTAGAAGGTCGTAAGTGCCACTTACGACCTTTAATATTCAGACATATTTAGAATAAGCATCACAAGGCGCTTCTTATGAGCCCATTTTCATAAAAGTCTGAACTTGTCATGTTGACCAATTTGAAGTTGTAAAAGTATGTTTTACCATCAGTAAAGACTAAATGTCAGACTGTTTTTCCGTGCTTTCTCAAAATATCGATTTGGTAGTTACGACCTTCTTGTTCTAAGCCATCGAATTGTCACTTTACATTGAGTTAAAGAGCAAATTTAAATAGTGGTTTGTAACCAGTAATTGATATAGCTGAACGGTTATTTTATGTTGAAGATAAAATCTTTAGAAAAGACAAGGCCATGGTACATACCATTATTCCATAGCATACTGTTTAAAGCGGTATGCTAATCAGCAAATGCATACTTAAAAATAGCTATTCAGAAACTACACCGGCGTGTCATTATACAGCAACTATTTGATTGTTATTTGAGATCAAATACATTGGTAGCATGTTATGTTTTTTTTTAAATAATAGTTAACTCCCAATGTAGTATTTAATATCATGTTGCTGTATATCAATTATGTACCAGCTATTTAAACCATTTAGCACTTCATCTTGGATTAAAAGGAATTTCAGAGGAGGCACAATAATTATATAGCTAGTACATCTAGTTTTTATATTGTGTCGACACGAGGAAATATACAATGTAGACCAATAGCTCACCTGGAACACGAATGAACAAAAAAGGAATTCCGGTGAAAGTGGTGAGGATGTCAACCAAGTCTCGTCAGCTTCCGAAACGTGGTAAGTCATTTAAAGTTTGCCCAAGATCATATTTTGTATCACAATATTTTATTGGACCACCTTGCATTGATTGCACAACGTATAGCGTATGCCACGGTATAAATCGTGGTGACGTGACGTCAAAAGTAGCGACTCGTTCTAAATTTCGTTAGTATAAAAAACAATGAGGAGTATTCAATTATCATTCATCCTATTTTCCTTAAAAAATGTATCAAAATAATTACGCTCCAATAAATCGTTAACAATGTTTAGGTTTGCTAACACTAGTATAGAATATAAAAATACACCAAATATGACGGAAAAATGTGTGTAATATGTAACATTTATTTTAAAGTATAGCACAAGTAAGCTACTTACAATTTACCCTACACGAAGTAAGTGAATAAAGGACATGCAACAGTATACTTCATTAACCGTGGCATTTATTCTTGAAGCTATGAGAAAATAAAAATAAGGTGAAACTTGGACGACCGCATCTATTTCTCAAAATACTAAGCATCATAACTGCGAGTAAAATGACGTACTGTTGTTGTATTGTATGTGGTATTGAGTTATACATTGTATACATAATTTGGTGTGTATCTGTTTGGTACTTCTATTATTTTTTTTCACTAAAAGGTGCAGAGGTAAGCATAAACTGCAATGAAAAAGGACAGTGTACAGTAAAACAATATACATGTAGATCTATAGATGAACGGTTCACTCCGATGACTAAAGGTGTTTTGTTTTCTTTTTGTCAGCTCGTTGGTATTGTTGGGTGTTTTGTGGGCTGTTGGTTCTCACTACTCTACTACTGTTAATACAGTATAAAGTGGAAGGCAATATACCGGTCAAAGTGCCAATAAAGGTAAAATATCAGTTATTAATGTATTCTTGGAACATCCTCTTTAATGTCTGAGGGAAATAAATGTTTATGCTTCGAACTATGTTCCGTTCTATTTGGGAACTGTCTCCTTTTTAAAAAAAAGATAACATACTAAATGAAATAATGGCGTCGGTGTGCATTTAGTTGAGCCTGCTAGAGCAATCAGTCGCAACACGTGGAGCTATATATCATAATAATACATCTAGAATAGGCATTCGTTATATTTAGTTTATGGTGTGGTCATCAGTTTTATACTATTTTTCTGAACTATTAATTTCTTATTTAACTGTTATAAAAGCTCATGTACAACGATATTGCGAGAAAACTTATAAGAATTCAGGTATTAATTTATTCTGGTCAGTAAAATATTCTGGAGTAAGTCTGGACAAACTTCATAGACAACAAGACGTTTTTCTTTTAGTACTTATGATTTTTCAACACTGTATACAACGCTGCACCATTTCGCATTAAAGCAAAGTTATTAGCCCTTGTGAAAAAACTTTTATCAGGGAAAAACTATGTTCCTGGCTTGTAACAATCCCAAAGCATTTTTACAAATAATAGCTTGGACATGATATACACTATATGGACCCGTGGCAAAGTTTTTTGAGGTACTTGTCTTTCTGCTGGATAATAATTATTACTCTCGCTTGCTGGTTTGGTCCTTTATGTTTAATAGGTGGTACACAATGTACGTATACTTCTTAGAATGAGAAGGTACTTACGACCTTTTAAGACTACTGAATATTTGACATCTACATTATAAGGCGCTGATGTTGAACATTTTTGTTTTACCATAAGTAAAGAGTGCTTTACAGTTTCTCGTTTTCTCAAAGTATTGATTTTGTAGTTACGACCTTCTCATTCTAAGCCAGCGATATGTCAACAAAAGTAATAACTAAAGTACTAACATGGATTATTTTTTACTGTAAGCTATTTTTCAGAGAAATGTTTATGACCATCAAAAAGGAACTGAGGAAATTGAACGTCAAACCTCACAACACGACAAACAGTTTGTACAGTTTGTACATAAACAAGAACCACGGCAGATGCCAAGAAAGAAGTACCGTGTTCTTTGGTACTCCAAATTATCATTCTTATTCAAGAACCGAAAGGCAAGGATAAAAGATTTCTCAGAATGTACGTACAATAATTGTGAAATAGCTCTTCGCAAATCTCTGCATAACGTTAGTGATGCTGTATTGTTTGATGGACGATATATAAAAAATGTTCCATTTAATAAAAGTAATGGACAGATTTGGGTATTTGCTGCTCATGAGTCTCAATGGCTTGTGGACGAAACGATCAATCACATCAAATCACTTAAGCGTTCAGACTTGAAGAGTAAGTTTAATTGGACAATGACATTTGATAAACAGACAGCAGATATCTGGCTACCGTATGGAAAGATAAAGAAAAGGAGTGTACCAGTGGAAAGGGATTTTCTTGCCATATCTAGGAATAAGACAAAGGGAGCAATAATTGTAACATCCCATTGTGAAACAAAATCCCACAGGATGGAATTCATTAACAAATTGCAAGAACACACTGAAGTTACAGTGTTAGGCAAGTGTGGCAGTGAGTGGACATGCGGAAAAGGACAAGGACATGATAACTGCTTCGGTATTTTGAATAAAACTTACGCATTCTATTTGGCTTTCGAAAATGCGTTATGCGATCATTACTTCACGGAAAAACTGTTTGAAAATTTTAAATACGATATACTTCTAGTTACACGTGGTGGTTCTAACGGAATATCGTCGACATATTTCCCCACTGGATCTGTTATAAGTACGGATACTTTTCCGGATGTGAAACATCTTGGAAGCTATCTGACGTATCTTACCTCCCACAAAGAAGAGTATGCGCGACTTTTACAGGAGAAGAGTAAATATTATGCAGTGGACTATGCTGACGTGTATCAACAAGCTTTATGTGATCTATGCTTTCGTTTGAATCATCAAACACAGTTTTATAAAGTTATTCCCGATATTACGCGATTATTTCGAAGAAGCAAGTCTTGCACAAGGCCACAGTAAATTCTAATTAAAGACAACTGTTCACAAGTATATTTAACATGTCTAGTCCTATACCGTGTTTATTGAAGAAATAATAACAGTCTGTGTAATATATTGTTTCCCATCAGAATGAAAAGCTCCGGTGACTCTATGTTTGGGAGTCTGTTTTATGTGGCATGCAGCAGGTTCGTTTTCTCGGGTATATTTTAAACTCATGTTCTAAGGCATTTCTTAAAAGTAAGCACCACTCGTAGGATTGTCAGATTGTTGCTACGAGGGACGTTCAATGAATAATGTATTTTTGGTCACAAATTAGAAAATACGTGGAATTCGGGAAATCTTTTCACGTTTCTTGAATCTTCAACATTTAATCTTTTATTTATAGAAAATTTCATTAAAATTTAATTACTGGATTGGTGTTTCTGCTGTTGTTAACATGGGCCAGTATAGACACTAAGGCTTTTTCATAATAATTGTCCACTTAAGTTTTATTTAGGAAAATAATCTTATTTGACATACGAGTACATTCATAACGCTGTCAATTACGCGAATGCCTGCCATAAAATGTAATTTTCTGTGCCTGTTTCCCATTCCTAAGCGTTAACCTGTGCAACGACTTCCACAGAACACATTTTGAGACAAACATGCTTATCGTTCTCCTTTCTTTTTTACCCAATGAGTATGTGTACTGTTTGTTTAGCTTGGTGAATGACACTATTATCTTAGTGAATATGTCTCGTCGGTGAACGAGGTGAACAAATTAATTTGAGTCATCAAGAAGATACTTGTCAGAGAATTACTCTTTACTAATGGTAAACCAAGTTGTTTTAACTGCAATTATTCGTCTTAAGCCTCGTCGAGACCGTAGTGAAAGAACGAAAATATAGTATGTTTCAGCGAAAACCGCGTCCCGGCTTAAAATGTGAAGGTCATGTAAGTACAAAATTGATATTTTAGAAAAAAAGAAAATTACTATTTACCTATTATAATTATACTACTTATAATATGATTAAACAAGTTGTTTTAACTTCAGTTTGGTAAACATGACGCGTTCCGATTTTTATAAAAATAGGCTCGTAAAAAACGCCTTGTGTAGCTGATTTTAAATGTGTACCAGTCTTATAAGATAGCAAGTAGTACTTACGACCTTCCCATTCTAGTCCACGATATATTGATTTTCTAATTATATTGTCTGCTTGTGTGTAGTTATTTTCAACCTTGATGTTAACCGAAGGGTGTCGCTAATCCAATGGTAATTCAAAAAATACGTAGACAAATCAATTTGCTAGCTTATTTTGTCAGATAAATATATAATTATTGTGTTATGTTGTCGCACCATATTCATTTGCCAAAATCCTATAATTTCATAGAAATCGGACCGACGGTTACGTGAGGATCTAGGCTTTTACATTCCACGTATAATGACCACGGGGCAAGTTTCGATTGTATTGTTGATGTCATTGGTTTGTTTTAACCTCAAAACGTCGTCTAAGTGCTCGCAATTACACTCATTGTACAATTAGGTCACCAACCGTTATGTATAATGATCAATGTACCACGCCGAATTTAAACTTGCCAAAAAGCGCGAATAGCATACACTATTTCATTTGTTATGTCGAGACGACACTCGCATACACAAAGTGCGCCCGTGATATTTATAGAAGTCTTGACGTCTTGAAAAACTATAGGGGACAAGTTTTAGCTGATTAATTCAAGGGATAAACAACACCAGCACTGCAGATTTTACATGATCTTCCGGTACTTCCTCTAGGTAAAATCTCCCATTTTCGGCCATGATACAAGTAAGTTACTGGGTAAGTTTATATGTTTATACACAGGCCTAAGAAATTATATCACACAAAAAACCAGAGTTTAACATCCCCAAATTTTCACTCATTCATTAGATAAAAGAACAGGTTTGAAAAGTCTCTTACATGAATATACCATTTAACGCATAAAGGGCCATAAATGGTTTGTGTCGGGGTAAATTATGTCTCTACCATACAAAACAATCAATATAATATTATTATATTATACCTTTAGTCGTGTTTCAGTTATAATATCACATACTTTCAACTATGAGCCGTTCAGGGATGGACGCCATGTTCACGCTGTGTTGATATTGACAATGGAATCCAACCCGAAACGTTGCAAAATTGGGAAGTAGAAACTGTAGTTTGTGATACAATTTCTCAGGCATGTGGTTTATACCAAGCACCACACATAATTTTCAAGACTACACATTGTCCCGTGCTTAACGAGATGTCACGATATATTTTACCAACAACTACAAAAAGCTATCGGTGAAACACCAACACACGATCTTGTACAGATAATTGGAGACATGCTAAAGTTGGACATTCTAATGAAGGAAGAGAAAGGTGAATGGGAACTCATGGATGTGGTGAAATAAATGAGAATGGTGAAAGACTAACAGTCATGTGTCATATTATACAGCAAAGCGTAAAGATCCTACTAATAACAAGAAATTATCCCTGGTATTAAGAAAAAGACTCCAAGTGCTTGGTGATACTGGATGTAGGGGAGATAATCGCTTCTTCTCTATCTGTTTACGTTTAATGATACATGTATGTAACCCAACACTTCCATCCTTGAGGCGAAAGGAAGCGAAACTAGGATTAAAATTTAATATTGTCATAAACTCTAGTTATTATTAGAAACAAATATTAATTAATTCCAAATAAAGTGTGTGTTTGGATGGCATTAGCTTGTTCCTTTCAATAAATAAGGACATTGTTTTAAAATATAATTATATCATATATAAAACAAACTAAATAATCATTAACTTATTCCTCGTTTCGCCTTGTTGCGACAAAATCCTCATTTCCGTATTTAAGTCACAGCGAGTAAGGGAGGCAATCGTTGATACGAGTCCGGACAATCCGGAAAGTGGTTGGACATTAGCCGCAACCTTGTTATGATTTCGTGGCTTTATAAACTTCCGGTTATGTTACAAATTCGTGTTTACAAAAACACACATCGTAGTTTGACACCATGGCTCAAACGTTTCAACAAGAATACATGCAGATGCCTCCTATGACGAGGACATATACAACTGCATGTGTTTTAACTACACTTGCTGTGGTATGTATGTAAATTAACTCAATTACTGTTCTGTATTTGTCAAGACCAATTTGGCAATTAAATTTAGAAAATTTTACCAAACAAAGAGTTTGCTGATGACAGTAATCGCAGTATGGATATGAGGGAAAAACTCTGTTAAAATGTGTAAAGCCAGGTTTCCATGGAGCATATTTTTTGGCACCGAATAATGTGTAACGCCAGGTTTCCATGAAGATACAAGAAGATTTATTTTACGTCGGATAAATATAAACATAGGCAGTGGCTAGGATTACGGTACCGTAATCCTAGACCCACAGGCTAGGATAACGGAAGTTCCGTAATCCTAGCGAGTCCTAGCTAGGGCTGTCTAGAATTACGGAAGTTTTTATACAGAGTGCAATTAAGCGTGCAGGTAGCCTTATACTGCACGTTGACATTTATATTCGAGGAATTTATACAAGTATTGGTGTATTGACCATCGAGTAATCAGTTTTGGTTGATGGTAAAGATATAGAAGTATGGTAAAGATATTAATTAAACGGCGGAAAATATCTAAATGCAAATACTTTTGATACTGTATTATAAAGCATGTACTTTTATCTACGCATTAATTTATAAAGTTATTAATATACAAAAAATATATTGAGATAACAGATAATAGCAGGGTTGAACAAGAAAACTTCAACATTGATCACGAATGCCGCTCGTGTGATCAGAGCAGACACGAATATATATACACGAAGGTAATACCGTATATACGTTCGTGGAGCAAAAAAAACTTGCATGACCTTTGAATTATATTTTAAAAACGCATACAGGATCGATTCTTTACATAATTCTAATTTTATGAGATTCCTAATGACAAGCAAAGCGTAATCAGTTATAAATTAAAATAAATAATTAAGAGACTAAATATGACCATATTTGGAATTAGTATCACTACGCGCTGTCACAACGTAAATCCAGTAGTAGGCTATGTAAATTGTGAATGAACAAACGATAAATTTAGCTACTTGATGTTTATTTCGAGGACCTAATGACGAACAAACATATCAGATCTACTTCCAAAATTAGCAACACAATTTGTTTCGATCATGACAATCAATTTCAATGGAACTACATTTGTGTATTCGACCACGTACATTAATTAATTTATAAACATTTGGACTGCCTCTATTGTCTTCCCCTGCAAAGACAAAATATTAGCTAGGACTCGCTAGGATTACGGAACCTCCGTAATCCTAGCCTGTGGGTCTAGGATTACGGTACCGTAATCCTAGCCACTGCCATAAACATATAACATTAGCTAATAGCTATTTTCCGACAAATGAAGCATATTTTTTGGCACCGAATCATTAAGCGCTGAAAACTTTTTCCATGAAGCTGATGCATATTCTGAATCTCAATTTATATCTAAAATTATCTGTTGTTCGGGTCGCGAGCAGGCTCTGCCCATAGGAACCCCTCTATGGATTGCACCCAGTTTTCGGCCGAACGTGTGGTTTAGATTGTATTCCCCATATAACTATCCAACTGATTTTTAAAACAGTTCAATGTTGGTGCTTTCACTGCATCTTCAGGTAAGTAATTCCAGTTATTGACAACTCTCATAGAGAAGAAGTTCTTTCTAGTGTCTCTCCTACAGTTATTCTTTGTCAATTTTAGGTTATGGCCTCTAGTGGATGTCTTATTGTATTCAAAAAATACTTCAAAGTCAATATCCTCCTTCTTGTTAATAATTTTGTAAACCTCTATCAGGTCACTTGCACTCTTCCATAAGACAAAGACGGAATTTTTAAGACTTTCAATCTGTCCTCATACGCCATATGTCTCACATAATACACAAGTTTGGTGGCCCTTTTTTGTGCCCTTTCAACAGCATCAATGTCTTTTATGAAACGAGGACTCCAGACAATGTTGCAGTACTCCAGGTGAGGAAGAATAAGCGATTTATAAAGTTTTCTGAATGATTTTGTTGTGATATGTAGAAAAGTTCTTCTAACCAAGCCAGTGATTTTATTTGCTTTGTTAATACTGTTGTTGATATGCTGTCGAAACTTAAGATCCGTATCAAACAATAAACCAAGGTCACGTTCCGAGTCCTCTGCTTTTATTTCACTCCTAGCATTATTCGCTGTCAAGTAGTAGTCATACTCCAGATTGTTGTATCCATAGTGCAGCGTATGGCATTTCTCTGCGTTAAACTTCATTTGCCAACGTTCACTCCATTTGCATAAAGTACAATGTATCAGTATCGGTTTGTATTTGCTGAGCTTCATTATCATTTCTCACAACACTAAAGAGTTTGAAATCATCCGCAAACATACGTATGGTACTGGCAATATGGTCTTCAATATCATTAATGTATATATAAGGAACAATGTTGGTCCTAACACTGAGCCCTGTGGAATACCACTGGTGACATCTTGCCATTCAGATATACTAGAGTCAGTGTTGGCATAACGGACGGTCGATTGAGTAACGGACAGGACGGGGGAAATACTGGGAAATACCGGGAAATACTGGGAAATACTGGTCAATTGGACAATACAAGTGGTCGGTTGAATTGGTCATGTGAAATTATGCTTCCATACATGTATCTTTATCTATATACCTAGCTCTACTAGTGTAAAGGTTATCAACTTATTATTTGTTTTAAATTCTATTTTTTCATGCAAGTTCTCTTCAATGGGACGCTTGAAACTCATGCACTTTGTGTAGAAAATTGTCCATAGAACATCTTTATTTTGTATTGTAGGGTACTAGGGTTATGTCCAGTTATGTAAACACTCCCCCAGACTAATCCTTTGTTAACTGCAAGAATATGACACTATGTTGCATAATCTGTTAGTTGTCAGTTTCACACTTCACACTTAGTTGACCTGATTTAACAATGTGCTAAATTAGTTTAAGCCAATTTATACAAGCCTAAATGATTATCAATATTAATTATTTATAACAGTCTCTCTCATGCACTTTCTAGTATAACTATAACATTATAACTTTCATTTTAAATTGAAATTAATATATTAATTATTACTAAATATTTCAATTAGATTTGTAACAAGTGTATTTGATCTATATGTTTAAATCAAAATTTAGTTATTAAAGAATAATTGTGTATTAGATTTTTTTTTTCACATTGAAATTGAATCGACCAATCCAATCGACCACTTTGACCACCAGTTCATTTGACCACTTGTAGATCATACTCTCAAATAAATTGAGGATCTATTCAATGTTATTGAACCGAATAAAGAACAACATGTGAAAACCTGAGAGTTCAATTGCTTCATAATGCATTTAAAATAACCAGTACACAAAAAATCCCACTTGACCATTCAATTGACCAGTATTTCCTACATTGAAATTGAATCAACCAGTCCAATTGACCACTTAAAGTCTTTGAAAATGAATTGACCAGTTCATTTGACCACTTGAAGATCATACTCTCAAATAAATTAAGGATCTATTGAATGATATAGAACTGAATAAAGAACAACAAATGAAAACCTGAGAGTTCAGTTGCTTCATAATGCATTTAAAATAACCAGTACACAAAAAATTCCCACTTGACCATTCAATTGACCAGTATTTCCCGGTATTTCCCGGTATTGGACACTTTGGGAGTATTGGACAGGATGGTATTTCCCGGTATTTCCCGCCCGGTAAATGCCGGGGCGGTAAATACCGCCCAACACTGACTAGAGTTGACAACTACCCTTTGGGTCCAAATATCCAATTTACACTCGTCATTATGTAAAAAATTCGCTTTCGGATACAGACTTTTTACTAGGGCTGTAACGGTATACCTCGGTACACGAAAGACCGCAGACTTCAGTCCAACACGGTTCACAGTACAAGAATTGCAAATTTCGGTACGGTTCGGTAAAAGCTTTTCTATGAGCAAAATAATATTCAGAGAACAAAAATGTCTGGAAGCCCTCTGATTATGTATAATTACCATGCATCACTCGTTTTAATTGTATTTAGATATGCCTCATATTGTCGAAATTCATTTAAAATAGTTGATAGCCACATAATAATTGCTGTTATAGAATCAACAAATTCATTGTCACTTAAAAATTGAGGTATTTAAGCTGCTGTTAGAGTATATTGTATCATACCGAAATAAACCGAACCGTTAGAAAAATTGACGGTACGTATCATATCGTGAGGTGAGCGTACCGTTACAGCCCTACTTTTTACATGCTGAAAAACGTGTCGATGGATACGAGATTATGCAATATAGACTGAAGCAAATTTTATTTGTTCGGCGTTTATTACCTGCCAAATAAATATGCGCCGAAAATGTTTTGGTTTTACGCTTCATGGAAACAGGGCTTTATAAGTTAAATGAAGACTTGGAGAAGGTCGCCACTACTTTGTGTAAAAGATGGAATATGTCTGTTGTGAAAAAACAGAGTTCTTAAGCATAATTGGTACTAATCAAGCGCAAAGTTCAAACAATACTGTTTTTACAGTGAAAACAAACGATAAAGCTTTGAAACAATTGGAGAAAAAGAAGATCCTGTGGGAAATCTAAACAGAGATAACACTACTCATCACTGCGGTATAACGTACACCGGATATTGCTAGTAAATTGAGTAATATTATCAATTTTAAAAACATGAAATGGAGACCAGGGTGAGTTTAGACGCGACATTTTCCTAATTACTGACTACATATGCATATCCCAATTGAGGTTTAACTTCTTCGGGCATTTTGGTAACTTTATAGAACACTATCGTATATCAAATGGTCATAGAAAGGTTAAAATGATCAAGTATTATGCCGTTACTCACTCGCAATTATTGACAGCAGTACTGTACAAGCTTCTAGAAAGGCTGTTTTACCAAAGTGTAGATTTTTTGAACTGGACATTTTGTTTATATTGAACTCCAAAATGTTGTGACCAAATTTCATAAATATTGTTCGAAAAACAACTAAGACACATCCCAAAACAGATACACGGGTGTGTACAGAGTATTGCTGTTTGGTGTACAGAGTATTGCTTAATAAAATGAGTAAATAAAGTATTTAAATGGACAGATTTATCGTATTATTACGTCGGCAAACCAATAAGGTCGTGTCTTATAGGTTATATGGTATACTAAGAATATTCTTAAATGGTTATGTTTGTTAAAATAGATCAATCCGTCAGGCAGTTGAATGCGATTAACAATATAGAATGCTGAATTTTATGCATAAGTGTTCTTGTGAGAAGTGCAAATGTGATATTTAGCTTGGATATATGCAATTCTTTGAGAGTCATGCTTATGGTCAAATGGCAAATAAGGGCTTTCACATCCATATATACACACCAAGGTTTATTGTTAATCTCTCAACTATTTCTGATGCTGCAATGAGGTTCCTTTGTTATGACTTACATTCAACGTTGCTAATTCATTCAAAATAGTGGACATTGTAGTTGTTTTGTGTTTGTCTAATGCGATTGCCCAGTTACGAACCTTTACTGTATGTGAAACACAGTAACTAATAGAAGTTTCCCATAAAATTCGCGGGGGGGGGGGCTTGGAGCTAGGATAAGCTTCTTACATTAATTGCTTCATGTAGTCAATGTAATCCAGGTAAATAGGTACATATCTATTCAGTATTAATTATTTTTACAAAATAACACTGATTATACCTTGAATTTATTCAATTTAAGTGACAAATAGTCACTGCACTTATAAGCAATACTCCGTACACGATACAGCAATACTCCGTACACCAGGGAGCAACCATATAGCAATACTCTGTACACTAACACTTGTATTTATTCTCGCAATGCGCCATCATTTTCGATTTGTTTCGGATACCACATTTGCAATATAATCTTTGTAACAGGAATGACAATTCGCTCGATTCAAGTTGAGTATTTTAACGAAAAATATAAACAAAAACATCAAATTTCGAAAGATCGAGCTTACTTTCCGCGTGAGTAACGAACCGAGTTTGGTCTTTTAATCACCCTTTTAAGAAATTCCAGGCAATTTACCGGTTGCACATGCTAGGAAAATTTATGGAGGAGATAGTTTTGTACAAAATGTACATTAAACACACTCAGAAAAACTAAAAATTGTCTCTCAACTTACCCTTGTCAACACTAGAATGTCGCGAAAATTGATAATATTACTTATCTTGCTAGCAATATCCGGTGTACGTTATACCACAGTGCTCATACTTCACTTAAAAAGTCGACAAGCACAAGAATTGATTAAAACAGTTAGTATATAGTAAGACAGACAACCACATCCTCAAGACAGAATTCATCGAATGGCTCACTAAAAACAGCGTACCTTAGGCTAACTCAAACAAGAATTTATTCAAAGGTCTCCTGTCCCACTTTAATGAAATATCACGGAATGTGGACTTTGAACCCATTGAGGCAGGCTTCCAATTCACTGTGGATGGAGGCATTCAGTCAGTTAGAAAGATAAATTACATTAAAGATGAAGCAGAAATAGCTAACAATAAGAACAAATGTGATTTTGTTCATTTCTATTTCAGCAATTAGATGTGGTGACTCCATTTCAAATTTACTTCAACCCAGATCTTATATTCAGACATTATCAGGTAATATTCTGTAAATATCATTCAAAGACATTTTGTAAAGACCCCTACTACCGAGTCAAACTGAATCTCGGATTAAAATCTTCTGCACTCGTGATACATTAGTGATATATGAGTAATTATTATGCCCCTCATCAAACAGTTGACCAAAATCATCTTAAAGGGTTTCCATTGAATCAATAATGCTGTGCCCTAGGACCATCAAACTTTACTGTGAAGTTAAACAGCAATGATATATGATCCCTAAGGCTATGGATTTTGGGGTCAATAGGTCAAATGTCAAGGTCACAGTGACTTTTATCATTTTCAAACTTTGGGCTGCCATTGGGGCATACATGTTTTACAAACATCTCTTGTTGTTCAAGTACTTAACCATGTTAATACTCAACATTGTATATTTCAGATATGGAGGCTTGTAACCAACTTTCTGTATTTTGGACCTGTTGGCTTCAACTTTTTATTCAATTTAATATTTACATATCGTTACTGTCGAATGCTGGAAGAGGGATCATTTCGAGGAAAAACTGCTGATTTCTTTTTCATGTTCATATTTGGTGGCACTCTGATGATTGTATCCTTTATGAATTATTATAATAGCACTGATTTGATCAAACCTGCCTACCCGTACCTCACTACCTGCCAAGTACTCCCATTAAAGTGGAGTTACTCCTATTTTCGTTGATAACTTTCTGGTTTTCAAGTTCACCTACCAACAATACAATTGGTTCATTTAATGATATTCTGTCCGATATTTATAACCACTGGAATTAATAGATTCCTTGTTTATTCATTTAAATCCCTTTTAAATCACATTTATGTGCATATTTTGCTTTATCACTCCTATTTTGGATTTAACTAGCTTGACAGGTACTGAGCTATGTCATATCCATAGATGTTTCGTCAGTATTATAGCTATTTGACTAAAGTACCTATTGTAGAGTGTTTGGTACATGTATAGCATTAAGGTTAGAAACCACCAAATAAATTTGCTCTATAGCTCAATGTAAAGTGCCCGTAGTAGGCCCAAATTTTCAACTGTTTTTAGTCTATGGCCACCTGGACCACATATATCAGTGTAAAGAGGGGCATTTAAGCTTCAAAATAATGCAATAAAAAAGGGGGGTCATGTATCTTCTAAGAAAGTTTTTTTCCTTCAAACATGGTTTATCCGTTTTCACACATGTCCGGATTTATAAGTTCCGGGTTTTACCCTAGTCTACTTTCACTTTGGTATCAAGACCAAAATAGTGGAATAATACAAATATTACAGTTTTACTACATCAAATGCATATTTACCAACCATTAAAGCTCAATTTCATCATTCAAATCCACATTTGTCAAGAAATATCTTCATTTAGAGGCAAACCAAAGTTTTTTAAAGGACTACTTGAGTGTATCACCACTTGGTCCGCGGAGGCATTTAGTGGTTCTTTACCTTTATAAACAATTGCGAAACTAGTACTATTGAACACAGTTATTGTCCTAATTGAGCTATTTGTTAAAGCTAATACTCCAGGGTATAACTGACTTTTTGTTTTAATCACCTAATAATGCACCCCCCAATATTTGAGGAGGTGTTACCTATAAAAAAGCTATTGCTTTGTTCATGTCGGTCGGTCTGTATAAATGGTTTCCGGCCAATAACTCAACAGGGGTCCTATAATTCCGGAAATCCAGATTTGCAGCATTAGAAAGATCGTTTCTGCCCAAGATAAAAGTTATTTGATGAAAATAATCAAAGAATTGACAAAGTTCTGGTCATTTGAAGTTCCTCAATCTGAATTTGACCTATACAACGATGTTTGAACCCTATTTGGGGTGTAAGGATGTTTGCTAATGGCACCCAAAACATACTTTTAACTAATTTTAAGGATTGGACATTATGCCTCAGTAGGACCTCTAAACTCGAGAATGCTTTGCCCTAAGATCTTCAAACATTGCATTGAGGTTGGCCAGCAACTGATCCTATTGATTTTGAGGTCAAAGGTCAAGGTCACTATGACATATACCACTTTTTTAGACCACATGGTTTCCGTTCAATAACTAAAACATATTTGCCCTAGGATGTATAAGTTTAACATGGTGGTTAGCCATGAACAGTAGATGACCCTTATTGATTTTGAGGTCCGTAGGTCAAAGGTCAAGGTCACCATGACCATTACCATTTGTAACCATTGGGCTGCCGTTGAGGAAAACTTGTTTCACAAACATCTCTTGTTAAACTTGATTTAAATTGATAGCTTTACTTAAAATGCTATGAAATATATATGAGCCGTTCTCTAGGAAAACCGGGCTTATTGACATAACAATAGTATTTATGTAATGATAATAAGAAATATGTCTTAAATGAGAAAATAGTCATGTTCACCGATTAAATCATAAGTAGTTGGATAACATAGTACTATCTTAAAGATTTAAATTTTCTAAGAAATTATGATAAAATTTCTTCCGTCGTTGCTATGGTAACCAATTTCTGAAAAGACCTGAATTGAGAAAAACAAGGGGTTAGTGGTTAAAAATAGCAGCTTCTTTTCCCTTTGAGCAAACACTCGCAATTTTTTCGTGTTTTATTCAAATCAGAATTTTATTCTAAAATGTGGCAAAAATTTGAAATGTTTAAGTCGATAATTCATCAGATACTGGGTTTATGAAATGATTATTAACGTTACGTCAAATAACGTTCAAATGACGTTTGCGACGTCACTCAAAACTTGACGGGAGTGGTTAGTTTCAAATTCTATAACTTCGTTAATTATGCAATAATTCGTTCAAATTTTCAGGAAATGTTCATACTTGAGTCTCATCCTTCTAACAAGTTATTATCATGATTTTCGTATTTTTGTCAATAAGCCTGGTTTTCCTGGAGAACGGCTCATATGTAAATTTGAATTAAAAACTGAAAATGTGTCATTATCAACTACATGTATATAAGTGGTCACCCTTAAAAGGTTTTCCCAATTGCAGCTTTTTATGATCAAGGCGTATAAATATTGATAAATGGCCATTGGGAGCCTACTTTCCCAAATGGCGTTTCAATTTTGATAAATAGGAGCCCATTACCCTAGAAGGTGTGTCAATTTTGATAAATGGGAGCCCATTATCCTAGAAGGTGTGTCAATTTTGATAAATGGGAGCCCACTATCCTAGAGGCGTGTAAATTTTGATAAATTGGAACCCACTACTCTAGAAGGTGTGTCAATTTTGATAAAAAGGAGCCCACTACCCTAGACGGTGTGTCAATTTTGATTTCCTTAACCATTTTACAGTTAGTGGCATTGTCAGTAAATCTGGTATTTTTAGGAAGTGCGTTCACCATTATGTTAGTGTATGTTTGGAGTAGAAGAAATCCATATGTTAGGATGAACTTTTTCGGTCTGATGAATTTCCAAGCTCCATATTTACCCTGGGTGTTGCTTGGCTTCTCATTATTGCTGGGCAACTCTGTGTCTGTGGATCTAATGGGTAAGTATTTATATGTAACTATTTTTGGATTACATTTGTTCTTGATTTTCAGTATAATACTGTAGTAACTAATTTTTAAAGAATTATTTAAACTTGCTTTTTTTCGTAAATATATAATTTGTAATCTATCTTATTAACGTAATGATTAAAAGAGTTATGTCTGTTGTTGGATTTTCAACTTAAGATCTGGTGATGTCAGGTTACCATATTGTATTTAGTGAATTTGGTGTCAGGTTATTTGGTGGTGTCATGTTATCTGGTGGTATCAGGTTATCTGATGGTATCATGTTATCTGGTGGTATCATATAACCTGGTGGTGTCATGTTATCTGGTGGTGTCATGTTATCTGATGGTGTCATGTCATCTAGTTGTGTCACGTTATCTGATTGGAAAAGGTTATCTGGTGGCGTCATGTTATCTGGTGGTGTCATGTTATCTGGTGGTGACTTGTTATCTGGTGGTATCATGTTATCCTGTGGTGCCATGTTATCTGGAGGTGTCATGTTATCAGATGGTGTCATGTTATCTGATAGTATCATGTTTCCTGGTGGTATCATGTTATTTGGAGATGTCATGTTATCTGGTGGTATCATGTTATCTTGTGGTGTCATGTTATCTGGTGATGTTATCTTGTGGTGTCATGTTATATGATGGTTTCATGTTATCTTGTGGTGTCATGATATCTGGTGGTATCATGTTATCTGATGGTGTCTTGTTATCTGGTGGTATCATGTTATCTAGTGGTTTCATGTTATCTTGTGGTGTCATGTTATCAGATGGTGTCATGTTATCTGGTGGTGTCATGTTATCTGGTGGTGTCATGATATCTGGTGGTATCATGTTATCTGGTGGTATCATGTTATCTTGTGGTGCCATGTTATCTGGAGGTGTCATGTTATCAGATGGTAAACATTATATACAGAGCTCCCAGAATACCGGAACTCCCAGACAACCTTACTTTCGACCCGGTCCGAAAGGGGTCCGGTTTTGAGGGAGTCTACTGTATAAGGTGTGATGCATTTATCAAACTACACTGATCAATGTATTTAATTATGCCGAGCATAGCCTTTATTGGCTTTATTTCTACTGAAACATGGCAGGCATATATATGTACCGTATAGTGTTTTTTCCAGGCCCTTTCAGCATGGCGCATGCGCCATGCCCTTTTCTCCCGAACTAACGATGCGCCATGCTGCCCTTATCAAAGGCCTTTTGTGCCAAGTGCCCTTTTGTCAGCTGCTAATTGTTTATTGTGCCCTCTCAATTTCATCAGAACAGCGGATGTAGACTGTCCTACATCCTGTCGTATCATGACTTGTCACCAAGGATACGACGTGCCAACGTGTATATCACAACGGGGCGTCTCGGCAGTCGGGTGAAAAAATCCCGTGACTGGTTGCTACTTTATCTCGAAAAACGCGTGAACCAGTCGATATTTTTTACAGAAGGAAGAAATTTCCAGTAGACTGGTTGCATCATGATTTTGCATAAAAAAACATGAACCAGTCGGCAATTGACTTTTCACGGGCATAAAACACGAACCAGTCGCTCTTTTTTCAATCAGTTAGCGAGTGTCGGCAATGAATGTTTTTTGCAAGATTATTCCAATTAAAAATAAAACTGCCGACGATGATTGCCTACTCAAAATTTTAATATCATAAACTATTTCATATGCTCACTTGCGTTGTTGATATCCAAGTTATGTTACGACTGACGAGAATTAAAAGTCTGTCACAAATGTACGCTCCGTGAAATTGCCGATTAAAACAGTAATCCAGTGGACGAATTTTTATTATAAATCCATATAGTTTACGCTTTTAAAATAAATTAAAAGTAGCCTAAATTAAACACATTGCACATTAATCTTGCGAGAATTGGTGAAAATATGCCGACATACAGGTCACGTGACGCGTGTGTTGAACTGTTCTGCAAATATGCCGTGTCGAGAATGTAAACAATTCTGCCGATGACAACGCTTGTATTCTACGAACTTTTAAGACGTTCCAAGGGCATTTAACGAATCTATAACGGTTTAAACGCATTAATAACGAAAAATGGTCGAATTGTTTACATTCTCGACACGGCATATTTGCAGAACAGTTCAACACACGCGTCGGCATATTTTCACCAATTCTCGCAAGATTAATGTGCAATGTGTTTAATTTAGGCTACTTTTAATTTATTTTAAAAGCGTAAACTATATGGATTTATAATAAAAATTCGTCCACTGGATTACTGTTTTAATCGGCAATTTCACGGAGCGTACATTTGTGACAGACTTTTAATTCTCGTCAGTCGTAACATAACTTGGATATCAACAACGCAAGTGAGCATATGAAATAGTTTATGATATTAAAATTTTGAGTAGGCAATCATCGTCGGCAGTTTTATTTTTAATTGGAATAATCTTGCAAAAAACATTCATTGCCGACACTCGCTAACTGATTGAAAAAAGAGCGACTGGTTCGTGTTTTATGCCCGTGAAAAGTCAATTGCCGACTGGTTCATGTTTTTTTATGCAAAATCATGATGCAACCAGTCTACTGGAAATTTCTTCCTTCTGTAAAAAATATCGACTGGTTCACGCGTTTTTCGAGATAAAGTAGCAACCAGTCACGGGATTTTTTCACCCGACTGCCGAGACGCCCCGTTGTGATATACACGTTGGCACGTCGTATCCTTGGTGACAAGTCATGATACGACAGGATGTAGGACAGTCTACATCCGCTGTTCTGATGAAATTGAGAGGGCACAATAAACAATTAGCAGCTGACAAAAGGGCACTTGGCACAAAAGGCCTTTGATAAGGGCAGCATGGCGCATCGTTAGTTCGGGAGAAAAGGGCATGGCGCATGCGCCATGCTGAAAGGGCCTGGAAAAAACACTACAGTACCTCCACCCGGATTTGAACCCGGGTCGCCAGATTAGACAGCAAGCGCACTAACCACTGAGCTTCAGAGGCACATGTATAAAACGTGTAATATATTTGTTAAGTATCGGTATAAAAGTAGAATTAAGCGCCATTGTTGCATGTTTAACACAGTTATGTTTAATACTGACCGTACTTCTAGAATAGGGTTTTTAAAATTTTGATACTCTAGGGTATTTAAAATTGAGAGACCCTCGATCGCGAATTCATCAATTCGCGAAATAAGTTAAAAACTGAAAATCGCGAAATAAAGCTCATGCGAATATAAAGTAATTTACAGTACTAGTACTTAGTATTCTGATGTAAATTTGTCTTGGGGTCAACAAGTTGAAGTGTAGATAAACGAGGGATTTTTGTTCTAGTATTTGGAAAATAGTTCTTTCTAAGTTTGCAAATTTTATACTGCAGGAAAATTAAGGTTTCATGAATTTTATCAAGTTGTGAAAGTCCCCAAAATTATGCAGAATGTAATATTTATGTAAATTCTTGTATTTACAGGTATAGCAGTTGGACATATTTACTACTTTTTAGAAAATGTGTTTCCACAGCAACCAGGG
Organism: Spisula subtruncata; assembly: GCA_963678985.1. Classification (NCBI taxonomy): domain Eukaryota; kingdom Metazoa; phylum Mollusca; class Bivalvia; order Venerida; family Mactridae; genus Spisula; species Spisula subtruncata. The sequence goes on from OY787672.1 coordinate 3,932,131, forward strand.
GGATTTAGAGTTCTCAAAACTCCAGGATTTTTGTAAGTGCTTACTATTATTTATTCCATCATGATCTAGTTAAAAGTTACTATTATCATTGGCTAGTTAGAGTCATTCTCATTCAACCTTCGTATTTTTCATCTGAAATATAGTTAGTCCGGAATCTTGACTAACCACTGATTTATGAGGATGTTTGAGAGTCTGCATGATTGAGTGTCTTTCTGATAACAAGAGTTAATGACATCACACATGCCAGGATTCAGTATGTCTTTACCCTTATAGTTAAGCAAGTGAAATTTTAGATGATTATTAATCATTATTTGCATACAGTTGTGTCAGACATGAAAGCCTGGCTTCTGTGATAACCAGGGGCCTTATTCACAAACATAGTAAGTCTAAAACTCAGACTTAGATTTGACAATATAACTTACTGTAACATTTTCAATGTTCTATTCACTCTTATGTTGTTATAAATGTACCCATTTTGATATAAATGGGTATACGTACATGTTCAGTGGATAACAACAAATATGTAGAAAAAAATTTACATGGTCAAATCTAATTGCAAAGAAATGACTGTGATGATTAATGTTGTAAATTTTAAGTCTGAGTCTTACAATGTTGGTGCATAAGCCCCCCTGGCCTCTGTGACGACCAGTTTGTTATGGTATAGCAAGACATTGTGGTGATTCTGCCACACATATGTGTATTCTATTATTGATGGAAATGAAAAGATCTATTACATGCACATTGTTTTTGTTACCTTTTTTCAGAAAATCAATATTTGATGGAAATGAAGAAGATGCTAATTATAATCCTTTACCTGAAGAGAGACCGGGTGGATTTAACTGGGGTGAAGGTCAACGTGCGGGAGATAGAGAGGAGAGAGATCACCAGGATTAGTACGGAGGACTTATATTGTGACCGGTTTACTTATATTGTGTAATGATACACAGGTGGTAGTATCAGTCATAGACTTAAAAAAAAAAAAAAAAAAAATATTTACTATTTAGTATTTACTATGTAATCTAGATAGTACAAATAGTGAGTGAAAAAAATCTTAAGTCTATTTTTTTTAAGTCTATGACTGATACTACCACCTGTGTAATAATGTTGTTTTTAGTCATTTATTCTTGTACATGTACATAAAGTAAGGCGCTGTTAAGGTTATGTAATAAAATACATGTGTGATCAAATGTATATTGTTTTCATATCATATGTTATCAAATGTGGTGTTTGTCTTTGCTGTTTGTTGTATTGAGTATCGGTGATTGAATCACTTTTATAAGGATTTTTAGCGCCACTATTAAAAAACACGGGGAGCAATTGCAAACACCCGAGAGTCAGCTGTGGTGTAATATTAAAGTTCAGGTACAACCTCTAATATCTTCTAAGTCCATTGATGTTGATGTATTGATTTGATACTTAGCATATTTGTTCACGATCATGGCCCCAACCCTTACACAGTAGGTAGTTCATACAAACTGACATATAAGCTTACTTTTTACATTGATATTGCTCGGCTAATTTGACATGAGCCTGACCTTTTGATTAGCATAATTTAACAGTCCATATATTACCTACGTTACAACACTGATTGTAAGTTTTCATAATTGGGAAGTAGCACGAAGACGCTCGAGATGTAATACAAACACTAAAATGAAGTACCGATACCCCACGATTTGCTTGCGAAAATGGATATATTCAAAGCAAGAACCTTGTAATACATTCTTACATGAAGGTCAGGTTCAGGTCAAAATAGCCAAGCTATACCCTCAGCGATTTGGACTTAGAATCGTGTAGTGCATGTATACGATGACAACCCTCGTTAGAGAGTCAACTACCACTAAGGTACTTTACTTGTTTCAGTATACAACACATCAGTTTCACAGCAGCCATACACCTGTCTACATTGCATTTTGATGCCCCTTTTAGGGTAATCACTAGTATGATTTAAGACTCTCTTGCAACTGTCTTGCAACTGTCTTGCAACTGACTTGTCAAAATCCTAATACATGAAGATCTATGCAACGTCACAAATGTATCTATACGTTTTGTCCATAGGGATCTGTAACGTCTTCCACCCCATTCACTGTTTAAGAATAACTACTATTCTCAAACAGTGAATTGGGTGGAATACGTTACAGACCCCTATGGTTTTGTATGCATCATGTTCTTATCACAGGTAATTGTAACATTGATAACGAAAACAAATGTTTTTGTTTCGAAAATAACAATTTTTCGGAAAAATGTCATTTTAGTCTTTACAACGATACAGCTACCTGTGGTTCTTATTACATCTCTCACACAAAGTTGGGGCGACATATAACTGGTTTTATGTCGAATGTCACAGTTTATCTGAACTGTTCGTAGTTACCATTGATTCCATAAAATTTAACATGATTACTTGGCACATAGCTTAGTCGAGAATATTGTCAGGAATTTGTAACCAGATAATTACGCCCCCGTCTTTGATGAGGGGGTATACTGGTTTGCTTATGACTGTCAGTAGACAAAATGGTTTCCGTTCAATAACTCAAGAACGCTAAAAATGCCATAGGATCTTCAAAATTTATATAGTGGTTGGTCAGCCACAGTAGATTGTACTTATTAATTTCGAGGTCATAAGATCAAGGCCAAGCTCACTGGCCATTTTATACCCCCGGGGCCGAGTCGATACATCACATCATAGAAAGCAAACTCAACAAGATCTTTTCTACGAAGAAATATCCGATCATGTCCACCAAACACCAGAACCAATCATGGGCGTAGGAGCGTATTCAACATTGGGGGGGGGGGGGCAAACATTTGGCAACTTGTGGTAAAAAAATTTTTTTGCTCGCTTCGCTCGCATAGTAACTGCATTATGTCAAAATATGTCAATACCCATTGCTTATACAAAAATACACTCGTACATGAATTGTTATTAAGCGTCCACAATCCTCCTATATCTATATAATAACTGTCAGTTTATGGTTCTGTGGTAATTTGGTTTAGTAATTACGTGGTAACTGGAAGTAAATCAGTTCAAGTATAAGGGGATCCGGGGGCCTTCCCCAGGTGAATTTTTCTATACAATGGATCAATCTGGTGCATTCTAGGCGTTCCGAGATACCTTATTTGGTATAAAAAAGGACCTAAATACATGGAATTTAAGTTCTTACATTAAAGTGCTTGCTAAAAATTTAAATTGTTCGATTTTTTTTATTGAAGCTTAATGTGAAAACGTTTGTTTCTAAGGCTTTATATATAATTGACAATCTCCCTAAGTCGTATAGCAGGCTGGGTGAAGTTAAGAGTACACTTTTTGCCATGAGTGTATTTTTTACAATCAATAGGTGTTGGCATGTTTTTATATAAGGAATTTATTAAGCGAGCGAAGCGAGTAAAAAAATTTTTTATACGGTTTCACCAAGAACTGAAGGCAAATTGCCTATAACAAGATATATTAGGTCGTTACTTATACTTTTCGTCTGAATTATTGGGGGGGGGGGGAGATATGTTGGTCCCCCCTGTCCAGACATTGGGCCCCCCCCCCTGCTCCTACGCCCATGCCAATGCATACAAGATGTACGTTATTTATAAAGAAGGTCCTGGATACACTTGAACATCGACGAAACAACGTTAGAACAACTAAGATGTTCAAAATACGTCACAACCTGGTATACGTTGTCTATTTTGACTTGAATCTGACTTTTATGCTAGAATATATTACATAGTTCTTGTTTTGAATATACTGAATCAATTTCCACAAGCAAATTGTGCAATGTCGGTATTTTAAATTTGTGTTTCTATTAGCATCTCGAGCGTCTTCGTGATACTCTCCGATTAGGAAAAACAAACAATCGGTGTTGTAACGTAAGTAATAACGTTATATCGACTGTTAAATTATGCTAATCAAAAGGTCGGTCTCATGTCAAATTTGCCAAGCTATAGACCTCTTTCCCAATCCACCACTGTATTCAGGCTTCTCCACCCGCCGACACAGTCAACCAATTCAACAACTGCCTGTGAATACACTGAATAGTGAAGTTTACAGGTGCAGCTTCTATCGTGCCACCATCATCCTGTGGAATGTCCTGTCACGGTTCCATGCATATGGGGTCGCTGTTGTAAATCTATAGCATTATACATTATCATATCACTGGCTTAGAATGAAAAGGTCGAACACGATATTTTGAGTAATAAAAAAGAAAAAAACTGTCTTAAGTTTAATACTCTTTACTTGCGGAAAAGCAAGCGTTTACAACTTCATTTTGGTCCACATGACAAGTTCCGATTTTCATGATAATATGCCCACAAGAAGCGCCTTGTGATGCAGATTTCAAATCTATGTATTAGTCTTGTAAGGTCTTGAGTAGTAGTTACGACCTTCTTTCTAAGCCAGCGATATGGCATACCTGCCAAACATTGTGCGAAAGTTCACACGTAATTCGTTCAGTTTACTTGAAGAAATCTCAAGAAGATGTTGATCGCTAAGGAGACGTAAGATGTTACAATTAGTACGAACGAACAAGGTCAATCCATAGGTAATTGTATCATTGATAAAGAAAAAAATTGTTTTGTAAAATATTTTTTTTTCTTTATTGAAAAATATGAACTTTGCAAAAAATATATTTGCTTTCTATCAATTCTTTATCATTGATACAGTTACCTGAGAGTAAATTCAGATGAAAGTAACTACAATGTACAAGTACTAAATGTGGCATATACTAGAATACGCTATTCACCCATCACTTAATGTGTAAACAGAAATTCAAACATGAACTCTGTTTCCACGTGGTAAGTAAATACAGTCCGACTCTCTTTGTTTGATTTGAACATATTTTATTTTCATAATTCAACATCGATGGGAAATTTGCATAACTTCAAAAAGTATATCTTGTTTGATTACTGTGGGTGTGTTTTTGTTCCTATATTATATTACGACTCAGTTTGAAATTCTAGACTGTTTGTGTGCAGGGACATTCAGGCACGGATCCAGGCAGTGGGCACGAGGGCCCGTGCCCCCAGTTGGCTGAGATTTTTTTTTAAAAACTTTGAATAAATAGTAAAACAGGTATTGAACAGACATCTCTAAATAATATGGGTATTTTTTCTTATGTTCTAGATGAAAAAGTATTAGTAAGATGGGCATTTTTCGTGCTCGCTTCGCTCGCAGAATATTTTTAATATACATGTATATATTTATACGTAGCTGTTGCATCACAGAAAGCAATTACAAGAGAAATTTTGCCCTAGCTCATTATATTACCTTTTGACTGTTAAATAATCATAACTAAACTATTAAGGTTAACTCTCAGAATAAAGAAAAAAGGTATTTCAGGGCTCCCAGATAGGCTTAGAATGCACTAGATTCATCCATTGCTTTGAAAATTTTCCCGGGGGAGTATGCCCCCGGACCCCCCTACTTATGTTAAAATATTCCAATGGCCAAAGGATGAAAGCTGGTGTATACAATTACTGTATGTAAACACTTACTAATATGCACGAACATACACAATGTACATGTTGACGCTTATAACATAAAAATTACTATGGATTCCCCCACCTCTACAAATGTACCCCTTCCTGTGCATTTTCACACACATATTAATCAAATTACCCCCCCGGAATCCCGTACATACCTCGTGCCCCCCCCCCACTCAGAAATTTCTGGATCCAGGCCTGACATTTATTATACAATAGGCCTATTGTGTGAAGGGAAATCCTTCATATGTTGGCACTTTATAATATAGCTAGTAAGTGCCACCACTACCCAAACTTAAACTCCACATCATAAGGCGCTTCTTATAAGCCTATTTTCATGAAAATCGGAACTTGTCATGTTGACCAAACTGATGTTTTACCATAAGTATATAAAGAGCGATTTTCAGACAGTTTTTCTCAAAATTTCTATTTTGTAGTTACGGCATTCTCATTCTAAGTCAGCGATATACATGTGCCATCTTGGCTATATTTATTTGAAATTTAATTTAATAAAATTCATGGAAATAATTATGTTATACACTACACTTAAATAATATACATACATGTACATAATATAAGTACTAAAATTGTACATGCAATGATATAGATATTGATAAGGCCTCAATTGACAATACGCCGGTTGTCAATCAATACCCTTTAATTCCAATGAAATAACTTGAAAACCTTCGCCAAGGAGCCTTCGACAAACAACCAGGAGGAGCGATCTCAGCTCTGGCGTAATGTCAATTGTATAACAGCCATTGGTATCTGTAGCAAAATATACAAATAATCATCTCTAAGTCGTTGACAAGTTTTATAAACACAACACTTCCTAATACATGTACTTACATGAATTATATTCCTAATATGGCTTATACTAGTAATCTGTATCACATTAACTTGGAACCACTGAATTACGTAATCTTGAAATCTATATCACATTAACTTGGAACCACTGAATTACGTAATCTTGAAATCTGTATCACATTTACTTGGCACCACTGAATTACGTAATCTTGAAATCTATATCACATTAACTTGGAACCACTGAATTACGTAATCTTGAAATCTGTATCACATTTACTTGGCACCACTGAATTACGTAATCTTGAAATCTGTATCACATTTACTTGGCACCACTTAATTACGTAATCTTGAAATCTATATCACATTAACTTGGCACCACTTAATTACGTAATCTTGAAATCTATATCACATTTACTTGGCAACACTTAATTACCTAATCTTGAAACAAACAAAACTGGACATACATTATACATGACTCGATTTATGCCTGTCTAGCGACACACATTTCTTCTTTTTATCACCATGTTTTTGCCACTTTGTATTTGGTTTTCTGTCATACGTTGGTAGACCGTGTGCATTGTTCCATATATACTTGGTGTGAGCCCGAACAATGTCCAAACTTTCACGACGAGATATGCTGATGGATTCCTTGAAGCCTTTATAGCGGTACAATTCTTCAAATGGTGTCGAACGTTTCTTTATTCTTTCCTCCAAATCAATTTCCGTCTGTTCACGTTCATATTCAAACATCTCGAGCGTTTTCTTCTCTGCTTTATCTATTTGTGCCAGAACCTTTCTCAGGTTACGACGTTCTTGTTTGAGCCGCATGGCGAGTAGGAAGGACACGTCATACTGACTGGAACCAGGCTCAACTAATAAATCCTTTCTGTCCATATCATGACCGGAACTGGTTACTTTTAAATCCATTTTTGTCGCGGCACTATTATCGTTGTCGTGACTTTCAACAATATTCCTATATTCAGTCGTTATGTTTTAGCATCAGTACTAGAATCACGTGGTTTGACTTGAATGTGATCATAAATAATAACTATCAGGTTTACAAAGATTATTTCATTTACATTGGACTTTACGACATTTTAACGTCAGTCAAGGATTCGCATAATTTTCAAACCCTATATAAACAAACGCTTGAACATATTTACACAAATATGAATGCAGTTAGTAGATATGCTAATTACTTGTAAATCCGTCAATCCTATAGTAACTGTTGACAAAACAATCCACAAAGTACAATAAGTTAACAACACCTGTTCATAATCACTCTGTTGCTATAGTTCATAACCAGTATTAAATATACCATACCGTTCATACACCGGCCTTGACTGTGTATGAATCTATATAGTTCATACACCATCATGGGTATACATCATGTATATAGTCAATGCAACAGCCTTGATGCCAATGTAGGGACTACACATGCATTTGTGTGCTATTACATCTGTAGAGTCCCGAGGGGAAGTGCAGATGTAATACTAGTAGCACCAAAAGGACTGCGTAAACGCTTCTATAGTATACAAAACATCAATTTATGAATATTTGTGTTTTTCAAAATAACGACACTTTGGCGGGAATTTCGTTGTGCGATGTCGCGAAAACAAACGCAACGTCGTGACAACAAATTTATTTTAACGTTATGTCATACCCAATATCGCATGAACATCGACTACTGGGATCGACAAATAGCAAGAAAACATGTACATTGAGGGGTTTGTAAAAAATATTATAGAAACTTAATTAGTAATTACATGTATAAGTAAAATGTGAGTTACAGTTCATATGAGGTTGTAAATCATTAACTTTCCGTTGCCTGATACGTGAAACTGGACACTATCAGCGCGTGAATCTTTATTTTTCCACATGGGTTTCGTCCCGTTTATGTATGGACAAAATCACCTTTTTTAGGGTTAACGCAAGCCTTTTCTTGCTATTACATCTGCATAATCCTGGCGAGATCACCCAAAAGGGACTCTATTGATGTTTTAGCACGAAAAAACTTAAACGCTATTATACATGTAGTAAACAAATTGATAGTCAATGTAATAGCACTGGGAACTATTTAGTATCCAGGAATGTCACCGACTAGGTAAAAGAATTAATTTAATACGGCGAGTTAAAAATGAGTATACGAATAAGACGTAGCAGGTTTGCTCCCTTTATTCACAATGTTTCCTATTTTCTTTCTTCAAATCTTCGCTTCCTGACGAGTTCGCTCCCTTTCTTTAAAAGTACAAATTCAATATTTTTCGATTGTTAAACCAGGGCCAATACCTATACTCTGCACTCAGCTCTCAAATATTGAAAATCCTTCTTTTGAGGTTCAAAGCGACATTATTTGAGAACGAGAAGTTGAAGTTATATTGAATAGGTGCTAAATATTATCCTTTGATTGTTTGCAATTGAAATTTAGTGTATTTGTAAGCTATAAGTATAATTTAACAACCTGAGTGCAGAGTGTGGAACTCAGATTCAACAATTACATTTTTATCTCATAAATAGTATGTATCTGCATAGATAATGTATCCAATGCTATTTTCAACATTCAAATAGAAATTCAATACATTTTCCTTATTCATATTTGCAATCTTGAACAAAAAAAGCTCATTATATAACATTTTCAATATTTGAGTGCAGAGTGTAAGTATTGGTTGTAATTTTGGGCCCACAGGTGACAATCGCAGCCACCGCGCATAGGCTTTAGTCTCTCTCAGGTACCATTCATTCCTGGGTATTAAAGTGGAGCATTGTGGGTATTTCTTGCGCGGTGGTACAGACGGGGAACTAACCAGGGCATCTCAATCCAAATTAAAAGCATGATCTAGGTCAACGCTCTTCATAGGCTTTGCGTTAGCGGGGCTTAGTTTACAAACTTCCATATACTTCGGCTTAAATTGGTGTTCACATAATGTTATTATAGCTTTTGTGTATCCTCTTAGCTACCCTCATATCGACATTTACCTCACATAGTGGACCTCTAATAAACAATAACCTCACAGGGTGGACCTCTAATGAACAATAACCTCACAGGGTGGACCTCTAATGAACAATAACCTCACAGGATGGACCTCTAATGAACAATAACTTACAGGGTTGACCTCTAATAAACAATTACCTCACAGGGTGGACCTCTAATAAACAATAACCTCACAGGGTGGACCTCTAATAAACAATTACCTCACAGGGTTGACCTCTAATAAACAATTACCTCACAGGGTGGACCTCTAATAAACAATAACCTCACAGGGTGGATCTCTAATAAACAATAACCTCACAGGGTGGATCTCTAATAAACAATAACCTCACAGGGTGGACCTCTAATGAACAATAACCTCACAGGGTGGACCTCTAATGAACAATAACCTCACAGGGTGAACCTCTAATGAACAATAACCTCACAGGGTGGACCTCTAATGAACAATAACCTCACAGGGTGGACCTCTTATGAACAATAACCTCACAGGGTGGATCTCTAATAAACAATAACCTCACAGGGTGGACCTCTTATGAACAATAACCTCACAGGGTGGATCTCTAATAAACAATAACCTCACAGGGTGGACCTCTTATGAACAATAACCTCACAGGGTGGACCTCTAATAAACAATAACCTCACAGGGTGGACCTCTAATAAACAATAACCTCACAGGGTGGACCTCTAATAAACAATAACCGCACAGGGTGGATCTTTAATAAACAATAACCTCACAGGGTGGACCTCTAATGAACAATAACCTCACTGGGTGGACCTCTAATAAACAATAACCTCACAGGGTGGACCTCTTATGAACAATAACCTCACAGGGTGGACCTCTAATAAACAATAACCTCACAGGGTGGACCTCTAATAAACAATAACCTCACAGGGTGGACCTCTAATGAACAATAACCTCACAGGGTGGACCTCTAATAAACAATAACCTCACAGGGTGGACCTCTAATAAACAATAACCTCACAGGGTGGATCTTTAATAAACAATAACCTCACAGGGTGGACCTCTAATGAACAATAACTTACAGGGTTGACCTCTAATAAACAATAACCTCACAGGGTGGATCTCTAATAAACAATAACCTCACAGGGTGGACCTCTAATAAACAATAACCTCACAGGGTGGACCTCTAATAAACAATAACCTCACAGGGTGGATCTTTAATAAACAATAACCTCACAGGGTGGACCTCTAATGAACAATAACTTACAGGGTGGACCTCTAATAAACAATAACCTCACAGGGTGGACCTCTAATGAACAATAACCTCACAGGGTGGACCTCTAATAAACAATAACCTCACAGGGTGGACCTCTAATGAACAATAACCTCACAGGGTGGACCTCTAATGAACAATAACCTCACAGGGTGGACCTATAATAAACAATAACCTCACAGGGTTGACCTCTAATAAACAATAACCTCACAGGGTGGACCTCTAATAAACAATAACCTCACAGGGTGGACCTCTAATGAACGATAACTTACAGGGTTGACCTCTAATAAACAATAACCTCACAGGGTGGACCTCTAATAAACAATAACCTCACATGGAGGATCTCCAAAAAACAATTACCGAACACGGTGGACTTCAAAGAACAATAAGCTCACAGGGTGAACATCTAATAAACAATAACATCACATGGTCCACCTCTTATGAACAATAACCGAACAGGATGGACCTCTAATAAACAATAACCGAACAGGGTGGACCTCTTATGAACAATAACCGAGCAGGGTGGACATCTAATAAACAATAACCGAGCAGGGTGGACATCTAATAAACAATAACCTCACAGGGTCGATCTCTTATGAACAATAACCGAGCAGGGTGGACATCTAAAAAACAATAACCTCTCAGGGTCAATCTCTTATGAACAATAACCGAACAGGATGTACCCATAATAAACAATAACAGAACAGGATGGACCTCTTATGAACAATAACCTCACAGGGTGGACATCTAATAAACAATAACCTCACAGGGTCGACCTCTTATGAACAATTACCTCACACAGTGGACATCTTATAAACAATAACCTTGCAGAGCGAACCTCTCATACACAATAACCTCACAGAGCGGACCTTTCATACACAATAACTTCACAGAGCGGACCTCTTATACACAATAACCTCACAGAGCGAACCTCTCATACACAATAACCTCACAGAGCGGACCTCTCATACATAATAACCTCACAGAGCGGACCTCTCATACACAATAACCACACAGAGCGGACCTCTCATACACAATAACCTCACAGAGCGGACCACTCATACACAGTTGCCTCACAGAGCGGACCTCTTATACACAATAACCTCACAGAGCTGATCTCTCATACACAATAATCTCACAGAGTGGACCTTTAATACACAATAACCCCGGAGAGTGGACCTCTAATAAACAATAACCTCACAGAGCGGCCCCTAAAACAATGACCTCACAGAACGAACCTGTCATACATAATAACCTCACAGAACGGACCCCAAAAAACCCAATGACCTCACAGAGCGGACTTCTCATACACAATAACCTCACAGAGTTGAGCTTTAATAAACAATATCTTAACAGAGTGGACCTCTAATAAACAATGACCTCGCAGAGCGGACCTCTCATACACAATAACCTCACAGAGTTGAGCTTCAATTAACAATATCCTAACAGAGTGGACCTCTCATACACAATTACCTCACAGAGAGGACCTCTCATACACAATACTCTCACACAGCGGACCTCTCTTACACAAGAATCTCACAGAGCGAAAATAACTCCACAGAGCTGACCTTTCATACACAATAACCTCACACAGCGTACATCCCAAACAAAATTACTTCACACAGCGGATCTCTTAAACACATTAACCCCACAGAGCGAACCTCTAATACACAATAACCTCCCAGAGCGGATCTCCCATACACAATAACCTCACAGAACAGACCTCTTATACACAAAAGCCTCACACAGCGGACCTTTAATACACAAAAACCTCACACAGCGGACCTCTCATACACAATAACCTCCCAGAGCGGATCTCCCATACACAATAACCTCACAGAACAGACCTCTTATACACAAAAGCCTCACACAGCGGACCTTTAATACACAAAAACCTCACACAGCGGACCTCTCATACACAATAACCTCACAGAGCGGACATCTCATACACAATAACCTCACAGAACAGACCTCTTATACACAAAAGCCTCACACAGCGGACCTTTAATACACAAAAACCTCACACAGCGGACCTCTCATACACAATAACCTCCCAGAGCGGATCTCCCATACACAATAACCTCACAGAACAGACCTCTTATACACAAAAGCCTCACACAGCGGACCTTTAATACACAAAAACCTCACACAGCGGACCTCTCATACACAATAACCTCACAGAGCGGACATCTCATACACAATAACCTCACAGAACAGACCTCTTATACACAAAAGCCTCTCACAGCGGACCTTTAATACACAAAAACCTCACACAGCGGACCTCTCATACACAATAACCTCACAGAGCGGACATCTCATACACAATAACCTCACAGAACAGACCTCTCATACACAATAACCTCACAGAGTGGACCTATTATACACAATAACCTCGCAGAGCGGACATCTCATACACAATAACCTCACAGAGCGGACATCTCGTACACAATAACCTCGCAGAGAGGACATCTCATACACAATAACCTCACAGAACAGACCTCTCATACACAATAACCTCACAGAGCGGACATCTCATACACAATAACCTCGCAGATAGGACATCGCATACACAATAACCTCATAGAGCGGACATCTCATTAACAATTTCCTCGCAGAGAGGACATCTCATACACAATAACCTCTCAGAGCGGACATCTCATACACAAATACCTCGCAGATAGGACCTCTCATACACATTAATCTCACTGAGCGGACATCTCATACACAATAACCTCATAGAGCTTACATCTCATACACAATAATCTTACAGAGCGACCATGTCAGAGTGATTCTCTTATACACAATGACCTCCCAGAGCAGACATCTCATACACAAAAACATCTTAGAGCGGAAATCACATATTAATAACCTAACATAGCGGATAGCTCATACACAATAACCTCACAGAGAGTACTTCCTATACACAATTAATACACAGAGTGGACAAAATACAAAATTACCTAACAGAGAGAATAAAACATGACAGAGCTGACCTCTCATACACAATAACCGCATAAAGCGGACCTCCCATACTCAATAACTTCACAGAGTGGACCTCTCATACACCATACCCTAACACAGCGGACCTCTCATACACATTAACGTCACAGGGTAGACCTCTTATACACTAAAACCTCACACAGTGGACCTCTTATACACAATAACCACATGGAGCGGACCTTTCATACACAATTACCTCACAAAGCGAACATCTCATACACAATTACCTCACAGAGTTGACCTTTAATGAACAATTACCTCACACAGCGGACCTCTCATACACAGTACCCTCACACAGCGGACCTCTCATACACCATAACCTAACAGAGAGGACATCTCATACACAATAACCTCACGGAGCGACCCTTTCATACACAACAACCTCACAGTGCGGATTTCTCATGCACATTAACCTCACAGAGCGGACATCTCATGCACATTAACCTCACACAGCGGACATCTCATACACAATAACCTCACAGAGCGGACCTCTCATACACTATAACCCCAGAGAGTGGACCTCTCATACTCAATAACCTCACACAGCAGACCTTTCAACCACCATAACCTCACAGAGCTGACCTCTTATGTCAAGTACCTCACACAGCGTTCCTCTCATACACAATTACCTCACCGATTGGTCCTCTCGTACACAAAAAATGGACAGTAACCTCTCTGAGCGGACCTCTTATACGCAGTAACCTCACAGCGCTGACCTCTAATACACAATTACCTCACAGAGCGGACCTCTCATACACAATAACCTCACAATATGTACCTCTCATACACAATAACCTCACCGAGCGGACCTGTAATGGATAATAACCTCTCTGAGCGGACCTCTTATTATCTTATTTGAACAATAACAATAACAGCGTATATATGGGTTATCGCAATAAGCCATACAGCGATCGGAAGTTACACGTGTTTTAATCGCAATAAGTCATACAAGTTGAAATTCATATTAATCCAATAAGTCGTACAGTGATGTGCTTTATACTTTGTGTTAAAATACATACTTTGGTTAGTTGAACGTAACCAGTATTCTTCGATGATGAAATAACAGGCAATATACAACTCGATGTATGAACACGTTCTCCCCCTTACAACGTTACACCACCTGCCAACTTACCCATTAAACAAACGTTTATAGTTCCTGATTGATAAATTGAAAAGCTTTTGAAGGTACGTTTTTATTTGACCTTTTACTTTAATGTTGGGTTTGTGAGACCTTAACTCATTTATTAGTGTTCTCTGTTTTTTTCCTGCCAATTTCATTCTGCATTCTTGGGGAAATGTTTTAAACACTGAGATTGAGATAAGTGTGATGAGTACATAGATAATGTATGGCACCATGATGATACGCTCGAAACTCGAAAGTAATCAAGTTGACCAAACTGAAAATGAACAAGCTTTCTCTACTTTAGATTATGTCAACATGCCCACTTCCAATTTTCAATAGAAATACAGTCTGATACACAATGCGGTGGCGCTTTCGAATATGCTTGGGTCATCTCACTTAAAGGCCGTTTACGTATTTAAAATAAACCGAAAACACAAAAATTTCCCTTGTAGACTATGTTTGATTATAGCTTGGCTAAGACTACGGACACATCGCTGGCTTAGAACAAGAAGGTCGTTACTACCAAATCGATATATTGAGAAAACAAGAGATCTTGTATGTTTAATTATCAAACTGACAAGTAGTGAATACATATTCTTCAGTTTTTCAAAAAGGTTATTGACGTAGATATACAATGTTTAATTGTGTAATCACCCCTTACATCAGATAACAGTCATTATGATCATTTTCTAATGTCCTAAACGGTTATAAGATACGATATTCAAGGCGTTAACTAATTAAAATTATTGTCAAAAGCAGAGTGCCGTGCAGAATAAATTTGTATAGAATTTCAAATCCAGGGGTTGTTACCACTGCATTTTACAGTTTTTACAGTCAATTTTAGAAATTATAAAGCATAATGCCCACAGGTATAAGTATCATTGAAAATGAAATTGAAAAAAATGTGATTTTTTTCCTCGAAATTTACGTTTATACAGAAGCCAAATTTCGAGAAAAAAATCATTTTTTTTTCAAATTAATTTTTTAAATTCGTTTTTCACTGATACTGTTACCTGAGATTATGCACATGGATCACGTTTACAGTAATTGAAATAAAACGTGCAAGTTATAAAAAGTTATACCTATAATTACAGATCACCATAGTTCGTAATAATGTGTTTATGTAAACAAATTTATAATAGGTATTTTAAAAGCACATCTATCTCATTTCCAATTTCCATTTCGGATTATAACTACGTAACAGTTTTGTGATTAGTTGCATATATAAACTGATACAGCATGATGGTATGTATCATCCTTATTTATATCATATAAGTATCATTAATGCATGGATGGAGTTTGTAATTCACTGATCTAGATTGAAACTAATTTTACTGGATTAATTTCAAAGAATTCCATTACATGTATGTGGATATATCCAAAAGTAATGTCACTGGTGCTATAAAATCGTCCATAATGTCAGTATAACAACGACATTTTTCTTGTAACGGTGCTAATAAATAAATATAATATGTTTGTAGATCTACTATGTTTCCTTGTAAAATAAAATAATAGTATTAGATTAGTAGAAATAATAAATGGATCAAAATCGGCGTCCTGAAAGCGCACGGAATATAGTGTCAATGCGCATATTCATCATAATTATATGTACGAGGGGGTATCAAAAAGTTCGTGGACTGTGCCTGCCATTTGTTTAGTTTTTGACCGTATTCAGTAAACATCACACATTCTTTAAAACAACGTATTTTGAATTGATTTGCAAATTTGCAGCTCATATAACTTTTTTCCGAGTATGTGGTGGTTACTATTGTAACTTAAATTATGCTCCGCGGCGCACTTTAAAAATACCATGCACTTGACCTCCCACATATACCTATAATTCTGTGAATCGTCTTCCGATTTGAAATATAAATCCGTCGACATACACATTAAGACCGTATCGTCATCCTGGTGTATATATTATAGCACTGGTGTCACGGATACTGATGTGAAATTATAAACACGTCGTTTTGTGTAGCCTAATTTTCGACGCATTTCATGACGTCGGCGCACTTTTCGACATGACGTTGCACTCGGAATATCGATCTTCCGTTGCATTTTGCACTTTTACTCAATCATACAACAATACTGATCTCAGATTAGAGCATGTCACCCAAGTATATAAAAAAGGTTGTCTTTCGAAAATTAATCTGTTTAAATGGTATAAAACATGTAGCAATACGAGTTGAATGATGCTAATATCGGTAGGGTAGACTTCATGTACTGAGTGATTGTCGACGCTGGAATAAAGAATTTGTTAAATCTTTCATTAACTGACCAAGTTTTTTATGAATAAAAGGCTATTTGGTAAAAACTGAGTATTCTGGTAGGCAATAGAACAGTTCAATCCAGATTTGTGAGTTTTGCATTCTTTAAACGATCAAAAAGTGGCAGAAGTTTTAACGTTTCATGACGTCGTAACGTCATAAAAGTGCGCCGGGTGGCTGTTGTCATCTTTTAAATCATTAGAATATTTCATTGACAGTATCATTTAATCAACTTTTTACTTTTTGTTTCTTAGTACAGAATTGAATGTAGTTTAAGATGATAAAATAAATAATTCAATCGCATTACGCATATTAAAATGAACGAGTCAGTCCACGAACTTTTTGATACCCCCTCGTATATGGCATTAGGTATAACTCGGAAATCACACGTTTTAACCATTTTATAATACAAAAAAATGTAACTATGTACAAACATTTATTCTATATACCTCAAGTTAATTTGAAAAGGACTTTGTAAATGTGTAAAGTGCATGACAGTTTTATCAGATTGATTATCCTGCTAAATTATAGTAACATAGTCTATTTTTTCTTATTTTACAACAGTGTAATGCCGTAATCGTTGCGTTAGTTTTACAGTTGGGGATCTTTGCTCTGAAGTGTAGTGTTCTATATGTATGTGTTTGTTGATGGGGTTCTGCTTTTATGTGCAGATCCGTTCATCCGTGCGCGTATGTATAAGCTTTAATGTAAATATCTCCCTTCGTGCTTCCGTGTTTGTAAGCTATACCGTGTAGCTTGAATAATGTTACAAGTGTGTGGTTTCCAGAATAAGTTCAAATTAGAAAGTCAATGTTAAATGAGTTCACAAATCAAACGTCCGTTTTACTATTTTTATTTTCTTCTTTTTTTATCCAGTAATTAACAAACAACACATATATTTTAACTCACAAAGATAGTAATGTAACATAGATTATTTCTAGTGGAACTCCACTTTTCCTAACTTAAAGCCCTACATTCTCCCTTCTTTGTTTCTGGTCCAGAACTTTATAGAGGGATCAGCATGATGCCAGCATTGTGCCAGCATGAGATCACTATCAGTGATTATCTGGGGTCATAAAACACTGTATCTGGTCTGTGTAAGGGATCAGAGGCCCATATAGCTAATGATAATCAATAATGTGCTACTGTAATATGTACCCTTGAAAATATGTGTTGCATTGTGCGTTTGTTTAATTTGTATAATTAGATATATTTCTTTGATTTTTGTTTCCATCAGGTTTAAGTGTGTAGAAACTATTTGTCAAAATATTTACTATTTTAGTTATTAATATTCCCTAAGAGTTATTTAAATAAATACACACCCAAACCAGATACAAATAAAACTAAGCAACTATACCAAAGAGGTACACAATATCAATTCTGATTGTATGTCTGTGAATATACCTTTTTTATAAATATAAGATAACATAATACTCATAGATCTAGTTAATAAATTAAAAAAAAATAATTCAAAACATCAAAACAAAACCAACATCAAAAATAACATTTTTATATCTTATGAATAATATCAATTCACTCATTTCATTGAATACATTATTAAGAAATATTAATCATGAGGCATACAGCTACCGGTATATAAGTTACATATGTTCAGATTTTTTAAACACTTTTATAATTGTGCATTAATTTGCATGCATTTGTGTCTAATCACACGACAGTCGTTTTCAAGCAACACAAACAAAATTATGTCAATCTTAATGGTTCAGGTTTTTTTTTTCACAATAAAATATTACAAAAACTTATATATCAATTTAATTTTACTATAGGCCTACAGATATTTTATAACTTCCTGTCATAAAGGGAACACTTGTTGTCTCTTATCTAATACTAGGGCCTCTTGTAAACTAATTAACATGCTGTGCAATGTTGCATAATATTATGTAATAGGGTACAATATGGTCAGATATCTTAAAAATCAGTAACCACATGCTGAGAAAACTATGACCAAATTTGGTTGGCCCAGTGCCAAAATCCAGGTCTTTAACTTTCGAAAATCCTGACCGTTCCCTTCAAACCCTAATTCATTTCTCCCTATTACATATTTTTAAAAACCAACAGAAAAAGTATCTAATATATTAAAACCAGTCAAATTGCATGTTACAAAAATACTTAATGCGTTTTTAGCCAATCAACACGCGGCTGTAAAATTATGTAATAATTTCCTTTCAATAATTACGAAACAAAGGTATATTTTTGACAATGCCCCAAGGTTCATTATAATGTAGATAAAATCAATTATGGTGCTATCTCGACATATTAAAGACAAGTTTATGATTATACATGCATTTTCAAACAGTCAAATAGCCACAGGGTAGTAAAATAGTTTGATACCTCGATTTTAAAAGGCGTCACTAAAATATACAATAAAATTTACTGCACGAAAACAGTTACTGATAAATTATGTTCTTCTAGCTGAAGAAATTAATGAAATGACTTTGTGACTTTTACACTTTGTGATCTTTTTCTATCTATTTCCGATGGCTTCCGTCATGCTCGCATGATCACGTCATCGCAAATGGTTACATATATTCTTGCACTATGTCTGTGATATGAAATACACAATTAGTTAGTGAAATTAGTTAGCAACGTTCGCTTAATTTGATGGCAAAAATGGAAAATGGAGAATAATCGTGTATACGAGGCTAGAGGCTGGTGTTGCATAAAATACTTTGTGTCGGATAAAACTGACATGTCTTTATCATAAAAAGACTTCATCTCCGACAGACGGACCATGTGTATGAAGTACCACGTGACAAGAGGTCAAGGGCAAATGCCGCTGTCATAGAACCAAATTTAACGTCACTGATGTAGCTTAATTGTAGTTAAACCAGCATTTATTCGAAACTTGCTTTTTGTGTTTTATGAAAAGGACACGTTTTCTTAAATGTCGACCTTTCGTACAGACTACATGTATATTGCCTTTGGTCAAAGAGAGATCATTTTTACAATTATTACCCCCTTCTACTATAAAGAAGAAGTATATCGTTATATCACATACCTTTCCTTGTATCGAGGTATATATATACTTTTTATTTCCACTGTTAGGTGATTTACAACCAACATTGAACATATTCATATATACAGTACATGCACATTTGCAACATATAATAACAATGTAGAATACAAGACATATCGCTATTTACATGTATATAATTATGATATACAGACGTAGAAATAGTTGTCTGGGCATTGATAATGAAGCAATGGTAATATTTTAGGATATTGTCAATGAAGGATAGCTTTTTCGAAAACAGTTAACAGTTCTACCTTATTCAGCACACATGGCGCGTGCGTGGGACAGTTGCATTATTTATGAAACACCCTCGTATATCGAGTACGTATAGTCTTATACGAAACACGTGTAGTATAAAGTTTAAATACATTGATGAGTTTTATCATAAATCAATGCGCATTTTGCGTTTTTAGTGTCATATGCTATAAAGAATCTATCACTCGTTGTCAATTGATATATGCATATTAAACTTGTTCAGGAAATATCATTAAGTTCGCCAGGGGTTCGCTTAATAAAATTTAAAAAACTCGTTTAATATAATTTATATCAATTGTCACCTCGTGATAGATGTATTTTTCTAATTGTGCGGTTTTGTCACATATGGTATTATCATTGATCAATTTATTTAATTTCTTAAAATCGACAATTGTTATGGATTTATATCAATTACATATCGCTCTACACATATGCAGTTGAATCATCATAAACAAGTTGACGATTCTAATAAAAGACACACGTGGAGTTTTAATCCCTCAGTATTATATCAACTCGGATTAGGACTGAACGATGTTATAGAAAAGAAAACTTGGATTATAGATTACCACCAAGGATAAAATGTTTAACACATCCATGTACACAAATGTTTCATTTCAGACAAAATTGACTATCGTGCTTGGATTTGCGATGTTTCTGTTGATGTTGTTGGACCATGTTTCGCCAGTATATGGAGGAGCCGTGAGTAAGTATGTACAGCGCTTTCCTAGGGAGGGTGCCTTCAATATTTAATTGAACAGAAGGTAATTGAATGAAAGCGCTAGGAAGCGCTTTGCTTATGCAACAGACACCTGAAGTGTAATTAACAATTCACCATAGGGCATAAACATCATATCACAAAATACAGAGTTTTGACATCCCCGAATTTTCACCCATTAACTAAAAAGAACATAGTGAGTTCTTAGACATTTGGGAATGTCAAAACTCTAGTTTCTGTGATATAAGTACTTAGGCATGTAAAGCATATTGTGGGAAATTGTGGAATCATACCGAACATACATGTAAAGGATAATATCCTTTCAAGCTAAATAAGAAACTTTTAGAATGAAATAATTCATTGCAGTTTTACACATAAGTAAAATGTTAAATTTACTCAGACAAACAAAATGATAACAGAACTACAGGAAAACGTAGAATATGTAGAAATTCCAAGAAACGTAGGCCATACACCAGGCCCGTTGATCATAAACATTGGAGAACGTACTCCATGCTCAAACTCATACTCCGTACACCGATTGGAGCATTTCGGAGTTACAAAAACTGCCATAACTTCTTTATTACTGAATCGAAACAAATGAAATAGGGCGTTCATTTTCTTAATAAGAAGTTCTAAAATAAGCTGTTTTCTCAAGTTGGAGCATGGAGTTTGAGTATGAAAACTGACCCCTTACCTTGATTTTAAACGTATTCTAATGCAAACATTTATTTTTTTAATTTGGCTTCAAAACCTGCACCAACCTATTGCAAATGATCTAAGAAGATGAGCCACATATGAACTGTTTCCATTCAGTAATAAAAAACAGTTTCAGCAGTTTTTGTAACTAAGAACATGCTCCTATTGGAGTACGGAGTGTGTAACTGACCATGGAATACGTTACCCAATGTTTATAATCATGCGACCAGGCCCCTATCTCCCAAAACATCTCAATCTGAGCTTAATCTTTTCTCAAATATTCCCATATGCCATTTGTATAATTTCCATGAAATCATCAGCATCAAAACAGCAAATATTATTCTTAATTTATTACAGTAAATGTTAAGAATTATCTCAAAGTCTGACTCTGATTTTGGCAAAAACTCAATTTGAGATGATATTTCTATTTGAGATGGGGGTATGAATACCTAATGAGGGCCGCATAATGACACTATTTCTTGTTTTCCGTTTCAGCGACTACTGCAGCTACGACGACCACAGGTAAATTTTATACTCTGTAGTTTACTTTCAAATTCAATAGAAATGAAAACAAATCAACGAGTTTACAAATATCTAATACACTGGGTACACCGTCTATTTTTAGAACTTGAAACCGTTACTTGGGACGGGTGATTTTCAGGTAAATAGTTGATTTTCTATCTACCCACTTTAGATACATGTATAGGTTATAGATCATATATTAGATTTATAAACAAATTAGAGCAAGGGAGCGCTAGCGACCCGCAGCTCGCATTTGTTTATAATTCTAATATGTGATCTATAACCGGCTTATAGTTTACCCGCCCACTTTTGGTGAGCTTTCCAATGCTTTTGTATGCAAACAATAGCATGTTCATTTATTGAGAATTGAGATTGAAAAAGTGTTAAGGTGTTTCACCGCTTTTGGGTGGAAGTTTAAAAATTGCAGTCACTTGGGTGTATTGTGAGCGTCTGACAACGAGATAAAATAATACAAAATGCTTAAAATTGATTTTTCAGCATCTTCCCATGTCTTAAAATCCCGAGTGTACTGACTAGTTATTACGATTATATACTTTTAATGAAAATACAGAAACACCCTTAGCTCAATCCCTTCGGATGATTTAATCCAAATGATATTAAACATATAATCTAGCGAATTGGTTACGACATATTTAAAACGTAGTTCTGTGCGCCAATATCAAACTTTTATAGTTTTAAACAGTATCCCGAGCATTTAAGAGGACGGTTCTTTTGCATTCATTCCTGCATTTATTCCTGCATTTATTCCTGCAGAATATATAGAGGATCTATCACAAGTTGTCAATTGATATAAATATATATTAAACGAGTTTTGGAAAATTTATTAAGCGAGCCTCTGGCGAGCTTAATAATATTTCCTGAACGAGTTTAATATAAATATATCAATTGACAACGAGTGATAGATTCTTTTTATCATATGACACTAAAAACGCAAAATACGCATTGATTTATTGGAAAAACTCAATTGCTTATACTACATGTGGTACGTATAACTTTATACGTACTGGCTATACTAACCTGGATACAAGGAAAGTCATGTGATAAAAACTAATACATGCAGAAGTACTCAAATTAAAACTGTAAGCACCTTGAAGTATGAACTAGTTTTTAAAAATAGAATTGTCGCGAAATCTGAATACAACGGATGCAAAACGTTGATTATTTTTGTTACCTCCACCTTTTTCAGCATTTCTGAAATCACTAAAAGTGTAATAAAAATAAACTAACCGAGCAATTGTCATGAAATCTTGCATGAAACTTCAATATTTGTCACTCTACTTGATGACTTGTTGCATGCATGGAAACAGTATGTCGTTCAACGATTTTTCACGTTAAACTATGGAGTTAGATAGACAAAAACTCAAAAACGAAAATTAACATATTTTAAAATAGTATTTAAAAAATCAAATACCTTGCACAGTATAACATAAAAATTACTGTTTGGTTCCTTATATACGAAATTTTATGTATACCAAATTTTATGAGGTTTAAAGCAAAAGTTTTTCGGTAAATTACAATTATCAGTTTTTAGGGGTTGTCCCCAAAATCCAAGAATATCTTAAAAAACTAGCCGAGCAAAACAGTTGGGATTTTCCAGAATGATTGTGGTAAATGTGTTCTTCATAAATATAACAGGTTTTATATACATTGTACAGAAAAATCCAACACCGGTGAATCACCTTATTATATAATAAGCAGATTATAAATTGCTGATAGAATAACAGTAAAATTATGGGAGTAGGCGGGTCTAGTTTTCCATATAAGGAAACAGCCAAATTGTCCTAATAAATGGATTTACTAAATAGTTATTATGTCCATTGCACAAATAAATGAATAAGTGGTCCAAAAATTTGAAAATCCCTGGCTTTTGATTGGACAAAGAAGTAGGGTGAACTATAAAAACCCCAACTAGCGCACCGTATGTCTTAAGTGTTGCCACGTTCAGGTTGTCATCAATTTCTTTGAAAAGATTCCCTGACTAAATAAAATAGCCAGTACAAATTTTTAATTATCAATTTAAAAAATGGTACCGGCGATTTCGTTTAATTGGAGAATCGTTTGAAAGATAATTATAGTGCGCTAGTTGTGGTTTATGGGCCATAAGTTTTAAAAAATCAAATATTTACTTTGTCCAAACCGAAAGTCACCCGTCCCAAGTAACGAGTTTTCAAGTTCTAAAAATAGAGGATGTACCCAGTGTAATATAATATATTTTAATTATCATCTGTTTTAAAAATAATAAATTAGGCATGTGAAATTAACCAACGTTACGTTTTATAGTGCACAATGGCGTTGCCCCGCCTGCCGATTTCATAGGTCTGCAAAAATGTTCTTAAATGGTATTGTTTCATTAATTGACACCACATAAAATACTTTCAGAAAATAACATGTTTAACAAAGTTATAAGCAGTTTCTAGTTATATATTGATCATCCCTCGTATTTACAAAATGTATACTATTTGTAGACACGGCTACCGGCTTGCATGCAACAATTTTACTCGTTGTTGGTGGTCTCGTTGCAGCGCTCAACTTCAGGGTAAGTATAGTCGATTCAATAAGTAATACTTATAGGGAACTAACTATCCCATTCGAAAGATTAGCGGTGAATACCGTTTACTCCTGTATATATAGCTTACACCCAGTTAAATACCTATATAAACATAGCTTACCTGCCGGACGACAGTATATTGACACCCGTTCTCAATTTACTTTGAAAGTACTGTATAACTCGATTATTCCGGTCAGTTCATCATTGTTTACATAACATTGTAAGTTTACAAGTTTATACAAGTTAACATGTAAGTGAGTATAGATGAACCATGTTTTTTGAGCCGTGACTAATTCATGCAGGGATGTTTATTTACCCTTAAAGGGACGTATAGGTATAGGGTATGCATTAAGACTTAAGGTGATTCACCTGTGTTGGATTTTTCTGTACAAGCTATATAAACCTGTTATATTTATAAAAAAAAACATTTACAGCAATCATTCTGGAAAATCCCAACAGTTTTGCTCGGCTAGTTTTTAAGGTATTCTTGAGTTGTGGGGACAGCCCCTAAAAAATGAAAATTGTAATTTACCGAAAAAGTTTTGATTCAATCCTCATAAAATTTGGTATACATAAAATTTCGTATATAAGGAATAAAACATTAAAGTTTATGTTATACTGTGCAAGTTATATTATTGTTAAAATGATATTTTAAAATATGTAAACTTTTGTTTTTGAGTTTAACATGAAAAATGCATGCAACAAGTAGGGTGACAAATATTGAAGTTTCGTGCAAAATTTCATGACGATTGATTGGCTAGTTTATTTTAATTGCACTTTAAATGATTTCAGAAACGCTGAAAACAGGGGTGGTTACAACATTAATCAACGTTTTGCATCCGTTGTATTCGAATTTTGCGATTATTCTATTTTCAAAATTAGTGCACAATTCAACGTGCTGACAGTTTTAATTCGGGTACTTCTGTGTGTATTAGTTTATATTATTCAGGAATAAATGTAAAAGAACCGTCTACTAAAATGCTCGGGATATTATTGTTTAAAACTATTGAATAATGTTTATATGGGCGCATAGAACTACGTTTAACTACGTTGTAACCAATTCGCTAGATTAGGTGTTTTATTCGATGCCGCCAGGAGGCGGCATCGAGTATGAAAGGGTGCAAGCAGATGTCCCAGGAGGATACAAGATTTGATTGGTTATAACGCTGTTGGACTCGCCCGTCAGGGGTAAAATAGGATGATAAATGTTCGGTAGGTACTAAAGTCCAAGTCCCAGGAGGATACAAGATTTGATTGGTTATAACGCTGTTGGACTCGCCCGTCAGGGGTAAAATAGGATGATAAATGTTCGGTAGGTACTAAAGTCCAAATCAGTTCGGAACGGGTGTTTATATAACGGCTACATATGTTGCAATTTGCGGGTCTTAGCAGGGGCTATTAAAAAGTAAAAAAAAACTATTTGCGCGGAGCGGCGATTTTCCTTTCGAACTTTTATGGAACATGTTAAATACTTTCATGTCTGTCAGATATTTTTTAGTTATGATTTTCGATTTTTTCCAGTTCTTAGGTTTTGTCTTAATCTAAATTTGATAAATGCAAGTGTTTTTTTAATCTCTATGTTTCTTTATTTATGTATGTCAGAATAGTTTGTTTTGCCAAATTTAAACGGGTAAATATAGCTTGCCAACATTGAACTGACACTTCTTATTTACAAAATATTCATATGCGCTCCTATACTCCTGCCAAATGGAACTAGTTCTATGCATATTTTAAACTATGTTGAACGTATTAATTCGCAATAAATTTACTTATCAAGCTCACAAACCACGAAATAACAATGTCCTTTAGTGTCAGTTTCACGTTGTCAGGCTATACCACGTTATTGGAATACACTTTGTTATTTTATGAAACATGCTAAATGCCATCTGTGAAGCATTAATCAATATTATAATGGTGCTCATATTTCTAAAACATGTTATGTTCATTTGAATAAATATTTCAATAGAAAATAGAATGTTTTCATGTTTTCTATTCTTTCCTGGTGTTTCACTGCCTTCAAGTTTTTAACCAGGTTTTCCAAAGGAAAACTCTGGTTATAAGATTGCTGAATGTCGGCGGGCCTTAACAATTTCTTCTGTGCACAACTCCTCCTACATTTCTTCATAGATTTCAACCAAACTTTCAGAGAATGATTGTCATCATGTGACCTGGTGCATATTATCAGGGTTTTATGATTCAACCAATTTTGACGGAGTTATGGCCCTTGAAACAGAAAAAATTGGCCGCTTTCCTTATGTCGCACGGTACTCAAAGTACACGACATAGAGTCATGAAACCTTCACAGAAATGGTCAGGATGTTTTCTCTACACCTGGGGTTTCACTCCCCTTTCAGTTTAGTACATCCAGAGTTATTAGCCATTGAAATGGTGTAAAATAGCCATTTTTGACTTGTTTCACATGCTACTCAAAAAGTATTTGACCTAGGATCATGAAACCTTTATAGAAATGTTTGACAGCATGTACTCTAGTGCACCTGGGGTTTCACTCCCCTTTCAATTTAGTACAACCAGAGTTATTGCCCTTGAATTAGTGAAAAATATCCATTTTCAGCAATCTTAAGTTTTTGCAGCGTACACTCAACACATGAGAATAACTTCCCTTGTGCATCACACATCACGCCGGAATTTTAGTTTGTTTACAAGTTTCTACCAATACCTTTTACTAAATAAAAAGATTTACTTAAAAAGAACTAGCGGCATCTTTGATGCCCAGCATCAACATTTCACTTGTACCATTTGGAATAAATCATCCGTAGGGATTGAGCTTAGTGTGATTCTGTATTTTCATTGAAAGTATATAATCGTAATAACTATTCAGTACAATAGCGATTTTAAGACAAGGGAAGATGCTGAAAAATCAATTTTAAGCGTTTTGTATTATTTGATCTCGGTTGTAAGACGTTCACATTACACCTAAGTTTTTAACTTCCACCAAATTCAAAAGAGGTGAAACACCTTAAGCATTATAATTGATTTGTGATCAATGAGAGTAACCAATCCATGGCTATGGAACGCCTTAACTGTCTTATATTAGCAAACAGTTCGATAGTATGTCAATATCGCAGAACATAAATGCATGCGACCACTATATAATGGCAAAATTTATATATGTATATAAATATATATATAAAGATGAATATATAATGACAAAACATTAATATTGTATGTTAATAAATGGGCGATTTGATATTAGCCCTGATATTTGTTCAACGTCTGTCCCGAGGACAAATAACAGGGTTAATATAAAATAACCCATTGACAATTTAATTAAATAAGTATCAATTTTTTTAAAATTTTCTTCGCATGTAACTGCGAAAATTTTCAGATTTTTGCATCCAAATAAGACCAAATTGTAGCAAATGATCTAACTAAGAAAATGAATACCCATATGGCATGTTTCCGTTCAGTAATAAAAACGTTATAATATATACATTTTAGTGAGTAAAAATCGATTCTCCATAATTTCAGCTGAAAATCTATATAACTTTTTAGCATGTCTATTAGCCAATCCGATTGCTTTATAGGCGGGCAAATATTAATATCACTTTTCGGTCGCACGCATTTATGGCGTACATTCAGGGTCAATTTAAGTTAGGGCAGCCCTAACCTAGTTAGGGCAGCCCTAACCTCAGCCCTAACCAGCCCTAACCTGGTTAGGGCAGCCCTAACTTCAGCCCTAACCAGGTTATGGCAGCCCTAACCTCAGCCCTAACCAGGTTAGGGCAGCCCTAACTTCAGCCCTAACCAGGTTAGGGCAGCCCTTACTTAAGATGGTATTTTAGACCCTCTCCGTACGCGTGAAGTTATACCTGATTTAAGTTAGACCTGCCCTAACCAGCCCTAACTTATCGGATATATCGACTTTAACTCGTACCAGTCACGCGAAAAACGCAATCCAATCAAAAGCGCCGTTATATACGTGGTAAGCTAAGTTAGGGCTGAAGTTAGGGCTGCCCTAACCTGGTTAGGGCTGAAGTTAGGGCTGCCCTAACCAGGTCAGATCTGATCTTATTAAAGACCCTAAATGTACACCGCAGCATGATAGCAGCAGGAGATGCCTATCATTGTTTATCTAGGGTCATAAAACACAACATCTGCTCAACAGGAGATCACTATCATTGTATATCTACGGTCATAAAACTGGTCAGAGATCAGTACTCTACTGAATTCCAAACATATTCTTATGTATGTATTTCGGTTATATTATGCGTTTGTTTAATTTGTGTATTAAGATTATTGATAAGTATATTAAATACGGGTTTTATTAGATTTAATTGCGGAAAATGCGACAAAAATGTGTAAAAGGCATTTTACCGGTGTATTGATTATTTCACGGACACTAGATACACATTTAGTATAAATAAACCATGTTTTGTAGCCGTGACTAATTTATGCAGGCATGTTGATTTGCTCTCAAATGGTAAGTATAGGGTACATATTAAGACTTAATTAGAATCGGCAATGATTTAACCAATATTGCAACAAGACAAAGATTTAAATCTTATCATAACCGTACAACCGAATTATATTACACCTCATGCTGTGGCAGTCACAGAGGGGCGCGCCATAAAGCGATATACTAACTAACAGGCTGTGCAATATTACATAATACATTGTGTGTGAAATACTGTTAAATTAATATACTGTACCGACATCAAGCTGAATAAACACCATATAGAAACAATATTTAATTAACAGATCAATAATTTAAATCTTACGTTACAAATTAAAATGTACAAATTAAAACAAAAGCATAATATAACCGATACTTTCTAGTGTTTAAAAATGTAATACAGTAGAACATTATTGGAATTAAGTAGATTACTGATCCTTGACCAGTTTTATTGTGTTTTATGACCCTAGATATACAACGATAGTGATCTCTTATCAATTACATTGACCGATGATAGTGACCAGTTTCAGTGTTTTATGGCCTTAGATTAACAATCATATTCACCACCTGCTGATATCAAGCTGTGACGTACATTAAGGGTCTTAAATAAGATAAGGTTAGGGCAGCCCTAACTTCAGCCCTAACTTCAGCCCTAACCTGGTTAGACCTGCCCTAACTTCTGGCCAAACCCGATCAAACTGGTGAAATATAGAAGGAATAATATAAGCATGTATGTCATGACTAATTTGTAACTAAGTCGCTGATTGGTCAAATATTCAACAAGCAAAATCCAAACCTAAGGTTAGACCAGCCCTAACCTCAGCCCTAACCTGGTTAGGGCAGCCCTAACTTCAGCCCTAACTTTAAGTCAAACTTTGTATTTAAGCGTACAAGAGGGTCATAAATAAGTAAGACCTGCCCTAACCTCGAGTTAGGCCTGGTTAGGGCTGCCCTAACCAGGTTAGGGCTGAAGTTAGGGCTGCCCTAACCAGGTTAGGGCTGAAGTTAGGGCTGGTCTAACCAGGTTAGGGCTGAGGTTAGGGCTGCCCTAACTAGGTTAGGGCTGCCCTAACTTAAATTGACCCTGAATGTACGCCATACGCATTTATGCTCAGCGATATTGACATTATATCGAACTGTTTGCTAATATAAGACAGTTAAGGCGTTCCATACATGGTGTTTAACCAGGTATATTCACATACCATGACTGCAAAATGTGATGTTCTGTCACGGCTCAAAAACATGGTTTATTTATAATTATCTAAACTTTTCGTTCAAGGAAAATCCAACGGGTTCCTGTCTTTGTGCTGAAGACAGTAGGGAGATACAAGATTCTCTGTCCTTGCTGGTTCCGAAAAGTTTTAGTTTATTTTATTTGATATAACGCCTATTTTTATACATAAATATATATTCAATGGCGTTGTACAACATAATGTAACATTTTATAACAATAACATATATAAAGGTATTAAAATAAATACTATTGACAATAATAAAATTAAAATAAAGCTGATCTTAAAATACAATTAATTAGACAGAATTAAACAATGATGTAAAAATGATTCAATTAAAAAGCATATTATAACAGTAATAAACGAGTTACATGCATCAGTGTCACATATTTATAAAATGCTCAAAACAGTTCATAAAAATCTCTAAAAGAGTGAGTTTTCAGCTTTTTCTTGAACAGGGCAATGGACTCAGATTTTCTAATTTCTACAGGTAAAATGTTCCACAATTTTGGACCAATTGTACCAAAGCTTCTATCGTTAAAAGTCTTATATTTGCTGAAAGGAATAGCATAACTACAATCAGACACAACAGACGATCTCAACCCTTGCCTTTCTGGAACTTGTTGTTTCAAAAGCTCTGACAGATACGATGGTGCGTTCCCTACATGACAGTTGTACATGAAGCATAATATTTTGAATTTAATCCTGGCTTTCACCGGCAACGAATGCAGTTCAAACAGTGCCTGTTTAGAGCTGTCATATTTATTCCAAAAGAGAAAAAGTTTGGCACACATATTTCGAATACGCTGCATCTTTTGAATTTCACTTTCAGCTATTCCATATAAAATCAAATTGCAATTATCAAGGTAAGAAATTACCAAAGATAATACTAGTATCTCAGATGCAGCTCTAGTTAAGTATTTTCTGAAATTCTTTATTCTCAAATAATTCAACATAGCTGTGCGACATTTGCGCTTAACATGTTCTTTAAAGTTCAATGATTCGTCAAGGAAAGCACCAAGGTATCTGATAGTAGACTCGCGTTTAATATTGTCACCAGCAACGTTCACAGATTTTGTTGAACACTTTTTCAATAGTGAGTTGCTACCGAATATAATAAATTCAGTTTTAGAAGAGTTCATTTTGAGTTTATTTTGGTTCATCCAGTCATTTATAGTTAGCGCACATTGTTTGATCTCGCCAATTGCTTCCAACTCTGCCGTAACAGATATTGGACAAAACTGTTTATAAGCAATGTGGTCATCAGCAAATCCATATACTGAGATTGATTGTGGTATAACACCCGAAAAGACACATTGATTCTTTAACATGCGCGGTGTATAGCACCGAATCAAGCGAGTCTACCTCTGGGTCGCTAACCAGTTCACCTTTAGTTGGGTGGGCAACATCTTAAAGCGGTTTAGAAATGACCAAGTGCCCCGCCCGAGGATCGAATCAAGGACCTCTTGATCAGCAGTCAAGCGGTCTATCCGCTTGACCACCGTGCCATACTAGTGAATAGGTGTAATGTCTCTTATTATTGATATATTATATTATAAAAAAGATCATATATATTGGTACTAGTGGGTAGCTTAGTGAATAAGGTGTTTAAACTGTCGCTTTCTCCAATGACGTTGTTTCAAACAATATGAAATATACAACATTTTGGCGATAATGCATTAGGCAATGCCATACTTATATACGAGAGGCGTTTCAAAAGTTCCAGGAAAAGTGCGCTATAATGTTTATCGTATATTCAAATTACTTTAACGTTGAATTTAAATTGAACAAAGCAGCGCCATTTTGTACGACGCAAATTCATGCGTTCGATTCATGTTACAATATGTATGATGCATTGTTCTATTTAAATGCAAAGTTTGAAGTAATTTGAACGTACGATAAACATTAGATAAACTTTTCCTGGAACCTTTGAAACACTCCTCGTACAAGTGACATCTATAGGCTGGGTATTGGTTTTAAGTATACATTTGTATGTCTGGTTGTCCTTCTCCAGGTGCCAAAACCCTCATATACGTTTGAATAGTTCTAAGACGTACAGACGAAGCAAGTATAAAGGCAAACCAGTAATAGGTCGACCATAATGAAACTACGCCAAATATTTTCGGTGCCTCTTGTTGAACTAAGGTTTCATATTAAACCTTTTATATGTTTTATGATTTCAGGGGATGTAATGGAGTAGAACATCGGATGGCATGATGGTCGACATCGGATTGTAGTCTAAATAGGCAACTGATGCGGATATAATGAAATATACGAGTGAACAGAAACACTATTTTATCATGTTGTGTGTTAGAACATTAATGAATCTTGACATGTGTTTTTAAATACGAGTCTTGATCCGTGCTTTAAAAAATATATTTATCAATAATAGTATACACTATACATATTGTATTTGGTCATTAATACCCGGTCATCCAGATTCCAATCCTAGTCGCGACAGGTCGTATCCGAGATCAGGAACTGTGTCAGGTCATAGTAACGCCTCGTTTGATGGGTCGCCGTTTTGGCATGTCTTTGTTGGACTTTATGTTCCACCTTTTACGGCAAGAACTTGGGCGTTTCGTTTCCTCGTTTGATTATGTATGGGCATTGTGTCGAGTATTTGTGTAATGTGTGGTTTATGTTTTCTGTGCTCTGCTGGTTAATTTGAGTTGCCTTCTCATTTCGATCTTCTCATGTTATTTTGCATTCAACAGTCCAGAGATTAAACACAAACATTCCTGAGTAATTCAACAAATGTGCTTAACAACAACAACTTAAAACGTGGATAAACGGTTCATTTTTTAATCCCTGTACCGGTATTTGATTAGACAAAACTCGAGTAAACTCTGAGATATACTCGTACTAGCCGATTTGTGTTAAGGAGAAAGTCCAAGTAACTGTCCATTCCTGAGAAATAATGGAGACGAGGCCCCGAAGGGGCCGAGTATTCATTATTTCTCAGGAATGGACAGATACGCGGATTTTCTCTGACTTAAAATACACCAATACTGTCAAATGTAAATTTGATTTTCTGAAAAGATGCTGTAAATGTCTAAATTAAAAGAGAATGCATTTTTCTAATAAAGTCTCCCCTGATGTACCTCTTATAAATAGAAGTTTAAAAATATTAACATGACTGAGCGAGAAGATCAATGCTTTCCTCATGAAACCAGTGAACTAATACAATAAATTTCCATTACTTTATAATGTTGTGTAGTCCATGCAAACACAAGTTGTGAGTTATGTGTTACACGATCAATCAATGGTCATTTACCCAGTGTCACTTGATGTTGTAACACGGTGGACGTTATTTAGACTATGTTTCAGTCAGAGGATATATTTATGTGCATAAACTATACATGGATATTTATAATTGATATGCAACTAGATGGGCATAACTTCAATGTTTTTAACATGTTGTTTTAAGCCTAGCTTAGTATTTGCACAGTATTAATTAATGTAGAGGTAAAATTGGTATACAGTATACTTGTGAGGGCAGTGTCTATTCCTAGGCACCGCAGTTCGATGTTGACTGCCACGCCCACAAAAGAGACTCGAATGTTTCATTGGGTAGTCCAATGATCAGGGGAAGTTAATGTCAAATAGTGATTTAGCGGCTGGACAGCTGAAAACAGGCCTCGTAAATTGGGAACTTAACTTTTTTCTTACACTCCAAAATTAATACAAACTTTGCCTGTTCTTTAATTCAAACTTAGGAGTCCAATCGACACATGTCTTCCTGGATTATAAGCCTCGTATGACCAAAACAATTAGAAATTAGCTTTGTACGTACTATTATATTCAAACAGTTTTCATCTGATCATCTCAAAACCTAAGTTGCAATGTTTATGGACATTTTAATGTAGGCCAAGGTCGATTATTTCATTTTCTGTATAGTGCTGAAGACGGGTGTCATGATTTAGTGAGAATGTTGGCCCTCATGCATGTATAAAAGCTGTAATTGGAAAGTACAATTGCACATTATTAACGGTATTAAATATCATATCACACAAGCATCATCTTGATTTCTTTATTTCTTGCGCGCATACCACCTTAATAGCTGAAATTATATTAATGTTAAAAGCTATTAAGTAACAGCGGGTTGATTTCATTTTCGAGTTTCGTTGTGGTTTGAGCATTTTTATCTGTCTTTTGTTTTCTTTTTTCTGTGTTCGTCTTTTTCAGTTTCAGCCGCTTTTCCTGTAAATTGTATTGCCCTTTTTGTGAACACATACATTTTGTAATGCACCAGTCAGTTCCATCCACGGCCCCAACCCCCGCATATGGCTGCAGTGTTTTACCTCGAGCTTCCCCCGCACTGCCGGGGAAATGTTAGGATTATTTTCACCGAACCAAAAGTAAATTTCCCGACCAATCTATTTGGGTTAGCGGGTAATGAATGCAACTCACTGGTGTATAATTATACATTATTTACAATAATTCTCCATTACCTGTTAACACATTTAATAAAACTAACTCTCCATTTTTTGTTAACACTACATATGTGTTATGTTTTTCAGGCATAGAGAGTTGTCTTAACAATAACTCTCCATTATTTTGTATACACATTTAATGTAATGTGTAAACGAAATAATGGAGAGTTATTGTTAAGACAACTCTCCATTCCTGAAAAATAATGGAGAGTTTATGAATGGGTTAATCCCCTGGGTGTATTTTAATATTCGATAAAGTCCAACTTTATTTACGGCACAATTAATAATGAAAACGGAGACCCGCTCGATCATTAATCAGTCAGGTAAATGATTATGCACTCTACACGTACATGCGTTAATATACCGTACATTTAATCATCGTGAAGGGTACAATATTAAACCATTTATAAAACTGTATGCTTTCAGTAAGCGTCAAGAAAAAGAACAAAATAAAAATAAATTGTTATCAATATGACGCAATGCAAACATACAGCTTGAATGGTAAACAGCGGGCCCATTGTGAAAGTGCTACATATCATGACAGATTACAATAATCAAAACCCTCCTGTTATTTATATAGCGTACACAATGCTTGCGTTTCATGATATATTGTTAAAAGGTTGTCGATGTTAGTGGGGCAAATGCTTTTGGCACGGTCTGGTAACAATTAACAACAATTTATTCTCAATGATATGGAGAAATAAATCACCAGACAACCGCTACTCTAGCTATACTCATGAAGTATTCCCGTGCTTCGTTAACGTTCTTATCCCTAGTAGATCTTTTAATGTCTATACCGTCAGTTTATTGGTCCGCCTGTTCCTTTATACCACAGTCGAACATGTTCTGAATGACATGCCATGGAAGTCTAGTTACCTTATAGTATACAACTTACTCACTTACATATTTACTGATGTTAATCCATCTGGCATGCAGGGCAGCAACAAAGGACACACATCGGGGTTTGTATTTTGCCAACTTCTCCACTGTCTCAAGGACTGTTCCGCTCCCATTGTGCGCCTCCATGTGATGTTTTGTCTTCCGTGTAACTCTTTCCTTTGGACGTCCAATGCAAGGCTACTCTTGGGATGACGTTGGTTTATTTTCTCATGTCAGACAAGTCCTTGTCATGTCCGTCTTATCCTGAATAATATGGTTGCCGTATCTACTTTGTGACATTGGTGTAGTAAGTTTTCATTTGAAATACTAGAAGGCCAAGTATTAGGCCAAACGATTCTTGAAACTATTCTCAAACTTTTTGTATGGAAAGTTGATAGTTGGTGAAGATATTTTCTGCCATATCCTAGCAATCTGGTCCGTATTAAAAGTTTGAAAGAACGCAGCTCTAGCATAACTTGAGTTTGGTATTTTTGCTGTATATGCTATTGTGATGTTTTCCGAATATTGTTCAGTGACATTAAGATGTTTCTAGCTTTACATAGTATTGGATGGATGACATCACCACCTCCCGTCAATGTTTCATATGAAAACAACCAGGTAGTGAATTTAATTGTGTTAGTGAGGATTTTCTTATCTTCAGAGATTTGCATTGATTTTGTACAGAAGAAGAAATTTATATTACGGTTGTGTGCAAGTAGAAATTCACGTCATGATAGAAAACCCGTGCCAAAGACAGTTTTTTGCCATGATATTATAAACTAAGTATTTGTCCATGAGAAATTTACACCATGATAGTATAAACCCAGTGCCCACGAAAAGATTACGCTATGTTAATCAACCAGTGCCCACGAAAGGATTAGGCTATGTTTGTAAACCAGGGCCTACGGAAATATTAATGCTATGTTAGTCAACCAGGACCCACGAAAAGATAAATGCAATGTAAGTAAACCAGGGCCCACGAAAAGATTAATACCATGTTAGTAAACCAGGTCCCACGAAAATATTGAGGTTATGTTAGTAAACCTGTGACAAATACAAAATGTACTGCATTTCCCAGTATTCTTTCCTAGTATTCTTTTTACCCAAATATGTAAACAACATGATAACATGAAGACTTAAAAGTGAAACAAGCGATCTTTGTGCTAGACCCGACTGGAGAAAACTAGAAGATAGACATCAACAAGGAGAAAGAAACGTTCGAGCCCTAGCAGTTTCCATCAAGAACTATGAAAGACAGGGTAAGAAGGAGGCCTTAAAGAGCAGTCACCAACATCCGTATAATTAAATGTGCGGCTTGTTAGAAACAGCCGTTAAATAGACATGAGACAACTTTTCACTAATATTACATGTACATCTGCCCTATTTCGTGTCTTTAATCCGAATTAGACCGCTATATTCGTCATGTCTCACTCCCACTAATACGTTTTTGCATCGGGAATGTAGTCCCGCTTTATTAAATGAATATCGAATGGTATACGGAAAAGAGTCCTATTGGTCAAGGGGAACCCGCTGGGTAGTCATTAGAAACTTTGTTATATCCCTGTTCACAATGACTCTCGAAGCGTACTTATTTAACTCAGGAGTACACCCCCGACGCATAAAATGTTCAGTGGGACCAATGTATTAGATATTTTAAGATTTATTGTAACATGTGGATTTTAAACAATTTATGTTTTGAGGCAGTTGTTTCATGAACAGTTCTATCGTGTGTTGTTAAATTTCGGACGTGTGTTTTTTAGACTTGCTGATGGTATAGAATTGTTGTTGAATGCGATCCATCAGGCATGGTCGCATGCAGAGTGGGATACCGATCACACCGAGGTTTACCTCCGTCTAAAACGCTCCACAACGGCTTCTAGCTGCAATGTATTCTTACCAGTCCAATATAAGAAAGCTACTCAATTCAATTAGCTTAGCAAGTACAAATATAAAGCATATCGTTAATCTTCTTCCTGCCCATCTATTCCACTTGGATTAAATCAATGGTCTGGGTTTTATTTTGTTTTGGTTCCTCGTGTTAACGATTGTATTCGAGTTACAGCTAATAATTTCAAATATCATTCTTTACTTTGTATACTTATTTTTTGTTCACTGTTCGTTGTTGATGATCTAATGGAAGATTGATTTAGTTAATGGTCAAATAAGTTTCCTCGTTAAATAAAGTCTTTATTATTATTATTATTTATATTATTATTATTATTATTATTATTATTAATATTATTAATATTATTATTATTATTATTATTATTATTATTATTATTATTATTATTATTATTACAGCAGGTACTTGTTGAGAGGTCATTGGATAATACGACATGTCACTGATAGCTATAATGATGATGTCAGTCTGAGAGGCAATTTCAGAGATCCTACTTACAGTTTAATCAGAAGTTATAATACAATTAGCATGTCTTGCATCACAGTTTAATTGCCAAGTCCAAGTATAATGTTCATGTATTGTGTGTTGTTGCTGGTGATGAACATGCTGTTGTTATTGTTATGACTGAAGCTGTTATTCGTATCGCTATATGCTATAGCTGATAATGCTTTGGTGTTGTAGGCAGTGGTGGTGTAGAGGTAGGGCGTGCGCTTTGGGATCGACAGGTCGCTGGTTCAATCCCGTCTGGACCACTGGTAAATTTCTCTAAGCAAGAAAACGCACATATTTAACACCACCAAGGTGTAAATTGGT
This sequence comes from Spisula subtruncata, assembly GCA_963678985.1. Lineage (NCBI taxonomy): Eukaryota > Metazoa > Mollusca > Bivalvia > Venerida > Mactridae > Spisula > Spisula subtruncata. The sequence goes on from OY787672.1 coordinate 3,970,477, forward strand.
ACTACGTGAGGACAGTCTTTATTCCTGGGCGCCGCAGATCGATGTTGGCTGCCACACCCACAGGAGAAGTCTGTCTAACATACCCTGTGTTTAGAAAGATAACTCCTCAATCAACTCTTTTCTCATGAAATTATTTTCCTTTTCACCCTCAAACATAATCAAGCCCAAAATAAAATCTAGCGAAAATTGAAAAATGTCAGGCTATTTGATTGATAAAATATATTATCCGGGTGGTCAGACTGCCACAGGAGAAAAATAGCCCCCTAAGGAGACACGAACGTAGGTTTTCATAGGTAGCCGAATGACCAGGGGAAGTTAAAATGTCAAAGGGTGGTTGAGCGGCTTTACAGCTGAAAATAGCCCTAGAAAGTTGGCAATTGTTTTCTTGTATTGGCTGCTATAGTTATTATTGTTATTGTCCAATTCTGATTCTGTTGCTGTTGATGCTGCCAATGTTGTTGTTGCTGTTGTTATTGCTGCTGATGGTATTGTTGTTGACAATGATGTTGCTGCTGCTAATGCTGTTGTTGTTGTTGCTACTATTGTTGTTTCCGCTATTGTTGTTGTGTCTGTATATTGGTATTTCTGATGATGTTGTTGCTGTTGTTGTTACTTGTGTGGTGTATTTGAGTTACCTCGTCGATGTACACATTCTGATTTTAAACTATGAATGAAATACTTTCCTTACGCCCACTAAAGTCAGTCTGGCTTGAGGTGAATTTAAATACTGGAGTATTATAAGCTCCTTTATAACTTATATGAGTGGTGGATAAACCCACGTTCTCTTATCTAGCGGTTGTATACCTACCTGTACCGAGTGTATGCTCGCAATAAAATACGTCTGTTAATAGAAGCTAATCCCGGTCGGCTGTCGGTGTTAAATGTATTCAAGTATGATGCGATAAAATAACTTTCATTATGCAAATAATCTAAACCGCAATAAAACAGTGCAGGTGAACTATGTTGTGAATTTGTTGGTTTTCTTATAATTAAAATATAGTGAACTCATTAAAATCATGGTTATATTATCATCGTTTAATCGTTTAAGTTTAACTTTTTATATTTGGACTTTATTTTACACTGTAGTATTATTTAGCGGGGGAGTTGAGAATACCGGATATGGACAAGTGGTGCCAATGTCAAGGTAAGATTTTGTTCTCTTTGATGTTTAAGGTGTTTTTGCCATAGACGAGTGGTTAGTTGTTTTCGTACTACGCATTGCTAGGCTATGGTTCCGTACAGTATAGGTTCGACTCCAACATATAGCATAAATGCAAAATATCAAATATCAAAATAACACTTTTGTGCCGTGTGGTGGCCTTACAAAGTCTCCTAGTACAATTTATAATCCTCGTTGTATCCATTTATCAACCAATTATTGCTTGGTGTGTTGGACAAAGCAACAATCATGTGCCGACATTTTGTGAGATTGTTGAAATTGCAAAGTGGTCAAATAATTTTGTTCTTTGTATTGCTACGCTATGGTGTATTAATGTACGGGTTTGAATCCCACGGTAAGTACACACTTTTACATTATACTTCACATGCAGGATCCACACTTTATTTCTGTCAACGGGTCCTTGTCCGTACTCAAAATAGGTACACACGACTTAAAATGTTCATATTAAACAGAACTTATAATATTTCGAAGCATTCAGGTACGCATAGAAAAACAAGTAACATAGATGAACTTTTATTAAACTTTAGAATGAAAACTATAAATTTGTTATATTTAAGTGTGAACAAGCAGAGCGTTTAGACGAACATTCTACGTGACAGCTGTAACAATGTTAGAGTATAAATCGTAAACCCTAAATCTTGTCAGACAGTAAATCAAGTAATGAATCAACAGATATAGGCCGAAATAATAGACTGTTTCCTGTATCCAAAAATATTGCCACGGCCCTAACCAGTCTTTTTGCCACGGCCCTAACCAGTCTTTTTATGCAGTTGTAATAAAAACTAGGCTTGCTTTTAATACACGTACCTGCTCTTTCTCTGAGTAGAAATATCCTAAACATCCGACCAACTAGCTTGGTATTTTTCTTAATGTAGCCGAAAACAAATAATACTTTCAAGGCTACGCCAAAATTTTGCATACGTATTTGAAAAATACTGACAAACATATATGTGAGCATTGTGAAATGTAGATTTTATAAAAGATTTGATAAAAGATGATAATTTTTACTTGGCTGGACTTTATTCATATCCTTTGTGTATTGATATTATTGGGTTATATAGATGTTTACAAACTGATTTGTTTTTCTAAAACACACTGTCATACTAGCCCTTTGAAATATAACCTTTTGTTAAACCGCCAATTCCATTTGTTTTAGTATTACAAAGTAAACAAACATACATACTATGACGGTGACTGAATATTCGGCCATTTTCGCGTCAATGTGATTTCGCAAAGTTTACTTTTAATTATGCCACTAAGTTGAAAGTTTACGGTTTTATTTTAGATAGTTTGTCAATTTCACGCAAACAATAAATATATCGGTGTCGGTAAATATTGTGAATAAAATGATTGCGAACTTTTTCCCCGCCAAAATTTTAGAATTGTACAACACGATTATAGGAGACCATTGCAGCTGTTTGAAGGCCAAACCTAGGTGCATAATAACACAGACAGATACTCGATCAATCTGTATTAAATATAATGGGCGTGTAACTTATAAGTTTATATTAAGTATTTAAAATAAGGTGTGAAACTATAACCACTTTACAAAGATAATGCTGTGTTAATGACTTCAATAAATAAAGTTTAGATATAATCTTTATTGATGTTTGTGATATTAAAGGGGTATTTCATAATGGTCTGATTCGTCGGTCTGAGCTGAATAAAAAGCTTATTAAAAGGACTCCTTCTGTCAATTCAATATGTTATACTTGTGAGGGAACAATCCCATTCAGTTAAACCTAGATAAACATAGCTTAAATGACGGACGAGCTAGTGTTTATAACCGTTATCATTTAACTTTGAACAAACTGTATGCCCTAGGTTTTGAATATTTGAGTTTGACACTCCTTATCAACAATCGCTGGCTTAAATGAGAAGGTACTTACAACCTTAAGAGACTGATACAAATTTAAAATCTACATCACAAGCAATGAGCTTCTATGAAACCTACTTTCACGGAAATCCGAAATTGTCATGTTATCAAACTGAAGATGAAATAGCTTGATTTATCCTACCATAAGTAAAGAGTATGTTTCGGACAGTTTTTTCTAGTTTTCTCAAAATATGATTTTGTACTTACGACCGTCTCATTATAAGCCAGAAATTTATCAATGGTTACAGTAGAGTTACATGCGTAATTTGGTATCCAAATAAACGTCTGGAATCTGGTACCGTAATACAAGTGAAAATATTGTAGAACTAAGAAGGCTGATATAGTATAACCAGGAGTATAATGCTGAACTGACGAAAGAAGATTGAATATTGATCTTGTTTAGATCTTGTAAATATTTATATGTTGACTTATATAAACAGTATTGCTGGTTTATTTGGCCGATCACTTCACCAAATGATTATAAATTATAATTTATCTTCCATTTCGTTTATATGAATTTGCATCGTGTTGATGGGTCATTGAGCTGTCAGCCAGTATATGATATGTAAACATAGTACCTACTTAGAGGCATACTGTTAAATAGCGGGCATTATCATGTCTCTATGTAGTACTCAATATGTTGACATCTACTAGCTTAACATACAAAAAGGGGTGGGGATTATCTGATCAGCCGACGCCCGTTCTGTTGTCAATTTAGACGTCGTTGCCATGTAACTGACTATAGTACATTGCCACAACGTACATAATAACATGGTCATTGTTCACTCAAAGCAGGACAACAACCTACATAATAACATGGTCATTGTTCACTTAAAGCAGGACAACAACCTACATAATAACATGGTCATTGTTCACTTAAAGCAGGGCCACAACCTACATAATAACATGGTCATTGTTCACTCAAAGCAGGACAACAACCTACATAATAACATGGTCATTGTTCACTTAAAGCAGGGCCACAACCTACATAATAACATGGTCATTGTTCACTCAAAGCAGGACCACAACCTACATAATAACATGGTCATTGTTCTCTTAAAGCAGGGCCACAACCTACATAATAACATGGTCATTGTTCACTTAAAGCAGGGCCACAACCTACATAATAACATGGTCATTGTTCACTCAAAGCAGGACCACAGCCTACATAATAACATGGTCATTGTTCACTTAAAGCAGGGCCACAACCTACATAATAACATGGTTTGTGTTCACTTAAAGCAGGGTCACAACTTACATAATAACATGGTCATTGTTCACTTAAAGCACGGTCACAACCTACATAATAGCATGGTCATTGTTCACTTAAAGCACGGTCACAACCTACATAATAACATGGTCATTGTTCACTTAAAGCAGGGTCACAACCTACATAATAACATGGTCATTGTTCACTTAAAGCAGGGTCACAACCTACATAATAACATGGTCATTTTTCCCTTAATGCAGGGCCACAACTTACATAATAACACGCTCATTGTTCACATAAAGCAGGACAACAATATACATAATAACATGCTCATTGTTCCCTTAAAGCAGGATCACAACCTACATAATAACATGATCATTGTTCACTTAATACAGGGCCACAACCTACACAATAACATGGTCATTGTTCGCCTAAAGCATGGCCACAACCTACATAATAACATGGTCAATGTTCACTTAATGCAGGGCCACAACCTACATAATAACATGGTCATTGTTCACTAAAAGCAGGACCACAACCTACATAATAACATGGTTATTGTTCACTTAAAGCAGGACCACAACATACATAATAACATGGTCATTGTTCACTTAAAGCAGGGCCACAACCTACATAATAACATGGTTTGTGTTCACTTAAAGCAGGGTCACAACTTACATAATAACATGGTCATTGTTCACTTAAAGCACGGTCACAACCTACATAATAGCATGGTCATTGTTCACTTAAAGCACGGTCACAACCTACATAATAACATGGTCATTGTTCACTTAAAGCAGGGTCACAACCTACATAATAACATGGTCATTGTTCACTTAAAGCAGGGTCACAACCTACATAATAACATGGTCATTTTTCCCTTAATGCAGGGCCACAACTTACATAATAACACGCTCATTGTTCACATAAAGCAGGACAACAATATACATAATAACATGCTCATTGTTCCCTTAAAGCAGGATCACAACCTACATAATAACATGATCATTGTTCACTTAATACAGGGCCACAACCTACACAATAACATGGTCATTGTTCGCCTAAAGCATGGCCACAACCTACATAATAACATGGTCAATGTTCACTTAATGCAGGGCCACAACCTACATAATAACATGGTCATTGTTCGCTTAATGCAGGACCACAACCTACATAATAATATGGTCATTGTTCGCCTAAAGCAGGGCCACAACCTACATAATAAGATGGTCAATGTTCACTTAATGCAGGGCCACAACCTACATAATAACATGGTCATTGTTCGCTTAATGCAGGACCACAACCTACATAATAATATGGTCATTGTTCGCCTAAAGCAGGGCCACAACCTACATAATAACATGGTTATTGTTCACTTAAAGCAGGGTCACAACCTACATAATAACATGGTCATTGTTCCCTTAAAACAGGGCCACAACTTACATAATAACACGCTCATTGTTCACATAAAGCAGGGCCACAACTTACATAATAACATGGTCATTGTTCACTTAAAGCAGGGCCACAACTTACATAATAACATGGTCATTGTTCACTTAATACAGGGCCACAACCTACATATTAGCATGGTCATTGTTCACTTAATACAGGGTCACAACCTACATATTAACATGGTCATTGTTCATTTAATACAGGGTCACAACCTACATAATAGCATGGTCATTGTTCACTTAATACAGGGTCACAACCTACATATTAGCATGGCCATTGTTCGCTTAATACAGGGCCACAACCTACATATTAGCATGGTCATTGTTCACGTAAAGCAGGGCCACAACCTACATATTAGCATGGTCATTGTTCGCTTAATACAGGGCCACAACCTACATATTAGCATGGTCATTGTTCACTTAATACAGGGTCACAACTTTCATAATAACATGGTCATTGTTCACTTAATGCAGGGCCACAACCTACATAATAACATGGTCATTGTTCACATAAAGCAGGGCCACAACCTACATAATTACAAGGTCATCGTTCACTTAAAGCAGGGCCACAACCTACATAATAACATGGCCATCGTTCACTTAAAGCAGGACCACAACCTACATAATAACATGGTCATCGTTCACATAAAGCAGGGCCACAACCTACATAATAACATGGTCATCGTTCACTAAAAGCAGGACCACGACCTACATAATAACATGGTCATTGTTCACTTAAAGCAGGGTCACAACCTACAAAATAACATGGTCATTGTTCCCTTAATGCAGGGCCACAACTTACATAATAACACGCTCATTGTTCACATAAAGCAGGACAACAATATACATAATAACATGCTCATTGTTCCCTTAAAGCAGGATCACAACCTACATAATAACATGATCATTGTTCACTTAATGCAGGGCCACAACCTACACTATAACATGGTCATTGTTCGCCTAAAGCAGGGCCACAACCTACATAATAACATGGTCAATGTTCACTTAATGCAGGGCCACAACCTACATAATAACATGGTCATTGTTCGCTTAATGCAGGACCACAACCTACATAATAATATGGTCATTGTTCGCCTAAAGCAGGGCCACAACCTACATAATAACATGGTCAATGTTCACTTAATGCAGGGTCACAACCTACATGATAACATGGTCATTGTTCGCTTAATGCAGGACCACAACCTACATAATAATATGGTCATTGTTCGCCTAAAGCAGGGCCACAACCTACATAATAACATGGTCATTGTTCACTTAAAGCAGGGTCACAACCTACATAATAACATGGTCATTGTTCCCTTAAAACAGGGCCACAACTTACATAATAACACGCTCATTGTTCACATAAAGCAGTGCCACAACTTACATAATAACATGGTCATTGTTCACTTAAAGCAGGGCCACAACTTACATAATAACATGGTCATTGTTCACTTAATACAGGGCCACAACCTACATATTAGCATGGTCATTGTTCACTTAATACAGGGTCACAACCTACATATTAACATGGTCATTGTTCACTTAATACAGGGCCACAACCTACATAATAGCATGGTCATTGTTCACTTAATACAGGGTCACAACCTACATATTAGCATGGCCATTGTTCGCTTAATACAGGGCCACAACCTACATATTAGCATGGTCATTGTTCACGTAAAGCAGGGCCACAACCTACATATTAGCATGGTCATTGTTCGCTTAATACAGGGCCACAACCTACATATAAGCATGGTCATTGCTCACTTAATACAGGGTCACAACTTTCATAATAACATGGTCATTGTTCACTTAATGCAGGGCCACAACCTACATATTAGCATGGTCATTGTTCACATAAAGCAGGGCCACAACCTACATAATAACAAGGTCATCGTTCACTTAAAGCAAGGCCACAACCTACATAATAACATGGCCATCGTTCACTTAAAGCAGGGCCACAACCTACATAATAACATGATCATCGTTCACATAAAGCAGGGCCACAACCTACATAATAACATGGTCATCGTTCACTTAAAGCAGGACCACGACCTATATAATAGCATGGTCATTGTTCACTTAATTAAGGGTCACGACCTACATAATAACATGGTCATTAATCACTTAAAGCAGGGTCACAACCTACATTATAACAGCAGCAGTTAAAAAAAACACCATACCCCGGTATAGGGGACGGTTAAATGGGCTGGCACATACTCTTAAAGTCAGTTGGAAAATGAATGTGATAATTATACTGGTTTCACCATGTCGTTATCTATTACACTATACACTATATAGGTAGAGGGACCAGACACCAGACACGCGTCGTCACACGACACCAAATTATACCATACCGAAATATCATATTCTCATATAAACTAGGATTTTCTTACATTTAATAAATGCATATAATAAATTAATGAGATGCAATGTACTCAATACGTGTCACATAGGGGTGTTACATTTCTGAAATATATAGTGGTAGGTAGCTCTTTTGTAAAATTTATCACATTTAGGTATGCAGTCTTACTTCAAAATTCAAACTTATTAGAGGTAGACTTAAATGTCTAGCCCGAAATATACATATATTATGTCAAGGTATGTCGTCCAACTGCAAAATTTAAATGCTTTAGGTCTTTGGTCTAACTAAAATCCATAAAATATTAAGGTATATATCGCTGGCTTAGAATGATAAGGTCGTAAGTACCTAGTTGACATCTTCATCATAAGGCGCTACTTATGAGCCTATTTTCATGAAAATCGGAACTTGTCACGTTGACCAAACTGAAGTTGAAAAAAACTTGTTTTACCATAAGTAAAGCGTGATTATCAGACGGTTTTTATTGTTTTCTCAAAATATTGATATTTTGTTGTTACGACCTTCTCATTTTAAACCAGCGATATGTTGATTTAGTGTTCATATAATTTATTTAAAGACCTTCTGAACGAGAACTCGTTTCACTTCCAGGAAACCAATTTAGATCAATTTGGCGTAATCGACTATTTGATTTCAAAATCGCTCGAAAAAATGTAAGTTTTGTAAGATTATTATCCCATCTGAGTCTCCTTCGAAACTGCGTTCAAGATGTTGATAAAACGTTACCAATTTTCGAGGGTTGTTTCCAGCAGTTCAGACTTTCAGTCGCCCTTCGACATTTTAACTTCCCCAGATCATTGGGCTACCTATGGAAACCTACGCTCGTGTCTCCCTGTGGATGTGGCAGCTAACATCGATCTGCAGATCCTGGAATGACACTGTCCTCGCAGGTACCAATTTACACCTTGGTGGAGTGAATCATGTTGATTATTCTTGCTCAAAGAAATTAACCTGTGGTCCAGACATGGTTTGAACCCGGGACCTCTCGATCCAGAAACGCTCACACAACCTCTCGTCTAGCGCCCACATCAGGTGATCAATACAGGACCAGTTAGCCTCTTTCTGTTTGAAATTATCAAAATATACATTTTTTGATTATGTATGTAATTTGAAATACTACAGGTGAATACTGAAAACTTTGTACAGGAAACAGAATACACAGACAGATATATAAAATAATTTCACTTCAACACACATTCACTTACGAGTAAATGAATTTTGTACGTAAATAATTATACTGACGTGAAAACGGAACGCAGCGTAGACTTTCTGATTGATTCTTTGTCATCTATGCTGGTAATTTACTCGGAATATAGAACTCTTTTTCGTTCAACGTTAAGATAACAAATACTGAAATTATGATAAAACTGTTACAAATACGCGAATTTGTCATTATAAATACGGATTCTTAGCGGCTCACAGTAACTCAATTTTCCTTATTCTTCCGTACATGTAGTTCATTAATGTACCAGTCAAGACAAAGGGGCTGGCATTTTATCAGGGATTTGAAATAAAGGTTGAACATTTCCTGCCATTTCTCAGTGTCGGGGTCGACATTTTAATTGACTGGAGCTTACGGGTTGAACCTTTCTACGTTGTTGACTCATTTATCCAGCAAGAATACTCTTAGCTGGACAATGATTATGTGTTGATTGTGTCCCTTGTGTATCCTTCTGTTATACAGAGATCTCACTTGTTTGATATGTGAAAATATCTGTACTGGTCTAGAGGATCACATATGTTGGAGAAGGTATGCAAACACTCGTTGCGTGTGGACGGCATTATCACAACGTAACCTAAGCAAAATGTTGTGTGTTTAAATGAATTGTACCAACATGTAAGACAATGTTCTGGCTGTAAAGTGGTTTCATGAGTGTTGAGTGCGTTTCTCGGGTTATTGCACCCTGGCACTTGGGAAAGAACCCACAGACCAAAATAATTTGTTTGACCGATTCTCATTATTTACGGCAATTCCGTTTGCTACAAAAATCCGTTCTAAGTTAAAGTTAAACGGTCAAAAGCATTGGCTCATCCGTCAGGTAAACTATGTTTATCTAGTTTTAATTGAGTGTATTTGAGTAAAAAAAACCCTGTAATCCTCGCTAGTTTTTAAAATGATATAGGTCCCTCATTAATATAACTTATTTGATCTACAGAACGTAGCAATGTTTAATAAGTTTGTGTTTTACCCTTACGTTTATTTTTCCGTCCAGTATTTGTACCAACTTGTACGTTTACATGTTCCTATTTCCTATTAAATATAATGTAGTTGCTGCGTTCATAGATAATAAAACATGTTTGAACAGAGATCCTGGATGTCTGCGAGTTAAAACATAAACACTGTTGTTTGCCATTTTAATGCAACAAACGTCAGCCTTATCTAGTCATGATCTCAAATGATAAATAATGCTATTATGCCAAAACTATTTTCATACGTAGAATAAAAGTACTGCTATTTCAGATATAATTTTCTCTGAAATCATAGAAGATCAATGAATCTTCTAAACATTAAACAATATTTGAATGCCACCATTGTTAAATTTAAAAGAAAAAATGATAAATTGGTTTCGATTATATTGTACACCGACTACAATGGGTCATCTATTTGATGCATATATGTCTATTTACAGAACAAACAAAATTGACACACCTTCTAGTAAAGTGAGATTGGTCAAATTAGATACACCTTCTTTGCCGAACATAACTTTTATTAAAACAAACCAGAGACCTCTCGTTGGTCAAAATTGACACACGTTCTGTCACAGTGAGCTCTGATTGGTAAAAATTGACAATTGTCCGTTGAATTACCAAACTGACCAACAAAATGATGCAAACAGTAAGTTTGAATATTGTAAATGTATCGATGCAGATTCATACTCATAAATGGATCAACATACTCATACATACATACAGGATGTAACTCGTAATGTTGGTTTTGCATGTGCATGCATGTTTGTACGGTAATTGGATCTACTTTGCAAGGAAGGTTGATATTTCACGTCAGAAACGCAGGTTGAACATTCTATAATTATATGATTTATCTTGTATCATATTCGCTTGCGGTATGCCAACAGAATACTTCGTGAAATATATACATTATATCACTATCAAGCGCAGTCGTTTCGTTATAAATGACAATTGTTTATTGCAAGTAGCCCTTACACATCTAATTAATATGATACCGTTCTCTCAGTGTTACTCAGACCTTTTGTAACTATCTTGTAATGTATATTCTCTCAGTTCATACGTTATAACTTTGCAACATATAATTCAGTCACTCAGTGCATGCGTTATAACTTTGCAACATATAATTCAGTCACTCATTGCATGCGTTATAACTTTGCAACATATAATTCAGTCACTCAGTGCATGCGTTATAACTTTGCAACATTAGTTCTAGCTCAGCCTCTCAGTTCATACGTTATAAAATTGCAACATATAGTTCAGTCACTCAGTTCATACGTTATAACTTTGCAACATATAGTTCAGTCACTCAGTTCATACGTTATAACTTTGCAACATTAGTTCTAGCTCAGCCTCTCAGTTCATACGTTATAACATTGCAACATATAGTTCAGTCACTCAGTTCATACGTTATAACTTTGCAACATATAGTTCAGCCTCTCAGTTCATACGTTATAACTTTGCAACATTAGTTCTAGCTCAGCCTCTCAGTTCATACGTTATAACATTGCAACATATAGTTCAGCGTCTCAGTTCATACGTTATAACTTTGCAACATTAGTTCAGTCACTCAGTTCATACGTTATAACTTTGCAACATATAGTTCAGTCACTCAGTCCATACGTTATAACTTTGCAACATATAGTTCAGTCACTCCGTTCATACGTTATAACTTTGCAACATTAGTTCTAGCTCAGCCTCTCAGTTCATACGTTATAACATTGCAACATCTAGCCCAGCCCCTCAGTTCATACGTTATAACTTTGCAACATCTAGCTCAGTCTATAAGTCTTCCGTATAGAGATTTCTTACAACAGCGAAGCAAGAAGTGTGATATTCGGGTTATTGAAAACATAATCGCCAGTAATCTGAATGTTACATGGCTTGGTGTTATATTAAACCTTCACAAAGCAACAGTTTGGGTGTAACAAAGATAAGTTTGAAACTAACCCTACGTGTTAGTGTAATGTGACGAAGCCACAAAGATACAGATCAAGTATGCCATGCACACACATGGCTCTGTTAACAACTGAAACTTCGACAAATGTGTCAGTTTTAGAAAAAAATGGTGGGATTTCATTGAAATAATAATAATATAATAATAATAATAATAATAATAATAATAATAATAATATTATTATTATTATTATTATTATTGTTGTTGTTGTTGTTGTTGTTGTTGTTGTTGTTGTTGTTGTTGTTGTTGTTGTTGTTGTTGTTGTTGTTGTTGTTGTTATTATTATTATTATTATTATTATTATTATTATTATTATTATTATTATTATTATTATTATTATTATTATTATTATTATTATTATTATTATTATTATTATTATTATTATTATTATTATTATTATTATTATTATTATTATTATTATTATTATTATAAGCATTGAGTATTTAGCTTGACCATATTCAGTGTGGAGAATAACATGATGAAATGAATAACTTTCGCACTAAAACAATTACGATTTCATCGGCTAATGGGTTTTTTTTCTTGATTATAACGATCGTGTATTTATGGTTATATTATATAGCCTAAAACTGAAAACTGCATTTGGTCGAGCATCAATTAAAATCAGACATAGATAGAGCAAAATCGGTACTCGCCGGGCAGTCTTACATATACAGGATATTCTTTAGACCCTATTAAATTTGGCCGAGCATCAATTAACAACAGCTAAAGATAGAGCAAAATTGGTAATTGTCTAGTGTCCTACATAAATGAGATGTTCTTTAGACTTTATAATATATTCATATAAAGTGAACGATCGTTATAATCAAGAAAACAACTCACCCTTAGCAGACGAAATCGCAAATGTTTTGAGTGCGAACGTTATTCATTTCGAATCATTTGATTCTACACTCTGCTATTGCTAAATTGTATTGTTCAACATTGAAAACAAGATATTTGCACAAAATCAGTCATTTTCTTATAAATGATAAATGATACTGTTTAAATACGGGTGCTACATGTAATGTGTTGTATGTTCTGAATGGAATACCGTATGGTGGGTTATTTCTGCGTGTAAATATTTCTGCGATTTGTGCCTTAAATAAGCAGGTTTTTCCTGCGTCTTTTATTTCAGCGACCTGAAAGAATATCGGAAATTGAAATTTGCGACATGCATAAACACTTCTGGTTCTTTGCAATTACGAGATGCTCCATAATTTCATACAATTCATGAAAACATTTTTGTATTAAGAATACTATTCATAATACTCATAAACATGTACAAAAAAGAAAGGAAAAGCGGACAGGGAAGGCAGCACTTAACTTAACTAGCCGAGCACAGGAAACAGTAACATCATAACCCAACTACACTGAGCAATACCCACATCCAATTTCACCAGGAATTAAAACAAGTCTGTTCTTCGACTTCTGCATATTGAATTCTCTATATAAATTATTGTAAGTGTATGTGACCTTTGGTTTTATATAATATTGCCGACACAGTATAAACTGCTGGCAGTATATTTGTCTAGGTAACACACACTTATTCCCACTATATAAAACCACTTATACTGTTCAATTATTTTACGAGAATCTTAATCAACCAGAAAAAATATTTCCTATTTGAAATGAGTTATTTTAAGGAGAAAACCAGATTTCTATGAACCTGAGATACATACAACCAGAGTTCCAGACTGGTATCGTGTTTATAAACGTTTTACATTTCCTGATTATTTACTGAATCAATACTCTATTCACAGGTGAATTATCTCTATTCTGTAAGAGACTGGAAATACCCGACCGAAACAAACCTAAGACTAAAGCAAAGGTCCTATTTAGCATTTTTGCCTCGGCGATATGTACTCCCGATTTTATAAATGAGCATCGGAAGATGTCAGGAAAGGGTCATTGTGGTTACGGGAAGCTTCGGGGAAGTCATTAGACAATTTGTGAAATACCTGTTCCAGATGACACCCGAAGCTCATTTATTTAAGTCGGGAAAATATGAATCAGTGTTGCCTAGGATTATAATGCGAAGGTTGTCCCAGAAAATCGCCAACATTAGAACTATGATAACTTTTATTAGTACAGTCCGGTTTTATAATTCACAATCACATTTAATTATGGCGATGTAGCAAAAATGAATAACACACTATTAGTAACAGTGTAGAATGATGACTTCATGCATATTTTTATCGTTTTGTAATCCCAATTTAACGCGGGTTTTCGGTCATTTGATCATTCTGTGTAATGTAATAATCGCTATTTCTTTGTGAAAGTGGGTCATCCTGCATTTTTTTGCGGAGGCTTGGGCTTTAAATTGTTTCTTTGGCTTATGTGTGGGCATTTCTCAGTGTTGTTGTGTTTCTGATTTCTGTGCGCGGCTGGTTAGGTTGAGTGCTACCTTCCCTGTCTGACTTCCACATACCTTTTGTATTTCTTCTTTGAAGCACCGAGTAATGTTACCGGAACTTGAGATAGGTTTGTGTTTTCATCTCTGAGCTTGAGTTAAAAAGAATTTGTAGAAGTTAAAGTTCTAATCTAAAACGGTGCCAACAAAAAGTCAGTTCCAAGTAAATTCAATTAATGTGTGTTTACATAAATTGATTACTCCTTGAAGTCGGAGTATTTCACGAAAAACAGAGAAGTTCTAAAAGGAAAATCTGGCGTCTGTTGAAACGCACGTGTAGCTCCTAAATGTTATTTTATTTATAGGAAATGTAGGACAAGCATTCCATACGAATATACCATTTTAAATGTATTTCCATTCGTAGATTACTGTGGATTGGCTATCGGACTTTTTAAAACGCTATATTACAAGAGTCTATAGGTGCTAGACACGGGCACTCGAACAGAGAAATATTTGGCTGTGGCCTATACTATATAAATAATAATACTTATATAGATTACAGGCTACGTATTTTTTATCATTTTTATAATGATTACCACGACCGACCACACGATCAGATTAGGTCTGATAAGACCAGCATCATTGGTCCCCGATTTAGACCATGACTTCAATGGCGAATTAAATAAAATCACGCATTGTATTTTGTTTGACTGTTAAACATACAAAAATGCTGATCAATTAGGTTTTGGATAAATGTGTAAGCTTCATAGGAACGAAGTTATGCTAGCACCGATATTTTGGGAAGCGGTGGCATAGAAGCAAGGCGTGCGTTTTGAGAGGCAGAGGTGTCGGGTTCGATCCTTATCTGCACACTTACAAAATTTATCTGAACAAGAATTATCCAAACGTGTTGATAATGCTTCACTTTACCTATATGTATAAATGGGTAACTGAGAGGGTCATAATCCAATGTTCTGTGGCTGCATGCCTAAGTGTAACAGCCGCCTAGTGACTCCGCGGTTGCGGGATATAGTCGGTTGAACGGACTCATGTATAAAACAACCTCGAACTTGGTACTTTGTATAACTGGACATCGTATTTTAAGGCACGTGTCTGTTTGATAGACACGTGGACGTTTCTTTCATGTTCAATCTATGCCGCTGTGTTATTTTCGGTACGTTGATTGAAACAACACAGAAAACGTCAGTCAAATTACGTAACTGTGCCAGCAATGCTTCAATGTACGAAATGTTCCTTTGGAACACATTCCTACATGTTAGTTTATAATTTATAGTTGTGTGTATTAAAATTGGTATCCAACTTTATCCTCCATGGTTTGAATATTTGAAGAACTTATGCTAACTGGTGAAATATTAGTCGAATTCTTCATCACTCACTCCAGTTGATGCTATAAACACCACACCATACTGGCCACTTTGTTTTGGTCACCCTACTCAATAATATTAGTTTAAGCATTTCCTTTCATAAAATATACTATGTAACAACCAAGCATGCATTATTTGAAAGGCCGTTTCGTTTCGATGCAATTCGACCATCCTGTATTTTGCGACGGGGGCATGGGCTATTTAATTATTTAGTTATATGTGGACATTGCTCCATGTAGTCGTGTTGTGAAGTTACTGTTTTCTGTGATCGGCTGGTTGAAAGCTGCCTATCCTGTCTGATTTCGTTATTTCTTAGTCACGGTGTGCATAGTTTCAACAATTTGAAAACAAGTTTCGAGAAAAGTGACCAGAATGTGTGTTTTTTTCGAAACCGAATCTGGGGTTAATGGTTACATATGTTATATCGTCTAGTAAGTTAACGAGATGGTATTTAGAAACAACTTGATGATATTAATCCTAGTTGAACATGATCAGTTAATTCAAGTCTCATTTTAAACATATTAAACTTGATGAAACAAAGGCCTGTTTTAGATTATAAACATGCTGCATGTACATTAATATCAAGATTAGCAAATTAAATACACATCTTCATGGAAAGATTAAATGTGCTCTTAATCTGTATATCCAATACGACATTTTGTGTTTTAGTATTACATAATTGGTTATTAAATCCGTTTCACTTTCGTTTCTTTGTTTATGACATTGTTACCCACGTTTGCAGATACCGCTCTGTTTAAGTCTAGGACATGATGGTGTGTGGGCCTTATTATGTAAGAGCAATGCAAGTTTTATGAAAATTAATACAAAGCATCAACATAGCGATATTTATGGTTGTTAATTCGTATGTCTGTAACACATGTAAAAATATTGAATATTATTATTCCAGATAAATATGCTGCACAACGGTATGGTCATGTAGTTAGTACAAATTACTGCATTACATCAAATGAACAAGTTCGATTAAAATTTATTTTAGGTAGATCACTTCAGCAAAGCAAATAAGCAAGATAAAAAGTTTTAATCAATTGTCAGTTGTCAATACATAACCCCTCTGTTTGTAATCTGGGAACTTAAAACTCCGCGATATTACATTTCCTCCAAATTTATGACAATTTTAGAACATCATAAATAGTTTACTGTTTTTAATGTTTTTACAGCATTTTACTAATAAATGTTCATTTTCAATTCAACACAATTGTGTTCTGTTGTTCCTCATTCCATACAAGTTCGACCCGGGATGGGTCCACACTTCACAACCCTTGAACAATACATAGATACGCAATATTAAATTGCTACCAAGATTGTTTTACAGTATGAATACTCAATGGATACCGGGAGTATTGGAATCCCGATAGGTCAACTTAACAGGCATTTTTAAAGTGTGTTCGAGGTTTTAGCACATGCCCTCTACCAGGGAATTAAATTACTGTTTTACATTATGAATACTCAATGGATACCGGGAGTTTTAGAATCACGATAGGTCAAATTAACAGGCATTAAGTGACATTACCATAAATAATTATGTTTACAATACAGCTGCATAATATGCACGCACGAATGTTGCAAAAACATTTTTATACGAGAGTAATGTTACTCGTGTATTTGACACTTTGTCTGCGTAATCTGCATGTGAGGCCGCACCTTGTTTATTTATGAGAAGATAGACAATATGATGTCGACGTTATCCTGGTGATGACTCAGGTTCAGATAATACCGTAACACGATAATCAGGGCGTTCTGAAAACACTTAACTTCTCTTCAAAATTACTCGTTTTAATCCCTTTGAAAGAAAATTAACTCAGCAATGTTTATGTAATTGAATTCATTTGTCTGAAACAGATGTATGTGGATCGTATCAAATAACGCGCGAACGAAATGTATTTTAACCCGTATCGTAGCATTAGCTTTCAAAAAAAGCTTAAGTCGACTCGGTCGTTCAAGAACACTTGTATACAAACACGAATGAGATTGTTTCGGGCCACAGTGTAGCGAGTTAGTGTTAATACTGAAAGACGGGAAAAGAAACGAAGCTTTTACCTTTGGTCATGTATAACAAATACTACATTGCATTCCGTTTTGCAAAAATGACTTAAAAGAGTTCAATTACGATCGATCCATTCAATGTGAAAGCCAACTCCAAACGCCATATTTATGTTCATGCTTTAAAATACATGCTACACACAGTCAGCAAGCATTGTAATGCGATGTCACTAAACAGAATCCATTTACCTTGTTCATTCCCCAAGATTGTTTTAAACATCTGCGAATATAAATGGCAAATAATATAATTTTATTTTTGAACCTTGCATTAATTAGTGTCCACATAATACCTGCAAATTTATTTTACTGTAGCAGCATGTTTGTTCTATTGATATACACATGTATCTGTCGATATTTATATATGTATCTTCTAGATGTGTGTATTATTTATAATTTCAGAAATATATGTTCACAAAACTGTACCAAATGGAAGCCGAAACATTGCTGGGATGGTTACTTAAAAAGGTATCGTAGACGTCTAGTAGTTTCTTTATAGATGTTCTTTCTCGCTGGTTAGTTGTTTCATATTCCAGTAATTCGATCCTATACCAGCCGTTGTCATGTAACTCTGTTCATATACCGGCCGTTCCATCCTGTAACTTTGTACATATACCGGCCGTTCCGTCATGTTACTTTGTTCATATACCGACCGACCGTTCCGTCATGTAACTTTGTTCATATACCGACCGTTCCGTCATGTTACTTTGTTCATATACCGACCGTTCCGTCATGTAACTTTGTTCATATACCGACCGACCGTTCCGTCATGTTACTTTGTTCATATACCGACCGTTCCGTCATGTTACTTTGTTCATATAACGACCGTTCCGTCATGTAACTTTGTTCATATACGGACCGTTCCGTCATGTAACTTTGTTCATATACCGACCGTTCCGTCATGTAACTTTGTTCATATACCGACCGTTCCGTCATGTAACTTTGTTCATATACCGACCGTTCCGTCATGTAACTTTGTTCATATACCGACCGTTCCGTCATGTTACTCTGTCCAAATTACGACCATTCCGTCATGTAACTTTGTTCATATACCGACCGACCGTTCCATCATGTAACTTTGTTCATATACCGACCGACCGTTCCGTCATGTAACTTTGTTCATATACCGACCGACCGTTCCATCATGTAACTTTGTTCATATACCGACCGTTCCGTCATGTAACTTTGTTCATATACCGACCGTTCCGTCATGTTACTCTGTCCAAATTACGACCATTCCGTCATGTAACTTTGTTCATATACCGACCGTTCCGTCATGTTACTTTGTTCATATAACAGCATTTGCAGGTTGACAATTGTGATTTGCGGAATGATATGACAGTTGCAATATGTTTGATAGTGGTACCATATGATTGAAAGCAGTTGACAAATAATTTTCAGATACAGTCCGTTTCGACATATCGGTATTTCACAGAAAGTTTGACTGTAGCAATTTCTTTCAGAAAAAAAACAAGTGAAGAATGTATATTAATACTGTTACTTTTATTACTCCTATAGGAAAGTCTGGAAGATGGTTTGTGAGAATTATGATATAAAATGTTGCCCTGGTTACGATGGACCAAAATGTGAAAATGGTAAGTATGATCCAAAAGGACCACATATAGTTATGTTCTGCAACTATGAATAAAGGAACAAATAAATACGCAACCTGTTGCTTTGTACACGTACAATAGCCTTCAATGTTTCAATAAATTGTATATAAGTTTAAAAACCAGGGCTCTATAGAACAGTATTTGTATACGTTAATTTGTACACCATAGATAACGTTACTTCCAGATTGTGATAAATCTACCTATTTCGAAGCATGATATTAAACTCCTATTAAAATTACAAATTTGTAAATAAAGAAATAAATGTACATGTTAATGTATTCCTTTATTTCAGAATGCTTCACATGTGACAGAGTGAATACAATTGAGAGACGTATAGTAGATATATACGGAAAGGTTAGAATAGAAATTTTACTTAATTATGTTTTATCATGTATATGTGATTTCGCGGCCGTGTAGTAAAGGCCATTCTAGCAGACTTGTTATAAAAGGATATTAGATATATAAGGCAAGTAGAGAATATAAATTTAACTTAAAAATGTTATTTATCATATGTATGATTTCGCGGGCGTGTAGTTAAAGCTATTATGCATGTCATATAGATGATAGAAGATCAACACATCAAATTGATTATACATACTCATTGAATACAATAAATAAGATGGGGAGCGGTGGCCTAGAGGTAGGGCGCGCGCTTCGGGATCGAGAGGTTCCGGGTTCGATCCCCCTCTGGACCACTGGTTAATTTCTCTGAACAAGGCCCACAGCTCCACTCCACCATGGTGCAAAATGGTACCTGTGAGGGCAGTGTGTATTCCTGGGCGCCGCAGATCTATGTTGGCTGCCACACCACAGGAGAGAAATAGTCTCCCCAGGGAGACACGAGTGTAGGTTTCCATATGCAGCCCAATGACCAGGGGAAGTTGAAATGTCAAAGGGTAACAAATGTGTAATCATGAACTATGTGATCAGAACTATTGTAACGTACATTACAGCGTATATTGTATATTTGACAGATTCAAGCGGTAGACGATAAATGCACAAATAAGACAGTAGTTATAAACGGAGGTTCTGAAAACACAGGTGACAAAATAAAAGATTGTACATGTCCCGCTGGAGCACGCGGTGACCAAGGGCCACAGGGACCAGCTGGCACCCCGGGTCAACCTGGGTCTCCCGGGCTTAGAGGACAAAAGGGTGACGTTGGGAATGCTGGTCGACCCGGTGAGCCTGGACGTGACGGTTTAGATGGATTAAATGGTTCACCTGGACGGCCAGGTCAGAAAGGTGACCCGGGAATACCAGGGGAGGCGGGAGAGCCGGGATTCACAGGACCAGCTGGGCCAGAGGGGCTACCTGGTGTACCTGGTGTAGACGGCCCGGTAGGTCGACCAGGGCTACCTGGCAGTGCCAGTGCTAAAGGTGACGCTGGAGTGCCTGGTAGAGACGGTGAACCAGGTAGCCCGGGTTACCCAGGACGGAAAGGGGACCAGGGAGAAAGTGGTGTGCCGGGGTTACCTGGACAGAAAGGGGATAGGGGCCTCACTGGGTCTGATGGTAGGAACGGATTCCCGGGTGCCAAAGGAGAAATAGGAGAAAATGGCCGACCTGGACCACGAGGTTTAACTGGAGATATAGGACCTATTGGTCCTCGTGGATTGACAGGAGAGCCAGGTCTGCCAGGATATGATGGTTTACCGGGCAACCCTGGTTCCATTACCAAAGGTACGTTTGTGTTGATGCAGTTGTTCTAGCCTGGCAAAATCTACATTCGATATAATATTATAATAGCATTGTATCTAATTGTATTGTTGACAGATAGTGATAAGTATTTATAGACAAAAAAAACTGTGTTGCAAGTGTCTCATTTCATTGTCATGAATACAATTGTATTATAAAATCTACAACAAGTTCAAGAGAGAAGAGATGCTGCTATAATGTAAATGTATTGACCATTATTTGTAAACCACTACTGATTTGTCGTGACATGCTATGTATATTCTAAAACTACAACACGTCCAGGATAGAGAAGAAATTCTGATATTTTACGAGAAGTTGATGTAGACTGTGGAGTGTAGGGAAATGTTCTTAGAATAGAAATAGATAAGACGGTAAAATTGCCATCAACATCTCAAAACGCCAATCATTATAAGCTGTTTATTATCATTTCGTATACTGACAACATTCATTATGTTCCATATTTAAACTGGTCTTATCACATTCCATATCATATTATAGAAAATAACCTGGTGTCCGTCGCCTAAGCAAAGCGCTACGTAGCGCTTTCCATGGGGGTAATCCATGCCCTCTTTTCAATTCAACGGGAGGTAACCGAATGAAGGCGCTTCGTAGCGTTTTGCTTATGCAACGGACACCTGCTCTATATAAATATTATTTCAGTGGAAGAAAGTCACGTGATTCAATCAATGCAGAATACAATCCAGGTGGGGTAATTTTTTCTTGCAAATTTTGGTTTTCTAATGAGCGTTTAGATAAACGTGAAGTATTTTATCTTGTCGTCTAGACAGTGTGTAGTGCTGATCCAACTTTCAGCTAGTTATGTATTCATTGGGGGTAATTGTTACATCCTTTCCTTACTGTTTATGTCGATCAGATTCCGAGAACACATGACCGAGGTATGTTTGTAGACTGATATGTAGGTAGAAGCCAAGAAATAAACAACAGTTTACGTCTAGTCGTGAAATAGTATCACATACGAGATATCTATTAAACATTCTTCGTTTGTTACATATACTAGTAACTATATCCAAAGTTGGAGATATGGGCCCGTATTCATAAAGCTCCTAAGGGGAAAATATTCTTTAAGTTGATTATTCACCTAAGGTTTTATAGGAATTCCCTTAGTGTTATATGAATTCACCTAAGATATCTGAAATGAAGACTTAAGGTTGTTTCAGATATCTAAGGTGGAATCATATAAAACTAAGGGAATTCCTATAAAACCTTAGGTTAATAATCAACCTAAGGAATATTTTCCCCTTAGGAGCTTTATGAATACGGGCCCTGGTTTCATTATATTTCCATTCTAAGTGTAAATAACTTATTTCCGCTCAAATTGTAATTCACTCGATAGCCTAGTGGTAGAGCGTACACTTCAAATGGGAGAGCTAAAGCCAAATCGCTGATGCCTTGAGGATGAATAGGAATATCTCCTTAGCTTGAATCGAACACGAAACCTCTCACATCCCAACCAAAGCATACGCTCTTCCACAGACACTTGTTATCGATTATTAAATGCCAGTTATAGCTAGTTTGCGATAGAAAATATCGTGTTTTTTAACATTTCTGAAAATCTATTGGTCAGATTTTGTTAAAAATTGACACAGAACTACAACAGCCTCCTACTTACTCATATTCCGAATTGCGTAAGTATACCGTTAGGCGTATCACTCACGTGACCGTAAAATTAGCTGTTGCAAGTATCAAGTCTTCTAACTTGATATTTCATACAAAACTACAAATTTGTTACATAATAGTTATGAACAAAACTTTTTAGCTCATTTCTAATGTTTCTGAAATTTCAATGTGTACTGTATTAGGTAGATATATTTCATTTATTCATGCAAAATTTCATACTTGAAGTGTAGTAATTGCAGAGAAATATTTTTTAAAAAACACGATGTTTTATTGCAAACTAGCTATACTGTTTAAACTTGTCAGTCATGTCAGTGATCTATTTCATTGTCTCGTTTTATTAAACTTGTGTTGGGCGTTGGACCTTGTAATTATGTTATGTGATAGTTCAATGATTTTTGTGCTCGGCTGTTTAAAGTTGAGTGCTGCCTTCCAAGTCCGATATTCCGATCTTTCTGTTTATTGTAGAATCTCGTCACTCAACTAGAGACAGTAACCAAGGAGGTGGAAGAGCTACGTATTGTGTGTAATGGTATTGCAGGTAAGATTTTGTATGTTATTGGCACAGGTAACTGTTTCATTGATAAAGACAATTTGAAAACGAAAACAAAAAGTGTAAAAAAACAATTCCGTATTCTTTTACGTTTTTATCGATACAGTTACCTGTGGGTAATGGTTGGTTTATTCTACACTTAACAACTTTTCTCAAGTTTTGTTTTAGTTTGCAGATAATAAATTTAAAATATCTAGATGGCTGAAAGTTTCCCGGAATATCTATTGGTCTATCTATCGTCAGTTCAGTCGATTGCTACCGGTGTGTAAAAAGTTAAAATCTCTGCTATGCTTCAAACAAACCCATGTATCACAAATGCGCATGCATGGTAAATGTGTATGTGTGTCGATCACTGGTATGTATCAATGCGAAGTTTCGGTTTTTTAACTGTTTTAGTAAAAGTTACATTACCGAACTTGCGCCCGTGAGCAAACATTATCAAGAATTCAACAAATTTCGTTCACTAAGGACGTCACACAAACACGTTGGTTTGAATTAGAGTTATTGTATTTGTACAGTGAAGTTCCGCGAATAAGACCAGTCAAAAGGTGGTGTTAATAGCGAATCGGTCTTATTAGCGGACCTTTTTTGTTCCAAATTTTATACTTTGGCAAAAATCTGCATGGTTTCAAAATAATCAAAGTGGTCTTATTAGCGGAATTTCAATTCGTTAGCTTAGAATGAGAAGGTTGTAAGTACAAAATCGATATTTTGAGAAAACACAAAAATGTCCTAAAATTGCTCTTTACCTATGGTAAAACACGCTGCTTAAACTTCAGTTCGGTCAACATGACAAGTTCCGATTTTCATGAAAAGGCTCGTATGAAGCGCCTTGCGATGCTGATTTTAAATACGTATCAGTCTTATAAGGACGGAAGTTGTAGTAAATGTTACTACCTTCTCATACCATTCTAAGTCAGATAAGTGATTTAATACACAATGTCTATAATTATATATAGATGCGGGTTTGCGCTAGCTGAATCTCTGAAGTAAAGCAATTACCCTGGTCCCCATTTGCAAGTACAATGTATACCATGAATGAAACCAGGGTAGCTAATACTAATATCACTGTTATGTTTTCTTTCTTCTACCAGGTTGTAGATTTAACTGTACACCTGAAAGTTTTAAATGCAGCTGTGGAATGTGTATACCAAGTAGGTTCCGCTGTGATGGATTCCCACAATGTCCTGATGGTTCTGACGAGCTGGAGTCTGAATGTGGTAAGTAACAATGTGTATACCCAGCAGGTTCCGCTGTGATGGATTCCCTCAATGTCCAGATGGTTCTGATGAGCTAGAGTCAGAATGTGGTAAGTAACAATATGTATACCCAGTAGGTTCCGCTGTGATGGATTCCCACAATGTCCAGATGGTTCTGATGAGCTAGAGTCAGAATGTGGTAAGTAACAATATGTATACCCAGTAGGTTCCGCTGTGATGGATTCCCACAATGTCCTGATGGTTCTGACGAGCTGGAGTCAGAATGTGGTAAGTAAAAATGTATCCAGTCACTTCCGGAAAAAATCACGTCACCTGACCATGTGACTAGCTATACTAGGCTTCATAATCTCCGCCTTGCAAGATAAACTTGCTCATCCGGGGCACTAACCTATTATTCTCAATGTAAGTTATGATGGTATCTCAAGAAATAAAGAAACTTTTTGCAAACCATCTAGGTACACGGGTAATAGTAACATTGATTTAAAAAACAACACTTTGTTTCTTTTTTGTGTTAATTGTTATACATATATGAATGTTGCAAATATTCCACTCTTTACGTTAAACAAATCTTTGACAAGCTTCGTCTAGTTACTGGTTCTTTGAACAATAAACAAGTCTGATTAGTCGAAGCCTGAACCGCCAACAACCAAACCGAGAAGTTGATCCGTCTTCTGACACCATGTAGTATTTTGAATAAAACAATTCATAAAAATCGGACAATTTATGCATCACTCAACTGAAACAGTCGAGAACAGACAACAGCAAAAATATAGACTACTAATACACGATACAATCCCAAACACACAACTTGTCGAGAAAAATGAAACTAACCGCTGAAAACCCAAGTTCGCAGCACCAGTTATCCAAAGCTGAATGTCAGAGTTTCAGCTGTCAAGGTCCTGAAAGGAATACTTACTAATATAGAATGCATCCTTGTTTTTACAGATTATATTTGTGATGTTGGACAGTTTAAATGTGAGTCATCAGGTTTATGTATACCTATCAGCAAACAGTGTAATGGTATCTTAGATTGTTCTGATGCTTCGGATGAAAGTAGCAGATATTGCAGTGATCGTAAGTAAGATTCGTTGCTATGATAACAGTCATTTTGTTTATAAGATGGTTTAAAGCGTTGCTATAGTGATATAGTCTTTTGTTTATGTAATAATTTGATTCGTTGCTGTGGCTAATGTCAATTTGCTCATGTAATAATTTTATCTTTTTATTTATAATAATCTTAATATTTTCTAATTTAAAGTCCATTATGTTTGATCATATGATTTTAACCAGAAGCGCATATAGTCATTTGAACTCAGATGGAAGTCCCTATGTTCACCTTATCTTCTAGTCTGTGGTACTGGCTATTCACTAGGCTTATCGTGATCACCATTACTCAACTATAAACAGCAAAAACTTCCATTGGTTGAACTATGGTCGCACTAACGCTCATTGTTGATTGGTCTGTACCATCCAGAAACTACTCAATACAAAGGTTTGCTAACGTCTGGAGAAACCTGACATGCATCAAACTAAAGTTCACACCAAAATCCAACTCTATATTTCAGCTATAAACTGCAATGAAGGCAACGTGCCGTGTCGAGATGGTACAAAGTGTGTAGCACGTGAAGAGAGGTGTGACGGTAAGGCTGATTGCCCGGATGGTAGTGACGAGGATAGTTGTGGTGAATATTCCAAGTTTTTTTTAAATAGTACATCTATTGTTTTAACATAAGATATCTAGGCGAGTTGTTATGCTGATTTATTGTCTTAATATGAGTATTAGAGACTCATGTTGTATGTATTGGTACAGTT
Source organism: Spisula subtruncata (assembly GCA_963678985.1). Classification (NCBI taxonomy): domain Eukaryota; kingdom Metazoa; phylum Mollusca; class Bivalvia; order Venerida; family Mactridae; genus Spisula; species Spisula subtruncata. The sequence goes on from OY787672.1 coordinate 3,997,039, forward strand.
TCCTAGTGACGCCATTTTAGTAATTATAATCATTGTTCGAAAGTTGAGCTCCATTTCTCGCCTGTTGACATTCCTATAACAAGTAGTGGAGAATGCTAAGCTATATATATTGGCGATATAACATTACCATTTAGAACTAATTTTACGACAGAAAAGGTAAAATAATGTTCGACAAATTACTAGTTTGGGCACCATGCCTATGTCAATGAATAATAAAAAATAATCAATGGTGCCGTATACAGAGCCTGACAGCTGTAATGAAGGGTTACCATGTGCACATTTATTTTGTCTTAAACAGGACGTTTAAACTGATCACCTTTAACTTTTATCTTAGCTTGATAACATTATTGTAAACATGCATTAATTTTTATTCGCATAACACCACTAACAGTTACTTTTTTAAAATCGCAGTTTATTTAATAAAAATAAAAATTAAATGTACACATAATTATGTATGCCTGTTGATATAAGTAGAGACTGTTTTAATGAAGCTTCCAATTTATTTTTAGTTTATTTTTATTTCTGCGCATGTAATGATTATGTCGGAAATGATTTTGATGCATGCGCAGACTTGATATATATGTGTGTTTGCGCATGCACACTGATGATAGTAGGCCCTACCTAGTTCGAATTATATCCATATATAGGCTTGTTGTGCACTTAACTATCAATTTAATAAATATAATTATTTTGAACTTTACAAACATGTTTTAGTTCAGACAGAATAACCTGGTTCTCGAAATTTGTCAATGAATACATTGCGAACAATAATATGTGCAGGCCTATTTGCAGTACACCTATAGTATTTGCTTATACTGGTCGGCGATCAGTTCCCGATGGCTACCAGTAATAGCCACGGGTTTGCCAGAGTCTTTGACAAAGCAAGGTTTAGCTCTACAACAGGTATGAGTAGTATCGGCGATCCATACAAAACTCGATGTTAGATAAATATTGATAAAAATGTCATCATTGACGTCATTATGTATGACGTCAGCGATTTTTACTAATTGGAAAAAGAACTGACCATTAGGCCTCAATTCCATTACCGGTGTGTAAACAAACAAGGAGAGACAACTCTAAAAAGCTATGTTCAGTCAACGGAGATAATTTCCTTTTAGTTGAGAGGGTCAAACGGGGAAAATGGGAAATTAAACCTAATTAAATGTGAAATGTCGGATACTGATACTCTACATCTAATTTACGGCCTGAAATAGTGACCCCTTCTTCGCCCCGAATTCTACGCACTGTTTGACGTCACAAATGTCAAATTGCATTTATAATATCGGTCTTGAGCTCAGGATTACAAAAATGTAAATTAGTTTGTTTTAACCCGTTTAGTTTTCGAGATTATGCCGAAAAACATACAAAAAATGTCGGAAACTGGTCGCCGACCAGTAATGCAAACAAAAGCCGAAACAAGTATAGTCAAGAAAATCACTGCTAAATTATGCGAATAAAAGGTCTTGTTCGGACTATGTAATATAACAAACCACAAGTAACTGTATCATTGATAAAGTAAAGAATAAAACGAAAAACTTTTTTTTGCACAAAAATATAAATTTTACAAAAAAAAGTTGTTTTTATTTCGTTTTTTTTTTCGTTATCATTGATACAGTTATCTGTATCAAAATTATATATTATTATAGATGGTGTTTTAACTTTTCACGCTAACTGAACATATAATCTTTCTGTTCACACAGATATGGGTAAGAGGTTATACTCCACCCTGTAATAAAGCAGAAACACTTGATATAACAAACCACACAAAGCTATGGGTTCCATTGCCTAAGAAAAGAGCTTCGTAGCGCTATCCAAGGGAGGTAATCATTACCTTCAGTAACTTATTAAAAGGAATGTTTCACACTCAAAGTGTTTCCAGTGTAGAGACACCACACGGTGTGCAATGTTTGCCCAAAAACCGACTCAGCTAAATTGATACAGTTGAGTCGGTTTCATGCAATAATGTCCCATTGCCCGATTACGCACTAAAGTATTAAGTGACATTGTCTGTTCGATGGGCTCCCCTGACTTTATTTCTGGAAACAGCCGTCCGTGTAATTTATTTTATTTCATTGAGTTGAAGAAACGTTGAAATAGATCTATAAGTGTTGTAAAATAAACATTTAGAGTTTTTCTGCTTTTGAAGTTTCAATAATTTCTATCTTGCTATATAGATTGCTAGAGCTCTGTATGCGGTGGTTGTAGCTCGTCTCTTTCTTTCTGAATGACTCACGTTTTGTTTTTATACGTAGCACGCTTTCTCTTGATGTCGTGGTATAGGAATGTTTTGTCTTTAATAACGCTTTTGTATATTTTGCTTTTTTTTTGCTTTTGCAGTTTCTCTTACATTCTTTTATAGTATATAATGCTTTCTCCATAAATGTGTCATTTGTGTAAGTGCACGTTTGTGCATAGTATGTTTAAAGGCGCAACAATGTTTATTTCTAAAGCTGGAGTGTTTAGATATTTGAAATCATTTCTATTGCTGATTTTGGCACGTGCTTATCTTCTGCTGTTTGGTCACTATGATGAACGTTTTTGGCATATATAGTTTTGCCCTCTTTTTGTCCATTTTTGTAAACTAGGTCAAGTCACAAAAGTGCCTCTTTAAGACGTATTAACGTTAGGTCACTGTCCTTGGTGTTTTAAACTAGGTCAGGGGGTATTGTGCCTCATTTTGGTCGCCGTTTTGGCTCGGGTTTGTTCGGTTGGGTTGTCGTGCCGTGGGACATTGGGGACTTGGTCGAGTGTTGGCTGTGTTTCATTCGGTCTCATGCAATAACCGCTATTATATAATTTTATTGTCAAACTGGGTCATCCTGCATTTTTCGGCGGGGACTTATTATTTCCCGCCCCGTTCCTGCCTTGCCCATTGTTTTAAACTAGGTCCAGTCGTGATTGTGCCTCTTTTGGGTCGCGTAGCGTTTGGTCACTGTCCTTGGTGTTTTAAACTAGGTCACGCCCCGGGGTTGTTGTTCCTCGTTTGATCGCCGTTTGCTCGAAGTAGTTGTGATGTGGTGGTTTTGATTTCTGTGCTCGGCTGGTTATGTTGAGTGCTACCATCCCTGTCGGACTTTATCATACCCTTTTTTATTTCTATAGCTGATTTTGGCACTTGCTTGTCGTCTGTGTTTATTTCTATAGCTGATTTTGACAAGTGCTTATCTTCTTTGTTTATTTCTATAGATAATTTTGGCACTTGCTTATCTTCTGTGTTTATTTCTATAGCTGATTTTAGCACGTGCTTATCTTCTGTGTTTATTTCTATAGCTACTTTTGGCACTTGCTTATCTTCTGTGTTCATTTCTATGGCTAATATTTAGCACGTGCTTATCTTCTGTTCTTATTTCTATAGCTGATTTTGACACGTGTTTATCCTCTGTGCTTATTTCTATAATCTGACTTTGGAACTTGCCTAAATTATGTGTTTCTTTTTATAACACGACCGTGGTACGTGCTTACATACACTTTTGTATCTTTCTTGATAATAGCGTTTTATAACCTAAAGTTGGCATGTTCTTTCACATTCATATTGTATAACATCTCAAAACCTATCACCATATATATACATGTATTCAACTGATGACAAATGTGTTGATTCTGCGTCTATATCCTTTAATGTACTGAAGTCTTGTATGTAACGTTGTTTTGATATAATCTGCTTTCGATGTGCTTTTTTCATTCTGATGCATGGTAATAAATTGTTATTGTTGTTGAAGAGCTAAATTGTTTATTTGGGTATTTTTGGTTGATTTAGCTTACTACTAAAGGGGTATTGTCGTTTGAAACCAGGAAGTGTTTGTTTTGTATATGTGCCATGATTATGCATTTTAATAATTGTTTAAACCATCAATATGCAGAATAATAGCAAAACCTTGAGCTTTAGACTAAACAGACAAATTTACTGATTTTTTAATGAACATATATTCAAAGTATTTTCGTTTAGTATTTCAACATAACATGCTGTCAACACGTAGCATAAGTACGAAGTGCGTTTGGCAGGCACTTTCAAGAGCTTATGAAACAGAAAAGTCTCAGAGGATGATGCAAAAATTGAAAGGCGTTGGTATATAGCTGTGTAAAGCTTGTAACATATGCTCCAAGAATGCTCCTTTCTGAATTGGATGTCATTGCAAAACTAGTGACAACCACACAACCTATATCAGTGGTAATCAAGTCAAATCAATACAATTCTATAAAATAGCACATTGACGACCAGGAAACATGTTTTAATTAGGGGTTAGTTAAGTTAAAGAGGCATTCCCTATAACTTTGATTGTTTAAATCGATTCAGGAATAGTATGCATCAAATGAGAATCATTATTGCTTAAGCTCAAATCTTCAACTCAACAAAAAGCTCCCACCAATTACCGAGAAAAGAGTGAAAACATATTTCCGTAACGAGCCAAAATAGTCACGAGTTGTTTCCCTTTGATCACATAATAATAAATCGCCGGAAGCGATAAATTATTATTGGTGATTTGAATATATTTTTGACATTATAGAGACATATTTGCGCACACTTTCTTCTAACAAATTATGATAATTGATAGTGCTTTGTACATTTAGCGCATTTAATGTGATAGTAGAGAAAAATATGCTAGTTATAGGGAATGCCTCTTAAAGCAAACATTTCAGTGATACGTCACAGCTCAAATTGGTTTCTGAAATAAAAAGCACCCAGTTCTGAAAAATATATTTATGAGAAAACTCAACAAGGATGGCAGCATTCAACTTTACCGACCGATTGTACTTTGATTGTAACAACCCAATACGTATTTTGTGCTAGATACCGTCTCTATGAGCGGAGATCATGTCCTAATCTAATGCCATAAATAACATAGCATGCCCAAACCTGGAATCAAGCCCAGTGATCGTATTTAGTTGGAGAATAAGGACAGCCCATTGTAACGCCTGTACTTACTGACCAAGAAGTTAATATGGTGAGATCTGATTGGTTGTCCATATACTTATATATTATTATTATATATTATTGGGATCTTCCTGGAGACAGTCTCCAGCTCTGCCAATGTGCTAACCGTTTGATAAAAACTTCAATACAAACACCCTATATGTACAAACTGGTGTATATTTCATCTATTGTTCATGTATTAAACTATTCAGTATTTATTCAGATTGTGGACGCGGTGAGTTTGAGTGTGCATCACGTGATGAATGTATATCACTAGATAAACAATGTGATAATTTCCCTGATTGTACTGATGGTAGTGACGAAGCACCGGAAATATGTAGCACAGGTAAACTTGCATATTATTCAATTATATAACTTTCCTTGTATCCAGGTTAGTTTAGCCAGTACATATGAAGTTATACGTACAACGTGTAGTATAGGGTATTGAGTTTTTCCAATAAATCAATGCGTATTTCGCGTTTTTAGTGTCACAAGATATAAAAAAATCTATCACTCGTAGTCAATTGATATATTTATATTAAACTCGTTCAGGAAATAGTATTAGGCTCGCAAGAGGCTCGCTTAATAAAATTTCCAAAACTCGTGTAATATAAATTTATATCAATTGACAACTCGTGATAGATCCTCTATGTACAGACAGCACAGGTCAAATGATACTGTAAATTCTTACCTTGAACATTATTCAATTGACATTACGCCAGAGCAGAAATTGTTCCGCCTGATTGTTTGTCGAAGGCTGCTTGGCGAAGCTTTTCAAGTTAATCCATTGGACCATATGATTATAATTTACCATTAAAATTTATTTAAAGGATATAGATTGGCAACTGGCGTGATGACATTTGTACAGCTAGTCTACATAAACTCTGCTAAATGTAAAATACTCGGTTTTGCGTCATCATAGTGTTACTCATAGACATTTTAGACAAGTATGCTCAGTATCTATCTTAGTCTGTTTTTACTTTAATTACAAGAATTTTATTGAATTTAACTGATGAATACTGATGCCTGTTGACTCAAGTAGTGATCCAATTGGTAAACAATCAACTAACAGCGTTTCCATCTCAGATGGCATCTGACGTGATGGACACAGAATTTTTGGCGCAATTTTAGTTGAATTAATTACATGTATGACGAAAATACAAGTATGATACCTTTTATATGCGTGAATTGTCGATCGCATGATCAAGCTGTGTTAAACATGTATAGTGCTACTGAACTAACCAGTAAAGTTGTTGTGTTAAACTATATGATGTAACTATTGACAGGTTTGATATGTGGGGAGGGACAGAGAGCTTGCAGAGATCCAGTAAAGTCGTTTTGTTAAACTATATGATGTAACTATTGACAGGTTTGATATGTGGGGAGGGACAGAGAGCTTGCAGAGATCCAGTAAAGTCGTTTTGTTAAACTGTATGATGTAACTATTGACAGGTTTGATATGTGGGGAGGGACAGAGAGCTTGCAGAGATCCAGTAAAGTCGTTTTGTTAAACTGTATAATGTAACTATTGACAGGTTTGATATGTGGGGAGGGACAGAGAGCTTGCAGAGATCCAGTAAAGTCGTTTTGTTAAACTGTATGATGTAACTATTGACAGGTTTGATATGTGGCGAGGGACAGAGAGCTTGCAGAGATCCAGTAAAGTCGTTTTGTTAAACTGTATGATGTAACTATTGACAGGTTTGATATGTGGCGAGGGACAGAGAGCTTGCAGAGATCCAGTAAAGTCGTTTTGTTAAACTGTATGATGTAACTATTGACAGGTTTGATATGTGGGGAGGGACAGAGAGCTTGCAGAGATCCAGTAAAGTCGTTTTGTTAAACTGTATGATGTAACTATTGACAGGTTTGATATGTGGAGAGGGACAGAGAGCTTGCAGAGATCAGTCAGCATGTATCAATACCGACCAGTTCTGTGATGAAATCAAGAATTGTTATGATGGATCGGATGAGATTAATTGTGGTAAGCGATAATGTACAATCACATGGTCACACCTCTGTCATACGAGAAGTTGATTTTTTTTGGCGGGTGTCTATGGGAGTCATGCGAAAATGATGAGGCACTATGTGTACTTTAGCCTAACATACACCATCTTCGTATGGCTCCCATCAATACCAACATTCCATTCTCTTGTTACAGAGATGCATGCTCGATTTACAGTAGATGGTATACTTGTGTCATGTTTTAGTTGCTTTCGTATGCTGTTATCACTATTTAATATAACTAGGACTTTAGTCGGCCTCACAGCACAGTAAAGGGACGCCAGGTTTAGTTTATTATTTGAATGAGTTGGTTAATCTTAGTGTTAGCTTGTAAGTATTACTAGTAGTAAGTCATTAGAACGAGATATTGAGTACGTAGAATGATATAGAAGGATGTCATTTTAGCTAGTTATAGGGTAATAGAACCGAGTTAGGAAGTAGCGCAAACAAGTTAGAAGTTAATGTGTAGGCCCTGGTTACCAGTAAGAGAGTCATACGGTTATACAAACGTGTAAATATAATTGAGTTAGTAAGGCATTCGAACGAGTTAGTAAGTCATATAATCGAGTTAGTAAGGCTTTCAAACGAGCTAGTAGGTCATATACTCAAGTGAGTAAGGCTTTCAAACGAGTTAGTAGGTCATATACTCACATAAGTAAGGCTTTCAAACGAGTTAGTAAGTCATATACTCAAGTTAGTAAGGCTTTCAAACGAGTTAGTAAGTCATATATTCAAGTTAGTAAGGCTTTCAAACGAGTTAGTAAGTCATATACTCACATAAGTAAGGCTTTCAAACGAGTTAGTAGGTCAAATAATCGAGTTAGTAAGGCTTTCAAACGTGTTAGTAGGTCAAATAATCGAGTTAGTAAGGCTTTCAAACGAGTTGATAGGTCATAAGTATAATCCTAGAGTTAATAAGGCATTCAAACGTGTTGGTAGGACATATGTTGGTAGGACATAAGTATAATCGAGTTCGAAGGGCATACGAACGAACTGGTAGGTCATATGTTGGTAGGTCATATATAATCAAGTTAGTAAGGCATTCAAACGAGTTGGTATGTCATAAGTATAATCCTAGAGTTAATAAGGCATTCAAACGTGTTGGTAGGACATATGTTGGTAGGACATAAGTATAATCAAGTTAGTAAGGCATTCAAACGAGTTGGTAGGACATAATTATAATGGAGTTGATAGGACATTCAAACCAGTTGGTAGGTCATATAATAGTGTTTAGGTCATATTTTAAAAAACGAGTTGGTAGGTCACATAAAAGAGTTAATATTTCAATAGCTAGTACAATCGAGTCTAGTCTTTTATATGCCTCAGTTAGTAATGATGCGTACTGATGCATTAGCAATAACATACACGCGTAAAGTGCAAGTAGAGTACTAATATGTGCAATATTAGATATGTACTTGTAGTTTCTAGCTCAAAAATACTGCGAATACATAGTTTACTTATCATTAAAGAGGCATTCCCGATAACTAGCATATTTTTCTCTACTATCACATTAAATGAGCTAAATGTACAAAGCACTATCAAGTATCATAATTTGTTAGAAGAAAGTGTGCGCAAATATGTCTCTATCATGTCAAAAATATATTTAAATCACCAATAATAATTTATCGCTTCCAGCGATATATTATTATTATTGTCAAAGGGAAACAACTCGTGACTATTTTGGCTCGTTATGGAAATATGTTTTCACTCTTTTCTCGGTAATTGGTGGGAGCTTTTTGTTAAAGATTTGAGGAGTTTAAACAATTATGATTCTCATTTAATTTATAATATTCCTGAATCGATTTAAACAATTAAACTTATAGGAACGCCTCTTTAAGTAAGTTTTCGTTCTTCTCATTTATTTTATATTTCGTATCTAGTTTACATTCAGACAACAGTAGGTTATTGTATAACTTGCATGATATTCGATAATTCTTAGGAACGTAGTCAAGTCATCTCGCATTCACTCTATTACTCACAGTTTTCTTTTGGGTAGCAGTTTATACCAACCATGTGATGATGAGGTGATATATTTTGGAAATCAAAATATATATTCCATCATGAAACAAAGCAAAAGCATACGAAATTGTGTTACTAGGCAGTGTTTCTTTCATGGGAATTTTCATTAAAATGTATGACAATCTCACTTAAATCAGACCCATATTATGTTCCACTACTTAACACTTATAAAGGATCTGACCACACTCCGTATGGGGTCATGTCGAGGTGAACTATGCATCATCCAATCAAATCGCTGCTTTCATCAATCTGAAAATGCAGATAATTTCTGCTGAACAATGAGAGACATATTTAAACTCTTTATTTTTTACATAGAGAATTAATCTAGACTGACTTCACTTTACACTATCTGTGCATACAGGTAAATGGTGATAATGCAACATGCACTAGTGAGGTCATGTGAACGTAACCTCTTACGGAAAGTAGTCAGATCCATAACAGCGCAAAGCAATGGAGCAAATGTAAGGATCTGATTTTAATGCGATTGGATGTATGAATGTGTTAATTGGCTACGTTATTGCTGTTTTGATTTAAAATGTATTTATTTATAAGGGGTCGCTTTTGCGTGATAAAGTTTATTTATGTAACGTATTTTGTTGTTTTATGGAATCATCCAAATTTATGTTTTATGTAACCAATCCCGTGATTAAAAGCGAATAGTGACCAAATACGTGTACAACCCATTTATATTATGCCTTAATCGACATAATTGTGTTTGCGTATCACTGTTCGAACCTGACCGGTGGAGAAAGTTGGTTGAGCTTTGGACGTTCGCCTGTATGGTCTGGACATGATGCTCGGGTTGTTCATATTCTTCCGCCATGTCCTCCAAACACAAACTACAGATGACTCGTGGATAAATAAGTCCAGACGTTGTCAGTTACAGGAAAGCTAGTACGAACTGGCGGACCAATAATTGAAAAACAACGGCGTCGTAAAACATATTGGATGGTTCCATACGATTTAATAATTATAAAAGGTGCATACTTGTATTAATGTCAGAATCAGTGCTTTAACATGATAGCACGTGAATACATATCAACTTGCCAACTATCCACTGTAAATGTAATATAGGCATTTATTTTGCTTATTGTAATTATTGACTTATTGTTTGACACAATTTATACACATTGAAGTAGCATTTGTACAGAATGTAAAATACATAAAACTGTTAGTGTTGTTTTAAAATACAAGTATGCACCTTTAGAATTCTTATTGTTGAATGCTGACTTTTGCACTATGGCATTTGCCAAATTATTATCTGATGTAACTACGTTCAATAATGCAATATGCAAACAAAAGTTAAAACCAAGGGTTGCAGCACTTTTGCAATATTAAGTTAAATGTCTGATGCTTGGTCTAATTGGTCAATTATGACCCACGTGCTGGCGTTATAAGCACTCAATGGTCAATACTGACACACCTTTTTGCTTACTTAGCTTTCATTGGTCAATGTTGACCCACCTTCTGGCATTGAGAGCTCTCATTGGTCAAAAACACATAATATTTTTTTTTTAAATATGTAAATGTCAGCATACGTGGCAGAATCTCGCATAGTGTTTTTAGAAGCTTTAACCTGTTTAACATTAAAGTAGTATTGCAGACTATATCCGTGACTTGATACCGGAAGTAGATTTTCTAATAATTCTTTCTAAAACCATTCGTTCTATTGTTTGTAACGATTAGTTAAATAACCACGTACAATATCATGTTATGCATGGTCAGTGTTACACTAGAATGTTTAAACTAATTTTGTACTGAATAAACAAACAATTTTTCTTCGAATTGCACAGTCACTGATCAAATAACGTGACATCGTACTAGAATTTCGTTTCAAAATCAAAATAATGCTGTATACAACACAAAGTTATATTTCATTGTTAACAGTTACTTATATGTCTTAGTGCTGCTGCATTTTTAGCTTTAAGAACATAATGAATAAATGACAATACTCAGGTCATTAAATCTATTGCTTCATATTACATGTATACATGTGAGATTCTGTTACTTATTTGTAACTGTATTGTCTGTGTTTTGTTGACCTTCTATCCTAGCTGCCCGCTCACGTTTACAGAATTAGCTCCATCACCGAAACCCAGGACAACACCATCCGTGACAGAATCACCCTCGCCTAACAACATTGACGTCAGCAGAACAACAACAGCACCTTTACCGACAACCACAGCTTCTAGCATATCAAGTGTAACAGAAGATGAACTTGAAGGTTCCGGTGACCTGGTCCTTGATCGAGCCTTGTGCAAGGAGCTGTACGATAAATGGAACGACCCAGCATTCCCTGGAGGTGAGCCCCCACCGTTACACCCGGTAGACGATATCAACTGGCAACTATGTAACTATATGTTACACAGAGCTAAGGAATCTTGTACTACCGGTGCTGGAGACACTTCACAGAACGTTGCATTGTGTGAACTAGTAAACAACTTAGAATTTTCGATGTCAAATACAAGACAAAAAAGACATAAGCATCACGAATTGGTTGATGATGAGGAAATGCTAAATGACGAACAGTATACTGCTAAAGGTGAAATATCTGATATCTCATTTGATGAGACTGACATTGAACATATAGATAAGGTAGAAATAGAACCTATTGCTATGGCGTATAAAAGTAGATCGTCGTCATCAGCTACTGTAAGTGTGCTGTCATTGTCACTAGCATTCGTGTGTTCCTTCATAGCATTAATATTCTAAAGTCGGAAATTCTTGGTCCATATTCACAAAACATTTTTCCTGTAAGAAACTGAGTCGATGTACAACTTATCTAACGATTTTACGAAAACCGTTTTAACGTGAGTAATTTTCGAAAATGACAATTTGAGACTATTTAAATTTCTAAGTGACAATCATTCGCCTAAAATGCTATTACTTTCTTTAGAAAGAAATCAAATAGGGGTTGTGAAGATGGTTCTGGAATTTGTTGGGTGTTTTTGGTCGGTTATAGGGTCTATAGCTAGATCTGACATTAATCCATTTAGTGTTCAGTTGTAAATATAATTTGTAATATCAAACTGTATGTTAGGCGTACTAGCAGTATATAAAGATGTGCTCTGTATTGTTTTTATACATGTGTATTACCTGAATATGTTGCTGACAGATTCGTCTATAATTTCATTCACCGGTGTGTATGTAGATGTAATCTGATTTGTTGATATCGATGGCTTAGAATAAGAAGGTCGTAACTACAAAATCGATATATTGAGAAAACAAGAGAAAACTGTCTGTAATTTACTCTTTAACTTTGGGAAAACAAGTTTTTAAAACTTCATTTTTATAAACATGACAATTTCAGATTTTCATGAAAATAGGCTCATAAGAAGCGCCTTGTGAAGCAGATTTCAAATATGTATAAGTCTTATAAGGTCGTAAGTAGTAGTTACGACCTTCTCATTCTAAGCCATCGATTTAGAAGATGTTGGATTCGTGTGCGGTCTGTTTTCGAACATTGTTTGTTTCAAGTTTAGCTACACATGTGCTCTACTGTATAGTATCACATACCAGTGACGCCGTGAATTGGATAACTCCTATATGCACAGTCTGGTTTCGTATCAATTGACACACTTTCTGTTGTACGTTTTCTTTGGCGAATGAACTAGATCGCGAAATCAAATCCCCTCGAAAAGTTGACATCTAAAATAATGTCTACGAGATTTCAAATCCACATTTAACCACGAAATTAAAGAAACAATCAAGATTCTGTTTTACTATATTCCGCGAAATGAAGTAACAGCCAAAGTTTATATCATTTTACAGTATCCACATTCCTGTTGCATACTAGAGGAATCTATCTAAATTGGCGATAGTTAACTCTCTTAGTATATGAACGTACATTGGCGATATAACACTTTTATATTCAACACTGTTTTAAACATTTTGCACAGAGAGCTTTTTCAAAAATTACAAAATTTAATATTTTTAACCCCCGAAAAATAAACATTGGTGGTAGTTAATTCCCAATGTATGTATGGCGATATATATTGACGGTATAGTCTAGTAGTTGACTATCTTGGTATAACTACATTGGCGATAGTTAACTCCCAAGAAATAAAGGTTGGTATAACTACATAGTTAATTCCCTTGTTAGTGTGGTGGTAGTTGACTCTGTAAATATTAATATAGGGTCATATTTTTGATTCGTAAACAAATTAGAGCAAGGGAGCGCTAGCGACCGCAGCTCTAATTTGTTTATACATTTTGTAATTCTAATATGTGATCTATAACCGACTTATAGTTTACCCGCCCACTTTAGGTGGTCCATTGTATACAAACAAAAGCATGCCCATTTATGGGATAATGAGAGTGTAATTGCACAAAATTGCGTTTATGATTGCTGATAAAATAACAGTACACTTATGGGGTAGGCGGATCTAGTTTTCCATATTTGAAAACAGCTGAATTGTCCTCATAAACAGATTTACTTTATCCCATTGCAAAAATAAATGAATAATTGGAATAAATGACAATCTCTGGCTTTTGGTTGGACAAAGAAGTAGGGTAAACTATATACTACACTTGGCAGTAGTTGACTCCCTGTACATATTAACTACATTGGCGGTAGTTGACTGGTACAAACCAGTTACATATTATATGCAGTACTAACTGTAATATCGTGCAATTATTACATACCAGTATTATTGCGTTACGTATCGACATGTATATCTACGTTTTTGTTATAGAACGTTTTGTATTTTATCTGCTTAAAAGTAAAACATGTATTTCAAAATAAAAGTATAATATATACACAAGTACATGTTTGTTTTTGTTTGATAAAAACAGGTGAGGAAGAACAAACTATCGACCAAAATGCTGATGCATCAGTCAGTTGCATCCACCCCCACCCCTGGGGAAGGACGGGAATTTTTACTTATGAGTTGTGAAATCGCCCGCTATTCCTCGCCCTCCGGGGAATAGCTGATGGTAAGATTTCCGGTATTTCCCCGGCCACTGACAACTAACTATTGTCCCCGGGGTATTGGATCGGATAAAAAAAATCCCCAACATTTCCCCGACAGTGCGGGGGAAGCTGGAAGGTAAAAGCGCGACCGTTTCCCCGGCCGTCCACCACTCATCCCCGGGGGTGGGGACCATGGATGCAACTGACCTACGCCACTCATGAAAATATTACGTCAGCTGCTCACTCGGTAAATTATCAGTCGATCATACACCGTAAAATACAAATATCCTCTATTTAACATGTTAGGTTACAAATTCAACTATTAACAATTACAAGACAGAGATGATACTAGTCCATCATACAGATTATACATACATATCATAATATTAATATTTTGATGTATCTTAAAATGGCATTTATAAGTAAAGTTGTAATACCGTCCATTCTCTTCAATTGACTTCTATGAACTGCAAATACTATACTAGTAGTCTGGAGCCGAAACGTTTAAACACGTGATGGTCTATTGTACCGACTGATATCACATTTCTTTGTAATTACACGGCACATAAAGTTGCATGAGTAGTGCTAATTCTCGGCACGAGCTTCGAACATATCTCGTGAAAATTGGTCAAAGAATAAGATACTTATGCCAGTTTTTAACTTTTTGTTTTTACCTAAAGTAGAGTTTGTATGTTTCTTAGTTTACGCATTCACACAGAGGGGTTATTGTTTCCCAGCTCAAGTCACATGCATCATTGTTCAGTTTATAGTTGTGTCCGGGAACCAGAATGACACATTGTGTCGTGGTCGAGCTTCCATCTACACGCGTAGGTTGTCCGGGATGCCATAGAACTGTTGCCACTTTTGTGTTATCATATATCCATGTAAACTCAGCGAGAGTTCGGTTATACTTCGCAGATACCCAGAATCCATGCATCTTTGCATGATCACCAAGTAACATTTTTATCATCCCCTTCACAGCCCCTACAACTTTATCGTTCTTGATGGCTGCAAGGCGTCCACCAGTTAAATGACATTGTTGTTGTGCTGATGTCCAATTAGCCGAGCCTTCTTCAATAACCCTCATACATTTATCCACTTTAGGTAAGTATGTATACTGCGAACACTTTGATGCACATGATGCCGCTCTTGGTGTAAGGAAATACAGCCGAGTTCCGGTGCTGGAACGTACGGTGCTCATTGAACCATTCATTATGCACGAGTTCATTAAACATGTACGTGTTTCCTTCGTGTAGAAGAACGATTTACATCGCATGGTATCGAGACAGTTGTGTGCACACGATATAACACCAGTGTTTAGTGATGTTGATAACTGACACTCGAACGTAATATTGTCGTCGTAATTATGGTCCATCGTCCAGACAAGTTCCAAGGAAACTGTGTAACTCCAACATGACACCAGGGACAGGAGCTGGATCATCGTACCTTGTTGTACCATTGCTATATCTATCAACTTTATATCTGAACTCCAAATGCTCAATGAAATCTAGTTGAACTAATAAACAAGAAATCGGTGAAATGTGTCGCAATGCAGTGATAAGGAGGTGGCGGTTTAATTACGTTGGGGTATTAAATCATTTATTTGTTTAGCCACGTTTAAATTAAGCAAACTAATAACAAAGGCAGTGTCGTCAATGCAATCGGCTTTATATGAACATTAGAGTTAATTAATATATTCTTGCAAATAATTCGATTTGCCTCGTAATAAAACATATATTTCGTTATTAATGTATGAGTCTGCAAGATTTAACGTAATCAATAGATGCGGGACATTATTAATCAAACAGTTCCTAAAAAATACTTAATAGCACGACTAAGTCAATGACTTTAAAACGTGCACCTGAAATGGCATGTGTTAGAAAGTGCCCAGCAGTAGGTCGGCATTCTTGTAAAAGGACCCTTCATTATAGAAACTTACAAAATGTTTAGTCCCTCTCCTCATATACAAAAGTTTTATAAACCTACCCTGAAAACCGTTTGAGCTACGGCAGCTACCCATAATGTCTTAGGCGGGCTGGCGGACTGGCGGGCTGGCGGACTGGCGGACTGGCGGGCTGGCAGGCTGGATGGTTTTAATATGTCGATGGCTTAGAATAAGAAGGTCGTAAGTGCCACTTACGACCTTTTAAGATTCATACATATTTAGAATAAGCATCACAAGGCGCTTCTGATGAGCTCATGAACTTGTCATGTTGACCAAAATGAAGTTGTAAAAGTTTGTTTTACCATACGTTAAGAGTAAATATCAGACAGTTTTTCCGTGTTTTCTCAAAATATCGATTTGGTAGTTGCGACCTTCTAATTCTAAGTCATCGATATGTGAGTGGTTAACATTGTTCGTTTGTAAAAATGTTGTGTATTAGGTATGTTTGAAACCCTTATACTTAGACAATCCAGGTTCAACCCGTGTACTATTAACATCAAGCCCTTATCGGCAATATAGTTGAAAAGTTCATATAGTTGGTTAAATGCCAGATTTGTCTGACTTCCGAATTAAAGCCCAGATACAAAGTACAACGGATATTAATATTGTGTCATTTTATAACAATATTTGTTAGTGATTAGTAGAAAATGTAATAATTGACAATATGTAAAC
The DNA here is from genome assembly GCA_963678985.1 of Spisula subtruncata. NCBI lineage: Eukaryota > Metazoa > Mollusca > Bivalvia > Venerida > Mactridae > Spisula > Spisula subtruncata. The sequence continues at coordinate 4,013,503 of OY787672.1, forward strand.
ACATTGGTGGCACTTAAGTCTCATTATGTTTCATAATTGCTTAACACATTCTGTAGATCGAGTACAGAATAAGTAAATAATAAAGGAAAACTAATAAAAACGCTCTTTTTTTAATATTTGCTAAAAAACATATGCATTCGGAATTCAGTATCAAACAATAAGCTCAATCAAATACATCAGTAGCGAACAATTATTGCTATTACGTAACCTGTCTGTAAAGGTCGCCAAGTTTATCCTCAACCAGACTGTTTTCAATCTTTAAAACAATGTTTCACAATAAAAAAACGTTATAATAATCAGCCAAGTACATGGGGAGTGCTTCGGTTAATGAGTACCGAAAGTTATAACTTATAACATGTCACAACAAGTACAAGAGGAGACAATATAATACAAGTTGAAGAAGTAGAGTTTGATATACAGGTATACGAGTAAGAACCTGAGTCCACAGACGATAAAAACAGTTTAGAAAGTAAATATTAATTCTTCACTTTATATTTTAATAAAATCACTGGGAATAGTCTGTGTGTGGTAACACCTTAACACACTCTGCGATTTGAAACAGCCTGTATGAAATCATTAGCACAATACAAAGCATGTCTGACAGCTCTCAAAACTGCAATGCCAATATCAACATCACATTCCACCTCAGTGACGTAGTTCTTCATTGGATGTATGTTAAGTGACGGGATACCAAGGAGCTCGGATGCCTTATTCACGTGTTCCTCAACAACCTCACTTCTATACATGTTGGTGACATCTTGTTTCACATCTCTGCAGAGCTTGTCCACCTTTGTCAGCAACACCATATGCGGTATTTCTGGAAATGGTTTACTGTAAATTATGATAAACAAACCACCAAGCACAGAATAAAACTTCAGACAGTGTTCATTTGTTCGCCAACATGACTTCTGCAGGTGATGAACAAAAAATGGTTTTGGTTGCCCCCGAACTCAGTGGTTAGTGTGCTTGCCGTCTAATCTGACGACCCGGATTCTAATCCGGGTGTAGGCACATACATTTTTAATATGTGCGTTCCATTTTTCGGCAGGAAGTTGACTGGTAAATAAAGGCTAAGCTCTGTATGTTTTTTGTTTTGAAATTGTGTAAAATACCACAACCAGCAACTTTACCAGTATGCACATGAATTACTTTATGTACATAGATGCCTTTATGAACTTGTATTAAACAAAGGTGACAGTATAAGTTAAAGAGGCATTCCCTATAATTAGCATATTTTTCTATACTATCACATTAAATGAGTTAAATGTACAAAGCACTATCAATTATCATAATTTGTCAGAAGAAAGTGTGCGCAAATATGTCTCTATAATGTCAAAAATATATTTAAATCACCAATAATAATGTATCGCTTCCAGCGATTTATTACTATGCGGTCAAAGGGAAACGACTCTGGACTATTTTGGCTCGTTACGGAAATATATTTTCATTTTTTCTCGGTAATTAGTGGGAGCTTTGTGTTGAAAATTTAAGGAGTTTAAGCAATGATGACTCTCATTTAATGTATAATATTCCTGAATCGATTTAAACGATCAAAGTTATAGGGAACACCTCTTTAAATGTGTCATAGTGATAACATATAACGTACCATACTTGTGCATAACTTCATTATTGCTTACCAAATATGATTAGAGCGATAAGATAACGTACCATACATGTACATGATAGAGGTGACAAAATCAGTGTTTGGAAAATAAATTTTAAAAATACGATTGTCGAACATTGCATATAAATAACTTGGTTCCTAACAATTATAATTACGATACTGTGAGTGGAGCGGGTATCCAGTGCGTAAATAAATTGGCCTCGGCGGAGTTAAATGACGAAGGGAACACTGTTTTACCGTTTCGCAGTTATAAGATATAATCGAACGAGATTTTCGGTGGGAATTAATATCTTATAGTTTATTTGAATGAATTGTGTAAGGATTTTCCTTCATCGCCCGTATTTTATGCTGAAACAACGAGTTGCAATGTTCCACAATCTTTGGACATAGACATATAGTAGGCTTTATACCTTCATAGTATACTTGGCTCAGTGACGGAAATGTTTTCATATTTTTTCCAAACACTGTAACAGCCACCTGTAGTACAGAACTACATTATTGCTTACCAAATATGATTGGAGTGGTAATATAATGTACCATGCTTGTACAGAACCTCATTATTGCTTACCAAATATGATTGGAGTGATAATATAATGTACCATGCTTGTACAGAACTTCATTATTGCTTACCAAATATGATTGGAGTGATAATATAATGTACCATACTTGTACAGAACTACATTATTGCTTACCAAATATGATTGGAGTGATAATATAATGTACCATGCTTGTACAGAACTACATTATTGCTTATCAAATATGATTGGAGTGATAATATAATGTACCATGCTTGTACAGAACTTCATTATTGCTTACCAAATATGATTGGAGTGATAATATAATGTACCATGCTTGTACAGAACTACATTATTGCTTATCAAATATGATTGGAGTGATAATATAATGTACCATGCTTGTACAGAACTACATTATTGCTTATCAAATATGATTGGAGTTATAATATAATGTACCATGCTTGTACAGAACTACATTGTTGCTTATCAAATATGACTAAAATGAAAACATTGCGTGCTACATAACGTACCATGCTTATACAGTAGAAGTTTGATCTGTTTGATTTTCTCCAGGAATTTGGTGGATAGAACATCAATGGTTGTAGCATCCAGAACAAACATAACACAATGAACCTTGTCATTCAATGTTGGTGTGGCATTAAATCCTGGACTCTCTGGTTGTAATAGAGAGTAGGGAGTAAGCTGAAAAATATAAGTGTGTGAAAAATCTCAAACGACCTGATCAAACATCATTTTGTTAGAAATGTATACACATCTATGTTAAGGATTCATACATGAAAACGTATTTCGGGGTATTCTTTTTTAATTAACCTTGTAGATTTGGAAATTTACCTCTGGTTGACATTTGTAACCTTACATGGAGTTTAAGAACACATTTATTTAGGGACCTTGCACCATTATCACGAACTACTAGTATTCATAAGTTACATTTAAATAATACTACTATGGCATAATTCTCGTACTAAACCATTTCTTACCACATAGTAATCCGGCATGTTGCCTTGTAATAGGTAGTTAAACTCGACAGTATCAATCCCGAATGTTTCCTCCAGCCCTGGTGTGTCACACAGGTAGAACTTAGGGGTACCTTCATTACCCTTGATACGGTATGGTACGTACTGCAATGGTACAAGTTATTTAATAAGTTAAGTTTGCAATCCATACATTAAATACAAATACAAATACATGTCATTTGTATAGCGCAAAAATTATGAAATCATATTCTATTGCGCTTCACACATAAATACATTCACTTAAAAACATTCAATTTAAAACCTGGATTCTAGAAACTAGATTCAGTCACATGATAAAGAGCACACTCATTGCCGATGAAACTTCCTATACAAATAAGTTTTCAAATATGCTCTGAACCTGGTTTCAATTAACATACGCAAGTTTGACGTTAATAGGAAATAAAAAAAAACATTAACTTGGATCATGTAAAGAAGACTGATATTGTGAAAATTTTGGCGGTAAAAAGTTGATGAAGCTAACTTTTATTGCTCTGATTATATGCCATAGGGAATAGCGAATTTAACACTAGTAAAGTTTTTACTCTTTTTAAAGCTTTGGAATAATTCTTTTCCAAAATATCTTACAAAGACTTTCCTCCAAGTTTTCTTGGCATACATGGCCATTCATTGTTTAAATAAATTGTCATGATGCAACCTTAGTTTATTATTTTACCCTTGTTGAGACACTTTGTTCTGAGCTTCCACTGCTGGCTTTCTGTGTTATATGTCCGGTAAACACTGAACACACGGAGTTCAGGAAACTGGACTTTCCAGCACCAACCGGTCCTATAAGTACCAATCTGGCATCAGTGACGTCAGAATCTTGTAAAGGACTAAATCCTTGTATTTGCTCTTTGAGAGTCTGCAGAGTCTGTAAGACAGGAACATATTGTACAAGCGGAAATATAAGTCAAGCACACTAGAACATGTGAGGAATGTTAGTCTATGTTTTAAACGTCGCAGATAATTTTCATTTTCTTTATGACCTTGTTTTGTCCCAGTTAGTAACATGGTACTTGGTTCCATCCGGGTCAGAAACAGGGTCACTATGTCAAAGCATAGTGATACTTTGGTTGGTCACTTAAGATCACCATTTTGGCATCTGTTATTCAGCTTATTGCCAGCTGGGACTTGGGTATTTCATTTTCCAGTTAGTCTATGTGTGACCATTGTGTCTTGCAATTGTATCATGGGATGTTGTGTATGTTTTTAATGCTCGGTTGATTAATTTGAGTGCTGCATTCCCTGTCCGATATCCTGGTATCTTCTCTGTAATGGTGTTTGAAACAATAATACTTAAAGTAAAAATGTAGTTCATTTGAAATAGAAGAAACACCACATCAAGTACAAACCTCCTCATTCCAGTCACAACATTTCCTCCAAGGTTCTCGATCACGTGTCAGTATCTTTGTAGCTAAACAAGTAGAAAGCATCGCCATTTAAGAAAGGTATAAATATACAGTGGTATAAATGAATACTATATAATTTTATAATATCAAATATCAAACATAACATTTGACACGTGTAACCAATATCTTATTTATGTTAGAATGGTATGTGACATATTTGTGACTATCATTTTATCGAATGTCAACATGTTCAAATACGCAGCTAATATTTTATAGCGTATGTGTAAGAACTTTCCCTACAACCCCCTTTATATATAATATATATAAAAACCTGAGACTTGATACACTTCCAGCTCTGTCACGTTCATGGTTTCATTGTTTATTTCGTTCTTCGTCAGTCCTCTGGCATCGTAGGTAGTTCCCATGTTCAAGGAGCCGTTGAGGGCAAAGTAACCACCGGAATTATTTACCGTTCCAGTAAATGTCTGAAGGTCAGGTCCCCCACCAAATGAAGGACCATATCCAGTGTTGTTTGAAATACCATATCCTTCCTTACCAGGTTTAAATGGAAACTGGAGCGGGGATAATTCCCCATTATAGTACAAGCGAAACAAAAATTCGCTAGCAGAATTCGTGTAAGTATTGTTGATGCTTGACCAGCTGACTCCCGTATACCCGCCATACACTGTCCCTTGTTGGTTATATAACAGTGTTACAGTAGGTCCAAGGTTATCACATTTCTGGTGGAAGGCTGTGTTGCTGCACCCATCTCTTGTAGCAGAATAAAGCAGTGTGAAGTCTTTAGGACCAGTCCGAATCCAGTCTTCAAGTTGTTGCTTGTCATTTCTCGTCAACTTTCCCGCCATTTTGTTTATCTTAGCGAATGAAATCAAAACCGACTGTTAGTATCAAAACACATGGCCTTGGTTGAAGTGTTTATTACATTAGGTTTGAGATTAAACAATCATACATGCAATACATCGATCAGTGATATAATACGCATATCTGGTATAAATATGTTTAATGTTCAGATAAGCAATAAACATTATTATATATAATATTTTCTACAGACTTGTCCCAACTATCGCTCTTGATACAAATGAATGAATGCTTGGTCCTGGAGGAGTTCTAAATGTTAGAAAAACACGGTACATTAAATAGGACATGATAGAGTACAAAGTCCAAACTTCATCCAACGGTAAAATCGAAACCACTTACAAGTAAGCGATAACTTAGCTTTTGAAATCGAAAGTACGCATTGAAGTTTCGGATTATGTTAACGGTTCGACATTAGTACACAACATAGAATGTATAAAAAGAATAATCACTACAAAACATTCTAGCAAAGTTTAAAATACCTTATATCCAAGAAATGTGTCTGTTACGTCAGGTAGCTTTTCTGTCCAACCTAGGATAACATGTTCACGATAAAACCTAAATATGGGATGAACCGGAAGTTGCCATATCTACATGGGTATATATATAGTTCAGATAGTATTGAGACAAAAAAAGCAATTATTATACAGGGTGACCACCATATATGTCCGATGGTTCAATAGCTTAATAACTTATATTTACATTATCCTAACAACAATAAACCAGAGGACTCAAGTGTGATTTTTTGGGGGGAGGGGGCTACGAATGGTTGTGTGATTGTCAGTAAAATTAGCTGATCTTCAAATGTTTGCTATAGTGCGGCCGAGGTATGATGGCCCATATATATATATATATACTGAGTTCCAAAAGTTCCGCATCCAATATATGATGTGTCTTTTTTACTAGACTCTCCAACTTATTTATGATAATTCAAATGCGCATGTGTAGAGCGATGTGTACTTGATATAAATCCATGACAGTTATCGATTTGAAGATATGTATCGATCCATAATAAAACCACATGTGACACCACCCCACGATTCCAAAGTACACACAACGATAAACTACTGTTTTGTAGTGGAAGGGAGGTAATAAATACCGAAAATTGTCTCTCTTTGACCACAGACAATTAATGATGTTGCAATAGAGTCTGTACAACAGGCCATCTTTTAAGAAACATCCGCTTTGACATATAAAACGCAACAATAAAGCAAGTTTCCCATAATTTTAATGTTGGTTGGACTACAATTAAGCTACAACAATGCCGCTGTTCTTGGTGCAAAAATATAGCAGCATTACCTGTCTATGTCAGCGGCATAGACCCTTGACCTGTTGTCACGTGGTACGTCATATACAGTTTCTTTCGGATGGAGATGATACAACAGTCTTATTATGATAGAGACATGTCAATTTAATTCGACACAATGTTTTTTTAGTGAAACACCAGCTTCTAGCGTCTTATGTACACGAGTCGTTCACAATTATCAATTTTTGCAATCAAATTAAGCGTACATTTCTAACTTATTTGACTAACTTATTGTGTTTTTTTTCGTAACACAGACACGATGCAAGTAAATTGGAAGTGAAATTAAAGTCAAAAATGAAGAACCCAAATTGTGCGTGCTTGAATAGACGTTTTTACCATTTGTGATGGTGTGATCATTCAAGCGTGACGAAATCCATAGGTTTAACATAAACACTAAGGGTACGCAAAAGGACAGTGTTCCTAAAAAGTTCTTTTAAGTTATTTTTTCCAAAAAGAAATGAATTTTGAATTAAGATGCAGAACTTTTGGAACTCAGTATATATATATATCATCGAGAAATATTTTGGTGAAGAAGCCACGTCCAGTAAATTCCAACGCTTGCCAATGAATCCCCTCTTTGATCTATATAAGTAACCTCACATTTAACAACACAGACAGATCTTGATCATGTGGATGTGTGTCCGTCCTTCTACAAGGACAGTATACCTGGATACTTTGTGTTCTTGTTGTTTCTTCACCAATGCGAGACATTGTCAAGTTAATAGTACGTACAGTTTGATTATTTATGTCGTACCAGCCATGTTGGATTCTATGGAATGGATCGCGTTACCAATGCCATTATGAACGTAACTGTCGTAACCATGACACCATATAGTTCAGGTATTCACTAATGGTGTAAAAATCGATAGTGTATCTTTTCAATAAACCCCAAATTAGCTCTCTATGATGAACATTGACATTAATGGTATGTTGCTGAATAAGGAGTCGGTATTTATATCCTGAAACATCCGTACCGACCAATCATGTGTTTTTAATAAACATTTGTAAGACATTCTTACAGTCGGTTCAAAGTTAATTGATAACAGTTTGTAAACATTAGCTTGTCTGTCAGGTAAACAATGTTTATCTAGATTTTACTGCGTATACCAGAGTTAACTGTCCCCGCTATTCTTTAGAATGGACAGTTCCCTCATTAGTATTACTTCTTGAACCGACTATATTTGCATAAACATTCATCAGCAGACAATGGGCATCACTTGTGTAATAATAATAATAATAATAACGTCTTTATTTTCGGTGGATAACATAATTGGTGAACCACTTTTCATTATGTTGTCTGTAACACTCGGGACAGACCAAAGCCACAGCTCTACAGACATTGCTTTCTCAGGTTCTCATTCATACAGCTAAGTAAAGTGGAGCATTCATGGTTCTAGTATTCTTCGATTTTAGTCAACTACGCATGTCCCCATGGCAGCCCAATAGTCCGAAATGGTCAAGGTAACAGTGACCTTTGAAGTTTGATCTCAAAATCAATAGGGGTTATTTACTGTTGCTTGCCAACCTCGATGTAATGGAAGATCCTATGGTAAATTGTTCTTGGGCTATTAAAGGGTAACCATTAGGTCTGACGACTAACAGATCAACATGTGCAAGGCAATATACACCCTCATCAAAGATGAGGGACACAATTAAGAAGTGTTGAAGATGTGAATCAAGCATGGGGTACCTCTCCATCCTTACATATGAGCCCTTACCACAAACCAACTGCTCTTGATAAAATGAAAACAACGATATTTCTTACAATTATTCATGTTTATTACTATTTGTGTATTGGTAAATACAAGAGAACACCTACACTGTCCAATCTAATACACCTCAATACATTTAACGTGACGACATTTGATCAACAATCGAGGGATAAGTTACTTATTTTGCAAGGGAAGTAACTCCATACTAAGATAAATCCCGAAGCTGATCCGGTATCCGACTATCCGTACACTTGAGCACGAATTTTCCGAACAACTTTTAATCAATATTTTCATTAGAGTAATATATCAACGTGTTACAACCAGAAGGGTGTGGTTGCAGCAACAATAATTTGATTGGTGAGTTTAGAATTATCAACAATTAGGAGAGTAAAGGGAAGATATAAGCACTGCTTGTATATATATTTAGCTTTTTTATATAGATTATATACATCACAATGATTGTTAACTACATATAGAGTTACCTCAGGCCGGCATAAATTAATTCCTAGAAAATCATCATTTTTTACCAGTCACTTTGAAACACCCTGACCTATTTTTTTATCTTTGTTCAATAATTTATACATTGCTTCAATTTACCAAGTGGATGTTTTGCACAATATCAAAACATCACTTCGCTCAAGATTGTAGGAATCTTACAAGAATAACCACAAATATGTTTCTGAATGATGAAAATAATCTTGTTAAATCCAACAAGGTACTAGGATGTTGAATATTTGATAGATCATCTAGCAATTAATCCATACCAGTCGTGAATTATATACTACCAGAGAATAAACTGTCATAATAAGATAGAAAGATAAACAGTCATAAAATGTTATAAACATTCAACTATGTATCAATTGTCTAATGTTGCTATGGATATCGAGATATCCCAGTAACCATGGTAACTATAAATCCTGTATCAACAACAGTTCTAGTGTGATATAGCTTGACCAATTTGACACGAACCTAACCTTTTGATTAGCATAATTTAACAGTCAATATATTGCCTGTATTTATAACCTCAGCTGCATGTTTTCAAACAAAAGAAAACGCAAAATTGAAATAACAATATTGCATGATTTGCTTGGTAGAACCTTGTAATATAATCATGAATAAAGGTCAGGTTCGTGTCAAATTCTTCGAGCTATAACTGTGTAATATAGACCACAGAGAGTGCATATACTCACATCTAGTGTCGTAATATCCAAACAATGTCTAGCTAATAGTCACGGAAACATTTATAGAAATAATATGCACCACTAGTGCCTACATTGCACTCTTGAGTCTTTAAATAAACTATACACAGTTTGACGGTAACTAAATTATCTTGATACACAGTAACTTATCTATTTCATAGGTTATGTCAATAAAGAACTTAACCAGTCACAAAACTTAAGCTGATTGGTTGTCTCAAACCAAAGCATGCATCTGATTGGTTGCTTTCAAGAAAACATTTACAACTGACCAATAGAAATTCAGCATTTTGAGACTGGTTTTCAAACTTAAGTTTTATCACAAAGACAACAAACGTGTGAGATGATTCCAGAAGTCCATGCAGAACATAAAATGTAATTTATCAGTAGCAATAATTGAAGGAACAACTACAGTAACTCTTTAACATTCATAAAATGGAAAATACATCAATAAATAAAATAATCATTTAAAATAACAAATTACAAAGAAAGAAAAAATCTACAAAAATTTAAGCAAAAACTTGAATTTCATAATTTTATTCTTCGATTGTTAAGCTTACTCCAAGTTACAAAAATGTTGACATGAATAATATGTCTGTAACTTTCAGGCGAAAAAGGAATCATGTTCGTGTAAGCAAAGCTTCGATAGTGGTTCATACAGTACAGCCAAATATAAAATGTTCACAACTTTTAACATAGTGTAACAGAGGTATATTTTGCACATAAAAGCATACAAACAAACACACTCATACCCTTATATATATATACATATATCTATCCTATTTCACTTTCACATCATGTGAATATTTGCAATTCATAAATATACATCTCAAAATTATCCACTATAATGAAAACAAGACAAAATAATTTGGCTGAAATAAGCAATAAAGTTAAATGAATAAACTCTGTTTTGCTGCAAATCAACATTTAAATATGATTGAATACATCTCAGTTAATCAAGATTGTGACTGGGAATAAACAATGAATCACAGGCGTCACAATGATGTACAGATGTCACAATGAATCAAAGACGTTACAATGATTCATGAAAATCACAATGATTCATGAAAATCACAATGATTCATGAAAAATCACAAATGATTCCTGAAAATCACAATGAACCTCGGATGTCACAATGACTCGTGGACGTAAAGTACCATTCACACATTATCAAGAACAACATTAAGCAAAGACCATGACTGTAATACAATCGATCACACTGACTAACTTTGCACAATAATGACTCACACTTATACTACATACAATATATTCTATACGATAACCAATAAATATTCACACAACAGAATCTGGGTCCCTCATTGGTCAATATTGACACACCTTCTACTATAGTGAGCTTTCATTGGTCAATATTGACACACCTTCTGGCATATTGAGCTTTCATTGGCCAATATCGACACACCTTCCACATCTAGCCGTCAAGTACATCAATTCTTCTAACGCATCATTCTTCTCACAGCAAATATAACAATTTCAAGTCAAACAAAATTTTAGACTAAATATTTAAATGATAATGTATATAAAGATTCACTGTAGCAAAGTTACAGTATATTCAATGTTTATGAACAACAAGTTATGAGTACATTATCAGAGTGTGCACATCTAGGTGTAACCATGGTTACATATTATAACCATACTGTTGTTGTGGTGGCATACCGGGCATCCCTTGTTGATATCCTGGTTGTTGTTGGTACATACCCGGGGCTACTGGGGGAGCTCCAATACCTATACCTGGTCCGGCGGTCAACATCAACTGTGGATCAGCTACAATAAACAAATCATAAAATTTTATAAGAACTTTATGGTCAAATTGTCAGAAAAAGAAATCTTCATTTATGTAATACAAGTTATGAAAACTTGAGCATTGATAATATTTGGTTGCATTTTTAAAATTACTATTGGTTTACCAAATGGTATAGTGTTAATAAACCTACAGTGCAATGATATATTTTTGGACAGGGTCAGTTAGACTGTATTATAGTACTAGTCGTCGTATGGTGCAGCAATATTGACATGATCCTAACTTTTATGCATAGATATACTGTAAAATCATTTGTTTTGGTTTTGGTTAAAAAAGACAATTTCGTTGGGACTTAAATTTGTGGATTTTGAATTTCATGTAATAAAACAAGGGTCACAATTAATGTTCATTGGGATTAAAGTTTGTAATAATAATAATAATAATAATAATAATAATAATAATAATTATCATTTGTGGTTGAGATGAACCACGAAATCCGAGAAATTTAATCCCCCACGAAAAATAAATGATTTTACAGTATATATATAAGTAGGTTCTCTCAATGAATATCTCAACTTCCACAAGCAAATTGTGCAACATTGATCCATTAGATTAAAGCTTGAGCGTCTTTGTGATACCCACTTAAAAAACCAAACAAGCAGTATTATAAACATGTAGAGAAGATATCGGCTGTTACATTATGCTAAAAGATGATGGAAGATCAGGTCAATATCTGTGGCGATGCACTATAAAATGTGAATATTATATTTACCAAACACAATAGGTTGTTCCACAGCTTTCTCTTCTTCCTCTGTTCTCACATTCTCTGATTGTTCAAGTTTGTCCACCTAGTTAATGCACAAAACATAACTTCCATATAATTGTCTCAATACCACTGTCATATCAACGCTTCATGCAAAAATTCAACACTAAGATGTACATAATTATTAAAATACAGAAAGTTTTTTTCCAGTTGCTTAATTACTTTTCTTTTTTCATTAATTGTATATCTGCCCTTGCCAAACACTGCCAATAATACTCGAAGAGGCGTTCGGTAGTATAAATAGATAGATAGAATTAAGAAATAAGTCTTAGTTTTCCATGATAAACTGGCCAATATATCACGGTTTGGAGTTGAAAAGCGTAGGAATTAATCACGAAGGCCGTAGCTACAGGCTCCCAATTGGGAAATATTTTTAATGATTTTCAATAATTTCTAGTTTCCTACAATTCACCGTACCATCAATGTGAGATAATAAGTACTTACCTTTGTAATATATTCTCTGATAACTTGAATCATGTATGGCATTGCAAAGTCCATAATGTTATGTCTCCATGACAACTCTAGAATGACGTCAGGTCGCAACAAGTCGTAACATTGGAACAGACAAGCAGCGAAACATTCGTGGTATTTGTTCTCTAAAAACCAGGCTATCAAATCTTCAGCAATATCAATATTTCTAGATTCACCAGCATATAACATTGCATCCTGAAAACAGTAAATATAATGTATATCAACATATGCCATTATTAAGTTGTTGTGTGATTATTATTGAAATACTGCAATCACTCAAGGATCAATAAACTAGAAAGGGTTTTGTTCCCAACTAAGCGCCATGTCTCTGGCAATATTCATCCAAACTAAAACGCCTGATATATCCTAATATACGCAACAAGGCTTTGAGTTTGTATCAACTGTTTATATAAAGTTGCTTGACTTTTACTACAATCAGAAAAGTGGCCTTTATCAAGATAAGAAAATAATCTTTTAAAATAGATTTTCCCTTTATTTCATAGAAGACTTTTTTATGCTAAAGCATTTTATAACAGTATCCATGATTCTAACATTGTGTGTTCATAACTGATAGCATTTTTAAATGAGTCCTAACTACACAATAATATCAAATATTTAAGAAGTACTATTACACTAATAAAAACGTACAAAGGAATTGTAGCTAAGCTGAGAGTGGAGTATGAAATGTTCAATGTTGTTCTTACCTTGAATAATTTATCTTTTTTGCATAGGTCGACAGATTGTTTCCATCTATTGTTACCCTTATAGAGATATGCAGCAATACGACGGAACTCAATCAATTCATGACGCTCTAATCTCTGCGCTAACGATATATTATCAAAGTTATCGTACGCATCAATCGACGCACGTAGACCTTGATAGTCTTCTTCTAAAATGAAAAGATTGTTCAAAGCTTCGTTTATAGCTTTGTTGTTGTTCTTTTGCACGGCCCGTAAGTATGGTTTCACTAGTGGAATCTGGTTGACTCGGTCGAAGAATGTAACTGTACGTGTATGATCTAATCTAGGTGTGAGGACCATCAGAAGGTCGTTTAATAGTAGAGGCTTGAAATCCAGGTAGAACTGTACAGCCTTGTAGTACAACTCTATGTTAGCTACTTTGGTAATGATATCCTTGAATTGACTCTCACGCCAAGCTTCGGTGGGATGATTCATCATTGTAAGAATAGCGTTATCGTACTCCTCGTATTTATCATACAGGAATACAAGCTCTGGCCATAGATGGGCTTGTTCAGCTGCTCTAAGGACCTGTAACATATCACATCAAACACATTAGTTAAGGATATGTCGATCAGTTCAATGATTATATAACAGAATATGCTAGCAGTTCACACTGTATAAGTTTACAAGAAATATACAATATACTCAAAGAAAGAAATAATTTTTAAGTATAAATTGAAATACAGTACTGAGCTGTGACAGCACTTTAATCAGTTTATTATAGTAAATACCACAAGGCCATGGCTCCTAGGTCAGATTCTATCTATACACAGTTAATGATGTGTTTGTTTATTTGGTTGATCAGTACAGATTGATATTATACACACCTTTGGAATGTTGACACGGGACCAGAACAATTCTAAATGTTCACGCATCTTTTCTGGTTTAAATTTGGAGTACAATATTGCTAATTCTGTAAACATGCCCATGTGAGCTCGTTCCAGACCTGTAAAATATGATACAACATTTAGTATTCAGTTTGTTATTCATAATTTATGAGGAGTATGAAATAATGATTCTCTTGGTAACAAAGTTTTACTCAGTGTTCTCAAATAAATACTTGGACATTTCAAAAACCTTTGATCAAGGTATGTTCATTTGATATAAAACATGCCTAAAAATGCCAAGAAAAGGGTCCTGGTAAAATCTATACTTTTTCTTGTTAAGTGAACATAAAATTCAACATAACTCATTAGAGAACTCCTAATGTCTGACCCAACTGTTGGATTGTCTCCAAAGCAGTGTGGATATATTCTGAATTTCAGTATTCTGTCAAGCAGCATAATTCCTGACTGTCTTAAGATTTTTTTACAACTCAAGGCCTGGAAACAGAAAAATCCAATTTAAGGCTTTCTTGTTTCCCAGGACTTGTGAGAACCCTGTTAACTGTACATAACCCGCATTCAGCCCAACCAGGTGACAGCAATGCTGTAGATACCAAATTGAGGGCTCAGTGCAAAACTATGGTAACTACATCAATTTATGGAGGCAAATACCATAATTCTGTAATAAGCCCTCGAAATACTACATCCCTCGATGCTGTGACAACAATTTTCTACATACCTAATGCTGACTCTAGTAATGCAATGAGCTCCTCAAAGTATCCTCTATCTTGGTAATAATTGATGAGTTCCTCGAGTTCATCAGCATGTACAACAATATGTAGACCACACATCTGTGCTAACCTAAACTCTTCATTGTTCACACAAGCAAAGCACACCTGTAATACAATCAGCGATGTAGTCTTTCTGTACATATGTGGATATTTGCACAAGTCCAATTTACTCAATTTTAACTTCAGACATTTAGCTAGCAGAAATAATAACAGTTTTTAAAAATTCTTCAGATTAATAATTTTAACTGTAATTCATGCAAGAGGAAAAACAAGAGCTGTCTCCATAGGACGACACATGCCCCCGTGCATGCTTTGATAGTAACGTAACGTTAAGATATCAGCACCGTCACAGATGTGTCATAATATATTGGGCAAATGTGATATTGACATATTTTTCTTTGTGTAAAGGGCCATAACTCTTAAGCGTGTAGGTCAATTTGAAATCTTGTTATCTAACATGACCTAGATCTTATGGCCGTACACCTTTTCATGTTTCAAAAGGTTTGACGAAGATCCGATGACAAATGCTTGAGTTATTGAGCGGAAACGGGAAGAAACACCATTTTTCTATGTGTGAAGGCCCGCAACTCTGAAGTGTCTTGGTAAATTTGAACGGTTACCGAACCTGACCGAGATCTTATGGCCTTACACCTTTTCATGAGGTTTGGTGAAGATCAGATGATAAATGCTTGAGTTATTGAGCGGAAACCAAAAAAAAACGCCATTTTCCTACGTGTCAAGGGCCGTAACTCTAAAGTGGCTACGTCAATTTGACTGGTTATCAAACCTGACCTAGATCTCATAGCCTTTCACATTTTCATGAGGTTTGGTGAAGATCCAATGACAAATGCTTAAGTTATTGAGCGGAAACCAAAAAAAACGCCATTTTTCTATGTGTCAAGGGCCGTAACTCTAAAACGGCTAGGTCAATTTGACTGGTTATCGAACTTGACCTAGATCTCGTAGCCTTACACATTTTCATGAGGTTTGGTGAAGATCCGATGACAAATGCTTGAGTTATTGAGCGGAAACCAAAAAAAACGCCATTTTTCTATGTGTCAAGGGCCGTAACTCTAAAGTGGCTACGTCAATTTGACTGGTTATCAAACCTGACCTAGATCTCGTAGCCTTTCACATTTTCATGAGGTTTGGTGAAGATCCAATGACAAATGCTTGAGTTATTGAGCGGAAACCAAAAAAAACGCCATTTTTCTATGTGTCAAGGGCCGTAACTCTGAAGCGGCTAGGTCAATTTGACTGTTTATCGAACTTGACCTAGATCTCATGGCCTTACACATTTTCATGAAGTTTGGTGAAGATCGGATAAACACTGCTTGAATTATTGAGCGGAAACGAATCCGGACGGACGGACTGACGGACGGACTGACGGACGGTGCGATTTTAATATGCCCCCGAACCATCGGTTCCGGGGGCATAATAAGTAAACATGTGATATTAGCCATGGAGCCAATAATTGTACACCACGGTTTATATGAAATAATGGTAATGAAATGGCAGCCACAAAGTAATTTATGTTGCTGGTTCCTACGATATTGAGCTATCGATGACAAGAGTAAATCATGACTCAACATCTTCACTAGTTTGCGGACAGAACTTGAGCAACAATTGAACACTTCTCTTTCAGCTTGTTCTAATGTTTGCCTCCGCAGCTCCATCCGTCTTATCTGAAGACCCTGGTTCAAATCCGGGTGGAAGCACTCATATGCCTGCCATATTTCAATAGAAATGAAGCAAACAAAGGCTAGGTTCGGCATTTTTTTATGTTTATCATTTTTTTGTTAGTTACCTCTTTCCATGTTTTGGTACTGTTAGCTTTTCTCGCACCGTCCACGGCTCCCTGGTATTCTCCTAGATGTACGAGAGTGATAGCAAGACGAGCGTAGTTGGATACATTGTTGTATAGTAGTTTAGCAGCCTCATACATCTTGTCATCAAAACAACGATCAGCAACCTGAAATAACAATACACACATACAATATTAACAAATCCATGTTATGAAAAAATCCCTTCCTTACAACAAAATCATACAGACCAAGATTATTTCTGGAAAAATGCAATTTTATAAATGTTTTCAAGTAACAAATGTGTTTGAAGTCTGAATCCGGATTATTTGATTATGGATACAATGGACATTACACCAGAGGAGAGACGCTCCACTTAATTTTTTGAAGTTTGCTTGGCGAAGGTTTCCAAGTTAATCCATTGGACCATGTGATTATAATTTACCATTAAAATTGATTAATAGGGTATTGATTGACACCTGCCGCAATGCCAATAACCATACAGACCAGGAATTACTCTACAATCATGAAATCAAGAAAATGATTAAGTCTGATACAGTACTAACACTAGAGTATTAAATTTACATAAACTATGAAGTTTCAACAATATCTGACCTGTGTAATGTTTGCATGGTTTGGTCCGGAAATAAATTCTTCCAAATCAGCCAATCTGTTGGTTTTGGCGAATGCATACACTAGTTCTGTCTCAATGAATGTCTCACGAGCCTTCTTTCTCGCCATTTGTAAATACTTGACTAAATCTTCCCAGTTATCTGTAAATATAAGTGTTATATAACATTAAGTACAAGGCAAAAAGGGAATTTCATCATTACAGCTCTTTTTACAGATTCTGACCATGTGTTAATTTAATAACATGATCACCTGTATCATGATATGTATATTATCTTTATATAAGGTGTATATAAAATAAAGGAAGTTTTTAATTGGCCATACCTGACACAGACATCTATCTTTTTACCAAACACATACATGTCATATCAGGCCCTAATTAGCAATCAATCCCATGCCTGAAAATCCTGGTTTCAAAGCCTGAAATTCCACTTCTCAATAAAGACAAAGAAGGAAGTTTCAGGATTCTAAAACTTGAAATCAGACAAAAGTCTGAAAAGTACCATGACTGCATATACTTACCACTGCTACTGGCAACATTGACTACTTCCATGTATTGTGTCGGATCATCAGCTTTGATGAATGAATCAATGGCTTCTTTCACGAGACCACCATTTAACTGAGCACGTCCAAGCTGACTCCATACAGCGGGATCATTACAACGTTCAGCAAACTCGTAAGCACGGTCCAAATTGTTGACATGATCAATCAGAACCTAGAACAGAAAGAGAATCAGATGTAAAATATTTTACTATTGTGCCCTTATCTCACTTCACTCAATCCTCCAGTGCCATCTGGTACTTGAGGTGATGTTTAACACACTTATGAAGAAAAACTAGCAAACTTTAAAACTTGGAATAGTGATGTTGAAAAGTGATTTTAGAAAGTAACTTAGTTGAAATTCAGAAATCATTAAGTAGAAGTACTGAAGTTGAAATGTAAAGCCTTGGAGATCAAATAATAAAATCAACCTTCAAGGAGGGTGGTTTATATCAAGATGTTATATAACATAGATCTTTTAGGGATAAATACTATACTGTAAATTTCTATAAGTATAGACCTTCCATGTAAAATAGACAAGAATTGAAATAATACCTGAATGGCGGATGTGTTGACCTCAAACTTCTTGAAGATAGCAAAAGCTTCTTCATACAGTTCATTAGTTATAGCAATGTTAGCAATATCTGGTGCATCGTAGTTATCTAATCTGTTAATATATTCCATGACTCGGGTACGATCAGCCTTTATAGCGGTCAGTATCAGTAGATTCTGTAGATTCCTGTCAATGTAAATATACACTAAGTTAGATAACTCACGGTGAAATTCAGTGAAAATTATGAGTCTTTTTTATTACCATTATTTAGAATATTTGGTTATATTTTGCAGAAAAGTTACCATCCAGGACATATGGAACTTACATTGCAATGTAACTGTCTATAGTTGCTTAATTAATATTTTCATTAAGTTGCTTGTTCTTATATCTCTGTGGCGAAATATCTAAGACATTTACGTTATGAGAAGAAGGTCAAAGGTTCCAATCCAGGTAGGGAATGGGTCAGTTCTGGTACCAGTATTGGTCTATAAGTAAGCAGCTAGTTAGTTGAATAATGGCTACCATAAGCCTACATGCCTGATTTTTTGAAATCCAACTTGGGCCTATGACCCTGCAAAGGAATGGATGGAAAGAATGGAAGTATTGACGAACCTGTGTTCACTGAACACGGAACTCTCGAGCACGATCTTCTCGAGGAGTTCTATGAGTTCATTAGGTAGATCAGCGGTCATGAAAGCTTTCACTGTCACAGAGATATCTTCAGGGTCCTGTGTCTCTGATAGCGCTGTTTGTACAACCTGATCAATCAACTGACGTTTATACTCATTATCTTCCTGTAGTACCACCGCCCAGAGGTCAGGGTCACGTCTCTTCACCAGATATCTAGCCTCACTTTTAAACAGGGAGTTCTCATTACACACCTGAAGCAAGGTAAACATAGATCAATAAGTTATTATAGGATTAAACAACCACTTGTTGAAGTTCACTGATGTGTTAACACCTGATCTGAAGGACACATTGGATAAAATCACTCCTGGTAATAATTATTATCACAAAAAATACTAAATACTGATTTCCTGATTCCTTTCGGCATTTAAGTGTTTACACGATTACATTTTTAAAGAAACACCTCAAATACCTATCACAGCAGAAAAAGTAACTGCAAGTGTTCAATCGAATCACTATCAAATATTGAGTTTTAATTATTATATAAAAATTTGGTTATTAAGTGCAATTCACGTAAAATTGTACAATCAGCATCTAATAATAGCAGGAAATTAGTTGCTTCGGTATATAGGCATAGAGGACTAAACCAATGATCACTTTTATGTGAAATTATTACAGCACTATGTGCGACAATGTTATTGCACTTCGTGTTGTATAATTTTTATAGCACTTTGTGTAACGTAATTTACCTTGATCAGTTCCATATCACACTGTCCACGTTCGTACGAGACACAAGCAAGATGTGGGTCACGTTTCTCACAATATTTACCCACCACTTTACTGTCATAGTACTGGTTCTCCCTATAATAGAACAATATAAGTTACAACATGCTCATTGACAATACAGCTATTCACCTAACATACAGGAAATCGACTGAAAACAGCGCTATTTGAATGTAAAAGCTGTCTTATTTTGTTTTATAATTTCTTTACAAAGTGAAGGTAAAAACTGTCATACTTTTTCTATAATTTCCTTTCAATTGTTAATAAACCTGATTCTTCTTCATGTCATGCAAATTATTTAAAACAAATTATAGAGACTTTACAAAACAAGCACCAGTCCAGGGTGCACAATGTGCAAATTCATTCGGTTGATTTTTACATAATCCAATTCTTTTGTCATTTGGGGGGGGGTTCAATTTAACCAGAAGAAAGGTGAACTCAAAGGTGAGCTTTGATGAAGAAATGTCTGGGGTAATATGTTACTCATGTAAGAGAAGGCATAATACTTACTTTAAGAATCTTTCTGGGTTATTGTTGCTGTCAATGTATATTTTGGCGAGTGCATTGTGAGTGGCTGGTTCGACCACACCCTCATGTGAGCGCATCTCCAACCAGGGTAACAATAGCTTCAGTCTGTTTCTCTTCTCAACCTCGGCTACAAGTTCATCTGTAGAGAACTGTCCCTTCACAATCAGTATCAACTGTTTGATGACATCTTCTGAACAATCTACATCCAACAGTCCACCAATAACAATAGGTAGACGAGATGGGTTCACCTGTATACCAATATACACATGTTAGTATTGTCGATTCAAAGATGTCTGTCAAAAACGCTAGAATGTTTTGTTTCTAAATAACTAAACGCAGTAAGTATAACCACTACGCTATAGGACCATTAGAGTTATAATCATATAAGTGTATTTATGATGGTAGAATTTAATCCTGAGAAACCTGTAATAATCGCCCAGGTTGAATGTTTGTTTACGCGGTTGTGACAGAGATCTTTGAATCAACTATACTTTCTAAAACTTATCAAAACAAAATATCTATCAATTCGGGGCATAACAGCTGAAAGCAATTTGACCACTCACTGTTTTTTTTTATTCTATTAGTTAAATTCTTTAATTTAAAATCTATTTTTTCATTCCTTTTTTTTTAATAATGTTTTTAATACATGTTTTTACTTAAGAAACTTTTAAATTTATGCAACAGATGCCCAACAAAACTAGCTAATACAGTGTCAAACAATACACTAACATTTTATGAGACTATCTATGAATAAAATGTTGCCTACCTTCTGTACGTAGATCTCGATATATTTCTGTAGAGAATTTCTGTACAAATACAGGACAAGGTCATGTACAAGGTCAAATCTGTCACATACAATAATCAGTGGTAACTGATCTGTCAGTTTGGCTTCCTGTAATAAACGTGTAAATATATTAAGGATGGCAACGGATATCCGGATATCCGGATATTCGTATCGCGTTCCGAGTATCCGAATAGTAAATTGGGATCCGAATATCCGTTATAAAATTCAATAAAAATGTTTTCTCATAACTTTACGACGAAAACATCGATTGACACCTAGAACAATAGAATACATTTGATGTCGGTGACACGTTGTTTATTGGGGCGGTTTATTGGGGGGTCTGTTTATTTCTTTGACACGGGGTCTCCGTTAGATTTGCTTTTACGTGATAATCACTGCGGTGTATCTTAAAGTCTGTTTTTGCCGGACAATTATCAGATTATAGGTGTTTGTTAGTAATTATCCCGATTTTAACAAGTTGTCTACTCAATTAGTAATTAAATAAGACCAGTTTCGATTAATTGCGCGGGTCCACGAAAGGTGCAAATGGTGATTAAAGGGGTTACGAATTTGGTATTTGTCTTATGTAGCCGTACGTTACAAAAATTCTTTTCTCATCGGCAGCTAATTAAAATCAAGCTAAGCTTTGAAGTTTTGGTTAATCTGAACGTCACTGTCAGCAAATAACTTACAATTAATATGCATCGACGTTTATCATTGGTTTTGACCCTGCAACGCCCATTTCTAATTAAATATTACTCAAAGTGTATCAAAACTATCGATTGGTTATGATTGGAAATAAAAACTAAAAATGCACAATTATGTTATCAGTTATTTATTCAATTTTAGGTTTGATGCAGAAAGTAAACATGAACATAAAAAAATGCATCAGGAACCCAATAAGTTCCACGTGTATATCGTCAAGGGAGATCACCGTGTAGCAGCTTGTCAAAGCGAAAGTAGAAATAATTCAGATGGAGTTACATACCCTTATAGCAAACAGTCACACTCACGGTAAACACAAAATGTAAACAGGTTTCTTAAGATTAAAGCTTAGAGGTCAAATTAAATATTTGGACTCGTAGGTATGGATGTAACAATAGCAGAATATCCGCATTTAGGCATTTAATGTAAGTCTGTCTGGTACACAAAGACGATGGTGGTCGCAAAATTATGTTACATTGTCGCATAGCATTGGCTTTATTCCAACACGATTTTAACAACATTCAATTTGATACGGATATCCGGATATCCGTTCGGATACCGTTCGGGATATCCGGATACCAATTTTGGTATTCGTTGCCATCCTTAAAATATATTATAGAACAGCAAAATAGAAGAGAAACTCATTAATAATTGACTTTCTGGAGTTCGGTCCAATACTTTTGTAATTGTATTGTAAGTATGTTTACCTTCTTGCAAGAACTCAAATTTGAAATTATTTAAACATTCCACAAATATGTATCAACATAGGCATATTATTAACGTTATTGTAAAATTAATGCAAACATTTTAAATATTGAGAAATTGCAGATTTACAAAAGTGAAGTATTTTCTCAATAACTAGTATTCACAATCAGGCAAAAAAAACTTATAAAATTCAATGTTATTGTAACAGTTTCCAGTAAGGGAGAAAACTCTGTGACTGTCCAGGATAAGTAATTGTTGAGTTACTAATGCAGTCAGGCAAGTAACTTTTGCAGTAATTTTGTATAGAGTATTAAGAGAGACTAATGAATTTTAACGATTCGGACAAGTAGTTTCAAATTCTAGATTCACAGACTGGACTGAGCGAAAGGTTTAATATAGAATATTGATATAAAGTAAGACAACGGTACCTTGAGGAAGTTCTTGACACGCTCAGGATCGTAACAATTACTCTCTCTACATATCCTCTCCACCTCCTTTATCTGTCCCGTCTTACATGCAGCTTGTATATACTTGAAATGTACATCCTGATCCTGACTGAAGTTCACAATAGATCCGAGGAAGTAGAATAAACCTGAAACAATACAATACATTTTTGTATTTAGAATCTTCATTCAACATCTACTACATAGCATCGATCAGTCCACTGGTAAAAACCACAGGAAGTGTGGATGGACATTTTAAGAAAATCAGTTTTATCAAATTAGTCCAAAAAAGCTGGGCAAACACACTTGTAGATAAAATACCTTGAATGCTTCATGAACATATTAAAAGAGAGGCTGGCTATAAATTAAGGCTGTTAAAAATGGTGTGTGACAAAAGGTTTAACTTTAATTTTAGCATGTCGGATAAGACAAATCAAACATGTAGGTAAATCTGAAAACTGAAAAAAATTTAAACAGAAAATAAATTTTACCTTCATAACTTTTGAATGATTCAAACAGCTCAATGAGTGAGTTTGTTGTGAGTTGTTCGTGGTATTTTGATGCTATCTGTACACATACTTGTAGGTTTTGACGTATGTTAGCAGTCAACATTGCTCTCAAACACTCAATGGAATCCTCCACGGATAGAGAACCAAAATAGTTCACTAACCACTGAAATACAAATAATCCAATGTAAACACCAAAGTATTGCATTAGCATGCAAATCATTTAAAGCTAGTTTGTTTTATATCAATGACTATCAGTCATCTTTTTTAGGCATTCCGTCTTATACTGAAAATAAGTCTTTTAAGATAAAAGCCAATTCAAAACACTCGACTGCATACAAATGTCAGGGAAAAGTTGAAACACTACTTGAGGATGCTAGAATTTTTTATTCATAAAATTCTCTGCATTAAGATTGAGTCAATGAGTATTCTGAAGCAAAATCCTCCAAAAACATAACAGAATGAAAAACAACCAGATACAAATAGATGCAAGAAGTTCTGGAGTTGGGATGATCTGAATTGATTCAGTAATTGAATTACCCTAGCCTTAATTACATAATCAGATATAGATACAAACCTCTGGATTGAGCAGATGGGTATGGACAACAGCTCTCTTTATATCATACAAGTCTGTGTAATGTTCCAACGCCTGAAATATAAAATACCGAAATTCTTACATCAAGACCCAACTTCTATGATTGTTCCTTCTATACAAGGGTTACTTAGTGTTTTAAACTAGGTCACGTCCCTGGGTTGTTGTGCCTCATTTGGTCGCCGTTTAGGCATTGGTTTGTGTGGGAAATGCTCAGGGTAATTGTTTTGTTGGGTTTCTGATTTCTGTGCTCGGCTGGTTAGGTTGAGTGCTACCTTCCCCGTCGGATTTTCTCATACCTTTTTTACACCAGATGCAGGACCCAACTTCACAATGGTTGAAAGGTATAACTAAACCAGAGTTACCTCTCAACTAAGATAGTTTTCACAATTTAACATATGTCTAATCTTCTTCACACATGCACTATGTATTCCTAATTTCATATTTTAAACCTATTAAAACTGGATGCAATGATTTCAAATTTAGCCAATCTACTGCATATAGTTATTCAAAGAAAAGTCAGTGTCTTCTTCAGATTATGTAATTGTGGTATCTATTTTTTGGTTTAAAGAGTTAAGATAAGAACTTACCCTCTGTAACAGACCAGCTTTCTCACATAACTGGGCAATATGTGCTTTATCATAATGTGTGAACATTTGGTTGCCAAGTATAGCATCAGCCACCTGCAAAAATAATATAATTGATATTATCCAATTGATTCTTTCATGCAATAAATAATGTCAGTTAACTTAAGTGTTCAAGGGAGGAAACTCTTGCTTGTACTGAAAGTTAGTAAAACAGGATTTTTCTCCCCTGTTGAGGTCCAAGACAGGGAGTGCCAAACTTGAAATGCATGTTTAGTTTAAAAATATTTTCCTTAATGAAAAAATAAATTAACAATCACAGAATCGTTTCCTTCTTTAAGCACACCATGAATATCAAGAGGATAAACAAACAAAATACTTAGATATAAGCCGACAGAAACATCCATTGAAATATAAATCTTTTCTGAACATATTTTTGAGTTGTATTACGAACACTGGAAGTATATGTTAGAGAATATATTACCTGTGGTGCAGACATCAAGTTCATCTCAAGGAGACGTGTTTGTAATGGTGCCTCAGATGGTCTGTTATTCTTCAGAGCATCTAGCAGGAATGATGTACATTGTTGAATAAGGTTGAACTCCATGAATACATCTACAACCTGTCAAATATAACAAATATTGTATCAAATTCAAATATACATAGTTTGGAAAAGTAGTGGGATTTGTACTCATGTATCAAATAATTAAGAAATTCTGATACATGTGGTCAACAATCGTTTATTCATGAAGTATGAAAATGAATAAAGCACAAAATATGAGAGAATTGCCAAGTAAAAATTATTATTTGAAATTGTATTTTTTTATAATTTAATGTAACTTATGACAAAATCTTATTTCAGAAAACATAAACCTCTGCAAAACTGTACAGTAACAGTCAACCCTAGCACTGAACCCAGGGCAAACACATCAAATAAGCACTGAACCTCAGGCCAACTGATCATCTCTACTATCTAGCTAGCACTAAACCCAGGGTGGCCTGATAAAACACTCGCTGAACCCATGTCAGACCAATCAACGTACCTGAACTAGCTAGCATTAAAATCAGGGTCAACATATTAAACAAGCACTATACACAGGACAGATTAATCAAGCAAGCACATAACCCTGGGCCAACAAATTAACAAATTGAATCATGTTAACACTAAACCCTGGGCTAACTTATCAATCACAGAACCCTTAGAAGAGCAATCTGACAAGCATCACAGCAGCACCCAGAGCATACCAATCAACCTACCTGGTTTAGATCTGCCAGTGGTTCATCATCTTGTACCAACATCTGTGCAAACTGTAATCCTTGTTCTGGGTTCATTCTCATAATGTTACGTAACAAGAAGATATAGTCGGGAGTGTGGCCAACTTTCTTAGCATATAACACAATCTTCTGAAACTGTCCAGTCTCAGCAAAACATTGGATCACCTAAAATCAACAATTTTACACATTAAATAGTTATCAATAAAGACACCGAAGTGTAAATGCAACTACATTGTACATGATCAATGCAGGTTAATGTTATAATTATTTTATTAAGACTGACGTAACGACTTTTACCAAGCCTTCATTAATTTTATCATTATACATTCGAAAGTTCCCAAATCTGTTTTTTAGATAATTTTATTTTATGTATTAATAGCAGCGAAATATAATGTGGTAAAAAGACACTGTTATTCTGCAGTCCACATGAACGCATTATTTTTATACCATCTTTAATATCTTTTGCCCTTCACTGCAGGAGTTACATGAAATCAGACATACGAGTTTACAGTAAAATGGTATCCTGTATATAATATTCACTATACCTTGTTTGGAACATTTGCTCTCAGGTAAACAGACAGAGCTAATGTTGGGTCAGCACTCTTGACTAAGTCTCCTAGTTCTTCACTGCATTCAAGCTGTAATAGAATAGATACATCAATTGATTATTACAACAAACATATACAGTGTCCACATTATACATTGATCATCTAATCATCATTAACACAAAACAAGTTACAGTTTAAGAGTTAAAGCCAACAAGCTGGCATTGTTAAAGTTGACAAACACCAACAAAAAACCTTCTTAAAATATTGCAATACTTGATAATTGCATGGTCATCCCCTGAACAAATAGTTGAGTTCAATAACTTGAAAAAATTTATTATCATTTTTGAATGAACGGACCAACAGACTAGTTGACAATCACGAGATGCTTCCTTTATCAGTAGATGCCTGAGCATAATTTAAATCTTAAGTAAATTTCTACCTTCTCTTCTTTCAGCCATTTCTCTAGAAGTTGTTTTCTGCCTTGTTGTAAGACTGGTCTACATAATTCGAGGGATTCATATTTGTTTAACTGTCCCTTGTCTAGGAGAATACCAAAGTATTGTAATAATGGTGATGTTTGATTGGGCTGTGCTGGAACTTGTTGGAACTGTTGTATAGTAGCTGGGGTCCTCAAGATTCCCTGCAAATAATAGAAAACATCATATACAAACATATCAAACATACGGGTAATCAGTTTTTATTAAGTATATGAAACTAGACTGGATTCTTACAACCGTTTCAACTGTATTACATGATCAATTATTAATCGCAAACAGTAAGACTCCTGTCTGACTTAAGGAATACTTGCCAGTGAATACTTATTTATTATACAAATTAAGGGCTAATTTCACAGACTGAAAGTCCATTATACAAGGGAACCTGAGGTTACAATTAGTTTAAACATATTATTAGCACTATTCAACAATTCATTTTTAATTGTTATAAAACAAGGGAATGTTACGGTAGGAGTAAGCCAATACATTGCTAATGAAATCACTGTAAGTAATTTTGTGTTTTATGTTGTAAATGTTTACACAAATTCTGTCATAAAAAAGTTTATGAAGTTAACTTGCCAAAATTGCAGGTACTATTAAAAAGTGATTTCAAAGAGTATTACCTTGGGAGCACTAGCTGCAACTTTAGCTGCCTCACTGTACTGTGCACTCTGGAACAGCATGTTAAACTTCTTCACAAACAAGTCTTCAGCTCCGGGTAGATTGGATCGTGATGCTACTTTGATGGCTAGATCAGCATTTTGTAATGTGTTAGCGATGTATTGTACGATGTTATCTTCTTCAACACTCACTGACAGAACCTGAAAGATAACATAATAAACATAGTAACAACAAGAAACAGACATATTTTATTTAAAAAAAATAAACAGCATTCAACTATTTTGTAATGTTTAATCCTAAATCAGTTGTCATTCCACATTAAATAGAGTATCAAAGACAATTGCCCTCACTTGCTTTCCTTTAATTAATTACCCGTACAATCTAGCTTGTCTGGAAGACACTGAGGAAGCTGGGTAAGTGGCCAAGAAAATAATTTAAGTATTCTTTAAATGTTGAATGTAAAAAAACCTTTTGCCAACACCAGTCAACAGCCACCATAAACTGTTTATAAACTATGTTATGCCCATGCTGTGCTACCGATCCTTATTAGACTATGTTCCACAAGGCTACAGACCTTTAATGACTTTACATTGTACAAGAAATAATGTTGACAAGTATCAAAAGTCACCATGCCACTTAAGCACTTAAGTGTGTGACCTATGGGTGATTATTTACAGTAAGTAGGAAATAATGTTGGAATATCATACCTGTCCCTTTCTGTTAACACCAATAATTCCAGAGGAAGCTTCATGTGGAGCAGTCACAAAGATTGTGTCACCACTGATACGATTCATGTATATACATGTAGCATTCTCTATATCATACAGATGTACATATCCATATTTGGTGATCAGGAAGATTACACCATGTTTTTGACTGACCTAAAATATAATATACAAAATACAATATAGTGCTGACTGACCGAAAACATTATAAATGGTAACGGGGGCGTAAACTCTTCATCAGTAATGCAATAAGTCTGGTTTTTAACTTCGTCAAAGACATTCTGTCCATAGATATTGTGTTCGAATTTGATCAAGCTTGAATCTTAAATACTGAAGTTATAAATACTGAAATTACAAATACTGAAGTTATAAGAGTAAACAGGGAAAATGTTGAACTTGATCTAGATGTCAAACTGATGACAAAGTATTCAAATAAGCCAATGGCAATTGTTCCCCAGCAGTGGACGACAACTTTAAGACCCACTGCCCATCAAAGAGATCCTACAATATGCCATCATTAACATGGACATACATTTCAGATATAACATGACTTATGGTTTCAGAATTTATTCAATATTACCAAGTGTTAGCTGCTGCATACCTACGAGTGGGGGGATGAGGGGGTGTAACATACCTGCATAGCTACTGGGAAGTCATTCTGGGCCTCAGGTGGGAAGAATATATCTACTGCTTTCTTCTGAAATGCTGTGTTACCAGTTGGTGCCTGGCCTACTTCAATAATGTGTAACTGTAACAATACAAACAATGATATTCATACTATTTATTTGAAAAGAGAATTTATTAATAAATATGACCATTTGTATCTTAGATCTGACCTAACACATCACACAGTATGCATCACAAAGTTGTTGGCGCTTGTTCTTGTTCAATCGTCAAATATTAAGTGGATTCTAAGCATGTCACATTGTTTCATCACATAATTCTTTCCATGCAATTCTTTCCCATTGTTTTTCTATTATTCTGATAAAGCCTTGATAGCAAAATGTCCTGATAAAAACTTATAATTTCACTTCGTGTTTGGCGATATGCCATATGAAATCAAGAGAAAATCGTAACAGCATACCTTGCCTCCCTGTGCCCCTCTGACACCAAAACAGAAGATGGTTGATGGTAGTGGGTTACCTTCCAGTTTGATAGAAGCAAATGCTGCAGCATGACCTTCTATTGGTTGACTGACCTTTCTCTCCACGGAATATAACATCATTGCACCAACTACACGATTTTGCTGAAATGTAAACGACAAGAAATGAACTATAAGAATGACAGCTATAATATTACATAAATTTGACAGCTAAATATTACAAACACATGAAAGTTAAAATATGAATTAAACTTGAGAGCTAAAATATGACAATCTTGGTAGCTAAAATTTGACTCAAACTTGGCCGATCTGGCCGTATCATTAATTCTTTTTATAATCCATATACCAGCAATTTAAAATGTACACCAAAAAGTAATCAGTTCAATAAGTTGTTGATACATCGGCCTTGTTTCTATTTCTGACATGTTTAATGTGTAGGTACCTAGAGTTTGTTTGAAGTTTGTAAATATACAACTTACAAGCGAGTGAGTAAATGAGACATAATTGAACCAATGACAAACAAATTAAACATACCTGAGCAGAAATTCCGACAAGTAGTAACCATTGTTGTTTAGCATCTGTTCTATAGTTGATAATCTGACAACCGGCCAAGTTGGAATGACGATCAAACATTTTCTGTGGTTGCGAATCACCTATACAAGTCAATTGTATCAGCATGTATTTTATATGGGTATGTGACATTAATAATTATATAAATGTTCAGGAAGTGAAATACTCAGAAATGTTTACAATGTGGGGTTTTTACATATATAAATGATGGCAAGTTGATTAATTTGAATTCAATTACAATTACTTTCACATTCAAATTAAAGTACTCTAAATTGAATGTAAAACAATCTGA
The DNA here is from genome assembly GCA_963678985.1 of Spisula subtruncata. Taxonomy (NCBI): domain Eukaryota; kingdom Metazoa; phylum Mollusca; class Bivalvia; order Venerida; family Mactridae; genus Spisula; species Spisula subtruncata. The sequence continues at coordinate 4,043,932 of OY787672.1, forward strand.
GTGTATGTAATGTAAGTGGATTTACAACAATAAACTAATAAAGCAATCAGAAGAGAAATATCTATTTATATTGAATTCAAGGGTATCAACAGGGCAAAATTCAAAGAAGGAAAATTGTAAGTGGCTGAACGTTTGTCATAATTCATTGCCCTTTCAGAAATGATAAAGTCCAGATTTATCAGGAAAATTGACACCCCTGTTAATTTTAACATCATAATTATCCCGGAATGGCGAGAATGTTTAAACATCGTTCATACCTTCCATTGACCAATGGTAGACGGCTGTCTCTGTTGCTATGGCAACTGTATTAACAGAGATCCATTTCCAGAAGACAACTTCCTCTGTCATTGTATGAGCCTTCATCTTACTTTTCATCTCAATGTTGAAGATTTGTAGAGTTTTACCGGCTGCAATAGTTGAACATAATACTTGAAATATCATGTTGTACATACCAAACATAGTGACTCATGGAATATTTGAAGATTTGTATTAAAATGTACATGAAAAAGAGACCAAAGATTCATAATGAAAGATTTAATGAAAATTGAGGTATTACAAGTTATTAAGTATGTTCAACGCAAGAGATGAGGTGTAGTGAGTTTAAGATCTGAGCTGCAAGTGAACTCAAAGATTCAACCTTCAAAGGTTTCTGCTGAACAGCGAAATTTTTGGATACTGTAAGAATGGTCAAATTTCCTTGCTTGAATTTATAGAGATCCTCAAATAACATTATTTGTGAGAAAATGGTTAAAGGCTATGGGGATCAAAATAATTCATCACCCAATAATACAGGTGGCACACAGAGACCAGAGAATATATTTAAATTTTCGTTTAATACAGATTGACCTTACAGGCATTCTCATGTATTGTAAGGCTTTGGAGAGTGGGAAGAGAGGGATAGAAAGGAAAATAGATGATGAACAGATAGGTGATACGAGTCATGGCAATAAAGAGTAATTCTATACAAGTCATGGCAACAAGGAGTCATTGTAAAATTTTCAAAAAGTACTCAACAATATGTATTTATAATCTAAGCTGACAAAATCCAGTATCAAAGTCTCCTAAAAAAGGTGCAGCCCCTGGTGGGCCTCTAATTGCAGACTATAACTAACACAGAGTGCAACAAAAAAGAAATTTCTGATATGATAAGCAATGTATCGTATTTGAATTCACAGTAATATAACAATGGCAATTTTGTCAACATAAATACAGTAATGACATGGTCATTGATTCCTGATATAAGTAATTGACAGTATTGTCAGTGACTCAGTTATAAAGATAAGACGGTCAACAACATCCAAGTTCAAACTTTCATCAACAAAACTTTAATATGGTATTATTTTAACTACACAACACTCAAAAAACCACTCAAATAATAATGGAAAAATATCATGGTGTACACACAATATACATGAAAGTAACAATTTGTCCCTTTGGTGCAACAAGGTTGTATCTTACTATATAATCTATAGAAACACACAATCTTGTTGCACCAAAGTAACAATTATCACAAGGAACAGAACTTTATACCAGTAAATTCAGTAATACACTCTCTCACACCTCCAGTTTGTTAAACATGACCACAAGTTCCCTATTAGAAAAGCTTTTATATTTCACCAGCCTGTAACTAGTATAAGCCAGCACTAAGTCAAGCTAAAGCCATAATTATAAGCTCTACTAATTGGTCTGGAAGTTTTCTACACCATATACAACAAGTCATAACAATAGTGTTGTTTTAACATCAATTCATATTGAAGAATTTCAACAGCAATTGTGTTGCTTAAACATCAATTGAAGCGTACAACAGCAATTGTGTTGCTTAAACATCAATTGAAGCATGTTCAATGACAATTTGTGTTGTTTTAACATCAATTGAAACACGTTCAATGACTATTTGTGTTGTTTTAACATCAATTGAAACACGTTCAATGACAATTTGTGTTGTTTTAACATCAATTGAAACACGTTCAATGGCAATTTTTGTTGTTTTAACACCAATTGTAGCATGTTCAATGACAAGTGTGTTGTTCTTGCATCAATTGTAGCATGTAAAATGACTATTTGCATTGTTCTAACACCAACTGAATCATGTTGTTCAATGGCAAGTGTGTTGTTCTTGCATCAATTATAGCATGTAAAATGACTATTTGCATTGTTCTAACACCAATTGAATCATGTTGTTCAATGACAAGTGTGTTGTTCTTACTTTAATTGTAGAATATCAGCAAATCTCCATGTTTTTATTGGAGTCGCTTACATAGAAGCAAAACAGATTCAAGTCAACTACTGTAATTTTCAATTGGGTTTTAAGACAGAAAACATTGATGAAGGTCATTGTATGAGATCAGTTATTCAACATGAAGGTTATTCTATAATAAAGTTGGTTTGATACTTATAAAAAGCACAGATTGTATATGTGGACTGTGGTGTTATAGATGTGTTGTCTTACTTTGAGATATTGCAGACAATGTATCAGTTAGTAACAACCTGCTATTGATCACAATCATAAAATCTGGGAGGAAAAAGTGGCACAGTGTAGTAGTAGTGTTTGGTAATGTTATGAATATTTTTACCACTTATAGTAATGCAAATCGAGGACTTGGGGCAAAACCATATACTATACTGGTACTCTTTTAGTAATGGTACCAATATTATGACCTTATGGAACTCAACAACTACTAGTTAACAATCTATATTACGAAAATACAGGTCGTCGAAGTGACAATGTACCGGTCATGTAGGAACCAATGTATCAGTTGTCTGGGTAACAATGTACCGGTTATCTACATAAATGTGAACTGGTCGTATTCTAGGTAACCTGGTCATGTAGGTAACAATGTATAGATAATTTTTACAGTTTGAGTTATCACTATAAACTGTACATATGATAACAGTTATCAGCTGATATTGAATCGTCATTCATTCTGCAGGAAGATAACATACCATCATTATCATATCAACATTATCATACCAGCATTATCATATTTACATCAATGTCATTATCAATGTTAACTTTGTCAACAGTCAACTGGTTAAGTAAGGTATGTTAACAGTTAAGACCATTCCACAAACCGCACTTATGAGTAGGGGAAGGGTCACATACATGCCCTTGAAGGGTGTTCTCTCATCTAGTCTTTTATTTCAACAATTCAGATTTGAAAATTTACGGTCACATGTCTTTATGTTACATTTATTACAGAAGTTTTAACCTAAAACAAGTGCTCCTAAAATAATCCACTATTACTAATTAGGTATTAAATTTTGGAAGACGAGATCACATCTAGCATTATAAAAGAGCATAACCAGCCTAAAACCTTAGGACCTTAATAGAACTAGTTTGCCAAGTCCTGCAATGTCTATGTTATGTGTGCTGTAGGAATACTGCAAGAACTTCTTTTCGAGTGTTTTACTGCAAGAACTACTTTCAGAGTGTATTACTGCATGGCCTACTTTCTGTATACTATATACTGCATTGGCTGTTTTTTTAATGCAACATCTTCTACTTTCTTTGTGCTAGATTTCTCTTTGCAATACCTGCAGGACTGCAGAATACTTTCTAGATGCTGCCCTACACCAACTGACTACTTTTATAAGGCTCCTAATGTCTCCAATACAATCCAACCAAGCCACACAGCGTCTATTCATTACAATACAGTATAGCTGATGATGCGATTCAAGAGTTCCCAGTTCCCACCAGATGGTAGCACTATACAAACAAGGACAAAGTTTATAATGTATTCCACCTTGAGAGATAGAGTCTTCTATCAGCACATAATGACCTAGCCAGATCAATATATACACTCCTACAATGGAGAAATAGGGAAGCCGAGCAATCATGAAGCCATACTTCATTCTCTTACATTGATTTCCTATACATGTACCAAGTCTTCATTACTTCATACAGTTTCTATATTCAGTCATACAATATGTAACTGTGATGATTATTTTAACTCAGTTTGTGGGTTTAAACAATAAATGATTTCTTGTCTTCTTAACATTAAAGCACACACACACACACACAGATTTTAGAGAAATAGGTTTGACATTTTCTCCTACATCATACATTGCAATCAATAACCCATTATTGGAAGCCTAGAGAAGCATCTTCCCTACTATTGGAACAGACATGTAGTAAGGTCATATATGGGGAACCACGTTCTCAAGTAATATCAATATTTCACCGCTATACTGCTACACGATACACTGAACACCACCAGTTTTTATTTGCCTTGCAGATTTTCTCTCAAAAAAAATGTTGATTGTGCAGATTTTTAAGGAAATTTAATTTCTGCTTTAAATCAATTGGACAATATGCAGAGCATACTGTGATACAGAAGGGAGATCAGATCAAATTTAGAAATTTAAAAAAAATATTTGTGTTAATCAGTGAAAATAGCAAATGGATTGAGTCGGCAAATCTTAAATCATTGAAATTTTGCAAATTTTAATTTTGTAAGCGAATTAAGACAAGTGAGAGCTTTAACAGTGAATTATTATCTCAAACAATTATGTGACTATCCTATCATTAAACTGCCATCCATACTGCGCTCTGTATCAACACAACTACATACATGTATAACATACGGACAGACACATACGGACAGACGTACATACATTGATCAGTGATGTCAAACAGGAGATAACTCTATTGATTACAACAGTCAACTATATGTACACAAAATGTGCTGACAATGTTCAACATCATTCTCACTATATCAGGCTAAAAATACTGGTTGGTGTATATATATAATTGTATGTGTACAGCAAGGGTTGCCCACGACATGTCGAGGAGGGTGGCTGCAATAATGTCTCATGTTCTCCTATTTTCATTCATACATAGAACAGTCTCGCATTCAACCTAAACTGTGTGATAATTGTAGATAACTTATGATAACAATATCTAGAGTAATTTATCAATTAGGTAATCACTGTTCACCAGTGTATTCTACATGTCAGGTATCTCCGACTATCTCCACATACTGTCATTTTTTAAAGGGCTTGTCAAGTCTGGATACAAACAGTACAACCAGTGTATTCATTTCACACTTTAAAAAATCCCAGCAATTTTCCAAAAAAATTGATACCCAAGGATTATCAATAACACTGCACGTTTCTAAAAAGCTTTTATCCCTGGGAATCTGGGCAGGGTGATTGCATATATACATATACCCCAAGCATGCTTGATGAGATTAGTTAATTACATTGTGGTTACAAAATTAATGCCATATTCATTAATAAATTATACAGTTAACAAAATTGAAAATAATATTTAACAACCTTTTTTAAGAGGCAACACATTTGGGCAAGCCAAGTCTTCCCAGTGAGACTCTGGGAAACATAATGTCCCCATACAGAAAGAATATGCTAATGTAACAAAATGGGTCTCCATGGAGCCAAGGGTTAAGTTCCAAAAAGATTATATCAATACGGGTATGCAAAAAATTAAACCATGATACAAATGGTGCTTGCAACTGAGGAACATAGTAATGAAACCCTCCATAACATAAGGACCATTGTTATATACAAACAATCTAAATGCCTTTTGTCTTCATTTTAGACTTGCCGCCATTTCCAATCAGTAATCGTGCATGACACAGCCATTGATTCTGATAACAGAATTGTATTTGGATAGCCAAAGCTGTTGAACTTAATTTTTATTTATGTCCCCAATGTTAGAAGAGAGAGTCTGAATATAATTACCTAAACCCTGAGTTTTAATGACATCTGAATTGTCATGCCTGGATATCTAAAAAGCTACGTTTTACCCCTCTGCATTTTGTACTTAAGGTTGACTTGCTTTCATGGGATAGGCAATAATGAAATGACGGTTTTAAGTATGAGCAACTAATGAAAGCCCTAGCCCTATTCACCACTAGACATGTATATGTATACCGGTAGTAACTATGTAGAGATCTATATAAGCATTGTGGCATCTAATGTTATACTCAGCAGCTGTGTGCATCTATCATAGTCCTGTTTCCAAGCAATATTAGAATGTCTGCATGTGATACAGTGGTGACACTAGATTCTAACTCATGTAGTGATAAATGTGCGAGACAGTCAATATTTCTGTACAAGTTACATTAAATTTAGAACCTTTACAAGATGACAAAACATAGCAAAAAGCAATTTATTGAACTTAATTGCCAGCTTCCCTCCAGAAAACAGGGTCTTTAACTTTGTTGGTGGAACACAGATTACTAAGGTCATCGCATGCTGTGCCAAATAGATGCCCGTTGAGCGGTACTAGGACCTCCTCGCCGGACACCTGCCCTAAACCTATCATGGTAGTCTTAGCACTGCATCATAACACCTACTTTACAAAGACTTTCTCCCTACTCTTAATTCTGATATCTGTGCCCTTCACAAACACAGACATGCGGTTCAGCACATCCTATATCAATATCATCGCCGTCAGTTGTTTCTGGAAAGAAGCTGACAAAATCATGGAGGGGCTAGGTAAAATAAAGTGCTCCAAACATAATAAACAATTTCAAAAGTTAGAATTATTTATATCTTGAAATACTGACAAATTGCCAATAATGACAGAAAAAGGTAAGGGAAATGGCCTTTTTTCAGACACAAAAAATCCTGAAATTCAAGAAAATTCCTGACAAATTTTTGTCCATGCAACTTGTACAGATTATTCTTGCCTTGTTAAAACATAAATAAACATGCAAGCACAGTGCATGCTGTACATTCTCTAGAACAATAATCATCAAATCTTGGGTCAAACTGTGAGGTAAGGTATTAATTGGAACAAAACAGAATCAGGTCAACAATAAAAAATATTATATCATTTCAGTTCTTTGATTACAATTTTCATTATGTGGATAAATTTTATGGGGGAAATAAGGAGAGTAAGATTATGACACAATGCTAATGACCCATGAAACAAGGTGGGAGGGGCTAAAGTTTGGTTGGGGGTGTGGTCATTAGCAGGTGGGTGGAGTTAGACAATACACACCATTGGGATCCCCAGGCTGTGCAGACCCTGTTAACGACAAAAATGTGTTTGTTAATGCCTTGTTTAACATACAGAGTTTGACAATGACATTCAGAAGAAACAGATAGAATTGTTATCAGTTTATATAACAGGTATATTTTGCGGATGCCAAATTTTCACAGCTAGGTGAAATTCTAAATGCTTGGTTATGTCAATTTGAAGAAAACGATTAATTGAAAATCAAAAACATTTAGACTGCAAAATTGGCATTGAACAAAATAACCTGATATATAAACAATTTCTGTCTTGCCGAAAGAGACACTGTTCAAACTCTGCAGTTATTATATACAACATGTATGTGATATAAGAATATAATAGAACAGGTTTGATAGTTTACTCAATGGGGCATACATATATCTTTAGAGTACGAACTAAACATGCGCGATAATATGCACAGCGTGATGTATATGAATAACGCACTGACATTTGACAGAATTTTGAAGTAAACCATCATTTGTGATACTCCATGACAGTGATCAATACGGACATGTGAAGCCTCCCAACAAGTTTCATTGACTTCAAAGTCAATGGTGCACTAGACAGACAACGCCATTGACTTCAGGGAATGTGCAGCAGCAGCACATCAACCATTTGGGCAAACACTTCCTTTGATCCCTGATAAATGCCTTACATAGTAACAATAACTTGAATAATTCCTTACAATCAATTTTGTGTTAATATCTGCAATTTACAAACTACTTGCTATAAATGGCAAAACACAATTTAGTTTCGGATTTTGCTCTATACTAGTAATGCTGTGTACTAAACACAATGCACAAGAGGGCCATGATAAATTTATATGCGTGTAACAACATTTATTGGGGGACTGAGGCATAAGACCCTTCCCTGACAATAATACAACAAAGTTTCTGATTCCATTAGTACATATTATCCTTACATCCAAACTCAATTTCAAACATTGGTCCCTGTTGTTAAAATTAAGACAACTAATGAAAGTGACCATGCATAGTCAAGACTTTTACATCAAAATTCCTTTCTAGGAATTCCAATTTTATTTCTGGGCTTGTAAAGATCATATTTATCAGGCAATAGAAGAGACTTAGCGAATCAATGAAATCGTGACAGAAACATTATACATGCACAGCAGTAAACAAATATTATATTGAAGCAAATAATGCAACAAAAGTTTGCCATGTGTTTATGAAATTTTGATAAAAAAAGACGTATTTGTAAATTGAAAATATTTAAGCATACCCACAAATAACGACAAAACCCATATACCATTGACATAAAAAAGTAATATATAAATATGTAAATGTTTGCAAGTGTCTGAGTCAGTGCTGTAGTTCAGGATGGAATAGATAAAATGTTGTATTGAAGTGTTCTTTGCAAGATTTCATTTACAATGTTACATGGGCCCCATCCCCCATTAGTCTGTGACAGCTATGACAGGGAATTACAAATGTAACTAACGATTGACGGGCCTTTCATATTTTTGGACGATTTGGTTTTACATTTTTGTAATCAGGTTTAAGGTTTTTACTGAATTGTGAAAAATAGTCATTCTGACTGCACCACTGTTAAGGGTACATTGTTTAAGTCTTGTACAACAATTATTATTATATCTAAATATGTGTTGGCAGGACAGTCTGTTAAATATATACTCAGAATTTCCAGTATTTATTATTTTTCCGGTCATATGATTTGAGCTATCAATGATGAGAAAACTACACAGTGCAATATAGAGGACATAAGAAATGAGAATGTTTTTATAACCATCATGGGAACCAACATAGATTTCCAATATACAGAACTATCACAAAATTTCCATACAGTCATTCACTCACTCACTAAGCCTACCCAGTCCTAACTTGATACCAAACATTGAAGCAGATAAATCAATAATGCCTGACCAGGTTTTTGTAAACTTATAGTAATATTGATCATGTTACAGCATAAATAGTTCTAAGATAATTATTGGAAGAACATTAATTGAGGGTTTCATTTGACACTGTGTGACGCAAGAAAATAATACCCCATGAAGATTCCGAAATCTTTAAGATTCGGATTTTGGCAAAAATTTTGTAGAAGGTAATTCTTCTTTTAAAGCATGGATAATTTCATTATATAATCTAAGCAAATATACATATATACACATTAATGATTTAAAGAATATAAAATCTTTTAGTCAGAATCTTGTGCAGCAAAATGCAAAGTTCAGAGGTCAAAGTGTCAGCTGATGGGTCAAATGAAACACCTGTCATATAACAATTTACTATTATAATATACAAGAATGAAATAAGCCAGACTGGTTGGTGACTTGTAACAGCAAATGCCTTGACACAGAGCTTGTGTGATAACAGTTTTAACACTGAGTCAGTGACTGACCAGTGGTCAGGATTCTAGAGTGCATGTACACTGACCTACACAGGTAGCAAAGGTCAGAAATATAAACAATATAATACTAAACAGTGACATTGTTAAGTTAACAAGTTGATTAATGAAGCAAACATATTACATACAATAATAAATATAGCAAGTAGTATACTATATATAGTATGTGTAGTGTATATACATGTGTACACTAGCCGTAATATGACAACCATGTATGTACACAGAGCTGCACACATGTACATTTAATTGTGACTTTGATAAAGGACCTCACACAATGATTAAAGCAATGGCTATAAATACAGCAAACAGTATGAAGTAGCACCTGGTCAATAAAAGCCACCAAATTATCCCCAAACACTTTACTCTTGTCTTTAGTTCCCATTACACAGTGTCTACTTTCCTTAGAACTATCTAGCATAGTATTCTAGTATTTCTACCTCAATTCTTAGAAAATTCTATGACTGATACAGACAGGTCTTGATACAAATAGTGTGTGTTTTTTATCAGAACTGAATTGGCGCAAAGAGCTAAATTAATGCAATGCTACGTTTATCGCCATGAAAATGATGTCAGTAAACGAATATATATATATCAATGGCTTAGAATTAGAAGGTCGTAAGTGCCACTTACGACCTTTTAAGATTCATACATATTTAGAATAAGCATCACAAGGCGCTTCTTATGAGCCCATTTTCATAAAAATGTTTGTTTTACCATAGGTAAAGAGTAAATGTCAGACAGTTTTTCCGTGTTTTCTCAAAATATCGATTTGGTAGTTACGACCTTCTATTTCTAAGCCATAAGCCATCGATATGTTAGTTCCTCATTGTATCAAAACCTGATTGTATGACAATACAATTTGGATAGGGTGGAATCTGATCACGGCCATATAAAAACATTTCTAGACCGTATGAGAAAATCAAGATTTAACAATATTGGCAATCATTCATTTTGTATCAGCTTTCAAATCATTCAAAATCACCAATATATTATAGTTTGTAAATAATAAATACACTCAGGGACAAAAGAAACGCAAAACTTTATCGGCGGTCATAATTTTCTAAATAAGTGCGATATATTGTTTTCGTTTAATGTAAATGATACATGTGTTACAACCTTGACATCTCAGCACTTTTCTACATAATTGAATGTGTTTAAACGGGTTGTTTTCAGTTTAGGGTAAATCCCATTTTTCGCACGTGGAGCACGTGTGAAATCGCAAAGCGGAACATTTATTTTGCCAAATGACAGTGTATACATAGCACTTATGGAAACTCATCAAATAAAAACATATAAAATAAGTTTAAACATGCCATGTTTGCCTGAACACACACGGCCTGAAGCAGTCGGACTGCTCCAAATGGGTTCGAGTCCTTCTGAAGTTGTCAGACAATTCCATTACCACCCTTCAATCATTGCAAGGCTACATGAACTAAACCAGGCCTCTGGAACGGTTAAGGACCGCAAACACACAGGGAAACCAAGGATAACCACTCAACGACAAGACGAGACCATACGCATGCTATATCGCAGGAACCACTTCCGGCAAGCCAGAATTACAGCTAGGATACATAGGAGCCCACGGGTAGGCAAAACGACAACTTGTTTGAAAAAATAAAGTTCCTTATTAAAAATATCGCACGTTCATTTTTGATTCATTTTCTTTTCAATTTACATTTAAGACGATAACGATACACTTGGTAGTCGTTTATATTTAGCCAATCAACGTCACACATCTTCAATTTTTAACAGCAGTATCATAAACACTGACTAAATTCATCTATCATTAACACACGTACGTGTTTCCTAGTGCAGTTTTCCAACAACCGAAATCATTAACATGCATGCTAAATTTAGTAGTTCGCAATTGGTAGGTTGTAAACAATCAATTTATATTAACAGTGAGTTGAAACTTCGTCTATGTTTTTCTTGGTTTTACAGTACGCGGGAGGCCTTTATTCGTGAGTGAAACTTTATCCAGCAACTATGCATCACAAATATTATATCGTGGATGTTTTAAAGTGGATTCGTGTTCGTGATGCTTACACCAGATAATGAATGTGAAAAAATGTGACTTTTGCAATGTTGGACTGTAAGATTAAACTCTATGTAAAAAAAGTATTTAATTATAGACATGAATGAAATTTTGAAGTATCCCTCATGAATTTTTCACCAATGATTGTGTAAAATTTCAGTGAATTTGAAAAAATAATAACTTTGAAAAATACCATTATATATGTTTTGCGTTTCTTTTGTCCCTGAGTGTATATTCTATAATAAGAATTACAGGTGCATAAATAATACAATGATAGCCCTACATTCCTGTTGCATGTGCTGTACACCAAATAACCATATGTAGACATAAAACATTATTTACCTTATTGTTACATATAACTACACATAACATTAAAACTTACACGACAAACTGTTTAATATGAACAGACATTTAATATGAACAGACAGAGTGTTCTTAACATTTGATCACAACTTGCAATTTTATGAACAATTTTTATATAATCATAGATCGTACGACATGCTTCAACAATAAACCCAGCCCATCCATCTCAATTCATTGATAATATAAGCACAACTAGTCTCAACTTTCTGATTGGATGTTTCTAAGGGCAATCTCAAGATGACCAATGAGATGGAGTTATTCTGTGTCAAACATGTTAAAAAGTTACACGATGTCAACATTAATGTATCATGAATACTAACACTCGGACAGGAGGGAGGACATAAGATGAGGAGAATTTACCCAGGCTAAAGCAGCTTAATACTTTTTCTCTGGAAGGGATGCTTGTGATTTATTATTGCGAAACCCCCATTAATGCGGCACATAATTATACACATCAAAAATTCTGCTGCCACCTTTTACAAGCACCCACTAAATTGTAATTGGTCATTTTATTAATACTTTGCGTTAGAAAGCAGTTTATGCATTTAAGCAACCAAATATATCTATGTTTTCAGTTCAGACAGTATAATGTATTTCCGTCTTGAAATGTAGAATGAGTAAGCCATGAGTTAGCGAGGATTAGTCTAAAGCTTCAAGTGTTTTAGTAAGTTCATCATAGTAAATTCATGTACTTCATTTAACATCGAAAAACTTTTCACAATGGCAAATAGGCCATAAATTATCAATTGAACAAAGTACATAAAAAGCTTATATTTACCTTTTAAAGCTATGACTTTACTAGCTGGATTCATGATGGCAGAATCGGCCGAGATCGGTCGTCTGATAGGATTGGCAGTATCGTTCATGTCTATGATAACAACCTGAGCGGTCTCCCCGACCTTCTCACGAACACAGATAAATTTATCCGATTCCATGGTAAGGGTACTGAACCCGATGTTTGCTGCATTAATACCCACATTCTGGAGCTGTTGAGAAAAAAAAAATTATACAATATGTGTATAGGTGGTGACTGTGAAGTATCCATTCATACATATAAGATATATGCTCGAGATTACAAGAGTAATACAACTAAAATCATGTTTGTTTGTAGGTTCTAAGCCTTCAAGGAATGTCAAGACACTGAAATGACCAACTCCCCTGGTCAAAATTCAACCAGCAGTCATCATAAAAGTAGGTAAAAATGGTCAGGCATTCAGTCCAGCAAGAACAAACTCCAAACTGATAATTCTATCCAAAATGTTAATTTTGCAAACATTAAAAAGCACTGTTTATTAACATGCACATTTTTGTCCAATTTCTTTTCTTCTTTTTTTGAAAGCTTTTCATTACTTTTATTCACGGTACTGCCCACTTAGCCAATTATATGAGTATTTCCCAGACTGGGAAAACCTGGTTATTTCCGGGCAATCAACCCTTTGCCAACCCAGACAAGCTATGATCTTTCATCTAATGTTTTGTGTTTTTATTTTACTTTACAATCTGTTTGACGGCAGTTACTGAGTAAGTTTTATCTTCATACCAGGTTGCACATTGCAGATATAGCTAGCATACCCATTTGACCACACTGTAATTATGAAAATCATAATTATGATCATCATGGGTTTTTTCATCTGAAACATTGTGTCAGTTGGTTTGATGGTAGGAAGGTTCCAGTACTGCACCCTAGTGCAGCGCAGTGTTGGCATAACGGACGGTCAATTGAGTAACGGAAATACTGGGAAATACTGAGAGTTCAGTTGCTTCATAATGCATTTAAAATAACCTGTACACAAAAAATTCCCACTTGACCATTCAATTGACCAGTATTTCCCGGTATTGGACACTTTGGGAGTATTGGACAGGACGGTATTTCCCGGTATTTCCCGCCCGGTAAATACCGGGGCGGTAAATACCGCCCAACACTGAGTAGTAGTGCTGCTACCAAGCACTGCTAATTATCAATGTGTTGGTATGAATTTATCATACATATGCGACTATGTATTATTTGTGCAGCTGGACTGTCCTGACAACCTGAAATTTGCCATTCCACCGAACACTTCAAGAAGAGTATAAATTTTTATATGGGCAGCCGGTTTCCAATCATTCCAAGCTAGGTTAACGCCTCTCACAATTATAATCTAAAAGATATTGTCCGCAATACAAAGTTGACATAGAAATCATGGCCTCTATCAAAATGACGTTGTTTAACAACTGACTTTTTGCAAGCGCATATATATGAGCCGTTCTCCAGGAAAACCGGGCTTATTGACAAAATTGTGAAAATGTTGATAATTATATGGTTAGAAAGAAGAGACTCTTGTGAACAGTTTCTGAAAATTTGAACAAATTATTCCATAAACTTACAAAGTTAAAGACTTTTTAAACCAACCACTACCGCCTTCTTTATGAGTGACGTCGCGAACGTCATTATCTACGTTCTTGACGTAACGTAACGAGGCATTTCAATGATCCAGTACCTGATACATTTTTGACGTAAACTTTTAAAATTGTGGCAAATTTTACAATCATATTCTTATTTTAATAAAACGTGTTCAGTTTGTGAGTATTTACTTCCAGAGAAAAATAGCAAGTGTTTTTAGCCACTTAACCCTTGTTTTCCTTGATATGAGTTCTTTTTAGAAATCGATCACCATAGCAACAATATACTTTATTATAACACAATTGTAAACAAAACTTGAAACTAATGAATAGTACTATTCTATTCAATTACTTAAATATGAAAACAAAATACACTATTTTTTTCTCATTTTAGACATTTTTCTAAGTCTTATTGCATAATTACAATGCAATGTCATTAAGCCCGGTTTTCCTGGAGAACGGCTCATATAATAAAATATACTAATGCTGATGAACAGCAGTCTTGTTCGGTCTGCAAAAGTACAAAATCATATGTGTCATGCAAATCCTTAATGCCAAGTTTCAACAAAGAACTGTACCAACAGAACTGATTATAACTTTAAAAATCAGCTTACATCGAATGAATATTAATGTCCTCTTTCCATCGATAGCAAATTTATGAGTGTGTGGTGTAAAACAAAAAAGATATTGTACTTATTGCAGACCAGGCAAGACTTTTGTATTGATAAAACTTACTGCAGAGTATATAGAAACAGGATAACACACACGTTCCATTAAAGCAGATGGAATAACATAGTCTTTTGTTAAATTAGACCAAAATTTTAGTGTTGAAACATATTTACAGTTATCCAGTACCAAAAAATCATATTTTTATTCTGGCAGTATTGGTTTTGGTCCTGAAATGTGTTTATAAATAATGCACCAGTCAGTCGCATCCATGGCCCCCATCCCAGGGATGGGTGGTGATGTATACTTTTGGGTTGTCAAAACCCCCTGGACTGCCATTCTTCTGCACTGCACTGCGGGGATAGCAGATGGTAAAATATCCGGTATTTCACTCAATCACTGCCCCTAACAAATAAATATTGTACCTGGGGTATTGGTTTGGAGAAAAATTCCCAACAGTAGTGCGGGAACCTGAAAGGTAAAACCATGGCCGTTTGCCCGGCTATCCAGCGCCCATCTCAGGGGACGGCGTCGTTGACACAAAGATCTAACAGGTGCATAAGATCACTAAAATGTTACTGGACCAATTTTTGGGATGCCTGCTGTAACTAAATTGACTAAATGTTTGTGTCATTGCAAGATTTAAATTAATTCTACCACACAACTGGAACACACCATCAGGGAGTTGACAGTGTATGCTGTGTTTATGTTTAGTGATTACCAATAAACACTGTGCATAATGGGGAATTACCCTAATTTACCTAATTTCTAATTCATAATATTTGGTGGGTGGGGTAACTGTTCAGAATAAATGCAATCACAAGTCATAGGGGTAATAAAGAACTGTCATTGTTGAACTTTCTACTTGGAACTACAAATATGTAACAGTACAATACGGAGATATTAAAGCAGAAATCGATGTGATGCCAGCATTTCTAATTATGAAAAACTAAACATCCGGTAAAATGGGGGTGCAAATTGGTGGAGATTCCGCCCCCTTCCGACTTGAAAATGCTTGTATGTTTCGACGCATACATGAGACAGAATGGCTAATGCCTGTAAGACGACAACACGTACTTGTCGATACATAATCACTGACAAACAGAGGCAAAATGTAGACATTAAACGAAAATTTATGAAAATTGAGGGGCGTGTAGGAGGGGTGTCTCGGGATCAAAATCATATTTCTATACCTGCAGATGCTCCTGGAACCTAATTGGGAGCATTTGTGCCATCGTTGCTTTCCTTCTTCACTTCTCTATATGTTAATGTATGTCCTGTTACCTTAAAACAGTTAATTTTTACGAAAAATAACCGGCTAGCCGGTGAGTCACTTCTATACTTGTGTTCCGATTTGTCAAGATGGCCGCCGCCACCGGATGAAAGAAAGAAAGTAGTTCCAGGTGAATCGTGCTACGTGTTTATCAACATTTTTTCCAATAATTATATACAGTATAAGCGTATTTTATTAAACGATATAAAATATTCACACAGACAACAATCTATGTCACGAATAATGTTTCAATATACAAATACGTGACACAAAATTAAGAACTATTTTCTAATAGTAAACGTCGATGATATCCATACACTGTGACGTCAAATTGGGTCGGTAATGAACCACTTCCGTGTCAGCTTCATGAGGCACAAGAAGGGAAATTCTAATTAACATAATTATCTACTTTTCAGTAACTTGGCGAAGCTGGTGATTTAATAATAGAATATTTATAAATAAGGTACTTAATAAGCACAGACGAAACTGTTAATGAAAAATAACCTATGCAACATAGAGTACAAATCGAAAAATGTAGCAGGCCTACGTAATCACATGATTTAAAATAGATCAAAAGGCTTGAATTAATTAGTAGGTAGATCTATCTAGAAAAAGTATTAGGGCCTATACTTTTAATTCAATTTATATTGTTTTATTTTATTGCTTTAGCCTTAAGACATATTAAAACATGAATTTAAAATAAAATTCTAAAATACACATCAAGCTTACATCTTCTTCTTTCTGTTATAATAATGGCTAGCGTTCTTCGCATAGAACATTAATGCCATGAGTGTGGGGGGGGGGGGGCTAAAAAGAAATAGACTGACTATGTTTCTCCACCTGGTATCCTAACAGTTTATGATTTTTAAAATTTAGAAAAGTGCGCATCAAGTAGGGCCCTATTGTCATCCCATGGACGGTTTTCAAAGAGTTAATGAAAGATCAAAACCATTTAAGTAGAAAAATCTTGTTTTTTTATCTTAAATATTGAGCATTGTTCACTAATTTCTGTCTATTTACTAAAATGGCCGTGTGCAGTTTGCACTTAAGACAATATAGGGCCTATAGATAGATCTACTTGTAAGAAATTATATCAGTCAATCGTTATATTATAAGAAATCTAGTAAAATTATTTTCCTGAAATTTCTATGGATATTTAAAGATAGGCTGTCATGTCTAGCTACTTATAATATTAAACGTTACTTCATGTATATATTATAAAATGTCACTTTCTTTAAAAAAGAGGCGAACATATAATTTACAATAATGATCAACATTGTAATCATCAACTTGAAATATTCAAACATCTGTTGAATACATATCGTTGGTGATGTGCCAGATGCGACACATACAGGGTGTCCAAAAAGAAAGTTTACAGTTTCAGTATAGTTTAACTCAAATCCGATTGTTCTGCTATCGCAAAGAACCCTTACACATATATAGACAATAAAATAATCATTTAAACTGGTGTTAAAACTAGTTTGTTCTGGTACTGATTTGAAAGTTGTGACTTGGATTTTTTGAAATGCCACCTTTCTTAAAAATGCCTGATTTGTTCCGTGAAGACATTTTGACGTAATTTACGACGTTTTCACCGAATGCCAATTTTCAAACTGGTACCCGAAAAACTTATATCTATCGACTTGAACCAAATGCAAGTTTTCATTGCGATATAGCAGAACGTTGTGTTTTGATCACTATACATGTACATGTGTACACTGGAGCTGTATGGATACTTTCTTTTTTGACACCCTGTACGAGAACCCCTTCTTTAAAATGATATGAACACGTTACATACATTTGTTAAAACCGAACATCATCGTGAGTGTGTACATATGACATACATGGAATGTAGCATAAATAAATTACCATTTACAATTTATTACCATTTATTTTGGACTTAAAATACATGTGTGTACAACAGCAGGATGGCAGGATCATTTCACAAGCTTACCTATTGTAAGTAGATGCATTTACATGATGTACTTTCTGTCTTCCGTACTTCAGTATATCAACACAATGGTACTTTGAGCCACTTACCCAAGAAACAAATAGCTGTTTTGAGCTTTAAAAAGTTTCAATTGAATATGCCTACTTATCAAAATAATTATTTATTTATAGTGGTATTCGAAGTTGCACCGCTTTGGCAATAATTCCAATTCAAAACGCTTTACGGCATGGAAATACTCGAAACAGTCCTCTTTTCGTAATGAACATCGTAATTGCTAACCATATAAGTCTATTAATGGAAAAAATACTTAAGAACAGTTACAACTCGAAATGGTCGAAATCGAACTATATTTGCACTCAAATTATTCACTTTTTCAATAAGTAACGTGTTATTTAAAAGGCAGTTTTTAAAATTGACGTGTATGTTCAATACCCTATGTCCGTTACTTCAAGACACTACCTGGCTGTTCAAATTAAAAAAAAAGTTCTTGCGGCGCTCTAATTATGTTTGCTGTCGGACTGTTTTGTAATGTTCGTTTTATCTTCAGGGTTGGTGGGTGCGTTCATTGTTGGAATGACGATTATGAACAATGCAGGTTTTCGCCGTTACATACTTGCATATAACAGTGCCACTATGACCAACCAAGTAAGTCATGTATAATAAATAGTCAATGGTATTTCAAACCTTCCTGAAATAGTTATAGTAAGGATAGTTTAAAGAGGCATTCCCGATAACTAGCATAGTTTTCTCTACTATCACATTAAATGGGCTAAATGTACAAAGCACTATCAATTATTATAATTTGTCAGAAGAAAGTGTGCGCACATATCAATATATGTCTCTATAATGTCAACAATATTTTTAAATCACCAATAATAATTTATCGCTTCCAGCCATTTATTATTATGTGTCAAATGGGAAACAACTCGTGACTATTTTGACTCGTTACGGAAATATGTTTTCACTCTTTTCTCGGTAATTGATTCGAGCTTTTTTTAATATTTGAGGCGTTTAGACAATAATGATATTCATTTAAGCATACATAATATTCCTGAATCGATTTAAACAATCCAAGTTATATGGAACGCCTCTTTAACTTGATCACCGACCTTCTATGTGTACAATATAACAGCTGATATTGTGTACCCAGTATCATGTGATGTTTACAAACATTGACCGGTTTGGTCTACTGATGCAAAATTGGTTCAAGAAATATCTTTGAATGTAATGAATACCCCCAGAAACTGCATGTCACAGTGGCTTTATTAGTATAAGACTTCTAAATTATGATGATACAATGGGTCGTAATCCCTTAAAGTTTACCCGACCGACGCCCCCACCCCCTTAGACGATATGCACTGCAAGACTTGGTACTAATCAGTCATACCAAGTTTCATTGAAATTCGACTAACGTTAACAGAGAAATAGCACGAACAACATTTATAAAGTAAAAAATTCAATAACCCCCTTAAAATTTATCCGACCAACGTCTGCAAATGATATGCACAACTAGACTTGGTACTGATCAGTCATACCAAGTTTCAATGAAATTTGACAAATAATTACAGAGAAGTAGCACAGACAAAATTTGCGCGGAGCAACAAAGCAACCGGCCGACCAAACTACCGACAGTATGACTCCAATATAGCTCAGTGTTTCATTTTGGTTTATAAAACTATGAGTCCCTTTCCACGGACCTCAGAAAAGCAACGAGTCCCATTATGTAAAAAATAAAGCATTTTCCAACTTTAATGAGTCCCTGGCAAGTTTTTTGAGTCAGGGACTCGGGACTCGATCCAAATAGGGGTCAATATTGTTGCTGTGCAATCTCCATTCAAATTTTGAAGATCCTAGGAAAAGCAGCATCGAGTTATTGAACGAAAATCATTTGGTCTAAAAAAATGTAAATGTCACGGTGACCTTGATATTTGACCTACTGACCTTAAATAGAGGTAATCTACCGTTGCTTGTCAACGTCCATGTTGGAGGATATTAGGACAAAGTTCCCTTATAAGTTGTTGAACGGAAACCATTTGGTATTTCGATTGACTGACTGAAATGTGAACAATACATACATGTACAATACAATACACTCTTTGAGTCGGATTACATTTACAAATGTAAAAAGCAATCACGTGTTCTTGTATTAATAGTTTAATAAAATTACTTTTAGTTTTCTGTTTTGGAAACAGGTGCACACGCGCAATGGTTCCGTTACAGAAGGGCGCGTATCAGCATCTGGATACTCACAAGGCAAGCCGTCGGTCGATAAACGATACAATATCCTTTGGTACAAACTACCGAATGATTTTAAAAACCACCCAGGTGTTGTAGATGTAGACTTCTCTCACTGTGAATATAGCAATTGTGAAATGCAATTCAATACAAGCGAGCGTATGAACAGTGATGCTGTTCTCTTTGATGGTCGTTTCGTGAGTAGTAGCGATTATTTCCAGCGTCCAGCTGGTCAAGTTTGGGTTTTCTCAGCCCATGAAGCTCCGGTTACGTACGATGTCCCGCGTGGGTCACAGTGGCGCAAAGCACCATGGCGAAATTCGTTTAATTGGACGATGACTTACAACAAGAACAATACAGATATACATTTACCTTATGGGATTTTGAGAAGAAAAGCTTTTCCGGACAAGAGAAATTATACATTTATCGCTTCGAAGAAGACGAATGGTGCGCTAATAATAAGTTCACACTGTCCTACGAGATCGAAGCGAGAGAATTATGTTAAAGAGTTAAGCAAATATATCCCTGTAACTGTCCTGGGTGCATGTGGCACCCCCTGGGATTGTGGCAGACGATACATACATGACAGTTGTTTCGACTTGTTAAACACAACTTATAAGTTCTACCTAGCATTTGAACATAACATGCGTTGTGCACACAATACTACACCGAAAAATTATTTGCAAATTTTAATTATGACACAATCCTGGTTATAAGAGGCGGAAACAATAAAGAGGGCAACCCTTTTCCAAAAGGTACGCAAATTTCAGCAGACGACTTCAACTCGGCGAAAGATTTAGGTAATTATTTGAAGTCACTCAGTGACTCCAGTGTAACCTATGCAAAGATGTTGGAAACGAAAAGCGCGTATTTCTCACTGCCGTTTAAAGAGGTGTACGAAAAAGCCATGTGTGAATTATGCAAACGAATGAATTTCCAAACGCACTACTATAAAACTATACCCAATATTGAAGAATGGGCTTATAAGCACATTCCTTGTGTACAACCAAAATATGAGAATTAAAATGAAGCCAAATATATAAAGTAGAACACATAAGTGAGAACTGAAAAACGTAATAAATTATTATAAAACATATCATTTAAATACAGTTGATCGTATTTACAACTTAACAAGTTTCTCCGAATTTCATCATTTCAGTAAACCCTTAATCAACTTGCAAACTGGTATGAAAACAACCTACGTTCGTTAGACAGTAGACTTACTCAAAATATACATGTACTTGAAGTGCATTTTATTTTGTTGTTAAAAACTGTTCGTACCATACTCTTCTCGTCATATTTATTATATGTTCACACCTGACCGGAAGTGTAATTTATTATAAGCATATACAATGTATTATTACGACGATGTTTGTGCATTGCTTGTATATTATATGTTCATGGGCAATATTGTCTTGCAATAAACTCTTTTCTTTTCTATTCATATATATTAACTTGTTACTTTCTTACTGGTCTGTTGTTATACACATGTTTATTAATGTTTCTTATCATAAAAAGTTTTTTTAAAGTTCTATTGGTCAATAGAAGTTCAGCCAAATGAATTTATCTTGAGTCTGGGCCAATTAGAATGCACATGGGCCGGTATTTATAAAGCATCTTAAGTGAAAACTTGACTTTTCTTAAAATCTAAAAACTTCCTTAAGTGTAACGTTATCAGCTAAACAGGAAAAGTAATATTTACAATTATTTACATATTTTAGAAGAATTATGCAAAGAGCTAAAGTAATCATATATAGAAAACATGGGTTATTTTTCGTTCTTGTGATATATGGACAGCCCAATATCTTAACGTAAGCCAAATATTTATGTTTTTCTTTATAAATACCTGCCCCGGTAACTATATTGAGAACCAGACAAGTGCCATACTGGTATACCAGTATCATTTCGTATCATCTATTCCACATTTTTCACTCGGTGAAACCAAACTTACGAAATCCTGCTTATTTATAAGTGTATGTTCGAATATAAGTTTGCACATATTAACGTTAGGATATGAAACTTTCTTGAATCATTTCTAGGTCATTGTTCTTTCTGAACTATATGTACGTGATTTCAATTGCTTTGTTTACTAAAGTTAGGTAATTTGAAAATAAAATATCCACGCACAATCAATAGACTGTGGTATAAAAAAATGTTTATATGTATGTACTAACAGAAAATTAACAACTTTTCGAAAATACCGATCTCAAACGAACGAATTAGAAAATAAGTTGACGGCTTTCGCTGATATCAGCAATGACGCCGCGTAAAATGTCGATGGTACACGAAACATGTACCGGAAAATACCGATGATCAGCTTTTCGCTTTCAAAACAATCCATTATACTTATTTTAAATGCGCATTTAATGCAAAACAGGTTTTATAATAGATTAATACAAACTTAACACCTGTACATAAACAATTAACAATCAGTATAAACATTTTACCATACATGATTGTTTATCACTTTATTTTGCCGTCAATTCTTCATTCGAAATACACTGGATCATTTAGGAAACGCTGCGAATGCTCTCGAATCATCTCAAATAGAAAGCTCTGTTGCAATTAGGCTTTTGCTTAAAGGGCTTATAACAAAACAGACCGAGAAGGTAGTACTCATTAGTCTAATGGTTGTGTTGTGCTTCGCAATCGTGTGGTGTTGGCTTCTTGCTGGAGTTTGCCAATCGCTCAGTCTCTGTTCACCATTATAGCTGGTTTTAGCTCACATTTTCTATCATAAAGAAGGTATATCTAATCACAGGTGAATGTATCATTGATAACAAAAATGAAAAAAGTAAACATTCATAGAAAAGCATTAATTTACCAGAAGGTTTTACTCTTTATCGATGATACAGTTACATGTGTATCTAATGTCCCATCTTTCAAATATTCTTTGAACTGTCTTCATAATGAGATATTTAGCCTGGTGGCTTCATTGTGTTCACTTTCCTCTTTTGGCGATTCTATGCTATTCAGAAATTGAATATAGTATTTATAAATCTCATATCCCTATCTGGAAATTGCCAGATATGGAAATTGAAAAAAGATAAAATCAACAAGTTACATAAAATATCTTAGAATGTAGATACCGAGAGTGTTTTAGATTACCCGTTTGTGATAAAAAATAATTCAAGTATAGCATTTCTACGTTAACTATCTTTATGTACACGTCAGGGTAGGAGCAAATTTTCTGATCTGGCCAGTATACAGGAATCCCAAATTTTCTCTTAAAGTCCCATTAAAACTTAAACTGCTCTTTTAATCAGCTATAACTTGATAAACTCCCTGGTGAATGATACAATTTGAGCACTTTAGTATATTCTCAAATGTGGAAAACACCATAAGATGGAAGAAAATGTAATAAAACATCCAGGTGGTTTGTTGACAAAAGGACAATTTGTAAAGAGTAAATGCATGAGTCTAAGAGAAACAACCCTTGCAAGTATTTGTTCACCATACAATTCGCTAAATACGATATTCAG
Source organism: Spisula subtruncata (assembly GCA_963678985.1). Classification (NCBI taxonomy): domain Eukaryota; kingdom Metazoa; phylum Mollusca; class Bivalvia; order Venerida; family Mactridae; genus Spisula; species Spisula subtruncata. Next base: position 4,067,677 of record OY787672.1, read on the forward strand.
TCTACTATTTCGACAGATATAGTTAACATTCTATCGTCGAGTAATGGTCAATTGTTAAGAAACAGACTAATGGTTACATAATTCATTGTATGTAATGGATGATCGGGAAACGGTTGTGGGAGCAATAATGTGACTTTAAGGTAAGATAATACAGGAGGACGGTCTGCGATACGGAAGCAATGTTATGTTCCGAAGTATAGATTGTAGATGGATTGACACACCCAAACAACTGACGCATTAAGCCACAAATTTACCGCTTGGAGGAGAGAAATGATAATTACATAACGATCCATCACAGAACCAATATTTTACCTTAATTACAAATAAATATCTATATACTAACATTTCATTACGTTGCAAGTTGGCCGAGTTCTCATATCAATATTTGAAAGCATATATTATTTGAAATCAGCAATGGAGTGTTATATGGTTTGTTTGTTTGTGCTTGCTGTTTTATTCAGCGTGTTCCGTCAAGGCGATGCTGGGGTTACTGCTCGAGAAAATACAGGTTTGGATATAGGTTTCCATATTACCGCTACGGAGCAATGCCACAATGGAACAGGGATATATACCAAGTTGTTAAACGTTCCGTTAATACGGTGCGTCTTCGAATGCGCAACACGACCGAAATGTATGGCGGTAAACCATAAATATAACATGAACACATGTGAACTTCTGGTCACCGATGACGTCACGAATCTACGACCTGGCTACTGTCAGTATATCAAGAAATCGGACATCGATATTGGAAATGTAAGAAATGTTTCAGGTTTCTTATGGAAAAATGTGACATTTTACCACAATATTGTTTGCTGAAAGTTGGACTAAGTTTTGGCAAGAGTAAAATGCAATGTTTTTCAATTACATTGAGTACTATCGGCTGAATACTGATCATTCAAAACGAAGCTTTCTTTCAAAATTTGTATACTTTTTAAACTGTATATACTATTATGAAATCATGAAAAATGTCGTTTTCCACCCGATCCCTACTGATAATTGTATGGAAGGCAGCTTCTTTGATTAGTGAAACCAGCAATAGTATATTGAACAAAATAAACGATAGTACATTGTTATTGGAAACCTGGTACATTTGTAGTATCACAACACATGTATACTTTTAACTTCCATTTGGGAATATTGATGCTGGTTGATTATAAATAGAACTATTTTCAGTAAATAATTTTTTTTTATCTTGCATTGTTTGCAGATTCCTTGCAAGAACTGTAATATGATGCAAGCATGTGACGTTATAAAAGGAGAGTGCGTGTATAAAGGTAATCCTAGTATTAAACAATTTATTTTAATAACATTTTATCGCATCAATAATTAAACAATTGATTTACGAAAATCCTATCAAATTCGATGTACACCATCAATATACTGAACACCATCAATAAAATATATGTTAACATGAGAAATTACTTGACCCAATTCTACATGTATATTATTGTCATTGGATGATTGCTTAAATCACAAACGCTCACGTTTTTACTTTTGCTTCTCCACTTGAGAAAGAAAATTTAAAGTTGTCATTTTTTCATGAACGAATACTAGTATGAACATTCGCGACTTGCAATTGAGTCTGGCTGAGATCCTTCAACTTCAACGTTATAATATACTCTTCAACGCCACAAGGACATCTTCTGAACAGTGCCCAGATGGCCGTATAATCAAATCTTGTTCTAATGCTGTCACATGTATCGATGCTTTGGTTGTTTGAATAAGCTTGGTACTTATTGTTGAACTTCTTGTTTTGGCCTCAAATGATTCTTATTTAGATACTTAGTAACCCAACTTTTGTGATTATAGTTACATGTTTGGTTATGTGTTCGGTTTGAGCTAATTATGCAGATATTAATTAAAGTATACATATTTTATTATGACAGAGTGTCCCGAGCCGGATATACCCAATGCCCGTGTGTATGGATATTATAACTCAGTTGGAAGTTCGATCCGGGTGATATGTAACCATGGTTACACACCTGTCAATGGTACAGTCATTGTTATATGTTTGAATACCGGGAAGTGGAGTAGAACTCCGGAATGTGTAGCCGGTAAGTAACTTGTCATCTCTCCTTTCTACCACATTCTCAATTCTTCCTCACACATCGGTGATTAGATAAGTTTCCAGACTATGTTTCGGACGAAAGAAATACGCTGGTTGAACGAGAATGTTCCGGTATGAGTCGATAGAATGACATTTGTTTTACAAGTTTTACCCAGATAAGAAAACTGAATGTAGAAGTATTTGGAAAGAACCTACTAATCATTGGCATGGCTCTAGATAATTATTTGTAGGCCTATGTCTGTGACATTGGTGAAACCGTCATAATCCGATTTAGGTACCCACTACTAATGTTACCTATTAATTTAATAGGGGCATTCTACTCTGATACTGTACGGAACATCAAAATACATGTTGTATGCTGTCCATTATGCCAGAAAAGTGTAGCATTAAAATTGTATTTGAATCATCTATATGGATATCTTCAACATTTGGGCCGCATGGCGTCGAGTGACGTAGTCATGTAGGAAACAGTGTCGTCAAGACTGCTGTTCATATTGATGACTAGCCAGCACTGAATCAATTTGAAATATATTAAATTTGTACGTTTAGACAGTTTCATTGGCTAACAATGACGAATACAGAAATTAAGGCATTGTTTCGCGTACTTTGCAAACAATAGTTGTGGCCGCATAAGTTCAACGTACATTACAAACTAAATAAACGCTGGGTAATTCTTTTGTAGTTGCATTGGTTACATTAATTACGGACAGTAAGAAGTCAGTTAGTGTAAAGATAAGTTATCAATTCGTTGAGAATATCCGTTCGAATAAGACACCCAAGGTTTTTTTATGTCATTTCCACCGTAAATCAAGCTTTCTTGTTAAACATTCAACGGTTGTTATACGTTGAAGTGAGATCTAATCCTAAACGCGATCAGCGATCCCTGGTATACAGCTGTTGTGCGAGTTCAGTAGGATCTAACTTCACACCTCGGTGCATCGCGCATGCGTATATACAATAATACGTCACGTGTTTGTACTTCTATTTGCAGACGATACCGCATCAGGTGCGGGCCAGACTGATCCTGCCAGTAACGGACTTGTTGTATATAATGGAACCTACTTCAAACCTAACGCTACGTGTAGAAAGGCACATATACTGTCAACCGATGATTGGTGTATGTTCAACTGTAACCATACTCCCACATTCTGTCCACAGATGTTCTGTAAGTGTGAGGGAATCAGTCATTCTAACGGTGTGAGATAACCGGTTATTACACTGGATCAGTGTGAGGGGGACCAGTGATCGGACCATTCTTTCATTCTTTGGGCTCTGGTACTAACTATGGTTCGACAAGAGGCCTCAAACTTTCAGTTGTTTAACTATGGTCGAACTTATCGCTGGTTTCCTTATGTTCTTCTTTGTACACTACGCAATCTTCTATGTTCTTCTTTGTACACTACGCTATCTTTATGTTCTTCTTTGTACACTACGCTATCTTTTATGTTCTTCTTTGTACACTACGCTATCTTTTATGTTCTTCTTGTACACTACGCTATCTTTTATGTTCTTCTTTGTACACTACGCTATCTTCTATGTTCTTCTTTGTACACTACGCTATCTTTTATGTTCTTCTTTGTACACTACACTATCTTCTATGTTCTTCTTTGTACACTACGCTATCTTCTATGTTCTTCTTTGTACACTACGCTATCTTTTATGTTCTTCTTTGTACACTACGCTATCTTTTATGTTCTTCTTTGTACACTACGCTATCTTCAGTTATCCTACTGGCGGAACCTGACACGGAGCACCAAACCAGACCAGACATTAGTTAGTGCTAAATCCCAGTCAATAAACGTTTCTATTCTTCTATGTCAGATTCGCACCTTTTTCCAAGTACTGGTTAAAATATGACCAACTTATAAATATGGTTCGTATCAGGGAGGTATATATGTAATTCCTTGTTCATATCGAGGAAAATCTACATCTATCAAAAGATAATTTATCTGCACGTAACACAAATCCAAAATGAAATTGGTTCTAAAATACTTTATACTTGCTTAATACGTACATGTTTATTGTCAAGTTTGAATTTTGCCTGAACCATTTCCAGAAAACACAGTCCTATCATGCAGTGACAATTAGGTTTTCAACTTGTTTTCCAAATACAATGCTCTGAGAAAACACAGACCTTAGCAATACTCATGATATTTGACTTACAATTAAAGCTTACAAATTATTTAGTGTCGGCAATAGGGAATTAGTGAAGTGATTTGCTGGGTGTTCCTTTTGGTTCCTTAATAGGTCTTCAGTTTCTGTTGAGTGCGGCCTTCTCTGTGTGATTTGCTATACTCTTTGTCACAGCTTCATTGAACTGGTTGGAGCATGTGATATATCACTTAGCAGTTAACATACATTTGCAATATAATTCATCATTTCGTCATTGGTATACAAGGTAGGTGTATCAGATGCATTTACTAATGTACATACATGTACAAACAACCTGGTAACAGCCAAGTTTATCCGTAACAGCCAAGTTTATCCGTAACAGCCAAGTTTATCCGTAACAGCCAAGTTTATCTGTGAAGAGGGTCTTATATCACTCTCTATTGCAGATGATACCGATACCCAGTATATGACATATGATTTATTTCATGGAAAGTTCTCAGTATTTCAATAGTTAGGATAAAGAAAGAAGAGATAATAAAACAACTCATAAAACACTCGTAAAATCAACATTACATTTACTCAACTACAAACTAAACATCAAAAATAAAAAAAAACCATAAAATACAGTGGTTTTAAATATAATCACTGGAATCCTTCCATTGCCTCGAGCAACGTGCAGATAATATTATAACAATGTACTAACTTAATGTTCACCATCATAAAACAATAATAATTGTAACCTGTATGCTTAATTTTTTTTTTTAAATACCAAAGAAGGGTAACTCTGGTTGTCTTGTAAGATTTAAGAAAATTGGATTGTCTCCCTTGCAATCAGTCTAACAAAAATAACTTTGAAATGGTAGTTCTTTCCACATGTTAACTTTGGGTTAATCAATCAAATAAAAGAAATTTCAAAAACACAGATACAACAATATATTTTAAAGGGCTTTCTTTGTATAATATACTTAGAAATTCATTTATGTATTACATGGCTACTTTATAATGACATTTCTGAATGTTTCATAAAAAAATGTAAACCTGTTAAAGATAAACATTAAAGTAGATAAATTGATAAACTAACAAATTATATCAAATAAAGTAACAAAACAGTAGACCCAAGAAGCACAGGGCTACTCAACTTTCACTTAGTGTAGACAGTATCAAAACAATTGAGCTCTTAGGTAATCGAGACTAATCAGGACAACAATTATGATAGACTAACATGATTCACAGAACCAGTAATAAGGTTATCAGACACTAAATACAAATCTATCTAAAACAACTAAATAAGGTATACACTACCTTTACACTATCCTAAGGTACAAAAAAAATTGGCACAAATATCACAGTACAAGTTACCTATTGGTCAATTCTGTTTTCAAAACCAACCAATAGGGTGATTGATGTCATACTGTAAAATCATTCACCTTTAACCACGCAATTAAATCCAATCGAACACTAATTTTGGACACTAATTTTATTACATGATATGCAAAGTCCACGACTAAGGTCCCATCGAAATGGTCTTTATTACCAAAACCACAAAATTTTGTCCCATCAAAAATAAATGATTTTACAGTACATTTTGTATGTATTTCAACAGAATTATACCAGTTTTGAAAGCTGCCTAGTCATTGGTCAATCTTAAGACTTTGCTCAGAAATAACCAATCAGATGAGTGATCACATGTATACCTAATGAATATAATAAATTAGAGACCTGTCTCATAAAGGCAGTATAATATGCATAACTATTGGGGCAACTATAAATACATCCATCAATCAATGAGTGATTCAGGTGAGTATTTACTAGGGCTGTAACGGTACGCTCACCTCGCGGTATGATACGTACCGTCAATTTTTCTAACGGTTCGGTATATTTCGGTATGATACAATATTCTCTAACAGCAGCTCAAAAACTACAAATTTTAAGTGACAATGAATTAGTTGATTCTATAACAGCAATTATAATGTTGCTATCAACTATTTTAAATGAATTTCGACAATATGAGGCAAATTTTGATACAATTTAAACGAGTGATGCATGGTAATTTTACATAATCAGAGGACTTTCAGATATTTTTGTCCTCTTAATATTATTTTGCTCATTAAAAAGATTATACCGAACCGTACCGAAATTTGCCATTCTTGTACCGTGAACCGTGTGGGACTGAAGTCCGCGGTCTTTCGTGTACCGCGGTAAACCGTTACAGCCCTAGTATTTACATGAAATAATAAATATTATATCTAATGAGTATAATCTATTTGAGACCAGTCTCACAAGGTAGTTTACTGCAAGGCCATTGGTGATTACAAATAAGAGGGCCATGATGGCCCAATATCGCTCACCTGATTATAAACCCTGCACAATTTTCACCCAAAGGAATAATTTGAACATCTTGGTAGAAAACCACAAGATGATGCTACATACCAATTATCAAAACTCTAGGCAGTCTAGTTTTAGACAAGAAGATATGAATATGTTTTCCCTATATAAGTCTATGTAAAACAGTGACCCCCGAGTGGGGCCAATTTTGACCCCAGGGGCATAATTTGAAAAATCTTGGTAGAGGACCACTAGATGATGCTACATACCAAATATCAAAGCTCTATGCAGTGCAGTTTTAGACAAGAAGATTTTGATATGTTTTCCCTATATAAGTCTATGTAAAACGGTGACCCCCGGGGCTGGGCCAATTTTGACCCCAGGGGCATAATTTGCACAATCTTGGTAGGGGACCACTAGATGATGCTACATACCAAATATCAAAGCTCTTAGGCATTGTAGTTTTAGACAAGAAGATTTTTATATGATTTCCCTATATAAGTCTAAGTAAAATGGTGACCCCCAGGGTGGGGCCAATTTTGACCCGAGGGGAATAATTTGAACAATCTTTGAAGAGGACCTCTAGCTGAGTCTACATACCAAATATGAAAGCCCTGGGCCAAGCAATTTCGGAGAAGAAGATTTTTTAAAGTTTTCTCTATATAACTCTATGTAAAACTAAGGGGCGGGGCCAATTTTGACCCCAGGGGTATAATTTGAACAATCTTTGTAGAGGACCTCTAGCTGAGTCTACATACCAAATATGAAAGCCCTGGGCCAAGCGGTTTCGAAGAAGAAGATTTTTAAAGGTTTCCCCTATATAACTCTATGTAAAACTAAGGGCCCCCGGGGCGGGGCCAATTTTGACCCCAGGGACATAATTTGAACAATCTTTGTAGAGGACCTCTAGTTGAGTCTACATATCAAATATGAAAGCCCTGGGCCATGCAATTTCGGAGAAGAAGATTTTTTAAGGTTTTCTCTATATAACTCTATGTAAAACTAAGGGCCCCTGGGGCGGGGCCAATTTTGACCCCAGGGGCATAATTTGAACAATCTTTGTAGAGGACTTCTAGCTGAGTCTACATATCAAATATGAAAGCCTTCGGCCAAGCGGTTTCGGAGAAGAAGATTTTTAAAGGTTTCCCCTATATAACTCTATGTAAAACTAAGGGCCTCCGGGGCGGGGCCAATTTTGACCCCAGGGACATAATTTGAACAATCTTTGTAGAGGACTTCTAGCTGAGTCTACATACCAAATATGAAAGCCCTGGGCCAAGCGGTTTCAGAGAAGAAGATTTTTTAAGGTTTCCCCTATATAACTCTATGTAAAACTAAGGGCCCCCGGGGCGGGGCCAATTTTGACCACAGGGACATAATTTTAACAATCTTAGTAGAGGACCCCAAGGTGATGCTACATACCAAATATGAAAGCTCTAGGCCTTACGGTTTCAGAGAAGAAGATTTTTGAAGTTCCCTTTTGAAAATCTATTTTTAGCCTGTGTGACCTAGTTATGCGACGGACTGGAATTTTTTTAACAACTTTGGTAGAGGTCCACCCAAGGAACATTCCTGTTAAGTTTTATCAAATTTGGCCGAGCGGTTTAGGAAAAGAAGTCGTTTGAAGAAATTGTTGACGGACCCATGCCGCACGACGGACGACGGACGACGGACATCTCGGTATGACAAAACCTCACCATGACCACATTGTGGTCAGGTGAGCTAAAAATGTACTAAAAATCAACCAATCAAAGGGGAGATAACATATCTAACGAGTATAATATATTTGAGACCAGTCTCACAAGGGGCATTTGTAGTTCACTGCAAAACCATTTGGGTAAATTTATAAAATGTGCTCAAAATCCACAAATAAGATGAGACATAGCAAAATTACATGTTTTTGGATATATAATGGGTGATACATGTTTGAGACCAGTCTCACAATACAGTATACTGCTCAACCATTGGACAAAAATACAAACTGTGCTCAAAATCATCCAATAAAATCAGTGGTAACATAACACTTTAAATGAATAAAATACATAAGTGGAATCACACATGCTTGTAATTGAGAGGTTGCATCTCCTTGTCATTTCTAGGAATCTCTGAGTCGTATTTTGGCTTAAATATTTTCCCAGTATGTTCCGGGTAGCCATTGGAACCGTTGTGTTCTGTAAGGCTGAGATCATTCATTCCTAAATGTCCATTCCCAACAAATGTCTGTGTACTGGATATCTGAGGTTTTAAGGAATTTTTGAATTTCTGAAAAGAAAAGTGAAGTTTAGTGATAAATGCACATGACTCTCTCCATGTATTCACACAACCATATGCAGTATGTGTTCCACAAAGAGAACCATTCCATAGCTAACATTAATTACAACTATTGGAACATTGTTTTGAGTATTCTGAGCAGTATTGAAAGGAGCAGTATATGGTAAGGAGTGTGTTATTGTAAAAAGGATTGTTAAAAGCAATACAAGGAGCACAGCATTGTAAGGAGCAGAGCAATGTACGGAGCAGAGCATTGTAAGGAGCAGAGCATTGTAAGGAGCAGAGCATTGTAAGGAGCAGAGCATTGAAAGGAGCAGAGCATTGTAAGGAGCAGAGCATTGTAAGGAGTAGAGCATTGTAAGGAGCAGAGCATTGTAAGGAGCAGAGCATTGAAAGGAGCAGAGTATTGAAAGGAGCAGAGCATTGAAAGGAGCAGAGCATTGTAAGGAGCAGAGCATTGTAAGGAGCAGAGCATTGAAAGGAGCAGAGCATTGGAAGGAGCAGAGCATTGTAAGGAGCAGAGCATTGTAAGGAGCAGAGCATTGTAAGGAGCAGAGCATTGTAAGGAGCAGAACATTGTAAGGAGCAGAGCATTGTAAGGAGCAGAGCATTGTAAGGAGCAGAGCATTGTAAGGAGCAGAACATTGTAAGGAGTAGAGCATTGTACGGAGCAGAGCATTGTAAGGAGCAGAACATTGTAAGGAGCAGAGCATTGAAAGGAGTAGAGCACTGAAAGGAGTAGAGCATTGTACGGAGCAGAACATTGTAAGGAGTAGAGCATTGTAAGGAGCAGAACATTATAAGGAGTAGAGCATTGTAAGGAGCAGAACATTGTAAGGAGCAGAGCATTGAAAGGAGTAGAGCACTGAAAGGAGTAGAGCATTGTACGGAGCAGAGCATTGTAAGGAGCAGAGCATTGTAAGGAGCAGAGTATTGTACGGAGCAGAGCATTGTAAGGAGCAATCTATGAAACATCAAAAGCATGGAACATTGTAAAGTGAATTGTAAGTGGCAATTTGAATGTTCATTACTTGTAAGGCATATTGTAAGAGTATTTAAGGGAGTACTGTACTATAATCAACATTACAACATTACAAGGAAAATTGTAAGGTACATTGTTAGGGGTGTTGCAAGGAATATTAAAAGTACCAAGTACGAAGCACCTTAGGGCACATAGAAAAGCAGTATTAACAAATGTAGACAGAGTAAGGCCAAAAGAACCTTTTCAAAACTGAATGGCTAAAGTTCATAAATGAAATAATTCAAAACTATATATATTTATTTTACATATTTGTATTTTAAAATATAAAACCACACTTAAACCAGGTTCCGATCTCTAGAAGAATCTCAAATAGAAATCTCAGCTCAAATTGTGATTTTGTTCAAATCATCGTCTGGATCTTAGATAAATATGAAGTTCATATTCTTTACATTTTACTGTGGTAAACTCAGAACAACAATATTTCAGTTTGTGATGCCGATTTTGAGTCCCATGTCACGTAGAAATTTTTGAGATGAGATCTTGCTCAGGTTGAGATATTTCAGGAGATCATAGCTAGACGCTACATCTTACCTGCCATATGGACTTCCCTTCAGCTGTTAATACTGAATGTATCATGCCCGCTGGTATACATACAATGGACATCCCTGCTATAAGCCAACCTAAACCTATAGCCCAGCCTGGATATGTATAACCTGCTACACTGAATGGTTGATACTTGATCAAACTAAACATCCAAATACCCTGAAATACAATAAACAATGTGTCAAAATTGAAGTATTTGATTGGCTGATGTGTCAAAACCACCGTATTTGATTTGATGTTATATTAAAACCACATGATGTTGGTTTTAAACTTGGCCATTTGGCCATTTGATTGGCTGATATGTCAAAGTGGAAGCATTTGATTGGGTGATGTATCAAAACTGAAGCATTTGACATATAAATGTGTCAAAACTGAACGATTTGATTGGTTGAAGAGTCACAACTGAATCTTTTGATTGTTTGATGAGTTTATTCAGTGATAATGCAAATACTGAAGCATTTTATAGCTTGATTCTTTCTAAAATTGACCAATCACTACAAAGTTGTAATTTGAATATAAGGAGAGAATACTTACAAAGATCAATAAAGGTGAGATTCCGTACCAGCAGACAATGTAGAAGATAGATGGAGGAGAACCATTCATTTCTTCTATATTACTGGCTAATCTCTTAGCTCCTGAAATGTGAAAAAATTGTACTTCTTGAGGATGACCTTGATGTATAATTGGAATACATGTATTGGCTTTGCCTCTATAGTAATACAGTAGAAACTCCCTTATCCAAACTCCCTTTGGACATCCTTTTATTATTTTTTAAAAAAGATAATGACTTATTTTATATAATTATTAGTTTCTAACAGCTTTAAATGCAACTTACCGTAAAACCATGTGATTGCAATAACCTCAAAGAATGCAAGGTACATCAATGACATGGCAGCTGCATAGTAATCTATTAATTGAAAGAAATAGATTCCTCCCTGTAAAATATGAGTGTACAAATTATGTTATATACACAATCAACTCTAAAGTTCAACCATTGCACACATCAGGATGCTCCAGAGAATTCTAGAATCGGAATATGCTTTCAATATTGACTAATGAGAGCTTATTATGCCTGAAAGTGTGTCAACATTGACAATATACAGCTCCCTATATATCTTCTTCTTCTGATTCCATGTAATTTGCAGGGCCCACTCTGGGGCATTATCCCAAATGTTAGAGACAGAGGTGAGATACAAGGAATATGGCGGGATTCGAACCCTTAAGTTTTCTTATTACGGTGAAAGCTTGCCTATATGGGATTTCCTGGTGGCGAGAATAAAACAAATCCATTAAATGTTGTATTGAATATTGCCTGCCCATGGTTGCTGACAAAGGCAGTCATTGTATTCATTTTATATAATTTCTAATGATCAAATGATGCTACATGTTTGTTATAAAATCAAAGTTAGAAAAAAGACATGACAGTTAATATTTGTACACCTGTATGAAACCATATCCAATTGACACATCGCTGGCTTGAGATTGAGAAGGTCGTAAGTACAAAAATGCTACTTTGAGAAAACAAGAAAACACTGAATTATTATACTCTTCACCTATGGAAGAACAACGTCTTTAAACTACTGTTTGGTCAACTTGAACAGTTCTGATTTTCGTGAAAATAGGCTCATAAGAAGCGCCTTCTGATGCTGATTTTAAATATGTACAATGTATCAGTCTTATAAGTAATACTTACAACCTTCTCATTCTAAGCCAGTGACATGTTTGTTTACCTGTACTTACCTGAGTAACATTAGGTAGACCACATAAGAATGATATAACACATACAGTGAGAACGAGAAGTTCTTTACGACGGAAATATTTCTTCACCTGAGAACCAAAATGATCTTGTATTGTTGTAATGATCACTTCTGTGGAAGCAAACTGTAAAATCGAGAGAAGAATTACTAATTTAATTTATATAGAAATAAAACAGAAACTAACTTCACTGATTGTTCACTGATGCTCAGTGGTAAGAGCACTTGTCGCCTAATCTAGCGACCTGGGTTCAAATCTAGGTTGAGGCACACATATACCTGCCAAATTCAGTAGAAAGCTGTCTGACAAATAAAGGCTATGTTCCGCATTTTAGAAAGTCATTTTAGTTCATTTTTTTAAAATTAATTCATCAAACTTTGTGAAAATAGTATTGTCATTGTCATTAAGTAATTTTAGAACAGCATATACAAGTAGAACATACATTTCAGAGCAGCATATACAGAATGTATGTACGGATGAGTGAACTTAGGACTCTCATTGCAGCATTTAGTGCAATCCATTGGATAATCTCTACATACTTCAAGGAACTAACCAATCTGACTACTAAGATATTCAAGTTTCTGAATGAAATATTGCCATTGGGTACTTACTAAATTATTCATTGAACCAACCAATCAGATGTCTCTGAGACTCTGATAAAACCTCATCCCTACATGCAGGACTTCCATTGGTTCATTTAAAAATTATCTACAGCACTAACCAATCAGACATTTTGTTTGCAGTTAATCTACATTGACCAATGAGAGCTCAGTATGTTATCAATATCAACCAATGAGAGAGAATGTAACATCCTTACCTGACTATCTATACCAAGACAGACCAACATGAAGAAGAATAGTGCAGAGAATAGTTGAGATACTGGCATACTGGTGAAAGCTTCCGGGTAAATAACAAACACAAGTCCAGGCCCTGCGTACAAAATACAACTTGATAATTATAACATACATGTACAGCTGTATGTAGTGAAAATAAAAGAGAACAAGAGCATCGCCTACGAGTGCTAGTTGCTCGACTTTTTCATTTTTAATATCAACAAGGGCAGATAAGTCAATAAATATAGGACACAGGGTCACCAGCCATGTCAGTATGGACTCCTCTTATGATGGTGAATAACTATGCTAAGTTTCAAGTGGATACCTTAAGCAGTCTTTGAGAAAATGACTTCAGCAATACCGGTAATAATAAAATCTTTATTTCTGTGGATAACATAATTGGTAAACCAATTTTCATTAGGGTCCACAAAACAATCCCAAACAATAAACTTAACCATAAGCATATGCGGACAATCCCGTCACGACAATAGCTCAACTTTTTTTCTTTGAAAAGTCAAGCTAGAAAACATTTTGTTATTTTCAAAGTTCCGGAAGCTGGTTCCAGTACCACACAGAAAAAGAAATGTAGCTGCATCATTATTTGTTAACTGTTCAAATATTCCACTGATACTGGTTTTAGACATGCACAAGGATCATCGATTCGATGAGAATACCAACGACCAAATACATTTTCATGAGTAAATAACTTTTCTATAAGTAACCTTATAGAGCAACCCTCAGTAGAGAGACATCCTCTAAACCATGGCCAATATTTGCAGTTCCCAAAAGGTGTTACTCTACAGAGGTTGCACTGTATTCACAAATTAGATAAGTACGCAAAATATTATATTCATGGACTTAAACAATATCATTGAACCACAAAAAGAAGTTATTTCTACACCAAGGGTGGTATTTAATATTGATCTTACTTGCCTCAAGGATCAGGACAACCAATCAGATCACACCATATCAAACATTTGGTCAGTAACAGACGATATGATTGGCTATCCTTATTTTCCAATTAATTAAGATCCATAATTTATTGAATACCTGAACATTAAATTTACCAAAATTGGACCTGGGGAAATATATATGATAGTATAGTAACTTGAGTAGGTGACATATGTATCATAGAATATTCCTTACCTTCCTTAATCACATCTATTACCTCCTTGCCTTGATTATGTGCAAGGTATCCAAGTATAGAGAATATAGCAAACCCTGCTAGTAAACATGTGACGGCATCTACCAACCCAATAATATACACATCCCTGAAATGCAATAGCACCAAGTAATAAGTGCTCTAGTTTCCATTAAAAAATGCTGAAGATGTTCATTTCAAGCATGAGGTGGCCTTACCATTCACCAGGTTTATCACCAAAGTTTATTTTCTTAACTTTTTTGTAGACATTTTCTAAAACACATTTATTCAGATTTTTGTATATTTCATTCTATAATAAGGACTGGTTTTAATTATAACTTTGTAAAGGCTACTTTACAAAATGCTCACTGTATCAGAAGGTGTGTCAATATCGACCAATGAGAGCACACTGTGCAGGAAGGTGTGTAAAAATTTACCAATGAGAGCTCACTGTGCTAGAAGGTGTGTCAATTTTGACCAATAAAAGACAATGTAACACAAGAGGGCCATGCTGGCCCTATATCGCTCACCTGATTATAAATGAAGCCCTGCACAATTTAGACTAACAAAGGTAGAGCGTAAATATAGAAACTGGTGACCCCCGGGGCGGGGTCAATTTTGACCCCAGGGGCAAAATTTGAAAAATCTTGGTAGGGGACCACTAGATGATGCTACATACCAAATATCAAAGCTCTAGGCATTGTAGTTTTAGAGAAGAAGATTTTTATATGTTTTCCCTATATAAGTCTATGTAAAACGGTGACCCCCGGGGCAGGGCCAATTTTGACCCCAGGGGCATAATATTAACAATCTTGGTAGGGGACCACTAGATGATGCTACATACCAAATATCAAAGCTCTAGGCATTGTAGTTTTAGGGAAGAAGATTTTTATATGTTTTCCCTATATAAGTCTATGTAAAACGGTGACCCCCGGCAATTTTGACCCCAGGGGCATAATTTGAACAATCTTGGTAGGGGACCACTAGATGATGCTACATACCAAATATCAAAGCTCTAGGCATTGTAGTTTTAGAGAAGAAGATTTTTATATGTTTTCCCTATATAAGTCTATGTAAAACGGTGACTCCCGGGGCGGGGCCAATTTTGACCCCAGGGGCATAATTTGAACAGTCTTAGTAGGGGACCACTAGATGATGCTACATACCAAATATCAAAGCTCTAGGCATTGTAGTTTTAGAGAAGAAGATTTTTATATGTTTTCCCTATATAAGTCTATGTAAAACTGGTGACCCCCGGGGCAGGGCCAATTTTGACCCCAGGGGCATGATATTAACAATCTTGGTAGGGGACCACTAGATGATGCTACATACCAAATATCAAAGCTCTAGGCATTGTAGTTGTAGAGAAGAAGATTTATATATGTTTTCGCTATATAAGTCTATGTAAAACGGTGACCCCCGGGGCGGGGCCAATTTTGACCCCAGGGGCATAATTTGAACAATCTTGGTAGGGGACCACTAGATGATGCTACATACCAAATATCAAAGCTCTAGGCATTGTAGTTTTAGAGGAGAAGATTTTTATATGTTTTCCCTATGTAAGTCTATGTAAAACGGTGACCCCCGGGGCAGGGCCAATTTTGACCCCAGGGCCATAATTTGAACAATTACTAAATCCCCCAATACCACGTACATCCTGGCAAAATTTCATCAAAATTGGCCAAATGGTTTCAGAGGAGATTTCGTTTGAAAGTGTGGACGGACGGACTTGTCTCACTGACTTGACATTGTGGGGTTTTCTTTTGTTCATCCTTTTGTTTGTAAAACCCCATAAGCAACATTTTGCACCCCGTAAGCAACGGAATGAATAGAATCTAAATATAGCCTATTGTTCCACACCTCACAACTAAAAGTGGGTGAGTACGGACGGACGGACGGATGGACGGACGGACGGACAACGGACGGTGAGTGATCACAATAACTCACCTTGAGCACTTTGTGCTCAGGTGAGCTAAAAAACTACCAACTTACTTTGCAATCCTATTGTTGCGTTTGTTGTAACTAGACATGGTTATGATTCCACCAAATGCAATCCCGAGTGAGTTAAATGTCTGAGCAGCTGCATTAACCCAAACCTGAAATAAGCTTGTAACACACATGCACGTCAAATAACAAGAGTTTAGTATCAGATTCCTGAGGAAAGGGCAGTAAGGGATACCAGCCTTCAAGACGATGGCAAAACATGTGCATCTTTTTCTGGGACTGTAACTGATGTTTCACACAAAGGTTTTATCAATGGACATAAATGCTGAGATGGAGGAACTAATTCAATTGAAAAATGCTTCTTTTATTTGCTGACAAATGAAAAGTGAAAACACAAATAATGTTCAAGAAGACTGACAGACTAACAGATGGGTGGCCATATCATCGTTAAGTATATTTTAAAATTTGAAATAAACATGTACATGTACATGTAGGGTATAACAAACTATGTATCTCAATCATGTTTCCTATAGACTTTTGCTCATTCAGATATGGACAGATCACCTATGCATACACCTCATTCATACAACTGAACCTCAGTACAAACCCCATCCTTGGAACACTTGGAAACTTGCCTACTGGTCGAAGTGGTTGTAATATTGAGGTTGAATTAATAACAAAACTTGTCCCTTTGTTGCAACTAGGCTGTATATCTCACTATATACCTTGGGTCAGTAAATATATAGGAAGATAAAAACTTGTTTCACCAAAGGGACAAAATATACATAGCATTAAGTGAAATTTTACTGTACTTACAAAGTGATGAAGTTCAGGGGCCTTATTCACCAACTTTGTAAGTCTAAAACTCAGACTTAGACTTAAAATTGCCATTATTCATAATCACTGGCATTTCTTTGAAATTAGATTTAAACTTGTGAAATTCTATCGGGCTATTGGTTGTTACCCACTGAACATGTTTACCAATTTATATCAAAATCGGTACATTTATAACAACAAGAGAGCTAATAGAACATTTGACGATGTAAAGTCTAAGTCTATGTTTTAGACTTACAACCTTGGTGAATAAGCCTCCAGTAAAACAAGGGTAAAAATAATGCTGACTTACTTTAGGCTCCAGCAGTAGTTCCCAGCGTGGTACGATAAAATACTTGATACCATCCATGGCCCCTGGAAGGGTCAGTCCCCTAATCAGTAAGATTATCAATACAACGTATGGAAATGTTGCAGTGAAATAAACAACCTGTAATAAATCAAATATTGTAATAGTTAGAGATATTTCAAAGTTATTGGGTGAATGGATGCCTGAATACCGTCCAAGATAATATTGGTTTAAACATGATATTGCATTTACTGTAGTGTGTATAGGATTTCTTTACTAATAGGGGAGATACTTGTGTATAGGCGCTGTACGTGAAGGGTCTCAGGACCAGGTATGAGTCCTAGTCTGGCCAAACATTTTTCTCGCCCTGTGGCAAACACATATTTCCACTAACTAGATGATCTGTGTATGATACCCACACCAAGACAGCCATGCAGTTTCTTCTATGACCATTGCTTCAAAGAGCCATATTTTCATCATGAAGGCAAGATTTTAGTATAACTATCGACATGCATTCTCTTCTCTCAAAGCTTAAAACTGCAAAATATTTAATTTGTTCAAATTCTAAAGAGTTCAATAGAATATTGTTGGTTTCAGACTACGAACACATTAAAACAATAATGAAAAGGACAAGATACCTTTCCTGTAAGACGTGGTCCTTTCCACACACAGAAGTAAACTAGCACCCAGCACATCAGTAAAATAAGGGACAGGTCCCATTGTAAGATCCCGGGTTTATCTATACCCGATGTTTGCTCTAACAGACGACGTCTAAAAATATAAAATGGAAAAATTATTGCAAACTACTCAATATACAGTAGAACATTGAAGCCTCAAACTGCCTTCAAGCGGGGAAAATGGTTCAAGCCATTTTTCCCTGTTTGAGAAATGCAACCAAGCACCGATCTCCCGAAGCATCTCAAGTAGAAATCTCATCTCAAATTGAGATTTCACTCAAATGAGATTGTGAATTTGAGATGAGAGCAATCTGATATGCAAGCTCTTTAAATCTTACTGTTATAAACTAAGAATAATGCTTTCTGTTTTGTGATGCAAATTTTGAGTCCAGCCTCCTAAAGAAATCTAAAAGACACAATCACATAATTATGGTATATTTTGAGATGAGATTTATCTCTGATTGAGATGTTTAGGGAGATCGGGGCCAGCATGCCCTGCCTCACACTTGCTATCTGCATAATTTAACAAAAGATTTTGATTTTTTGCCAGTATTTGACTTTGGTATGTACTTTTAAAAGGTCAATATAACAGGTATGTATGAAGTTTACTAAGGCTATCTTATTAGAAAATAAAGCTAAAATTTCTCATGGAAATTGATATTACCACTGTCCGCGCAAGAGGCTTGTAATACATTCATAAAATTGGCTCAACAACCTTGAGCTCTGAGTGTAAACATTCATTGTAATGCTGGGGCATTTTTAATATGTTGGGTCAACACAAACCACTTACTTTTTATGTGACATAAAATCCCAAAACTGATAAAAATGAGAGTTGACATTTCTGTACTTAGTTATCTTCACAACTTGTATTTTATTGAAAGATGTTCTTTATTAGGACCATAAATCTTCAAGTAGATTGTTTACAAAGTATTTATGATAATAAACTTGACATTGAAGGTCAGGTATTACCGGTAACCCAATTATATTCCCCACTCCTATAGTATGAATTTCATACCCTGCAAGAGGTCAACACCCTCTAAGGTATTGTATGGTAATTACAGCAAAGTGTCCCGTAGGTCACCAATCTCTGAGGTTTCTGCAAACCATCTGTAAAGAGTCCGAAAGTTCAACAACCCCCTGCCACCAACACACAAGCATATTGTGTTAACATGATGTAATAGAGCAAGCTACATTCAACTTCCATGGTGACAGACAATTGAGCAACAATACCTCACAAAGCTATGCATAATTTGTACATTATTCAATATTGTGACTCAATGAAAATGACCCCAACATACAGTAAACTGGTAAAAATTAATAATAATCATGTATTGCATTGCACAACATTTGAATTCAATCAAGTACCTGAAAACTTATAAAAGTTTCATTTAACTTCTGTCAGACTTTGTACTATCCTATTTCATTTAATATAATGAAGCTTAAAAGCAAGTCTGAAATACTTTCAATTGAATAGACAGGGGACAATGGCACAGTGTATTGAGTATATTACCCTGCAGTCTCTGTGGTATAACAATCATCCCTGTTGGAAATTTAAATCAGAACTTGAAAGTATTTAGTCAAGGACAATAACCACAGAAACCTCCTACAGAAACCTCATGTACAGGTGAGTGCATTTTTACTACTGATCCAGGCATTTACATAATTATGCGAACTTTGCCAACCAGCATCTACCAGCAATTGACAGACATTTAATTATCAGTCACAGGCATACCTGCCAAGTACTCCTATTAAAGTGGAGTTACTCCTATTTTCGTTGTTAATTCCTGGTTTTCCAAGCTCACCTAACTTTGACGAAATGTACATTTGATTCATTTGAACCACTAGAATTAATACATTCTTTGTTTATGCATCTAAATCCCTTTTAAATCACATGTATGTGTATCCTGTGACATGTTTTTCTTTATCACTCCTATTTTGGATTTAACTACCTTGGCAGGTTTGATCACAGGTGGCCTAACCAGTGCTAAAAGATAATTTAATTAATTAAAACAGCAAAATAACAAGTTTGTTAATTAGTAGACTGTATTGAAACTTGATACATATTCTAGCAATTAAAAGGTATCAAATGCCCTATATTATATATAATTATGTTCATAGTAGAATCAATGTGGATGTCTTTCCGACATTGATTTCAGTGTTACAAATACTGTACATTGCACTACCTTAACAATCAATTATTATTAGAAATTATACCAATAATTGCCTTCTTTGACATATTCAAGAAAAATGCCATATTTAGCTCAATGTCGCTCACATAACCACAAGCGTCTCTTCTTTCTAGTGTGTTGATATTTGTGCATTTAAGCTTATAAAGTTACTGACTCAGCTAATAGTCACAATTAGAACCAATTAACAATACGCCAGAACAGTCGTCAATCAATACCATTTGAATAAATTTTAGTGGTAAATTATAATCACATGGTCCAATGGATTAACTCTAAAACCTTCGCCAAACAATAAGGGGGAGCTATACCTGCTCTGGAGTAATGCCGATTGTGACATGTTTTTTGTATAGGAAACTTTTAACCATTGTCAAAATGGTAAAAAGTTTCCTATACATAATAAATTTAATATATTATTTAGAAGTTTATTGTGGCATGTCACCTGATATATGTAGTAAATAGGAGTTATACTATTATTCAGTGTTGTTATCCATTTATTCACCTGTTCCTGATGTTGTGTAATATAGTCACATTGGTATGAGCTTATTATTTGTGCCATCTTGGCTAAAGCGTAAGTAGCTGTTTTAAATTAGTATTTTTTGGGGCTGTTACTACATTGCTAGGCAACGGTTCCATATGGTAAAGTCTTTAAAATCACACTATTGGAGAATATAATTAACTTACTCATAAAAATCTTCCGTAGGTGAAAGGCTGGTGTTGGTACGAGGTATAACGTATGGTACACCAGAGACGGGATCTAGTACTGTCTTGTTGGAACCATCGAAACAATCGTCAGAGTTCCAGGTATTACTACAATCTGACCACGGTAACTTGGAGGTGAATGAACTAAACAGGTAGTAGAATGCCCAGGTGATGATCACATTGTAGTATGTAGTGAAGAGAAATGATATAACCACTGTAGCAATACCGGCACCTGAAATGAAACACCTGACAAATATATATAACAAAAGATATTTGCAAAAATACAGGTATCCATGGAAACCTAACAGTCGTTTTGGGTTTTTACAGCAAAAATGGCAGCCAAATATAAAAGGTCAGAACTAACTTGACCTTTGATCTACTGATCTCAAAATCAATTGGTGGGGGAAAATCAATTGGTGGGAGAAAATCAATTGGTGGGGGGAAAATCAATTGGTGGGGGCTCTTACCAACCTCACTTAACAAACCGTCCGTCCATCTTCGCTAGCCTCATGTTCTATGCCTAAAATAGGTTACGGTAAGCAAAGCTGCTAACCTCTGGTGAATATTTTTTAACTAAATAACTTGCATATAGTATTCAATGAATCACGGTTACATTATTTCACTCCCATTTGATGTGATTTATATATCTTCCCTGATTAATTTACAACAGATTCTGTGCAAATGTGTACAACCAGAGAAAGCTACACCACAGCCTTGGAAAAGTTAAACCTACCCTACAATAACAACTCTGACCTTGTGCTTTCAGCATTCGTGATGTGTTCAAACTTGAAACGTTCTCTAATAGTAAAGTAAATATCAAATATAATAGTAAAACAAACCTTACGTGCCATTCTGTATAGAGATGACATATGAAACAGGTCATTATCTTGTAAATCAATATTGACCGAATTCAGTATGATAATCAAATAAAAACTAAACTCATATTTACAATAATGTACTGTAAAATCATTTAATTTCGATGGGATGAAATTTCCTGGTTTTGGTAAAAAGATCATTTTGATGGGACGTTAATTAGTGGACTTTGCACTTCAGGTAATGAATACAAGGGTCAAAAGTATTGTTCGATGGGATTAAATTTTGTGGTAGAAGATAAACCATGTAATCCATGAAATTTAACCCCCCATGCAAATTAAGGATATTACAGTAATCAAATAAAAACTACACTCATATTTACAATAATGTATTGTATTGCAACATCTTTGATCATTTTACTGTTACCAACGAGAGAAGGGTATCACTGAAGGAGAAGCGTATTACTGAAGTTGAAAAATAACACCTTAAAATTACAGTTATACCCCTATCACACCAAACCATGCATAGAACCTTTTGTGAACTAACTAGTACAATGTGACTGGCCCTTAAGTTTCCAAACCTTAGGAAACTTGGCTAAAATCGCCATCATCTTCAACTTCAATATGGAAACTCATCAAACTCCTCTTGGACATTTTATTAACGAGGCATAAATGTTACTGAGAAATAAATCAGACATAAACTAATTTATACAATCGCAAAAGGAAACATGCTGCTGCAACCACAACAAAATTAATCAGATGATTCAGAACACAGTAAATGTTGAGCTACTGATAAAGATTTATACTAGACTTACCGGTGTAACAGGCCCCGTCTTCCCCCAGTCAGTTTTATCCCCCGGGGGATAAACTGGGCGGGGGATAAAACTGACCGTTACAGGTAACAGGCCCCGTCTTCCCCCAGTCAATTTTATCCCCCGCCAGTCATATTCTTCCCCCACCCCAGGCCTCTTCTTCCCCCACCCAAAAAATTATGATGGGGAAGATATAGACTGGTAATTTTTATCCTCTGCCTGACTATAGTTAATATGATGATGGGGAAGAAATGGCCTAGTCTATTTTATTCCCCACCTTAGTATAATTAATATGAAGATGGGGGAAGAAATGGCCTAGTCTATTTTATCCCCCACTGAGTATAATTAATATAAAGATGGGGGAAGAAATGACCTAGTCTATTTTATCCCCCACCTTTGTAAAATTAATATGAAGATGGGGAAGAAATGGCCTAGTCTATTTTATCCCCCGTCTGATTATATTTAATACAATGATTGGGGAAGAAATGGTCTAGTCTAATTATCCCCGCCTGAGTAGAGTTAATATGATGATGGGGGAAGAAATGGCCTAGTCTAATTATCCCCGCCTGAGTAGAGTTAATATGATGATGGGGGAGAAATGGCCTAGTCCATTTTATCCCCCACCTGAGTATAGTTTATATGATGATTGGGGAAGAAATGGTCTAGTCTAATTATCCCCGCCTGAGTAGAGTTAATATGATGATGGGGGAAGAAATGGCCTAGTCTAATTATCCCCGCCTGAGTAGAGTTAATATGATGATGGGGGAGAAATGGCCTAGTCCATTTTATCCCCCACCTGAGTATAGTTTATATGATGATGGGGGAAGAAATGGCCTAGTCTATTTTATCCCCCGCCTTAGTAGAGTTAATATGATGATGGGGAAGAAATGGCCTAGTCTATTTTATCCCCCACCTTTGTAAAATTAATATGAAGATGGGGAAGAAATGGCCTAGTCTATTTTATCCCCCGCTAATTATATTTAATACAATGATTGGGGAAGAAATAGCCTAGTCTATTTTATCTCCGCCTGAGTAGAGTTAATATGATGATGGGGGAAGAAATGGCCTAGTCTATTTTATCCCCCACCTTAGTATAATTAATAAGAAGATGGGGGAAGAAATGGCCTAGTCTATTTTATCCCCTGTCTGAGTATAGTTAATACGATGATGGGGGAAGAAATGGCCTAGTCTATTTTTTTGACGAAGTGTCAATCTATTCTTATCTGGACAGTAAGTTTTATCAAGTCATTGTTTGTGAATGTTTGGTCCATGTTGAGATTTTATTTGTTAGCTGGTATCTCTGTAAGCACAGAAGCTCCACACACTTGATTTGAGTTTTTTTTCTCAGAAATATGCCTCCTTTTGGACTCTTTGTATCTCTGACTGTTACCACTGAAGATAATGGTTTGAAACTTCGCACTTCTAAGCTGACTGCGACAGGTCCCTTATCTGTGATTTGTTTTTGGTTTTTTTTGGCAGAATTAAGTCCCTTTTTGGACTAAGAATATTAACATTCAGTTTTTGCATGTTAACTAATGTCTCTGTAACCACTGAAGGGAATGGTTTGAGCACTTTGTTAATTCTAGCATGGATTTTGACAGAACTATGACCCAGTGTGTATGATACTCAGTGACATAAGTTCCGACTTCTTGTTTCACCATCTATTACTTGTTATTCCAGTGTGTTGTTCTCTGACAGCACTTGTTCTTATGACAATGAATCTGTTTATGTTGGAGTTCAGATCCTGACATATATACATGAACATTCATGTATTTGTGCTTGTTTATATGTTCATTAATGAATATATCAAATGAGTACATAATGGATTAATTTCTGAGTGTTGTCTACAGTTTCCTTTTTTTGTGACAACAATCATGAGTCTTATAGGCAACCAATTGTATATGAATAATAAGCCAATTTTAAATAAAATGAAAGTGCTTGGCAGTTCGTAGAACATCTTAAACCAAATCAACTAAGATTTGTCCTCCCAATTTTTCAAAGAAAGGTCCAGGGGTCAATATTGATCTTACTTGACTTAATAATAAGGACAACCAATCAGATCATTATATTAAACTCTTGGTCAGTTACACAGGCGACATGATTGGCTATTCTTATCTCCAATTAGAACTACTACCATACCTTTCGGTTTTATAATAACACCATTTTGGATAGATAGGTATAGTAATTGCCAAGTACTTACATCTTATATAGTATTGGTATATTATACTTCATGCAATACATGATAACTATTCAGTTCAGTATTT
This sequence comes from Spisula subtruncata, assembly GCA_963678985.1. Taxonomy (NCBI): domain Eukaryota; kingdom Metazoa; phylum Mollusca; class Bivalvia; order Venerida; family Mactridae; genus Spisula; species Spisula subtruncata. The sequence goes on from OY787672.1 coordinate 4,092,281, forward strand.
AGTATTTTATTTTCATGATACATGAAATTTTATGATGCTTGTAAAATACAAGTGCAATAGTTCAATAAACAAAACGGCATTTAGTACTCTTTAGCTATCCACTTATTGATTGTTGATGGCCCATGTTAAGTCTCAACATATAATAAGAAATACGTCAACCCAACTTTCATAATATTGAAAAATACTTATAATTATGTAGAAATGATCATTGTGACTTTTAACCTTCCATAAAGTTGTCACCTGTTTTCTCAAGGTTTATTCAGAACTACTGCACTTGATTTACAATTAATAAAATCAATATTGAAAAACATTATGTATATAAGTCACCAAGCATGACAATGTTTGGGCAAGAAGATATGCAAGAAGCAACAAAGACGAAATCAACACACTAATTAGAGACCTTTTTTATCGTATGTACAGAGGATCTTGCATGAGTGCTCATTACATACAAGTTTTATTAAGCAAGTGAACAAAACTATATGACATGAGACTTTCCCGAGTGTTGCCGAAATTGCTTTTGTCGACGAGTTTAAAAAAGTTGTATGTAACGAGCAAGATTGTGAGATTCTATTTATCACATAACCTTAGAGAACGGTCCTTAACGTTCAAAGCGTACACTACAAAGATTTCATTTAAAATCATTTACAATGCGCGCTACGTCATACGAACGTTTGTATTATACTGACGTCACAGGTTGATTCAAGGCAAGGTTTGGCTTATGTTACGTCATCCTGAACAGACTAACCAATCAACGTCAAGCTAATTTAAATGTTTAATGAATGGGCTGAGAGTGCATTACGATATTTCTGGCACAGCTTTAATGCACTCCCAGACTGCAGGTTTTGTGATAAAAAAGTTTAGTGCAGTTTTGATTTCTAAATTTGGCAAGAACTATGAACAATCATATAAACCAACAATGGTAATTTATAATCCTAAAGCACTATATATAGAAAATAACATAATATTATATATACATGTATGCAGACTTAATCAAATTTCACTTATATATAGTGCAACAGAATTGACCTGAGACTGAGAAAGTACCTATTGAATAACCATCATCTGTTGTTATAATACATTACTGTAACAATGTTTATATAATTGACAATACTTGCTATAATTAAATAAGGAAGGGGGTCATATACTTGCTAAAGGTTCAGGTCAATTGTGTCAAACTAAACAACAACTATAGACATGGCATGGCATTAATTGGTAAACAAGTCAAACACAACCATACAACATTTTCAATCAGTAGCCTGTTTGCAAATGTATTATGCGCACAATGTATTGATTTTTAATGACAAAATGTTTGAGTAAACTTTTTTGATATTATATTATTTGTATACAAGTAACTTTATCAGCTTGTTTTACTAATACATAGACAATATATAAATCATCTTGGCTTAAGAATTAATTTTAGCGTAGTGCTGTCAGTAGTTCATTTTTCATTCTCATTGCCCATCTAAACACCTATAACGACATTGAAGTGATCATTGAAGTTTTGCAAATAGAGTGCCACTGGCGTTGTTTTTTCTAGATCAAAGCTGCAAGGGTACCTCAACCATGCATCCTTTTTGCCGACTTATGAATATACACAAATGTCAGTGTCAAGCAGAGAAGCTGTCCCCATCATATTAATTATACTCAGGCGGGGGATAAAATAGACTAGGCCATTTCTTCCCCCATCTTCATATTAATTATTCTAAGGTGGGGGATAAAATAGACTAGGCCATTTCTTCCCCATCATCATATAAACTATACTCAGATGGGGGATAAAATGGACTAGGCCATTTCTTCCCCCATCATCATATTAACTCTACCCATGCGGGGATAAAATAGACTAGGCCATTTCTTTCCCCATCTTCATATTAATTTTACAAAGGTGGGGGATAAATTAGACTAGGCCATTTCTTCCCCAATCATTGTATTAACTATACTCAGGCAGGGGATAAAATAGACTAGGCCATTTCTTCCCCCACCTTCATATTAATTATACTCAGGCGGGGGATACAATAGACTAGGCCATTTCTTCCCCTATCTTCATATTAATTATACTAAGGTGGGGGATAAAATAGACTAGGCCATTTCTTCCCCCATCATTGTATCAACTATACTCAGGTGGGGGATAAAATAGACTAGGCCATTTCTTCCCCCATCTTCATATTAATTATACTAAGGTGGGGGATAAAATAGACTAGGCCATTTCTTCCCCCATCTTCATATTAACTATACTAAGGCGGGGGATAAAATGGATTAGGCCATTTCTTCCCCCATTTTCATATTAACTATACTAAGGGGGGGGGATAAAATAGACTAGGCCATTTCTTCCCCATCTTCATATTAACTATACTAAGGCGGGGGATAAAATAGACTAGGCCATTCCTCCCCCCATCTTCATATTAACTATACTCAGGTGGGGGATAAAATAGACTAGGCCATTACTTCCCCCATCTTCATATTAACTATACTCAGGCGGGGGATAAAATAAACTAGGTCATTTCTTCCCCCATCTTCATATTAACTATACTAAGGGGGGGATAAAATAGACTAGGCCATTTCTTCCCCCATCTTCATATTAACTATACTAAGGCGGGGGATAAAATAGACTAGGCCATTTCTTCCCCAATCATTGTATTAACTATACTCAGGCGGGGGATAAAATAGACTAAACCATTTCTTCCCCCATCTTCATATTAATTATACTCAGGCGGGGGATAAAATAGACTAGGCCATTTCTTCCCCCGTCTTCATATTAATTATACTAAGGTGGGGGATAAAATAGACTAGGCCATTTCTTCCCCCATCTTCATATTAATTATACTAAGGTGGGGGATAAACTAGACTATGCCATTTCTTCCCCCATCTTCATATCAACTTTACTCAGATGGGGGATAAAATAGACTAAGCCATTTCTTCCCCCATCTTCATATTAACTATACTAAGGCGGGGGATAAAATTGACTAGGCCATTTCTTCCCCCATTTTTATATTTACTTTACTAAGGGGGGGGGATAAAATAGACTAGGCCATTTCTTCCCCATCTTCATATTAACTATACTAAGGCGGGGCATAAAATAGACTAGGCCATTCCTTCCCCCATCTTCATATTAACTATACTCAGGTGGGGGATAAAATAGACTAGGCCATTTCTTCCCCCATCTTCATATTAACTATACTCAGGCGGGGGATAAAATAGACTAGGTCATTTCTTCCCCCATCTTCATATTAACTATACTTAGGGGGGGGGATAAAATAGACTAGGCCATTTCTTCCCCCATCTTCATATTAACTATACTAAGGCGGGGGATAAAATAGACTAGGCCATTTCTTCCCCCATCTTCATATTAATTATACTAAGGCGGGGGATAAAATAGACTAGGCCATTTCTTCCCCAATCATTGTATTAACTATACTCAGGCGGGGGATAAAATAGACTAAACCATTTCTTCCCCCATCTTCATATTAATTATACTCAGGCGGGGGATAAAATAGACTAGGCCATTTCTTCCCCCGTCTTCATTAGCTCACCTGACCACAATGTGGTCATGGTGAGGTTTTGTCATACCGAGATGTCCGTCGTCCGTCGTCCGTCGTGCGTCCGTCAACAATTTCTTCAAACGACTTCTCCTCCTTAACTGCTGGGCCAAATTTGATAAAACTTAACAGGAATGTTCCTTGGGTGGACCTCTACCAAAGTTGTTAAAAAAATTCCAGTCCTTCGCATAACTAGGTCACACAGGCTAAAAATAGATTTTCAAAAAGGAAACTTCAAAAATCTTCTTCTCTGAAACCGTAAGGCCTAGAGCTTTCATATTTGGTATGTAGCATCACATTGGGGTCCTCTACAAAGATTGTTAAAATTATGTCCCTGGGGTTGAAATTGGCCCCGCCCCGGGGGCCCTTAGTTTTACATAGAGTTATATAGGGGAAACCTTAAAAAATCTTCTTCTCCGAAACCGCTTGGCCCAGGGCTTTCATATTTGGTATGTAGACTCAGCTAGAGGTCCTCTACAAAGATTGTTCTAATTATGTCCCTGGGGTCAAAATTGGCCCCGCCCCGGGGGCCCTTAGTTTTACATAGAGTTATATAGGGGAAACCTTTAAAAATCTTCTTCTCTGAAACCGCTTGGCCCAGGGCTTTAATATTTGGTATGTAGACTCAGCTAGAGGTCCTCTACAAAGATTGTTCAAATTATGCCCCTGGGGTCAAAATTGGCCCCGCCTCGGGGGCCCTTAGTTTTACATAGAGTTATATAGAGAAAACTTTAAAAAATCTTCTCCGAAATTGCTTGGCCCAGGGCTTTCATATTTGGTATGTAGACTCAGCTAGAGGTCCACTACAAAGATTGTTCAAATTATGTCCCTGGGGTCAAAATTGGCCCCACCCTGGGGCCCTTAGTTTTACATAGAGTTATATAGGGGAAACCTTTAAAAATCTTCTTCTCCGAAATTGCTTGGCCCAGGGCTTTCATATTTGGTATGTAGACTCAGCTAGAGGTCCTCTTCAAAGATTGTTCAAATTATTCCCCTCGGGTCAAAATTGGCCCCACCCTGGGGGTCACTATTTTACTTAGACTTATATCTATAGGGAAAACATATAAAAATCTTCTTGTCTAAAACTACAATGCCTAAGAGCTTTGATATTTGGTATGTAGCATCATCTAGTGGTCCCCTACCAAGATTGTGCAAATTATGCCCCTGGGGTCAAAATTGGCCCAGCCCCGGGGGTCACTGTTTTACATAGACTTATATAGGGAAAACATATAAAAAATCTTCTTGTCTAAAACTACACTGCATAGAGCTTTGATATTTGGTATGTAGCATCATCTAGTGGTCCTCTACCAAGATTTTTCAAATTATGCCCCTGGGGTCAAAATTGGCCCCACTCGGGGGGTCACCGTTTTACATAGACTTATATAGGGAAAACATATTAATATCTTCTTGCCTAAAACTACACTGCCAAGAGTTTTGATAATTGGTATGTAGCATCATCTTGTGGTTTTCTACCAAGATGTTCAAATTATTCCTTTGGGTGAAAATTGTGCAGGGTTTATAATCAGGTGAGCGATATTGGGCCATCATGGCCCTCTTGTATTAATTATACTAAGGTGGGGGATAAAATAGACTAGGCCATTTCTTCCCCCATCTTCATATTAACTTTACTCAGGCGGGGGATAAAATAGACTAGGCCATTTCTTCCCCCATCTTCATATTAACTATACTAAGGGGGGGGGATAAAATAGACTAGGCCATTTCTTCCCCCATCTTCATAATAACTATACTAAGGCGGGGGATAAAATAGACTAGGCAATTTCATCCCCCATCTTCATATTAATTATACTAAGGGGGGGGGGATAAAATAGACTAGGCCATTTCTTCCCCAATCATTGTATTAACTATACTCAGGCGGGGGAAAAAATAGACTAAACCATTTCTTCCCCATTTTCATATTAGCTATACTAAGGGGGGGGATAAAATAGACTAGGCCATTTCTTCCCCATCTTCATATTAATTATACTAAGGCGGGGGATAAAATAGACTAGGCCATTTCTTCCCCCATCTTCATAATAACTATACTAAGGCGGGGGATAAAATAGACTAGGCAATTTCATCCCCCATCTTCATATTAATTATACTAAGGGGGGGGGGATAAAATAGACTAGGCCATTTCTTCCCCAATCATTGTATTAATTATACTAAGGCGGGGGATAAAATAGACTAGGCCATTTCTTCCCCAATCATTGTATTAACTATACTCAGGCGGGGGAAAAAATAGACTAAACCATTTCTTCCCCATTTTCATATTAGCTATACTAAGGGGGGGGGGGGGATAAAATAGACTAGGCCATTTCTTCCCCATCTTCATATTAATTATACTAAGGCGGGGGATAAAATAGACTAGACATTCCTTCCCCCATCTTCATATTAACTATACTCAGGTGGGGGATAAAATAGACTAGGCCATTTCTTCCCCCATCTTCATATTAACTATACTCAGGCGGGGGATAAAATAGACTAGGTCATTTCTTCCCCCATCTTCATATTAACTATACTAAGGGGGGGGGGGATAAAATAGACTAGGCCATTTCTTCCCCCATCTTCATATTAACTATACTAAGGCGGGGGATAAAATAGACTAGGCCATTTCTCTCCCCATCTTCATATTAATCATACTAAGGCGGGGGATAAAATAGACTAGGTCATTTCTTCCCCCATCTTCATATTAACTATACTAAGGGGGGGATAAAATAGACTAGGCCATTTCTTCCCCCATCTTCATATTATATATTAACTATACTAAGGCGGGGGATAAAATAGACTAGGCCATTTCATCCCCCATCTTCATATTAATTATACTAAGGCGGGGGATAAAATAGACTTGGCCATTTCTTCCCCCATCTTCATATTAACTATACTAAGGCGGGGGATAAAATAGACTAGGCCATTTCTTCCCCCATCTTCATATTAACTATACTCAGGCGGGGGATAAAATAGACTTGGCCATTTCTTCCCCCATCTTCATATTAACTATACTAAGGCGGGGGATAAAATAGACTTGGCCATTTCTTCCCCCATCTTCATATTCATTATACTAAGGCGGGGGATAAAATAGACTAGGCCATTTCTTCCCCAATCATTGTATTAACTATACTCAGGCGGGGGATAAAATAGACTAAACCATTTCTTCCCCCATCTTCATATTAATTATACTCAGGCGGGGGATAAAATAGACTAGGCCATTTCTTCCCCAGTCTTCATATTAATTATACTAAGGTGGGGGATAAAATAGACTAGGCCATTTCTTCCCCCATCTTCATATTAACTTTACTCAGGCGGGGGATAAAATAGACTAGGCCATTTCTTCCCCCATCTTCATATTAACTATACTTAGGGGGGGGGGATAAAATAGACTAGGCCATTTCTTCCCCCATCTTCATATTAATTATACTAAGGTGGGGGATAAAATAGACTAGGCCATTTCTTCCCCCATCTTCGTATTAATTATACTAAGGTGGGGGATAAACTAGACTAGGCCATTTCTTCCCCAATCATTGTATTAAATATAATCAGGTGTGGGGGATAAAATAGACTAGGCCATTTCCCTCCCCATCTTCGTATTAAGTATACTATGGTGGGGGATAAAATGGACTAGACCATATCTTCCCCAATCATTGTATTAACTATAATCAGGTGGGGGATAAAATAGACTAGGCCATTTCTTCCCCCATCTCCGTATTAATTATTCTAAGGTGGGGGATAAAATAGACTAGGCCATTTCTTCCCCAATCATCGTATTAAATATAATCAGGTGGGGGATAAAATAGACTAGGCCATTTCTTCCCCCATCTTTGTATTAATTATACTAAGGCGGGGGATAAAATAGACTAGGCCATTTCTTCCCCCATCATCATATTAGCTATAGTCAGGCGGGGGATAAAATAGACTAGGCCATTTCTTCCCCCATCATTGTATTAACTATACTCAGGTGGGGGATAAAATAGACTAGGCCATTTCTTCCCCCACATCATATTAACTTTACTTAGGCGGGGGATAAAATAAGACCAAAATAATGGCAATAATGAACCAAATCTTGATCAAACCGTTTTAACAGATTAGTCACTTCAAGAACAAATAAACCACATTTTCAGGTTGAAACAACATTAATTTAATCAAAAGTAGCATTATAATCAGTAATACTTTAAAATATACATTGCTTAGGTGGGGGAAGAATAGGCCTGGGGTGGGGGAAGAAAAGGACTAGGGGGGGATAAACCAGGCCGGCCCATTTTATCCCCCGGGGGATAAACTGGGCGGGGGATAAAACTGACCGTTACATCTAACAGGCCCGTCTTCCCCCAGTCAGTTTTATCCCCCGGGGGATAAACTGGGCGGGGGATAAAACTGACCGTTACACCGGTATTGTAATTATGACAATTCAAATGCTTATACTAAAAAAAAATAGCGTGGGCAACACTATATGAATTAAGAGCAATTATGTGATTATTGTTTCCCTTAAAAATTAAAAAAATGCATAAAATATTAAGAAATAGCTAGAGGGAAAATTGAGCATATTTATTCAAAGGGCAATAACTCTGTGAACATGATCAGTCACAATAATGTTCTACTTTTAGAAATGCCATCTCATATGGATGTCCGGATTTATTCAATGTCAAACCACTTAATATGTTATCCACCCATCCACCACAAGATCTGTGTCAGGATACTTAAACCACACAAGTGTCCATTTATTAGTTTTTTAAAAAGGGAACAAACATTCTATACGCCCTAAATGTCACATTTCATGTCTGTAAATCAATCCATCCTGCCTTGACTAGTTATTGAAAAGTAACCCGGTGCAACAGATAACTGCCTAGCTTTTCTCTTTGACCGATATAGACCCCAGTACTTTAAAGTGTATATAGCTATATTCAAACAGTCATTCAATGTCGAAATAATTACTTGCATCGTTTTTAGTATACTAGACTACCTAAATTGAAAATTAAAACGTTGGATGGGTTCCGTGTACTTTGATTCAATCGTCAAAAAAAAGATGAGTCTTATAGTTTCATAGGGTGTTCTAGAACACTTTCGTATGAAAATGGACAGTTCGCATGTCAAATAAATCACAGAGTGAGTTCTGTTAAAACTGAAGCGAAAAATGATCTAATGGATACAAAAGCATAATTGTTTTTCAGTTTTTTAAACTTTGAAAAAAATATCTTCCCATATAGCTCTATACACTTTAACCGAAAAACCCAGATTTTCAAGTTTATTTGCTTAAAATTACGCAAATATGATATATCAACATAAAAACTATCACTTATTTACCCAAGCAAGACTATCTTATTGAATTATCTATATTAAATATTATCATAACGACAGTACTGTAAATTGCATGAGTCATTAATTCAGCATGTGCATGCTTGTACCCGTAATGTTGCCGTTTTTAAATGAGAACATTTTGCTGATTCATCACATGGCCATTATATAGTACAATGTATTCACTTTAATTACAAATGTAGAATTCCACCTATACGTTTCTTAACAATATAGAGCTGGGCAACACACAGGGCAGGAGAGGTGTGAAGCTTTTCTCAAAAATTTCAAGAATTGTTCTATTTAAATACAAAGTTTGGAGTAACTTGAACATACGATAAACATGATAGAGCACTTTTTCTGGAACTTTTGAAACGCCCCTCATACATACAATACAATATAAAAGTTAAAAGTTACCAATTGTCTTGGGCTCTTTTACAGCTGTTAAGCTGCTCAAGTACCCTTTGACATATTTCACTTTTAACAATATTAAGGATTATGAAGAAAAAGGGTTTCTAGATTAGTTAAATCCTGCTGAATCAGTAAATTTGCTGATGGTTCTATCACAGAAAACTCACCTTTAAAGAAGGGACATAGTTTAGCGATAGCTCCAATAGGTCCACGCTGTGTATACTGTCCGACAGCCATCTCCATATAAAGCAATGGAATACCACATAATGCTAACATTATCAGAAATGGTATCAAAAAGGCACCTGAAATAGAGAATTATATTATTTCTTAGTTAATTGCAACTAAAAAAAGCATTTTTGTTACTATATTATATAGAAATGAAATCAGAAAGACAACTGAAATAGATAGTTATTAGTTTTGCAGTGATTCCGTGCCCAAGAACCATAACTCTACCATGTGTGATTTCTTTAATTATTTCATTTTCAAAAAAAAAAATTTCAGTTCAGTTTAATACCAACTGCAACTAAATATTTAGGAAAGAATACTTTAAGAAGATGCACTTAATCACGTATGAAGGTTTAAGTGTATTAAGGTTGTCTTTGTTAATAGATTTGCTGAATGTCTAAAATTTTTTATTTGTCAACATCAAAATGTCAAAATTTGTTGACATTCAACAGAGGAATGAAATGAAAATATTCTCCTCAGCTTACACATTCTCTACTAAATGATTATCGAGATTTTTCTTGAACAAGACTAAAACAAGATTAAAACAAGTTACGATAGGGCTCAATTAGCCCTTTATCAATCACATTGTCAGTAAAAGTGGACAGGAAATCTTGGGAGTGGAGGGAAATCTTGGGAGTGGAGGGAAATCTTGGGAGTGGAGGGAATTCTTGGGAGTGGACAGGACATCTTGGGAGTGGATAGGACGTCTTGGGAGGGGACGGGACATTTTGGGAGTGGATGGGACATCTTGGGAGTGGATGGGACATCTTGGGAGTGGATGGGGCATCTTAAGGGAATGGATGGGACATCTTAAGGGAATGGATGGGAAATTAATAGTGAGTGAACAGGAATCTAGGACCTAGGGAGTGAACAGGAATCTATGACCTAATAAGTGGACGGGATCTATGACCTAGTAAGTGGACGGGAATCTATGACCTAGTAAGTGGACGGGATCTATGACCTAGTAAGTGGACGGGAATCTAGGACATAGTAAGTGGACGGGATCTATGACCTAGTAAGTGGACGGGAATCTAGGACCTAGGGAGTGGACAGGAATCTAGGACATAGTAAGTGGACGGGATCTATGACCTAGTAAGTGGACGGGAATCTAGGACATAGTAAGTGGACGGGATCTATGACCTAGTAAGTGGACGGGAATCTAGGACCTAGTAAGTGGACGGGAATCTAGGACCTAGTAAATGGACGGGAATCTAGGACATAGAAAGTGGATGGGAATCTAGGACCTAGGGAATGGACGGGAATCTAGGACCTAGGGAGTGGGTAGGATAATCACCAATAAATCAATTTATTCAGTGACTTAGCTATCATGTTATGTAAATGAGGATGTAAAATGATACTTGAAAGGTGTAGAAAACCTTGCAGTATATGTATAGTCAGAGGGGGCATGCTGAGAGAAAATTAAACAAGCTTTACTCAAATGTCAACTTGCCCTGTGGTTCAGTGATCTCTCAATTTAAGTATCATATTACACCTCCATAATTTGTTTGTCCTAACAAAACTATAATCATACCCTTAGTAAGGTCAGACACTTAATTTTATTCAAAAACTTTAATTGAACCTTTTACAGTCGGTTCAAAGTTAAATGATAACAGTTATAAACATTAGCGCGTCTGCCAGGTAAACATTGCTTATATAATTATGTTTTACTGGGTGTAATGAGTTAACAGTAGTCTTTGCTATTCTTACCAATGGGATAGCTCCTTCATTAGTATTTCTAATTGAATCGACAGTACTTAACTATCAATGATACACTTAAATATATCAAATATTATTTTGTTACACAATGCATAATTTTTATGACTGTAACTCCCTTAAGGTGCTTCAGCACATCGTAAAAAGGCTGTGCTTATTCATTCTTTGTCCCAGTGATTTAATAGTCTAACTCCCATCCTAATTTCAAGCTGCAAGATTTGCAATCACGCAGGTCTCTGGCAAACCCTAAATGCTCAAACCCTGAACCCCAAAGCTTCTGAATACAAACAAAAAATTTAATCAAATAATATCTCATATTGGTTTATCCTAATTTGGCAGTTATAATCTCCCTATAACAAAAATTATACAAAGTGAGTCAATATTAACAAATTAGAGATAACTAGGCCAGAATGTTGGTAAATAATAACCAATTAGAGCTTACTACGACATAAAGTGGGTCAATATTGACTAATTAGAGCTTGCATTGACAGAAGAAAAGGTCAATATTGACCAATTAGAGCTTACTATGACAGAAATATGGTCAATATTGACACATTAGAGCTTATTATTACAGAAGGATGGTCAATATTGACCAATTAGAGCTTACTTTGACAGAAGGATGGTCAATATTGACCAATTAGAGCTTGCATTGACAGAAGGATGGTCAATATTGACCAATTAGAGCTTACTTTGACAGAAAGATGGTCAACATTGACCAATTAGAGCTTGCATTGACAGAAGGATGGTCAATATTGACCAATTAGAGCTTACTTTGACAGAAAGATGGTCAACAGTGACCAATTAGAGCTTGCATTGACAGAAGGATGGTCAATATTGACCAATTAGAGCTTATTTTGACAGAAAGATGGTCAACATTGACCAATTAGAGCTTGCATTGACAGAAGGATGGTCAATATTGACCAATTAGAGCTTACTTTGACAGAAGGATGGTCAATATTGACCAATTAGAGCTAACTTTGACAAAAGGATGGTCATTATTGACCAATTAGAGCTTACTTTGACAGAAGGATGGTCATTATTGACCAATTATAGCTTACTATGACATACAGTGTGTCAATATTGTCAATACTTACTGATATACTATAAGATGCTTTTACATTTATGAAATAAATCATTTGGTTACATGACGATTACGTCACGCAATTCGTAGAGTTACAGTGTACACGCCTGGATAAATTGGCGGGTGCACGTGAAGTACCGACTCGGACCAAAGCCTCGTGTAAATTTATGATTTAAGTCATAAAAAGATAACAACAAATGAGAATACCTAACTACTATGACTAGAATATCCCAAACACGCCTGCTTTATGTATAAACATGGTTATTTTTCTTGCATGGTTATATAATATACATTAACATAAGACGCGCCATTTCTACGCAAAGCATGCATCTAATATCTATAAAGAAATTCTACTCAAATTAAACAGAGAAAAAACTCACCCCCACCACTGCTGTAACACAAATAAGGAAATCTCCAAACATTTCCCAAACCCACGGCATATCCAGCCGTTGCCAGTAAATACTCGGCACTTCTGCTCCAACTCTCCCGATGTTCACTAGCCGCCATCAGAATCTACTTTCAGTTCCGACTTGCTACAGTGAGTGTTTTAAGGCAACACACTGTTCTAAATATAGACTCTATGTTCTATTTGTTCACACTGTATATATTCATGTACACTACTACACCAGCGTAGCTTGCCATACGTTTACGTGTGTGGGGTGCGCGAGGAATATCACAATATCGCGGCGCTAAAGCAAATCTGCATGTTTAACGCTTCAAAACTTAAATCCCATAGCTTTGTGCTTATACGTCTACGACTGATTGGGCTTCATTGTATCAAAATTGTTTAATCATTGCAGACCCCTTAAAATTACCACTGCAATGTAAGCTCTTAAAGAATTATAAAGAACCTTTTATTCTTTATTTCACTCTGTGTGGCGGATATTGATTGAACACAATTATTTATGTACAAAGTATCACACTACTACGAGGTTAAACATGGCCGTTGCAATTGTAGCTTTTAAAGAATTATGAAGAATTCAACTTTGGAATTAATTTTAAAATTTCCCAAACTGTTATGATAAAACAGTACCTATCGCGTTTGGATGATTAATAACTGTGAGTCTTGCCCAAGTATTGATCGATGATACAAAATGGCAATACTAGAAAACTTTAATCAGTGAACTAGATAGAACGATTAGAACTAGACTGTTTCCATTCCATGAGTCAATTACGTCTAGATTAACAGATTGAAAAAGCGATTTATTAATGACTCAACGTCGTACACGTGCAGCCACCTGCACATAGACATTTAGTCCTACCAGGCCCTAATCTCCCCTAAAAAATCAATCTAAGATTAAAAAAAATCTAAAAAATTGACATTACTTGGGAGACAGGACTTAAAATTGACGCCAGCAAACTGAAAGCACTATTGTTAGTTTGAGTCTGTAAAATTTAGAAAGCTTGAACTTCAGATTTATCTCAAATGCAGACTCTGATTTCGTGAACAAAATCTCAATTTCAGATGAGATTTCTACTTCAGATGTTTCGGGAGATTGGGACCTTGCCATTCGGCATTAATCTCCCATAACTAGACATACCCATCGCTTTCGTTTCGCATGATTGTCTTGGATATGGTGCGTGCTATGTCTGATGAATCTATGTCTTCACAAACCCAGAACATACGTTATAATACGACGATCAATATGATCATCGTGATCAATGGCATTTTAGGGTCCCGGACTCCCTAACATGTTACCCCATCTGTAGACCCCGATACCACCCAGTACCTCCACACACACAAGCTCTAGAACCCACATACAAGTGATATGTGGTTTTTACACATAATCACATCAAGTAAAATTATTGTTGCCAACCAAATGTATTAACCACTAAATTAGGTATGGTAATGAAACATATGTCCGTGATCATAGTCTACCATGTCTCCGATTCGAAACTGAGCCGACATCATGAACATGTAGGTCTACATATGTAACTCATTTATTTCGGCTATGTGGTGTGGGTCATTTGGTTTGTATTGGTTTGTCAAAGCTTTTGATGAACACTGTGTCCACGGTACTTAATACTAGTATTGAGGAACATGAATGTACCGAGCATGGCCTTCATTGGCTTTATTTCTACTGAATTATGGCGGGCATACCGGTATACACGTATGTATAGTTGTGCCTCCACCCGGATTTATAGCAGGGTCGCCAGTTTAGACGGCAAGCACACTTACCACTGAGCAACGGGAGGCACAGATGTGCAGTTACCAACAATACATAACTATACAGCAATCACCACGGTAGTGACTCGCCCAGCTGATTCCGTGTATGACATTTAATTAATTTTAAATAAAACCACTCTTTGAAGTTTGTTTCCATCCTCATATATCAGTTGTTAGTCAAGTCCCCAGGCTATATTTTGGACGAAAATATACGCACGCTCGTCGAACGAGAATGTTTGTTTCATGTTTGCACGGTTTTACATAACTGTCCAGACTGTACTAATTAAATCACTCACCTAGGGTAAAAAAGTGAGTGAAATACATGATCCGCAGATAACCACAGGTAGCTGTAGCGTTGAAAACAAAAACGAAAAACGAAAAAAATATGTTTTTGAAAAATAAAATTTACAAAAAATCGTTTTCAAATTGTCTTTATCAATGATACAGTTACCTGTGCAAATTACTCAGGGTTGTAAGAACCAAAAAATTGTCATTTTGTTCACAAGGTGTATAAAGCACCAAACTTTCACAAAATAACAATCAATATATTGGCTTCCAGAAAAGTGAAAGAGACAAGCTGTTCAGCCCCTTAATTCGCATATATGAGGCCCCAAAAAGGGTCCATCAAATTAAATTGCTCTGCACACTAAAAATATGAAAACGCTGAATTTTTAAAAAAATATATAAAAATCACCAAAATTTCAATTGGAATGTCTAAATCAAGTACATATATGATATATTGTATTATGAATTCCAATATCATACATGTTTTATTACAAATATGAGGCCCGAAAGGGGCATTTTTGAAAATTTCATAGAATTAAAAACATGTTTGTATACTTAGTTTGAGTATTATGAATAGTTGAACACGACAACAATAGAATGCAGACCAGTTAACCCAGTGATGCTTATGATATAATTTAATTCATTTAAAATACAACTTATTTATTGATTGAGGCCCTTAAAAGGACATTTTTCAATCATGAAAACGTGGATGAATTTAATATGTTCACGATGCAATCGGTAAGACATATATATATATGTCTCTAAAATGTGCAACAAATGATTTGTAATAGTGAATTATATTTTGTTGTATATGAAAATTTACCATATTGATACTTTAATAATAGTTCCAATGTGAAAATGAGGCCCCATTAGGGGTAGAAACTAAACACAATACTTTATATAAGACACACTAGAAATTAAATCAGTACATTGATTCAATACTCAAATACAAGACATATTTTATAGCAATCGTAAATAATAATAAAGTAATATAAATATTCAGTAAATAACTAATATTTGATTACTTTTAGTGAATTGAGGCCATATAAAGGGTTAAATCTATTTTGAAAAAAAAATGGATTGAATGCATATGTAGAGAAACGATAATAAAATATTTATATTTACTTAAAGATTTAATCAAAGTATCTGTAACTTATATAACTGTGTTGAATGTTGGTATATAAGCTATACCGTATTGTAAATAGTAACTGTGGATATGAGGCCCCATATGTGGTTTAAACTTCACTTAAGCCCATTAGCGGGTAAATAGCATATATTCAGCAAAGTTATTAAAAAATTGCTTACAATATTCATAATAATCGATTTTAACATGTCGCATACATGTTAACACCGAATATTCATTGCACAAATCGATGAGATAAAACATAATATTGTGTTGTATAGTGAATGTGAATGTATATCAATATTAGTTCAATATTTGCCTGGTTATGTTGTTATGTTTTGTAATATAGATGTTTGTATCGCGCATACTTTAAAACAGCATTTAGCACTAGCATTGCTCTTCCTAATGATTGTATTTGTGTTTGAAAGTATATGTCGATGAAGTTCTTTACTAGAGGTCGATTCCCCACAAGGAATGGTTGTATTGTTAGGGCCAAGAATGACCCTTCTTTACAGATACTCCATGGAACCATGGCTTCGCAGTTCATGGTTAAGTATTTATGAGGTAACATGTATCCCATGGCCATGAATTACTGAAGTAGTGCCATGTACCCCGGTACCACAAAATGCCATGAAGTTTTACATTGGCAGTGTACCTACTAATGAATTATTTGTCATTACACGAACACAGAATATCTTTACATGAGGCCCTAACTTTTACTCTTAGAGCTAGGACTGATTTAACAGGGCAGGTTTACCAACCCCATTGAGCCAGATGTAGATGTGACAAATTGAATAGGTGGCTAATAAAGCTTGTCCCCCATTGGATTCAGAGTTAGGACATACCAAATTGTTTCTTCGTTTAGCGTTCGTCCTAAGTTCGAAAACCTATCTAGCTATCCTGAGATAAGAACAAAACACTCGTAAAAAGACATAACGACTTATTTGCTCATTATTATATGGCTAACAAATATATCGTTCAAACTGAAAATTGTTTGTGTGAAACCTACTGCTGTGTAGGGTGACATCTTGATATGATAAATATGAAAGCCATATCTCAATGGATCTTGAAGATAAAAAAGGTTACAATGTTTGTTGGTTATTTTTCTGCCCAAGATGCTAAACCCTATCCGTCCTAAACGAATAAACGAAGAAATGGTTTGGTATGGCCTTACTGTGACAATTAATGTTAGGTTCCTAGCGTAGACAAGAAAATATGTGACCATTAGTTTTAAATACCCAATGGAACCTGAAATATATGTGTCGATGAGTGAAAGGTTACCCCCAGAGCCAGAGTATGAAATAAATGTGCCAAACATTTGAGGTACCTCAAGAGGCATGGGTGTGCCTAGTACAGTTAAACATTAAGATATCAGTTTTCAATGGTCGCTTTCAGCAATTCAGCCATAGGACAACATTTTAACGGCCATTTTAACTTCCCCTGATCATTAGCCTAAGGAAACATGCGTTCGAGTCTCCGTGTTGAGACTAATTCTCTACTGATTAGTGTGTGTCCATCATTGAGGCCCACTGCCCTCACAGGTATCAATTCACACACTGGTATCCATTAGAAATGGTTGAATAAGAGGTTGATGATTACTTCAAAGGACCAACTATACTAGTAGCTTCTATTGTCTGCTTTGCTCTCTAGATAGAAGTTAGTTACCAATAGGACCTGAAAGGACTGTATTATGCCATGAAATACCCATATGGTTTTGAGTACACGTACCAGTGTAATTGGTGAATGTAAGTATTTTATTGGGACAGGCAAAGCTGTAGCTTGAAAAATTAAATCACTTCATAGGACTTCGGTTTACCACATCAGATCTGAACGGCCTGTCGTGAGTAACTTTAAAGATCTGGAATTGACGTAATGGGCATTACGGGTACACAACAGGTCTTGGTATGATTGTACTTTGTGGTGTTAACTGTATCTAAGTACATTAAATGACCTTACTCGGCAGTATTTAGTACCTCAAATGACTAAGGTCGCCGTCAGCTTAAATGAATACAACATTTTAACAGTAGTTGAAATCAAAACAAAGACCAACCTGAAATAATGTATCGGATTAATTGTGTACATCAGTCTATAACAATGGCTTTGTTTGATGCTATAACAACACATAGTTCAGCTGTTTAACCACCCTTTGACATTTTTAAGCTTTCCCTGGTCATTGAATTACCTTATGAAACCCGTCCTGTGGGTGTGGTAGCCAACATCTATCTGCGGTGTCCAGGAATAAACCAACCCTCACAGGTACCAATTTACACATTGGTTGAGTAAAGCATGTGGATATTTCTTGCTCATAGAAATTAACCAGTGGTCCAGATGAGGATTGAACCCAAGACCTCACATTCTGAAGCCCGCGTCCTACCTCTATACCACCGTTCCCCCCCATCGACCACAGTTTGATAACTGCATGTTTTTGCAGTCTCTCATTGACTTATCGGGCCAAAACTGAGCTAATACAGAATAAGTACATGTACATGCATAAAAAAGAAAGAAATGAATCCCTTATTACGGGCCTCAATAAATTCTTTTAAAAAGTCGATTTCAACAGTATATGTATCTAAAATTAATGTTCTGAAGGTGTTGATGCGGATTAATTTATAAAAAAATATGTTAAGAAATCATTATAATGTATTAGGTCATGAAAACATTTGTACTCGGTAAGAAAACATTCAAAATATAGTCATTGGCACCATTTTCACATTTAAATTTAACTTATAATGACCTCAAGTTATGTTTATCAATTCAAATACACATTCTTTAAACCACGACAGGGCCTCAAATTAACATTGCACAGTTATTAGTCATAGCACAGCTGATATGCCTACAATCAAATGCACTGTGTATATGAGCTTGCTTAAATGGAGAGAAAATAATACCAATTAACCGTTCGATTTTTGAAAGATTATTACTTCATTCTGTGATTTTCTGATAGAAATTTACCCTATTATGGCCTCGTTTGTATTATATGAAATAGTTCAGTATATAATGCAGATTGTTCATACACTGTACTTACCAATGACTATGTAACTCAATATTTATCGTTAATTATCAACAGTTGTTGCATTTCTATATAATATACGACTGTGTAGCGTGATGGTGAGTGTAGTAGGTGGTTAACACCACTAGCGGGGCCTCACTGTCATATTTTATTATTAATTAAGATTGTAAATTATGTTAACCAATTCACCATAATGTACAAAACAGTTATAGATTATTTGCGTAACAATTGAGAAAATAATAATGTGTACATTATATACAGATGATTTTGTGAAATCAAGTACACATTTGGGGCCTCATTTGTACAAAACACGGGGCCTCACATACATGTTTTATTGTTTTTTATATAGGTGGTTGACTTGATGTGCAACTATGCTATGTTTGGTGATTTATATACATAATGTGAACATCCATATGCTCTTATTTTATTTTCCTGAATTCGGGCCTCATTTTGTGTAAAAACCACCAATGGGGACTCTATTCCAAGTTTTATTATTACAAAAAGCTGCAGATTTATGCACTCACATTAATCACTTTATATATTATGACTCAATGTGTTTTGCTTCACAATCAGGAAAATAATCATGTATTTATACTGACGGGTAGGTGGAGATTCTCATACACTTTCAGGGCCTCATTTGGGCAGGAGACAGGGCCTCTCATGGTTGTCTCCATGGATTTTTTTCATCAGACTGACTTATAGAGCAATTGTGCCAAATTTGGTGCTTTATACATCATGTGAACATTCATGGCTATTACAACCCTGAGTATATTATTTAGTTTTTTATTTTCCCGAATTCGGGCCTCATTTTTTATTTTAACCACTAGCAGGGCCTCATTTTTGTGTTTAAGTATACCAAAATGCAATATATTTCAAATGTCACCATTAATCATAATATTTACCAAGGTTTCATATGTTTTGCTTCGCAATCAGATGAAAAAATATATATTTCTACCAGGGAGTATGTACACTCTGAGGTACCCCTTGGGGGCCTCATTTCAGCAGGAGACAGGGCCTCGATCGAGTGTCTCTTTGGATTTTTTTAATCAGACTGACTTATACTACAACTGTGCCAAATTTGGTGCTTTATACACCTTGTGAACATTCATGGCTCTTACAACCCAGAGTAAATAGCCTGATAAGAGAATAAAACTAACAAACGCCATAATGAACAACACGCTTGGTAATTTAATAAAACAGATCAGTAACGCTACTTAGATAATAACAAATATTTGTAAGATTTAAGGCCAGGCAAATATCGCTATTTAGTATTAATATGAGAGCCTGAGGCAAATGCCAGGGACGCACCACTACACCGGGATACTGGGTGAGCGACCGAAGCGACAAGACTCGAGTTGAGCAGTGTATCTAAGCATGTTTTAGCTTATACGTGACAACCACGATTGTTCTAGATTATGTCACAGATATGTTTTCATACTAAGTGGACCAGAACTAATAAACTATGTCGATAATCGTTCAGATTAATATACACCTCATTAAAATCAATGGTCTGCTAACCTTTTGATTTTACAGGTGTGTAGCAGGGAGCCTCGCGCGACGGATACCGTGGATATACAGTGGCCTGATACTAGTCTGGCTACCAGGCTAGATAATATAGTTTATCAATCAAATAACTTTTTTTCAATTTTAGCTAAGTTTTATTCTGGGCTTGATTATCTATGTTTGAGGGTGCAAAGGGGAAAATTTCATGGGAAAAGAGTAGATCGAGGATCTAAGCATAGGGTATGTTAGACAGACTCGTATATTACCAACTAATGCCATTTTGAAACTAAGTCAGGAACCACGTGGTATAGTCTGAAACAGAACAGAACTGCGCTAATCCTCTTAACCACGATTGACAGAAACACACTGCCCAATTAATCTGGCTTACTATTAGCATTTGTTCTCCAACGTCTTAACCGTGATCAAAACGCACCCACTAACCCCTGACTTTATATAACATATTATACCTTGTCTATTGTGTGAAGAAAAATGTTTCGACTTTCAAATGGAATATGTTTATTTTCGATGAATGTATAAATACATGAATTATGGCATATTGTTTACATATTTACCAATGCAAAACAAATATAGTACATTGTTGATGGTATGAATTAGAACATACATTATATAGTGTGTTTAACATTCCTCTTTGTTGAGTATAAGTTACTATAGTAGCAGGGACACTTTGTTTGAAGTTCACACAAATGCATACACAAGCTAATCTGATACAAGAGGGACAACAAAATCATTGTATAATTATTTTGTAGCAATCAATCTTAATGTTTTAACTTGTAGGACTTGTAGGACTTATCCCCTTAATTAACATATTAGTTAATGAACAGTTAGATTCCACCAATCTAAAAATAATATGCCGAGAATAGTCTTTATTTGCTTAATTTCTAGTTTCCTATTGAAATATGGCAGGCCAATACCATGTCCACCAGAAATAAGTATACGCTTTTTTGACAGATGCAGAATATAAGTCGTTAAATTATTACTTATCTGCTTGACAAATGGTCACAAAAATAGAGTTTCTGAAACTATAGTATAGTTACTGAAGAAGTTTAATACGTGATAAAAAATAAAGATAAAAATGTTCTGCATTAAAATAATCATCGGCTCCGAGGGGCTGACTTTTCCGTCGTTACCTTTCTAGTCAGTCAAAAAACCTTAATATTTCACACCTTGGCTGCCGATCAATGTATGCTCTTCACACTCAATAAACAAAACATATTCCTGGGCCCGAAATTTCAACCAATACTTACACTCTGCACTCAGCACTCAAAAATTGAAAATGTTATATAATGAGCTATGATTTGTTCTAGATTGCAAATATAAATAAGGAAAATGTATCGAATTATTATATGAATGTTGAAAATAGCATTTGTATGGCGTGTCAGACGTTGCAAAATTCAATAACTGTCTATGTTTGTGGTATATTCGTATATATATGTTATATAAACTCATATATACATTGTAAAATGTTATATATATATGGTATTTTATCATATATATGTTCCATAAAGTTATATATATTTGGCAAAAACCATATGTATGTGGTATATTTCTATATATATGTTGTATAAAGTTATTTATATTGTAAATTAGCGTATGTATATTCTATAAAGGCGTATTTATTGTAAAAGTTTTCATATATATATTTTTATTCATATATATATATAAAAATTGTTCATATATAATTTTTTTGGTCGTATATATATGTTCTATAATTGCATATATAATTTTTTTGATCGTATATATATGTTCTATAATTGCATCTTGGGAAGTGTTTACATAATGATTTGAAACGAAGGATTTCATTGGACAGCGGTAGCGGGAAGCGGGAGTTAAGGGTCTGTGGCGAATCGGTCGGTCCTCCACCCGACCCGTCTTGAAACACGGACCAAGGAGTCCAACATGTGCGCGAGTCATGGGGTCTTACGAAACCCAAAGGCGCAATGAAAGTGAAGGCAGTCTCCGATTGCCCAGGCAGGATCCCGTCGTCCTCGTGGCGGCGGGCGCACTGCCGGCCCGTCTCAGCCGCATCGTCGGCGAGGCGGAGCAAGAGCGCACACGTTGGGACCCGAAAGATGGTGAACTATGTCTGAGCAGGACGAAGTCAGAGGAAACTCTGATGGAGGTCCGCAGCGATTCTGACGTGCAAATCGATCGTCAAACTTGGATATAGGGGCGAAAGACTAATCGAACCATCTAGTAGCTGGTTCCCTCCGAAGTTTCCCTCAGGATAGCTGGCACTGATTCGCTGCAGTTTTATCCGGTAAAGCGAATGATTAGAGGCCTTGGGGACTAAATGACCTCAACCTATTCTCAAACTTTAAATGGGTAAGAAGCGCGACTCGCTCAATTGGAGCCGCGCCTCGAATGCCTAGTGCCAAGTGGGCCACTTTTGGTAAGCAGAACTGGCGCTGTGGGATGAACCAAACGCCCGGTTAAGGCGCCCGATGTTGACGCTCATCAGATACCATAAAAGGTGTTGGTTGATATAGACAGCAGGACGGTGGCCATGGAAGTCGGAATCCGCTAAGGAGTGTGTAACAACTCACCTGCCGAATCAACTAGCCCTGAAAATGGATGGCGCTGAAGCGTCGAGCCTATACCGGGCTTTCTATATGAATTATTGAACATATATACGCAAAAATATCATATATATATTCTATTAGGCAATATGTATAACTTTTTTGAAAATATATATACAAAAATACCATATATATATGTTTTTATAAATACATATATGACTTTATAGAAAATACATATGGAAAATACCATACAAATATGATATTTTACAATACATATATGACTTTATACAACATATATATGATAAAATACCATATACATATGATATGTTACAATACATATATGAGTTTATAGAACATATATATGCAAATATACCACATAAATATATAGTTATTGAATTTTGCAACGTCTGACACGCCATACATTTGATACATTATCTATGCAATTACATACTATTTATGGGATAAAAATGTAATTTTGTTGAATCTGAGTAGCACACTCTTCACTCAGGCGGATAAATTACACTTATAGCTTACAAATACACTAAGTTTCAATTGGAAAATAGCAAATGATAATATTTAGCACCTATTCAAGATAACTTCAACTTCTCGTTCTAAACAAAATGTCGCTTTGAACCTCAAAAGAAAGAATTTCAATATTTGAGTACTGAGTGCAGAGTGTAAGTATTCGTTGTAATTTCGGGACCTGGTCTTCAAAAATGCTGTTGCTTCTGTGTTCTTAAAATAGTGTTACACAGGCAAGCAAATGTGGAAATAACCTATGTATATTTATTTTTGGTGGGCACCTCCTCCTAGATTTTAACCCAGATCACTAGATTAGACGGCAAGTACACTAATAACCGTTGAGCTAAAGAGGCACATCGTAGACGGTCCAATCTGCTATTTTTCTCAGACTGAGGGTCCGACAAACTTATATCTTAAGACAGGGCATCATATGATCCGACTAGAATTTATCTCCGGCTGTGCTACGGTCTTACTGGTCGACTATTTGTCTAAGACAGAGTCCGGCCACAGGTTTATTTTATCAGACAGAGGATCCGAGCATTTTTAACTCATGAGGACTGACCAGCTTTATATAAGTTAACAAGGTCAGCAATTTTTCTGAGACCATAGTCAGGATTTTTACGTGTCCTGATATTTAGAATGTTTTTTCATGGGATCCAACTTGCAAATTGTCGCATGGGACCCAGACACACCAATGAATTGCAGCGAGACCGGTCTGATAATTTAAGTGGGCATGGCGAGCTTATTCAAGGGGTCGACAAGAATTAAGTTTCACGATTTAGATTAGCCATTTTTCACAGACCATTTCACCGACAATATTTGTCGGGAATTCATTTTTGCAGAGGTCCGACTTTCATATTATTCTTAGGAGTCCAACAACAAAATCGCTAGGGTATTGCGTAGAATTTATTATCGTTATAAAATACAAAAAAATGTAATTGTAATCATCGACATATGCATGAATAAACCATAAATATTGGTGTGATTGGTATATTTCGTACTATTGCATTGTGAACTGCTCTAAAGGGGAATAACTCTTGTTACTCAAGATACATTTCTGGTTGTTTTATCTCCCTTATTGAGTGTATCTCACGGTATTGGAAGAGGGGAATCCTTGAACCAATGGCCGAACTACATTACACATGTACAACACTTGTGTGGGGGGGGGGGGTGTCAACTGTTTGCAACAGTCAGCAAGTAAAGGCGTGTAGCCAGTTGTTATGAGGACAGTTTGTATGAATCAATGAGTACCCACCAATGGAGACAGCTTCGTCGCCGACGAGTTCACGCTGTACAACCGGTTGCTTTTAAGACATGTATGTATACCTGCCACTATCCTTATAATCAAACAGTTGGCATATATATAGTGTTCCAGGGATAATGAGAAAGACGAAATATTTTGGTAAGAGCCACAGACGTGAATATACCAAGTGTGGACGATTTATCAGTGAAATTTTCAGTATTATTTTAGTATGAATTTGACCATATTAATTTACTTAAGCCACTAATTTAACAACAGGGGGCTTAACTGACCCCTGTTTGAAAACATCAGCATCACAGTATCCTGTGCGCTTTATAATAAGTTGGTTTTTTTCTTTCGCCGTTTAACCGTTAAACTAGTACAATGTAGTAGATAAACGGCATCGTATGTATTTTATGTGACCTCAATTTTACCTAAATGTTGTAAATCTCTTGGAGTGGGTTCAGATTTTATCGATCAGTGATAACAAGGCCTGTTGACATTGCCATCCGGTCGCGCGGTAGCTAAACGATGTACGGATTGTCCCGAGTGTGTACGTAGCTAACCGAACTAATATACGGTTTGTCCCGAGTGTGAACGTAGCCAGCCGAAATGATGTACGGATTGTCCCGACTGTGTACGTAGCCAGCCGAAGTGATGTACGGATTGTCCCGAGTGTGTACGTAGCAAAACGAATTTATGTACGGACTGATTCTTGTGGGTACGACAAACCGGTGTGAGAATTGTGAACAGGTTAATTTGCGATCTATGGTGATTCTTCTTCTTCTTCTCCTGGCCAAGGATTTAAATACATATTCTTATATACCTCCCTGTCCTGGCGGATGCTTGAATTGACCCAATTGCACAATGGCTATGAGGTAAGTTACACGTTCGTATGCTCTATTCATCTTTCGTACATTTATCAAGTTTTATCGATCTAATATTAACAAATATCACAAAATTAAGTGTCTTATCATACACTGCTACCTTGGTACTGTTTAACTAACTATGTGTAAATGTCGCGTAAAGCATCTACGTATTTATGTCTACCTTAGATTTATTCGTAATATCTAAAGTGAGTTTTACTAAATCGGTGGTCACAACAGTTACTCAATGTAACTGGACATACGTGCAAGTACACTGCTCGTGGTACATGCGTTCAAAAACGCAGATGACTCGTAGGAATATGTACATGGTCAGTACCGTCTCCGTACGTATTTCGTAGCACGCGGCACTTTTCGTGTATGAGGAACTTTCACTGCGTTCTGCCAACGTGCGTGCCTCCTACTGCCAGCTTACAACACAATGACAACGCACGTGAGCAGTACGTATAAGTAAGGTCATTGTACAGTACCTTGATAATCATCCGGAGATCGTACGCTGTGACTCACTGAGCACGCTGTAAGCAGGTACAAGTCACTTGTCAATTGCTCAACGCACGATGCATGCAGTCACAATGGCCAATCGACCGTACTTCCACCGTACTTCATTCCCGTATTTTCGGGTTGTGACAAGGCCTTAAACGAAGTTGCTGCATACATTTACTTGAAAATATAACAGATTGAACGTAGACCGAGACACACTTGATTAGATTTACGTCATGGCCACATTTCGAACATGCTCGCCCATATGGGTTGTCCCGGTGGCGAGGGTAAATAAATCCAACAACGGAGCGGTTACTTCTAGCGAGCTATTCGTTTGTGTTACATCTACAATTTTCAAATTTCATTTTCAAAGTTTAAGACAAGTTGAAACATATAATTATATATATTTTACTGCAACTAATTTTATCCGCTTTATCAGAGGAGTTGATCTTAGTATCTAGATGTGTTCGACATCGAACAGAAATACATGAGCCAATGTATCGTGATCTTATTTTTAAGATCGTCTCATTATAATGGTTGTTTATTATTGAGTGTTATTAGTAACATGCCGAGTGAAATGTCAAGTTGTATGTATGTTAAAATTATTGTCATTTGTATAATCATTATGACGTTATACTGTTAAAATCACAATACATTCGGATGCGATAGAATGGAAACAGTTTCCAGAGTATTTTTCTTACAAAAGTTTATCTCTGGTTTTCACCTGGTCCATTCTATCGCATGGGCATGCCGTATTGCATTTTATACTGAATATTATATGATAATGAACGTTTGAGTACTCATGTAAATTCATAGACCTTATGAATGCACTCTGTTGTAATTACATATCTGAACTATGCATCGTCACACGTAGCACGAATAAATGCGTACTCGCCAACGCTAACTTAAACTGAGTTTGTAGTTTTGTGTCATGTATGGTGTTGAGACTATGTTGCTATTTACTGTTGCCCAGTCTTGCGTAAAAACAAGCCAAAACTTCCAACAGAAAATGAGAAAAAATATCTCAGTAAAACGCATTTACGCAAATAGTATCGACGCACGCAATAATTACGGAAAGCTTTAAAATAGTCCAGTCATTGAAGCTAAAAAATATGGTCAACCTCAAACAAATTGCAAAACAGAGTTTCTTTGCATTTTCATCATCTACAGACTATTGTCAACTACAGACAAAACGTCAAATATGCGAGTTCGGTGGGGGAAAATACAAAAAATCGACATGTTTAAGGTCACTTTTGGTAGCAATTTCAGCATTTTCCTTATTTCATACTACATGGGGAATTTTAAGTTCTAATAATTCCCATGTAAGTCGTTAAACTTTTACTAATTGCACATTAAAGCTTATACTTTCTGATAGATACAATCTTCTTCTATCAAATACAAATAATGATTTTATTATCAGACTATTTACTTTTCATATATATGCCAGTCTACGTGTTGGTATACTATCCATTCAAATGTCGACGAAATGACTCAAAATAGCACTTAGAAGGGGAAACAAAAGTTCTATTCATTTCTTTAATATTAATCCAATTTGTTTAAAATTTACACATATCATGTGTTATATACATGTGTGTCTAATGGAAAAAGTATATTTGTGTTTGGACAATATACAATAATGATAATATACACGAATCTATCGATTCGGGAGAAATAGTGAATGTTCCCTCTGTCTGTTCGTCCACAATTGCCTTTGTATCCACAATTTTGACTTTATGATTATGAAAATTGGTCAGAGTTAACACCTGAACAAAATTTCGGCCAAGTTAGGGAACGGATGATCAAGGGTAAAAAACTAGGTCACTAGGTCAAATTGTAGCAAAACCTTGTGTAGTCGCTAGAGGTCATAATGTAAACCTAATATTTAGGAAACTTGGTCACAATAATAATATCAACAAAATCGAGTTCAAAGTTATAAATTGGATCATCCGGGGTCAAAAAGTAGATCGCTAGTTCAAATCTAAGGAAAATGTTGTGTAGGTACAAAAGTCACAATTTTGATCTAATATTTATGCAACTTGGTCACAATGCTCATCTCAAAACATAGGTTAAAATAATTTATGCAACTGTATGGCTCAAGAATGTTTGTCTATTATTTGACCTAGTGACATAGTTTTAACTCATGATAAGTAAATATTAAATTTTACCTACATTTTGTCTTAATGATCCATGTGACATAGTTTAAAAAAGTTTAGGTAAAAAGGGCGCCTTCTAAAGATTTGTTCTATTATTTGGCCTAGTGACATAGTTTTTAACTCAGGTTAATCCAATTTCACACATGACCTTGATTTTGGTAAGGTGATAATTGTGACTAAATTTCACGAGTGTAAGGTCGAACTTGCGACCCCTGGTGACTATATCTTGTTTTTTCTATGTTTTGACCTAGTGACCTAGATTTTGGCTCCAGTTAACCCAAACTATTATTTGACATAGATTAGCTCCCGAAGATCATTGCTGCCAAGTTTTATAAAAATCAGACCAAAATTGCGACCTCTAAGCACGATGTAAAAATAAGTTACTAATACAAGTCAAGATTTATTTACACCAAAAGTGACAAATATCGCGAAAACATGTGAGGATTCAATAAATTTGTGAATATCTCAAAAAGTCACACGAATATTCAATTAGGACATTTTGTACATTGCTAAGGATAGATTTACGCACTATATAAACACAAAACTGTTTGTTTTGCAATTAGTTTGAGATTAAAAGTTAAAATGACAGGACTATAATAGAGTTACACTAGCGTAAATGGTTTGATAAAACAGTACCCTTATTTGATATGCCCCTTTTATAATGTAACCTTATCCTAGTCCAGATAACTGTGTCATTGATAAAGACTAGAACGATCATCAAGTGAAAGCGTTCGTCATTATATGTTTGTTAACTCTAATTCACGCACTTAATCCATGCATGACCTCAATACTTCCTCTTTCTATGCAACCCTATTATAAGGCGTCTTTGAAAAACTTTTATGGTCACAGTACTTCATATTTCTTGCAGGCGAATACATGTGGTGTGTATGTTCTTGCTATGTCTCATTGACGACCGATGTCACATCCGGGCAAGATGTAATCGTAACG
This sequence comes from Spisula subtruncata, assembly GCA_963678985.1. NCBI lineage: Eukaryota > Metazoa > Mollusca > Bivalvia > Venerida > Mactridae > Spisula > Spisula subtruncata. Next base: position 4,121,379 of record OY787672.1, read on the forward strand.
CAGCACAATGGCAACCCAAGTGGTCAACAGAACCTAGAGACGATTTACTCTGTAGCACTGCCGATTGTCCAGAACCCAGTCCTGGATTTGTAAAAGCATGGCAAATACGTGATAATTGTTGTACCTGCCATTCCTGTATGAGTTGGGAAGGAGACGAGACGAATCTATTCATAGAGTATGTATCCGTGTCTGGTCGTACATTGGTGGTACCTGACGTGGACACTAACAAGTCGATGGTTTATAAAGTGGAACATACAGGATCTGACATGACAGAGATACCAAGCAATGTTTGCAATTGGGACAACGAAACGAATCTACCCGACCTGTATAAAGTCTATTTTCATACTATGAATGATATATGGGAGAAAATTGTTGAGCTGAACTTTTCTGGAAATAAAATACGTAAACTTCCAGACATTAATTGTTTGACGAGGCTGGATAAGCTATACCTTAATAGCAACAAGATTGAACATCTATCCAACTCCACGTTGAACAATTTGTCCCGCCTCCGAATCCTCTCTCTGGATGGAAACCACGTGTCAGTCATAGAACCGATGTTTCTCGCGTCGCCAACACTCAATTTATTTCATGTGTCAATACGAGACAATAACCTAAATACGCTGGATATTTCTAACATGTTCAGCCTGTCTCCTTACTGTATTATTGATTACAAGGGCAATGAAATCAATGATGTCATTAATAGTAATAACTTCCAGTTAGATATGGACAAAAAATATGGACCAGGAAGTATATTGATTAGATTTACGTCATGGCCAAACTTCAAAGACCTCTTAAAGCTTGACAGCTGGCAACAACTAGGAAAATTGTTCGGTTTTCAATTCAAAGTGTTAACCTCCAAGCTAACAATCATGTGTGATTGCAGCTTGCAGCCCTTTATCTCCCTTCCGGATAATGTGCTACAGGAAATGTGGCCTCAATTCGAGACAGTAATATGCTCCGGGCCTATAAATCATGCTGGAATGCGTATCGGGGATGTCCCGAAGGAAGACTTCACGTGTGATATATCACAAAGTCATGGCTGTCAATATCCTGAATGCGCATGCGTGGATAAACCAAAGGATAACACACTATTCATAGATTGTTCAAACCAAAATCTTGATAAAATGCCGACCATTCCAAGTTCTAATCGCTCATATTTTGTATCGTTGAACGTCTCTGGGAATTATATAAAAGATATAGCCAACATGTCATACCTTTCCAGGCTGATATCGCTAGATGTCTCAGGAAATGACCTACATGAAATAAGTGACAGTATCGCACATGAGCTTGAGAATTGTTCTATAGTTGATATATCCGACAACCCGAAGATCCGAGCGCTACCTAAGTCATTCCAATATAGGGATATATGTAATACAATGACGAATAACCTTCTGATTGACTGTAACTGTGACACGTCATGGATTGAAACATGGCTAGCCTCTGGTCGATGCGAAACTGATCGAATGTTCCAGTGTGACGTACCGGAAGTGGGACGGGTCGCGGTAGCCAATTTTCACGTCTCCGAACTTGACTGTTTCAATGATTTCTGGATTATTCTAGGATCAGTAATGTCTGCAGCTGTACTAACCCTATTCGTTACAAGTTTTCTGATGTATAGTTATTCATATGAGATTTTGATAATCTTGCTTAGAATAAGACACACATTAAGGAAGAGGAATGCGATACTTCCATATAAGTATGACGTATTTATAAGCTTTAATGAGAACGAAAAACATGTTACAAAATGGATAACTCAATATCTGTCTCCATGTTTGCAGGAAAGTGGGTACTCATCTTTTATTGCCGCTAAAGACTTAGATTATGGCATAGAACGTAATTCTGGCATAAGTGCAGCCATTCAAAGTTCGCGACATTTTCTGATCATTCTCTCGGACGGATATTTGTACAAAGCAGACGAGGGTATTCGAACATGGACTGAAAATGAATGGAAATATGGTTGGTACAATTTCAAAAGGGATCGATATAGGAACATTGTTTTGGTGAATTATGACCACATGGAAGCGTCCGATGTGAACCATCCGGTGATCAGGGCGTACGTACGCGTGGGTTGCACCGTGAACTTTGGGAACTATGGACGAGATATCATGGAAGAAATTGAAACAAAACTTGGTAAACCAAGTGGATTCTTTGATATTAATACGAAAGTTTCAAATAACATGAAGACCAGATTTGAACCAGACGATCTGTTCACTGCAAGGTCATATCAAGATGCTTACACTGATTTAAGGTTCATTTGAGGAGACAAAAGTGTGTATTTTTCTACAGTAAATCAAATGCCTTATTGTTATCAAACTATATTTTAAAAAGATAAGTATACGATTGGTTTTTTTTATATACACTTTTCAAAATGTCAGTCACTGTTATTTGTAGATATGTATTAGAAAAAATAGACAAATCTGTTGTAAGAGATTCGATCAAGGTCATGCCAGCCCTTTTTTAAAAAAAACATAAATAGTTTAAATGCATTTATTTTAAACACAAAAATACATCAACATGAATTACACTCAATGATATATGCATGTGTGTAGGACTATTTTCAATAAATCTTCAATATTTTAGGGAATGGCGGGCCTGATGAACCAGGTAGTTACTGGTTTGTAATCAATACGCTACACATCTGATAAAATCGGGTTATTGACTTAAAACTCAATTAATTAAATACTTTTTACGTTAATAGTTGAAGAATACAACTTACAAACTAATTTACGGAGCATTATTTTAAACCTTAGTATTTCTGTCTTTAATAAACATATTTTAATAAGACCCACATTTTCCATTGTATTTATAGGATATGGTTTATATACAAAAGAGAAGGTGTTTTTATCTTTCTTCGTACTGATCCATAATAGCTTTTGTGTGGCAGTTTGTCTGTTTCTTTTGAAAATGAGAATAAGCTATAATTAATGTTTGTATGAGTTAAAAACTTTACAGATTACGCCAGACACTACTAGCAGACGATAACCAAATACATGGCAGTAATCATTTGTGCGTTTATTAACGAGTACTGAAAGGCATGCATATTCTTTCAAACACACTGTTTAATAAAGGTGGTTAGTGTTTTAACGAGACGTTGGTATTCTGTTGGAGTGATAGTATAAACACAATACAAGTATGTCTACTTCAGTCCCCTCATTTTCTTAAATAAACCGAATTCTTGTTTACCCCCCCCCCCCCCCTCCCACTTTTGTTCTCGAACCATCCCCTTAAATTCAAAGGACCTTTTTTTTATCTGTATCATCATTCGTGACGAACGACGCGTTATGAACAATGCTTCAATTGGAATTCAGATCAGATCACACCATATCAAACTATTATGATCAGATTCATTTTTTATTCAATAATTAGATAAGACCAATAATGAATATCGGTTCTTAATTGTGACTTCTTGTATCAACATCAGTAAAACACCAGTGGGCTCGTTTCTGACTTAGTATTCCATCACATTCAAATCATTTTCATTCTCATGTTCATCATATTGGTTTCTTACAGACAAACTGTGTCGGACTGAAAGTACTAAAAATATGGATTGTTTTTGGAAATCATTTTATTTGACTGCTACCTGATGAATTCCGAGTGCAGAGCATATATCCTTTATTTGCTAGTCAGCTTTCTGTTAAAATATGGCAGGCATGTGAGTGCCTCCACCCGGATCTGAACCCGACTGGTCGGATCAGGCGCCAACCGCCGGACTAGCCGTAGAGGTACAAGAGTTACGGAGGCACACGTTATTTAATTATATGTAAAAGCAGTTTCCTCTTCTGTTTTTAAAAAACAACATTTACATTCTTTATTTAAAGAAGATGGTACATTAAAATTATACAAAGTGTACAATTACGAATATCATTTTACTGTGTGGTCTGGTCTCTATCAGAAAACGTATGAATAATTCATACATACATTAATAAACATAATTCATACATACATTAATAAACATAATTCACAATCAACATAAACAATTTTACCTCCATACAAAATGCAGTTTTTAACACAGCTTAGATATAATGCTGAGGTATGAACATTTTCACTTATTATTCAGAAGAGCTTTCAGGACATGATAGTTTCATACCGAACATTGAAAATGTTAGTATACATGTAATTCCAAAAATGGAAAAAATGAGATGCATTTGCAAATGTGAATATCATCTCAAACATTGAAAATATGAAATGCATCGACATTGTGAATAAAAAAATAAATAAAAACATGAATATGTAATTTTCATCCAAAACGTGGAAATGTAAATTTTTATCCCAAAGATGGAAAAGGTGACATGCATCGAAATTGGGAATAAATCATTTATTTAATATTAAATATAAATTCCATCCCAGACATAGAAAAATGTGAATTTCTTCCAAAACATGGAAAATGTGAATTGTAATTCCAAACATTGAAATTGTGAAATGCATCGAAATTTTGAATAAAAAAAACCCAAAACATTGAAAATGTTAATCTTTTCCCAAACGTGAAAAACGCGAATTTCACCTATGTGAATTTCTTCCAAAACATGGAATCTGTGAATTGTAATTCCAAACATTGAAATTGTGAAATGCATCGAAATTTTAAATAAAAAAACCCCAAAACATTGAAAATGTTAATCTTTTCCCAAACGTGAAATACGCGAATTTCACCTATGCGAATTTCTTCTAAAACATGGAATCTGTGAATTGTTAATCCAAACATGAAAATTGTGAATTTCATTCCAAATATTGAAATTGTGAAATGCATCGAAATTGTGAATAAAAAAACACCACAAAACATGGAAAATATCAATTTCATCCCAAACATGGGAACTACGAATTTCATCCGAAGCAATGAAAATGTGAATTCCATTCCAAACATGAAAACGTCTATTGCATCGAAAGTGTGAAAAAAAACCCACAAAACATTGAAAATGTAAATGTAAAATTGAAAATGTGGAAAATGTGGAAAATGTGAATTTCATCACAAAACATGGAAATATGTGAATGTGAATGTGAAAAACGTGGAAAGCGAGAAAACTTGCAAAACATGGAAAATGTGAATGTTATCTCAAAAAGCATCAATGTGTGGAAAAATGGTAAAAAATATCGCAAATATTCTGAAAGTATTAACGGTACATGATAGAAAGAATGATAGAAATCGTTAATTAATATTGTTCCAAACACGAATCATGTGAATATATAGCCTAATGCTATTGTAATTATGTAACAACTATTACGGGGTATTTGTATAACTTTGACCAACATTTGTCTGACCATCAATGTGTATATAGTTGAAGCCCATCTTCTGATTGTAATGATCATTTGTACAAACAAGAAATACATTGTTTTTCTTGCAAATATTTCAACAAAGTTGCTTCAATTATACAAACTAAGATAATGTATGGGCCTCATTATATATTTTCTTCAGTCACTGGTGTGTGACTTACATTATATAATGTACAGTTATACTGGACCAAATTGTTGATCTTTGCTGTTCTGGTCACTTCTATCACCCATACGTATTTACCCTGATTTAGACTTAAACTTTTGCACTAGGCGTCTATGCAAAGTACACTTTTCTGTCGACTAAACGTTCTGTTTTATTTTAAGAAAGTTTGTAAGGGTGTTTTATGAAGGCATACCAATTTTTGTTCTAATCGGCAGTCTACTTTTTAAGATTTAAGGTTTATTGGGGTCCAGCTAAGTCGCTAACGCACTGACGTTACGCACGATGTTGCGATACCTTTCTGTAACATGACGTTGACGTAATTTTAGTTCAAAATTTACGTCACACACATTGTTACGTGTTGTAGTTTCAGCTGTTATCTAGATCATTGATTAGACGTGTAGATAATAAGCATTATCATTAAATGAGAAATATTCGATAGCACATGTATGTACTACTTTTAATTTTTCGCGGACAAATGTGCGAATATAACGTCTATTTGGATTGCCCTTTAAACGAAAGAAAATGTGAAAAATAATGTAAACATATACCATAATTTTACTTTTACACATGCGTTTTATCTGTTTAATACATTTATACTGTGTTTAAATTCGTTATATCATTACATAATGCACTCTAACTAGTTTGTTTCTTGTCGAGATCCAACTTAAATAACTCCTGGTTTGACATAGATAATGACACAATTTAAATCATAATCATCACATGAAGCAGAACTGTTTAATCCTTTACGAGTCTTCAATTGTCATGATCAGTTCAATTAAATTATAATCCTTCAACAACATTTGAACACCAGGCAAACGATAACCCACATACCTTTCACGGTATTACATTGTATTTCCTTTGGTCTACATTTGATAGTTCTTTCAAATATGTTTTAATGATTGCATTTACTATTTTTATTGGGTTATTTTGCTGCCAATTCATTACGGAAACCATTCAATAATAATGCAAAGAAAAATGGTAAATGTTGCATACTTATTCCGTTACCAAAAATATTTCAAATACATTACGTCTTAAAATGATTAAAGTACGATGTCGGGTAAATTACACTCGAAACAAAGCACCAATTGAGATATAAAAATGGTATACAACGCTCATTTGCAAATTATAACGTCAACTATCGCGTTTTAGTCAGTTTTGCGCCGTGGCTAGACCTAGCTCAATAACTATAACTTTTATAGTTTTGCACGTATCACAACACAAATTACTGCTAAGGAAACCCCGTTAAATGAGTCATACATATTCCAGTTACCATTTTCATACAGAAAACGGAATTTTATTTATTTGCTTTGAAAATGCACAACTTTACCGGTACCGATGAAAATTATTAAAAAATGTCGCCGTGGCTAGACTTTTTCAAACAAATATATCGCAATATTTAAATTTTATATTTCTTAGGATAATGATACTAACATAATCGTTATCAAATGAGATTTCATTACGTACATTTTATATCACATTTCTCTGCCATGATTTCTTTCTGAAACAACTTCTTGCACTACCAGTCGACCTTTTTTCTTATGAAAATATCAAATGGGACATTTTACGCATCATCACACAAATCTATATATCCGGAACACGCCCGACGTTTTGTCATTTCTGATTTCATATACGTATAACCTCATTTCCTGCCAGTATTATGGCGAAATTTAGGTTAATTTGATGTAATAATAAAAAAGATGTACTATATTTTGTTTATTGCGCGAGAAAATCATGTTACGTTGGGACATCGTATTTTAATACCCGCGCGTCAACTAAAGCTTAATAAATACGGCTAGTGTAATTAATTAATCACATTTGAATGCATTAGATTTATTGCATTTTCTTTTCTGAATAGTTTGATATCTTAATTATTTATGTATTCTCAATAATAAGCGTACTACTGCATTTCATGCGTGTGCTACTCGCGCATTTTCGACATTTCTCGCAACATCGTGCGTAACGTCACTATACATAGCAATCCAATCATGCAAAAATCGATATCCTTAAAATGACTTTACCTGTGAACAAAGTGTACAAAACATGGAAAATACGAATATCAAAAGAAGACACGGACAATGTTACGATCATGAAAAAAAACAAGATAATGTGATAAACATCCAAAATATGAAATGTGTGAGTATAATCACAACAAACGTTGTTGAAAATGTGAAAAGTATCTAAAAATGGAAATTATGAATATTATCCCAAAAATGCAAAATGATAAAATGTAATCACAAACAAGGGATTGCCAATGCATTAAGGCAGGGGTTGTCAGAAGTTACCATCATTGCGTCATTGATGCTAATACGCTTGCAAACAGTAATAGGTTCCAGAAAACAGCACACATGGCACAGAATTTATCAATGGCCCTAGATACCATCTTCCATGTGACGCGATACAATTCATTAGATGCTTTAACCCTGAAACTTAATATATCCTGTAGATTTGGTGTGGGGTTTGACTTCACATCGGAGGGCGGCTTTTCTGTTTGGTCCACTTTCTTCTTCCGTACACAGCACATTCTGACGAACAATTTCATCTGTTTTGGTACGTCGTGTTCTTCATCAATGTGGAAGACCGCTAGTGAGGTTACCGTTAGCGCAACTGTCATGACACTCCCAAACAGTTGCATACCAACATATATGGTAAACAAAGCAACTTCGTCAGAGGTTTCAGGCATAGCACTGTTAACAACCGTAAGAAACACAGCAAGCGTTAAGAAGACAGAGATTGACAAAGTTACCCTTTCACCGTCTTCTGACGGTAGTAGGAAGCTTGTTACATTCAGGAGTGATATACACAACACTGGAATCATCAAATTCATGATGTGAAATAGCGCTTTCCTCTGTAATTCTAGAATGAAATACACGTGGTCATAATCATCTCGTCCATACGTCACGGGCACCAGTTCTATCCGCGTGTTCACTAATCCCCATTCTCCACTTTCCATTAAATATCTCAACGGTATAGTGTCAGACACAGTCTTCAATGCCATAATCTTATTGTTGGTTGTCCATGAAGCAAAATCAAACTTACATGTTTGTTTGTCAAATGGAAATTTGGCTATGCCTATTTTACACGACACCGTGTACATTTTGTACGGCCACACCGTTACTAAACCATCACTAGAAATAACTGCTTGTCCACCAAGTCCTAAATCTGTGGGCTTGCCAAATGTATCCAGCAATGCTAGGTCGGGTAACCATATAGACGAATCCTTCACTGTTATTACACTGATGTTTGTATATGTGTCCTCATCCCAAACCAAATTGTCATCTTTCCATTTAATTTCTAGGAATGCTCGAATTGTGATCGTCTGTCTCTTCTCGTCAATAGTGTCGACTGACATTAGGAACATTTGTACAGTGACTTCTAACGGCGTCGTTTTGTCAAAATGAGGTTTAACGTCTGTCAAATAATTCTTGAACAAATGCCGGTGAAGATCAGCCTCGGTATAGTTTGCTCCAAGTTTCCCAAATAGTGTCATGGTGAACAAAATAGCTGTAATTTCCATAGTTTTAAACTTCATAAATTATTAGTTAGTTACGTCAAAGTGAAACAGTTTAGATTATATATATGCGCGTTTTTTATTAAATAAAACACTCCTATTGAAAGCTGACACATCCGTGCATTCTATATTAGTCCTGACTCAGTGTGCAGTATCTGAAAAACTCATCCACTGGTATATCCTATATTAGAACCAAACCAATCATCGTAGATAGCAGATAGAGTAGACCATCGCCGCAAATATCTCTCAAGTACATTGTAATTATATTAATGTAACGCAAGTCGGTATCCCAGCTTTGATGGTGTCAAACAGACTTCTAAAACAATAAATCCATTATAACAAATGTCAACTTATTAATATTTATAGATAATATATTAAAGCGTACATCATATTATTAATGTTCTATGAACATTTTCCGAGAATGGAATTTTATAGTTCTTTCTCGTACCGATAGAGAAATGCACTTATTCCCGAATGCATGAAAAGTTTATATCAATGGTTTTTGAATCGTAACGATAGCATGTAGACAATATTTGCCTAAACACTGTGTACGGTGAGCGAACTATGAAATAGTCAGAACATGCTCTGTCAACAAGGATTAGTAATGGTAGCACACATTGTAAGGGGGATAAGTATTGGCATTTTAAGGACATGGTAAAAACCCGAATCCCGTTCCAAACATGTACGGATGCAAAGGTTACAACCTTATATGTATCTGCGGATTGCTAAGTCAAAACTATTCGTTAGTAATGTGCATACAAACCTAGTTGAGAAGCCCGTTTTTACTCGTACGCTACATAAATCAAACAAAATGTATCGGTTATTTATTTTCCGTCATGTGTCTATTTTCCGCTTGTGCGTTAGAAAATTGCTGATTAAATGCTTGAATGTGGCTTTTTCGTCGATGAAACGCACCCGTGGTCGCCAAGCAGACTGTATCATCGTTATTTGTATTCCCATGGATGTGATATGTATGACGATAAAAGGAAAAGCTTTAATAGATAATCTCATCAATTATTGTAATTGTTTTCAAAACGATACTGTTAATCTACTCTAATCAACGTGTGAATCGTTGGTGTTTCATGTGGCACACATCGATGTTCTTTACTGGCAATAGAGGCAAAATGTGAGTTTCATTTATAAATGTACACGCGTACTTATATAAGTCATTTTAATTCGACTAAGCTGTACAATTGTATTGCTCATGTTCATACTCAACTCCTAATTCCTGGTAGACAAGCACTAGATCAGAAGACATGTCAGTGCTGAATGATTCACTTGGCTTCATGCACTGAATATTGCATTGAACAGCATTTTCATTCAGTTATATTTTGTCGACTTACGCAACTCATGAGTCTGACAGCTGCAGCTGAAATTGCAGTTTCTCTCATGGGGCTCATTTAGGCACAGCGGTGCACAAATAATTAATTAGGAAATTGACTGTATCATATTAACTTATTTTACTAGTATGCCATGTTTTACGTGGCGGGTGTGTAATAAAGCATAAAATTGATAATAACTAACAAAAGCAGCTTTGCTGATGTTTCTGTCGGGAAAGTTATCATGCGATAAAAATAATGTTTTTGTATAGTTCTGCATTGATATAATTTATTTTACTCGTTGAATAACTCGGATCAATTCATTATTGCTCTGCATATGCTCGCATTTTATTATTGAAATAAAATAAATATGAAAGGGAATTATGCAATATCATCTATTAAAGTCCTCTTGAACATTGCTTGATAAGTACGAACTGATAACACCAATTGTGTGATTTCAAATAGGAACCCTAGATACCAACCTTTTGGGGATATCATCAATTAATTGATACTGAACTTTGTTGCTCAGTACAATAATGTGAATGTATTATAGAATAACATAGCTGGTGGGAAGCACGTTATTACTGGGGAACGTTACACCCACACAACGATAATCTCCAACGGATACAAAATAGAACAGAAACAGAACCAAAACTGATTAGAAAAACTCGCATGTATGCAGAATAGACCAGAACTTAGCAGAAAAAGTGTGTGTATGCAGAATAGAACTGAACTTAGCAGAACAAGCGTATGGATACAGAATAGACCAGAACTTAGCATAACAAGCGCATGTATGCAGTATAGAACTGAACTTAGCAGAACAAGCGTATGGATGCAGAATAGAACTGAACTTAGCAGAACAAGCGTATGGATGCAGAATAGAACTGAACTTAGCAGAACAAGCGCATGTATGCAGAATAGAACTGAACTTAGCAGAACAGGCGCATGTATGCAGAATAGAACTGAACTTAGCAGAACAAGCGTATGGATGCAGATTAGAACTGAACTTAGCAGAACAAGCGTATGGATGCAGAATAGAACTGAACTTAGCAGAACAAGCGCATGTATGCAGAATAGAACTGAACTTAGCAGAACAAGCGTATGGATGCAGATTAGAACTGAACTTAGCAGAACAAGCGCATGTATGCAGAATAGACCAGAACTTAGCAGAACAAGCGTATGGATGCAGATTAGAACTGAACTTAGCAGAACAAGCGCATGTATGCAGAATAGAACTGAACTTTGCAGAACAAGCGCGTGTATGCAGAATAGAACTGAACTTAGCAGAACAAGCGTATGGATGCAGAATAGACCAGAACGTAGCAGAACAAACGTGTGGATGCAGAATAGAACTGAACTTAGCAGAACAAACGTATTGATGCAGAATAGAACTGAACTTAGCAGAACAAGCGTATGGATGCAGAATAGAACTGAACTTAGCAGAACAAGCGCATGTATGCAGAATAGAACTGAACTTAGCAGAACAAGCGCATGTATGCAGAATAAAACTGAACTTAGCATAACAAGCGTATGGATGCAGAATAGACCAGAACTTAGCAGAACAAGCGTATGGATGCAGAATAGACCAGAACGTAGCGGAACAAACGTATTGATGCAGAATAGAACTGAACTTAGCAGAACAAGCGTATGGATGCAGAATAGAACTGAACATAGCAGAACAAGCGTATGTATGCAGAATAGACTAGAACGTAGCAGAGCAAGCGTATGGATGCAGAATAAAACTGAACTTAGCAGAACAAGCGTTTTGATGCAGAATAAAACTGAACTTAGCAGAACAAGCGTTTTGATGCAGAATAAAAGTGAACTTAGCAGAACAAGCGTATGGATGCAGAATAAAACTGAACTTAGCAGAACAAGCGTTTTGATGCAGAATAAAACTGAACTTAGCAGAACAAGCGTTTTGATGCAGAATAAAAGTGAACTTAGCAGAACAAGCGTTTTGATGCAGAATAAAACTGAACTTAGCAGAACAAGCGTTTTGATGCAGAATAAAACTGAACTTAGCAGAACAAGCGTTTTGATGCAGAATAAAACTGAACTTAGCAGAACAAGCGTTTTGATGCAGAATAAAACTGAACTTAGCAGAACAAGCGTGTGTATGCAGAATAGAACTGAACTTAACAGAACAAACGTGTGGATGCAGAATAGAACTGAACGTAGCAGAACAAACGTATGTATGCAGAATAGACTAGAACGTAGCAGAACAAGCGTATGTATGCAGAATAGAACTGAACTTAACAGAACAAACGTGTGGATGCAGAATAGAACTGAACGTAGCAGAACAAGCGTATGTATGCAGAATAGACCAGAACGTAGCAGAACAAACGTATGTATGCAGAATAGAACTGAACTTAGCAGAACAAGCGTATGGATGCAGATTAGAACTGAACTTAGCAGAACAAGTGTATGGATGCAGAATAGACCAGAACGTAGCAGAACAAACGTGTGGATGCAGAATAGAACTGAACGTAGCAGAACAAACGTGTGGATGCAGAATAGAACTGAACGTAGCAGAACAAACGTATGTATGCAGAATAGAACTGAACTTAGCAGAACAAGCGTATGGATGCAGAATAGAACTGAACATAGTAGAGCAAGCGTATGGATGCAGAATAGAACTGAACTTAACAGAACAAGCGTATGTATGCAGAATAGAACTGAACTTAACAGAACAAGCGCATGTATGCAGAATAGAACTGAACTTAGCAGAACAAGCGCATGTATGCAGAATAGAACTGAACTTAGCAGAACAAGCGTATGGATGCAGAATAGACCAGAACGTAGCAGAACAAACGTGTGGATGCAGAATAGAACTGAACTTAGTAGAACAAACGTATTGATGCAGAATAGAACTGAACTTAGCAGAACAAGCGTATGGATGCAGAATAGAACTGAACATAGTAGAGCAAGCGTATGGATGCAGAATAAAACTGAACTTAGCAGAACAAGCGTTTTGATGCAGAATAAAACTGAACTTAGCAGAACAAGCGCATGTATGCAGAATAGAACTGAACTTAGCAGAACAAGCGTATGGATGCAGAATAAAACTGAACTTAGCAGAACAAGCGTTTTGATGCAGAATAAAACTGAACTTAGCAGAACAAGCGCATGTATGCAGAATAGAACTGAACTTAGCAGAACAAGCGTATGTATGCAGAATAGAACTGAACTTAGCAGAACAAGCGTATGGATGCAGAATAAAACTGAACTTAGCAGAACAAGCGTTTTGATGCAGAATAAAAGTGAACTTAGCAGAACAAGCGTTTTGATGCAGAATAAAAGTGAACTTAGCAGAACAAGCGTTTTGATGCAGAATAAAACTGAACTTAGCAGAACAAGCGTTTTGATGCAGAATAAAACTGAACTTAGCAGAACAAGCGTGTGTATGCAGAATAGAACTGAACTTAACAGAACAAACGTATGTATGCAGAATAAAACTGAACTTTACAGAACAAGCGTATGGATACAGAATAGAACTGAACGTAGCAGAACAAGCGTATGGATACAGAATAGAACTGAACGTAGCAGAACAAGCGTATTGATACAGAATAGAACTGAACGTAGCAGAACAAACGTGTGGATGCAGAATAGAACTGAACTGAACAGAACAAGCGTATGGATACAGAATAGAACTGAACGTAGCAGAACAAGCGTATGGATACAGAATAGAACTGAACTTAGCAGAACAAGCGTTTGTATGCAGAATAGAACTGAACGTAGCAGAACAAACGTATGGATACAGAATAGAACTGAACTTAACAGAAAAAACGTATGTATGCAGAATAAAACTGAACTTAGCAGAACAAGCGTTTTGATGCAGAATAAAACTGAACTTAGCAGAACAAACGCATTGATGCAGAATAAAACTGAACTTAGCAGAACAAGCGTATGGATTCAGAATAAAACTGAACTTAGCAGAACAAACGTATGTATGAAGCATAGAATAGAACAAAACAGAGAATGGTACCAGTATACCTAAGTTTATAAATTAATTGTAATAGCATTATAAGTATGTACAGCTCATTGCTATAAAATGACATGTTTATATTATCATGCAATTATAAAGGGAAAAACTATAAAGGAATAACGAACTAGCTACATGTACTCCCCTCCTGTACATCTGATCCAGGTTGGTTTTGTAAGGATTGACTTCTTACCAGCAGCTGCATGCTGTTGTCTGTCTGGATTGCTTCCTCTTTGCTGCAAATGTTATGTTGATTAATGTATGGTCAGACGTGTTCATTGGGTACACTTTCATATGTTTTCAGGTCATCCTGTAGGATGTAGGTGTCAGCGTCAGTGTCTATTCGTTGATAGACCACACAATCATCGGCAAAGAGTCTTGTTATCGATGAGACTTGTTTGGATAGGCCAGGAACAGGATAGGTTCGAGAACACTACCCTGATGCACTCCACTAACAACTGGCGCTGTGTCTGATGTAGATCCATCTACCACCACTCTCTGGGTTCGGTTACCAATGAAGGAGTGGATCTACTCATGGAGTCACTGTTTGTGATGAAGAAGTCAATCTGTGATATCGAATTCCCATTATGGTCAAATAATACCATTTAAATCTCATTACAGACCAGCAGTGAGCGCTCGACCAGGAATCGCTTGAAGGTGGCGTCTCGTACTATGTCCATGTGTATGGATGCATTCATATCTCTGGCAAAGAGTACATAATGCGAATCGCGGTACTTAGCGTTCAGCTCAGCAATCTAGATCAGCATATCTTTGTAGTCATCATCACATTTGTCATTGTCGCTTGTTGATGGCATGTAGGTATTTACTAGAAGTATTGGTTGACTTAATATTAAATCTTGGATTTTCATTTTGCATAGTTTACGGGATACAAACAACACCAACGCCTCTGCTATGCTTGAAGTCAAATCTATGTATGATTTCATCGACACATTTTGAGACCCATGTGTAAGCTCAAGGAGTTATACTATTATGTTCATGTGTGTACCTAGGTCTGTGGTTATCTTTGTGAATTCATAGTTAAGTAAGTTACTGTCCAAAGTAACCTATATAGATCTACATAAATACACGTAGTCATACTGCTGGATGATAGATCTTATAAATATTGGCTAGAATACTTGTGATGACATACGTGTTTAGATTACCAATCTTTATGACCATTGATTTGTGGTCGCCCCTGGCCTAGGCACAGAAAAGATTTCGTGACTTGGTCTGTAGACATGGTTCCCTCCTTGCACCTTTGATGGAGTGGTATATTTAAAAGCTGTGGTTTTGTGGGTTCTCCTGTAGACTCACCAACTGTTATAGAGTTAAGTAGGTTGAAGATAGCAGGTTGAACCTGGCATTCGGAGTTCGCTGTATTGGATCAGGGATAGTCTATACTGACTTAGTGTATAGAGTATCCCTGATTGGATTCATGAATATGTATCACTAGTTAGCATATTCTGTATCTGGATCTGGATCTGGATGTATACACTGCAGGACCTTTCGGTATATACGCAGTGGGAGAGAGATGTGTAATTAGCACTTTGTTAACTACACTGCTGGAGAGCTCTTTTGAAGCTCTGTACTGTCTCTGCGCGCACAATTTCACTGCTCAGATTGTTCTAATCAATAATTGTCTTTGGAAAGAAAGAATGTTTGTACTGTTCACTTTTACAGATTAATGGTTTAAAACATTTATGGTGGTTTATTGCCTGATTTTGTACAATGTTTTTACTTATATGGTCATCAAATTGTTTTGGTCTTATCAGTCGTTTACCACGAATTGGGGTCAGATAGGTGTCAGTTGGCATTGCTGGCACCAGTCCCTCAGCCACCTTGTAGAAGAATGCCAGGCGTGCCATCTTTCTTCTATCCTGTAGGGGTGGTAGGTCCAGTGTCTTCAGCATGTTAGTGACACAGCCCTGCTCTCTTGATTTGTAGTTTCCAGAGATGAGTCTGGCCGCTCGTCGTTGGACATGTTCAAGTTGTTCGATGTCTTTTGTAGATATGGGTCCCATACGACAGAACTGTACTCCAGTGTAGATCTAACTAGCGATATGTAGGCTGATTTTCTACAGGTTTGTGGGCAATGCTTGAGGATTCTCTTCAAGAATCCTAGGGTTGAACTAGCCTTTTTGGAAATCTTTGTGATGTGGTTGGAGAATTTGAGGTTGTCTGTAAAAGTGACACCTAGGTAAGGGTTATCTTCTACTTGTTGGAGAATATGGTTGTCTAGTTGGTAGTAGTTACTGGATTTGTTGTTGATACTCATGACGTAGCATCTCTTTGCGTTGAATTTCATTCCCCAAGTCATTGCCCACTTCTCTAAGGCCTGGAGGTCCGCTTGTAGTTGGAGATGGTCTTGTCTTGTCTTTACTTGTCTGTATAGTAGACAGTCATCTGCGAAGAGGCGTACTGAGGATTTTACACAATCCGGTAGGTCATTGATGTGGCAAAGGAAGGCCAGTGGTCCGAGCACTGTTCCCTGGAGAACTCCAGAGTCGACTGTGACAGGCTCGGATTATTCACCATCAACTACTACCTTCATGGTTCTATTAGTGAGGAAGTCTCGTAGCCAGAGATTAAAGTTACCATCGATTCCATACAGGGACATCTTGTGCAGAAGACGTTCATGTGGTACTGTGTCGAACGCTTTAGAGAAATCTAGTATAATCATGTCTACCTGGGATTTGTTGTCATTTTGTTGTAAGAGGTCGTGTACTGTAGTTAGAAGTTGGGTTTCGCAGGAGTAGCCAGATCTGAAGCCATGGTTGAGAGATGTAAGTGTATCATTCTTTTCAAGGTGGTCAAGTATATGTTTACAGATAATGTGTTCTAGCAGTTTACTAGTCACACTGTAGATTTCTGTTCCTTCAGTATAAATATTTTGATTTGTTTTGTTTCGTAATCATAGATGTAGGGGAGGTAATCAATACCGCTAAGACCGTACACGGACTGAACTTTAACACATTCTACAAGGAAATTGTTATTTCGCTGTCAGACAGAAATATCGAAATATTACCAGATTCAATTGTTTTAAGATGCTTTTGTGCAATTAACGAGGTATATAAGTATCATATACAACATAATTATAAATTAAATAGGTCATGAATTATTGGTTATGTCAGTTTCTCAGCTATGTAACCTGTTTTCGCGATGTTTACATTTATTTGCTACTATTTGTACTAATCTATTATCACTGACAGACGAATGGTGTGTTGTTCAAACCTACATCGTAGGCTTAGTGCATCAGTCAGTTACATCCTAGGCCCCTACCCGTGGGAATTGGCGGAATATTTATTTTTTGGTAGTCAAAACCCCTGCCATTCCCCACAGGGGGGGGGGGGGGGGGGGGGGCGGCTCATTGAGCTGATGGTAAAATACGATACCCAGTATTTTCCGACCCATGATAACTAAATATTGTCCCCTCGGTATTGGTTCTGTGAACAAATTCCCACATAAGGGTATATGACATGTCTTGTAAATGTAACAGGAAAAGAAAAATGTGCAACCAGACCGGGGCTTGAACCCGGGACCCTTCGCTTACAGGGCGAATGCTCTACCAACTGAGCTAGCCGCTTGCTTACACAAGTTTCTTCCCTATTAGTTACTAAATCCTATTGACCAGCTACACACACCCCCTCCTCAAATTCCAGGAGTACCAGAACCTATCTGTTCACCATGTTATAAATGATAATGGTAAATGTATGTGTGCTTTCAGGTGCAAAGAGAACAGGTAAAATAATCCTTTTAAAAGTGAAGATCAGCAAAGAAAGTGAAGTTCAACAGAGGCAAATAAAGTTCTGTCAAAGGGAAATAATCTACTAAGCAGAGTGAAGTTCTACCAATACCAAGGATGTGTATCAGTTCAACATGATATATTTTTGTACCACTTGTTCCCGTTTGACTGGACAGTGATTGAAGACATTCACTAGTTGGAAGTGTATGATTCTTCAATGAGGATTAATCGTCAAAATCTGCAAGGTGAATAATGTAAAAGCAGTTCATTTATAGTGTGAGCTTTAAATCTTAAATCATCATCCCAAGATGTATCTATCACTGAAAGAACTTGTCCATTGGCTTGGAATGACATCCTTCGAGATTTGTGTTCATCTCGTCTCTATATTTATCTTCACTGTTCTCATTGTGTTAAAGATGGAAGCTGTATGGACAATGACATGGTGGCAGGTTTTTATACCTCTATATGTCGCTGATGGCGTTAACACTTATTTCTGTGTAATAGTATTTATCAGACAGTACCAGGACTATGCATTCAAGCACGCAGGATTACGTTTACTATCATCTCTGCTGTGTTTCTCCTTGTTGTTTGTGTTTAAGTTTTTGTTGTGTCAGAAGTTGAGTGAGGTTGATATTGGACTGACGTATCCACAAGTATCTGCTCCATTATTTCCACTCTGGTTAGTCCTGTGTATCCGATCCTGTCAAACATCTAACAACTAGTGATGACTTCTAATTATATATCATTTCATGAAATTTGGTAAAATGCAATTTTTCAGGAATGCTTTTCGTGTATTTTGCAAGTTTGCAACACAGAAGTGAGGGAGACCTGGTCCCAATCTGCCGAAGCATCTCAAGTAGAAATCTCTCAGCTCAAATTGAGACCTTGCTAAAATCAATGTCTGAATTCCAGTAGAAATTTATGTATGAGCTGTTGAAATGTTGCTACAAGAAACTCGGAATAATGTTTCTGTTTCATGATGCCAATTTTGAGTACAGCCTCACATGAGTGGAAACTCAAATTAAGGCACATGTCAATTTGAGATGAGTTTTTGCTCAGAGCATGATACTTAGGTAGACCAATGCCTGTTCTTGTCTTGCATACTAATATATGAAAATGATACTGTCAGATGTACAAATTGTGTGTATTTATTTAACTTAAGCTTTCCATAGATTCAAAAAATTCAATGTGTTAAAATAGGATAATTTTATGAAATTTCCCTTGAAAGAGAACACATGTGATCATTGTAAAGTATCTGTGTTTAGGCCATCCATCAAAAGTGTTAGTTGGCAGTATGCTGTTGTAAAACTATAATCTAATTTAATTATGCAGCAATATTAAACGGTTGGTGACATGCAAGGGCAAAAACACTCTACAAATGTGACGGGAAAAAGCATGCCTAAACGCTATTATAGCATACAAAACATTGATTTGTGTGTCCGTAAACTAGTTCAAAATAAAAAGGATGCCCGACATGTGCTTATTCTAGTCAATTTTATTACCTGTAATTCATTATTGTATCAATTTGTATGTCATGATATGTTAGTTTTGTAATACATGTATGCTCTCCTTTTTTGTTGTATGTCAATTTTTTAGTTTTATTTTGAAAGACATAAGACTATATTGTAATATAGAGGATATTTGTATTTTTCCGTGTATGATCGGCTGATAATTCACCGAGTGAGCAGCTGATGTAATATTTTCACGAGTAGCGTAGCCACGAGTGAAAATATAAGTCAGCTGCTCACGAGGTGAATTATCAGCCGATCATACACGGAAAAATACTAATATTCTATTTATTTCATGCTTCAAATTGCTTAAATGATGGAAATACTCCACTATATACCTTAAATGTTTTGCGTGACGTCGTTTTCCCGCCATGCACGCGTCGAGTTGCAATCAAATAGTTCTTCTACAATGGCTTCAATTTCGTCCATTTATTTTAAATAATATGTATATATAATACTGTGTTATTTGTTAAAGATTAAGAGAGCAAGTGAAAATGCTTATTATTTTATTTTTGACAGCGAGGAAATTTGATTTTAAAAAATAGTCCGTTTGCCGTGAAATTATGAACTGTGAAATTATGAACAGTGAAATTATCGGTGAATAATCCACCGTTATTCCACCGTAAACCACCGGTAAGCATGAAATAAATAATATTAATGTTGTTGAATTGTTATTTTGCAAGATGATTCATTGACATATATTCAAGCTCCCTGTCCAGTGACTAGTGTACAGTCCAAGAGAGAAGTCCGAGCAGGGAGCTAAGTTAACTATGCGTAGCCTGTGATTTTTTGGAACTACATTTACTTGTTCAGAAGTAATTATGGCTGCTGTGTTTGTGACATTATTTTAATTCATATTTTCCCAAATGATATGTTACACAAAATAGAAGAGATTAATGTTTGTGTATGTTAAAAAATGTACCTGTAGTGTATCTTTTCATGTTTGCGGTTTTTAGGTAATAATTATTGAGTACACAAATATCTTGTATATCATTGATGTTTCCTAATAAAGTATGACTATTTCATGATTATGTGTTTTGTTAGCTAACCTGTCACCTCCTCCATGACCTAGTGGTAGAACGCTTCCAGAGCTAGAGGTCCTGGATTTGATCCCAGGCTGCATCATACCAAAATTGAAATAAAAATGGCATCAGTAAGTTCCATTGCTAGCAGCTCAGCACAAAAAGGAAACTGGCTTCTCTTTTCTCATACCCTTGTAGCGGTGAATACCATCAGTAATGAGGTGTCGAGAGTGCATGATTACATGCTTGAACAACTTGTTTCACAATGTGTATACACTGACCTGTCTAATAGTGACCATGTTAGCTTTTACAAGTGCCGGTCTCCAAATTTGAATCCAACCATTATTGCTTGCGAATTCTCTTCGCGATGTCACAATTTTGTCCTAATGATAACTGTTATGATCGACCAATAGTAACAAGACAAACCACTCTTGTAGTACAAACAAGAAATACAACTCTAGCAATACAAACAATGAATACAACTCTAGCAATTCAAACAAGAAATACAACTCTAGCAATACAAACAATAAATACAACTCTAGCAATACAAACAAGTCGACCAGTTCTAGCAAAACTAATAATGAAAACAAATCTTGCAATACAAACAAGAAATACAACTCTAGCAATACAATCAAGTCGATCAGTTCTAGCAATACAAACAAGAAATACAACTCTAGCAATACAAACAGGTCGACCAGTTCTAGCAAAACTAACAATGAAAATAACTCTAGCAATACCATTATTGAATACAACTCTAGCAATACAAACAATGAAAACAAATCTAGCAATACAAACAAGTCGACCAGTTCTAGAAAAACTAACGATGAAAAAAATCTAGTAGGCAATACAAACAATGAATACAACTCTAGCAATACAAACAAGTCGACCAGTTCTAGCAAAACTAACAATGAAAACAAATCTAGCAATACAAACGACTAAAGATCTACAACAATCGTCGAGGCGTGACACCTATAGAGATAGAATACTGAGTATTTACTAGTCACGCTTCGACGCCAGTTGTAGATCTATAGCCATCCAAGCAATGAATACAGCTCGGGCAATATATACAACGTTCTATATAACTATAGCCATACAAGCAAAAACATTCAACTCTAGCAGGACGAAAAAGGAATTCCACCTCAATGATACTGCCACTAAAATGATGCGTCAACCCCAATGACAATGCTTTAGCAATACAAACAAGACACACACACCTCTAACTAGTCAAACATGAAATACAACACCAGCTACACAATACGGAGATAATACAATTCAAACAAGGAATACAACGCTGGCAAGATAAACACGGAATATATCATTGTGGTGGAATTGACGTTGACGCATCATTCCAGAGGTATTTCCATTGAGGTTGACGCATCAATGCAGTGACATTATCCATGGGGGTGGGCTTATACATGCAGAGGCATTATCCATTATCCACTATATAACATATTGTAAAATTTTATAATGCAATTGTCATATTATGTTATAAATAATTATGTATGGTATAATTCATGTGCATGTATGTGATTGAACATAACTATTTGTTTGCAATTAATATTATTCATACTTTTCTTTTTTTCTTATAAATGTATTTCAAACGCCAACTAATTGTGGCGACAAACATGTATATATGTTTATGCCAATAACATCTCTAGAACTTGAACTCATTCATGTGGACTTAAAAATACAAAAGCATTATCAATGCTTGTGCACCAAACGCCACTCCGGACTCTACATAATTATGTAATAGCACGAAAAAGCATGCGTTAACCCTACATTATCCATTGATGTGGACTTGTTAATGAACCGTAGTATCATTGACGTGGACTTATAGATACAGAGGCATTGTCATTGACGTCACGTGGAGGCATTGTCCATTAATGTGGATTTATAAATGTAGGCACATTATCTGCGATGTGGATTTGTAAATGCATTGGCATTAAAATTGAGGTCGACTTATAAATGTAGAGGCAGTATCCTATTGTGGACTCCTATATATGTCTATACCTTTACGACTGTACTGAACATAAGCCATTATATCCGTATCAAACGATGCAATATAAAGTGACATGAAAACAACTAGGTATTATACATAGTCATGTTTGTTTATTTCGGCATTTTTTAATTGGGTGATTTAGCTTTTATTCTCTTATTTGCGGATCGGTGAGTTTGGTCACTTGGTATGACTTTATTGCTGACTGACCTCATCACCAATGATTTGATCTCATTTCTCGTCAGGGGACGTAACTCTCCTTCTTCCAACAAATCTTCATCTTCCCTGAAATAATCAATTATACTGTTCCTTTACTATCCTAACAGTTCTACACAATGCCACACACAGACCTCCTGTAACTGTATCATTATTAACGAAAAACCCCGGAAAAATGATACAGTTACCTGTGATGTTACACAGAAAACGGAAAGTTTCAAAGTCCAAAGGCTTTTTTCTGCTGTTCAACCTTTCAACCACCCTTTGACATTTTAACTCCCCTGGTCATTGGGCTACCAATGGACACCTACGTTCGTGTCTCCGGGGGGGGGGGGGGTACTATTTATCTCCTCTGTGTTTGGCAGACAACATCGATCTGTGGCGCACAGGAATAGACACTGCCCTCACAGGTACTAATTAACGCCGTGTTGGTGATTCTTGCTCAGAGTAATTAACCAAGGTACAGACGGGGGTTGATCCCTGGATCTCTCGACCACGAAGCGCGCATCCTCCTACCTCTAGACCTCAGTTACCCACAAAAAACACGTACATTGATCTAGAGTAGACCGACATATGACACAATGACACTTTTTAAGCTCTGTGCGCCAAACAAGAAAGAACTGTTATGTTCAAGAAGAAATCGAGATTGATATAGTACAAAGTAGTTGGTAAAGTCACCCCACCATTGAACGTTAACTTACAGGGATATTGGCGGTATGATTGCAACATGTGGCTGTCTGGGACTGGTTCTATGACTTTGTTGAGTGGCGGGTGGAGTTGGCTGGTTCTTGTTCTCCTTTTTATCCTGTTTTGGAGGCTCTTTCTGTAGGAGAAAAATAACTTTCATTATAGCATAAAAACGGTGATTTTGCTCATACGTTAACATAAGGATTCACGCGCTGTTGGTGCCCAGCCAACGAAATACAGCGTCATATGAACTGTAATCACATTTTAATTCTAACTACTAATCAATTTTATATAATAGTAAAATTTATAAACGCAAACAAAGCCCCAACGTCACTGTTTTCTTGGTATTTGCGGATACCGCAAGTCGATGCTCATAACAAAAAAACTTGTATATGACGTTACGTTTCCTAAGCGACCCGTCCCTCGGGTCTGCATATGTAATAGCACGAAAAGGCAGGGATTAGCCCTACATAATAACATGAAAAGGCATGTGTTAACTTAACCCTGCATTAAACCAAACGACAAATGATACGAACCTTCATTTTGATATATTGTTGTAGTCTAACCAGTTCCATTGTTCGCTGTTCTATCAGACCCATATATTGTAATATGTTCTTGTTAGTGACACCATCTTCACTACCCAGCATGTCAACAATAGTACTAGGATCACAATTTGCATCCTGAAATTTACATATAGATCTTTAATATAGATCTAAATAAAACTATAAAATATGACAATTATATACAGTTTAACGATGCGATATCGGGGCATGTCAAATGCTCGATATAAACCATGTGCTCGTAATACTGATGCTGATCATAAAGGTGCAAATTCGCCGGCACTTCAAACATTTGCTCGACATAGACCAAGTACTCGTATTATCGATGCTCGTCATAACGAAGTTTTACTGTAGAAGCTTCAACTCTGCCTATAGATTTGGTCCTGAGAACAGTGTACATATTGTTTAGACGACAAAAAATGAACGTAAACATTATTCCGGCTGTGTGAATAAAAAACACGCAGAAAAAGTAATCCCGGTGACCCTTGCGGTAACAGAGCAGGGTGGTGCGTAATTATGTTCCAGCTACGCGCCTGCCAATTAAACACCTGTATCAGCATATTAATTAACTATTCATTATAATCGTTACATAAACAAGATACGATTTCAAGTCTTTCCTGAATATCAAGAATCTTTTAGTATAGGGGATCGGGAATCACAAGCCAAAATGATCATGCAGAATAACAAGTACAAAATTACAACATCATTCGCACGCACTACACCTTTATTTTAATTGAATTCGACACGTTATAATTGCAACGTCATCATGTGACGTCATTTTGTTTACGCAATTAAGATGGATGCTGAAAATAATCGAGATCACAAAAAGAAATTTAAGAAAAAGCGCAAGAGGACAGTTATCACTACAGATGAGATATCCGTTTTAGAAGATAGTTACAAATTTCAACCGAAGCCGGATAGACTTGCAAAATTGAAACTTGCAAAACAACTAGAAAAGACAGAAAACTTCATTTCAATTTGGTTCCAAAACCGGAGAGCGCGCGAGCGGCGTGAAAGAAGAGTGTCGATGTGGGAACATTCCGATGACACCTTTACAGATGTTGGTTTCGTCGATGAACAGCCCTTAGATTTAACTACAAAGACTACAGAAGCACGCACATCACAAAGTAACGAAACAAAGGTAGGCTCTCTTTAAATCAAACGATTGATTGTCTCGCTAATTCAGTAATTGTGACCGAATTTCTATGTTACACACTGGACATCACTCATTGTGCACAGGGTTTTGAGGAATCTGATATTTTATGGCTCTAAGTGACTTGTTTTCGGTGTCGTTAATTGATAAGACGTTCAAACTAGAGCAGTCTAATCAATTCAAAACGGAGGTGAGTCTATGCAAAAAGGGGGATAATTCTGTAAAACTGGAAGGTTATTCTATGAGCGACTTGAAAGGGAAGCAATTATTTGACAAATGATATGATACACGAATATTTCAAAGGGAGGTAATTCTAAACCAAAGGGATGCAATTCTATGACAAGGGAGGTAAATCTAAAACAAAGGTAGGTTATTCTATGACAAAGGGAGATTATTCTATGAGGTAAACCTTTGAGTAAGTAATTCAATGACACAAGGGAGGCAATTTTCTGATACAAATGCAGGTAATTCTGTTACACAAAATGAAGTAAATCTATGATAAAAAGGGGAGCTAATTCTATGATAAAAAGGGAGATAATTCTGTGACACAAAGGGAGGTAATAATCAAACCATATGATACAAAGGGGTGAATTCTATTACACAAAATGAAGTAATTCTATGATAAAAGGGAGCTGATTTTATGATAAAAAGGGAGTTAATTAAAATCCTGTGTTAAAGGAAGATAATTCTATCACAAAGGGAGGTAATAATCAAATCATATGATACACAGGCAGGTAATTCTATTACACAAAATGAAGTAATTCTATGATAACAAAGGGAGCTAATTCTATGATAAAAAGGGAGGTTATTCTGTGACACAAAGGGAGGTTATTGAAATTCTGTGACGAAGGGAGATAATTCTATCGCAAAGGTAGGTAATAATTAAATTGTATGATACAAAGGTATGTAATTCTATGATTCAAAGGAAAGTAATTCTTTGACACAAAGGGAGGTAATTCTATGACACAAAGGGAGTAAATTCAGATTATTCTGTGTCATAAAGGGAGTTAATTGAAATTCTGTGTTAAAGGAAGATAATTCAAGCACAAACGGTGGTAATAATTAAATCATATGATACACAGGCAGGTAATTCTATTACACAAAATGAAGTAATTCTATGATAAAAAGGAAGCTAATTTTGTGACACAAAGGGAGGTTATTGAAATTCTGTGACAAAGGGAGATAATTCTAACACAAAGGGAGGCAATAATTAAATTATATGATACAAAGGGATGTAATTCTATGATTCAACGGAAGGAAATTCTTTGACACAAAGGGAGGTAATTCTATGACACAAGGAGGGGGGTTAATTCTTTGACACTTGTGAAGGGAGATAATTCTTTGACACAAAGGGGGTAATTCTTTGACACTTGTGAAGGGAGATAATTCTATTACACAAAGGGAGGTAATTCTATGACACAAGGGGGAAATCTATGATTCTATGACAAAGGTAGGTAATTCTTTGTTACAAAGGAAGGTGATTTATTTTAATGACAAAACAACGGTTTTCTAAGATAACGCAAGGCGATACATGACAGATTGACTTTAGTTAAGAATAGCTATGAACGAGATTGATTGTTTATTTTACAGGATACACCTGTGGTTCGATCACCATTGTTTAGCCGATTGATACGTATGGCAGCTGCCGCAGAAGGCGGAATTCTAACCACGGACTCTCCATTTGTTGATCAGGCAATCACAGACGCTTGCAGTGGTATAATGCTTCAAGATGGACGCTTGTTTTATGACCCGACATACGGATTCGAGCTTGAGGAGTTGAAGTGACGTCATCATAGACTTTCATACGTTTATTGAATATTTTATAGATTATCCAATCATGATACGAAACGTGTAATCTTAAGTTAAAAAATGCTGGTACTGGTGAAATGTTAACTTTTGTGCACAGGAGTCCGTCACAAACATCTACTTCGTACTGACTATGTTGTATTTTCTACATGACGGAATGCTAAAACCGGTTACCTTCGGTATCCTGTGAGTTTTGTTCATAAGGATACTTTTGCATGTGTTCCATTAGACTTGTACTGTATAGATTTAGTTCCTTTATTTACTTCTTTATTTATTATAAGCACATTGTCCATAAAATTAAACAATAATTAAATGGCTTCTGTTTTTTCTCTAATTTATACCTCCCAAACATATAAGGGCAAATAGAGTTGCTGGTTATTCCATATCTGTTAGTTGATATGTCATTAGACCTGTATCTGTTGAGGGTGCTCGTGGCAGTTTCTTGTAAGAAATGGTGAAAATTCTAACAATTCTAATATGCTTATGCAGCATGTTTACTCTGCAATATATGTGTCATGAAAGAAAAGAAAATGGGGAAACAAATCACAGATAACTCATAAAAATTCACGTTTGGTATAAATTTTGTTCCTAACGGGATACTGTGTTCAACTTCAGATGTCAAGTTTAAACACATTACATTATTAGACTTTACATGCCTTTCGAATTCTTCGCACCATCTCTCGTACAAGAAACTGCTGCGTCCCGGAACGCCTTCAATTAAGTATGACACGGTGTGGTTAAAGTAAAGCACGGCGTCAGTTTGAATGTGGCGTCCCCTGTGATGACTTCTGGTATGCCTGTCTCTAGAAAAGATCAAACTTACCTTCAGTAATTTGGTGACGCCTATACGGATCTCATCTAACACTTTACAAACTTTAACATTTTTCTTTTCTGCCTCGTCAGTTTCTATACCATAATTCTCCGCTTTAGTCTGAACACAAGAAACAATAAGTCTAACGTTATACTTTTGCTCGAGTATTAGTACTGTTGCTTTCCTGGGTAAGTGTGCAAGTTTGCACAGACACTGTTTTGAGCTGACAACTTGAAATTCTGATATATAATGTAAAGTGTATCTACAATCGATCCAAGTACTCGTCTACCAATCGGTATATCAACACAACGTTACTTAGCGTTAATAAAGGCATCAACTCTTAGACCAAATGGAAAAACAGAATACAAAAAAATGTAATGGTAAAATATTTTGTCACCGATTTCTCTTAAGCATACGTTAGTCTAGGTGAAACGGTATATAAGCTCTCCAAAATATAGAATCCCTATCAGCAGCTGTCCTGGAATACCAACACCATTCAAAACCATAAAAAACGGGACTTATTGAAATTGTAGTCCACTCGCGGACTAACCATTCCGAATGTTGGCTGCTGAAAGAGATACTATATTCGCGTATAGTATATATTTTCATCGACCCACACTGCTGGTAAATGTTTCATAGAAACCGGTGAAATAGAAAGACTTCCGACTTCTTTGATTATCCAAGCGGAGCAATTTTGGTCAAAATATATTCTTGAATTTGATGCCTCTGAGAAATCGGAGCCATGTGGTATATTGCTTCACTGACTTACATCTTAATGCCAGACACAAATGCATCGTCAATACAAAATGTACATGGTTAAGCAACAAAATGATTTGTCGATGAACGGCCGAAGACTCAATGGTTATAGTACGACCATTGACCAATACAGGTTTGTCCATGGCCTCTTATCCAGGCGGTGTGTACACGATGCCGTTACAACGTGGATTCGAGTTGTGCCTCACACATTCACTGTGGTATACCGTACACTGGGTATTGCTCGTAATTTTGGTAATATAATTATTTTTCGCGACATTGGTACTTTGAACGAGTGTACGTTCTGCCAAAATATTTTCCAAACGACTGATTCATTCACGCAAATGGTTTTAAGCGCGATATTTCAGATATTTACAAAACCGTAGAAGACATCAAACGATTGCAGTTATTCATTTAAGTGCTTTAGTTCCCTTGAAATAGACGGTTGCTTAATCGCAATTTATTGTACAGGGTATTGCCTGGTATCTTGTTGGCGCACGGAGGAATGAGTTGAGTAACACTATTACTTGTAATGTATTACGTTACCCATATATACACGCAACACCCCGGTGTACGGTACATGTATATCACAATGTCCATAATAAAGTATGAAGCAAATGCAATGTACCTCCATTTCTCGGATCATTTTACGACGATTACTTTCACTTTTCACATCATCTTCAACAAACACATCAATCTCGCTCTGCATACCATTGATCTCTTCTTGTATATTCTCCACAGTATCATTCAATTCATTCACCTAAAACAGTCAAACAACATAAATATCCTACCATAAAGCACCATGACTCGTGAGCCTTGGCTGGCAACTAATCTAGAGGAAGGAAACCTTGAACAAAATTTACCCGGTCCTCCAGGCTAGGGGGTTTATCGCCGGGCTAACAACCCTGCATAGTAAAAACAAGCTTGTTACGGAAACAGCAACAAAGAATTTACCTGTGCTGCCCTACATGTCAGAGGGCATAACGATCAGTAAGTAAGTTAAGTAATAAAGCCCCATGCGTAAAACATCAATAGCTTTATGTGGTATTATAAGTCTTCAATAATGGAACTCACACACATGTGTAACCCATGCTCATACTTGTTTGTTGCGTTATTTCAGAAATGTTGAATCATTCCCACTACACAAAATGGACTAAATAGTTCTCGTTTGGTAAAAAAAACACCACG
Source organism: Spisula subtruncata (assembly GCA_963678985.1). NCBI lineage: Eukaryota > Metazoa > Mollusca > Bivalvia > Venerida > Mactridae > Spisula > Spisula subtruncata. The sequence continues at coordinate 4,151,061 of OY787672.1, forward strand.
TGTTATTGACTCTCAGCGATCGTCTACAGTTCTAAGAAATTTGAAAGATTGATAAATGAGGGGGAATAACTTGTATCGCGTTTTTTATTTATTTGAAAGTCTTCGTGAAACATAATAATGTAGCTGAACTTATCTGTGTAGTACAAGTACTTACATAATTATACAATGCGAAATTCTGCTCTTCTTTCTTGATAAAATCGTTGACTATTTTATTGATGTCTTTCTCTCCAGTTGCCTCAGTAATTCTATCAAAGGCTGCTTCAAGTTGTTTGATGGATTGTTTCTCGTTGTCCTGATCCTTGTCGACTGAGTCTGTGAAATTTATTAAGGATGGATTAAATATACATTTTGTACTAATCAACATTTGAGAAGGGTCGCTAAATTGTCCTCAAGAACAGTGGATTTTTTCTTCATTAAGATGAACTGGTGTGATTCTTTACAAACCGATATTGTAAAAAATGCTTTTAAAATGGATAATAACAGATAAGCTCAGCATGACTACAATGTGTATGCTGCATTAGAACGTCTGCATGACAAAAACAGATAATGGAGAATGTGAGATCACAAATAATGCGAGTATATGCATTAGCTTTCATGCTTTACAAACTTTGAACTTGCAGTTATATACATGGAATCTTGTGTCCGTTGCCGGCAAAGTGCTATCGAGCGCCTCCGGTTCAGTTAAATATAGAAGGTATGGGATACCTCCGGTGACAAGTGCTGCGTAACGCTTTGCTTAGGAAACAGACTCGTGATCTTGATAATATAACGGGACTTGTAATTATACACTGACCTTTCCCTTTTTGTTTTTTCACAAGCTCTTCCTCCTTCAAATCAGCACGATCATGAACTTTGATTCCCATGAACTCTTTAAGTTTGTTATCATGTTTGATGATTCTCATCAGTTCTTTCATTTCTATCTCTTGTTGTGTCTTGTCCTTATCACTTCGTTCTTTTAACGCCAACATTTTGTTCTGAGCCTCGTCTCTGTTATAAATATGATCAGTACATTCAACATTTTTAGAGCAGTAACTGTGTCAAAGAGGCCGTTCGATGCTTAACAATCTTTTAGCAGCGTCCCTTTCTTACCTATCCGTAGCATTCATTGCAAAAGAAACCTTATTTCCATATCTGAGGGAAAAAACTTCAGTGCCCTGACGACCGTGGCTAATTTATGAGCAACAACCCACCAACAACAACAGCAAGCATCTTCACCGGCGTTGCATTCGAGAGGATACTTAGTAACGTTTCAATATACTCACAAGTCATTCTTAATAATTGCAAGACTATAATGAAGGTACAGAGGAATATTGACGGCAAGATGGTCGACCTTAGAAACAAAGGGTTCCGCACAAATGGACAGATTAAATTTTATAAACAGCTATCGCGTGTGGAATGTTGGCGAAAATATGAGGATTGAAAAATAAATTTGTATTGTGGAAACTGTACTGTTCTGGTATGGACAGCTTCATTTGTTAACATGAACATTATAAATATTTTACATGGGGCCAAATTGGCAATCATTTAAGAACTAATTTCTCTGCGAACTGATTCGAAGGGAAACGTTACGTGTTCTGATTTGTGCTTACCGTTCCTCGTACGCATGCGCAGCCTGTGTAATGCTGTCACTAATCTTTTGTTTGGTATCTTCAAGTTGCTTGGTTAGCTTTTTATGTATCGTGTCAAACACCGCTTTCTCCTGACGTAGATGATCTAACTCTTCCCGTAGACTGGCATTCTCCGCTAGCTGGTTGTTGAACTTGATTAATTCCTGGTGATAAAATGGAAATCAAGTTGATTATTCCAGGCTTAAGAGAAATGATACTTTATTCAACTTACAACCCCTCCAATGTGATCTTTCCTGAACCAGGGACCTTATTCACCAACGCTGTAAGTCTTACACACAGACTTAGACTTTAAAATGTCGAATGTTCTATACGCTTTCAAGTTTTTTATAAATGTACTGATTTTGATATAAATAGGTAACTACAGATAATTAGATAAAATTTCACATGGTTAAATATAATTGTAAAAAAATGGCAGTGGTTATAAATTTAATTTTAAGTCTAAGTCTGAGTTTCAGTCTTACAACGTAGCCACGTAACCTCATGTTTTAAACAAGACGTGAAGGTTGTACATTTCCAAACCCAGTGTATCTAACTACATTTTTTGTACCAAGCATACTGCACCCCGGATGTGGTTTCCTTGAAGCTGTACTGTATGGCATAAGGATCTAACTTATATTGACCAACCCCTCGTCTCCCTAAGGTGCTCTATGACTGTATAACAGACCCACGTTCGAACAACCTCTAAATCTAATGTCGAATTTTATAAATCAGTTTTTGGAAATTTAAAGACAATTATACTCGAGGCAAACAATACGACGATTATATTTTAGACAAATAGTCCGCTCCTCGCAATTGTAACTACTCGGGTCTTTCCGTGATGAACCCGGAAGCTCCCTCTGATTCGTCTTAGAATTGTCCGAGGTGCGCCGATTGCTCATTGATGGACACAATCGTGAAAGTTCGTCCATTTCCGTCTTACCTGATCGAGTCTATTTTCTGTAACACGAAGACGTTTGGTGATACTCATCTCTAGATCTTCCTCTGTCGCACTTCCTGCTAACTTACGTTCCTCGTTTATCATACCTTGTGTCCGTAATATCTACAATAATACAATATAAACACAATGCGTCGGTGATAAATTATTTCAAAGGCATAATATTATTACATTTTAATTATCAGCTGCATATCGCTGGCTTAAAAAAGGAAAGTCGTAAGTACGAAATGAGAAAGCAAGAAAAATGTCTGAAAACTACTCTTTACGTATGGAAAAACAACTTTTTGGATTTCTGTTTGGTCAACATGACAAGTTCCGATTGTCATGAAAATAGGCATACAATGAGCGCATTGTAAAGCTGATTTCAAATATGGACGAGTATTAACTTCTCATCAATTAAAAGCCAGCAACATGTCTTTGATTAGTTATTCCCAATATTAAAAGTTCACGGATACATCTATTAATCGCTGTTAGCTGGAATCTAAACAATGTAATGAATTGGTCAAAACGAGGGCATATACCATGAAATTAATGTATTTCCATATATTTCAGTGTAATGTTATGATGCTTTTGTTGTGTAGATGTCACAATGTGCTTGTATTGCTACCACACTTAAATGTTTGTGTTAAAATATAGCCTGTTCAGACCTCTGTACCTTACACATGGTATAGAAGATGTGCGTATTGTCGTGAAAGAACTTGGGCTACTCAGTCTCCGACAATTTTTTATTTCCGAAACGTTAATTTCATGGCACTATAACACTCCTTAACTTATTACGGACTAGGCATTTATGGTGGGGAATCTAAAAGCACCATAGGATACCTCCAATTTCTCACCATGATTGACCTTACGCCATTATCAAATATCAAATCGTCAAATATAACATATAAATAATAATCGAGGGGGTGATGTGTATTAAATATTGCGCTTACTTGACTTAAGGAAAATGACAACCAACCAGTTCACACTACATTATACTTATCTTGAATATGATTAGCTACTCTTATCTAATTAAATAAGATCAATATTGAATACCCCCCCCCCCCCCCCCCCCCGATAAGCGCAGACATCACCTATGTGTCACCACACGTCGTATTTTACCTCTACGTCTAATTCCTTCACTTGGCGTTCTTCCTCAGTACACATGCGCTTGTATTCATCTAGCTTGTCAATAAGGGAAAGTAGTTTGTCAATGTCACGTGAGTCCTCTGCCTGGTTCCGATCACTCTTCGCCAGACGAAGTATTTTATTTATCTCTTCGTTTTCATCCTTTAATGCTATTATTTCGGCCCTAAAAATATTGAAGCAGGCAAATAATGACCCACAATGACTGTTCCAAAGCACGTGGTATCATTTAAAATACTCACAAATACTCGCAAATCTTCTGAGACCTTTTGGTTCAACACTAGATTTTCAACTGTTGTGTAATTTGTTGGTGCTATACTGGTTTTCAATTTTGTTTTATAATCATGTTTAGTGTCTTGGCGAGCCCAGAAATTTTCTAAATTAAATTCAAGTGGTATTATGGTTTCCATATCGTACCCCCCTTGTTCTGTCGGTCTGATAAATTTTGAATAATGACACTGATTGAGTTGATGAAGTTCTCGTACATGTTTTATGTTAAAGCAGCTCGATTAGACAAAATAAATAAGGTGGCGTCACTTACTGTTGTTTACGTAGTAGGTTACATGCTTCCTCGCTGTATGTTCGTCTGTTACCTTCCATTACATGTAATTGTCTCTGCAGACGACATAGTTCAGCCTCGAGTTGAGACTCGTCCAGAGCATCCTCTCCGCAGACTGACCTACGTCCGGTTTGTACAGTATTCGCTGGCATTGTTGTGTCGACTTTAAATGTAAAATAAGTTAAAGAAACATATTTTAAGTGAACTTTACTGGACCAGTTAGACATTTTTTTAAATTATCATCACACAATATTATTGTCTGTGGCCGCGTGTGGCGAGTTTAATAATGAGCAAAACTTGGTAATGGACAAGAGAACTGTGATGTCAAGTTGGAAAAGAAAACTTAGATTTATATTTCACTGTGTCGTGAAAATATTGTTATCACATTGTAATAATAGTCACATTCATACTACAGACAACAGTTTAGTTATGCAATAGTCCAGTCAGTTTATACCCCGGTCTCTCTCAGCGGGGGTGTCCTTCTACAATCATGAACCTGTGGGCAGGGATTTCACACGCAGTTTGAAAAGACAAAAGTAAAAATCCCCAACCCTCCCGGGGATAAGACATGGTTGCAATTGCGCAATATAATACTCTACTAATTTATTTAAGGTATGTTGCAAAACAAGTCTTTGTAACTTATATTAGCCAAATCGACACATAATTCGTGATGTTATCCGTCCTCACAAGGCCATAAGGAACCAGTTTCCCTTTTAAGTTAAGTTACCAATTTTCTCGGGCTATTTTCAGCTTTAAGGCCGCTCAAGCACCCTTTGACATTTTCACTTCCCTTGGTCCTTAGGCTACCTATGGAAACCAACACTCGTGTCTCCCCGTGGAGACTATTTATCCCCTGTGGGTGTGGCAGCCAACATCGATCTGCTTCCCCCAGGCATAGACACTGCCCTCACAGGTGCCATTTTATACCATGGTGCAGTGGAGCATGTGGGTCTTGCTCGGAGAAATGAACCAGTTGTCCAGGGGGGTTGAACCCGGGACCTCTAGATTCCGAAGCGCACACCCTAAGTCTAGGCAACAGCTCCCGTTTTGTTCTGAGCGTCCACACAAAGAAGTTAATTGCGGGTATATTAGGCCTATTACATCTTTAGTATGATACGGCATGCGATCGAACCCGGTTCCTCCCGGACTCGAAGCGGACGCTCAACCACTAGGATATGCGCAAGTCAAAAATTACATTGAGAACTTTCATATGCCTATTGGCTATAATGCTTATTTCAGATGGTTATTTTATCGATTTACTGCAACTTCAAACAAGATTAATTAGATGTCTACTTACCTATTTATTTCACCGTCATTTTATCAAACTTCCGCGTCTCCAACGTCTTATCATTGGCAACAGACAAACGCACGACGTCACATCCGGTAAATAACGTCGCTTGTTCGCACAAAAATGACGTCGCGCGAAAATAGTTTCCGTAGCATTACGTTACTGTCCCAAATACTCAAATACATGCTTTCTACGTTTAGGAATCAGGTGTTCATATAATTATGATTAAAGGTGTTAACGCAAACTTAGCATTTCCATTCACTCATGTTAGTGTAAGTATTGTCAAAGCCCTTTATTCGCGTGCTTACAATATAGGGTGTCTATGAACGATTTTGAGGGTAACGTCTGATACAGTCTACATAATTATTAACGTGAAAAGATTTATGAAACCCGTTATTCCTTTAAATGCCGCTAATGTTTTTCTAAAAAAAATGCAAAACACTTTTTACAACTAGTGCTCTACAACGATCATATTGTCATGACCAAGGTAAATCACACGGAGTAAACATGTACATTTTGTACATTAACTACATGACTTGTTTGACAATATCGTTAAAACATGGGGAAATGACAACAATTAACAATAGTGAAACATCAATTTATTATAAAAACTAGTCGCACAAAACAATAAACATTAGAGTCCACTCAATTGAAGTTGTTTTTTTGAAGTCTTTTTGTAAGCATTGCTATCATGATTGCAAGTTTGATTAACAAAGCCGCGATTGTTTTAGATTGGTTAAAATAATTGCAAAAATGCATACGTCTTAAAATATTTTACTTTGTTCCGTTTTTACCCAAAGATGTCGATCTTAAATTACCATATGTATTAATAATTGATTTGCAACAATACATTTGCGTTCAAAGATACTCAAACAAGGCGTGGGAAAATTTGAAATCAATGTCGAAAATGAATTAGATTTAATAATTTATTAAATGTAAAATAAGTCGATGGACGTATGGGTGAAATGAAATCATCAACACAAATAAAATTTAATGTTGTATAAACTAGTTTCGGAATTCTACATTAATTCGAGGAATATTTTGTATTCATGTTGTTGCCATGGCGTTACGTCACGTGTTCCTGTTATTTCTGATAATGCAAGTTGACAATAGGGTAAGTACAAACAAACATGACACATGATTTAAAGAAGATAAGGGCAGTGTCGAGTGCTGACAAAGTAGTATTTTTGTGTTTTCTTTACTATAATCATGTTTGTCATATGTTGCTGTTCTGCCGTGTGGGTTGGCTAGGATTCCGTGTTCTTTGATACTGGCGTGGCTCTTTGAGTGGATGTAACCATGAACCATATTGTATATCATTATGTTTTTAAGAGGGTCTCGGATGTGGCGGGTTGAATGAACCTCGTTGACGCTCCGGATCGACAGCAGATTTTTTATTTTTTCCTTTAAAGTTTACAACGTTTCGTACTGTTTGTAATTTGTAAATGTCTTATGCCCTTAAATCTTACTGGGTGAAATGTAAAACAAACTAAGCGTTTATAGATTCATTTGAATCAGTTTTCCATGGTGGGAAAGAAAGACCATCTGAATTAAATAGTATCAAAATGTATAATAAATATACTTTTATTTTATGTTATATCAGGGGCGTAGCTTGCCCAAGAATGAAGTGTAGGCATATTTGAAGGGGGTCCGGGGGCATACTCCCTCCCAAAAATGTGTCATCATAGATGGCCGGAGATGCATTCTGGTGGTATTTCCGGCTACTTTAGAAATATATCAGATCCTTGTTTCTGGTCCAAGTTTATGTTGGTGTTGTACTCTGACTCAGTCTATGGGGACGCGAGCAATTACATATACTGCATTTGTACATTGGTGGTGTTTCATTTATTGTGTTGGTCCTCAATGTGGTCGTGTAGTGGTAGTATCAACCAAGTATATTCATGGTATTATAAGTAAATAAATGCCTCACTGTACAGAAATGACGACACCAAGTTACATGAACAGTATTTAATTAGGTCCTTATATTTTACAACGTTATTATCCAAGTGTGTACAATTTTTATACGGTTTAAACTCAATATTAATTAACTGATCCACAAGTATTAATTAAATGGGTCTTTGCGTTTTAATTCGCTTGCGTTTAAACACACAGGAAGTCACATGAAATATTCATGTAATGATACTGACGGACAAAAGTCTGTGTATACTAGTGAAGTGTTTCACATAACAGAAGGTTCACAGAACATGGGCGTAGGAGCAGGGGGGGGCAACATATCTCCCCCCAATAATTCAGACGAAAAGTATAATTTACGACCTAATACATCTCGTTATAGGCAATTTGCTTTCAGTTCTTGGAGAAAACGTATGGAATTTTTTGACTCGATTCGCTCGCTCACTCACTAAATAAATTCCTTATATAAATTTATGTAAACTCCTATTGTTTGCAAAAATACACTCCTGACAAAAATTGTACTCTAAACGTCACCCAACCCTCCTATACGACTTTGGGAGGTTGTCTATTATATATAAAGCCTTTGAAACAAAGTTTTCACATTAAGCTTCAATCTCAAAATCGAACAAATTAAATTTGGTGCAAGCACTTTAATGTAAGAACTTAAATTCCCTGTATTTAGTTCCGTTTATAATACCTAATAAGGTATCTCGGAACGCATAGAATGCACCAGATTGATCCATTGTTTAGAAAAAAATCCCGGGAGAATGGCCCCGACCCCCCGTACGTATACTTGAACTGATTTACTTCCAGTTACCACGTAATTACTAAACCATATTCCCACAGAACCATAAACTGGCAGTTATTATATAGATATAGGATGATTGTGGACGTTTTAGAGTACCTTTTATGTACGAGTGTATTTTGGTACAAACAATGGGTATTGAGATATCTAGACATAATATAGTTACTTTGCGAGCGTAGCGAGTAAAAAATGTTTTACCCTTAGTTGCCAAATGTTTGCCCCCCCACACCCCCAATGTTGAAGACGCTCCTACGCCCATGCAGAAATATTCTTTGTAAGAGTTTTGAGTCAAAAGTATAAGCGTTAGTGGAAACTACTGACCAGGCGGTCAGCTAACCAGTGCAATGAGTAGATTTAATTTTGATTTAATGTGTTTCTTTATCCTCGCCACCGGATACGGGCTAGGCCCACAGAAGAGTTTTAGTACTTTTAGTTTTCGGGCGATAGTGACAGTCACTGCGGTATAACGTACACCGGATATTGCTAGTAAAATAAGTAATGTTATCAATTTTGGGGACATGACATTGAGACCAGGCCGGTGACTTTAGAAACGATATTTTCCAAATTACTGACTACTTATGCTTATCCCAATTGAGTTTTAACTTCATCGGGAATTTGTGTAACTCGGTAGCATACTATAGTATATCAGATATTCATAGGAAGGTTCAAATGATCCAGGATTATGCCGCTACTCACTCGAAAATATTGACAGCAGTACTTATAGGCTTCTGGAATAGCTGTATTAACGAAATGTAGATTTTTTTAACTGGCCATTTTGTTTATAATGAACACAAATATCTTGTGACCAAATTCCAGAACAATTGATCGTAAAAACACTAAGATACACACCAAAACAGCTACAATGGCGTATACAGAGTATTGCACATTAGCTCAACGCAAGTGTATGGAGTATTGCTTATTAAGATGAGTAAATAAAGTAAGTACATTGGAAGTTTAATCGTTCAATGTAGTCCATACAATCTGATTTTAGGTACAGATGTACATAATATAAATTGTTTTTACCAAAAAACATTGTTTATACCTTGCATTTATTCAATTTGGGTGACAAATGATCATTGCCCTTACAAACAATACCTGTACACTATATAGCAATACTCTGTACCCTAACACTTGTAGTTATTTTCAAAATGCACCGTAATTTGCGATTAGTTTCGGATACTACATTTACAATATAATCTTTGTAGCAGAAATAACAATTCGCTAGATTTAAGTTGTGAATTTTAACGAAGAAAATAAACAAAAACATCTTATTTCGACAGACCGAGCTTACTTTTTTCGTGAATAACAATACGAGTTTAGTCTTATAATCGATCTTTTAAAGACAACTAAAATTTACCGATTGCACGGACTAGGAAAATTTATGAAGGAGATACTTTGGTAAAAATTTACATTAAACACACACAGAAAGGCTAAACAGCGTCTCTGAATTTACCCTTGTCAACATTAAAATGTCGCGAAAATGGATAATTTTACTCATCTTGATAGCAATATGCGAGTACGTTATACCACAGAACGGCAGTCGTCTGCTAACTTATATAGTTGACGTTAAGTCAACCGAGGGGGTTAAGGTTAATCTCACGCTAGGTCAATAACGTGCACTACCCCCCGTGACCTAGACTTTTGACCCACCGATCTCAAAGTTATCTAATATTGCCAACTTCCATGCAAAATTGGAAGATCATTTGTCTCAAGTTAATGAACGGATACCATTTGGTCTACAAAAAATGGTTAAGGTCACAGTGACCTAGCCCCTGCCCTTTATCTTACTGACCTCAAAATTAATAGGGTCGTCTACTGTTGCTAACAAACACCCATGTAAAGATGGAAGGCCATAGGGCATGTCGTTCTTGTTGAGTTATTGAACGGAACCCCTTTGATCTACCGACATACCGACCTACCAACCAACATGTACAAAGCAATAATATACCCCTCTTCAAAGATGGGTGCATAATTAGCATTGATGAAAACGTTCTGACCTAATGTACATTTAATTTTATGATTAAATGCGATTTTGTTACTTATCACGGAAAACTAAGATCTATTTCCTAACTATAGAATATCACTTAACGGTTTAAAATCTTCTACCCATGTACGTTCATATTTGCTCGTATTTACGTTTACGCTTGACTACGGAAAACTTAGGGATACGCTACGTATGTTTGCTTTGATAAAGTAGAACCACGGTGACGTTAAAAAGTCAAAGGATAGTTAACATAGGGATGGACCATTTTGTTTTGTTTTGTCAGTTTATTTGAAGACCACATTGTAGATACTTTTTTAAAATCGTGATACTAGGGCTGGTTGGGTGTAGGTCTTTGTTACTAAAAATAATAAATAACAGATTCTGACACTATGTTGAGTCAAGCATGTCATCTGGCTTGAGGCGCTGTTGTTTTGAATGTAGAAAGACTTATTGAAGTGTGCTAGGTTCAATTTTAAAATACATAGTATTCGTGTATGTCTATTGGAAAGCAAAACAAAAGGTGTCCCTAACAACAAATGTGTTAAGCATAGTTATGTACATATCATTCTTTTCTTAGGAGTCGACTAATGATATACCAGCATTGTATCGTATCACAATGTTTTGGCAAGACACCTTTTTGCCAATTTCATTTTGTTTGAACAAATGTTAATTGGGTTTGTTCATGACGGGTTTCAGGACGTTTTAAATTTTGTCAAATGCTTAAAATTCCCAACAATCTGTGGTACGATATTTGAGTTGAAGGACCGTTTCAATAACTTATCCAAGTTGAAAAAATATCGGATACATTTAAATTAAGTTTGCCCACCAAAGTAGAACCATGATATGTATGACCATTTGAAGGCAATTAGAGAATTGGACTGGCGAATATCCAATGGAATATTTTTCCATATAACTGGTCCTGAATATGCTAGTAATGTTCTACAAAATTCCAGACGTGGTTTTGGGACATACAGTGTGTGGTTTGAGTGTGATCGTAAACAGGTTTGACATGTATTCGGGGAAAATATTGTTTAGAGATTTATGTACAAAAGTTGCCTTTTTACAGAGGATGCGGTCATGAAATTTCATCAATTTCAGTTCTTGAAATAAATTCTGAGATGTATCACTACAGTTACCCCATATCGTGCAGCAGTAATCAAGGTGTAGATGCAAGATGTAGGCATTGAAAAATAATTTGCTCATATGTGTAGAAAGAAATTGCTTGATTCTTAAAAGCAGGTATAACATTGAATTATATTTTTAAGAATAAGTTCAACTTGGGTATTGCAACTTAGCTTGTGATCAACATGTACTCCTAATAATTTTTCAACTTCTGTAAAACCAATATTATGATCACTGAGTGGACGTTTATGTTCATCACTTAAGGAAAATCTATCAATAGTGTTTGATGGTGAGATCACCATTGTTTTAGTCTTTTGAAGATTTGGTATCATTGTGTTTCTTTGACACCAATCATGTACTGTATTCAGACTAGTCTGTAGGGTTTCACAAACAGCATGTAAAGATGACCCAACTGCAGTGATAGTAGTGAGTATCATCTGCAAACATGTCTGCAGAAGAATCGTGTAAGTGCAATGGCAAATCATTAATGTAAAGAATGAAAAGAAGTGACCCAAGGACAGAGCCCTGGGGCACGCCTGATGTTATTTCATGTGAGGTTGATAACTTTCCTTGTATAGACACTTGTTGGCAACGTTCAGACAGATATGACTTAAGCCAGTTCTGATAACTTAGGTAAATCTTGTATTCTACCAATTTTTAAAGTAAATGAGGGTGATTAATCAGATCAAATGCCTTAGTGCTGTGCGATTTTTCTTTGCAATACAGGATAATTCGAATGTAAATAGATAGGTAGAGGTGTCCGGGGACATCGTCCGCCGGGAAATTTGTCAAAACAATGAACCAATCTCGTGTATTCTAGGCGCTCTCGGATGCCTCATTTGGTATTAAACAGGACATGTTTTTTAGAAAACCAAGCAACTTAAAAATGTTCGCTCTAATTTTTGTACAAGTATCCGCATTTTGAAAGTAAACCTGAACGTAAAGGGTTTAGTAAGGCCTGTTGTGCATGGAAGTTGAACTGATGTTTTTTATCAATGTCCAGGGTTTAGAAAACCTACTTCAAGTTACTAATAGGCATACTGACAGTGTGATGAGCCTTTTTGTTTTGTCAGTTTATTTGAAGACTAAGCACGTTTTTAAAATAGTGACAACAGGGCTGGTTGGATGTAAGTCTTTGTAGCAAACATTAGAAAGTAACATACTCTGACAATGTGATGTGGCCGAGAATGGCACCCGTCTTGTGGCACTCTTGTTTTGAATATATAAATAATTACTGAACAGAGTTAGATTCAATGTAAAGAGTACATATTATTTGTGTATGTCTATTAAAAAGCAAAACAAAGGGATAGTGGTGTCCCTAACAACTGATGTGTTAAGCATAATCATGTACATATCATTCTTTTCTTAGGAGTCGTCAAAGGGTAAAGCAGCATTGTATCGTATCTCAATGTTTGGCCAGGCACAGTTGTAGATTTCATTTTGTTTGAACAAATTTTAATTGAGCACGTTAATGACTTGTTTCATGATATTTTCAATTTTGTCATTTGCTTTTAATTTCGAACACTCTGTGGAACGATGTTTGACTTGAAGGACCGTTTCAATAACTTATCCCTGTTTGAAAATACCAATCATTTAATGTGGGTTAAAGGAATATGTGGCAACTATTTTAATCTAAATTGCTCATTGTCATGATATTCATTTTAGAAACGTTTAGGACTAGTCAGTATATCCAACTTTCAATTAAAACTGTTCTTTAAGTTGTGCAATTGGAGTACTGCAGTATTTACGTTAAGAAACAGTTCGACCATATGCTTAAACATATATTATGCAAAATTTTATTACTGCATGGCATATTATGTCACAAATACTGGTATTATGCTAGCACAATATAATTGAACAGCATGACTAAACGATAGATTCATTCGCTAGTATTTATGCCGCACTTAAACCACAGAGGTATACGTATTCAATGACACACACACATACTGGCCTGGCGCTAAGCACAAACAAATTGAAAGGCAAGAAAAATACCATTTATTAATTTACTTGTATTTATGCCGCACTTAAACCACAGAGGTATATGTATCCATAGATACACACACATACTGGCCTGGCGCTAAGCACAAACAAATTGAACTGCAAGACTAAACCATAAATTCATTTATTTGTATTTATGTCGCACTTAAACCACAGAGGTATATGTATTCATAGACACACACACATACTGGCCTGGCGCTAAGCACAAACAAATTGAACTGCAAGACTAAACCATAAATTCATTTTTTTGTATGTATGCCGCACCAAGGAATTACTTTCTTATATACCTCCCTGGCCGCACTTAAACCACAGAGGTATATGTATTCATAGATACACACACATACTGGCCTGGCGCTAAGCACAAACAATTTGAACTGCAAGACTAAACCATAAATTCATTTATTTGTATTTATGCCGCACTTAAACCACAGAGGTATATGTATTCATAGACACACACACATACTGGCCTGGCGCTAAGCACAAACAAATTGAACTGCAAGACTAAACCATAAATTCATTTATTTGTATTTATGCCGCACTTAAACCACAGAGGTATATGTATTCATAGATACACACACATACTGGCCTGGCGCTAAGCACAAACAAATTGAAAGAACAAATGCATCAAGTGAATTGGCTATCACAACATACATCATGCAAATGATCTGCGACTAACATGCACTGCAGCACAGTACATACAGCTCTCATTCGCAGATACTTGAAATTATTCACCAGTTAACATTAAGTGACGAAACAATACGCAATGCAGTAATTGACATTTTCATAATATATTTCCAAGCATAAGTTCCGACTGCTGCTTAACTTAAATACAGCAGTACACCAATTAAATTACTTAACAAACGGTTATTAATTAAAAATTAGATATAAATAATCCTAACCGTTTCTAAAATGAACATCATGACAATGAGCAATTTCGATTATAATAGATTCCACATATTCCTTTAACCCACATTATATGACAGGCAATTTCAAACAAAAATAAATTATAGGAACTGCCCTTCAACTCAAATATAGTACCCCAGAATGTTAGAAGTTATAAGCAAATAACATAATTTAAAATACCCCGAAACCCGTCATGAACCAACTCAATTAACATTTATTCAAACAAAATGAAATCTACAAAAGGTGTCTGGTCAAATCATTGTGATACGATACAATGCTGTTATACCCTTGACGAATCATGAGAAAAGAAAGATATGTAAATAACTATGATAAACACATTTGATGTTAGGGACACCGCTATCTTTATTGTTTTGTTTTCAATATACACACACAAACAATATATACTCTTAACATTGAATCCAAATCACTTCAACAATTATTCATGCATTTAAAACGATAGCGCCGCAAGACGGATGGCACCGTCGACCGCAGCGCATTGGCAGAAACAGATTTTCTACGTTCGTAACAAAGACATGTATCCCATCAGTCCTATTGTCAATTTATAAAAGTATTAAGGGTCTTCAAACAAACTAATAAAACAAAAAGAGTTATCCCTATGTCACATAACTAAATATTATTGATTTGAAATTGAGAAATTTTAGAAGGGACTCTAGACGCTATTTATAGAGAAGGCCCCGATTTTAGTTACTGCAACCTTGACCTATAGTTCAGCTTTCAATCACAAGCGTCTCCACACGAATACAAACAACCTACAAGTATACAGAAAGCTTCATTCCAATATTTCAGACATCTGTCAAGGAAGGTTTAGCAACAGTTACCTTTGACTTGAACTCATCGTTCATCATTCTCAATCATTTTCAATAGACAGCGCTTCACCTTGAAAACAACGGCTCCACAAAAATAACCAAAAGGGCAATAACTCTGTAAAGACAAAATGCAGCATTAATTTATTATTTTGTTTACACAATAGGTTCATCACCGCCCTTTTGGATGTTTCTGTACAAGGTATATGAAATCTGTTATTCTACGAAGATCAGACCAATGTCAATCATTTTGCAAATTCCCAACAGCTTTGCTCGGCAAGTTTTTTTTACATATTCTTAGATTTAGGGGAAACCCTTAAGCACTAAAAATTGTCACGTGATTTTACCGAAAGAGTTTTGGTTCAAAAAGCATAAAACTTGGCATACATGAAATTTCGCATGTACGTAATCAAACAGTAAAGTTTATTACATACTTAAGTTACATGTATTTAAAGAGTGTTTTGAAATATGTATTCTTTTAAAAATGTGTTTCGCGTGAAAAATCGCTTAACAACATACTGTTTTCGTATCTGCAACAAATACAGTTAAAATTATAACAGTTTCATAGCAAATGACGATTGCTGGGCTAGAATTTTTTTTATTTAACTTAGTGATTTCAGAAACGTTTCGCATCCGTTGTCTATAGTTTTCGCGATAATAAGCGTTACATAAACATTTATAATCCAATATGTTTACAATTTTTAAAAGAGGTGTTTATTCTGCATTTGCTAGTCAATACTCTTTAGAAAGAAATGCAAATGAACCTTCTAAGTTCGGGATGCGGTTTAAAATATTGACTAGTTTTGATGAGCACACAGTGTTACGTTTTACAATTTGCGAGATTTTGTGTTAAAGAAAGTGGAAAAAATCATTCGTAAGGTTTCATCAATAGTTTCTTCGATATTTTTATCAATAATATAAATTGATATTAACTTTCATAATTATCTCAATTTTAAGACATGAAAAGGACTGACACATCAATTTTAAGCTTTTGCATACGTTTTGATCATGGTAGATAGAAGATTGAGATACGTCCTAGGGACTGCGATGTTTAACCTTCCGCATAAAAGGTAGCAATAACCTTAAGCAAACTATGTACACCTACTCATTAGAACATTTTGTATCTGGATTTAAGCATTTGACTCAATAATAAAACATGTATCGATCAGTTGATCAATGTGTTTACCTAATTTGATTTTATGCAATAATTCTTATGTTAAACGACCAATTACAATTAATTTATTCGTGTAACACCATACAAAGCAGTTATGGGGACGTACATGTAGTTTAATTCTGAATTGTAATATCAGTTGTTTACGATACTTTCTAAATCTAGACTAAGTACTGTCCCAACCTGTTCAATATTGTAATCCAGTTATCAAACGCTACTTAACAAACCATTCCCATTACGATAAAATTGAAAACAAACAAAGATATGCCCCATATTAGGATGCAAGGACTAAAACGGAATACTATGGATAAAAAAGAAGTGTACCGAGCAAACTGCATCAGCTAGGATGGAAGACAAGGAAGAAGTGTCGACGAAACAAACGCCTATAGTTCTTACACAAATGCATCACATAATTGGCCGTCCACCCTTTTCCTTGAACTAAACCAACGTCAACAAGGACATTAAAATTCAAAATTGGATTTACAAATAGCAAGTAACGCTGATACAAATATTATTTTTGTTCGTCAAACTTTGAACAGAAACTGTTAAGTATTCACGACTGGAACTCGTTACCAGACTCAGACTTTTGATTAAAATAAACATTTCATAACTTCTCTTTCGTGCTACTGATAAGTTAACCCTACGTATGTTTCAGGGTATGTTGCACTATGTTTCACCAACAAGTTTTAGGCTAGAACTAATTACTGATCAGCTGATAGCTCGAATTCGCCAAGGAAATCCATATATCCATAACAACAAGTCACACACAACTCGAAGACTTTTGCTAATTTAATGATACACTTTCGAGGAACTTATACAGATGCAGATGATATATACGAAAAATAATATTCGCCAAACTATAACTTACCTCATCAGTTCTGTATTAGCACAGCAAACTACAATGTGACACAAACCATCAAGTATAATAGCACAAGAATGTCAACACCTGAACACATCGTGAGCTATCAATCACGATTTACTCGTTATTTCTAGTCACGTGATATAGTGGTCATTGTTCGGTTTTAGGCTTCAAGCATTGGACCAAGACGAGTGTGTTCAGATGATAATTACCGTTAGGCATCAACACATTAAAATGTGTTTATTGTAACCCACCCGACCTTAATTTTTTTCCAGTTTTCCCTAAATGTAACTAGAGCC
This sequence comes from Spisula subtruncata, assembly GCA_963678985.1. Taxonomy (NCBI): domain Eukaryota; kingdom Metazoa; phylum Mollusca; class Bivalvia; order Venerida; family Mactridae; genus Spisula; species Spisula subtruncata. The sequence continues at coordinate 4,168,471 of OY787672.1, forward strand.
ACAACATTAAATTCTTTTGGCATTAAGAAGGACCGGGTTACCTTACGAGCATGCCCATAAAATCAAAACTTGAGTAAGAGCATAAAATTTACGTTCTATTACAAATGATGCCAAATTCAAAACATACTACATTGCTCAAAAAGTGCTGCAATATATCATTAAAAGCATTTTAAAATGAATATGAGGTAGTTATATATGCAAAAAAGGATAGAATGAATAAAATTCAAAAGCATGTCATTAGAAAACCGCCTTTCTCAAAATTGAGCCTGATGATGTAATCAGTTTTATGATTTTAATGTCGTTTTAAAAGTTTTTTTCTGTCATTGTTCGATGTTTCGGAGAAAATTCGATCGTAAGATTAAAGGCGCGCGTAACACCTTAAGAGAAATTATTTTTGTATGTCTGATTGGTCGAGACAGCAAAGCGCTTGCAATCAGAAATTACATCGAGCTAGTCCCAAATTCGAATCACACTAGGCACGGATCCTGGAACTGGGCACGAGGGTCCGTGCCCCCCCAGTTGCCTGAAATTAAAAACAAACTTTGAATAAAGAATAAAAACAGATATTGAGCAGGCACACTTTATTTCGTTCCTGAATGAAATGAAGGAAAATAACTTTAACTAAATATTACGTTTATTCGTTTGACAAGCCCACAGAAAATGAAGTGATTTTATTATTACGCCATATTCCCACCATTTTCAAAGTTTGCGAACGGTACTTCTTACGACAAGCCCAGATTGTTCATTATTGCCAAACATTCATGTCACATTTTCGGTTACTTATCACGACAACAACATAACCACTGGTGGCCGTTACACTGACCCCACCCACCCCCTCAAATGATAATATGCTGAAAGTGCTGTCACAGACTTTATAGGTGTGCCACATACATCATTCACTATTATTTGAAATGTGTTTTGTTCTATGCCCTTTAAAGAATGTTATGACTCTGGCGATAAAACAACGTTTCTAAAAACTAAACTGATATAATGTTCTGTCTGGAACAAATATGTACATAGAACTGTATAGGTATCATTGTTCTATCGTATTATATGGGTTAACTATCTGACAGTACATGTAGGTCTCCAAAACATATACACTATCCAAAAGTGCTAACCCGCCACTTATATATTTCAGTCCTGTAGTGTCAAAAATTGATATATTCATATGAAATTTTGCATACTTATACATGTGTAGTAGATGCAGCTGATCATAAGTTTATTTTGGTGGTATTATGACAAAACTCGGTGCATTCGGCGTATTGCGTAATAAGGCATTTTTGCACGTGCGTTGCATGTGCACCAAAATTTGTATGTACGCGAACGAATTCGGCATTATTGATTACTGTTTATCATGAAAAACGCTTTACATCCTGATATTGACTCGAGGGGAACACTCACGGGATTTGGAAAAATCGCTTGAACACAATTTTTAGGTGTCAATAATACTTACTTGATAATGCATTTATAAGCATGAATATTCACATACAGACGTAAAAAGATGTATTAAAACCAATTATGTGTTGATTTTTGGTCAACTTGCGTTTGAATTCACCACGTTACACCGGTTACGTAATACAGCATGTTTACATGTGTAAGAAATGGGCAACGAAAATCACATGTTCATGAACGGTTTTGATGAAAATGATGAATTTACTACGCGAAAAGCTCCTTACATGCTGAGTTTGGCACACAAAGAACACGACAGACATGTTGGAAAGTAATGAGATCGGGTAGAGTTGCGGCCCTTGTTTTTGTTAATTTCACAAAATATTATTTTATTTTTTTTGTTTGATTTTGCAGTTTCAGTGGTTATCTTCATTTATTAAACTTCGGTTTGTGAATATTGACATACAAGCGTGATTTTTCAAAATCAACACTTTTGACAAAGCCTTTTTCTTATTTTGTTCAAAGAGTGATACTCTTCAACCGAGTTGGTGTTGAGTAAATCACGGCATGTAACGAGTTTTTTTCGTTGAGGCAGGGATCCGTTATGTCAAAATGTTTATGAAAACGTGCTTTCCATGCGCTGATAAATGCACGATTTCATAAACAGTTTGGGTTGTTTTGTGAATTGGTAAAACATACCTCATTACGTAACACGTCTGTGACAACGAACATAACTGTTTGTTGTCCAAAATAAATTCATAATTAGTTGCAGCTTGTATTCAAGTATTGGTATGCAAAATTTCAAGCGGGTACATACTTTAATAAAAAAGTTATGACGAAAAATTTAAGGTGGCGGGTTAGAACTTGTGGGTAGTGTACTTATAATGAAACTGTAGATCTTGTATATATGTTATATCACATGACTTTCCTTGTATCCAGGTTAGTATAGCCAGTACGTATAAAGTTATACGTACCACGTGTATTACAGGTATTGAGTTTTTCCAATAAATCAATGCGTATTTTGCGTTTTAAGTGTCATGTGATATTAAGAATCAATCACTCGTTGTCAGTTGATATATTTGTATTAAACTCGTTAAGGAAATATTATTAAGCTCGCCAGAGGCTCGCTTAATAAAATGTCCAAAAGTCGTTTAATATAAATTTATATCAATTGAAAACTCGTGATAGATCCTCTATATCACGCAGCCGTTGCATCACAGAAATAAATTACTCACTAAGTTTTGCCCTTGCTCATTATATTACTTTTAGACAGTTAAATAAGCCTTACAAAACCATTAAAAGGCGTTCCCTACAAATTTGATAGTTTAAATCGATTCAGGAATATTATACATTAAATGAGAATCATCATTGCTTAAACTCCCCAAATCTTCAGCAAAAAGCTCACACCAATTACCGAGAAAAAAACCGAAAATATATTTCCGTAACGAGCCAAAATAGTCACGAGTTGTTTCACTTTGACCGCATAATAATAAATCGCTGGAAGCGATAAATTATTATTAATGATTTGAAAATATTTTTGACATTATAGAGACATATTTGCGCAGACTTTCTTCTGACAAAAAATATGTATTTTGCATGATTCTAGTTCAACGAGTCTACAATTAATATTTCTTCAATTAGTCAATAATTACTATGGTTGTAAATTATGTACATGTTTTATTACTTTGCGGACATGAAATATCAAATATCATTCTTTGCTTTGCATAGTTATTTTTCAAGTTCACTGTTCATTGTTGAGGATCTAATGGAATATTGATTCAGTATATTGTCAAATAGGACTCCTCGTGAAATAAAGCATTTATTATAAATCATATTAAATTCTCCCTGATTACAGTGTGTATATGGGAGTGGTCAAGTTGAGATATTTCTACAGAAGTACGTGAATCCAGACGGTAAAGATGCACGTGGTCGGTGCTGTGACGACAACGATAAAATCTGTATGGATGAATGTGACCATACCTTTATACTATGCCTCGATGAGAGGAATGGGTAAGTAAACGCACTCCCGGATCCTACCAGGGCAATATTGGTTGATTTAGGGAATCCTATCAGGGCCACATAGGTCGATTGTATGGAATCCTATCAGGGCCACATAGGTCGATTGTATGGAATCATATCAGGGCCATATTGGTTGATTGCATGGAATCCTATCAGGGCCATATTGGTTGATTGTATGGAATCCTATCAGGGCCATATTGGTTGATCGTATGGAATCCTATCAGGGCCATATTGGTTGATTGTATGGAATCCTATCAGGGCCATATAGGTCGATTGTATGGAATCCTATCAGGGTCTTATTGGTGGATTGCATGGAATCCTATCAAGGCCACATAGGTCGATTGTACGGAATTCTACCGGGTCAATATTAATTATAACGGTATAACAATCATACATTGGACAAAAATGTCGCCAGACGGAATCAATCGCTGGACTTCATGGAACCATCACGTTGTGACTAGCCAGCCATTGATACATGCCGACACCGGACTCGACAGCGAAATGTACAAACATCAAAAACAGCTTAATGTTCTGTCATTCTATGTCATACACACATGGTTAAATCGTCGTTTGTATGTGAAAGAGAAAGTTAGTTTTTGGTTGATGATTTGTTAAGTTAAAATGGTCTGTTTTTATATTACCTATGGAGATACTAGTTTTTTTTTTCTTTTTGAAACATATAATGTGGTCGTCCGTTTATTCAATAAAATAAACAATATTTACAAAAACATAGAACAAAAGTATGTCAATAAATACAATACATTCATTAAAATATCAACATTGTCTAAGTATATTTTTTTTCAACCTGATAAAATTTCTATTGACATAATGGTTTCAAGATTTCTTTTTACATGATGAGAAAAAAGGCAGTAAATAATCAAAAGGAGCATGGATTGAGTTTCGAGGAAACTATTATAATTGATTTTACGTGGTTGATGCAGTGGTGGGATGGAAATGTGCATATAGAAACTAAAGTATGTTTAATGAGATAGTGTAATGGATGTGATGGAGATACTAGTAACCATCGGAGATCGGAGATTTACGAACGTTTGTTTTTGTTTTTAATTTATGAAATACGGTAACTGATGATTGACTAACGTTTACTAAATATTTATACAGTCCAACCAGCACATGGTCATGTCCATTCGGTCGCGAGGAGACTGGTAGTATTGATGATACGAACACCATCGTATTCAGTGATTCTATAGCTGGCATGAAGAATCCAATCATATTTCCTTTTGATGACTGGCCGGTAAGTCAATCTTATATATGTATTGACAATATCATTTTAATTTTTACCTGTGACTAAATACAATCCAGTTGTTGGATTCCTGTACTTTAAAAGGAAGAAGAAGAAGAATTAAAACAAAACAATTTTTTTCAAGTCCATCGTTTATTGATGTTGTCATTGGTCTATGACCCGAGGGTCTTACTGGTTTAAAATGCGAATGTACATGGTACATTACTCACTTTAGAGTTGATCTTCATTTATTGCTTGACATTTGCGATTATCTGCTTCTTTTATCAATCAGCCAAGTTGTTGTTTCTAAGTTGTTACACTTGTTCAATGAGTGAACAATCTTAGACGTCGGTTATTTACGGAAATTACCGAGGAGTAGCCTCACCCTACTCATTACTACACGGCGAAGGTACATTTTAATCGTATTTTTGTCGTTCGACCGCCTGAGGTTGAATATTTACGATTAATATGTGCCTTTGTCTGATAATGCCGACTAGTTAAGAGAGGGGCTATCATATGCCCAATGCTTAAGTTAACAGAACAGAACAGAACAGAACAGAACATTTTATTTATAGACTTGAGCTATACAGCACATCATCATACATAATATAAATGCATAAACATAATAAACGTGAAAGGTGAAGAAAAAAAGAAAGAAAAGAAGAGTTTATATTAAACAAGTATAAGAGTCATTGAGAAATCAATAGGATAGTATTATAATTATGCAAAGCATAGATTTGGAGGTTGAACACAAAATGTGAAAACACACACACTTGCACAAACAAAAACACATAAAAACAATAATGTTATGTGAAAGCAATATTGCCAATTAAGGATTTTCTATTATCTGACGCTTCCAAAATATAATGTCCTAGATTATTTAAAATATACTTATTTGTAGATTGCATTAATTCTAAAAACTTGAAAACACTTGGTCTATGGTAAAAATATCGTTTGATGTATTTCTCGCGTAATTCATTATAAATTGGACAAATTATTAAGAAATGATATTCATCTTCTAAATCTCTTCCATCGCATAAAGTGCACACACGCTGGTGTCTGTCAATTCTAGTTGTTGCATATCTACCGGTAACAATACGGAGATCATGGGAACCAAGTCTAAAACGCGAAAGAGCAATACATAATTTGCGTGGCATAGCGTCGAGATAAAATTCAAAGTTAAATGAAAGCTTAAATGATTTGTAAAGGAGTAATGATTGACTATTTTCAATACTAGTTCGCCATGTCTGTAAAAACACATCTGTCACGCGTGACTTAAAAAGTAAATGGAATGTATCAATATCAACACTATATGGGTTGTGAAACACATATGGAAAGCCATAACGGTCAAGTAAAGTCTTAACATTAAATAACCAATTTTTTACACCACGATTGCAACTTTTTTCCATGTCATCATACAGATATCTAATTATGATATTGTTAGACTGAATAATCCGAGTCCAATACTTTATTACTTTGGTAAAACTATTAATATATAATGGGTATCTTCCCAATTCACCGTACACCCCTATTGTGGTAGTTGACTGTCTCACGCATAAAATTCGTTTGCAAAATTGAAGATGAATACGTTCTAAAGAATTGTATTTTTTAAAACCCCATACCTCACTGGAATAATTTAGAATAGAGCCTACAAAAGCATCAAACAATTGACATTTTGTCTTGTTTTTTATAGGATACTTATGTAAATTATTCATTAAAACATTCAAAGCTTTAAGACCTTTACCTACAAGATTTTCTACATTGACTGCGAAATTACCCGTGTAATTGAAAACTGTACCTAAGTAATTAAAATTGTTAACCACCTCTATAGCAGAATTCATGTAAGTCCAACTTTCGTCATGACGCAAATTACCTTGTTTCCTAAATACAACAACTTTGGTTTTATCAGCATTCACTTGTAAACCCCACCTATCGCAATACATATTAAGTAAATCAAGTCTTTGTTGCAAATCGCTTGGGCTATTGCCAAAGATAACCATATCATCGGCAAACAACAATAAAACCAACATAAGTTCATCAATAGTAATACCACATAAAGAAGAGTCTTGCAAAAACAATTCAAGATCTTCAATAAATAGGGCAAATAATAAAGGGGACATAACTTCACCTTGTTTCAAACCCACAGCACATTCGAAGTACTCGGAATAAGAGTTACAATTACGGACACAACTTTTTACTTTAGAATACATGTCACGAATTATGCGCAACATTTTGCCATTAACGCCAATTTTAAAAAGTTTATACCACAAACTATTGAAATTTATGCTATCGAACGCTTTCTTTAAATCTATAAAGGCACAATACAGTCGACCTTTGTCATTTAAAACTTTTTGTATAACGGAATTTAATATAAAGACGGCATCCACGGTAGAGCGTCCCGAGCGAAATCCGAATTGGGCGTCACTTAAAATGTTATTATTTTCCACCCATGAACTTAGTCTTTTATTAAGCACACCTGTAAATATTTTTGAAAAACAACTGACTAACGTTATATTCCTGTAATTGTTAACATCTGCAGGATCGTTTTTCTTATGTAGTGGCACAATATTCCCCTGTGACCACTGCTCAGGGAAACGACCAGAATTTAATATGGCGTTAAAAATATCCACTAAATGACCAGATAAAATGTCAAAAGATTCTATGAAATATTCATTAAGCAAGTAGTCACTACCAAATGATTTGTTATGTTTTAATTTATGGATGACAAGTTTAATTTCCTCAGCCGAAATAGTCCGATCAAGTTCTTCAAAGTTACAATAATTAGAATCGAAGTCATTGTCATTTGCAAACTGTGCAGCATCAGCATCGTCAGCAGATAATAAATCGTTCTGCATTTGAGAGAAATACTGATAAAAGTCGTCATCTGAAATACTAATATTAGTCTTAGATTTTTGCTTAGTAAAAAGTTTCCAAAAATCCTTTGGTTTGGCGTGACGTAAACGCTCGATTTCCCGACATTTCATGTATTCATACGAGCGCTTTTTCTTTTTAATCAATGATTTATAGCGTGCCTTTTTTAAACAAAGCTCATAACGATTTGTATCGCTTTTTATTATATTGAATTTTCGCAAAGCTTCGTCATATAAATGCTTTGCCACGCTACACTCGCCATCGAACCATTCCGAGTGTTTACACAATAAGCTTTTGTCGGTAAACTTATTTTGGCTATGGTTGGACGAAACAATTTTACAAAACAGTGGGTCTGCGACTTCTCTAACAACTTGTGCAAATTTGTTCAAGCCTGTGTCAATAGACTGTAAAATATTAGCATCCATATTATTTACAATTGCGTTAAATTCTGGTAGTTTACTTATTACCCCCCTCCGAAACTCATCTCTTAAATTATCATTCCATCGCACAGAAGTATGTTCGCTCGGCGATAAATCTTTTTCATGTGGCAAATTATTACACAAGATACTAAAACACACTGGGGCGTGGTCAGACCACTCACAAAACATGCCTACTTCGAAGCTATTTATACAACGAAAGTCATCCTCGTGTAATATTAAATAATCAATTACGCTACTACCCACGTGACTTGTAAAGGTGAATGAATCGGTGTCGCTACCAAATAGCCTGCCATTAGCAATGCGTAACGACATTGACTTACATAGATCAACTAGTTTCTGCCCATACGAATTACATACAATGTCAACATTAACACGTGGTATTGAAATATCTGGCATATAATCAGAATCATCAATGAAACTTACGTTGCGATCACATTGAATATAATCTAGACGACACCCAGTACGTGAGTTAAAATCGCCGCATAGTAACACAGTTCCAAGTGTTTGGAATTCATGTATATCAAGCTGAAGTAGGTTAAAGAAATCAACATCAACAACATTATATGCAGGGGAATTTTCTGGCCAGATGTAAACACCTGCAATAAAAATATCATTTTCAATATGGAAAAACGTTAACAACCAAGCAGTTATAAATGATACGTGCGTCAGTGGCAGTCTTTACCGAGCAATTCGAACATTGCTGGACTACTGATGTATTATGATTCTCACTAATTTCAGGGCTCAATGAAACTAAAGATTCGTGTGGAAGATTTTGACGCTAATGGGAAGAACAATTTCGTTGAATTATTGAGAACCTATCTGGATATAACACCAGCCAGGAATAAAGATATAGCAACAGAAAACCAGATTAATCTCAACAAAAGAACCAGGTAAAATGACCAATACTCCAATGCATAATATCGCTGGCTTAGAATGAGAACGCCGTAAGTGCCACTAATAGCGACCTTATATGACAAATTCATATGAAATCTACGTCATGAGGCGCTTCTTATAAGCATATTTTCTTGAAAATCGGAACTTGTCATGTTGACCAAACTGAAGTTGAAAAAGCGTGTTACCATAAGTAAAGACTGATTGTCAGACAGGTTTTTTTCTCAAAATATTGATTTTGTACAACTTGACGACCTTCTCATTCTAAGCCAGCGATATGTATTGGAAATATAAAGTGTACATCGATCGCCTCTGTTGCATGTCCGTGTAATCATTTTCAGTTTGAGGATCATAACAAAACAACCACACGTAGTATTCGTAGCATAATTGAGAATTCATAATTAATTAACAAGCACTTCACTGGCTTAGAATGAGAATTAAGGTCGTAACTACTACTTATGACCTATATGACTCGTACATTTCTTAGATCTGCAAATTACAAGGTGCTTCTTATGAACTTGTCATGTTGACTAAACTGAAGTCCAAAAAGAATTGAGTTTTTCAATTAAAGTAATTTTCAGACAGTTGTTTTCTTGTTTTCTCAAAATATAGATTTTACTAATGACCTTCTCATTCCAAGCCAGCGACTTGTACACGCTGGAGGATACAATTACATGCGGTTCGACTTGTGGCTTTTTTTGTTACACGATATGAAAATATGGAACTTGGAACTTTGTTTATTGTATATTTATAGATTGGACCTGACCACTAAGATATATTGTGACCAGTTGTATTTCGGGGCATCTTGTTCTATATTTTGTGACCCCGACAATGGAGAGGGATATTTCACATGTGATGAGGAATCTGGGGATAAAATCTGCATGCCTGGTTTGTATTGTATCTATAGATCGTTCATTGAAGACATGCCTATATCTTGACCAGATTAAACTGAACTGGTCCCACAACGTCATTTTCGATTCAAGATCTGCAATCTTTTGGAGTAGTACATGTGGTACCAGTCTTGATAAAACTGAGAAGCAAAGTCCGTAAGCGTGTCCGGCTATACTCGGCTCTATTCGATTCGTATGTTTATTTATTGTATACCGTTATCTCCGTATAAGGCCAGCTGTAATTGTAGATATATGTTTTAGTAATTTCGGATTTTTTTCCGGATTTTAACGAATTATGCAAAGAGTCTCAGTTTAATGTGGTTAAGCTATACTAGATGTTAAGTTTGGGTGGTATACGATGGTTAATAATGGTCTCAGTAAATAATGTTGTTTGTTTATTACACAAAAAGTATTCAAGTCATTCACTTTTAATTGATGATTAAAAAATACCGGTATGTCTTTATCAGGTGTACGGACTTTAATTTAAAAGGCATCATGAAATAGAACTTTTTCTAACTTAAATTATTGTTTATTGTATTCAATATGCTTATGGTGACATTAAACCATTTTCTGATACCTATTACCAAACCAATCACATTCAAATACTCCATATACAAGCTGTCTTGTCGAAACAGCCAACCAATATGATGGGAAACACCTAGCCCCTGCAGTAATCATCGAAATGCCATTGTTGTCTAAAGATCAGGGGTTTCCTTCTTCACGCCGTAGAAGGCATGCTCGGGTTCGAATCTTATATTCGTGGTCTTTACATAGGAGCATTATTAAACTCGTCGACAAACAATATGCAAAGCCACGTGTCATCGTATGTGATGACCACTCATGTACTTTATATTTAACGTATAATTGCCATTATAATTGCAATAACGGAAGGACAATACCATCAAGGTTAGCACACTATTTGTCTTCTAATGTGTATTGGGGGCACACACCAAGTATGGCAGAAATAGAGGATCCTGCTTTCAAAATGCACGATTTCGCGATTGTGACTTCGTGAGTTCGTAATGAAGTAGTGACACTTCATTGCCACTGCAAGTTTCAAGCATATTTATAACATTGTACATTTGTATAGGTTGGATGGGAGCAAGCTGTAACCAGAGTTTGGATGATTGTATAGATAACAAATGTCAGAACGGAGCAACTTGTATAGATGATGAGGGAACATATACATGTAAATGTCCTCGTAGATACCAAGGTTACTATTATTATAGTTGTGTTCTATTGTAAAGTTACTTTTGCTACTCATTATTGGCAGTTAAAAACTTGTCATGGTAAATTGCGATTTTGGCATTAAATGCAACATATTGGAGATCATTGTCGTTCCGTTTTCATAATCATAGTTCACTGTTGAAGATGTATTGTTTAGTTGGCTTGGTTATTTGGTGCTATTTGTATCTACATCCTGTCACAGTCACGTGCGGCTTATATTTTTTAGGAACTTTTTGTGAAGAATTCTACGATGCGTGTCAGGACGCTCCCTGTCTTAATGAAGGTAATTGTATCAATGTAGAAGGTGGATTTAAGTGTATATGCGCGTATGGATACACCGGAACTACTTGTGAGACCAAAGACGATAAATGTGGCAAGAATCCGTGTGAAAATGGCGCAACCTGTTTAAACATTGATGGAACGTATAGCTGTTTCTGTCCGGAGGGTTTTAATGGTGCAGTTTGCCTAGAAGATGTCGACGAATGTGAATATAATATTTGTGAGCACGGCATCTGTACCAATACATACGGCTCGTTTGACTGTAAGTGTAAGCCAGGTTATGAAGGACTCACATGCGCAGACGACAGGAACGAATGTTTAGACGTTCCGTGCGAGAATGGCGCTACGTGCATAAACACTGTCGGTTCGTATACATGTAACTGTAGCATCGGATGGAAAGGCAAACATTGCGAGATTGATGTCAATGAATGTAAGAACAAGGACCCGTGTGAAAATGGCGGTGAATGTATCAACAGACGTGGTGGCTACGTGTGTAACTGCCCGGATGGTTTTATGAATGACCATTGTTCATTGGATGTTAACGAATGTTTGTACAAACCCTGTGAGAACGGTAACTGTAATAATACACACGGTTCATTCACTTGCGATTGTGACGATGGCTTCTTTGGTAAATTGTGCGAGTCTGATACCAACGAGTGTTCCAATTCTCCTTGTCAAAATGGCGGATCATGTATCAATATTCCTGGCTCCTACGAATGTAACTGTCCGGAAGGATTTCAAGGAGAACATTGTTCTCTAGACACGAATGAATGTGATAGCATCAATTGTCATAACAACGGGACTTGTGTCAATCAGCATGGAACATTTAGTTGTGAATGTAGTGATAATTATATGGGTCTACTTTGTGACGAGGATGTTGACGAGTGTGCGCAGGTTCCGTGTAAAAACAGTGGTAAATGTATTAATCTGGTTGGGACTTTTTCTTGTGAGTGCATGACGGGATATCATGGTGTACTATGTCAGTCAGACGCAGACGAGTGTGAAGATTTACCATGTGGTTACCACGGTGTTTGTGAGAATAATGTCGGTTCATACGCGTGCACGTGTCAGCCTGGTTACACGGGAGCACGTTGTGAGAATGACGTCAACGAATGCACCGGAAGTCCATGTGCTAACAACGCCACCTGTGTAAATATAGTTGGATCATACCACTGCTCGTGTAAGCCAGGATTTCACGGACGGTTGTGTCAGGATGATATCGACGAATGTTTGAATACTAGCTGTGGTAATGGAACTTGTCACAATAGATACGGATCATTTGTCTGTGAATGTTTCCAAGATTTCACCGGTTCTCTGTGTGAGAACTACACCATGATCACAGAAGCTCCTAGAAGACATATTGATAAGGTAATGTGTGTGACTTTATAGTATTTGTGTGCGACATTGTTTACAATGATGCGTAGGATCAAATCTCTATAGATCTCGATACCATGCCCCCATCTTTGATGATTGCTTTGTAAATAGCTGTCGGTAGAACAAAATGGTTACCGTTCAATTACTACAGAACGCTTTGCTCTATGATCTACAAACTTTACATGCTGGTTAGCCAGCAACAGTAGATGCTCCCTATTTATTTTAAGGTCAGTATGTCAAAGTCGCTGTGACCTTTACAATTTTCGACAATTAGGCTGCCCTGGGGACATTCGTGCTGTAGTTAACAGTTTCAAGTCGTTTTCTCTTTGCGGTGATTAATTGACCACAAAATTAAATCTGAAAAAGTATACAAAATCCAAAACTTTAGTGTTGATCAATATCTATAGACGAACTATTCCCCACCAGTGTTATAATTCCCGTATATATGAGTCACTATGAATGAAGGTAATTTACCGAAGCCAATTCTCTTTCAGAAATACTGGGCTGAGAGTTACTGGTTTGTTATCATGATCATCATCGCTGTAACATTGGTGCTCTTCTTGTTGCCAGCCACTATATGTATCCGTAACGCAAGGTAAGCACTTATAATATCCGCGTGTGTTAGCTCTAAATATGCTGAGCATAGCTCATCTTTCTGGTGAAATATGCCAGGCATATACGTGTATCTCCACCCGGAGTTTAAACCGAGTCGACAGGTTAGTCTAGAAGGCAAGCGCACTAACCACTGAGCTCCGAAGGAACTAAAGTACACATGTAACCTTAACATGAATTTCTTGCCGTTGACAATTGAAACTGAATGCCCGGTGTGAATCGGTGTCGTAGGTCAACAGTTTCTTTCCATCATATTTCCTAAAACGTTGTCAAAACTTCACAATTACCAATAAACAAGCACTAATAAAAAGGCATGTTCAGCATGATCGCGCCAGAAACCACTATGGAATATGACTATGCCGACTATTTTAGCATTTTTGGCCGTTTGACCAAAAGTATTGCAGGCGGTCTGAACCAAAATTATCCTTGTGTCGGTTAATAAAGATATTTTTATAATGGTACATCGTATGGTATTGGTATGCTGTGTGTAGTATTGTTCATGCATTCTTATATACAGTAAAATCATTAATTTTCGTGGGGAACAAATTCGTGGATTTCGTGGTTCAACTCAACCACGAACTTTTATCCCAACGAACATTAATTTTGACCCTTGTTTTATTACATGAAATGCAAAATCCACGAATTGAAGTCCCAATGAAATTGTCTTTTTTACCAAAACCACGAAATTTCGTCCCAACGAAATTAAATGATTTTACAGTATATATACATGCTCATAATAAAAAGTATCTTTACTTGATCACAGGAAAGAAAAACGTCCCAAGTTTGATATTTGGCGAGTACAGGACGATTTACCCGTACCCGGTGCATTTGATACGGTCGTATATCGTAAGGAATCACCATTGTTTTATCAGCCGACCAGTTACCATACCCCACCACATGTACATATAGATGAGGCTGTATGGAACCAGTGGGGAGATTGGCCGTACAGCCTGGGCAAAGATCACTGGAGGTGGTGGGAAAAATCACGGAAAAAATAACACGATGTATCCATCCAGTACGACATGGGCAGCATTTATATAGAATCTATAGTTAATATTTCTATTGTAACCGATTATTATACTATTTCTTTGGCAACCGGGACCCCTTGGACGTTACTTACGCAACAATCTCCCGGATTCATCACGGAAAAATCCGAATAGTTACGATCGTTGCTTTTGGAGCATTATAGCGAATGGTTAGTGTAGCTGGTAGAGGATTCGTCAAGTCACTATGTTGAACTTGCCATGTCATACACATGTTGAGAAGTTGTTAGGTTGTTTGTGGTAGAGCAAGTTTGTAAGTTAGTACCGGTTATTATCCAGAAAAAATGTTTTAAATCGTCGTAAATTCCAATTAATTTAACAATGGTGAAAATCACAGCAGTTTGGCAAATACATGTATATATTCATGTACGAGGGTTGTACCAGAATTACGTAGACTTTTGCCATACCTTCCATACCATTCGTCATACAAACATATAATTTTGGGTGAAGTGCAAGTAATATTTACTGCGTAAGTACGTGGCGTTTCAAAGCCGTATCTTATTTGGATCAAATTCTGCAGCTTCCGGGGAAAGATAGGGGTACGGTATGCGGGGCACGTCAACGGAACATCACGACGTCGGCTGAACTTCCAGGATAAGTGAAGCTCCTAAATGTGTACATTGTAGCTTTAAAGACGTGCACATCCGTACACAAAACTAACGGATGTTTATTTAATACCTAAAATGAGATAAAGTTTCAATATATTACCAGTATTGTCGCATATAACCCTTATAATAGAACGTCGATCCAGGTCGATGTGGTCCTAGAAAACGCTTGGTGACGTCGCGTTCGCCGTTGGTTTTCGCCGTCGGTCCATGTCGTTTTATTCGGTCTCGACCATGATTGATGCGCTTGTGTCGTTTGAAAATCAGGTAACTCGATACAAGAGATTTAGAGTTAGAAGGTTCCAACATTTAAAGCGTTTGTTCCGGCGTCTTCCCGAGGTTCACACAAAATTTCGTGTTGATGCGATTTCCAGCGTAGTTCGCTAACGTCATATTTTCACTTGTGATCCGCAGCAGATGTTTCTTGTTTTGTACCATAAATCAACAACGGTAACCTGTATAAAGTCGAAATTTACGGCGTGCGTTCCAAGGATATTGCGCTTGCATGTCACGAAGTCGCGTTAAAATTAGACTTGATATCTGTGAGGTATAAGCAGTTGAATAATGTCAATAATGTTTTTAAAATTCGCTGCCCCGCCTATCCAACTATTGGTTACTATGGCGACGTATTAAATGGCTTTCTAACATTATGTTACAAAATATTTTTAAGGATTCTCTTGAAAAAGGTTTGAAGTTTCTCTACGGCAAATTTGGTGATAAAACATGTCTAAATGAAAAGGTTATGACAAAAGTCTACGTAATTCTGGTACGCCCCTCGTAAAACTTTAACCAACTTTATTGCATGTGTAATAAAACGTATACAACAGTGATTGTTCATTCTGCTATATTAGACATGTCTTATTCTCTTCATGTTGATAATCATTCATCTGATCTTGCGGATGTCAAATAACATAACATCGTCTATTTGGTACAAAACAATTATATATTCATTAATAATACAAAATATACAACATCGTGATTAAAAATATAGCAATATTGTGGTTTTAACGTTATGAACACATACAGAAAAATACATGTTGAATATTAACTAGTACAAACACATATTGATTCGTGGCATTCATTCAGATAGTGAAGCTAACATAGACAAATGTTGTAGAACGTTAACTTACAGTCCTCGACACCAATATATTTGGTCGACGAAATTTGAAAATTATGTGGGAAAACGTCCGGCAATAATCAGCCAATTTATTTTCAGTAGTAACAGTGGACTCAATCATGTCTGAATAGCGAGGTAAAGAACGGCTGGTATCATCATAACCGAATATGAAAGCGTAATTATTTCTTTGCATTTTCAATAAATAAGTACATGTATTTTTTCACTTGGAATTTGTTTTGGCACAACACTGAAATGGTTGTGTCCTGAATATGAGACTTGCAGAGAAGGCTTTTGAATCTCGTGGATCACACGTCATACTCTGTCCTTCTGGAAATGTAAATGTCCATCTACGTAGCATGGTGGCAAGGTAGAGGAAGTATCGGATCTTGGCAAACTTCTCCCCTGGACATAGTCTTTGACCCGTACCGAACGCCAAAAAACTACAAGCACAATTAAATGTAAAAGTTGCGTATTCATTGTGGACACATCAAGTGACATGTGCCTTAGGCTAAGGGCACAAATAAGTTATGTCAAAACAAAACTATTAAAAACGTAAATACGTGATCTCTTGACCGATTATAGTGTGACATCTTTAACACTGAAGCCGAGATCAATAAGGCCTACGGTTTCATTCTCAAACAGCTCATTATGCTTCAATGGCCAATCAGATGTCAGAGCAACCAGACAGCACAACATTTAATGATACAACCAGACAATGTAGCAGCCAAACACCAACACCTGCTACTGTAAAATAATACCATTTCTAAACTATGACAACATATTGAGGCTCCTGATCATCTTACTTCAACCTCAATAATAATACTAATAACAACTCAATAAAATTGTGAGAGACCAGTTTTCAGGAGTACCAAACTACGAATGATGGTTTTATTTAATACATTGTATATTGTTGTTTACCATACATGTACTTACTTCCTCATATATTTATGTTCCTTCGGAACTAATTGTCCATTTCCGTCTAGGAATCTTTCCGGTCGAAACTCCCATGGATCTCCCCAAATCTCATCACTGTGTTGGAGGTTCCAAATGTTCCCATACATCTTAAATGAAACATTAACTACTTAAAAGAAGCAATAATTCATTGAACTTTGAAAATATTTTAGGCTGTACATTAACACCAACTTCGAATGAAACTAGACTGGTACATAGTCCTACTTCAAAAGATTAAGTCAGAAATAAGACATGCGAAACCAGTCTAAATCAAACTGAACCTCTACAAAACACATCATCCTCCGACAGTATCGGTCAGTCAAACCAATACCGAATAATGACCAACAGACAAAGGTGAATAACAATATTACGTCAAAACATACAAGACATGAACCAATTTAAAAGCATTGAAATTAAATTACTATAGTGTTGGGTGGAATGTCGTATCCTTCAAAGGTCACATGTTGACGACTCAGACGTGGTAACGTAACGGGTAGAACAGGAATATAACGATGGACTTCCATCTCAAAAGCCTTGAAATATGTACAGTTATCTCTGTCCGCTGCTGTTGGCTCATCCTTGTTGCCAATAACACGATTGAGTTCTTCTCGTAATTTCAGCTGGATTTCTGGATGGTTCATCAATACCAGAATGGTCGATGTCATCGCTGAAGATGATGTGGTTAGTCCTGAAACACACAGATCTACATGACGGCCTATTCATATACTTATCATCCGTAATCAAAGATTATATTTTTTTTGTTTATGTATTTTCAAACAGAATACAAACATCCCGATTACTCCTGGTATTAACAGCCGGTTACCAATACATTGTGGAAAATTTTAATGCGAGCCCTTTCAGTTTCAATCGTTACCTTGATTTTATACACGTACAGATGACAACGATGTCCATTGTAGTCGTAAATACTTAAACTCTGTAACACAAATTTATGAATAGGATAGTGAATTTTAAAATCTCTAACGTGAAATTACTCACGCTATATAACATCGTGTTTCATTTTCGTATAGCTAAACTCGCAATGGTTTACCTGTGTCAACAGTCTCCACTATCTGAGCGATTATTTCGTCATCAGTAAATATGACGTCACTTCCGGTTTCTCTTTGTCTCCGTTGTTCATCAATATACCAGTCTACAAGTCCTCTGGGAGAATCATCAATGTGGGTTTTCTGTAATCATGGACATATGAAGTAATTTCACAAACAAATTACGTGTTTTGTTTAGGTTTGACACCGTTTGTAAGCATTTTTAGGTAGATGTTACATTAAATTTTGTATATTCATTGGCCGATTCACCAACTCATCCGCATGTACAATATATAGCTACAATAGACCTTGTTTTCATTGATTAAGGGAAGCTGTCTCACAACCAGGAATCGAACCCTATGTGCGTTGACAAAATCAGTACATTAACCACTGGACCACGACCGCAGGTCTAGACGTCATTATAAGCGATATCACTCTTACAGACATTCCAGGGCAGAATAAAACATAGCGATATCACATTCACAGACATTCCAGGGCAGAATAAAACATAGCGATATCACTCTTAAAGACATTCCAGGGCAGAATAAAGCATAGCGACATCACACTCACAGACATTCCAGGGCAGAATAAAGCATAGCGATATCTCACTCACAGACATTCCAGGGCAGAATAAAGCATAGCGATATCACACTCACAGACATTCCAGGGCAGAATAAAGCATAGCGATATCACACTCACAGACATTCCAGGGCAGAATAAAGCATAGCGACATCACACTCACAGACATTCCAGGGCAGAATAAAGCATAGCGACATCACACTCACAGACATTTCAGGGCAGAATACAACATAGCGACATCACACTCACATATATTTCAGGGCAGAATAAAACATAGCGATATCACTCTTACAGACATTTCATGGCAGAATAAAACATAGCCATATCACACTCACAGACATTTCAGGGCAGAATAAAACATAGCGAGATTCATGCATACTGTCTTTTTCGCAATCGTTGTATCAGATTAAACAGAAACAACTGTTTTGGTTGACAAATGTTCATGCATGACGTGCACTTACCTAGCTCCTAGACTTAATTATTGAGAACATTATAAAAGCATAGTTTTTACTCGTTTAACACATGTAACGCTATCTATATGAGATCAGCAAATTGCAAATAGATGCTCCATAAATTTTCATAATTTTGAAGTTAACGTTGTGAAAGTGATATCTAGTTTACCGACATTCACGTTCAATGTTTTGTAATGATGGTTAAGGATGCATGGAACATGTTGTTTGTGCAAGTGTGGTTAAGGATGCATGTTGGTGTAAGTGCACAACGGTTATCAGCAAGGATCGGTATACTTCATTTTAAGTTTAATGAAAACGTCACATATTGAAGAAACTGCGATTCTTCATAAAGTGGCAAATGTATACATATGTCGTTGGTTTGATCTTTACTATTTTTAACTTATAAACATGGCTGAATACACTGGCAACTACTATAGTAAACGCTATTAATAGTAAACATATGTGTGTCATATGGATTCAATATGTACAGTTCCATTCAGGTGGCTTTAAAGGGACTAAACTCCATTTCTATGATAAAACACGTTTAGTAGACGTTTTAATCATAAAAATATGTTTTAAGTATTCGTACCACTTACATTGCGATCAAAGGTGCTATTGATGAAAACTCACAAACACGTTGATTTTGTGATGGCTTTTCTCGGCATTTATACACTATGCTATAGAACAACGTTGAATATATATTTTACGGCGTTAGTCACGCAAGATAACTAAACATCTGATGGGTGAAGAAAAAGAAGTAGTGTTACCAACTGGTAAACCTGCTAAAATGCTTGCACAGGATTTCAGTGATTTTTTTATTAACAAAATTGAAGCAATACGTACTGAAATAGCCTCCACTATTCAGTCATACCTACAAAACGACAGTGTTGAAGTCGAAACTCCGTTCGGAAAAGAGCAATTGTCAGAATTTTCTCCAACATCTGAGGATGAAATCCGAAAACTAATAAATAAATCACCTAGTAAATCATGTGAACTTGATCCAATACCAACATGGCTGTTAAAGGATTGCTTGAATGAACTACTGCCATTATTAACAAGAATATTCAATGCATCACTCAAAAGTGCTTATGTACCCAAGGCTTTTAAAAGCTCCAGAATAAGACCACTGATAAAGAAGCCAGGCCTTGATCAAAATGTACTGAAAAATTATAGACCTGTGTCAAACCTACCTTTCATTTCCAAAGTTCTCGAGAAGGTAGTCGATGCTCGACTGGAAGAGCATTTAACACTGCACGATCTCCACGAAAAACGTCAGTCAGCATACAGAAAATTCCGCTCAACTGAAACGGCTCTTCTTCGTGTGCAAAATGACATCCTTTGCTCTCTAGATCAGAATAAAGCTACGGTCCTGGTAATGCTGGATTTATCAGCAGCTTTTGACACCATAGATCACAACACCCTACTACGCCGACTTGACAATCATTTCGGTATAATAGGCAAGCCACTGGAGTGGATGAAATCCTATTTGTGTGATCGCTACCAGACTGTCTGTATAGATGGAGAACTTTCAAAACCTGTATCAATTCTTTAGTAACATCGAGACTGGATTACTGCAATTCATTACTATGTGGCACCCCGAAAATCATTCTGAATAAACTACAAATTATTCAAAATACAGCTGCCCGCCTCATCACACGGACACCGCGTTACAATCACATCACTCCTGTGCTGAAGGATCTTCACTGGCTACCTGTACAGTACAGGGTAGAGTACAAGGTCTTGACTCATGTTTTCAAAGCACTACATGGAAAATCGCCTGGCTACATCAGAAGTATGTTGGAAGTATACACTCCTCAAAGACAGCTAAGGTCTCAAAATGATTCTGTTCTTCTAGTTGTGCCAAGGACCAGGACTGTGACTTACGGTGACCGATGTTTCACAGCTGCTGCACCCAAACTCTGGAATGCACTGCCAACAGCACTCAGAGACAGTAAAACACTACCGTCCTTCAAGAAAGCGCTGAAAACGCACTATTTTAATAGAGCTTATTCATGCTGACTGTGTGTATGTTCCCATTAACTTGGCGCCCTATCATTGGGCCCAACGACCCACATGTTCCCAGGACTATAAGCCCCATCCACCTATTGGTAGATCCCTACTATTAAGTTTAGTAGGGCCCCGTCTACTGGGTTAAGTAGAGCCCCGCCTACCGGGTTAAGTAGAGCTCCGTCAACTGTCTTCAATAGATCCCTACTACTAGGTTTAGTAGGGCCCCGTCTACTGGGTTAAGTAGAAGCCCGTCTACTGGGTTAAGTAGAGCCCGTCTACTGGGTTAAGTAGAGCCCCCGCCTACTGGGTTTAGTAGGTCCTACTTTTATATTTTATGTACATTATATACTGTTTTAACCATGTATTAGTCATGATTGTACAGCACTTTTGAACGTGTGTATACATGAAAAAAGGGCTATATAAATATGGTATAATAATAATAATAATAATTGGTTTTAAGGGTAATAAGCCGACGTTATGCGATTACTTTTCTTCCTTATAAATAAGTCTAGATTCTTATATGTTAAATGTATTAGGTTGGGCATGCCATAAAATGCGATTTTAAGAGAACTTTTTGATAAATTTTGATAAACTGGACGTGAGTCCATTTAAAGTCAAAATAGTTGAAAATACACATTTACACAAGTCATGTATACAGTTCTAAAACATGATATGAAGATTTTGATTACGCCTACCTTTATATCGTAAAAGTAATGCTGTGCAACCTTTGTATTGGCAGCCTTGCCTAGTCGGAACTCATGACCAAGTTTCCCAGGCATGTAGCGGAGAAATGGAAAAGTTGTCATAGCCATATCAGTGGCGGCGTTGAGGAAGAAGTCGTTGGCTCGAACATGTTGCCAAAATAGGTCGGATTCAGAGTCTTCTTTAGACAGCAATTCTCCATTCAACTTGAAAACAAAAAGCAAGTGAGTCAATGGGTATCAATCGCTTCCATAAGAACATGCACATTAGGCAGATGTTTGCCTTTTTTTAAATTTACTCTGCACGTTCATCGACAATAAAAAACAATATTTGCGCAAAACTTACCCAATACAATTTTTTACCAGGTGTCATAATATCATTCCATATAACCTTTTCACAGGAGGGGTGGTTCTTTAAAGCTTTTCACAGGAAGGGGGATCTATGAACTTAAGAGCTCGTTTTTAATTGAAATGAAAACAACAAAAACACTTACGGCCAGTGAGACGACGTTCGACAATGATTTTTGGATGACTTGTGTAAAATCAAAGGGTTTTCCATCGAGAGCATCGAGTTTAGCTACGATATTCACTAATTCCTTTTTCACTGTGACTTCCAACTTTTGTTTTCCCGTTCCATAAACATGTAATGCCTGTATATAAGCCTTTTTGGCAACTTTTTGGAAAGTACTTATGCCATGTTCCGCAAAAGCGACCGATCTGTTCCCGGACCGAAAATGTTGACCGTAAAACATCCCCGATCTGTCGCTGAAAAACGGTTTGTATTCTTCACTCGAGAACGCTTTTCGGATAATACTTTCTTCGTTGAGAATCACCACATTGTCCGAAAACAGTTTGATTTGAACAATGTCGCCGTACGTTTTCGCATACTCAGTAAATTTTAAGTGAATCGTTTCTGGTTGGATCTCAAGCGCATTGCCAACGATTGGGCGACCCTTAGGTCCAGGGATTGGCTTCCCTTTAAGTTCATACCGGCTTTTCTCGCGATAACCGAGGAAATAAAACAACACCAACCCTATTGCTGCTAACACTATAGTCCAGATCATTATTGCTACTGGTAGTTTGAATGATATGCTAGTTTCGTGTTGTTAAATGCCAAGATTTTTAACTTGGTTTAGAGCAGACGTTGATGAAAATAAAACGTTTATAAATTAACTTATGTAACACATCAATGTTATGTTAAACAGAGCGCAAACTTCACCGAGCACAACCTATATAATGAATGTAGATTAAATATATACTATGTAAAAAAAGAATAGCAACAATACTTAAACTATAAAAATCTTAATAGCGTCAGATGATTCTAATGATAATGACGTTATATTGAATGGACAATCTTCTCTTTAAACAAAAACAGTTGTATCTCACCAAAAAAGTACTCCTGCTATGCTCCAGCGCACTATCAAGGAAAATGGCACCTTATTAGGGAGGCTGCGTAAGGGCCCCTTTAATTGTTCCAAATTGATGTTAAACGTGTTTTAAGCGTTTGTCAATTAATTAAAAACCGGTGAAAAAGTTAGAATAATAGAGAAAGTGAATGCGAGGAGCAGTGACGTAAAATTAACGTCATTTTGCTGTGGGAATGCTGTATGCTGAAATCCCTATTCGGATGTTTTCGCATACTATGGTATTATTTCAAGAACACCAATCAACACAACGGGATCATAGCGAGGGTTGGCAACTGTCGGCGCGCCGGTACGCTAAAAATAACGTCCGGAATTGATAATCACTACCATAAATTGACGTCACGACGTAACTGTTTATTGTCGTCACCAAGATTTGCGGGAATTTTTTTTAGAACATCTAAAGTATGCGTAACAATGTCTGATATTCGGAAATGGTTTAACTACATTAATTTGTGGTACTGACGTTCTCACTTTAACGCGATGTTGACGCACGTAATCGAGGGCAACGCCACGGCAGAGATTAGTTCAACATGAATTACACACAACAATCATCACAAGTATCCATTATACACATACAATTGATCGGCTGTCACGTACACCGGTCGTATCTCGTATTGAAGCAAATACTCGGTAGACTTGAGGACGAAAACGTCAATTTATTGACGTTAGTAACATGCATGTTCTGGAGCGGTCATCACTAAATAAATGGACAATACTATCACAAGAACATTTTTACAACTGATTCCAAGTGTTCAACGAAGCGTTAGGGCAGAAATTTAATCATAATGGGTATCACATGTAATGCTGGCATTTTCTGTGACTTTTGTGTTGCTACCTCACGTCCTTTGACGTTAATGTGCCAGCAGTTAGCACGTGATTACTAAAATTATGTTTGGTATACATGTTTGCAACATGTTGTATTAAACATCAAAATAACTAATTATTATTCTTCTTTCAAAATGAGTCGCATATTAAGAAATTATAATCAGTGTTGCTAAACTTATTTTACAGAGTATATGTTGTAAATAAAGTACACAGCATGGCCATGACATACATCTCCATTACCTTTTTCTATAATTTATGCCACCTACTTTTCCAATAGGTCAAATACCATGCGTTAGTAAAATTTTTGTCAATGTTGAAGTTGGTGGTATTTGGTGACCAAATGTTGTCATTGATGATAGTCACAATCTACAGTCCACTTAAGAATACAGTGACGAAGTGAAACAATCCACTAGTACGGTGTAAAAACAAGTTTAAAAGCATATAGCAACAGTTCAATACCAGACTAAACTCTACCTGTTTAAAGAGGCGTTCCCTATAACTCTGGTCGTTTAAATCGATTCAGGAATATTATACATAAAATTAGAATCATTATTGCTTAAACTCCTCAAATTTTCAACAAAAAGCTCCCACTAATTACAGTGAAAAGACTGAAAACATGTTTCCGTAACAGGCCAAAATTGTCACGAGTTGTTTCCCTTTCACCACATAATAA
Organism: Spisula subtruncata; assembly: GCA_963678985.1. Classification (NCBI taxonomy): domain Eukaryota; kingdom Metazoa; phylum Mollusca; class Bivalvia; order Venerida; family Mactridae; genus Spisula; species Spisula subtruncata. The sequence goes on from OY787672.1 coordinate 4,193,126, forward strand.
TAAATCGCTGGAAGCGATAAATTATTGTTGGTGATTTGAATATATTTTTTACCTTAGAGACCTAATTGCGCGCACTTTCTTCTGAAAAATGCTTTTAATCTTTTGGGTACACATAAACCATGACGTCACTGTCAAAATATACTAAATGGATTACACAAATATGCTTTAGGACTGTTTGGAGAGAAGAAGGGTACAAAGCGGCACTATCGGCGACTACTAGGAAGAATAATTAATTTACGCACAGTTGATACCAAATTCCTATGGGTATATTGAAAAGAATTAATATAAGTTCAATTTGTGTTTCTTGCAATATGACACATAGTGACAGTTAAATCCGCAACCGCAACCGAAACGGAAGTGCTTCTTAGTTACGGAAATGTCCGATTGTTTTCATTATTTTTTATCTCAAATCATCATAGTGTTTTAGAACATTCGCGTGAAATGTAAGTTAGAAATAGCGAATTTTACGTATGGTCGGCATTTTACTCTTCTTTCTCTCTGAAAAACTTCCACAGCTTTTTGCTAAATGAACCGTCTACCCGCACAGAAGTTGGAACGACTCGTCGAGTATTCCCGGTGGGTCAGGATTCCCGATATAGCAAGATGAAATAGATATACAAGTAACGTGGATTAGTCAAACACACGTCGACATCTCAATCTCTTTTCATTCTCCTAAATCACCTCGTTCATACAGTTGTTCTGCTCTCATGTACCCGTGACCTTTGAAAAATCTCTAACGACATCAAGTTCATGAGGTGGTGCTCGAATCATCTATCAATGGTCAAAATTGAACTCGTGCGTACATATATCAAGTTTATTGACACACTTAAAATATTAAACTTTTTTTTTAAAATGCATGGTCACGAATTGTGTTGTCTAGTGGCATAATGAGGTTTCTTGTACGTGCTTGCAAACAAGTACAGAATGGTTAGGATTATTTTGGCATTTCATACCAAGGACATACATGAGTGTTGGCAGTTAGGTGTAATTACAAATCGTTTGACGCAATGCTACAGCAGAAGTTATGAACAAGTACACTGTTATTCGGTTGTTGTTAATGCATAGGTTCCACTGAGCACCTTTAGGCTTGGGATGTACTTTATAAGAACAATAACAAGCACCCAAGGATGTGTCGGGAACAGTCGCAGGACAATGTGTATACTAAAAGAACCAAACTGCGATCTTCACGTGCTTCATATTTTCACGATTTTGTAGTTTTAATAATTTCTTGGAATGAGTTAAAGACAACGAGGTGCGACTAATGCTGGTGACAGCTAGGCGGATGTTTGACGAATATTGAATTAGAGATATTGAAAGGCTTAATACTCTTTACACAAGGTTTTGATAAGCCAAACCCCGCGTGCAGTGGCCACTTCGTGTGAAGACATAATGCCATGTAACATGACATCCTACAGAACCGTGGCTGGTCTTTGTTTTTAAAATATTCAATTTCTGAAATAATTTGCCTTTGTACAACATGGTATTATTCCATTTTACGAATCAATACTAATACATAACTTCACACTGCAAACCATTGTTTGTTTATCCATATTTGGTACGAGTATGTCGCAATGGTATAACTATAAAATGAACCCATCCCGTCGACGACAATAAGTTATATTCGACTTTTGTACATGTATTTAGAAAACAGCCTCACCTAAGTTTTAGGACGTTTACAAGAGCACGTGTCAAGTCTTCTGTAAGCAGACGGCGGTATCCCGACTGAACGTATCTTTGTTTTTGTTGTATTTCCCTTTCTGTGAATGTTAAAGATAGTTCTTAATGAAATGCTTAGACAAATGCGCTATTTGTAAAATCTTGCATTGGTAACCAACGTTTATTCGACTTTATGATATGTATCATCGTCGGATACCCACGTTCGATTCCATTACGCTATACTCATACATCGAATGAAGTTGTACGTAATGTGTACAGTGGGTATCCGACGATGGATATGTATGGGCATTGTTCCGTGTGGTTATTATATTGCACGTTGTTGTTGTTTCTTTTCTGTGCCCGGCTGGTTATTATTAAGTAGAGTGTCATTCCACATACTTTATTTATGCAACCAATGGAAGGGGGTGCATTAGGAACATTCTCAAATGAAACGACTTTGAATTTAGATTTCTGAAATGACAAAAGAACGAACACCACAATTTGCTATCCCAGTAATTACATTGTAAATGTTCTATTAAATATGGTTTTTGCGCTTAGTTCAAAACGACGGTACTTGGATAGGACGCATTTGGTCTGGAAAAAATATTTTTCTCGAATTTTACATTAAATTGCACGAGCAGAAGTGAGTAGACGTATTAGTAGTATAGACCGTAAGACGAGTGTTGCTGGTTTACGTGATGTAGAAAGATCCTGCTTTGAACTTGTTCGGGATTTTATTGTGACAGTCATTAGACCTAGACTGAAACCCCAAAATAGGCATAATACTACTTTTACTATACTTGGGAGCCCGGGGTGGTAAAGCCTCTTTAGATCTTGAGAAAAATTCCATCGAAATTCCAGTTCTACAAATAGTTGAGTACTTATCTGGCCCGACCAGTATGTTCATGTGAATTCTCTTCCTGGCATAGCGTTTTGTCCCCACTTGACCAGTTTCTACCCTGACGTATATTTCATTCAAATAATCATTCTGAGTGAAGTCTCACAAGTGTGGTCTCTAGCGTGTTTGTCTGCTGTCCTTTCTTTGACCTAGTTTTCAATCCATCCAAAGCAAGTATATATTTTTGTATACACTACTTAAGACTGCGGTCTCTATTGTGTTCACAGACAATTCGGATTGGATTCATGGACCACATAGTGACAGGTCCGTGAAAAGCCAACTAATTTTATATATTGAAATATCTGTTTACATATGTGTATATCATAGGTGATCTAGGACACTTGACCGTCTCATGTACATTTTGAAATTAAGGTGAATGTGTGATTATCAGAAAATGAAAATATGGACAGATAACAGATGTCTACAAACAACCATTCAAAAATCCCTCCTTGAACATTGTGTGCTAGGCTGCGTTATACCTGGCATACACCTCAGGTGAGTTATACACTGCATACACCTCAGGTGAGTTATCGCCGCATACACCTCATGTGAGTTATATGCCGCATACACCTCAGGTGAGTTATATACCATATACACCTCAGGTGAGTTATACGCCGCATACACCTCAGGTGAGTTATACGCCGCATACACCTCAGGTGAGTTATACGCTGTATACACCTCAGGTGAGTTACACGCTGTATACACCTCAGGTGAGTTATACGCTGCATACATCTCAGGTGAGTTACACGCTGCATACACCTCAGGTGAGTTTCACGCCGCATACACCTCAGGTGAGTTTCACGCCGCATACACCTCAGGTGAGTTATATGCCGTATACACATCAGGCGAGTTTATACGCTGCATACACCTCTGGTGAGTTGCACGCCGCATACACCTCAGGTGAGTTATACATGACATACACCTCAGGTGAGTTATACACTGCATACACCTCAGGTGAGTTACACGCCACATACACCTCAGGTGAGTTATACATGACATACAACTCAGGTGAGTTATACACTGCATACACCTCAGGTGAGTTACACGCCGCATACACCTCAGGTGAGTTATACACTGCATACATCTCAGGTGAGTTATACACTGCCTACACCTCAGGTGAGTTATACACTGCCTACACCTCAGGTGAGTTATACACTGCATACACCTCAGGTGAGTTACACGCCGCATACACCTCAGGTGAGTTATACACCGCATACATCTCAGGTGAGTTATACACTGCATACACTTCAGGTGAGTTATACACTGCATACACCTCAGGTGAGTTATACGCTGCATACACCTCAGGTGAGTTATACCTCAGATCAATGAATGAAAACAGTACACAGGTACATGCATTATCCATGGATTTATTGTAGCAAAGACATCTCCCATCGTAACAAACAACAGAGCATGATAAATGTTATACAAAATGTACACAGTTGATGATGATGAAGAAATACAAGAACATGTGGTCAGTTGCCATAGCAAAGCTTAATACAACTGTTGTAGCTTCCAAAGAGGTCAATAATAAAAGAAAATATTCTTCTTGCAAAATAAATATCTACGCAAAAAGAATTGAAACATACTTGTGAACAAAAACCACAGTGACTATAAATCATATCTACATATCAAACAGGTGATAAAAACTACCAGTATGAAACAATAGAATGCCTGAATCACCTGGTTCATAGCAAAGCTTCAGGTACACCAGTACATGTTTGAAGAGAAATAAAAACAAATTATCTAAATCAGACATGAGTTATTGACTCCCGCCCCTCTTTTCCCGTGCTAGTATGCATCACAGTGGAATTTGACTTTTCTAAACAGATACTGTTTCACAAACCTTAACCTTACTCATTTATATAATTCATACAAAGGCACAGGAAAGGAATGGGTTACCAATATATGCACTATAAATGTTAAATGAAAACTGATTCCATTGGCAGCCAAAGTTAGCTGAAACACATGGGAAGTTTTTTCATTATAAACTTTAAATTTACAATAAAGCACAACCCTGTAATCTGAATATATAATTTATAACAAGAAATGTTTGTAAAACATGAATACCCTCATAACAGCCGGGTAGTTGGATATGGAAAAGGTCACAGTGACCTTTGACCTACAGACCTAAACATTAATAGGAGACATGTACAGTTGCTGGCCAACCTCCAGGTAAAGTTTATAGATCCTAGGGCAAAGTGTCCTTGAGTTATTGAACTGAAACCATTTTGTCTAAGGTCAACAGACATGAGCAAAGCAATATAACCCTCATCAAAGATGGGGGGCATAATAAAGTCTACACAGTACAGAATACTGATCAAAATAATATACAATTCAACAGTGAGCACCCATGTATCACCCCAGTGGATTTGCATTCCAAACATGATTAAAATATAAATATACAAAATTAAAATTATTCCAGTGTTTTGCTCTTTAGAAACAAGCAACGTATAAAGAATGATGAGATGTTAGTCTAGTAGAAATGTGTATAAATGCTGTAAGTCAGGTTATAAAGGACCATATCCAGACGTCATCAAGGCATTTTCCTGTATAATAACAATAAGAAATTTTTATGCATACATGACAAATAGTAACTGTTTTCCTCTAGTCAGTTTTATGTACCGTTGTCCTTCACATTGAAAACGCAATATTGTATATTTTTTTATCCCAGACTAAAAGCTACTTGAAATCATGAGAAAATATGTATTTTTAAAATTATTTACTCAAACTAAAACACTTTAATAATAATTTCATCAGCTCTAACTTCTTAAGAATTTGGAAGGCATAAAATATAAGAATTAATGATCTATTTCATTCTATAACTCAGCAATCAACTACAAATTTCAACATTTTTACAGTGGCTACATATTTCATTCATTTAAAGTAAATTGCTATAACTGGGTACAAGTTAAGATCCTGCTTTTGATTCTAATCCTTTCTTAACATTGTAAGTATGAAAAATTGGATATATATTCTATGCTGTCACTTTTGTCAGAAATAAGCATCTTCGACTTAATTATTTTGTACTATAATTATTGTCTTATCTCATATAAAACATCACTGTGATCACACGGTGGAGAAAGCATGGGCACTTGGTCACATACCATCTGAAGGTACCCTGTATAAAAAGAAGGTAGTCCAGCAAATATGTTAAGCCGCAACGGATATGATACCACAGGAACTGGTATCCATGTTTACTGTGACAACTGAAGGAAAACTAGGTACCAGCTTGTGTAATGTTTTATCCGTTTTGGCTTTACATGTCCACTGCACTACCTTCTCTTTGTTTTTGGTATCTCAATGTGTAAGGAACTCGCAAACACCGAAAAAATAATCATGTGATCAATGTGACAAATCAGTGAACATTCATTTTATTGGAGAGCTATAACAATGTTTGGAGACTAGTCTGAAAAAGAATGCATCTGATTGGTTTATGTATCCGATTTCAAAATTGAAATTGACCAATGGCAAGGCAGTATTGAGTGAATGAGTTATCTGATTGGAGGTTTCTGAACCTAACACTAAAACTGACCAATGACGAAGCAGCATTCAATGAAAGAATCATCTGATTGGTTGTTTTGAGCTCAATACTAAAATTGCTCCATGGTAAGGTAACATTTTGAAACTTGTCTCCAAACTAGCAGAATAACATTGAACCTTGGTGTGAATAGAACCAAGTTATTAACACGGCAAAACAAGATGACAAAGCTGGAATCAATTTGCCACAAAAACGGTGACAACAACAAACATAACATGAACAACAAAGTGTAGAGAAATAAAGTTACAACTACCGGGATATAGAAGACAATCATGTTCTACAGTGTAGGAGATAGAACCGGACTGTCTATACTGACTATATACATCTGTCAATATAAAACATTGAGATAGAACCGGACTGTCTATACTGACTATATACATCTGTCAATATAAAACATTGAGATAGAACCGGACTGTCTATACTGACTATATACATCTGTCAATACGAAATACATACACACAGTCAGGACAAAACTTTCCCCACATATAACATGTGAGTATCACACAATGACAATTCTTTATTTGATATTGGCCACCAGCCCATAACAATAATATAAACATTTGTGACAACAGATTTTAACATTTATTGAATTTGGCATAATGATACCTAAAGTAGAGGAACACATTATGACTACCTGTATGTTTAATAGGTTTCATTTATAAGCATAAGTCAAAAGATGACCTCTAAATCAGTTTATGACTTCCCTGCAGACCCCCCCCCCCCCAGCACAAAGACCATAGGCACTGTTTTCTATAAATGGACATAATATTAAGGTCTGATTCAGTTGAGTCATCATTTTTCTTAGGGTTAAGTTTCATAAGTATACATACCATCAGATCATAGAACTTTTTCTCCATCACTTCCTGGAAGAATCCGCGTTCTTTTTGGAACGTTACTCCATTCGTACCCTGTTTCTTTAGCTTAGCATCTAATGAATCCAGTACAAAATTATTCATAGTTTTCCCTGTACGAATATTTTGAACTTTCTGATAATCTGTCAATTTTCCAACAGCTTCTAATAGATATTCATATTCCTGAAACAAAGTGTCAAAAATTAATATAGACTACAAAAATATTAATTGATGCAGTTCTTGACTGCAACAATTTATATCAATTTAGATTTGAGAAATAATTTCCCTATGGCATTAATGTTTATTTCAGTAGAGTGTAAATTTAATATTCACATCCCTCTTCAAAGTCTTTAATTTATAACCTCGTATTTTAAGCATGGAGGGGAGAGAATCCAACTATAGAAATTGACTTTAAAAGTACATCACAAAGCATCTAATCAAGGGAAATCACTCTTGATATTTGTCACAACAAAAGCCTAAGACTAGTGTACTGTGACAGTCTATTTATACCTACCAGGTTGGTTAAATCCAAAATAGGAGTGATAAAGCAGAACTTGTCACAAGATGCACACAGATGTGATTTAAAAGGGATTCAGATGCATAAACAAGGACATATTAATTCTAGTGGTTATAAATATGGGTCAGAAGACCATAAAAGAACCAAATGTACTTTCTTGCAAGGTCAGTGAACTTAGAAACCACATATTTATTAACAAATATAGGAGTAACTCCACTTTAATAGGAGAGTACTTGGCAGGTCAGGTCTAGTTCATCATTCTTACCAGGGAAATATTGAAAGATAAGGATAATTTTGATTACAGAATGATTCACAAGAACTTACCGGTAATTCTGGTACTTCGTCAAATTCAAAGTGAGCATCTGATAAAGTTACATTCAAACTGCCAGCAGCCTGAAATATTGAAGATTGTAATGTCAGCATCGATTTTAACAAGAAATACAAAATTTCTAGAAAACCAGTTTTTGTCCAATGCAGTCACTCTGGCAGTCAGGTGACCTTTCTTGTTTATCTATGATAATTGTTTATCTATGATAAACTATCTAGAATTTATAAATGGTACAAACTTACTTTTTGGCATATAATTTACCCTTCTGCAAAAAATGTATAACTCCTTACAATTCAAACAAAATCTTAGCCACTCCCAGTGGGGAGCGTAACCTGCCATTCAAGGAGGAGCATAACAAGCTGAACCACAGAATCAAACTCAGGCTTTCCAGGGTGACTGTCAACAACTATACAACCCCCCCCCCCCCAAGGTGATAAGGTGATAGTTGACATTTTCAATCATATTTGTTAGAAGTCACCAGACCGACCGACCGACCGACTGAACTATAGGCATGTTTGTATAACTTCCTTTTCAATTGAAATTGCAAAAATTGCAATTTTAACTAAACAGTGGTCTGTCTTTGTGTAATACGTTTACCTTAATACAAAATTTTACAAACTAAATAAAAGGAAATATCTTAAACATGATATTATGATGTGTATAACTTACATATTTATTACGAGATGTCCAATTCTGTTGACGTAGAACTTGTTCACATGGTGATCGTGTCAACTTCTGTAAGATCTCAGCTGATGGTTTACCTTTAAATACTGGCACATTGTGACTTCCTACCAACACAGAATTACTGAAACATACAATACACATTCTGGGTTATATATAACAACATTGATATTCTTCCACAACTCCATATACCAGCAAAATGTTAAAATGCTTTTACTACAAAAATGTTAGCAAAATTATTTGTTTGAAGTTATTGTACATACTAGTGTTAAAGAAATCCAAGCAGACCAACATATTTTGCTTTTCGTTCGTCTTTTTACACTGTGTGTGTATGTAAAACATCAATGAAAACATCCCTATTTACTCAACTACTAAATATTCAGGGTGGACACCTAGTGACCTCCAAACAATCCTCCCCCTACTGTTGCTGGTCTTCCTCCACATATTGAAGTTTTGATGATTCTAGGGTTAAGCTTTTTTTACACATTAGCATTTGGTCAAACCACCGACATCAGACTGACAGAGACCAACTTGTACAAAGAAATATACCCCCTCATCAAAGATGTAGGGGGGGGGGCTAATAAATGATTAGTAAAAAGTAATTTAGTTTGGTCTAAGCTAAGTGTGGGCCTAATAAATGATTAGTAAAAAGTAATTTAGTTTGGTCTAAGCTAAGTGTTTACATACATACAGAAAGATTTGGTGACAATTTTGATGACAATCTACAGAAAGGCAATGAGCAGAAGATATATAGAGGATCTATCACCAGTTGTCAATTGACATAGACTTATATTAAACGAGTTTGGGAAATTTTATTGAGCAAGCCTTTGGCGAGCTTGATAATGATTCCTTAACGAGTTTAATATAAGGTTATATAAATTGACAACGAGTATTAGATTCTTTATATCACAGGACTCTAAAAACACGGAAAAACACAGATTTTTAGCTGCAAAAACGACTCTGCTATATAAACAAAACTAAACGCAACGTCATTTTTCAGAGCAAAATGACGTCATTTAGGAGATATAATGACATCATTTAAACACTATACTACACTTGTTACGTATGAATGTATACATACTGGTTATACTAACCGGATGCAAGGAAATTCATGTGATATAACAGATTACATACTGTGATCAGATTGTAGAACTAATCATATAAGCAAGAATACATTGTGAAAGAATTGACACCCTGGTTAGTTCAATCAGTAGAGCAACCATACTACATGTAAGTGGTTACAGGTTGAGTCCAAGACTAGCTGCAAACCCTAAGGTCCTAGATTGCACATCTTTCTCAACCTAGCTAACCATTTCAAGGTTTGCTTTCACGTGATGGGTGGTTCCCAACATATCAAGTCATCGAATTAGCACATTTCCATAAAAAGTAGTTATTTTTGTTGGATTTTTCCCTGGCTGGTAATATTCAAAAGCTAATTTCAATGACTGCATATATGAAATAAGTGATAGCTGGTTCCAAGCATAAACAAGACAAGTGATAGCTGGTTCCCAACATATACATGACAAGTGATAGCTGGTTCCCAATATATAACAAGCAAGTGATAGCTGGTTCCCAATATATATCTACAAGTGATAGCTGGTTCCCAATATAAGTGATAGCTGGTTCCCAATATATATCTACAAGTTATAGCTGGTTCCCAATATATATCTACAAGTGATAGCTGGGTCCAAATATACATGAGATAAGTGATAGCTGGTTCCCAATATATACAAGACAAGTGATAGCTGGTTCCCAACATATCGATGGCTTAGAACAAGAAGGTCTTAACTACCAAATCAATATTTTGAGACAACACGGAAAAACTGTCTTGTCATTTACTCTTGGTAAAACAAATTTTTACAACTTCAATTTGATCAACATGACAAGTTCAGATTTTTATGAAAATGGGCTCGTAAGAAGCGCCTTGTAATGCTTATTCTAAAAAATGCATTAATCGTAAAAGGTCGTAAGTGGCACTTACGACCTTCTAATTCTAAGCCATCGATATATCTACAAGTGATAGCTGGTTCCCAACATATATCTACAAGTGATAGCTGGTTCCCATGCTATTTACAAGACAGGTGATAGCTGGTTCCTGATATATACAAGAGAAATGATAGCTGGTCCCAAATAGATACAAGACAAGTGATAGCTGGTTCCCAACATATACATGACAAGTTATAGCTGGTTCCCAACATTTGTCTACAAGTGATAGCTGGTTCCCAATATACATGAGACAAGTTATAGCTTGTTCCCAACATATACAAAACAAGTGATAGCTGGTTCCCAACATATACAAGACAAGTAACAGCTGGTTCCCAATATATATCTACAAGTGATAGCTTGTTCCCAACATATATAAGACAAGTGATAGCTGGTTCCCAACATATACAAGATAAGTGATAGCTGGTTCCCATCATAAACATTTATCTACAAGTGATAGCTGGTTCCTAACATATACAAGACAAGTAACAGCTGGTTCCCAACATATATCTACAAGTGATAGCTGGTTCCCAACATATACAAGACAAGTGATAGATGGTTCCCAACATAGATGAGACAAGTGATAGCTGGTTCCCAACATAGATCAACATGTGATAGCTGGTTCCCAATATGCATGAGACAAGTGATAGCTGGTTCCTAACAAAGATGAGCCAAGTGATAGCTGGTTCCCAACATAGATGAGACAAGTGATAGCTGGTTCCCAACAAAGATGAGACAAGTGATAGCTGGTTCCCAACATATATCAACATGTGATAGCTGGTTCCCAATATGCATGAGACAAGTGATAGCTGGTTCCCAATATAAGTCTACAAGTGCTAGCTGGTTCCCAACATAGATGAGACAAGTGATAGCTGGTTCCCAATATATATACAAGACAAGTGATAGCTGGTTCCTAATATAAACAAGACAAGTGATAGCTGGTTCCCAATATATACAAGACAAGTGATAGCTGGTTCCCAATATAAACAAGACAAGTGAAAGCTGGTTCCTAATATGTACAAGACAAGTGATAGCTGGTTCCCAATATAAACAAGACAAGTGATAGCTGGTTCCCAACATATATAAGACAAGTGATAGCTGGTTCCCAATATGCACGAGACAAGTGATAGCTGGTTCCTTTACTTCTTTGAGATAACTTACCTTGGTATACTACCCACACTGTTGCTGGAAACCATCAGTAGAGAATTACTAATATGGCCTCGTATATTGTGAATAATATATCGCAAATTTAATCTTCTTTCCTTTTTTTATTTAAATATAGAAAGTGGTAACTACTTGCTCATTCATATAATTTAATGGAGAGTTTCCTGAGAGTAACTCTGGTAATACACAATATTGTGCATAGCCTATATTTGCCAGTCAGCTTTCTGCTGAATACAACAGGATTAAGTGTGCCTCTACCCAGATTTGAATCTGAGTCGCTGGATAAGGTGGCAAGCACACTAACCACTCAGTGGTGGAGGCCAATCACCACCTAGCTCTTGCTCAGTCACAGGCAGGTCCAATGTTGATGTGCTGAGTTGGAAGACTAATAATTGGCAAGCATAGTAGTCAGTCAGGAACACTAAGCAGCCATGCAACATGACTACTTTAAACAAAAGCTTTGCCATTTAATATAACGATTTATTACATTGGTGCAAGTGAAAAATTCAGAAAAATGTCAGAAAAAAACTTGATTCTACAGCAAAAATAAAAACACTTGCACACTCAAGAACTTGTAATCAGGTATATTATAATACAGTAGAACCCCGCTAATAAGACCATCGTTCGTCCTTTTTAAAGTGGTCTTAATAGCGGGGTGGTCTCATTAGCGGGAGAGACCACTCAGAGTATTTATCAGTGGAATATGTCTGTCTTTAAATCATATTCCATGATTGGTGGTTTGTTTATTATAATTTAGACAATTTTGGTAAAATATAAACTAATTGTATTGTATCTATTGTGTAACCATACCAATCATTAGTTATAATTAAAGTAAATATGTATTATTATTTAATACAGGAAAGTCTGACACAGAATTGGTAGATTCGTTACAGGGTCGACTTGATGTACTTGAAATACATATTGGTCTTAATTTTGTTTTGAAAATTTTGAGGTTTAAATAATAAAGATATAAAGTTTAAAAACTGTATGATCAAGCATGACATGTGTGAATAAATGATTTACAACATGAATGAATGCCAATTAAAATCAACATGTTACACTAAAAGGTATGTTGTGTTCTTTGAAAGAGTCAATATGAATAATGATCGAAATTAGTGCTATCCGAATACTACTCAACTTGAATTCATGAATTCTTCTATAACGGGTAAATGATTTTTATACTTGTAGCCTATTTCAGGTGAACATAAATAAAAAGTTTATTGATTAAATCACCTAGAATTAACCCTCAAACAAGTTTCATTAATTTTCTTCACTCATCATTTTGTTCCAATCTCGTGAAGAGTCGTAAATAATTAGACCATGCCAATGGCCGACATGTACCTTCAAAGTTCTGTAATACGGCAATTGAAAGATTATTACAACATATGCAGGCATTAATTATCCCTCTAATTGGATTAACATTGGCCTAATGTACTGACAAAGGTGGTGATAATACAATGATGTCATTTTGGGGTCATATACTGTGTGACCATTATGTAAACAATGGCAGGTGTTTTCAGAGGTGTGATTACGACTGGTCATAATTTAGGGGTTCAAATCTGCACAAATTGATCATTTGGTAGGCAAAAAGTGGTCGCATTACGGAATAGCGGGGTGGTCGTAACTTCGGGACTAACGACCATTAGACAAAGAAGGAAAAGATCCGTTCTTTCAAAAAATGCCCGTATTAGCGGGGTGGTCGTAATTACGGGGTGGTCGTAAGGTGGGGTTCTACTGTATACCTGAAAGCTTGCACCCACAATACCTTGTAAATTGTTCTCTTAGCTTCAACACTGTTACTAAGTCACAAATATTTATAGGAAAGTATAATTTTTATACATTACATACCCTTCAAAGAGAGGAAGAACGGCCCAGCCAATAATCCTATCCTCATCTTCGAGTGAGAGTTCTCCCCCTTGTGCATCTGTTACCTTCCCTGGTTGTGAATGATCTGCTGTAGGATGATATCTTACATCTAAACCAAACAGTTGAACTATCAAACAACTATACTGATCATAGAAAGGATGTAGTGTCTGGAAATAGAGAATAATCAAGGGAGGTTAAGTTAAGTTACCAATTCTCTAGGGCTCTTTTCAGCTGTTAGGTCGCTCTAGCACCCTTTGACATTTTAACTTCTCCTGATCATTGGGCTACCTATATAAACCTACGCTCGTGTCTCCCTGGGGAGACTATTACTCTCATGTGTGTGTGGCAGCCAACATCGATCTGCCGTACCCAGGAATAGACACTACCCTCACAGGTACCATTTTACACCATGGTGGAGTGGAGCATGTGGGTCTTGCTTGGAGATGTTGACCAGTGGTCCAAACGAGGGTTAAGCCTTTGGACCTCTCAATCCCAAAGCGCGCTCCCTACCTCTAGGCCACAGCTCCCCACAGGTAATACAACAGAGAATAATCAAAACTTCTTTATTACTGAATTGAAACATATGAAGTGGGTGGTCATTTACTTAATTAGATCATTTGCTACAAGTTGGTATTTGTTTTGTTTAAAAATTCTTAAAAATGTTGTTTTTCAAGTTTGAGCATGGAGTATGGAATTTGAGTATGAAAAGACGGTTATAATCACCGGGCCTGATGTATTATATTTCTGACAGGTGAATGTATTCTTACCGATGCATTATCGTCCCACTCCTGTGCAACCTGATAACTCTCAAAGTTATGTTTTAATGTAACAAATTTCTCCTCCCCACCAAATCCTTCAGGTGTCGGTTCCATACTGAGTACTTTGTCTCCCGGTGCAATCCTAGCAAAACACTGGATATATAAACCCTCTGTAAGAACAATATGTACATAACTATATAATACTCGGAAGCAGGTATAACACATGATATAATTCAGGCAATAATCATACAGAAGTATAGGCCTACAATGGTTATGTAAATGTTCTAACACAGTACAGGTATTATACTGTTTAATCGTTGCAGATGTGAACCACAAAACCACGAAATATAATCCCCAACAAATACTTATGATTTTACAGTATTTCCAAACAGAAATGTCATTTATAAACTATAGGGTATTACACTTTAAATTACGAGTCTAAGACCTCAAAGTTGGAAAAGGTACAAATACGAGGGATGTTCCAGAAATAATAGGACTTTTCTCATAACCTCTTACTTAACAATTACAATTTAATGAAAATTGTCCTATATGCAAAGCAATGTATGCTCTATATGCTGATAGCATCAGTATTTCTTTGTTGCTGATGATGCTCATACAAAGCGTTGTCATAGAAACCATGTAACACTAAGGCGGGTCACACTATTATTTGTCATTACTATCTTTATTAAAAAAGTGAATATCTCAATATCCACTTGATAAATATTAACGCCTATTTGTATGGCATAACGTGGATGACTTTGACATGAGAATACTAACTTTCGAATAAATCGCTCTATGTTTGTTATCATAAGTCAGTAATCAAGTGTATGTATCCAAGAGCGTCAATAATGAAAATGACGTCAACGCCAATAAACAGAAACCACCTGATTGTCAAATAATGGTGCACATTGGGAAAACCAACAGTGCTAACCACTAAAATGATGAAATACCTATAGTGTAGTGGTGTTAAGCAGACACTTGTGTTATGTCGGCTCAAATTGATTACATATCGCAGATTTATTAACCTACTAATAAGCACAGGTGTGGGTTATAGAAAATTAAGTTGACGTTAATAAATACTGTTCGTACACTGGTAGGCGCTCCAATGTTTGAGCAATTTCTAACATCATTGCAACACATTTTTGTGAAGAGGGTTACGGAAACACATCAAAACAATCGGAACAGTGATATTGGATCTGTTTAGAAAGTCAGGATGACTATAAACAAAATTATTTAATTTTGCTTTATGTTGAAATACTGCGCTTGAAATGCGACGTCATATTAACGTCACGGTGCGACCCGCCTCCTTGGTACAGAGTATATTTAATGTTTAATAAATTCATTATTTTTCAACCAATGTCTTTAATATTTCACATATTTGTCAGTGAAAGATCAAAATTTAATTATAGACAACTAGTTTGATTAATTTCTATTTTGCCGTGCTGCTATGAAAAAAGTCCTATTAATTGTGGAACACCCCACGTACATAGCGAAAACTTGATTTTACAGTATTGTTATGAACAGAATATACCTGGCATTCCATAGACTTGATTGATCTGAGCTTTGAGTCCCATCTTGAGTTTATAGCGTACACATGTTACCAAGGAGAGATTATCTGCTGGACGACTAGGTGTCTGATTACGTCGTACATCAAGTCTACCCTGTAACCAATCGACCAGTTCTGTGTCAGACTTTCCTGTATAATATCACATACGTTTTACTTTAGTAATCACTAATGGTTGGCATGGTTACATAATAGATACAATACCAAAATTTTGTTTTTTTACCAAAATTGTCTAAATTATGATAAACAAACCACCAATTACAGAATAAAACAGTACAATAACTCTCAGTGTTTTTTATATTATCAAGCTAAAAACTGACTGATTATGTCAACTGACGGCTATATATGTCAGGCCCCGGTCTCCCGAAGCATCTCAATCTGAGCAAGATCTCATCTCAAATACTGGCATGTGTCTTTATGTTAATTTCAATGCAAGGCTTGATTGGAAATTGACATCACTATACAGAAATTACGTTCTGAGTTTATTATAGCATCATTTCAATAGCTGGAACGTCAGATTTATTTATAATTCTAACTCTGATATTAGCAAAATTTCAATTTGATTGGAGATTTCTACTTGAGATGCTTCAGGGGATTGGGGCCTAAATAGTAATAGCAACCTACAAACCAATGAGAAAGAGAACTAACAAGAGAACATACCATGTGGTGGTAGACCATCTGATTCCATTATACGTTGTATCATCTCTCTCACACTACCAGGATACGACATGTGTTCATTGTAACTACGGAATATACGATACTCCGACGTTGTAGGTTCACATGCTTCAGACTGGAAGTACCCGGAACTATACTGTGGGTACGGAGCTACTTCCTGTCAATATAATACATGGCATTCAATTAGTAAACATACAATCAAAATCATAAATAACTGAAACTAAAGAAGTTTATTTTGTGCTCCAAGCAGGGGAAGAAGCTACAAGACAAGAAGAAAGAAGACTGGTGACGAATGAAAAGGTCATAAGTGCTACTTATGACATAATAATTTGTGTATGACTTATACATATTTGAAATCTGCATCACAAGACGCTTCTTATGAGCCTATTTCCAAGAGTATCGGAACTTGTCATGTTGACCAAACTGAGGTTGAAAAAACTTGTTTTACTGCAAGATCATTTTTCTTATTTTCTCAAAAAAGCATTTTTGTACTTACAAACTTCTTCAATATATCAAGTTTTAAATCAAAGAAAAATAATCCACTGCAAATGTAAATATCACTTTAAATCAGTCCTGAATCATTGTGTGTGTAGATAAAGTTAACAATGTACAGAAAGTTACTTACCTCTGTATGAGGTCTGATCCTGACTAGTAATGATGAACCAGGCATGGCAGGTACGGTGTCTAAATCTGTAGGTTTTATACCTGACAATCCATTAGGCTGTGCCAGTACCGGCATTCCATTATGTAACCTGTACTGGTATCCACCTACACGTAACTTCTACAACATACAGTGAGAAGAACATAGATATACAGTCTGGTTGTATTTACAGGGGTTCTACATAGACATAATGCCCAATCCTGAACACAAGTCGCAAGTCTGTTTCAGATGACATTAGCACTCACTTCTACACCTTATAAAACTAAGTTTCAAACATTGGTTTATAGCTAAAATTTAGAAAATGGAACTTCAAGTGGCCATAACTTTGACAATTCTTTGAGTTTTTTCATCAAATAACTTTTATTTTGTGCAGCCAATCTGGCTCTTCAGATTTTCCAGACCCCTGATTCACTTTCTGTTCAGCTAGCACAGATGGAAGAGTGCTTGTCAGTCACCTAGACTAGACCTAGGTCATAGTGGGTGTGATAAGCATGTTGAAAAACTGATGTTCCTCGTGGGCAGTGTTTATGATCAAGGTTTGGACAGGCTGCACTGTGAAAGAGTGGGTAAGTACTTGTAGAACTAGTTAGATCAAATGTTTGTAATATGACTGACAAAATTAATAACAAGAAGCACTAAACACCAATTAGCTAAACTATACACACAGTGCTTTCAATAGTCAATATCATATGCCTTGATTTGCATCCATAACTAGAAATAATCATATATAATTTAACACAGTAAATTTTTCAGTAAAAAAATTTCCGTGACTGACCTTTTTATTATCAAACAGAGGAACGAGACAACTTCCTATAACACCGATAGTATCTGTGACAATGTCCACTGTATATACACGTAGAAACGCTAACATCCCCGCCTCTGCTTCCTTCTTTCCTGTGTTGATTGTCAGACGATAGTTGAATGTTGGACTACGTGCGGGACCATGTAGATCTGGTAACGCTAGTATATCCTCAACATTACCCACAGATCCGGTACGTAATATCCTACCTGTAACCTAACAACACGGAAAATCATCAGAAAATACTGCAATCAACTTAATACTAAATGGATGAAATTCAAAAATTGCAAAAATAGAATTTTTAACAATTACACAACTAAAAAGTCACTGACAAATTTAATTCAGACCTATTCAAGTTCAATGCAATTTCCACCAGATTGCATTCAGACATGCTTATACCCTGAAGGATGCCTTGTCCATAACAAAAAACTTAGCCATTCAGGGACCATTATTCTGTTGAAATGTTTACTAGTGTTACATGGCTTTGATAATACAATGTTTAATGTGGGTAAACAAGTATGCCATCTTTGAAAGCAATGCATTATGAACTTCAAAAATATTTGAGTTTCAAAATATTGTAACAGACGAACAAACAGACGAACAAACAGGACAATCACTTTATGCCTCCTGCATCGGTAAATGCCAAGGCATAATAATAAAGAACTCCTAAGACATTTGTGATACAAACAAGATGGATTATACAATATGCATGGATTTGATTGGATCATACAAAAATACAAGCATATAATCTGAGGATACACAGAGCAGTCATGCACATTAACCAATAGATTTGCTTCTAATTAGACTGATCAACAAACTGTTGTGTAAAAAATTGTATGTTTACCTTAACTATTGTTGCATTATCCGGGATAAACCTCACACTGTCTATGTACAGATCTATAGCATCCTTCAGTCCACCAGGTTTCGGGTCAGATTTTGTCATTTCCTTTTTATGTGGTACCCATGGCGCTTCATTCGGCTGTGGAGGAGGAGGAGCAGGAGTAATCCTAGGTGTAGGTACCGGGGTCTTCCTAGGTGTGGGTTGTCTGTAATAAATTTATCTCACTTAAGTTATGTAGCTGAATATTGTATATGACCTCACAATGATGCTAAGCAACAACAGAATCATTGTTTGGTTTCTTCTATAACTTGAGGCAGTTCCAGAAAATCACAAATTATAGGTATTTCTTAAGCAATATATACACCATACAGGTTCCAAATGTCATGTGTTCATTATTTAATGTGCAGCAGTTTAACCTGAAAGCAAAACTTTTGTAAGAAGCTTGATGATTTTAGGCCGATATGGCATGGTCTATTGACTGACAGACAGACAGAAAAAGAAAGATATTTGAAGATAGCCATTGAAGCAGACATAGTTAATTGATAGGATAATATACTGATGAACGTAGCCTATGAGCATCACTGCTACTAGGATGGTCGGAAAAAGGCTTAAATAAATGCATAATAATTAACATTTAACACATAAACACCTTACTGACCTTGGCGCCGGTGCAGGAGATGGTTTTCTAGTATCTGTAGGAGGTAACTGGACTGGTATAGAAGGACTATACTTTCCTTTAGGTTCATTCTTAGGATCATACACTAAAGCTGTCACCTTGGAGTTATAGCCTAATATTGCTCCTATAATTGTAAATAAAGAAACTATAGAATGTATCGGAGATAAAAATAAAGAACAAACATTTGTGTATTATTTGTCTATAACCTTAAAATAAAAGAGATGAGAATATTTTGATTATCATGGCGTAGTTCTGCCACACTTTCTGCAATCAAGTAGTCTCATTTGTTGGAGTTCAATTACTGAAGAATTTAAGTATTGAAGATTCGGATAAGACATAACAAATTTTGCAACACATGACATCTAACAATTATCATAGCAATCTGTCCAACTACAATGAATTTATGAAAAGAGCTGACAAGATTTTGCATATGGACAAACATTAAAGAGACGCCCAAATGTCTCCTCCATGAGAGATAAGGCATTGAAGCAGGATAAATCATATAGTACAAGAGAGCCTACCTTCTAGTGGTCGATCACCTTGTGCCGGTGTTACAGGTTGTGTAGAGATCAGTGTATCAGGTATCTCACCAGGGTGAAGGTCATACACACGCTCACCAGCTTGTAAGTCCCACTTTATATCAATAGAGGTGACCGATGTAGCACCGTGGAAATGTTGACGTTGAAACAATGGAATCCTCGCCCAACCCACGGGTATAATCTTCTTATCTACAAAGTCACAGGATCAAACTTCATATACATGCTGGGTATTTAAATATAGAGCAGTAAATCTCTGGAGACAGTCTGTGAATTAAATGTTTACATTTCTTGCCTGATTCGGCAAAAGATATTAATTTTTCTTTTATGCTCCACACGTATTTCCTACAGAAATTTGTTGCCCTTATTCAATAGTAACTCGTCCCAGACAACCAGACAAGTGCTAATTTTGCATGCTTACAATCAAATATGAGAATTTGTCATATCTTGGCTCACACAATCAACTGATAAGTATAGTGTAATGTATAATTTTCAAATAATAGGGTTAAATACTATACACTGGGGTAATCAATAGTAACTTATATCATGAAATCATGAAAGAGAAGAAATAACAGCGACGATAGAATATACCTTTGCCTTTATCTGATGGGTCGGACAATTTGTAGTCCACACGGAGAATGGCGTATGGATATGCTCCCATCTCACGTTCTAAATCATACGGTGCTAGATCTATATCCTTATAGATAAACTTATCCTCCGGGAAAACTATCTGTAATACCAATGTGTCAACATTAATAGAGTCCAACAAAGTATTTCCCGTCTTTATCTACACCAGGTAGAGCCTAAAACTGTTTAATAGGTGCATTAAACTTAACTCTTATGTCAAATAACATTTTATGTAATTAGCTAATTATATCAAGACTAATGCAGATTAGACTGAAAAACATCGTTAGTGTTATGTTGAACAAATTTCTAGATCCAATTGTTAATTTGTTTTTATAGCTGTATGTGACTGTTCAAAACAAGTTTTCCTGAAGATTGGGTCTTATTTACCTGATAGATTGTGTTTCCACAGCTTGAAGATTGGGTCTTATTTACCTGATAGATTGTGTTTCCACAGCTTGAAGATTGGGTCTTATTTACCTGATAGATTGTGTTTCCACAGCTTGAAGATTGGGTCTTATTTACCTGATAGATTGTGTTTCCACAGCTTGAAGATTGGGTCTTATTTACCTGATAGATTGTGTTTCCACAGCTTGAAGATTGGGTCTTATTTACCTGATAGATTGTGTTTCCACAGCTTGAAGATTGGGTCTTATTTACCTGATAGATTGTGTTTCCATAGCTTGAAGATTGGGTCTTATTTACCTGATAGATTGTGTTTCCATAGCTATCTTGTGTAGTAGAGACAACATTTGAAGGCATCATTGAGTTAGAGGACTGTAGTTTAACCTCACCAAAGTATGCCACCATACTCAGCTTCAGATTGTTAGGGTCAACATGTGCTAACCATGGCTCCTGTACAAAATATAAAAAAGATACATTTAAGATACTGTAAAAAAATCATTTAATTTCAATGGAACAAAAAATTATGGTTTTGGTGAAAAAGACCATTTTGTGGGGCCGCAATGCCAAGGATATCTTAGTGGACTAAGTCATAAATTATAGAAATTATGAATATCCATGGGGATTTAATTTCTTAGTTGAGATCATCCACAAAATTAAATCCCCCTTGAATACAGTTGACACCCGTTGTGTCGACATCGCTTGTATCGACACTCCGGTTTAGTCGACATACTTTAAAATCCCCGATTTTGGTCACTCTATGTTCTATATAAAAACTGATGTTTGACTCGACATGCCTATGTCGACACTCCGGTTATATCGACACGACTTTTCTGGCCGAAATGATATTTTCGCACCTTATTGTCATTGTTTGTGTCGACATCAAGTCAAAGTGATTGAAATAAAAAAGTTGTTAATTGACTGTGAAAATATTTCTGTCTCGACCCATTGTTTGTTAAACAATTAAATTGTTCACACTGAAATTGAATGGTGTTAAATCGAAGTTTGAAAAAAACTTGATACCTGTCTCAGCGCATAAATTAAATAATTATTTAATGAACAGTTTTGTGTTTTAAATGATATCTGTCACAGCGCAAATTTGAAAAATGTTTGCCGTGACACCATGCAAACAAAAATGAGTGATTAAAGTTGTCTTAAAAAAAAAATGAATCGTCAATTCGATCTTATTGTCATTATGACTACCAAAAATTTAGTTTACTATGTTGTCTACGGTGTACAATAAATACACAAAGTAAAAAATACGACTTGTTAATATTACAAGACCGCTATAACAGCGAAACGAAAGTTTAATGTCGAATCATGATACACGTACATACAATGCTTATACACTTGTATATAATGTAGGAAAACTTGTCAGTATTGTTGGATCCGGATGTGTCGACCTCCGGATATGTCGACACAACTTTGACGGTCCCAAAAATGTTGACATAACGAGTGTCGACTGTATTAATGATTTTGCAGTAAATAGTCTGAATATCTTTCTTTAAACATGTAGCCCTGATATGATCAAACATAATGGATTTTAGTAGAAACTAGACTAGGCTGAAATATTTAAACATTTACATCATTCAAACCTTTTCCAGTCAAATTCCAGAAAAAGAGTGGAAATAACAAGCAATAAACTTAAATCTGTGAAGTGAAGGCATCAGACGGACATGTCACTGACAACATTAAACATCTCCTTAAGACTTGCATAATTTCAACCAAAATCAGTTTTAATGTACGGTAGTTTTGGGCATTCTGTCAATTTATCTCTGTCTCTGGTCTCCGATGTTAATTTCATGCAAATACATCTTGTATTGTATTCGCTTTTTTTGCAGTTGAAATGAACAACTTTTTAGCATGAGGAAAAATCTCTAGAAACTAATTGTCGATACATTGGTGAATTTGGTAAATATGTGAAATGTATGGGGCATATAATGTTTATTTCCATCTCTGAAATATTTGGCAACTAAGACGAACATACTTACCCTTAGCATAACTTCCGATGGAATAACAAGCTCTAGTTTGAGATCTTTGATACCACACGGATTTAATACTCCAGCTATAGGGTCTGAGAATGGATAAGATATCTCGCTGGTTCTCGAAGACGCACGAGTCCTGAAATAAACATAAACACCAATTGTAAAATAAATTCCTAGATTTTCATTATCTAAAACAAGACTGCGTTCAATAAACGCTTATGCCCCCGTGGAAGCCATGTCCATAACAAGATGCCAAAATGTCACAAAATACGCCCGTCTTGGTTGTGCTAGTGAAAAAAAATTGATTATGAAATAAAAGCCCATATCATGTCAAAACATTTTTGAACAATCATCTTGAAACTTATCTTGGCCTAGATATTACACACATGAGCATCGTCAGCAAGTTTGAAGACGATTGGATGAAAATTGTTTGAGTTAGAGTACAGACAATGCCAATTTCACATTTATTTTGGTAAAAGAAGGACCATAACCCAAGAAGGCCTGCACCTATTTGGCCTATAATCGAACTTGGCCTAGATATTACACCCATAAGCATTGTCAGCAAGTTTGAAGATGATCGGATGAAAACTGTTTGAGCTAGAGTACAGACAAGGCCAATTTCACATTTTTTGGAAAAAGAAGGACCATAACCCAAGAAGGCCTGCACCGATTTGGCCTATAATCGAACTTGGCCTAGATATTACACCCATAAGCATTGTCAGCAAGTTTGAAGACGATCGGATGAAAACTGTTTGAGCTAGAGTACAGACAAGGCCAATTTCACATTTTTTGGTAAAAGAAGGACTATAACCAAAGAAGGCCTGCACAGATTTGGCCTATAAACGAACTTGGCCTAGATATTACACCCATAAGCATTGTCAGCAAGTTTAAAGACGATCGGATGAAAACTGTTTGAGCTAGAGTACAGACAAGGCCAATTTCACATTTTTTTGGTAAAAGAAGGACCATAACCCAAGAAGGCCTGCACCGATTTGGCCTATAATCGAACTTGGCCTAGATATTACACCCATAAGCATTGTCAGCAAGTTTGAAGACAATCGGACAAAAACTGTTTGAGTAAGAGTACAAACAAGGCCAATTTCACATTTTTTTGGTAAAAGAAGGACCATAACCCAAGAAGGCCTGCACCGCTTTGGCCTATAATCGAACTTGGCCTAGATATTACACCCATAAGCATTGTCAGCAAGTTTGAAGACGATCGGACAAAAACTGCTTGAGTTAGAGTACAGACAAATATTGGACGCCGCCGCCTGACCGCCCGCCCGCACGCACGCCCGCCCGCCAAGGGTGTTCACATAATACGTCCCGTTTTTCAACGCCCGCCAAGGGTGTTCACATAATACGTCCCGTTTTTCAACGCCCGCCAAGGGTGTTCACATAATACGTCCCGTTTTTCAACGGGCGTATAAAAAGCTAAATCAATCAGGGGCCATTATTCAGTTAAAATGTTTGATAGTGTTACATGGCTTTGAACTATAAGGGACTTATGATGGTAAACGAATATGCCACATTTGAAAGCAGTGCCTTGATTGACTTCATGTATGATCTGGTGATATGGTGTTATGGTTCTTTGTCACTGCACTTCTCCAAGTTGCCACCTATTCATATACCAAGTTTGAAGTCAATATTTTAAATACTTTTGAAGATACGCTCCGGACAAACAATTATCATGAAAATACTGAAGGGGAGATAATTCAAAATGTAAGGCAGACAGAGTTATGGTTCTTGGTCCATGCACTTCTACAAGCTACCATCTATTTATATATCAAGTTTTAAGGCAATATCTTAAACAATTTTGAAGATACACTCCGGTCAAAATTTTATTCTGAAAATACTAAAGGGGAGATAATTAAAAGTATAAGACAGACAGAGTTATATTGCTTGGTCAATGCACTTTTTGAAGTTTTGAAGATATACTCAAGAGCAAAATTTGAATATAAAAACACTAAAGGGGAGATAATTCAAAATTTAAGACAGAGTTATGGTTCTTTGTCGATGCACTTCTCCAAGTTGCCATCTATTTATATTTCATATTTCAAGTCAATATGCTAAATAGTTTTGAAGATACGCTCCAGACAAAATTTTATTGTGAAAATACTAAAGGGGAGATAAGTCTAAGTCCAAAATTAGGTCAAGGTGAAGGTCAAAATGGAGTCAGGTGATACAGGTGTGTGGAGAGTGGTCATATACAACATCCATGCAAGTATGAAAGCTTTGTAGCAAGCCATGTTAATGCTAGATGAAACGGTCAATTTGGGTTAACCAAGAATTTGGCCTTTCAATAAGTCTAAGTCCAAAATTAGGTAAAGGTGAAGGTCAAAAGGGAGTCAGGTGATACAGGCGCGTGGAGAGTGATCATATACAACATCCATGCAAGTTTGAAAACTTTGTAGCAAGCCATATTAATGCTAGAAGAAACGGTCAATTTGGGTTAACCAGGGCGGACGGACGTTCTCACTGACTTGACATTGTGGGGTTTTCTTTTGTTCATCCTTTTGTTTGTAAAACCCCATAAGCAACATTTTGGACGGACGGACGGACAGGTGCATTACTATATGCCTCCCGATCTATCGATACGGGGGCATAAAAATATATGAGCAAAGCCTTTCTGCTGAAATATACAGGCATATGAGAGCCTCTACCTAGAATTGATCCCGGGTCGCCAGATTACGGGGCATGCACAATAACCACTCGGAGACAAGATCCTAATGAACATGCCACAAGACTGTTTATCAATTTATGAACAAGCAGTGCATTGTAAACAATATTTCAAAACTATCAGAACAAAGCCTATAACTCCAAATCAAAACTTAAAATATTTTTAGAAAATTTTGAATGGTAATTCAAGCCTGTGATTTATAAAAGGCTTACGGAAATGTATTTATACAAGTAACAAAAAACTTGTTCACAAATCCTATTCCTATGTATAGTTTGCATTAAACTACCTATTTTTTATGCTTGTATAATGTACCTCTTTTCTTCAAGAATATTGTCTATGTAACACATAATAATGCATCTAACTATGGATATAAATATTGTTTAAACTAAAGCCTTCCATAATAGATCACTGGTACTGATGTGTATATAAAACTTACTGTGGTCTCTGTCGGTTGAGGAATGGTATATCTGACGGATCATTACCACGCTCCATATGTATCCAAGCATGCTGTAGATCCATTGTGTATAACTTACAACCTTCCCTCAGAAATACCTGTACCAAATAGAAGTTATATACATTTTAATACCGGCTTGTCACAGTTTTAGTCATGCAGAGTAGAAAAAGTTGACCTTCAATGTTTTACTGGTTAATAATAATCAGCCCGTAAATACTTGCTCTTCCACAAACAATTGACAACTTCTGTAAATGTGGAGGACATGGCTGTAACCAATGTCATGGTAGAATATAACCTTGCAACTGAACAGTATATAATTATGTCAAATATTATTGAAAGGAATCCATAGTGTAACAGTGGTGTTGGTTCACAGGTGGTCTGAAAACAAGTTGTATTATTATAGTAATGTAAACGGCCTAATGAGAGATAAAATGGAGGTCCATGTCCTACAGGTTTTGTTATACTCTAAAATCATTAATTTTCTTGGGGGATTAAATTTCGTGGATTTCGTGGTTCACCTCAACCATGAACTTAAATGCCAACGAACATAAACTTTGACCCCTGTTTTATTACCTTAGCAAAATCCATGAATTCAAGTCCCAATGAAATTGTCTTTTTTACCGAAACCACAAAATTTCGTACCAACGAATAAATGATTTTACAGTAGTAGTCTTTCTACCTGCGGTCTTTACCACAGACTTGACTGTAAGACTGATATAATCCTGTGACTTACCTCTTTCATACCCAGGTAATCTCTGGCTGCCATAAACTTATGTCGTAGAAGTTCTAACAGAGCCACACAGAAGTTCTCTATAACTGAACTATGCCAGTTCTGTAGGAAACACTGGTCCCATATATACATCACACTAGGGGCGTCTAGAATACTCACAAACCCCTGAAACATATACAAACATATTGCTGGCTTAGAATGAGAAGGTCGTAAGTAGAAAATCAATATTTTGAGAAACAAGAAAAAACTTCAATTTACTCTTTACTGGTGGAAGAAGCAAGCTTTTACAACTTCATTTTGGTCAACAGGACAAGTTCTGATTTTTATGAAAAAAGGCTCATAAGAAGTGCCTTATGATGTAGATTTCAAATATGTATCAGTCTTATAAGGTTGTAAGTAGGAGTTACGACTTTCTCATTCTAAGCCTGCAATATAACCATATCCTAGTATTAGCCAGGTGTAGATTATAAATGTAAACATGGTTTCCAGAGATTTTGACAATAAAATTAGTTGGATTTGTGCATCATTATAATAGCCTTTTTTATATATGCACATCATACCCCAACACACTCACTATGTATCAATTTACCTCACCAATCCAACGTCGAATGAATACAAGTGGATCAGCTAACAATTCAGCCGACATTTCTTGTTCTCTAACACCACCTGGTGTTGTCTGTAGTAATAACT
Organism: Spisula subtruncata; assembly: GCA_963678985.1. Taxonomy (NCBI): domain Eukaryota; kingdom Metazoa; phylum Mollusca; class Bivalvia; order Venerida; family Mactridae; genus Spisula; species Spisula subtruncata. The sequence goes on from OY787672.1 coordinate 4,220,683, forward strand.
CAGCCTTGGCTTTCTCTTCATGTAATAACTGCACCAAAAACTCCTACAATAAATGTATACCAAAATCCAGAATAGGAATTGTAAAGTAAAACACGTTACAAGATGCACTTAAAAGTGATTTAAAAGGGATTTAGATGCATAAACAAGGAATGTATCAAATTAATTCTAGTGGCAATAAATATTGGACAGAAGATCATAAAATTAATTAAATAGTACCTTAAGTTCAAAGTAAGGTGAATTTGGAAAACCAGAAATTAACATCGACAATAGGAGTAACTCCACTTTAATAGGAGTACTTGGCAGGTATAAGATAAGATAAGATAATCTTTATTTAACGTCGGTAATGGTTAACATATTAACATAAGCTTGAAGCTTGTATCCGACATAAACATTGACTATCCAATAACATAACAAGAGGGCCATGATGGCCCTATATCGCTCACCTGATTATAAACCCTGCACAATTTTCACCCAAAGGAATAATTTGAACATCTTGGTAGAAAACCACAAGATGATGCTACATACCAATAATCAAAATTCTAGGCAGTGTAGTTTTAGGCAAGAAGATATTAATATGTTTTCCCTATATATAAGTCTATGTAAAACGGTGACCCCCGAGTAGGGCCAATTTTGACCCCAGGGGCATAATTTGAACAAGGATTTTCTAAGATTTGACCGGATGACCTAGTTTTTGACCCCACGTGACCTATATTCGAACTTGACCTAGATATCACTGAGACAAACATTCTGACCAAGTTTCATGAAGATCAAGCTTCAAATGTGCCCTCTAGAGTGTAAACAAGGATTTTCTAAGATTTGACCCTGTGACCTAGTGTTTGACCCCACGTGACCCATATTCAAACTTGACCTATATATCACTAAGACAAACATTCTGACCAAGTTTCATGAAGATCAAGCTTCAAATGTGACCTCTAGAGTGTAAACAAGGATTTTCTAAGATTTGACCCTGTGACCTAGTGTTTGACCCCACATGACCCATATTCAAACTTGACCTATATATCACTGAGACAAACATTCTGACCAAGTTTCATGAAGATCAAGCTTCAAATGTGCCCTCTAGAGTGTTAACAAGGATTTTCTAAGATTTGACCCTGTGACCTAGTGTTTGACCCCACGTGACCCATATTCAAACTTGACCTATATATCACTGAGACAAACATTCTGACCAAGTTTCATGAAGATCAAGCTTCAAATGTGCCCCCTGGAGTGTAAACAAGGATTTTCTAAGATTTGACCGGATGACCTAGTTTTTGACCCCACGTGACCTATATTCGAACTTGACCTAGATATCATTGATACAAACATTCTGACCAAGTTTCATGAATATCAAGCTTCAAATGTGACCTCTAGAGTGTTAACAAGGATTTTCTAAGATTTGACCCGGTGACCTAGTTTTTGACCTCACGTGACCCATATTCAAACTTGACCTATATATGACTGAGACAAACATTCTGACCAAGTTTCATGAAGATCAAGCTTCAAATGTGCCCCCTGGAGTGTAAACAAGGATTTTCTAAGATATGACCGGATGACCTAGTTTTTGACCCCACGTGACCTATATTCGAACTTGACCTAGATATCATTGATACAAACATTCTGACCAAGTTTCATGAAGATCAAGCTTCAAATGTGACCTCTAGAGTGTAAACAAGAATTTTCTAAGATTTGACCTGGTGACCTAGTTTTTGACCCCACATGACCCATATACGAACTTGACCTAGATATCATTGAGACAAACATTCTGACCAAGTTTCATGAAGATCAAGCTTCAAATGTGACCTCTAGAGTGTAACCAAGGATTTTCTAAGATTTGACCCGGTGACCTAGTTTTTGACCTCACGTGACCCACATTCAAACTTGACCTATATATCACTGAGACAAACATTCTGACCAAGTTTCATGAAGATCAAGCTTCAAATGTGCCCCCTGGAGTGTAAACAAGGATTTTCTAAGATTTGACCGGATGACCTAGTTTTTGACCCCACGTGACCTATATTCGAACTTGACCTAGATATCATTGATACAAACATTCTGACCAAGTTTCATGAAGATCAAGCTTCAAATGTGACCTCTAGAGTGTAAACAAGAATTTTCTAAGATTTGACCTGGTGACCTAGTTTTTGACCCCACATGACCCATATACGAACTTGACCTAGATATCATTGAGACAAACATTCTGACCAAGTTTCATGAAGATTGAGTCCAAAATGTGACCTCTAGAGTGTAAACAAACTAATTGTGAACGGACGACGGACGACGGACGACGGACGACGTACGACGGACATCCATCGATCCTAATAGCTCACCATGACCACTTCGTGGTCAGGTGAGCTAAAAATGTAATGAGTGCAACAATGAATCAACCATCTTACCTTAGGGTTAACTTTCACGTTGATTCTGGAGATCATTTTGAGATGATTATAGAAGTCAGGATCTGATTCTCTGATATCTGTGAGCACTTTCTCAGCTATAGCAAACACACTCGGCCACGTAGGGAAACAATTAGAGTTCAATAAGTCTAGATACATAGCAAGTTCTATCACATTCTCGCCTGAAAATATACAACAAGTACAGTCCTTTCAAAGCCAAATGAGAATGGTTTGTAAACATAAACTCGTCCGTCAGGTAAAATATGTTTATCTAGGTGTAACTGGGTATAGCTGAGTTAACAATAATCCCCGCTATTCTTTTGAATGGGATAGTTCTCTCTTTAGTATTACTTATTAAATCAACTATATCTCTTTAAAGGTCAGCCAAAACTATAATGTAGACTCACAAGTATAGCTCTGAGAATGAGACCTGATTCTGACCTTTATGCATGAATTTATAACGAGCTTCTGGAATTAAATATATCAATAAATCAAGAAAATTGAGCAATATTGGTATTTTAAAATTATTTGTATTACACCTCAAGTACTGCGGCGAACACCTTTAATTAGAATTAATAAATTATCCACCGACCTTTCTCGTTATCTTTCTCAATATTTTGTGGTTGGAATGCTATCTGTATGGGAAACAACCAGTAGATAAGGTATGGTTCATAACTCCGATCAAACACATATAGAGTGTTCAATGCACGGATAGATTCCTTCATATGTACCGGTGACTTGAAAGGTACCAAACACGTTGTCTTATTGTAGGTCTGAAAATATAACAATAACAATAAGCTATAATTGTTTTAGTTTTATACTAATTAATTTAAGGTCGATTGTGAAACTAGTTTTTTCAACTTGTATTAATCACCCTCGACACCTCATTCCTGATATTATCCATCGTCACAAGGGTATGAGAGAAGAGAAGCCAATTTCCCGTACATGCTGAAAGTCTAGCAAAAGAATTTCTGGTACCAATTTTATTTCGCCTTGGTAAGACGCGGCTTGGGATCAAACACAGGGCCTTCCGGACTTGAAGTGAACGTTCAACCACTAGGCTATCGAGAAGGTGGTCATGTATGCAGCTTTGTTTGTTAGTTTTTATCCTATTTAGCACCAATTTTCATAAATATGTCAGTCATATATGACAGGCAATTGACTTATACAACTGTTCTATAATCAAGTACCAACCAGTACTAACTAATAAGTGTGTAAGTAACTGACAACTTCTCCATATATGAAAGACATGAATGTAAACAATGTTATGGACAAACAAAATCTGCACAACAACATTGCTCACGGTTTGGTGTTGTCATATGTTCATAACCAACATCATTAGCTGCTTTCAGCACCTGTCCATTCAAGTACGCTTCAGCTTCCCTCAACAATTTCTGCTTTTCATCAGCAGACATAGTTGGCAATTCCTGAAGAAAATTAAATTGCAGAATCCTTAGTATCATTTGTATCCTTTTATTTTAAAATTGGATAGAATTTGTCATGGAAACAAGGCTGATTATATTGAAATCAATCAAGTTCCATTCCATTGATTTTTTTCGTGACTTCAACCACAGAATTTCAGTGAAGTTTTAGGGTCCGGCAAAAAATTGCACTAGTGTTTACAATACAACTCTTATCTGAGCCCATAAATCTTACAAACACCTTTGAATACAGCCTTTTTCAGGATAGTATTGATAAAATTTGTAGAATCTTACAATGAAATCATGACTATATTTGATTACTTTTGAGGCTCATTTCATGTCAACAGTGGCCTTCAACTTATTTGATTTTGAGCAAAAACACCATATAAACACACCCATTGTAACATTTTACACACAACAAAAAGTTGTGTTATGCAAAAATATGTACTTTTTACCATATCTGCCAAGTTAGCTAAATCTAAAAAAGTTAGCTGAATCCAAAATAGGAGTGCTAAAGCGAAACATGTCACAAAATGCACTCAAACGATTTATAAGGGATTTAAATGCATAAACCAGAAAGGTATTAATTCTAATTTAAATATGGGACAGAACACCATATTAAAATGAATCAAATGTACTTTTGTGCAAGGTAGGTGAACTTAGAATTTTATCAAAGAAAATGGGAGTAACTCCTTGACCATTTAATAGGAGTACTTGGCAGGTATGCTTTTTACAGACCTAAATATCTGCAAGATATAGAATAACTTACCAGAACCCATGGATTACGTTTAGCATTAGGTAAGTATTTATCAGTGAAATCTTGGCCGAGGATTTGTAGAAGTGCTTCCTTTCTGGCAGGTTTCAGGAATTGTTTCTCTACCCGCTGAGCTAACACCTGCGCTATCTTATCTTCTATCTGTATGTACATAAGGATAAATCAGTTATTTCCCTTTAATACTCCCTCAAAGGGCAGTAACTCCGGCAAAATTAATACATTCCAAACTTCTTCAGTACCAAGTTTATTGAATCTGACCAGTAGTAAAGGAAAATAAGTGAGCTAAGTTTGTGACATCCATCCAGACAGACATTCAGCACGAAATCATACTTTCATACTTATTCTAAATTAAATGCTTATTCTGTTTGGAAGCTATATCTATCACTGTTTATCACTAACGACAGGGCTACAGACCCACATATATACATGTGCTTAGTGTCTTAAAAGTCTTGCTTCTAATAAAATGGGTACTTTAAAATCATTTAATATTCGTGGGGGATTTCATTAAATGGATTTTGTGGGTGACATCAACCACAAAGTCACCAAAAAATGGTCTTTTTTACAAAAACCTAGAAATTTTGTCGTATTGCAATTAAATGATTTTACAGTATATTCAATTATCAGCCAACCAGCCAACATACATTCTTAGACATTCTTATGTAAATGAAAATATTCCTAAGTAAGAGATTACCTGGTGCCAGGGTGCATCTGGGAGCAATGTTTGCTGATAGGCCGAGTCGATCCATTGTACCTTAAAAGGTTCCCTGTCACTGGGTAGGTCTATCCTCTCACCACTCATTGAATAATTTGTCATCTTTAAATATTGTCCTATCTTATATATACACTAGTAAAAATCTTTCAACAGAATGCATCAATCAAATGTCAGTACACAAATAAAAGTAAAGCATAAGATGTGAACATAAATAAAAATTTGATGAAAGTGAACACAAATGAAATGATGACAATTTATCACAGATTGTTTATGGATTTCAAGCGAATGTATTTAACATACAAACACATACACAATGTACAATAATAACAATGTTTTAAACAAAGGAAAAACAACAATCAGTATAAAATCTACAAGCTGTACAGAAAATCAGTCATATATATATGATTTTACATCCTATATTTTTGGCAAATAAATATTTACACCTGTAGTTTTGCGATTATGAAATAAATAAATGTAATTTCGAGATCATGTGACAGTCATGTGATCATCATGGGACCACCATTTGTAAATCTGGGGGATCTTCTCCGTAACAATATTTAGCTCGAGGATCCCGGTAGGAATTTTCATGTTGAACACTCTGAAAAATCAATATATTTTATGAATTAAGAAAATAGAACAAACAAAATTTAATACAAAACATCATGGAACTATAGCGATTCTATTCTGAAATTTGTTCCAATGATAAAAATGTCATTTTATTTTACCTATTTCTATAATTCATTTTCACACTCTCATTATATCACTCTTGACAAATCTGTCAAATCATAATGTATCTTATTGCAACTGACGCCAAAATTTTGTGGTTTTATCCTAAAATTTAATATTAAAAGACTTAAAGTATAGGAAGAAACGAAGCATAAGAAAGATCAATCAGAAATTTATTATGGCAGGTAATAAGTCAGATAAAACAAACCTTAGAAGATGTTCTACATTTAGCGAGACAAAGTTCAAACTGATCGGACACAGCAACAAATAATTTATCTACACTGTCCCTGGCTTGCTGCAGAATTCTCTGTAATATTGGTTGCTGAAACAATGACAAAATCCAGGTTCATACTCATTTTAATCGAACATAATTCCACTATTTCCACAGCATCTTACAATATTGAACATGTTTTTTTTTTATGTTTGAACAACAGATGGCCAACCACATTTTCCAAATGTATACAGACTTGATTTCCTACTGAAACTGTTGCATATTTATTTTTGCAACCAACTTGTCTATGAATGTCAGATTTTTACCGGTGCTTTTATTTGTTTTCAAGGAGTAAACTAGAAAATATTAGAAATTCAGCTTATTTCTATGACAAAAATGACAGTTTAATGCCTTTTCCATGTCTGTACAAACACATGTACTATACATTTCAAAATCATGATTAACAAGTTTTTGCAGAGGCTTAAATAATAAACCAGTTGTCCATAAACTAAGATCTGACAGTCACAATGCCAAACTATGTGAGACGAAATGATATTGACACATTAATATGACATCATAATGGTGATGTCATGATGTAATCTGATTATTTTCACATTTTAAGCCTCCAGTGATGTCAACATTAATGTTTTGAACACTTTCGCAGCTACTTCACGGTATGAATCCTGTTCCATGATTTTTGAGTTCCGTCAGAGCGTTACAAGGGTTTTGAGTTCCGTCAGAGCAATGTTGGCATTTTGCGCGAGTTACAAATTCCATGAAAGAGAAAAATAAACACTTCACTCCAACATATCGTCGGTAACAGGTTCTGGAAGTAAGTATGCTATTGATTTCTTCTTGTTATAGAAGAAATGACAATTGGAGATTATATTTACGGTACCAAAACCACAATCGCACTCAATGATCACGAATGAAAAGCATTATATGACAAAATTTTGACACTTTGGAAGATTGTTTATTTTTATTTTTATTATCTTTCAAAACAACCTGAAAATTTTAACACTTCATACTACAACTATGTTGCTTAGTATCGCACCAAGTTGGATGCATTCAGACGGTGAAATACATGTATTTAGCCGAAAGTTGATGTGTTGTTACAAATTCCGTTACATGAACATTTTTATTGATACAAATTCCGTTTGGACGTGATACAAATTCCGAACAGTAGTCTTCTCTACGAATTGTACTTTAGTGTTGTTAACTTGCGTCATTTGAGGATCCAATAAGTAAAACTCATGTTTTGAGAAATAGTTTGTTATTTCCGGCATAATTTGAACTAAATATGGATATAAGTACATTTTTGTAACTTATAAATCCATGCATTTGTTATATTACTCTGTTCCCTTTTTCTCACTGTAACTGCGCTTAACGATTAAGCGCTTTTAACATTGCTAGTAAGAAATTAAACTTCAGAAGGTAGGCCTAGATCTACATGTTTTCGTCATTCTTCCATCGGTCTTACACGTCGGTTTCTTGTGTAAAGGTATGCCTAAGGTAATGCTAGAAAGATGGGAGAATTACCCACCGTATATACATGTATGGTCCATGTTAAACTCTGATAGTATAGTGACTTTAAAAAACGATAATCTTACAAACAACTGCCTAATAATTGGTATGATCAGAATGAAAGTGGTTTTCATGTAACAGAACACAGTGCCAGTTAAATTCAAAATGGGTATAGATAAGAACAAACATAACATTTAGTTCCCAAGATTGAATATGAATGTTAACTCATTTTTGGCATATTTCTAAAATATATGGGTTTACAATAATATACAATAGTTCAAATGCATCTGTTAGATAAAAGGCGCACTGGTCATCTAAATTTTAGTACAATTCACAATATATCTAGTAATAATTTATTATCGCAAATATGCAATAAAGCATTCATGTAGCACCAACCAGCAACTTGACTTTATATTAAGTTTTGGTAAGGAAAGAAAACTACGACAAACAATAACGTTATTTCTATCTGTAAGGTTGCACCTTTAAACGAGGATAACATTTCCGATAAATTTTGTTTCAGCTAAAATTTAATGTTATCATAGTACCCAATATCTGATCGTTTGGTCATCGAAAATTTGAAGCACATTGAATGTTAGGTTTCAAATGTCCAGTAAAATTGAAGGAACAATTCATGATTATTTTACACTTACGGACTTTGAAAAGGCACCACTTATTCAAACCACGAATTTTTGTAGTAAACATTGTTTAATTGCAAACAAAATTTGTCTATAGATCCATTTTATGTTTTAACATCTTTCAAAATTTCAAAACGACAGTTAACAATGTGACATCCACGTGCTTAAGTCTCAAAACCAAAGTCACAGTTAGGGGGAGTGCGAGTAAAGTTATGTTTTTGGTGCGCTCACAACAGCGGGTACTCGTTACAAGTGCAATCCGCTTCTGGGGAATGTTCCTCCATATCCTCCATTCATCAACAAAGGTTTGGACAATCGTTTGGGTCGATCGCGTCACTCACTCATGCATGGACACAGGTTTGAAAGAACATGTCATACGTTTTCGGTGGGATAAAAATCCGGGACATTCAATCACGCAGATACTGTTTTCTTCAAGAAATGTGACTGTTATTCGTTATTTATGCGCATGATTATATTCATACTTAACACCCCTGTCATCCGGAAACAGTAATACAGGAAGAAAGTGACTGCATGCTGAAGCACGTGCTCAATGTTAGAAGAAACACAAATTGGCAGAGTACTCAAAGAAAATGTTGTATTTCATAAATAAACGTGTTTGATATTTTTCTTTGACGATTAAGCATATCTATCATCTATCGACACCAAGCATTCTTTTGACAGGCACGGTTGCTGACCGGAAGTCGTTTCTTTGGTGGAGCATGCGCATTAATTTATCCGAATTATGTGTGTGTTTAGGCCTTATTTGGAGATCAATGGTGGTGTCATTGGGCATAAAACGTTATTGAAGACGAATATTTATTGTATTATGACAATGAAATTGCGCAAAACCAGCGTGGTGGTTACTTCCGGTATGTTACATGTCTTTACCTCCAGACATATCAGTTTCAGATTGACATGAAATGTAACCATTGGTTTTGGAAACTGAAATTTTGCTATGCTAATGAATCGTTTACACATCGTCATTTACACAGTTCGGATATTTTCATTCGCACGAGACTCACGTGCTAAACATGAGATTTGGCCACGTGGTCACTACTAGCGATTCGGTTGGTAAAATGGATTAAACAATAGTTTACTGACAACATTCTGACCTAGGAACATTATTCCATTGGTATAAAATAACCCTAAATAGTTTATACAAAAATACCGACCCCTGAAAAGTGGTGCGTTTTCAAAGTCCGTAAGTGTATACACCATTGTTTTTTGGTGTCGGTAATTAAGTAGTTCTCAATAGTCAATTATAACGCTATTGTTTGAATTTGAGCAAATATTTCATTAATTTTGTAGTATGTTTACCTTAAAAGTCTTAAATCTGATCACGGCTTATGCCAAGTCGGTATTGTTCTGTATTTCGAACTAATTATGACATAATTGTCTTGTGTAATTATGTATGAGTACAGTACGCATATTCAAAGTTTGTGAGATCGTAATAATCCGTAGATTAATTTTGTTAATTTGATACATATGTTCAGTTTATATGAGTTTATATCAATTTAAGTGCTCAGAATTATTGTCAGAATATTGCGCAGCATGAAATAATGTGTCAAGTACTTTAAGCATGGTAGTTCAAGGCTGTATATTACTTGTAAATGGTTACACTCATTAAGAACACGAATTGGGTAATAAAATTTATGTTTTGTGTGAGAATGTCTCCTTTACAACTAAAATCATACATAAAAAGTAAGTGAATGTGTTCCTAGAATTTTATTCATATTCACGGAATTTGTATCATCCTTGTTTTGAAAACTTCGGAATTTGTAACAGTGGTAATCGGAATTTGTAACATCAATGTCAGATGATCGCGTTAGGATAAAAAATAATGGCATTATACAGCAGTTCTATGACTGCTTTCGTATTATATAACTAGCTAAGATATCAATTAACACTGACATTCAAAACTGAATGTTTGTTTTGAATATAAATCGTTGTTTATTAAGATTAAAGTAATGTTAGTATATCCAGCAAGAAAAATGCATAAAAAACCATTAAATCCATAAAAAAGAGTGTCTTTTCGAACAATTGTTTCGAGTAAACGTGCTGTATTTAATATTATATCTACCTTTGTCTCTACGATGGTGACATACTCCGCAACGAGCCTTCTGGAACTAAAATAACAAGATGTTTTTCCCTGACGGAATTTGCAGCAGGTCTGAAACCTAGCGATTGCTCTGACGGAACTCAAAACCCTTGTAACGCTCTGACGGAACTCAAAAATCATGGAACAGGATTCATACCGTGTACTTAATTACACAAATTTGTATCATTGGCAAACTCGGCAAACTTAAATCACACGAAACAATTTCTTGGTTTACAGTAATGGTCTCACCTTCTCTGGTTGTAAGCAACATGAGACACAATGTTCGTATATTGTACAGCAACTGTTAGTTCTACACGTAGAGCAGTTATATCTTGTACTCCGTGATGTGGTCCTATCACAACATCCACTTGTACTTAAATCTTCCCGTGTACATATATACCCTGTGTTAAAAACAAAAGTTCATCAGGGTGTGCATTAACATTATAACTTCCTTCATAAGGAAATACAACAGAAAGAACTAAAATGACCTTATAAAATATGTAAAATTCAATTTTTTATTCTTCTCAACTTTGTCCCAAAAATAACACAAGGAGGGGGGAAAGGGTCGGTAGGGGTAACGGAAACAAGCAATTTTTTGGCCTTATCTAAACATTGACTACTTCAAGAATAAAAGCTACATACCTCTCTCATCTACTAAATACTGACGACCTTGGACGGAATTTCGACACTGAACAGAGTTTGTATGATTACTGTCTACATGTTGATAGTTTGGTTGCCACTGGAAAGGTTGTCGTAAAATTGTATGCTGAACCTCGTAAATATTGGATGAATCTCTATGCTCCTAAAACAAAACAAACAAAATTACATGATAATTAAATGCCACTTATACAAGTATATTCAGTGAGCTTATCGAGTTGCAAACCTCACTAGCTTCAAACTTTGTTTCAAGGACCAAGAGTTATTACCGTAGGTGCATATACCGTAATATGACTACTGCAGTCTGTATGTATCTACTATATTCATATACGGTTTCTGTGTCTACTGTATGTGTGTCAAGGGTATTGGCATCAAGTATCTACCATATACGTGTGTCTAGCTATGTCTCACTTTTTCATAGTCATGTGTGTCTACCATACTACAGTGTATGTATGTCCACTTCATGGGTGTCTACCGTATAACAGCGTATGTGCGTCCACTTTATGGGAGTCTACCGTATTCCAGCGCATGTGCATCCACTTTATGGGTGTCTACCATATTACAGCGTATGTGCGTCCACTTTATGGGTGTCTACCATATAACAGTGTATGTGCGTCCACTTTATGGGTGTCTACCGTATAACAGCGTATGTGCGTCCACTTTATGGGTGTCTATCGTATTACAGCGTATGTGCGTCAACTTTTTGGGTGTCTACCGTATTACAGCGTATGTGCGTCCATTTTATGAGTGTCTACCGTATAACAGCGTATGTGCGTCCACTTTATGGGTGTCTATCGTATTACAGCGTATGTGCGTCCACTTTATCAAGTTTATGGGTGTCTACCGTATTACAGTGTATGTGCGTCCACTTTATGGGTGTCTACCGTATTACAGCGTATGTGCGTCCACTTTATGGGTGTCTACCGTATTACAGCGTATGTGCGTCCACTTTATGGGTGTCTACCGCATTACAGCGTATGTGCGTCCACTTTATGGGTGTCTACCGCATTACAGCGTATGTGCGTCCACTTTATGGGTGTCTACCGTATTACAGCGTATGTGCGTCCACTTTATGGGTGTCTACCGTATTACAGCGTATGTGCGTCCACTTTATGGGTGTCTACCGTATAACAGCGTATGTTCGTCCACTTTATGGGTGTCTACCGTATTACAGCGTATGTGCGTCCACTTTATGGGTGTCTACCGTATTACAGCGTATGTGCGTCCACTTTATGGGTGTCTACCGTATTACAGCGTATGTGCGTCCACTTTATGGGTGTCTACCGTATTACAGCGTACGTGCGTCCACTTTATGGGTGTCTACCGTATTACAGCGTATGTGCGTCCACTTTATGGGTGTCTACCGTATTACAGTGTATGTGCGTCCACTTTATGGGTGTCTACCGTATAACAGCGTATGTTCGTCCACTTTATGGGTGTCTACCGTATAACAGCGTATGTTTGTCCACTTTATGGGTGTCTACCGTATTACAGTGTATGTGCGTCCACTTTATGGGTGTCTACCGTATAACAGCGTATGTTCGTCCACTTTATGGGTGTCTACCGTATTACAGCGTATGTGCGTCCACTTTATGGGTGTCTACCGTATTACAGCTAAGTGCGTCCACTTTATGGGTGTCTACGTATTACAGTGTTTTTGCGTCCACTTTATGAGTGTCTACAGTATTACAGCGTATGCTGGTAATGTCGGTATGTGGAAGAAAACAGCCAAAGACAGAAATCGTGTCAAGTGCGTCTTCTGTTTAATTCCAGAAAATGTGCACCTTTATCGTTATATTGGGTTAAACAGTGTTTAATTGTTTGAAAAGTTTTGACACTTGACTCTTGACACAATATAATGAATTATAACTTATAAAATATGAAAACTGGCCACAACAAGGGGAGATCACTGTGTTTGGTATTTGTTGAACTAAGCAACCTAGGGTAGTCAATAAACGGTTGTCATAATGTTGTGAAAACAAAGAAATCTACGATTTAATGAAAGAATGTAAAGTACCTTATCTAGATTACTGTAGATGACATATAACATGAAACAGGCCGCAAAGACAGCCAAAAACCATCGCCTACGAAAGGCTCGAATCCTCAACATTGGTATTTCCACAACATTACAAGTGGCATTAGTTTCGAATTTTAACATTCATTAAAATTGTTGATATAAACTTATATCCTAAAAATAATAAATCATAATTAATAAGAAAAATATAATAAATAATTTTAGAAACAATTACATTGTAAATGAATAATAATGCATCAAAATATTTAATTCGAATTTAACACTACATTTTACATGGTAGCTTTATTAATGACGAAACCGAAAATAGAAAAGTCCAATTGTGACAATTAGTCAATTTGCCACTGTTGTACACGTATTATCACATAGGTATGAATAATGTATGATTTATATAACTTTATATTATACTTCAATATCTAGAGAAATATAAATTATTCATAGACTAATGGACAATCTTTATTTGACACGTTTCCGTGTTTGACAGCTTGTCACTTTTCAGTCTTTTGTTTTTCAACAGTTGAACTTAGAGTCTTTGTCAAAGTCTTTGTGTCTGTTGTGTGTCAGTTTCTCACAAGGAGCCAGTTGCATAGCCAAGGTGCTGTCAATCACTTTTTTGTAGTGCTCTACTACGTGTATGCAACAATATACTACTGGCTGTTTCTCAGCAATTTTGCTTGGCAAGCGCTTTCTTCATACAACAAATCTCTTTGAGTGCTCTCTGAAAGCATATAAACTTTTTGCAGCAAGTCGTTTCCTTGCAAAGGCATCTAGAGCCAGGCCTAGGCCAAGCGCTATCTTGTGCCACATTCACCATATCAACATTAGGGGATAATTTTTATGCATTTCTTTTCTTTCTCCAATCACAATCACTTGGTTATAAGTACTTTCAATTCATGATTTAGCACCTAAGGTAGGTATGACTGGTGAAACGATTAATCGTGGTTCTCGGATCAACGCGATTTACAAGACTGCGATTCACGATTCGCCGAAATGAAAAGTATGGTTCGATATGGCATTGGTTGTCTTTTACTGATTACAAGGGCAGAAAAGTCAGGAAAGCGCCCGATCATCTATGCAAAGTGAAAATAAAATCTAACCGTGCACTTGAGAATGATGTTACTCTTTCAGTTCTCGGCTTTCTTTGCTAACACACATGGGAGAGAGCGTACCAGCATTGTTTTGGAATATTCGCGTCAAATTAGACGCCATTTTTAAGAATGTTTAAAAGTTGTATCCGGGCCGAAAATAAGTTCATAATTCAAATAAAATTTGCTTCCCTTTGCATATCTGACAGTCTCACGGACGTAGGTTAGGTTATCACCAATGAAAATAGTAAATGCCCCAGACTAGTTGTTATACATGTATATCATAAAGATGTTAGAAAATTATTAAAGAATAACTTAATCACATTAATCATGATATCTCTGGTTTTAGATTTAAACTGTACATAAATCTGTTCACTAAAAACCAACTAGTTAGCAACACCAATTGAAGGTATTCTTTTTGATAGCATGGCAATGAAGTAAAGTGAAACTTGGTAAGAAATATGGATATGAAATAGTAATATTCTAAAATTCTATGATAAATAGATTTTGCAAAGTCATTATTTAGACAGAGAATCAACAACCATACTGGTAATCTTCATTAAGGATATGTCTTTGTTTAATATAGTGTCTCCACTATTGAAAGGGCCAGCCAAGTTAGCTAATGATCCAATATTCATTCTATTATGAGTTTTCAAAGTTTCTTTTATTTTCAATCAACAGTTAGATGGCTGACCATGACAACCGTAGCCAAGTAGACGTAACTGCATCATCTGCTGAGAGTACCGATCAATCTCAAGCATTTTGGGATTTATCTTCTAACATGAATGCTTTTCCATCAAGATTCGCTAGGAACCAGCGAGTGCAGCGTCAGTTAGGACAGGTAAAGTACTCATGTCAACTCAATTGGATTAAATCATATCAGCAAATTAGGACCTGTTGAAGCTTAATTCAGAATACCACTACCTTCTGTTACACTGTCAATTTAACTTAACAGTAACTTTGGTTATGGTAAAAGGTGAAAAAGATTTACTGGTTATTGATGATTGGTTTTATTAGATCACCTGTTACATAGTGACAAAGGTGATCTTGTGATCATTCTTCTTCTGATGTTCGTCAACCCTACTCCATCACATCTAGGCCAAGATTGAAACTGGGTCATATAGGGTCATAAACTAGGTCACTTGGTAAAACCTAAGAAAAGCTTAGTGTTCACTCTAGAGACCCAAGTTTTGACCCAATCTTCATAAAACTTAGTCAGAATGTAAGTCTTTATTTTACTGATATCTAGTCTAATATTCAAACTGAATAAAAAAACTAGGTCACTGGATCAAATCTTAGAAAAATACTTGTATGCACTCTAGTCTATGTAGGCCACAACTTTAATCCTATTGTCGTTGTTAATGGTTTCTTAGCTTACCATAAGTGCATTCTAAAACAGGTGAGCAACCAAGAGCTCTTTTGGCATTAGGTTAGCGGTATACATGTATATACATAAAGCTTGTATGTGTTATACATTGACAGGTTGTTCGAGGTGTTATTCCTGGCGTGTCATCACAACGCGAGTACCATCCTAATCCATACTTACAACATCTGTATAACAGAAATAATGATGAGAATCGACCTGATCAAGTGACAGATGACCTTGATATTGCTGATATAGAGGCTCAGTTACAGGAAGTCATTGCACAGAATGATTCCCAACAAGGTAACCATGCTGATTCTAGAGTGGACTCTATAGCAAAATAATAATATTTATTTATCATACTGTAAAATCATTTTACTATTGTGGGTGGATTAAAAATATGGATTTCGTGGTTCACCTTTAACCATGGAATAAAATCCCATTGAACAATAATTTTGACCCTTGTATTTATTACCTTAAGTGCAAAATCCACCAATTAAGGTCCCATCAAAATGGTATTTTTTAACAGAACCAAGAAATTTCTAAATTTAACGACTTTCCAGTATTTATTTTGTTAGTTTCAATGGTACAGCATGTTTTTAAAATGTTATGTATGATTATGATATTAAAGTGTATAATATTTTTATTTCATTTTTGTTATAGATTAATTATATCTATAATAATTTAATATTTTCACAAGTTAAATATTCATTTGGCACAGTTTTTATTCCCTGGCATTTATTGATGCAGAATTAGTAGATGCGGAGGCATATAGTGATGCACTGTCCGTTTGTTGCAAAACCTTAAGTTGATTAACTTATATAGTTATTATGGACAATGCTCCCACTGGGGCATAAGGGTTTACCACAAAACACAGTCTTGTTCAGATACTAGTATGTTTGGTGTGCATACATGCAAGAACTGTGAATGACCTTAATGAAATGTATGTATCTGTGGATTATGATGGAAGGGTTTTATTGGATGCTTGAACTGACCCTTGTGTCCCCTGAAACATACCTGCCAAGCTAGTTAAATCCAAGATAGGAGCGATAAAGCCAAACATATCACAAGACACACTTAAATGTGATTCAAGAGGGAATTAGATGCATAAACAAGGAATCTATTAATTCATGTGGTTATATATATGGGACAGAAAATCATAAAATGAATTAAATGTACCTTAAGTTTGTTCAATGTTAGGTAAACTTGGAAAACTAGTAAACTAACATTGAAAATAGGAGTAACTCCACTTTTATAGGAGTACTTGGCAGGTACTAGTATGCCTGAAATTTAAAAAACCTCATTGTTATTCTCCAACATCATTCTACCATATTATTGTACATGTGCATATTTCCTTCAGGACAAGATGGTGTCACAGATGATAATGCACATGGTCATTCTCACGAACATACTGAACAAAGACGACAACCACAGCTTGACTGGAAATTGTTACTCAGTTCTGTCTCATTTGCTATTATTCTGGTCATACGTTTAATGGTAGATCATATCCTAGGTAAGTATTCACCAGTCATTTATGTCTTGTATATACATGTATAGTAGGGGAGAATTAGTGTTGACATCTGTCTGCATTTGTCAGATTTCTGTGAAACTTTAAATTAATACTTGTTACCAAGCCTGTTTGAGAATATTATCAGGAATTTTCAGACATTTCGTCAGATCAATGTTGCCAGATTGTAATGGGGGATCCTTTGTTTTAACTGTTTCATGTGATATTGTTATGATGTAAGTTGTAGTGGTCAGTAAATAGGTAGCCCCGCCCTCCGTGCTTATCAGCGAATAGCGTTTGGCTATGAGTATCTGTATAGAATGTATGCATGTATTATTATCAGTTGAGTTACTGTGTCTGTATGAGACTGTATGAATAAAGTATAATAACTAACACACCGTCTTCGGTCTTGAACAATCCCTTTACGGGTCCTAGTGTTTAAATACGAATAGCTATATGCTATCAGGAACATTACATAAGTAATCTGTTGTTTGGTGAAGTATTGCTTATTTTATTTATGTAGAGAGGTAGTTTAGTATTGATATTAAACAGTAATTTTTTGTTGCAGACTTGCTGGTATCATAGTTTGTATATTGCAGGACTGGTATTGTTGTTATATTACAGGTATTTTGGTATTTATTGGCCTATCTACAGTGTTCTACTATGCTAATAACACTATGATTGAGATTGTCCATATAACGTCTCTCAGGGTGAGTGACTCTTTTACAACAAATTTTATCCTTCTGAGTAGGTAAACAGTTAACCTACTGTTAATTTCTTGTTTTCCAATTTCACCATACTTCGAACAAAGATAAATTTTATCCATTTTATGATCTTCTCATCTGTCTCATATTTATAACCACTAGAATTAATACATTCCTTCCTTATGCATCAGCCAACTAAATCCCTTTTTAATCACATTTAAGTACATCTTTTGACATGTTTTGCTTTGCCACTCCTATTTTTTATTTAACTTGATTGGAAGGTATGGTAAACTTGATGACGTCCTACATAATACAGTTTTGCTGTAAACACCATGACTAAACAAATGTTGAAAATTGATGCTTTAGATGAAAAAGTGACTATTAATTTAAAAAAAAAAATCTGGTCATAGTTTAGTTGCAAAAGAAAGTATGACTTCACTATTTGATAACTGTGCTTAATATTGAATTTGCCAGATTTGAATTGTTTAGCAAAATTGACGATTTATAATTGACATTGTACATCAATGATATAGTACATGTATGAGCTATTGTATGATATTGTGGTTACTTCAGATCACTACCTGAGATTTATGGTTGATGAATCCATACAGGCCCCAATCTCCTGAAGCATCTCAATCTGAGCAAGATTTCATCTGAAATATTGGTTTGCGTCTTAATGTTAATTTCCATGCAAGGCTGGACTCAAAATTAGTGTCACTTATCAGAAATGGAATTTCAGTAAAATTTCAGGAGCGGAAATTTATGATTTATCTACAAATGCGACTCTGATTTGAGCAAAATCTCAATTTGAGGTGAAATTTCTACTTGAGATGCTTCGAGAAATTGTGGCCAGCTATTTAGGTTGATATTAAAATGAGCAATTATGTCTAAACACTATGTAAAGATTTATTGTCAGAAATAAAGTCTAGAATAAGGGCAGCCACTGGTATCCCCTGTTACTGAGCAAGAGGTAAATGTCAGAATGTTGCGATTTTATTAGTTTTATCTATCCTTTAGGCAAGTAAGATCAATATTTAAAAAAAACCACCAGAATTAAATTATAGTCTGTTGGACAAGAAATCAACAGTTTTATGCTAATTTACAAGGATCAGGTTAGTTATTTGTACTATACATCTGTTAAGGGGAGATATCTGTATCATTTGACAGTTGAGATGATTTTGTTCAATTTCCAGGAGAGTCAAAGTAAAAGATCCGTGAAGTTATCGTGTATATGGTTGATTGTGTTTCTAATTGCTCAAATATTTGGTATCTATTGGTTCTTCAATGATCAACTTCTGTGGAAAGTGTAAGATATATTTTACATTACTACTAATTAATGTCCCCACTGAAGATAAGGATGTACATACATGCTAGATCTCCTGCATCATGCACAAGTCTCCTGCATTTGAAATTCTAAATTTATCAAATCTCATGCATTTCTTTGAATACTTGAACCTTATATTTTTTGTTTACATTATGAAAATGACGAAACATGGAGCTTGCATGGTATTGCCTTTACAAGATAAATTAGTTTAATTTATGTTTGTTGGTCAGTAGATCAACAGATAAATGTTCTGCAAACATCTTTTGTTATATGATGGCATTTGTTACTCACCAAACTTGATGAATGATTGGATAGCCATCTCCTGTTAATACTTTTGTCCCCCCCCACTAATTTATAAGTTGGGGCATATAGCATTGTTTACAAATCCACTGTTCTGATAAACTCTGTGTTATATTATATACAGTTATGTGTATCAGCTACCATCCTCCTGGCAGGGTGATGTATTCCATCTGTTCTGGATCACCGTGGTAACTGATCATGTGATCAGGTTTGGTGCTATCATCATCAAATGTTTCATTGCTGGATGTCCTTCCGTGTGTCTACCCCAGAAAAGAAAGGTAATATTGAGATTTTCAGTGACATTGTTCATATCAGCCAACATATAATTCATACATCCTGTGTGTAATAATAAAACTATGTCCAGTTAGAAATTAGAATCTTGGTTCAATAACTATCGCATAAGGTCAAATAATTTGTACACAAATATACAAAAATGGTTGCCATTTGTATTGGATTTTCAAAAATTTGAGGTCAGAAAGTTTTCTCAGAAGAGTAACATATAGTGTTCATCTTGGCTTTGCTGCATATGTGGTTGAGATAGCTATGTGAATATAGGCCCTATTGGTAAATTTAGCAAATATGCAACATTTGCTTTCATTCAGCTTACAAGAACTCTACTGAGAAATAAAACAATCACCAATATTTCTCATTGTTATAATAAGGAAATGAAAGTAATTCTAGAGATAAATACATTTGTTTAATTGTTTAGCTTTTGATCATTAATAAATACTTTTATACCCATGCTTACTATTTAACATATTGAAGAGGCATTCCCTATAACTAGCATATTTTGTCTACTATCACATTAAATGAGCTAAATGTACAAAGCACTATCTATTATCATAATTTGTTAGAAGAAAGTGTGTGCAAATATGTCTCTATAATATAAAAAATATATTCAAATCACCAATCATAATTTATCGCTTCCAGCGATTTATTATTTGTGATGAAAGGGAAACAACTCGTGACTATTTTGGCTCGTTACGGTAATATATTTTCCTTTTTTCTTGGTAATTTGTGGGAGCATTTTGTTGAAGATTTGAGGAGTTTAAGTAATAATGATTCTCATTTAATGTATAATATTTAAACTATCAAAGTTATAGGGAATCCCTCTTTAAAGAATACTGAATGAGTAAATTCGAAAAAAAATATTTAGAGATGCAAATACTTTAATATGTACATTTCAGGGTAAATGTTACATGTTTATAGAACATGTATCACAGATGTATAGAATCACCATACCTGTTATACCGTGGGCACACTTTCTGTATGATCAACCAAAATCTGCCAAGTTGATTGTTGCAGCTATTTTGTTAGTGGTTTATATTTGTTTAAAGGTAACAAATTATTTTATTACCAGTATATTACAATCTAACATTGCAAGCCACTGATTGTTCGGTTTTTACAAACCCTAGTGACTTTGATGTTAATATTTTTCAAACGATTATTTTTGTTTTATTGTTTCTGACGTGTACACCCTTTATATAACATTGCTTCAGTTAAATTATGTATGGCAGACAAGGCAGTCAAATAAACATGTTTTCCTGGAGTTATTTATCAACAGACAATATCTCCACATTTGGTTTAGAATAATTCCAACCATGCTGCAGTCATAACTATATGTATAGGAAACTCAGGGTTTCTTGAATTTCAATCAGCTTCTAAAATGTGGTCGTTTTGAACTTTTTGCTGAAATACAAATATGGGGTTGGTGTTCGCTCAGACAAAGTGCCAGCTATATATGCAGAGGTGTGTCTAGTGCTAATATTAGACTCTATGTATGTTTTACTGTATTCCACTATGTTTCGCGAGTAGTGAAGCATACTGATATTGCCAAACAAACAACTTTTAGGTTAGAATTAAGATGAACTGTAAAATCATTTAATTTCGTTGGGACGAAATTTCGTGGTTTTGGTAAAAAAAACAATTTCGTTGGCACTTGAATTCGTGGATTGTGAATTTCAGGTAACAAAACAAGGGTCAAAATCTATGTTCGTTGGGATTAAAGTTCGTGGTTGAAGTGAACCACGAAATCCACGAAATTTAATCCCCCACGAAAATTAATGATTTTACAGTATCAAAACTGATCATGCCAGCTATTGCATTTTGGAAGTTTTTGATATTTAAAGTAAGATATAAGTTTAATTCTCTTACAGGGTTGGAGTCTATTTTTAGAATATTTCAAAGTTGTTAAAGCATTTAAAGCTCTGCTAAAAGATACAGTAAGTATGATGAATTTTTAATTAGCTTTATAGTAAAAATGTTCAATTGTGTAATATATATGTAAGCCCCTGTAACTGTCTGATTAAATCAAACGACCGGTACAAAATATGTTCTGTACTGAACACAAAGTGTTGTAATAGATTGGTAAGTCATTCTCCATTTGCCAGACAAATGTTTACATACCTAACAAAGGGCCGTAATTCTGGCAAAATTATCAGCTGGAAGTGCAGTTTATTTCCATTATGCCCATGTTAAGTTGGGTCACGTGTGAAAGTTTGTAGACATCTTGCTAAAATGGTATTAAAAGAGTTGTATTCACAAGAATTAACGTAAATAATTTCCACCATCAGACACATATTTCTCACACATGCTCTAAATCCCAAATGTAGTTTGAAATAAAAGAATTTCAATGTCACATTTCGTAGTAGCAGTAAATATCTGTGATGAATTTTTTTCAGAAATTTGGCATACAGCCAAGTTTGGAGGATATAAAATCTCGTGGTGAAAATTGTCCTATATGTCAGGATGATTATCAAGATCCTGTCATGTTATCTTGTAAGGTGAGTTATCATGTTGACACTACAATAATACATATACTCCTGAATTCAATGCAATCTGGTTTTTCCACACTAATCCCGCGGTACAAACAACTTTTACCGTTATCCATGTTTTCGTTCGATAAATATTCATGTATTCATGTATGAACCATTGAAATGAGCGATGCTTATTTAAATCACAATAGCATAAGAAAAGGATTAAGGTCAACCTTTTTGTACTGCATGTAAATTTACGGTAAACCCTGAATATTGTACATTCCGGATTGTATCTATTCCAAAGTTTGCAAATGCCTGCATTCTGATTGGCTGAGACGTGACGTTTATACTCCCAGTAAACCTCTGTTTTGCGTGTGCACTTGTGTAAACATCCCTTTCTGAAGTAGGTGGAGTAAGTAAATCTAAAAAGGTCCAACACAGCCGTACGTTTTGTACCTGGCTTGTTATAACTTTCAAGTATGACATTCATAGTGCTTACCTGTATGAAAATACCCATAGTTTGTATTTAAATAAGGCACAGTTATCTATGTTTATCGTATATCCATATGTTATTTTGCAAATATTGAGGCCCACATGGAAGATCGGGAAACTGAATGTGTCAGCCTCGTTACATAAAGACATTACATTGTCTCCTTATTCACATTTTGTTTAGCTGTCATTATTCTCCCAACCTAACATTATGATGACGTCATAACCACGACATCATCAAATCAAGCTCATTTTCTAAATAGAGCGAGAGTGGAATTAAACGTTAATGTTGAAATGATATTGACAAGGTAGTTTCAATAGGCGATTTGGAATTATAAGAATTCAACAACCATTTAGTGAAGTTCACTGTAAACACCTGATCTTCAGGCATACATTTAACATAAAGCCCTTTCGGGCTTCTTTTATTGTATATGATGCTTTTAACCATTGTGGTGATGTCACTTGCCCGTGATGCGTAAGCCCTGGGCAGTATCAACATAGAAGATATCTGAAGATCGGATGTTTACACGTCAGTGGACTTCAACAAATGGTCGTTTAATCCTATAGTAGCATATAGTCAGTAATTTTCCAAAATATTGTTGTTCTTCGTAAATTAGAACCCTCAGAAAAAAACTGTGTTACTAAATCTCGTATCAAAAATAAATTGCCAAAATATCATAGCAAAAGAAGTTCCTCATAGATTATGTATTTATATGAAACTTTATAGGAAATGTATTGAGGTTGTTATTTGACAGATTTATAGTAGTCAACAATTATGAAATGTTATAAATGCCTCCTATTATCATCTAAAAGGTCTTAGTTTTGTTACAACATTTTGGCAGTGTATAATATATAACTTCCAGGGGATCTACTGAGGCATTATGCTTAATCCTGAAAACGAGTCGCAAAACTGTTCTTTGTGCCATAATACACACATCCCAACACCTTAACTGGGTTTCAAACACCCTGAAACCCCTGAACTTTATATTTTGATAAATCAGGATTTTGTCTCTCCTGAAAGATTTGACTCTAGCAAACAAAATACGAGGGTTTATTTCATGCTTACCGATGGTTTACGGCGGAATAACGGTGGATTATTCCCCGATAATTTCACTGTCCATAATTTCACTGTTCATAATTTCACGGCAAACAGACTATTTTTTTTAAACAAATTTCCCCGCCGCCAAAAATAAAATAATAAGCATTTTCACTTGCTCTCTTAATCGTTAACAAATAACAGAACGTTATATGTACATAAATGTAAAACAAATGGACCAAATTGAAGCCAGAGCAGAAGAACTATTTGCTTGCAACTCGACGCGTGCATGGCGGGAAAACGACGTCACGCAAAACATTTCAGGTATATAGTGGAGTATTTCCATAATTTAAGGTATTTGAAGCATGAAATAAATAGAATATTAGTATTTTACCGTGTATGATCGGCTGATAATTCACCTCGTGAGCAGCTGACTTATATTTTCACTCGTGGCTACGCCACTCGTGAAAATATTACATCAGCTGCTCACTCGGTGAATTATCAGCCGATCATACACGGTAAAATACAAATATCCTCTATATATCCATAAGTAATGTCACTCCTCCCGGGGTTTAATTGTTTATAGGCCGATATGCATAAATATGACATCAAAATGTTCAGCAATTCAATTCTGATTAATATAAAACGCGCTGCATTATTCGATTTTCATAACTGGATTATATGAGCCTTTAAAATATACCTATGACGTCATATCGCCGCACACGAAAATTACGATTGTTTTTCATTATCATAACAATTTTCTTTATGCGTTTTTATAAAAAATAATTCTCGAAAGCAGAAAATACTTTCGCGACGTGATAAAACAAATGTTTTGTGTCTGCTGTTAAAAATTCAATAACGTCACTCAACTTTGAAACTCTTAATCTATCTTCAACGCATTGATTACTTAGCGAAAACACGGCAGATTTGTGACTAAAAGACGCTGCGCGTAGTAATGCACTTTTTCCTTAAAGTTTTGAAAGTCGCCTACTGAAACTTTAGTTACACAAGGTGGCAACATAGGCTCATGTGTATGTAGTATAATCTTTTAAGGGGGCATATATCACCAACTCATTATCGATAGAGAGTCATTTGAATGGGTTTAATAGATCCGGAAAGTACACCAAGATAATTTTTAACGCCGTCAATTTAATTCGACGTTCAAAACTGCAATCATTATGTGGTGAGTTAAATATTTTGCTGTGGGACTATCTAGAGGACACTTTAAAATAATTTGATTTCGCAGAGAGAAAGTGTCGGTTTAAAAGGTCTTGGAAATGACTGCATGGTTTATGAGTCGTTAGAAATCACCAGGGATGAACTTCTGCTGGATGAGTAGTTGTCAGCAAGTAACGTCATTGTGACGTCGTACTTGCGGCGATGTTCGTAAGTATGTCTCATGAAAATGTTCATATCTCCAGAACTAATATGTGCATTGTTGTGAAACTTGGTTATCATATTAAAATTAGACTGAGGTTACCGTGTGAAAAATTTCGTGGTTTTACTGACATTATATGCGATTTTATAGCATCAGTGACATTACTTTTGGATATACCCACGTACCTACAAGATTTTGGAAAAATATATTCTGTGTTACACTATTTCAGCATATATTCTGTGTTACACTATTTCAGCATATATTCTGTGTTACACTATTTCAGCATATATTCTGTGTTACACTATTTCAGCATATATTCTGTGTTACACTATTTCAGCATATATTCTGTGAGAACTGTGTTACACTATTTCAGCATATATTCTGTGAGAACTGTGTTACACTATTTCAGCATATATTCTGTGTTACACTATTTCAGCATATATTCTGTGAGAACTGTGTATCGATATGGTTTGATAGAGAGAAGACGTGTCCGATGTGTAGAGCTGAGATACAAGCAGATAACCCAGTATGGCAAGATGGATCAACCAGTGCACATCTACAGTGGTACTGAGCTCAACCTGACTTGACAGTTCTAGTGTTTGAACATATCCTGTGTCATTATTCTTCAAGTGAGACACCTTAATTTGAACAAAATTTGAAATATTCTTGTCACTCAGATGTCGAATTTCAAATTTTCAGACTAAGCAACAGGAACTATTTGGCATGTAGTGGTTACTTGCCTTGGTGACGCTGCAATCATTGTGCCCCCCCCCACTTAGTGATGACAGGAAGTTATGAATTCAAGTCAATTCCTTGGTGATACAGTAGTTACATCCCTTGATAAAGCTCTAATTACTTCCCTCGGTGACACAGTAGTTACTTCCAATGGTAAAGCAGAAGTTACTTCCCTTGTTGGTAAATTACTAGATTTGTGACACCATAGTTACTTCCCTTTGCGATACATTAGTTACTTCCCTTGATGAGCCAGTAGTTACTTCCCTTAATGAGTTAGTAGTTACTTCCCTTGGCAACTCTAAAGTTACTTCCGTTGATGAGTCAGTAGTTACTTCCCTTGGTTTGTAAGTAGTTACTTCGGTGATGAGTCAGTAGTTACTTCCCTTGGTTTGTCAGTAGTTACTTACCTTGGTAATGCACTAGTTACTTCCCTGGACGAGTCAAAGCAGCAGTTACCCACCTTGGTGTTGCAACAGATTGTAACAAAACGGGACTGGTATGGTTACAGAATGCTTAACTTCAGTGTCGTAATTTATCTGAACAAATTTTATTATGAAGTTGTTGGCAGCTTTAAGAAAGTTCCAATCTTATGATGATCTATTTGTTATCTTTGTATTTCTGAGCCCAGCCTTAATCTAGAGCCTTCATGGAAACCTGGTTGGGATGACTGGTATCATAACTGTGTATATATGTGTGTAAATATTGGATTTTATTTATGTTATTGGTAACAAAATGTGATAACTTAAGATTTGTAACCTTGTTACTGCTGATTAATAAATTTGTAAAATTATTGATTCCTTGTTATTATGCCCCACATCTTTAATGAGCACTCATGCATCGGTCGGTCTGTCTGTAGGCGGACCAAAATGTTTTCTGTTCATGAACGCCTTTTTGCCCTTGGATCTTCAAACTCTACATGGAGGTTGACCAGCAACAGTAGATGACCCCTATTGATTTGATGTCAAAGGCCAAGGTTACTGTGACCTCTACCATTTCGAAAATTAGGCTGCCGTGTGGGGCATACATGTTTTCCAAATATCTCTTGTTAATTTCTTGTGTCAGTCTATTCTGCTTAATGTGCAAATGGTTCTGTTGGAACAACAATCAGTTCTGGCCTCCATAAGCATCTCAAATAGAAGTCTCAACTCAAATTGAGATTTGGCAAAAATCAGAGTCAGAATTATTGATAGATCTATAGAACAAGCTTTTGAAATGATGCTGTAATAAACCCAGAATGTAATTTCTGTATAGTGATGCCAATTTCCAGTCAAACCTTACATTGAAATGAAGACACATGTCAATATTTCAGATGAGATCTTGCTCAGATTGAGTTACTTCGGGAGATCGGGCTTGGAATCATCTTCACATGCTGAGCACTAAAAATTGGTAGTTTACCAAGTCCTGTTTGCAATTTCTGACATGTGACTGAACCAAGTAAACTCACTTTCTTTCTCCATATAGAAACAAACGTAACCAAGAGGATTTCAGTTGAGAAAGAGCACACTTCAGACAAATATTTTATTACATATGTACAAACAATGTCATATCTGACATCTTCATTTTTTCACTTCCCCAATATCATCAATGTCATCTTCGTTTATCTGAAGGAGAAAAAGACACAAAATGTTCTAAAAATGATTTAATCTATAATAGATGTAAACAAGAGCACCTACTAGCATGTGCAGATGCTCATCAGTCTTCAGTCAAAGTAAATAAGAATTAACTGAAGTAAAAACTTACTTAAACACAAAAACTTAACCATCAAGGGCCATCATAGTTGCACAAAGCATGGTTGAGTTAAAGTCCGCTTTGTGTGGTGAAAAAGTGTTTCTGACCTCAAGAAAAGAAAAACGTCACCTTATAAAACTTAACAATAATGTCTATTTCCTAACTCACCCTTATTTTTCCACAACTCAGATTAGCTGACAGACTAAGAGATAGATATCCAGCATAAATCAAACATCTTCCACCCCCCCCCCAACTTTCGATATGGGGACATTAAGATATAAATGTAGGGCCAAAACATTTAAAAAGACAATGTTCACAAAATATTTACACACATCTCTAAGGTCGGTAATCTGCAAAAATGGTAGTAGTTTTTGTCACAGTAATAGACCACAAAGACTCCTATTTAGTCCCCCCATTCAAACTTGAAATATCCCAGTTCCAACCCCTTGCCAAGAACTATCAAGTTACCATCAGACATCCAGTCAGTTGATGCCCTCAAGGAATGACTGGCCACACACTGTTTCCTAAATAGCCTTGTTTTTTACCTTTTAATTTTTTTCTTATTTCATACTTTTATCTATATTTCTATACTTGTTTTTCTTTTTGCACGAACACTGGCAAAATTCTCAACCTGTTGATGGTTGTGGGAAAGTGGAAGAAGAAGACCAAGTGAAAGCCAAGTCAATAAGGAGTATATTACAAGACTTACACATTTCCATTTGGTGGGTAATATATCAAACAGATCATCTTTTATATCTCCCTGTATAACAATCTCATCTTCACCTTGTATATTAGAACCACACGCAAACTTGTTAGCAAAATATTTACTAGCATCTTTCAGGTCTATATCTGTAAATACAATAAATAAACTAGATGTTAGTGGAACATGTACTGTAAAATCATTACTTTTCACAGGGGATTGAATTTCGTGAATTTCTTGGTTTGCCTAAATCCCATCGAACAATAATTTTGACCCAGGTGTTTATTACCTGAAGCATAAAATCCATGAATTAATGTCCCATCGAAATGGTCATTTTTGACAAAACCACAAAATTTCATCCCATCAAAAATGAGTTTACATTATACCCCATGACAACCAACCATTAAGTAGTCATTTATGCAGCTACACTGTATATTTTTATCACTAATCTCCACAAGATGATATTTTAAGAGCCTTAACCCCCAACACATGTGCAATATTTATATCTTAAAATAAGTGTACAAAATTAACACTTCATATCCAGTAAATAGGAAGCCAAATACATGAAATTTCTATTTTATTTTTCTGCCCTTTTTGGGAAAAAGGCCTCAGCCAAATTTGGGAATTTTGCGTCGTTTAATTTTCGAAATTGGGATGCAATTTAATCAAATAAGTTGCAAAAATTATAATTTATTTGGTCCATGACTGAATAGGGGAATTGAAAATAGAATGAACTTAACTGTTCCAATTTATTGACACCAACGGTTTCATTTGTGTATTTGTTAATAGTTCATTGGTTTAACTTAAAGAAACACTTTACTTGGCTTTCATGATTTTGGTTTCATTATTTTGGATTTTTTTTTCAATTGGGATTTTTTTCAGCAATTGGGATTTTTTTCAGCAATTGGGAATCAATTTTGAGGCAGAATGGAGGCCTCAGACAATACCAAGAAAAAGGTCTGTAGGCTGTGTAAGTAAGTACTCACCATACGATGCCAACCCCATCACTATGGTTACCATTTTCTTCTTGCCACGTTTAGCGGTTCCTAGTTTTATACCTTGTGGCTCTGACTTTTTCTTAGCTTTAACTACACCTTTACCACCTCGTGTTTGTCTTTTCTTCTTCTCTCCATCATCTCCGTCCCCACCCGCCTCACCCTCACCTGTCATACATAGTTTGTTTCAATCGAATTTTAAAACCAGAAAGAGAGGATCTTGCATGAGAGGACGAAGCAATATGAGACAAGCGTTACAATTCGCACAATGTCATGACGACATTTGTATTATTCTGACGTCACATGCGATTCAATGTATTGATAAGCTTAAGTTAAATCATCCACAACCAACCAACCAACGTCAAGCTTATTTTTTTTAAATATTAATGTAATTTATGAAACAGGCTGGGAGTGCATTACTGTCTTTATGGCACCGCTTTCCAGCACTCCCTTATACCACAAGTTATGAAATAAGAATCATTTACAGCCGAACATTTTTGTCAAGCAAGAAGCCGACAAATCTACACCATTGTTTTCATAATTAACTTATTTTATTTAAGAAAATCCTTTAGAGCAGATTAAATTCACCATTTCTTTAAGATATTTTCATCAAACCACTTTTATTTTGGTCAGAAGCCATTGCTCTCGCAGAAGTGATAAATCAGGAAGTCTGGATAAATCTGGAAAATTGACACCCCTGTTATAAGTCACACTGGTCAATAGTATTTCAGTCATATTGGGACTACAAAGTTACTATATCTGGACATCGAGTCAACCAGCAATTTCCAGCAAATAAGATTAACCAGTATCAGTTTTGATGACTGGTATGAAGTGTATAAGGTACAAGTGTCAAGAAGTCATAAAATATGCCTATTCAATGATCATCAATGGTCATCTAAGTCAGTCTAGTAAATACTACAATACAATGTTAACTTATGTGTAAGAAATTTTAGTCAAACTGTCTGCTTCCGGTACTATCAAAGCAGCCGTTTGCTGAGACTGTACAATTATACAGATCTTTGTGTAAGATTACCTTTTAAAGACATCAATCTTTCAAATTCATCAGGTAAATGACCCTCCAACCATTTCTTGCATTTCTCATAATTAGGATAGAATTCACAGTACTGAAAATAAATATAAGTACATAGATGTGAGCATTAATCATGTGTTCTACTGAGGCATAATACCAAAATCCGGAAAACAAGTCACAAGGCTGCTTCAAATTACATTAGCAAACATCCCTACATTCAAACATTATTTTATTATTAAAATAGAGTGTATGGAACTTCAAATGACCCTAACTGTGTCAATTCTTTAAATATTTTCATCAAATCACTTTTATTCTGAGCAGAAAGAATAGTCCTTCCAGTAATGCAATTAATCCGGAATTCAGGATTAATCCAGAATCCTTGAACCCCTGATAATACATTTGATTGATTAGAACAGTTTATACTATATTTAACGAAAATTGTGAAACAAGTTCTTACAGCTTATAATATTAATCATTTGAAAGAACAAAGCTTATAATGGAACGACCAAAATCATGGAATGGAAATATTGCTGAACATGGACATATCAGGAGTGTCAATATTCGGGATTAAATCAGAATTCAGGATT
This sequence comes from Spisula subtruncata, assembly GCA_963678985.1. Classification (NCBI taxonomy): domain Eukaryota; kingdom Metazoa; phylum Mollusca; class Bivalvia; order Venerida; family Mactridae; genus Spisula; species Spisula subtruncata. The sequence goes on from OY787672.1 coordinate 4,251,581, forward strand.
TACATATCCTGAAAGAGGCATGCTTACTGACCAAAATAGTTATTTTATGAAAACATATTGATAAATGGCAAAGTTATGGTCAATTTAATCTGTGTTGAAGCATTTTTTTAATAGAAACTGATTAGAATAAGGAAGCAACGTGGTTAAATGCCTCTAGTTTGTCCAAAATTGTTGACCACATCTGATTTTCCTGATAACAAATTCTAAATTTGGCTCCATTGATACCCCAGACATATATACATGCTTGTAACCAGTGTATCAATTACAATGATATACATAGAATACGTACCTCCACAGGTAGGCTGCATTCTGTAAAAGAAATAAAATTAATGTAATGTTACAATAAAACAATCATCAGATTAACTTCGGTTCCATTTCAGTGCAAAGCCAAATAAAGGTAGGCTGGTTGGAAAATGTTTTTTTTAAATGACCTTCCCATTGAACTATCAAATATACTAATTATACCGTAATACAACTTAGTCAACTCTTGGAATATATATCATTCAATTTTATTTTCTCAAGAAAATTTCATTCTTTCCAGTGCTTCAAATCCCGATTTCCTAAAAATGCTTGTAAATTGATTGTATCAAACTCTTAAAACTTACCTCCACAATACATGACTTTTGTAGGATACTTTACACCCGCGACAGGACCATCATATGACAGAAACTGTCGATCAAGGGCTGCCAGTGGCGCTGCTGCTTCTGCCATTTTCGTCTAACTTGATTATCTAATAATGGTAATAAGAACATGTATTAATTATTCCAGAAACATAAATATCGCAGAATGTGATGAATACTCCCAGATACCGCTTGCACAATAATACAGAAAGCATCAGAGATCAAAGCTTAATAATACGTTTGCAATATTGCCATTATAGAATAAACCTGTGTTTTTCAGAATTAAACAGTGAGAAGCCAGAAATGGATTCATAACGGCCAATACGCTGCATAGTGGAGGTGTATAAATTCCAATTCAGGATGTTACCATCCATACTCATACATAGTTTTTAATTTCGGTAGGAATCTCCTGTATCAAATGCCTTTTAAAATCACGATCGTCAACTTGGCAACTGTCTATTTATCCAAAGTGGTTAGTAGTAGGACAGAACAGTGAAGATTCCAGCTCAGCTCGGACCGCTCCGACGGCATACAAACTTGCCTGGTCTGCCACAGGGATGTGTTCTTTGAACAGCCAGATCACTAACTTAGCAGGAATTCCTTTTTGACAAGCTCCAACTCGGCAAGAATCAGTCAATCAGGTCAGGGAATCAATTCAATTTAAAAACAAGATAGTCAAGTATTACAAAGAAGTACGAGTATACGCCAGATGGTGTCTGTACTACAAAAGTATAAAGGAAAAAGAATGAAGAAGAAACTATTATTCTGTCATATTCGATTCCGGCCGAGTTGGAGCTCATCAAATAGGATTTCCTGTCGAGTTATAAATCTGGCCGAAGAATACATGGCCAAGTTTGATGGCCATTTACCAAGAGGTAAAATGTGTGAAAGTGATTGTGTCAACAGTAGTTCTACTAGTAAAACTCAGATATCCGTCGCGGTATGAATATGCTCCAGTACTGAGTTTTATAGCTCTATTAATAGCTCTCCATAGCAAAGTGTAATTTGCAAACTAAACCACCTATTCTGTATTAAACAGCTAACATGGTCATAGTAACGCTTATTTCATTCATAAACTACAAAAACATCATTAAATATACCTTTACACAACCAATATTAGATAAAACGTTTTTCTGACAGCCGCCGTGAATCAATTTCAGTTGATCCCATTTTGGTTACTCTAAAGTAGACGCACGTGTCTTAGACGAAATAATTAATCTGTACAGAGTAGTCGTTCTTGATTATCGTTCCGGATTTTATGTTCCGGGTACCGGGTTTTAGCCACTTTTTTCGTCTAATAAAAATTCGCCATATTGTTGTCTGTCAACATTCTGGAAATTTCAGTAATTTGGCAGTGGAAGTGAAACTGGATAATTTGTGCATCAGTGAGGTTAGTGTTCTTGCAAATATTGGTATTGAACGATAGGAAAGGTATTTATGAAGGCATGTGTGGTGTGCTTTAACTGTATATTGAATTTAAATGCTCTAAATCGGTCACCAAACAGCGACAAAGAATCGTGTCGCAAAAAGCTATGCACATCTAAGAGCCGCAATTTAGCACCCTAGTTTGTGAAACATAGTGAAGCATACCGTGAAGCAAACGCTGGGTCTATCATTAGCACTATGTCAACAGATGTTGACTGTTGTAGAATTACCCAAGTTGCAGAAAGGTGTGATCATCAGGCTGTTATGTAGCAAATCAAAGAGTGTGCCCGAAGTCTGGTACTTAACATAAACCAGCAGACTACGTTAAAGAGTAAAAGACGGAACTACCTCAGTACCTGACCGTTTTTGTGTGGCGATAAGCCACACAATGTAATAACTATCTTTCAGCCTTTTTCAGCTTTATATATACTATGAAGTTAACGCCTTTATGCCTACACCAATAAATAGGTCTATGATTTGAACAATATTACAAGCATGCTACACAGGTTACACGTATCATTGAACCCGATTTGTTTACATTACCAACATTTATTAATATTAAGACCAACAATTACATCAGACTTTTATTTTTTGAGGATATTTTAATTTTATAGCAAATCATTCCGCATGGACTATATTCCTACTATCAAAGGCCTGCGAACCGCCAAGGACCGTCAAGAAGGTTGAGAAAGTAATCCCACGGTTTCATGTTTACATATCGGGGCCTTCATATGCAAATTGATATACAACGAGCTATTGGTCAGTGACTAGTTTGTATTGTTTATTCAGCCAATAGATTTCTGGTGGAACACGGGTGAACTGAAATGTGTCTATTAAAATCACTCCGCCGCTGAACATTTGTAGACGATGACCTAATTATGTTGTTTACAAACATTGATGCTATAAATAGAAACAACATGTTTTCACTGGTAATTAGTTCAAGGACAGTATATACAGTCTATCTAACCACTAGCAGACGATCGATACACTAACTTGATTAGCTTAGACAGGATCTACTATATTAATAGATCTCTGGTTTAGCAGTACTGTCACGCAATATTCAATTAATTGCAGTTCCTTCAATTACTATCGGATTTTGACAAAATAAATTTTGTCAATACCATGAGATATTTCAATTTATTAATATCAAATTAAATTTAAATTATAAAATAATATGAATTCACATTGGCGAGTTAAAAAGCGAGTCCCTAGATTTTCTATTCGCGAATTGCGCAAATTTTCGGAACTACCTGAGGTTTTAAATCGTCAGTAACAATTTTGTTTTCTAATTTACATAAACAAATAATACCTCACTGAAAAGAGGAAACTTTCAACTTCAGGAAAATGTGCAACATTTATATCGGTCTCAATTAATAAGCACATGACAGCGAGTTAAACTCGCATCGTGCGAACTAATTGTGCTATTCATAGCGGCTATTTTCAACACGTAACGCTATTTAGGATTTGAATTGAGAAAGAATAATTAAGCAATAAACGAGAATGCAGTAAAGTATTTTCGGATTAAAAGAAATTGTCAATACTATGACATATTAAAGATCACTTATACCCATTTAATTTGCGGTTATAAAATAAATGAACTAATGCTGACTAGTTAAACAGCGAGCACTTACATTATCTATTCATGAATTGCGCGATTTTTAGCAACAACCTGGTGTCGTAAATCACCAATTATATTTTTACTTTCCAAGTAACATTAACAACTAAAAGCTATTTTAAAGACGATACGTTCAGTTTCATCAAGATGTGCGACTTTCATATAGATCTCATTTAATAAACACTCAACGGCGAGTTTAAACGCGCAACATGCGAACTAATATGCCTTTTAAAGCGGTAATATATTTTCACAAGGTTTCGAATTGAAAAGTTAACGGTAATTGGATTAAAAGGCCGTTAATAAGTATATACACGTTGGGCAAAACAAATTCTTAACCAAAGAACTTTGGGCAAACATACTTCAATAATTATAAATAATTAATAAGCTCCTCCCACTTAATGTGCAGTTATAAAGCCCATTAATGCATATCTAATTAGCTCCTCCCACAAGCCACGTTGTGCAATATTATCTATGCATTTTTTAATTAGCCCCTCCTTATTATGTAACATTACATAATCCTAGCTGGATCTATATTTTGACAAGAAATTTGTAATCAATTATTGAAGCTGCATGAGGCAGAAAATTGACCATACAATCTGGTAAACTTCAAGGGGTTGTACACTCAACCGCTTTAAAAACGCACCACTATTGAAAATAATCAAATTTCGTCAAAATACTTTTTTTTGCTAAAATTGATAGTTTACAGGGTTTGTTCAGTTCATAAGCTTGACCTTAATAAAGAAAACGATTTTTTTTCATTCGGAATACCCCGCCCAGAGAACTTTTTTTGATTTTGCATGTTTTGCGCGTGCAGCTCGATTGCGTCGACCTGTGTGATCAATATTAACTTTAAACTGTACGCTGATGGTTTAAACATTGAAAAAACAGCATGAACAATATTTGCTAATGGCATTTTTATGCTGCAAATATCTCAAATATTTGTTCTCGAGGATTGTGCCTTCGACTCCAACTAAAAAGGGCCTCGGTGTCTTAGCATAGCGGTTCAGCTGCCACTATACAATGATTGTGGGCTTAGAACATCGATTCCTAGCGAATGGCACAGTCACAGACCGACCTGGATGAAACCAGCTAAAGATATTGAGCCCGAGCTAGGAGGAAACATGACACAGACTGTTTCACTGTAATTGGTTCCGCATGGCTGCACACAGTTTAAAAATTATGCTGGGTGTCAATCAACAAGCCAAAAGTACATTAGTGCAATTTCATAATTATTTCTTTCAAAATTGTCAATAAAAAGGAAAATTATTTTAGTACATTTTTTTATGAGTTTTCTCCCGTTTAGAGCCTAAAGTCCCAACTTTTTGTCATCAAGCTCCTTCATAGTGTTTATTTGAGGTGCCATAGAAGCACAACGGGATATGTCCTGACAGTCTGATGCTCATAACCAAGACTTCAAGTTTAAATAAGGCTTGAATCCATCTTAGGTTTATATAATGCGCATATCTGAACCGCACTCGGTCGTATGGTATTAGCCAGATAGCCATAGCCACATAACATTTATAATTCAAGTAAAGCATTGCTTGAATGGTGGCAACCATCACGTCAAACATCATTCTATCCTATTACGTAATTAATGTTATGCTTTAGGAGGAGAAACCCACGTGCATGCATCAATGCAGCGGGCTCTTATACTTGCTTTTGAAATTGTGACTTTCACTTTCATGGGTCTCCGTGTTATCTATGTCATGACTCATTTCAAACTCGTAATAAAGGCATGAAAACCTCACATCTCGTTGGAAATAGACTGAAGATTATTAATCCGAAAATAAATAACCATAAATTAACGTTTTCATCACTTAAACCGATATTTCCTATGTGGTGCGTTTTTAAAGCGGTTGAGTGTATATTGGTAGGTCGTTAGTAACTTGTTTTGGGACAGTTGGGGGTCATGTAACACAGGGATCTATGTTTTTACAAGGGATTGAACACACCATGAGACAGGAAATAGACCGTTAAAACTATTTTTAATTGAATGGGTTTTATATCGGGTTCTTGTTAGTTGATTTGGAGACAGCTGCAGAAGTTAGGAATTTAGGGTCATAAAATTTACTGGTATAAAAAAGGGTTTACAACTTTGATACTCAGAATTTAGAAGTTAAATACATTCTTCTTGATATGGATTTAATAAGAAATACTATATTTGAAAACTATCAGCTATCCACTGCCCATCACCTGGGATGGGACCATGGTCGCACACTGACTGGTGCATAAAAATATGCTAAATACAACATAATAGCTATAATAAATATCACCCGCTGATTAGCGCGAGTTCATATTTCGGAACAGAATACGCAATATTTAAATAATAACCAATACATAAATAATCGTCAGATTTTCAAACAATAACTTGTAGTATATTCCAAAATATATAATTGACCTGTTTTAAATACGATTTTATTAACATATCGGACAGAATGCTATAGAATTTACGCTGAGTATGGTCCGAAAGTCTGTTCGTAAGTTTAGTTATGTTACTCCGAAAAACATTTCTGCTCTTGATCCGGCGGGAGTACGGACAACCTTCATTATAATCATATCAGTAGTCAATAGCCCTTACCACTGGACCACTTGTCCACCTAAATTCAATTGATCGACTTTAAATATATATATATATGGCATCTAAGAGAAGTGATGTGACATGAAACCATAATTCTATCTGGTTCCGTTCTTGAATTATTTCATTCAACCAAAAAAAGTCATGATATTACCATTGATATCATTTTCTTATATTTTCCTTCTATTGAAATCTGGTTCTATTTTATTAATTACCTCCCTTTATTTAATTTTCCCAACATATTTCTACCTAGTCCTGTTTCCATAGCGGGGGGGGGGCATCTCGTTTGTTGTGTTTTAATTCCCAGTTCATCAGTTGTATGGAGACTACCCAGTCACTCATCTTGACACTGACGATTGGTGTCTTGAGAGCAGCACAAACATTCGAGTGAGTCTGGGCTTATCAGAACTCTGACACAGCATGTTGGTGCAGCCTTTATTTGAATGGTCAAAATGACATCAGTTCGCCACACATCAGTACTTTCAGTGCTTTGATTTGGATTCTATCCAAAACCATACAGTCGCGAAAACATATGACCAAATAAAATACCGAAATAATACCCTTTCCCTTGATTCTGAAAATAAGACAAACAAACAAAACATAATTGTTAATAAAAGCGTAACATAAATCAAAACGTTAACTGTATCAAATATTCTGACAGTTCGCTTACTTTTTATTTTGACAGTGAAGAAAAGCGTTCGTCACGAACGTGCAAGAATTATGGTATCGGAGAAAACCCGAAATTCCGGAACGGTCCGGACCCTTCTTTGCATGAGTTAAGTCCCTTATTAGACCATTATATTTTAAAATGGACCATTATAGAAATAAAAGAGGAACACATGATCTAATCAAATACCTGACCACATCATTATTTAAAAACAATTATAAGGAGTGCATGACTGAAGGCGATTTCATTGAAAAGTTCAAATCATTAAGACATTATCAGTCAAAAACAGTATATGCTGTTGTCTCATATCTCCGTGCTCCTTAACAGTTTCAGCGACGCACCTAAATAAACTGTATCAAACAGTTAAATAATGATGGTAAATCATTAATGGAATACCAGATTACCTCCCTGTGTTAGACTGTCCATACGTATGTAATTTCAATATATAATAAAGAATAAATGTTTTTCAATAGTAGACTAAAAATTATGAAATTCAGAATGGGAGTAGGTAGGAAGTTATTGTAATTCTATGTAATTTTTTACCAAAATCTGATGAATAGATTTTCAGAAATTTTAGAAAAACACAATTTTTTCTAGCGCAAACTAGCTATACTAGATTTACATTTAGATAAGTTTGAATTAATTTGATAGATTTCCTTGTAGATGTATTTCTATTCTCAACACATATGTAGTAGATTTCAGTAAATTTCTGAAGAAAGGAGGCAAGTTAGAAGTGGTTGTTCCTGGAAAGTGTTACTTGAAATTGGTAGAACATATTTCAACACAAAGACAAGTAAACAACAATATAGAAATGCATTACATTTTATTCTACTTTTATCATAGTACAAACATAATATTAATCCGATCCTGGCATTATACATAAATACCAGTATAATACTACATATTACTCAGTACAAGAAAGAAGGGTACACCATTATGCCATTGCAATTTGAACTATTCAAACCAACCATAGTTCAGACTGTTTAAAATATGTGGAATGCTTAGAATAAAATTACACAGGTAAAGTGAACTACAAGTAGTTTTTATCAGGCACAGTTAAGAAAAATGCACTAAGTTTGGAACACCCTAGGTCATCCTCACCAGTCACAGCTAGAAATCCTTGTTCATTTACGGAACACCTCACAGATCCACATAACATTTTATAGTCATTAATTGAACACCCTGGACATTCCTGGAAAACCTTATGTTAACCTATTATGTCTGAGGCACTTTCGTTAGATAATGGCATTCAAAAATGGTTCACTAGAAAACTGGTCTTGGGAATTACTGAGCATTATAAGAATATAACTCATCTTAACTGGTGTCTTTTGCTGTTGTTGTTTATTTTAAAAAAGCTATACTGTAAAATAATTAATTTTCAAGGGGGATTAGATTTGGTGTTTGATGAGTTCACCTTCAGCCACAAAATCAAATCCAATCGAACAATAATTTTGTCCCTAAAATGCAAAATCCACAAATTAACATCCCATCGAAATGGTCTTTTTTTTCAAAACCATAGACTTTTGTCCCATCAAAATTAAATGATTTTACAGTATATAGAAAAGCCTGACTGCTGTGTGTGAATAGTTTTAGTACATAGAAAGAATTCTCAAAATGAGGGATGCATTACCTGATGATGATGAACAAGCACATGATGAACATCTGAGATTCATACAATTATACAACACAGCCTGGGGTAGTATTCAATATTGATCTCATCTAATTGGAGAATAAAGATAACCAATCATATCACATGACCCATTTTATGAAATCATATTATCTTATCTTATCACCTGTTACTAACCATGAGTATAATATGGTATAATCTGATTGGTTGTCCTTATTCTTAAGTCAAGTAAGATCAATATTGAATACCTGCCCTGGTCTATGATTGTTGCAACATGATGCAGACAGTGAATGCAGGACAGAGAAAACTATACAACATGTACAGATCTGGCCTCTTGATTATAAACTCAATCATAACGTACCCCATGCTCAAACTTATAGACCGGTTGGAGCATGTTCTTATTCTTAGTCACAAAAACTGCAGTAACTTTTTCATTACTGTATGAAAACATATTATATGGGGTTTTCGTTTTTTTAAATAGATAATTTGCAACAAGCTCGTGATGGTTTGATGCAAAATTCTAAAAAAAGCTGTTTTTAAAGTTTGAGCCTGGATTAGGCCCCAATGGCGTTTGAGTATGAGATCCTGTTTATAATCCCCGGGCTTGCCCTCGAAGAAGCATCATCACACAGTATAGTACTAATCAAGCAGAAAGCAATGTTCCAGAAAGCAAAGGCTCATAACTTTACATGTTAAGCATAATACAACATTTATTTAATACTATAACATGAATTGAAGAATAACTCTATATTAAATGTACATATACGAAAAAGTACCCGCCTTTCGAACTTTTAAGGTCACAACAACATTAAACAATACAATGATTAAGCAAATACATTTATACCAACAAAATACAGTCGGACATCATTAATTCAAATTCAGCTGAATAAATTGCAAGTCTTTAGATAGTGAATTAAGCATGGGTTCAAAATTTTCCAACACAGCCAGGTCATTCAATAGTGAATGAAGCTTTATCATATATGCTTTGTACAGAGGATTTATTTTGGATGACACCAGATACGAAAATCTTTACCAAATCAAGAGGGACCAAAGGGCCCTAGGTCACACACCTGTTGCACATTGGACTAGGTATCAATACAACTTACATTCTGACCATATTTAATTAAGATTGGATCAAAACGGCCACCTCTGGAGTGTACACAAAGTTTTTCCCAAGATTTGACCTAGTGACCTAGTTTTTGACCCCACATGACCCTGTTTATAACTAGGCCTTGATTTCATGGAGAACAACATTCTGACCAAGTTTCACGAACATTGGATCAAAAGGGTAACATCTGGAGTGAGCACAATATATGATTTGACTTAGTAACCTAATTTTTGACCCCACATGACCCAGTTTCGAACTCGGCCTAGATTTCATGGAGAACAATATTCTGACCAAGTTTCATAAAGATTTGATCAAATTGGTTACCTTTGGAGTGTACAGAAGGTTTTTCTATGATTTAACCTTGTTACCTAGTTTTTGACCCCACATGACCCTAGATTTCATGGAGAACAACATTCAGACCTGAAGATTGGATCACAATTTTTGACCCCACATGACCCAGTTTCGAACTCGGCCTAGATTTCATGGAGAACAATATTCTGACCAAGTTTCATAAAGATTTGATCAAATTGGTTACCTTTGGAGTGAACACAAGGTTTTTCTATGATTTGACCTAGTGACCTAGTTTTTGACCCCACATGACCCAGTTTAGAACTTGGCCTAGATTACATGGAGAACAACATTCTGACCAAGTGTCACATAAATATTTAGATCAAAACTGTTGCCTCTAGAGTGAACACAAGCAATTGTTGACTGACAGATGACGGACGAAGAGTGATCACAAAAACTCACCTTGTCACTATGTGACAGGTGAGCTAATGACAATCATAACTACTCAGGCATTTCCGTAACTGAGAAGTACGCCTCAAACATAAATGTTGGTTTACAAATTTTGGTTATGTGGTTTCCGGTAACAACCAATCATCAGTTTTTCAATGCTATCAAGAAGCCCTTCAATTACCGGTCTCCTTTTAAGAGTTGATACTTTCCCAAGATTAAGTAACCTTTTGGTTCTCTTCGATTCCATTGTTTGATTCTCATGAGCCATGTTTTAAAGTAGTCTGTGATAATGGCGGCTTCCCTATTATGTCTGAGGCACTTTGTAAGATAAATGCTGTGGAGTTCCGATTGCCAAAATGAGTGTATATTCATTATTTATGGTATATGCTTTCAAAGATTGCCAGCACTTCTAAACCAGGCCACAGGTAACAGTATCCTAAATATTAGGAATGGCAACGAGTACCCAAGTACTCGTTCAAATATTCGCTTATTGAATAGTAAAATCGGTATTCGAGTACTCGAAAAAAAGTTAATCCTGTGTAATACAGAAGGTGTCCAAGTGTTATCTGGTCAACTAAACTTAAAATAAACATCGTGTCATCAATCCTTAATCGCCGCCACAAGGTCGCTAATTGCATGCGCAATCAAAACACAGACCTGTCAATCATTGTCTGTTAGTAAGTTTATGACACGTACCTAGGGGTTCTTCCGTTGACATCAACCTGAGTAATTGTTATCAATTTTTAATTGGCAGTTGGCAATCAAATGAAATTGAAAAATGATAAAAAAAATTTCAAATTTTAATAGTTCTCGCGTGTTTATGAACGAACGATTACTCGTGAATTGGTCACTCTTTGTTTGTAAATATTATGTCCTCGGTTGATAAGAGTAGTCCCCCTTAGTTGTTTATTTGTTATTATTTGATTTTCTAGCGTTATTGATTAAAAGTTTTATCAATTTTACACTTTTTTGTCTTCTGTGTTATACGTTTTCATTATTCTTTCATAGTTCTTCTAGCGATCTTGATTTGATCAACAACTGAAAAGAACAGACAGGCAAACGCGCTGTTTTATTTGAAGTTGAACACGCACGTTTGCAGAACAAAATTTCTATTTCCCAAATATCATGGACATTTATTGTTTTCCGAGTACTCGATCGGAAGAATGACTGAGTACTCAAGTACAGATTTTAGTGCTCGTTGCCATCCCCAGTAAATATACAATATTTACAAAAAAGATATTCCTTTTTTCGTTTTAGTACATATCATTGATAGAGAAAACCTGTGAACTAGAGTGGGTAAATATTGTAAGATTCAAACATGTGGTACACTGTATATATATATAGTATCTCATAGCAGATATTTCACAATGCAGGAATACAAATAATAATTACATAAACTAAGACACATTTGTATGTACATGTATTTAAAAAGTTGCGCACAAAATAAAATCGATCAGGCCAGTATAGCCTCTCCTTCTATTGCACACCTGAAAACATTGACATATTGGACCTTCTTATACAGACGATCAAATAAAAAGAGCCACCTTAATAGGGATCTCTGTCCAGGCCCCAATCTCCCGAAACATCTCAATTGAAGTTAAATCTCATCTCAAATATTGCCATGTGTCATTTGAATAATTTCCATGGTAGGATGGACTCAAAATTAGCACCAAAGAAAGCAAAAATTATTCTTAAATTAGGGCAGACAATTTTAAGGGGTCAAACTTCGAATTTATCTAAAATTCGGACTCTGATTTGGGCAAAATCTCAATTTAAGATGAGATTTCTACTTGAGATGCTTTGGAAGATCGGTACCAGTTTGATCACAATTCGAAAGAGCTTGGTCAAACTCCATTTGATAGTTTAGGAAAACAATGTTAGTTAGAATATGTTGAGAAAGTACATAATTGACATTCAATCATCCAAATCACTTATGCTATTTCTATACTATTTCTGAGATGTGGCAGATAAAGACAAGACTGTGTTCAGTAAACACTAATGCCCTAGTGGTAGCCTTGTCCATAACAAACAGCTTAGTCCTTTAGGGGCCATAATTATGCTAAATTTTTGATAGTGTTACATGTCTTTAATGTTATTTGTTTATGATGGTTAACAAGTATGCAAAGTTTGAAAGCAATGCATTGATTCACTTAAAAAATATTTGAGTTTCAACATTATGCAACTGACAAATGGACAGAGGAACAGACAAAAGAACCGACAGGACAATCACTGTAGTGTATGAGACCAAGTCCCTGTGGTTTTATAGCAAATGTACTATATTCATACTGTATGTATTCGAGTATAGATGTTCAGTGTTTGTAGTTAGCTCCTAGAGAGTGTACCTCGTATATAATGAATTATTGTGTGTCCTTCAATGGTGTTGTTTAATGTTGTACCTTTAATGGTGACTATTTGTCTATGGTATATATAGACATGACAATCACTATATGCCTTTTGCATCAGTAAATACCTGTGTAAAAAAAGAAAAGCTGTCCTTGAAGAATCTTCAAATGTACAATCGTCTCACTCTTACAATTCCGGAATAATCTGGAAACCTACTATTTGCTGCATTATTATTACAAAAAATTATCTTTTTGGCACAAAATAAAAGTTATTTGATGAAAAAATTCAAAGAATTGACAAAGTTATAGTCATTAGAACTTCCATAATATACATGTTAACAATAAAACAATGTTTAAAAAGCCTAGATAAGACCGTACTAGTAGGGATGTGTGCTTATTGCACTCAAAATAGACTTGCGAATCATTTTCAGGATTGGGTATTATGCCTCTGTAGGATAACTGAATGTACTCTCCCACACCATAAAAATGTCTACAAAGAAATAATGTCAGTTGCTCACAGCATACAGTAACTGAACATAGTAATGAATAACAAAATAAAGTTTCACAGAAAAATCCTATGTTTCATATACCCGGTACTGTAAAATCATTAATTTTCATCGAGGAATAAATTTCATGAATTTCAAGGTTCACTTTCAACCACGAATTCAAATCCTATCAAACAATAATTTTAATCTTTGTATTTATTTCCTAAAATGTAAAATCCATTAATTATCGTCCCATCGAATAAGACTTTTTTACCAAAACTACGAAATTTCGTCCCCTCGAAATTAAATGGTTTTACAGTATCAAATATACTAAGAATAACAATATCTATATATTATATATATATAAGTATAACTGTATATATCTACAGGATAAAACAACAAGAAAGACATAAAAAACAACAGTATACAATTATCGTTGACATCACAAGTAGTGTTGTTTAGCAAGCGTTGATACATGTATTTTGTCCTTTAGTAGATCGGGAATATTGTTAAACACTTGTTTCTGAATATAATTACATGAGTATTTGTCCGATAAGTGCATCAACAGAATATTTCCAACATCTTTAAATAACGAAGCATTTTCATATATTTCCGACAGGTGTATATGTCCCCATTTCCTCGCCTGACAAACACGTTCCTCTATTGTACCATTGTCATTGTTAATATAGGTAGCTTCTACAATAAGTAACTTCACTTTAAACAAGTCTGCTGGTGGATTGGATGTAAAAACTTCAAAAGTTGTGTCCCCTGAAATATTGAAAAAATTCTCATTTTTTAAAACATTGAGCATGAGAAAAACTAACAATGAATTTGCAATAATAAAGATTTTGTTAGACAAACCAACTAATTTCAAACCAAGCCAGTCTACAGTAACCATGGAAGTCAAAACAGTCAATGATAACCATGGAAATCAAATAAGTAAATTGCAACCATGTAAGTCAAACCCTTTGATGGAACCATGGAAGTCAAACAGTCAATGGTAACCATGGGAGTCAAACCAGTCAATGGTAACCAAGGAAGCCAAACCAGTCAATGGTAACCATGGAAGCCAAACGAGTCAATAGTAACCATGGAAGCCAAACCAGTCAATGGTAACCATGGAAGCCAAACCAGTCAATGGTAACCATGGAAGCCAAACCAGTCAATCGTAACCATGGAAGATAAACCAGTCAATGGTAACTATGGAAGCCAAACCAGTCAATGGTAACCATGGAAGCCAAACCAGTCAATGGTAACCATGGAAGCTAAACCAGTCAATGGTAACCATGGAAGCTTAACCAGTCAATGGTAACCATGGAAGCCAAACCAGTCAATGGTAACCATGGAAGCTAAACCAGTCAATGGTAACCATGGAAGCTTAACCAGTCACTGGTAACCATGGAAGCCAAACCAGTCAATGGTAACCATGGTAGCGTAATCAGTTAATGGTAACCCTGGGAGTCAAACCAGTCAATGGTAACCATGGAAGCGTAATCAGTTAATGGTTACCTTGGGAGTCAAACCAGTTAATGGGACTTTGAAGGTTTATCCAATCAATGGAAATGCAGACAACCAATCTCAATGATGACTCATAAAATAACCATAATTTAGAATGGCAAAATTTTTTTAGAACTTATTAACCACCAAATTTGTATACATGTGAGCCTTTCTCCAGGAAAACCGGGCTTATTGACATAACAATAGTCATTATGTAATGATACTTAGAAATAGGTATAAAATAAGAAAGAGTCATGTTCACCGATTAAATCGTAAGAAGTTGGATAACATAGTACTATCTTAAGATTTAAATTTTGTGATAAATTATGATAAAATTACTTCCATCGTTGCTATGGTGACCAATTTCCGAAAACTACCCGAATTGAGATAAACAGGGGGTTAGTGGTTAAAAATAGCAGCTTCTTTTCCCTTTAAGCAAACACTCACAACTTTTTTGTGTTTTATTAAAATCAGAATATTATTCTACAATGTGGACAAAAATTTGAAACGTTTACGTCAATAATTCATCAGATAGACAGATACTGGGTTTATGAAATGAGTCTTAACGTTACGTCAAAAAGCGTTCGAGACGTCATTCAAAAACTTGGCGGGAGTGGTTAGTTTCAAAAGTCTATAACTTCGTTAATTTATGCAACAATTCAATCAAATTTTCAGAAAGTATTCATAAGAGTCTCGCCCTTCTAACGATTCATTATCATCATTTTCATACTTTTGTCAATAAGCCCAGTTTTCCTGGAGAACGGCTCATGTATAGTAATGTACCTGTAAATGCTATTTCTGGTACAATTTCTGGTTCACCATGGATTTGTTCACCATTTCTGATACACGCAGAGATCTGTTTAGAATCGAGACCAACATATTGCTCTGCTAGCTTTTTATGTACACTGTAGATAATATAACCTTGACTCGTAACTCTATGTACCGTGGAAAATGGAACTGCAAAGTAACCTCTAGGTAACTGAAATAGTAAAATAACACATAAATGAGTGAAAACATTTTGTCCCATCATTTAGGGTCAATCTTCCCATCCTATGACAGTCACTTTAATAGAGTACTGTAAACCTAGAAACTTTCGTGGATACAAACTTTCGCGGTTTCCTGAGAACTCCGCGAAAACTAAGTCACATAGTGACAAAATTATTGATATTATAACCTGTCACATACATTGCTCGTTTCGTTTACAATTGCTTCTTAATTATAGTTCTCACCTTTGTTAAACTCTCTCGAACTCTTTTTGATGTAGTTAATTACCTATTGTATTGTTTACAAAAATTGCAACAGTTTTCACAGTTTTATTGATACTATCAGTAATTCAGTATTATGACATTATAAACAATGCTATTAACATGCATGCACCTAGTATATTGAGTTTATTTTCAACACTTTTTCAAGAAATAAATTGAAGTGTTTTCATTATTGTACCGTAATCATATAAATCGTTTTATTCAGAAAAAGGCTATTAACCTAACATTCTATATTTCGACAAAATAGCTCTTCTAATAAGGTTTATTAATGTCGAACCAACCGTCAAACCTTCAAAAACGAGAAAATTTCGCGTTTTTCTTGACCTGGACATGTTCCCGGCTATTTACTTTCGCAGATTTTTACAGTCCGCGAACTCCGCAAACTTAAATCACGCAAAATAAATTCTAGGTTTACAGTACTTGGCAGGTATGTCCAAAGGTAAATTAAAAAATAATTAATGATCTTATTCTTCTAGCAAAATCCTGAAGGGGTGATTAAAATGTTCATGTATTTGAAAGTTTTAGGAACTGAAGGTCATTAAAATCCCAAAACTTACTTCTATTTTGTCTCCAGGGTTCACACCAACAATATTAGGAGCTTTAAGCCCCTCTGTGTTTTCACTGAGTGTATCATATCCACGACACACTGTATGTAAACCTTCTACGAGATGTGGTGGTACGTAGTATGTAGCTGGATCCTGGCCACATAATTCCCTCTTCTTTATATGCTGGGGTACAGCTGATATATGGTCCATGTGTCCATGACTGAAATACAATTTGTAAACACTTGTAAATACTTTGAAGAATATGTCATTCAATAATTGAATTTGAATCGCTCAAAAATGGCTACAGTAGATCAAGGTAAATCATGTTCAAATGCCACTAGAAGTTCCAACAGATCCAACAGATCATATCATCATAATAATCTAGTATTATTTACGGCAGGTGCAATTTCCAACAGGTCCAATACATACATTGCATCTCACCTGACCAATGTCGGATACTGACAAGTGCAGTATCAAATTTGTGCATACCTGACCGGTACAGTAACAATTGTCAGACTCAGAGTGGTCCCAATGTACAACAACGCTACCAAATTATACCGAATGTCCAAATGACCAATATATGAAGTTTCTTTCTCTTCCATGTAATTTGCAGGGCCACTCTCAGGTATTATAGCAAATTCTAGAGACAGAGGTGAAATACAAGGAATCCGGGTGCCATACCCTAGCTCATTTCGAATAGATTCCTTGGATCTTGAACAGTGTAGAGCACCAATATGTGTGAAACTACTTCTGGTTTTATTACCGCTATCTACCAGGATCATCTCTTAATAGTTGGGTTGGAAACACTTAATAGCGTTTCTGAGATGACCAAGTGTCCCAGCCGAGAATCAAACCCTGGACCTCTCGATCAGGAGTCAAGCTTCATACCACTCCACCACCCCATGTTAAAGGAAATATCCGTATTCCTTCAAAAACAGGTACTGTATAATATATAAATATATCAACAGAAAATGCTTGATTTGCTTATATCGCATATGTAGTTGCAATTTACTTACCTTATCATAATTTTATCGCATTTGACATTGTGTCGACAAGCGTAGCCCATGTCAAAACAACACGAAAATCCATCAGCCGGCTTCCTCACTGCAACAGTAGTTTCAATTCCTGATATTGACCAGCAAAATACGCTGAAATCACCAATTTGATGAAGTGGCTGGATGTCATTGGGAGTAACCTTAGTACACATTGTCATTGCTCTGTTATTAAAATTTTGGTAAATGTTTATGTTTTTGACAGTCTTCAGATGCGACGTTATCGCCCATCTCATAGAGTTCCACACCGACTGCTTCAGAATTGATTGGAGAATAGACTTAGACATATATGATGAAATGTAACTGTAATCTTCTTTAGAAATTCCGATGTGTAGTTTGATGACATTTCGGATTTGTTATGAAATCAGCTGATCAGCTGTACTGTGCGTGATCACCAGAAAAATAGAGTAACCTCCCTTTCACTTGTGGAAACAATAAAACCCAGCAGATTCGGTACTGTACGGACTTTGATATATTGCAGCGTTTATCTCCCTTGAAATATTTCATTTGACCAAAAAAGGCCCACAACGATTTATTTTTTAGTTATTTTTTATAAGATCGAATGATTCTTGTCCAAGCATAGTTGTGAAGCTACATCTGTTTCATAATTTCGTGTCTCCTCCTGAAGACGGTTTTGGTTTAATTAATGTTATGAGCCAATTTCAAAATTTGCAGGTTTTCTTATCCTTATTGAATAACCAACACATACATGTGATAAATCATGTTTAAAACATAAATAAACTGTGTAAAGTTGTATATATTCTTGTTTCAACTCTGCAAAACTAAGTAATGTGTCATCAATAAATTGTATATTGGGGGGGGGGGGGGGGGGTACATGCTCACATAACAGTGGTTAGTCAAGTATCTATACTACTATTCTATATATATTTCACATACAGAATACACTGGTTGAACGAGAATGTGGGGGGATTTACTGCAAATAGAACACAGGCCTAAGAATAAGTTTTAACATTCCCAAATTTTATCTATTGAATGAGTGAAACTTGCTGTTTCCGAAATTTATCTAAATTATTTTCAAAATACCAACTTGTTTTCCTGTCACCTGTTTTTTTAGGTAGCTAGAGAGTTCCAAGTGTCAATTACTCGATGTTTGAAGAAAATCGTCGATGTTCCAATCGAGAACGCTCCTTGAAGATGGTTTTTGAATGTCCAATGATTAACAAAAACACAAAATGAGTTTTGTAAAAAATATTTGTTTCATCATTGTCACACAGTTTTGTATCTTTGATGTAACGAAGTCATCCTATTTGGTGACGACGTATTTCTATACAGGACCATCACTTCACCTGCAGATGCTTACCAGCTTCAAAAAATCTGGATAGTCTATTCTAACCACCTTGGAAAACGATTTGCAAATGCAATTTAATCCAGACAAATGCGAAGAAATTCATATCACCAACAAGAAAGATCCCATCATCACCCAAAATCAACCAGGAATGCCAAATACCTTGGAGCAACAATATCTAGCAATCTCTCCTGGAAACAACATATTGATACTACATGTATCAAGATACATACGTTCGCTCAATTGTTGAGTACGTTTCAAATAATTTTATAGATGCTTCTTCAAAATAACTTAATGGAGATGCTACTTATATGAATAAAAAATATAACTCATACTGTTTTTGCCATATATACGAGTATGTAATGCCTATCGAATAGTGGACAGATAGAATATTGGAATTATGTAATGCTATGAAATTCCAAAACTGATTTAATTTACAATTTTAGTAAAATGTATTCACGTAGGAGTATTTTCGTTACTATGGACTTGAAAATAAAATAAACTATGTTAGTTTAAATTGTTGATTGTTAGCTTTTCTCATCGTTACACCACAGACAATTTACTTAAGGAACTTTAAGTTTGAAGTTAAACTATTTTTATTGCTTTAATCAAGAATGCACACTACATATGAATGTCGAAGAGATGTTTAGATAATAACATTGCAAAGTTAAATCCATTAAATTTATCCAAATTAAATTTGGAGCAAAAGACCGGCAAATTTTGACATTGATCCATGTGCGTTACATTGTTTTTTTTTTTAAATTAAATGACCGTAATTTATAATTGCATAAATAGTCTGTATCACTTGTATCAGTCCCATTAGACGACTCTCACCTTCACGACGAGGAAAAACAAGGCTTTGTAATAATTCCCATCTCTACTCTTCAATTGCTGTTAAATTATATTTGCATAACGTTTGCATCACACACTTTATTTATCACCACAGAGACAGTCTTTAACAACCAAGACTTAGTACTAACCTAAGTACTACACGTTTGCTGAATACAATGATGACTCATTATAAGAAGAGATAGGAAAGATGGATATGGGGGAGTCCTGCTTGCCTTGAAGACAGACCTTATCTATGAAGAGCTAGACACTGGACGCAACACTGAACAAGTCTTCGTTAAAGTCACACTGGACAAAAACAAGACGTTGATAGTAGGATCAATCTACAGACCACCAAGTAGTGATATAGCCTACATTGAAGACCTGTGTTCAACCGTAGAAGACATCAGGAAACAGTTCAAGAACGCTGTGATATGGATTGGCGGGGATCTGAATCTTCCAGATATCAACTGGGAATCCAACACTGTGGAAGGCAACCAGAATGCCAGCCGGATAAACAACATGGTCATAGAACTGACTGAATCCTGCAACCTACATCAGATGGTCACCCAGCCAACCAGAAAAGACAACATTCTTGACGTTTTCCTTACCAACCGACCTACACTGATCACACGCTGCACCACTCTACCTGGACTAGGTGATCATGACATCGTCTACACGGAGTCAAGTGCCTCAGCAAAAAGGACAAAACCAGTGAAACGCCTCATTCACCTCTGGAAAGAAGCAGATGTGGATTCCCTGAAGTCAAAATGTCTGGACTTCCAACAGCTCTTCCTCCAGAAGCACACTGCACAAAGCTGTGTAAACACTATGTGGACGGAGATCAAGGATCATCTTCTTGGTATCCTAGAAAAATATGTCCCATCCAAGATGACTACCTCAAGATTTAGCCAACCTTGGATCACTAGACAAGTCAAGCGAATGAGCAGAAGGAAGAAGAGGGCATACAACACCGCCAAAGCAACTAAATCACCAGGAAATGTAAAAAGGTACGAAAACATCAAGAAGAAAACAAGCAAAGCCTGTAAAGTCGCCTACAACGATTATGTCACCAATATCATCAGTCCAGATCAACAGTCAAATCCAAAGAAATTCTACAGCTTCATCAAAAGTAAGAAAACAGAAAACCATGGAGTGGCACCACTCAAGGCAAAGACAGGCATAACACATTCTGACAGTGAGACCAAGGCAAACATCCTTAATGAGCAGTTCTCATCCGTCTTCAACAAAGACGAAGATCCGGCCACAATCCCGGACATGGGACCAAGCCCTCATCAGCAGGTTGACAACATCACCGTCACAGAAAAGGGAGTACATAAGATCCTTGCAGGACTGGACCCCCACAAGGCGACCGGCCCCGACCAACTTCCGGCAAGGCTGCTGAAGGAACTTGCTGTTGAATTGACACCAATTTACACACTTTTCTTCCAGGCCTCGCTGGACCAAGGTACCATGCCAGATGAGTGGAAGTCAGCAAACGTGGTTCCTATATACAAGAAGGGTGACCAAAGCAAGCCTGAGAACTACAGACCTGTATCATTGACGTCAATCAGTTGCAAGGCACTGGAGCACATAGTAACCAGTTCAATCATGAAGCACCTTGACAAACACCAGATCCTGACAGATGCTCAGCACGGCTTCAGGAAGCGAAGGTCATGTGAGACACAGCTTATCCAGACTATTCAGGACCTAGCCAGCAACATGGATGCCGGAGGCCAAACTGATGTCATTCTATTGGATTTTTCGAAAGCCTTCGACAAGGTACCACACCTTCGTCTCCTGTCGAAAATCCACTACTATGGCATCAGAAACAACCTACACAAGTGGATAAGCAGTTTCCTTGGAGGACGAAGCCAGACTGTATTCCTGGATGACAAACATTCATCGCAGGCATCAGTGGACTCAGGGGTTCCACAAGGTAGCGTCCTAGGACCCTTACTATTCCTACTCTTTATCAACGACCTACCTGAATACATCTCACCTGAGTCCACCTCGCGAATGTTTGCAGACGACTGCGCACTCTACCGGAACATCAAGACAGAGGAAGATGCAATAGCCCTTCAGAGAGACTTAGATGGACTCCAAAGATGGGAGAAGGATTGGCTGATGGAATTCCACCCCCAAAAATGCCAGATCATGCATATCACCAACAAAAGAAGACCCATCAAAGTACCCTACAATATCCACGGACACATATTAGAAGAAACAGAAACAGCAAAATATTTAGGCATCAACTTCCAAAAATCTCTCAACTGGAACCACCACATCAACACCATCACCAAAAAAGCCAACAACGCAAGATCATTCCTCCAGAGAAATATCAACCAATGCCCGATGAGGACCAAAGAACTCTGCTATCAGACCCTGGTGAGGCCTCTCGTGGAATACTCTTCAATAATCTGGGACCCCTTCACCGATGCCAATGTTCGGAAACTGGAGATGGTACAACGTAGATCTGCCCGTATGGTCTTCTCAGACTACAGAAGGACCAGCAGTGTCACAGCCATGCTTCACCATCTCCAGTGGCCATCACTACAGGAGCGCAGGGCACAGGCAAAGGTCACCATGATGTACCGGATTGTGTACCAGCTAGTAGAGGTCCCAACAACTCACCTCACTCCGATCTGCTCAGTTAGAGGCCACGGACTCACATACATGGTGCCCTTTGCTAGAACCCTGTGCTACCAAAAATCGTTCTTCCCGGACACCATCCGCCTATGGAACAGCCTTCCCCAGACAGTCATCAGCTGCCCTACCATTGACAGCTTCAAGAGGGAAGTGCAGTCATTGACGCTGCGATAACTTGTACTGGACTGTTTTTATCCACACCAATAAATGATTTTAAATTCACTGTAAATATGTAAAGACACCTCTTTCACCGCCATGCGCCAGTACGAGTATACGCCAGAAGGCGTCCTGTACTTTAATGGAAGAAGAAGAAGACTCTAAAATGAATCAAATCGGACCCCGATACAGACACGTTTGTTATACAGATGTTCATGGCTACTAGTCCACGGGATGAATTAGAACACCGAACTGAACACACATCAATAGTGAGGGATATGCTGTTAAAAGTCATCCAGAATCAAAATCCAGATAATATGATTATTTTATATGGCTTTATTTTGTTGAGGAATTGCCAGTTTGCTTTTAATATGCTGGAAACGCAGCTCATATTGTTGCTTAAAAGTTAAACTAACGGACTGCAGACTTTTCTCTTTCTATCTCTTTTCTCTCTATTTTTGCGGACAGAATAAGTAATATGGGTCGCGCTGAGGCCGTTAGAATAACGAGTACCAGGACCAAAATCCAGACATGTACGTCAAAACGTCATTTTGAAAACAGCGATATTTATAATAACGTGGGGTTTAGCTAGAACAACTGCGAGAAACAGATTATCAACGAAATAGGACAGTATCAGGAATTCGATAATTTGTTTTCTTTTAAAAGCATTTTTTTTAAACTAATTTATTAAAACATGTGGCCAATCAGAAATTCGTTCAATGTATGCTTGCATCTGACGTCATGAGCGCGTTCCACATGGCTCATTTTCACAAATTAGAGTGTTTTAAGAAAAGTCAATCAAAAGGGAACAAATTCATACCAAATACGATACTATTCCTAGTTGTGCACGAAACAAACGTGCAAAAAAGCAATTTCGCACCAACCGTTACGCATGGATGATTTTGTACATGAATACGCCATTTCTTTCCGGAAATAGATAAATTAGTGCATGGAATTAACAAATAACACAGCCTAAGATTTATTGATATAATATATCAGACGATATAATATTTTTTAGGGTGGCCAATTAGAAATTCGTTTAAGTGTACACATTGACACTTATATACAATGTACAAGAACATATATATAATAAGTATAAAGTAAGTTAACAAATGCTGATCTGTGAACTGACATAATAAAAAGTCTTCATTGGTTTGAGATGCACATGTGCAGTGGTATCCTAGACGCATATACTGTATATGGAATGTGTCTTAGATTTCTTTTATTTCTCTTGAATTATGTTGACGTAAAATAACTTTGTTGCAACTGTGTCCAATTATACGAATGAAAATCTATATACTCAGTATATATAGGTTCGTGCTTATCATATAATAAAAATTATATCTTAAAACAAATATAAATAACTTGGGGTCCGTAGAGGCAAAGAGGTCCAAAGACATTCAGATAAAGCCCATGTGTCCAGCAAGGGGAAGTAACCGCTCCTAAATCCACCGGAAAAACACGAACAAACGCACTCGTCATTTTCCGGCAAATATTCGGAAATCTCGGATTTTATCGCAGCTCTAGACAGATCATTATTATTATTGTTTGTTTTGATCGCAAATGCTACGATTTACAAATGTCAGTCGCTCTTTTGAATATTCGTATTGAAATTTGTGATTCTTCTGAAATTAATAGAACTTTAGAATATTCAGGTAAGTTGTACGCCTCTAGGAACAAAATGGTAAAGTTCTGTTAGACAGCCGTATTCGTCATCAAAATTATTCGCCCTGATGACACAATAGCCCCTACTATTTATTTACAATATTGACTTATATGCTTCTGACTTGCTAAATGAATTGTACATAATTAAAAACTCTCTCTTTTTTCTGACAACCATGGTGCCACCATAGCTCATTGGTAACTTATACATACATATATGCCTGCCATGTTTCAGTAGAAATAAAGCAAATAAAGGCTATGCTCGGCATGCTCGACCTATACAGGCCAGGTTTTCAATTTTATTTTATGTCTTTATAGGTCAATTTTACATAACAGTTGGCTCACTTCTTTAATCTTTTACATGTTATCGGATTATAAATCAATAACAAAGAGCATACCAGAATTACACTGGTTGTAAATGGCCATGGCTTAATTGACTAAACAAGTCAACTTGATTGTGTCCTAACAAGATGTAATTATATTTTACAACAATGTAAGCATTATTCACGGCATCTGCATAGTCAGATCAGTAAACCACGAGATTTGGGAAAGCCAAAGATGTCAATAACAGTAATTATTTCCAATACTTAAGTCTTATCAAACCAATTATTTCCTATTTTTACCAATTTTGTTAGTTTTTGAAGATAAGAAAATCACATCCTTCTGGACACCATACTATGAGTTTGACAGGTGTGTAGGACATTTTAATCATGTGACCTTATGCTAACATGGATTCTAGTGGTCAAATTTTGAAACTGGGTCATGTGGGGTCAAACACTAGGTCACTAGGTCAAATCTTAGAAAAACATTGTGTTCACTCCAGGGGTCACTGTTTTGATTCAATCTTCATGAAATATGGTCAGAATGTAGGTTGTACTGATACCTAGACCAATGTGCAACAGGTGAGCTCCCTAGGGCCTTTCAGGCCCTCTTGTTATTATATCTTAAGTATCTTTACAAGCACTTTGATTTGCTAAGTGGTGCTGTTCGAGAAGTGAGACGAAAGTGCTTTGTCAAATTTGAGAATATGATGTACCCATTTCAAATGACATAATTATGAGCAAGTAACCTCGGACATAGCTTTATTTATTTCTGTCACTACCGGTATGTGGACTTTGTACTGTAATAATATTACAATTTATATAGTATTCTAAATTGTACGATTACAATGTGGTGTGTATGCATGTTACCTTCAAGCTTACAATAAATGTTTACATTGCTGTTCTCAAAAATACTCATCCTGTACTCATGAGTACTGTCTGTAGTACTCGAGTACTACTCGAGTATTGGACTAAAAATAGTACTCAGTACTCACTTGAGTAAGTACTTAATTTCAAATACTCGAGTATTACTCGAGTACTGAGCATCAGTACTCGACCCAACCCTGAGTGGTCTCTATCAAAACAAGGTATTAGGTATTAGGTATTTCTCTAATCTAAACACTATCAGATAGCGCTATAATGTATAAATCACTTGTCTATGTTATGCACCAGTCAGATGCATCCGCGCCCCATACCCCGGGAATAGCCAGGGAAACGGGCATGATCTTTAATATTCTTACCTTCCAGCTTCCCCTGCACTGCTAGTGAAATGTTGGGATTTTTTTCTCCGAACCAATACCCAGGGACAATATTTAGTTGTCAGGGCATGGGAAATTGGAGATTTTACCATCAGCTGTCCCCCGCAGGGCCGTGGAAGGGCAGGGGTTTTGACAACCTAAAAGTAAAACTCCTGACCCATCACCGGGGGTAGGGGGGGGCCGTTGACGCAACTGACTGGTGCATTACCTGCGTGCAGTGCTTGTCAAAGGCATGTGTTTCTTAGCACTTTGCTGGATGAACCCTACAAGTACTTTGAGATTTTGCACAAAAGACCGCTTGAACTACTAGTCCTGGAAGTATTTATGCACTGGTCAGTCAGTGGCAACCACGAACCCCCACCCCCCGGGATAGGCAGTGGATAGCCGTGCAAAGGCTGTGTTTTTACCTTCCAGCTTCCCCCATTCTGCGGGGGTTTTGGCAGACACAATAACATAAAACTAATATTAAAAATGATTTAAGATCTCTTGATAATAGTTAAGAATTGTATCTGTCCAAATTTAAAGGTGAATAAAATAGTAGTAATTTTGATTTTAATGTTACCTCATCATCATTAGGAATTGGTGAATTAAATCAAGTCCAGAATTCGTTTTTTACATCATATATTTTCACAAACCTTCAACTTTATTATACAAATTATTTTCAATATATCATGTGTAATGACTTGGCATTGATTACAAATGCAGAAGCTGTTGAACACAAAATTGTTTCTCGAAGGTGTTGCATGATGTGTAAGGTTCCATTATCATATTAAGAGCAATTAAGATGTTTTCCACATGAACTTGTCTCATTTTATAATTAGACTCCATGGCTAGTTAATTGCTTTATGAAAAGATTATAAATATGTCAGTAGTAACAGCTAACATACTGTAAACGTATTTAATTTCAATGGAACAAAATTTCATGGTTTTTTTTCGTGAAAAAGACCATTTTGTGTGAATGTAATTTCGAGTATTCATCATCCACTACAATAAGTTCATGTAAGTCAGATACTAAGGAATCATTAGTATTTGTGGGCAATTTGATTTTGTGGTTGAGGGCATCCAAATAATCCATGAAATCATATTCCCAACAAATATTAATGATATTATAGTAAAGACTGTCTTTAGCTTAACTAACCATGAGTCTCCCTGATTTGTAATTTCAGCTAAAGGTGTTGTTGTAAGACAGGCTGTAAGTAAAGCAAGCTACGCGTCTGTTGTTGTAGATGAGAGTATACCTCCAACACCTGATGAAAATAGAGAGTTAAAAATTGATGACTATAGGGGATGTAGGACGGCACAAGACATTCGAATTGAGACATATAACAGTGAAGGTAAGCAACCCTGTCCCTATTCTGGTTCCATTGATTGCAGGGTGGTATCCAGAGACAAAAAGCACAGAGGCAAATCTTTTCTAGGGTTTATGAGAGGTGTTTTTTCTTCAAAAGCATACTTATTGTGTTATTTTCTGTGTTTGTGCCTTAGCATGGCTACGGGCCTGCATTGCTTAGCCAATGTGAATTAATTTTCTTTATGATTGTCATTGATCAGCATTATTTTAAGGTAAAAATTGAACAGCATTAAAAGTCAATTCTTATGGATAAAGAATATTGAGAATAAAAAAGTGAGCTCATAGCAAAAAGTTTACCGTCTAAGATTGAGTATTCAAGCTTGCAGCAGCAGGTGGTGGCTAAATTGAGGTGATCAGTAATACAAGTTTGTCTGTTTTTCTTTTTCAGATTTTCTAACTGATGCTATTGGAGCATTTTTATCTCTAAATACGTCGTCAATGTCCGATACAGCAGTTCCGACGGGGAACAGTGATGTAGCCACAGAAAGCCGTCAGGCAGATACTGACCAATCTGGTTTACCAGTTGACAAAGCACCGGAGACATCGGTGCAAGATGGAGGTGTCAGACCTAAATCTCAAAGTCCTACACCAAAAAATACTGCAACGATTCATTTCTATTCGGGTAACCCAACTGTTGAAAAATTGAAAGGAATTTTGCACATCTACAAGGATAAGTAAGTACCGGTATATTCACACAAGGTACATAACTAGGTCAGTAAGGTCACCATCAGCTTACTACAATGTACAGGTTGTCCCAAATGTCAAGTTTTGATATTTGTTTGATGTGTGTAGCACTGTGTTATATATGTCAAATATTTTATACTCTTTTGTTTACTTAATGCATTCCAACAGGAATGAGGCGTAGAGAGTGATTGGTGTAAGTTGTGAGAATTTGTTTATGATAATAATTATTTTTATGAACCTAAATACAAATGTAAATATGTATAAACTAAATAATTACCGTACAATAGATAAAGTTCACATAGATCTATTTATTTAATAAATAACATAACCACTTAAATTCGATGAAACATAGTTAACTTACTGTAAAATCATTAATTTTCGTGGGGGATTAAATTTCGTGGATTTCGTGGTTCACCTCAACCATGAACTTTAATCCCAACGAACAATAATTTTGACCGTTGTTTTATTACCTGAAATGCAAAATCCACGAATTCAAGTCCCAACAAACTCTTCTTTTTACCAAAACCACGAAATTTCATACCAACGAAATTAAATGATTTTACAGTAGTTGCTCTTCTGACTGCTGTTCTAACCAATGACCTTTGATGTCAGGTTTTCGTCTTCCTCGACAGTCGTGTATAAGTAGTTGTGTGCCTTATTAATGGTTATACAGTCTCTATAATAGAACATTTTAGGGCAGACATGTTAAGACATGTATGTGTAACTATATGAAATTTTGGGTGTTTAACACTGTAATAAGCTATATTTGTTCAGCTTTTCATGACATCTGGACGTCTTTTCATTTCAGTAATTTAACCAGCTTATCTGATGATGTACAGCGAAGTGAGCTCATTTGTATGCTAGCAGTACCCGCCAAATATACCATACATGATCTACTCAAATTCAATGGTCCGTGTTTGTAAGTAGTTTTTTTGGCACATTACCAACATTTGGCACCTGCAGCTACTGGCTAGCATACTCCAGCCACAATGTCATTATGATGATAAACTCATTGAAATATTTCAACACAAGCATCATGTTATAGATGGCAATGTTTTTATAAGCAATGTATACAGCTGTGATCATGATTCAGTTACAAGTTATTATTATTCATTAGTATTATATTAATACTATATTAATATTATATTAATACTTTTATATTAATATATTAATTATATTTATATTAATAGTTGCATAGTGGCTTGATTATTTTCTTACTCATATTATTATTTTACTAGCATTTTTATACGCAGTGCAAATTGTTTTACTTTAATGTCTAAATTGTGGTGATTGTACAGCACTTTTGAACGAGTAATTTACATGAAAAAAAAGGCTATATAAATATGGTATAATTAATCACTCTTTCACCAGTTCGCGAGCTTTCATCCTTTTGGCCATTAGGATATTATAACATAAGTAGTGGGTTCCGGGGGCATTCTCCCATTCTCCCCCGGGAAAAAATTCAAAGCATTGGATGAATCTAGTGCATTCTAAGCCTATCTTGGAGCCCTGAAATATCTTTTTTTCTTAATTAGGAGAGTTAATCTTAATGGTTTAGTAATGATTATTTAACAGTCAAAAGGTAATATAATGAGCTAGGGAAAAATTTCTCTTGTAATTGATTTCTGTGATGCAACATCTACGTATTAAGATATCGTGTATATTAAAAATATTCTGCGAGCAAAGCGAGCACGAAAAATGCCCATCTTAAAAATACTTTTTCATCTAGAACATAAGAAAAAGTACCCATATTATTTAGAGATATGTAAGACTAGTTTAAGCCGAACATTATACATTTGATTTCAATTATTGAGGAGTCAAAACTATGTATGACTCCTTGTTCTGTCATCGGGGACTCCTACACCCATGAATTGTGATTTTCAGAAGCATTTTTCGTATATTTTAAGTGCTCATTCGCTTAGTCAAAATAGTCAATAAGTTCATTGCTCTTTCTGGTGAAATATTTTACAAGATATATATTTACAGTTTAAAAGTATAAGAGTTGTAGACATACTGTCAGCTAGTTAACCCACATTATACGATATGTACATATTTCGTTCAGACAGAATTATATCAGTTCAGTTTTAAGAAACGTTGATTTTAAAAAAAATCTCAGCCAACTGTGAGGGCACGGGCCCTCGTGCCCACTGCCTGGATCCGTGCCTGAACAGCAAAATATTTTGGATTGGTTCTGTTATAAATTTTATTTGAATTAACAGCAGACCCGCAGTGAATAGTATGTGCTAGGGTCTATAGCGTATAGTTTCAGGTATAACACAGTGAAACATTGGAACTCAACTTGATCGTTTCGTATCTGTCAGTCTGTAATATGTTGAATTGGTGAAAATTTGGGGAAGTCCAAACTGTCCCAAGTTGGGATTCAAACCAAAATAATTTTGGCTGAGAAAATATATCATTTAATATGCTCTTTCACATGGCATCTTTACCATGTAACAATGCCATACTCTCATATCTGCATGTCTCTGAGATTATTATTGCTGGTTTATCTACAGGGCTGGTATTGAATACATGAGGATTATACGAGATGGCTCACCTAATCAATATATGGTTCTTGTCAAGTTCAGAAATAAGGTAGGTTTTGTTTGTACTTTGAAAAAGATTTATGTTAGTGATGACATTACATGTAATAAAGAGGTTGAGCTTAGATTATGGGTAGAATCAGGTAAGAAAAAACAGAATGACTGAGCACTTCTCTTTTTTTTTAAAATGCCGAGCACAGCCTTCATTTGGTGTCACGGTTAATTTTCTGCCATTCAAATCAATGCAAAATGACCCAAATTCGCATCTTTCCCTCCGATTCACTGACATTCCGGGTGATTTTATGTGGCTGCTTCCATTAAAAGCAATCACTGTCATCCAAAATAAGCTGGAGAAAATGGCATGTCGATAGTTTCGTTTTCGAACTACTGCAGGTCTTTTGGAAGGAACAATGCTATTTTCCATGCCCCAAAAACTGACTCGACCGAAGTACACATAAAATGAAACACTATTAAAAGTTAGCATACAGGTCATATTTGAGCTACATTCATGTAATTTGGCCAACAATCAGCAGTTTCCACATTAAAACAGCACTTGAACAGCCATAAATCAAATTTTTGAAAGGGACTATTTTAGCATACTACAGCCCTGAAGCACTATCAACTGGTGTGACACCATTTGCCAGTCAGTTTTTTGTTAAAATATGGAGAGGCATATGAGTGCCTCCTCCTGTATTTGAACCCAGGTTGCCAAATAAGGTGGCAAGAGCACTAACCACTGAGCTACCGAGGCCACTTATCATCTTATGGTTGTCTCAGTCAAAGGCACACCAACAAAACACAATTGCAATATAGAAAAGTTTGATTAAAAACTTAATAAAGTTATGTATTACTTTTTCAAAGAAATTTATTTTCAACCCACCTGATACTTATACAGTGTAAGTGTGATTGTGGATACATGTACAGACCTGTAGTCAAGACCATTTCACACTCAAGTTCAACCACCATGCCACCGGGTAAAAGTTGTCAGGAATTTTCTGGAACTAATTGATTTTTAGTCTCCAAAAATGTTCCATTTCCTTTAACTTTCTTGTTAATGTGACAAGTTTACAGGATTTCTGGATTTTCAAATTGTCTCTTTCTAAGACTTATAGCTTGACCAGGTAAAACTGAGACTCATCAAAGTCTGTAAGCATGTCCACCTATACTCGGCTGTATTTGATTTGCATGTTCATTTACTATTTACTGTTATCTCCGTATAATGTTCATTTACTTAACCGTTATCTCCGTATAAGGCCAGCTATAATTTTAAGTTTATGTTTTAACAACTTCAGAATTTTCCAGATTTGAATAAATCATTCTAGGAGTCTCAGTTTAATCTGGTTGGACAATACCAATGTAATGTTATGTTTGTATTTTGTAGAAACTAGCAGACGAGTATTATGATACATATAACAACACACAGTATAACAGTATAGAATCAGATGTTTGTCATTTAGTGTATGTCGGTAGTGTAGAAATGTTGAAGGAGTCCATGGTATGTTTATATTTATATTAAAGATAACATATATTCAGTTGATAAATTTATCACATAGTACAGTGCATTTAATAAAAATGATATTACACTACTCACTAGTGTAATAACTATGCAAGTGAGGCAGCTGATTACTTTATTAATCTATTCATACGTGTTGTCAAAAGAAATAATGTTCATGGCAGACCGTGATTTTATCATCGGCGATACAGTTCAGATTAATGAAAAGGCAAATCTGAAAATCCAAAGGAGAAATTGCTAAGGTGCTTTAATTCAATAATCAATAATCATAAACCTACAATTTGACATAGCATACACTGCCTGTAAATGCATTTTGAGTTTCAAAATGGCATCTCTTTAAAATTCATCAATGTCATTCTTTCAGAAATCCGAAGTTGTGATGATGTCAAAACATATACATGACCTCACTCAGCATGTGGCGTTTCCCATTTATTAAGTAACAGTATGAATATTTCCCCTTACCAAACATAATTATGTGGTTAATAGTGTATGGTATAAGTGAATATGTTTATATTGTAGGATGCATGTTTACCAGTACCAGGTATGACAGAGTTACCTAACTGTCCAGTCTGTCTAGAGAGAATGGTAAGATATGCAGTGTGTTATAATCTTTCATCATTTGGTGTTTTACTAGTCAAACATTACTTACTTGCTCCTTCGCAAGCACCAGGTCAACTTCTCTTCACACATATGGGCAGAACTATAAGTTTTATCACAAAAAGTACAATCATGACCAACCTGGTGACACATAAAGATTTCTTCCTAGTTTCTAACCACCCTAAACTTTTTTATCCATTTGACATTATTTTAAGCTCACTTTTCAAAGAAACGAAGTTGAGCTATTTTCCACCACAGGATCGTTTGTGCTTGTGTTTGTTAAGTTTATTGTCAGATTTTTTTTTCAAAGAGTTTTACACAAGAGTAATCAGTACTGACAAGGCCAGTAACCCTGTGGCCTATATTTATTGTGTTATCTGCCCTTGCTTCTATAAAAAAAACGGAGAAAGTCGAGCATCCAGCACTTGTGGCACAGCTGGTGCTCTTGTTAAGCCTGTAAAAGTGTATAAAGTACATGTTTTATCAGATAAAGGAAAGAAAATATGTCTAAATCACAACCACACAATTATCTGGTTATCCAAATAAATATTATAACCGTCTCACTGTGTTGGACGAATTGAGAGAAAGGATACTCACTATATGCCTCCTGCATCAGAACATGGGTCTGGCATCGCCAGAGCATAAAAATCAGCTGACACATTTGGATGATAAATTTGTAATTACATGATGATGTGCTGACTGGGAATTCTAACTTGTGTTGTTATATTTCAGGATGAATCTGTTGACGGTATACTCACTATTTTATGTAACCATGCCTTCCATATGGAATGTTTAGACCAGTGGGGAGATACAAGGTACAGTAGTCCTACAGTGTACTCACTATTTTATGTAACCATGCCTTCCATATGGAATGTTTAGACCAGTGGGGAGATACAAGGTACAGTAGTCCTACAGTGTACTCACTATTTTATGTAACCATGCCTTCCATATGGAATGTTTAGACCAGTGGGGAGATACAAGGTACAGTAGTCCTATAGTGTACTCACTATTTTATGTAACCATGCCTTCCACATGGAATGTTTAGACCAGTGGGGAGATACAAGGTACAGTAGTCCTACAGTGTACTCACTATTTTATGTAACCATGCCTTCCATATAGAATGTTTAGACCAGTGGGGAGATACAAGGTACAGTAGTCCTACAGTGTACTCACTATTTTATGTAACCATGCCTTCCATATGGAATGTTTAGACCAGTGGGGAGATACAAGGTACAGTAGTCCTACAGTGTACTCACTATTTTATGTAACCATGCCTTCCATATGGAATGTTTAGACCAGTGGGGAGATACAAGGTACAGTAGTCCTACAGTGTACTCACTATTTTATGTAACCACGCCTTCCATATGGAATGTTTAGACCAGTGGGGAGATTCAAGGTACTGTAGTTCTACAGTATACTCACTATTTTATGTAACCATGCCTTCCATATGGAATGTTTAGATCAGTGGGGAGATTCAAGGTAACACACACCTACACTTTACATCCTGAAGCTGGGTCCACAATTAATCAGTTTTTAAGAAAATGTTCAGTGCAGGCTTATGTATTAGATACAGTACTAGTTTTCGTTCAAAAGTGTCTTCTTACAAGCGTTATTGTACAGTTTCGGAAGGACAAACAACATTATTGTCCGAGGCAAAGCCGAGGATAATTTGTGACAACAGGCTACTATTATATGCTTTAACTGTAAAAATATGCTTGGCCTATAATGTACCAAAGGGATTAAGTTAACTGTCCAAAAATGTCCATTCAAAAGGTTTAATTAGCTTGTGATTAAAATTCACAAGTGTCAATGTGTTTATACACCTTATAAGTGCTTATGATACACTTGCATCTAGTTTTCTTCATTCATTGATAAAGGACTTAGTGCACAAAGGTAGAAATTTATGCATCTTATTTTCACAATTGTCATATTTCTATGAAAATATTTGTATTGTTTTATTTCTAATACACATAACAAGGTTATATTCGTACTTCCCATGTTGACGCGCACTGTCGTATTAATATATAGAATGAAGTTCACCTGATAGACAATTATAGTAACTATTTGTATTCTGTATATATTCTGGTTTCTTGTACATGTTATTAATTGCACAATGAATTTTTACAGCTAAATCTTAAATTCGCTTAAATTGTTACAAATACTTTTAAAAATACTGTAAAAGCACTGCTTTTCTTGGGAATAATAAGAAAATAAATTTTGCTTGGTATGAATATTCTGTAACTTTGCTTCAATTGCTATAATTAATTTCTACTTTTCTTGGTCATTACAAGAATATAAATTTTGCTCCACATTTTGCGGTTTACAAAACAATAAGCAATTTCTCTAAAATTTGTTCTGGCCTAAATTAATCAAGAATATTGGAATTCATGATTCAGTTATCTACACTATTGATTAGAGTAAAACGCCACAAATTAGATGGTTTTACAGTAGTCCAGGCTAATATTGCACTATAATTAGGTGGATTTACAATTTTCTAGCTACATGTTTTTGACGTCGGATTAAAAATTATTTAATTAGAACTTACAGTTTAAAAAGACCATTTCGTGAAAAGTTCAACTAAATTTAAAGGATTTTCGTGGTTGAAATCATCCACAAAATTCACGAAATTAAATCCCCTCGAATATTATTGATTTTACAGTATGTCATTTATTTAACTGTTCATGTAGTTATAAGCGGATATGTCATGATTGACCAATTATTTTCTGAGTAAATGTTTTGTACAAACAACTTTCTTACAACTCAAAAAGTGTACACTTACGAAAACAATGTACACTTTATGAATGGAGTCACAAGGCCTATCGGAGTATAAGTCCTGATGGAAGCTGTACCTGTAGTAACTTGCTAAATTAATCAGGAGCCATAACTCTAATGATATGTTGGATAGTATGAATAATGTTGGCAATGCCATTAGATGCTGTGGCAACATATATATTTAGCAGGCTAGACTATACAGATCAGTTTTGGCTATAGTTTCAAGTTTCAATTTGAGATTCACTGAGAAAGTCGTAATTGTTTGTAGTTACTAAGTTTTTCCCTGTCAGAATATCCAATGATTTCTGATATGAGCGAAGAGACAGATAGTCGAGTAATGTTTCCAAAATGACTCTCTATTTTGTTTCAACATATTGTTTAAAGTTGTATAATTATACTGTATATTAAGGCTGTAAAGGTATACCGCGGTACACAAAAGACCGCGGACTTCAGTCCTACACGGTTCACGGTACAATAATTGCAAATTTCGGTACGGTTCGATATAAGCTTTTTAATGAGCAAAATAATATTCAGAGAACAAAAATGTCTGAAAGTCCTCTGATTATGTAAAATTACCATGCATCACTCGTTTAAATTGTATTAAGATATGCCTCATATTGTCGAAATTCATTTAAAATAGTCGATAGCAACATTATAATTGCTGTTATTGAATCAACAAATTCATTGTCACTTAAAAATTGTAGTTTTTAAGCTGCTGTTAGAGAATATTGTATACCGAAATATACCGAACTGTTAGAAAAAATGACGGTACGTATCATATCGTGAGGTGAGCGTACCGTTACAGCCCTACTGTATATGTGTGATATATTTACAGCTGTCCTGTGTGTAGATATTACCAGACACCTGAAGAGATTGCAGACAATAGATGTATGAAATGTGGATCACAGGAGGTCAGTAGCAACTCTCTTATTGTTGCTTAGCAACTGTTTTATTGTTGCTGCTGAATATTCTTACAATTTCAGGGATATTATACAAACTGTCAGGTTCTTAGTTCTGATAGTTAACATTTATATTATTCAACTCATGCGCCTTGGGTCAAACTGGCCCTGCTGGCTATTGTTATACATGTATCTGACATATTGCTGGCTTAGAATGAGAAAGTCATAACTACTACTTACAACCTTATAAGACTCATACATATTTCAAATCAGCATCACAAGGCGTTTCTTATGAGCCTATTTTAATGAAAATCGGAACTTGTTATGTTGACCAAACTGAAGTTGAAAGAGCTTGTTTTACCAAAAGTAAAGAGTAATTTTCGGACAGATTTTTCTTGCTTTCTTAAAATATCGATTTTGTACTTAATACAACCTTCTCATTCTAAGCCAGCGATATATTGGGTAAACATATGTTTGAACTGGATAGATGTCTGGATAGATGTCAGTGTGTTTGTCCATGTTTGTTTGCCCTAAGCATTTGTCAGATTTCGATGAAACTTCACATGGTGCTAAATCTAGTTGTGCATATTGTCATTGATTTTAGGTTGAATGGTTTATCTTATATGTGTTTATATTCCAGAGTTTATGGATCTGTCTTATTTGTGGTCATATAGGTTGTGGTAGATATGTTGGTCTTCATGCATTTAGGTAAGTTACAGCTTTTGGTATATGCTTCCATTATATGACCTTAAAATGAGAACAAGTGTTCTTTTTCACAACATGCTGAACAAAATATAATGCAGAAGGTCTTTAATTACAGTAATTTCACTAATTAATTTTACCATATTATGTTCAGTGGCAATGGATAACATCAGGAATAAGGTGTCCAGACTCAAGAGTCATTATTATAAGTTGGAAAAACTTGTTTCACTATGGACTTAAATGAATTAGTATAAACTAAGTGTTTCATAGTGCTGAAGTTTTCTCAGATTTTATAATTCTCTTGAATCTTATAGTCTTTAATTCTTAGCATATAAAAGGAATACCATTGCCGCAGAACTACTTCTAAGTATTTTTTATAGTTTACCCTACTTCTTTGTTCAATCAAAAGCCAGGGATTTTCAATGTTTTGGACCACTTATTCAGTTATTTGTGCAATGGACATAATTAGGACAATTTGGCTATTTCCTAGGCTAATATCGAAAATTAGACCGGTCTACTCTCATAATTTTACTGTTATTCTATCAGCAATTTATTATCTGCTTATATACTTTTTACTCTCATTACTCCATGAATGGACATGCTATTGTTTGCATACAAAAGCATTGGATTGCTTACCAAAAGTGGGCGGGTAAACTATAAGCTAGTTATAGGTCATATATTAGAATTATAAACAAATTAGTGCAGCAGTTGCTAGCGCTCCCTTGCACTAATTTGTTTATAATTCTAATATATGACCTATACATATTAAAGTCACCTGGTGACTTGCAAGCACCATTTGGTTAGCACAATCAAAGCTATGTTGTTTTTTTGTCAAGGTTTTCTAATATAATTATTACCATATTTTGCATGTTCCTTTGAAAGTACTAGATGCTACAGTAATGAAGTATTACACAAAAATTTATTAATAATGTTCAAATGTAGCTAAGTTTTTTGCAGGAACCTTGACATTATACTGACCTTAGTTTTAACTAGCTGATTTTCCTTGAATTTCTTTTCTTCATAGATTATATTTTTGCTGAGTTTTAATGGCTGAAGTATGATTTTATTTGACAGGCACTTCCAAGAAACACATCATACATATGCCATGGAACTAGGAAATAATAAAGTCTGGGATTATGTTGGTGATAATTATGTTCATAGACTGGTTCAAAATAAATCAGATGGTAAATTAGTGCAAGTTGATGAAGGTGGTAATCCAGTCCAGGATGAAAAAATGGACTCTTTAAATTTAGAGGTAAGAAACTGTATGGCTAGTTAACTACCCCGGTTTCTTCAATTACCCTTACACATTTTCTGATGAGCTCTATATACAGGGTGTCTCAAAATACATGTCCGCTTGTTGAAGGGTCATAACTTTGTCAAATATGTTAGTAAATTGATAATCATAGTTTCACATAAAAGCTAAATTTAAAAATTATGTGTTGAAGTATATAATGTGTCAATACTCGGAACAGTTAATGACGGCATCTGCGTTATACTTACGTCATTAGCAACGGACGTTCTAAAATGTCCGAAGAGGCAGATAGCATAGTTTGTACGGTAACATGGGTAAAATTTATATCATATGTGGGCATAGTAATAGTCAGTCGTACCCTGCTATGCACACACTGACTGAGAAATTGATCAGGGGTCATTGGAAAATGAAATCGGAAAATCGGACGTGTTTAAGGGAGGAACATATTTTAAAGACAATTAGGACTCAAAATTTGATATTCACACATTTCTAGACATATCATAGTCATAAAAGATGCACCAAACGCCTCGAATGGACATACTGGGTTGAATATATAGCGGTATGTCTTGCTTATCTCCAATATTCCGAACATAGTCATTTCATGTAACTTGAAAGTAAAAAATAGTACTTAATGAAGTATCAATCACCAGAAACTGCCTTGGTAGGAGAATGAATTTGGTTATGCTACTTTTATTGAAATCAGGAAAAAGTAACCAAAATATCCAAAATATCCAAAATATTTATTTCTTCTTATACTATTTGAAAGTTAGATTATACAGTTCAAGATATATAACTACATAGAAACTCAAAATATCAATTTGTGGAGAAAATGGAAACATCACACCCGACTCAAAGTTATGTGAGTCAAACGACGTCAAACAGATGTTTTTACCGAATTGGGGGTAGCTATTCAAAATGCATTCTATAAGTTTCGTATGCATTTTTTTTAATAATTGTTTCGTAATTTCTACATTGATTTGAATGCCCTTTGATCACACATATAAATCAGATATGTACAGCAATACATTACGAAGTAATATGTCCTCAACAAGCGGACGTGTATTTTGAGACACCCTGTATTTAGAGTTTAAAAAAGCTAGCCTCATGAGCTCTCAACAGACATCTTTCATGTTTAATTGAAAATTGGTGAGTGGTTAGGGTCTAAATTGTAATGCTTTTAGCGATTATATATTCAAAACCTAAATTAAGATAGATCTTTGATTTATTTCAAAATAATAAACACCATGAACAAATTTAAAAATAATGAGCAATATAGTTAGAAAACGGTGTGATCCTTCCAATACAATTTATTCCTGGATAAACCCGTTTTTGAATTTTCTTAGTCCAATGAATAATTCTTGTCCTTAATTTTCAGTATACATATTTGTTGACAAATCAACTAGAATCACAACGTTTATATTTTGAGGAAAGAATGGAAGAAATGGAGAAGGCAGTTCTCAGCAAGGTAAAGATAGATTATTGGCATGTCTGCTAAGATAGTTTTTTTTTATAAATCCAAAATAGGAATGATAAAGCAAAATATGTCACAATATGCACTTACATGTGATTTAAAAGGGATTTTGATGCATGAAATAGGAACTTGTTAATTCTATTGGTTATAAATATGGGACAGAAATTCATAAAATGTACCATAGTCCAAAGTTAGGTGAACTTGGAAAACCAGACATTAAAAACAAAAAAATAGGAGTTAATCCACTTTAATAGGATTTCTTTGCAGGTATGATTATTGGTAACATTGATGCAACTGTTTGTGTAACAGGATGAGAAAAATGTGGAGCCCAATTAGGGATCTTACCCAGGACCCTTTGTTTTTAAAAAGGACAAATCATGCTAAACCAACTCATCTAGCCGCCCACCTGCACAATTTACTCCCCTACTAGTAATTAAATCTCATACACACTACTGCGTAGGCACATCACCTCACCAATTGGAGAATATTGGGTCCTACAAACCTATAATAAGGCCGAACTTAGAATATTCATGGTTTCCCCATCCCGACCCTAACAGATTTAGAATGGGTAGGTAGATATGGTAAATA
Organism: Spisula subtruncata; assembly: GCA_963678985.1. Lineage (NCBI taxonomy): Eukaryota > Metazoa > Mollusca > Bivalvia > Venerida > Mactridae > Spisula > Spisula subtruncata. The sequence goes on from OY787672.1 coordinate 4,291,694, forward strand.
TTTTTTTTTGGAATTGTTTCAGTATGATAGTTAATGGTCTAGGCATACAAATAATTAAATTTAGAGTTAACTCTAAGGTGAAAACCAACTAAAATTTAATGGTACATGTAAGAAAGAAGCCAGCAAACCAAAAATATAATTTTCACTACCAATTTGTAATTAGAAAAATATTATTTCAACATGGGCAATAAAATATTTTGGGTTGGGCCCTTTTTAATCGGGTAGGTAGGGGATTGGGAAACAAACAATATTTTATTTTAGGCCTAATATGTAGATCTGGATTTGCAACTTTAGAAATAATGCATGTTTATTTTTAGGTTCATTTAGTGGAAGAAGAAAATATCAAATTGGCTGAAGAATGCAGTAATCTTCATACATCATTTGAACTTGCAAGTAAAGATAAACACATGATTGACAAGAAATGTACACATGTAGGTATTGTGTTATAAAGCAGTTATGCCAAGCATGAATTATGCCGAGCATAGTCTTTATTTGCTTTATTTCTATTGAAATATGGCAGGCATATATATATGTACCTCCTCCCGGATTTGAACTCGGGTCGCCAGATTATACGGCTAGAACACTAACCACTGAGCTACGGAAGCACAGTTAAATGAAATATATCGACGGTGCCGAACCAAAACCCCGTAACTCAGTTTTTGCACGAAAACTTTTTTTGCAGCATCCGCATCTGCTAGACGTCCCGCGCATATATGTTTTGTGGCCATTTAAATAGCCAATCGAGTTACTAACATGGCGAAAAGACAGAAATGCGCATGACGTCTAGCAGATGCGGATGCTGCAAAAAATGTTTTCGCGCCAAAATTGAGTTACAGGGTTTTGGTTTGGCACCGTCGATATCTGGAGCTTATCCCATCAGCAATGCGCTGCCAAAAAAGCACTTAATAACCTATCTGATGACAAGCTACCTGCAAGCAGTAGTTTCACGGAACATTTTAAAGTGCTTGGCTTGGGGAAACTAACATAACTTCTTTTGATTGAATGCAAAAAGTTTATTAACTTGATTTTATCTGCCAATCTGTTTCATTGTTTCTTCGGTTTAATGTCATTTCTCAACAAATTGTCAGTATTATACTGGAGCCAATTCACCTTACCAGTTAAGTTTTCCTAGACTGTGTCTCAACCTGTGCTAACTTTTCTCTTCACATGAAACCAACAGCTTACTGTAAAATCATTTCAATTGATGGGACGAAATTTTGTGGTTTTGGTTAAAAAGACAATTTAGTTGGGACGTTAATTCGTGGATTTTGAATTTCAGGTAATAAATAAATTATTGTTCGATGGGATTTGATTTCGTGGTAAAAGGTGAACAACGAAATCCGCGTAATTAAATCCCCTGCAAAAATAAAAGATTTTACAGTATATAGATACGATCAATACAACAAGTTCCTTGCTTAACACCTGGTCTGATTTCAAAGGTAGTACTGTAGCTAAATAATTGTTTATTCATCTTGCATGATAAACTAGTACTGTAAAATCATAAATAATTATCATAAACCACAAAACCAGATCCCACTTAGCAATAAATTTGACCCTCGTATTTATCACCGAAATGCAAAATCCACCAATCAACGCCCCATTGAAATGGTCTTTTTTACCAAAACCATGAAATTTCATCCCATTGAAATTAAATGATTTTACTGTAAATTAATGTGCCAATGTATTTTTTGAACAACCCTCATATATGTTGCTTTGATTGTACATGTTATCTATGTTCCTGACTCTCATATGTTTAGCTACAAGCAAGATTAAAGAAAGCCCTGTATGATCTACAAGTAGAAAAAGAAATGAATAAATGTTTGACTGAAAATCAGCAAATCTGGAAGGAAAGAGTTACGGCCCTTGAAAGTCAGATGCAAGAAACAAGTGTTTCTAGAAATAAGGTTTGTTTGTTAATATTTAAGCCAGTTTGTAAAAAACATAAATATTAATGCCCCATATTTGATAAGGAGGTTTATTGTTTTGCATAATTATGTCTGTGGTTGGTGTGTTGGTAATTAACCTAAGTGTGTTTTGAAGGAAAAAGACCCTGCCTCAAATAGACCCTAGACAAGATTTGCCTTGGGTTATTTTATCCTTGAAAATTAATCAACCTATGAAAAGGTACTCATTTCGAGAGTGAATTCAAATTTTTTGTACTTTTATTTGATAGGAAGTAGATGATTTAAAGGAACAACTGCGTGATGTGATGTTTTATATGGAAGCACAGAATACATTAGGTCAAGCTGAAGGCGTGTCGAAGGAAGAGATACAAGGAAGCCATGTGATAGTGGGAGGAGCTACGGGTTCGTCGCCACAAAATAGAAAAACAAAAAAGAAACCTCAAAGATAACTGTCTGTGTAGTTAAATTCAAAATATTTAGTGTGATATTTGCAATTTGTTAAATCCGTTTTTGCCATATAAAATTTTCGACTCCATTGCAATGAAGTTATGAATAATATAGTTTATTGTGCAATTTACATGTAAAATGTGTCAATATAATGTGCTGTTGCATTTCTGTGTGTAAACAATGACTGTGAAGTTACGAGGTATTACAATGCTGTGTTATATATAGAGGATCTATCACAAGTTGTCAATTGATATAAATTTGTATTAAACGAGTTTTGGAAATTTTATTAAGCGAGCCTCCTGAATGAGTTTAATATAAATATATCAATTGACAACGAGTGATAGATTCTTTATATGATATGACACTAAAAACGCAAAATACGCATTGATTTATTGGAAAAACTGAATTCTTTATACTACACGTGGTACGTATAACTTTATACATACTGGCTATACTAACCTGGATACAAGGAGAGTCATGTGATATATTGTTAATACACAATTGTGAAAGAAGTGTATTTTCACTGGACTGGATTTTAATTGAAAAATCGAAGGTGAATAATGTATATTGATTGGATTATTTGATCATGTGCTTTAATTTGCTGCTATAACGCTTGTTCAAATGTTCTCAGTAAGAACTCAAGGTCACATGGTTTGTGAGTTTAAGGTCACATTGTTTGTGAGTTTAACGTGAAATGTTTACTGAGTTTCAGGTCACATGGTTTAACAGGTTGCATAGGGTTTCTTTAACCATATCATGTTGTGTTTTTATTTTCGGTTTAACTTCATTTCTCAACAGTTTCAGTTATATATGACGGCCTTCTAAACTTACCAGTTTTCCTGTACTTATCCCTAGGTACCACTGAGCATTTTTACCTCGTAGGTACTCCAGATTTATGTATGGGTATCGGAAGGCATCGGAAGGCATCGGAAGGCATCGGACATAAAAGGTCCTGCTAGTCCAGGGGAAGCTTTGAGGAAGTCATTGAAAAATGTCTGAAATCCCTGTTCCTGATGCCTTACAGCTAATTTATTTAAATCGGGAGTACATCGCCAAGGCAAAAGTTGCTCAGTGACACCTAGGCTTCAGCTTTCCTTCCACAATGAACCCTTAACTTCTCCTGTGGAGGAAATTCAATACTGCTGTTAAAGTTTGATGTAATTGTATGACTTGCTTTGGTTACAAATCCAGCGTTTTTACCACTAAATTACAGCCACGGTTCATATTACATTGTATGTCTTCTGTATTATGTATGTCATAATTGATTAAAAAGTGTACAAAACATACCATTTGTGTTTACATGACAGTTTCTGTGTTAAGAGATAGTGAACTGAAAGTTTTTATCCCAAATACTTGTGATGATGGACTCTATTATGCTTGAAATGTCAAGAGTGATTGATGAACTGAAAAAGCAGAATAAGATTTGAGGTTTTAAGTTTCACTATATTCGTGAGTTAAATGAATTTGGGAAAATTCTGGGATTATTTACTGCTAAATAATGCATGATGTTCCTGAAATTTGATTGTTGCAAGCATTTGTCCTTGCAAACTTCTTCAGATTAAAAAAATTTCAAAAATTTAACCTCGCAAAAATGAATGCTTTAAAAGAATGTAATAGTAGATGTTGATGGCATTCTATCTGAAATAAATTGTGTGTAGTGTTAATTGTTACATGTACATGGTTGATAGTTCTCCGGCTTATTTCATGTATGTCAGATTTTTGAGTGAGCCAAAAAGTCTTGAATTTCTTTAAACTTGCACAGATTACCGTAACAACCCCAATGTCTGTATGACTAGAAAGGATGGAATTTTGCTGTATCAATTTTACCATAGTTATAGCTCTTTGATAATTAACTTTATTCTTGTACCCTAATGGGGGCAGTCGTGACCCATTGGCGTATTTCTAGTTCTTTCAGATTCTTTGGCCTCCTTTCTTAATTGTAAATTTTTCAGGGATTTCAGTTTTTTTGGGGCAATTTTCAACTTTCACGAACTTAACATCTGGTATGAAATAGAATAAAATATTTCGAGCAATCCACAACAGTCATAAAGTCCAGATTTGATATTATGTGATATGCAAGAGTCCTTCTAAGCTACAGCTTTGTACAGGAGGTTTCTAAATCAATCCATAGACAGCTACTGATCAAAGTTACAATCATTTAAAAATACTGAGCTACTCCATACCATACAACTCAATACATAGAAATCAGATGGCACTACGAAGACAGCTGTCTATGTTTACGAGCTCAAAACTCGCGGAAGTAAGTATTGTTATTGCATTTCAAAAACTTTGCATTTGGACTGTCTTCATTGTTATCATCTGTACCGTTGCATCTGATTTCTATGTGATCATTTTTAATCATCAGCTGTCTCCATTGTTGCTGAAAAAATGACAACGTGTCCTGTTTAAACTTCAATATCTCAGCGAAAAGGAAAAATAAAAGTGTGGAAATCTGCATATAGACGGGGAATGGATGTAATTTCATCATGCTACATGTATAAGTTAAAGGGTAAGAATTTGTTAAAAATACCTTTTTGGGGTCAAAGTTTCAAACATCGCGTTTTTCGTAAAAACTCGCACACATTTACCGTGATTTCTCCCTGAATAATACACGGTTTTGCTCAGAATTCTGTGTACTGAAACCTCTTTTAACTGCGAATAAATGTGTCCTTTTTGTTTTGTTCGGACCATGCAAAAAGAATTTAAAAACAAGCAATACTCACTTCAGCGAGTTTACAGACAGCTGTCTCCGTAGTGCCATCTGATTTGTATGTATCGGGTTGTACGGTGTGTTGAAAGCTTAAATATGTTCCATTAGCGTGGCGTAGCTTTCATAGAAATCAGTAAAGTAATAAAATATGTATGGCTATTTTTGTTTAAAAATGTCTTCTCGTGTTAGTAGTCCGACGTCAGCTGGTATTGCTACAGTACACTGTATCTGTCCTTAAGTTAAACACTACACGAGGATGATAATACGATGGTCACGTGAGCTACAAGTGTATGTAGGTGGGGTGTTTCAGAATAATTAGGTCTTTTCTCATAGCAGCACGGCAAATAAGAAATTAAGAAAACTAATTATATATAATTAAATTTTGATCTTTTACCGACAAATATACGAAATATCAAAGTCATTGGACGAAAAATGAGAAATTTATTAAACATTCAATATGCTATGACATTGCTATGTATCAAGGGGGGCGGGTCGCACCGTGACGTTATTATGAAGGCGCATTTCAATCACAGTATTTCAACAAAAAGGAACATTTAATATTTTTTTTTTTAGTCATCCTGACTTTCTAAGCAGATCTAATAACATTGTTCCGATTGTTTAAATGTGTTTCCGTTCACAAAAATGTCTTGCAATAATGTTTGAAATTGTTAAAACCTTGGACCGTCTATCAGTGTACAAACAGTGTTTAAAAATGTCAACTTAATATTTTATGACGTCGCCTGTGCTTACTTACAAGTTTATAAATCTGTGATATGTAAACAATTTGAGCCAACATTGGCTGCTTAATGCCTCTACATTATATGTATTTCATCATTTCATTGGTAAGCGTGCACTGTTTGTTTTCCAAATGTATACCATTATTTGACAATCGCGTGACTTCTGTTTATTGGCGTTGACGTCATTTTCATTAATGACACGCTTAGATACATATCCATGATTACTGACTTATGATAACAAACACAGACCGATTTCTTCGAAAGTTAGCATGCGCATGTCAAAGCCATCCACGTAATGCCATACAATTAGGCGTTAATATTTATAAAGTTGTTATTGAGATATTCACATGCGCTGCTTCATGTAGGATTCGCTGCTTCATGTAGGATGTGCTGCTTCATGTAGGATTCGCTGCTTCATGTAGGATGCGCTGCTTCATGTAGGATTCGCTGCTTCATGTAGGATTCGCTGCTTCATGTAGGATGTACTGCTTCATGTAGGATGCGCTGCTTCACGTAGGATGCGCTGCTTCATGTAGAATGCGCTGCTTCATGTAGGATGCGCTGCTTCATGTAGGATGCGCTGCTTCATGTAGAATATGCTGCATCATGTAGGATGCGCTGCTTCATGTTGGTCTTGAACAATCCCTTTACGGGTCCGAGTGTTTTAGATACAAATAGCTATATGCTATCAGGAACATTACAGGATGTGCTGCATCATGGACCATAAATATGTGTATGTGTAATTATAAGGTAGATGATATACAACAACATTCAATCAAATATTAAATAGGTTTATTATCATGTGTTCATTATATCTAAACTATTTGATTACTGTATACCCCCGAATAAACGCTACGGGTGCCATGCATTTTGCAAAAGGGTGCTTTTATTTGGGGGTATCAATTTTCAAATACAAAATGTGGTGAAAAAAACATAATGAGTAACTATTTTATTAAAGAAACAACAGCAAAATATTGATAACCATCATATAAAACACCAATAAGTATATGCTTTTTCAAAATAAAAAGGTAACAAATTCTTTAACAAATGGGATGGGGCTACTATTATAGGGGGCTATTATTCGGAGGCATACAGTATATTACAGTCGGATACTCAAAAGTAACCAATTCTACAGTTGGGGTAACAGCTAGTGACGTTACTTCCTTTGTCAGTATCAAATCATTGTCCGATACATTGAAGCTTATATTTACATGTATAACACCATGTACTTCTTTTAGATAAACGTACATAATAGCACACACTAGTACAGCACTTGAGCAATAATAACTAATTTATCTACGTTATTAACATGTAGTTGGCAAATTAGAACAATTGAAGTATGTAAGAATGTAGTTTCATTAAATATGTTCATATACTCCCGTTACACTGCTTGCTTATTCAAAAATGCAAGTATTCATATAAAATTCTTAACACACGATGGGCCGATCAATTATGCAAACAGACTGACCAAGTCTACTATCCTTCAATTCATATTGCTTTTTTAAAATAAAATAAATTATGAAGCCTGACAATAAAATCTGAGGATTGACTTTACGTACATGTCATAAAAAACACCCGAAATGCAAAAAGAAAGCATTTTGGAATTTCCAATGTTCTAATAGAATCTATAATAATTTTGTAGAGTATGATTTAAACTAAGTGTAAGTTAAAAGTATGACACAATATAATAATGATTAATCAAACAAGTACGTATGTCGGCACTCGTTAGAAACAACAACTGAGCACAAACTATAGAACAGCTACAACAAACGACATCCCACTCAAACAGTATGTCGCCTCAACGAATCCGGAGCATGAACATCATGGAGGCCATATTCAATTCATTAATCGAACGGAGGCCATATTCAGTTCATTAATCGATTGGAGGCCATATTCAGTTAATTAATCAATTGGAGGCCATATTCAGTTCATGAATCGAACGGAGGCCATATTCAGTTCATGAATCGAACGGAGGCCATATTCAGTTCATGAATCGAACGGAGGCCATATTCAGTTCATGAATCGAACGGAGGCCATATTCGGTTCATTAATGGATTGGAGGCCATATTTAGTTCATTAATCGAACAGAGGCCATATTCAGTTCATTAATCGAAAGGAGGCCATATTCAGTTCATGAATCGAACGGAGGCCATATTCAGTTCATTAATCGAACGGAGGCAATATTCAGTTCATTAATCGATTGGAGGCCATATTCAGTTCATTAATCGAACTGAGGCCATATTCAGTTCATTAATCGAACGGAGGCCATATTCAGTTCAGTAATCAATTGGAGGTCATATTCAGTTCATTAATCAATTGGAGGCCATATTCAGTTCAGTAATCAATTGGAGGTCATATTCAGTTCAGTAATCAATTGGAGGTCATATTCAGTTCATTATTGGAAAGGTTACTGATATTTTGTAGATCAGTATTATCTGCACATTTTGTAGACTCAAAGTTTGCTTATAAAAATCACCACTGTCGATGTATAAACAAAATGATACATTTACTGAGAACTTTTAGTTTCGAAGTCAAACTCTGATTCAGTTTTAAGGGTGATGCTCACCGTTTGCATTTTTTCGCGGATATAATTCTGCATATAATACGCGGACTCATTCAGTGTTAGTTTCCTGTGAGTTTCTCCATCATTTAACTTGATAGTGCAATTTCTTAACTTAACTTTCATCACCGATTTCTTTACCAAACTGTCAATAAACGAATGAAAGCAGCGACGATTCATCGTAACAGAATACAGTTCTATCTCTATCTGTGTAGTACCCGGATGCAGACAGAGAAGCACATCATCAGGAAATTCCATAAACTGTAGGATCAGACATTTGATGCATGGAAAAGAGTTCAATACATCCGTCATCATTCTCATTGTGTTGTCATCGAAACTGTGACCATACATTTCAAGATGTTCAAGATGTGAATCTTTTACACAGGTAAGTACATCAAAATAAGAGCTATTATTTCTCTGAGAAAGTAGGGGAGGTCGCATGGTGATGTACTTTAAACTAGAAGTGTTGACATTATGACATACAATGTCAACATCTGTAAGATATATTGAAGTTAATTTTGTGTGATTTTGAAGATTTAGGATCATTGAACAGTGCGGTTGGTCATCACAAGCCACATCGTTAAGTTTAACATTTTCAATGTGAGTATTTTCAGACAGAAATCTCACCAAATCACGCAAAACTGTATGTTGCATGGCAACACAGGACAGAGACAAGGATGTCAAATGGTGGAGACTTCTCAAAGGTAATTTAGGTACTAAAGTATATTCACCATCAATAGTACACGGACACAGTTGTAATTGACCATCATCACTAATCGGATCTATAAACATACCAACGCGTTCAATACAGAGAGTATGCAATGTGGACTTATTTTTCACCATTAAATCACTGAATCTTTCATCATACCCCTCATCAAAGTTACTGATGCTACCAACATGTATACATTGCACATTTTCTATCTGACTGAACTCGTCCAGAAAACCACCTGAAGTAGTACGTAATGAATATACGCAATATCTATTCAGATGCAAGAGCTGTTCTAAAGTAACAGAGCGATTGTCGTACGAAAAATCGTAGGCGTCAAAAATAAAATCTTCAAGTTTTAGTTCAATATTTGTAATAGCTGATCTACTGACTTCCTTGTAACACTTGATAACCAGCTTCTGTAAAAGACACAAGGCATTGCCCGCAAGAAATAAAGAATAATTATCCACGTCATGGTCACGGTAAAAAATAGAATTTCTTCTTTGGGTCGCTATATCTTGTGACAATTCTAAGTAAACATTTTCAATTGCAGATTTTACTTTGTTATATGAAAGTCCTGCCAACAACAGAAAGAAGTGATCAAACTGAAAAACACCGTCTAAAGTTTTCCAACTTTGTATAACATCAGAGAAACTATTGCTTCTATCAAATGATGTAATAAACAATGCAGCAAAAAATTCAACGTAGCTCTTATGAATAAAGCTTACTTTCAATTTTTCTTCAGAATAACACCCAAATACCTCATGTTTGGAGAAAATTCCAATTGCACACATAAAATTCATCTCTTCCATAGAAAAACTATATGGTGCGGATAGTAGCTGTTGTCTAGTGAATACAAGGTTTGTTTCACCTTGTTTGAACATTTGCAATGCTCTGAATGACAAATGGCACACATTATACAGCAAGGAAGCATATTGGTTTACAAACTCTAACCCTTTAAGAGCATCTGGAAGCTGCAATGATGCTGATGCTGTTGAGGGGGGAAACTCAACATATTTCTTCTTTCCTCTACGGAAAAGCATTTCTATAATGTTAGCATAAATTATTGCCATAGGCATATCCATCAGTTTATTTTCAAACCAAATCATAACTAAGTGTGATGCCACCATAGGTATACATAACTGTTCATCAAGTTCACATTTACGTATAGTGTATATGAATTCTGAAACACTCCTTAGTGTACAATTTTCTTCATTCATGTATTGTATCACGTCGGTCACATACGACCGGGCTGCATCTTTGTCTATACCAGTCGTTTGAACATAGTGATCAACATCTCGGCGTGATAGGCGCACACTCTCTAGCCTGTATGGTCTACTTGTGGTGATATACACACAGTTGTCCGAATCGAACTTTTCTGGTAGCTTGTGTTTCTTTTTACCAGCTTGCTTTGGTTGCCACTCATCTAAACCATCCATGATTATAAGACAACGTTGTGTTCTGAGTATATCTCGAATCGTGAGACGACCATGGTCTCTTAGATATTGTTCTTTAATCATATCTATTACATCATAGCATTCAGTATCACGTAGACTTATATAAAACACAAGGTCAAACGTAGAAATATAGTCAACATCTTTCTGTAGTTCTTTATGTTTATCAACTAACTTATCGCCACGCTTTCCCAAAGACCACAGTGAACACATAAATGTACAAAATGAGGTTTTACCCAGCCCAGCATCACCGGTAATATATACATGCTTGCACTGTTTACCGGACTTACAAAATATTTCTTCCAAACTTGATACTTTTTTGGGGTTCTTTATCCCTTCAACACTTTGCATTGCATTACGTTTGTATATTTGCAGGATATTTTCATCTTTATTATCAAATAAAGGTAAAACTGGTAGAGTGCTACACCGACGCTTATAAGTTTCTATCAGATCCTGTTGGATATCTGAAAAATAAATGTTCAAAACTTGAATATTACTAATGGCAGTGAAATTGTTTGCTCACCCGGGCAAGAGGAGCTCAAGGTGAGCAATTGTGATCGCTCTTTCTTCCGTCGAACGTTCGTCGTCAACAATTGGACTCTTAACATTAACGCACTAGAAGTCACAAATTCCACTTAATCTTTACTTGTTCATGATGTTTGTATAGATCTATCAAGTTCGTTACTGGGTTGAAACTAGGTCGTCAAACCAAAGAAAAACATTATTAAAACACTTGGCGCCACATTTCTACCCCATCTTTGTGAAACATTGTCAAAATGGTCCACTCTATAGAGAATAGGCCAAGATCGCAGGTAAGTAATCTGAGGTTGTGTAAACTTGTGTACACTCTAGAACTAAACCGTTATCAAATATTTAAAGAATATTAATTAACCAATGTGTGATGAATAATCCGAGCTGTTGTCTGACATAATGTTTTCACCGTCATGTGACATAATGCGGACACAAATCGTAGCTTGGTTTCCATGGTGGACTAAGAGCTTGCCTATAGTGTTTATTTGCAACTAAGCTCAATTCGTTAGACAAAAGTGAGCGTAATTTGTATCAAATGATAATAATACTATAGTAATAAACGCATACCAGAATGCAAGAAATATCAACATTCATACATTATAATAAGTTTATTATAGAATCTGTTTATTGGCCCGCAAAAGTGGTAAAGTTAATCGCAACAATTATTTGTAAAAAAACAACCCCGTAACTATATCAAAATTTTATTTACCATTGTGCTCAACATGTTCGAATTTCCTCTTATCTCTAACTATGTCTTGTTTAATTATATCGACATCACTAGCGACACCAACCAGGTCTTGTTTAACTGTAGTTACATCACTCTCTAACTCATCGAGTCTTTGTTCAAGTAGTCTATCGCTTTCAGCCCATGCTTTCCATACATTTTTAAGTTGTTTCTCCAACTGTTCATCAAGTGGAATATGTTCGGCTTTCTTGATGTCTGATTGTAAGTCTGGAAGTCCAGCCACTTTATTGAGACGAATGAGAATCTGTAATTAAGAATACGAGTGTTTGTACATATCTAATCATCATGTATGTTAATTAATTAATTAAAATACATAGTCTAATGCAGTATTTGTAAACAGTAATGTTCAGTAAACAGGAATCAAGACCTTTGCTCACACCTGCAGTATGTATTTGAATGGTTCTGCTATTATCGATATATCTACAATAATTGAACATTAGTGCTTTTGTTATTACTGTTGTTGGTTTTGTTATGCTGTGTTATGTTACGTTCTGATAGCGATCAAGATAGTTCGCAATGTTGCTTGAAAGAAAACAACACATATCGGAACGTAATGAAACTTAGACATCTTATTCCTAAAGTGACTGCACCTCTAGAGACGTAGTTTTTGTTACACTTTGACCTCCATAACTTGGCAACAAAATTACGTCAAAACGCCATATAACGACGTTTATCATCATTTTTAAATTACATTAATAAAGCTTTAAATGGACTGTTACAGAGCTCTGTGACATACACGTATAATGAAATGATCAATGTTTATGGTGCAATAACTGGATTATTTACCTGACATAGCTCATTCCACCTTGTCTTGAAGTCTGCTTCGGATATAAACACGGTACCTTGGTGCTGAAGCTACAATACAAACAATAATGTATTTTGTTTTTGCATTTATGCAAATGTAAACACCATAATGTAGGGAAACCAGAAATAATATGAATATACCGACTATTCATTTAACCGCCACACTGTCACAACATAACAAAGATAATAGACTCACCAACTGGCAGAGCCAGTACAGTACAGTACAGTACAGTACAGTACAGTACAGTACAGTACAGTACAGCACAGCACAGCACAGCACAGCACAGCACCGCACAGCACAGCACAGTACAGTACAGTACAGTACAGTACAGTACAGTACTGTACAGTACAGTACTAACGAACTAGGAGAATTGGGTTCGATAATGGCTACATTAGTCTCTATAAGCGGTTTATCGAATTTACAATGGAGCATTAAAGCACAATCTTTGGAGATATTTACTGTTGATAATATACATGTACATATCGAGGGTTCAGTGCATAACTATGGTACCGGTCTCTATAAATTGATGTAGTTACCATAGTTTTGTACCTTGCCCTCGATATCCAAATAATAATGACCTACATTATTCCTGCAGATCCGTAACCTAGCAATGTCAGCTTCCGTGGATGTATCTCCTGGTACAGGCTTTGTCCACACATCATCTCCACGGGGGCTCAAACCACATACATGTCTCAGGAGCAGTACAAGTAGTGTTATATCGAAGTTTGATGAGGATGGTTTGGTATCAAGTGATGGTAAGAAGGCTTTCTGTGTGGTTGATATGATACCTTTATTGATAAGGTAGTTGAGTTGCTTGTACTCGGGTTGATTTGCATTCAAATAGCGCATGAAGTCATTACTGACTCTGTAGTCAAATACCTTCCTCAGTACGGTAGTACCCACTTCTATCAACAAATACTGGTATCGAAACACAAACATCACTGAAAAACAACAACAGGTTAATCTATTAAATGGGTCTAGAAACACCGTAGCAAACAAAATAACAATATCTTGTTAAAACACTGGTCGCCTTTAATAAAAAGTGTGTTTGAAATAGTATGCATACATTTCATTACTTGTTAGCAAACACACAAATGGGCAAATGTCACGGGCCGAAAAGCATACACTATTTATATTAAAACAAAAAATATTCAAGAAACATTACCTTTTTCTACTTTCGGTTTGCAAGGTAATTAAAGTTCCGCATAGTACAAGTTCATAAATTAGTTTCGTCATGATTTCTTTGTAAGAGTTTCTTATACATGTACCATTGACTAGATCCATGTCCCCAACAAGACACTTTGGCTCCTAATGACATGTTGATTTTGTTTGCGAACGATCAAGACTTGCATTGAAATTGTTGTCATGCTTCAACAAATTTGCTTTTTTGAAATTTATTGGTGTCTAACCTCAATAGTACATGCAGTATAAGCATAATGCAATACATATTTTATCCATCAAAATCAATTTGAAGACAAAAACCGTTTTTGAAAAAAAACCTGCACTATTCTACTATAAATTATCATCCGCTACCTTAATGCTGTACAGATGTGACCAGCCCCGGCATCTGTCAGTACTTATACCCACACCCGTGTTAGAACCTGCAAATATACAACATAACATTCTGTAAGCATTGCTTCCCTATTCTAAATGTGACGTTATGGTAGTTTATTTCATGCTTATCGGTAGTTTACGGCGTGATAACGGTGGATTATTCACCGATAATTTCACAGTTCATAATTTCACTGTTCATAATTTCACGCAAACGGACTACTTTCTTTAAAACAAATTTCTCCGCCGCCAAAATATACAATAATAGGCATTTTCACTTGTTCTCTTAATCTTTAACAAATAACAGAGCATAATAGATTCTATGTACATAAATGTAAAACAAATGGACGAAATTGAAGCCATTGCAGATGAACTACTTGCTTGAAACTCGACGCGTGCATGGCGGGAAAACGACGTGACGCAAAACTTTTGAAGTATATAGTGGAGTATTTCCATCATTTAAGCTATTTGAAGCACTCGTGAAAATATTACATCAGCTGCTCACTCGGTGAAATATCAGCCGATCATACACGGAAAAATACAAATATCCTCTATTTGTTTGTTATATATGCAAATGCAAAGCTCAATACAAAAAATAGAACTGTGTCCATAGGACTATAATTATGTGTTTATCAAATATTGCAGTATAGTAGCTACTTTGCGATAGAAAAAAATCGTGTTTTTTTTAAACATTTCTCTGTAATAACTGCACCCATAAGTCTGAGGTTTTGCACGAATTAATTAACTTTATCTACCTAATATAGACTGCAATTTCAGCATCAGAAATTCAAATGAGTTACGAAAGTTTTGTCCATAGTTCTATGTAACATAGTTGTAGTTTTGTAAGAAATATCAAGTTAGACGACTTGATATTTGCAACAGCCAATTTAACGGTCAGTGATACGTCTAACGGTATATTTACGATCTTTCAACGAACTAAATATAACACATGCAAGGCCCGTCTGTGAATCTGATGAAGTACATGCTATTGTTGTTCATTGGTTACAACCAACACGCCTAAATAAACCGAATCACACGGGCCTCATAAGTCTCGACCTCAAAACAGCAATTTCAATCTCGTCGATCACGGATTGTAACGGTTAAATAATTAATAGTAAACCATCAAAGGAATAACAGATTACCTCCATGCTCCATTGTTTCGTGATCCGATTTTATACATCGTTGTGTGATCGTGTTGAAATAGAAAAAATATATTCAATACACACCTGTCAAACTGCACGGAATTCACGTGCTATTGTTTCAACCACACAGTAAGTTTACGTATGCTGTAAGGTTACTGCCATATTTGGTTATCGTCTGCTAGTAGTGTTTTGATTGATTGGTAATGCCAAATGATAGTGTGACCCTCCTTGGCGTTACAATGTATATGGTTTCTATGACAACGTGTTGCATGATTATCATCAATAACACCCGACAATATGTTGCTATCAGTATATAGAGCATACATTGCTAAGCATATGCGACAAATTTCATTAAAATGTAAGTGTTGAGTAAGAAGTTATGAGAAAAGCCCTATTATTTCTGGAACACCCCTCGTAGAAATGATGACAATGCTCGCAGTGTATAGATCTATCAGCTTATCTCACACTAATTACAGCCCTGGCAAGGCTCTGCTTCATGTAGGATGCGCTGCATCATGTAGGATGCACTGCTTCATGTAGGATGCGCTGCTTCATGTAGGATGAGCTGCTTCATGCAGGATGCGCTGCTTCATGTATGATGCGCTCCTTCATGTATGATGCGCTGCTTAATGCAGGATGCGCTGCTTCATGGAGGATAAGCCGCTTCATGTAGGATGCGCTGCATCATGTAGGATGCGCTGCATCATGTAGGATGCGCTGCTTCATGTAGGATGCGCTGCTTCATGTATGATGCGCTGCTTCATGTAGGATGCGCTGCATCATGTAGGATGCGCTGCTTCATGTAGGATGCGCTGCTTCATGTATGATGCGCAGCTTCATGTAGGATGCGTTGCATCATGAAGGATGCGCTGCATCATGTATGAAGCGCTGCTTCATGTAGGATGCGCTGCTTCATGTAGGATGCGCTGCTTCATGTAGGATGCGCTGCTTCATGTAGGATGCGCTGCTTCATGTAGGATGCGCTGCATCATGTAGGATGCGCTGCTTCATGTAGGATGCGCTGCTTCATGTATGATGCGCAGCTTCATGTAGGATGCGTTGCATCATGTAGGATGCGCTGCATCATGTATGAAGCGCTGCTTCATGTAGGATGCGCTGCTTCATGTAGGATGCGCAGCTTCATGTAGGATGCGTTGCATCATGTAGGATGCGCTGCATCATGTATGAAGCGCTGCTTCATGTAGGATGCGCAGCTTCATGTAGGATGCGCTGCTTCATGTATGATGCGCTGCTTCATGTAGGATGCGCTGCTTCATGTAGGATGCGCTGCTTCATGTAGGATGCGCTGCATCATGTAGGATGCGCTGCATCATGTAGGATGCGCTGCTTCATGTAGGATACGCTGCATCATGGACCATAAATAGGTGTATGTGTAATTATAAAGTATAGTTGATATACAACAACATTCAATCAAATATTAAATAGGTTTATTATCATGTGTTCATTATATCTAAACTATTTGATTACTGTATACCCCCGAATAAACGCTACGGTGCCATGCATTTTGCAAAAGGGGCTTTTATTTGGGGGTATCAATTTTCAAATACAAAATGTGGTAAAAAAACATAATGAGTAACTATTTTATTGATGAAGCAACAGCAAAATATTGATAACCATCATATAAAACACCAATAAGTATATGATTTTTCAAAATAAAAAGGAAACAAATTCTTTCCCAAATGGGATGGGGCTACTATTATAGGGGGCTATTATTGGGAGGCATACAGTATATTACAGTCGGATACTCAAAAGTAATCAATTCTACAGTTGGGGTAACAGCAAGTGACGTTACTTCCTTTGTCAGTATCAAATCATTGTCTGATACATTGAAGCTTATATATATAACACCATGTACTTCTTTTACATAAACGTACATAATAATAGCACACACTAGTACGGCACTTGAGCAATAATAACTACTTTATCTACGTTATTTACATGTAGTTGGCAAATTAGAACAATGGAAGTATGTACGAATGTAGTTTCATTAAATATGTTCATATACTCCCGTTACACTGCTTTCTTATTCAAAAATGCAAGTATTCATATAAAATTCTTAACACACGATCACCAATTACGCAAACAGACTGACCAAGTCTACTATCCTTCAATTCATATTGCTTTAAAATAAAATGAAATTATGAAGCCTGACAATAAAATCCGAGGATTGACTTTACGTACATGTCATAAAAACACCCGAAATGCAAAAAGCAAGCATTTTGGAATTTCCAATGTTCTAATAGAATCTATAATAATTTTGTAGAGTATGATTTAAACTTAGTGTAAGTTAAAAGTATGTCACAATATAATAATGATTTATCAAACAAGTACGTATGTCGGCACTCGTTAGAAACAACAACTGAGCACAAACTATGGAACAGCTACAACAAACGACATCCCACTCAAACAGTATGTCGCCTCAACGAATCCGGAGCATGAACATCATGGAGGCCATATTCAATTTATTAAAGGAACGGAGGCCATATTCAGTTCATTAATCGACTGGAGGCCATATTCAGTTCATTAATCGATTGGAGGCCATATTCAGTTCATTGATCGAACGGAGGCCATATTCACTTCATTAATCGATTGAAGGCCATATTCAGTTCATTAATCGATTGGAGGCCATATTCAGTTTATTAATCGATTGGAGGCAATATTCAATTTATAAATCGAACGGAGGCCATATTTAGTTCATTAATTGAACAAAGGCCATATTCAATTCATTAATCGATTGAAGGCCATATTCAGTTCATTAATCGATTGAAGTCCATATTCGGTTCATTAATGGATTTGAGGCCATATTCAGTTCATTAATCGAACGGAGGCCATATTCAGTTCATTAATCGAAAGGTTACTGATATTTTCTAGATCAGTATTATCTGCACATTTTGTAGACTCAAAGTTTGCTTATAAAAATCACCACTGTCGTTGTTTAAACAAAATGATACATTTACTGAGAACTTTTAGTTTCGAAGTCAAACTCTGATTCAGTTTTAAGGGTGATGCTCACTGTTTGCATTTTTTCGCCGATATAATTCTGCATATAACACGCGGACTTATTCAGTGTTAGTTTCCTGTGAGTTTCTCCATCATTTAACTTGATAGTGCAATCACTTAACTTAACTTTCATCACCGATTTCTTTACCAAACTGTCAATAAACGAATGAAAGCAGCGACGATTCATCGTAACACGATGCAGTGCTATCTCTATCTGTGTAGTATCCGGATGCAGACAGAGAAGCACATCATCAGGAAATTCCATAAACTGTAGGATCAGACATTTGATGCATGGAAAAGAGTTCAATACATCCGTCATCATTCTCATTGTGTTGTCATCTAAACGACCAAACATTTCAAGATGTTCAAGATGTGAATCTTTTACACAGGTAAGTACATCAAAATAAGAGCTATTATTTCTCTGAGAAAGTAGGGGAGGTCGCATGGTGATGTACTTTAAACTAAAAGTGTTGACATTATGACATACAATGTCAACATCTGTAAGATATATTGAAGTTAATTTTGTGTGATTTTGAAGATTTAGGATCATTGAACAGGGCTTATGGTCATCACAAGCCACATCGTTAAGTTTTACATTTTCAATGCGAGTATTTTCAGACAGAAATCTCACCAAATCACGCAAAACTGCATGTTGCATGGCAACACAGGACAGAGACAAGGATGTCAAATGGTGGAGTCTTCTCAAAGGTAATTTAGGTACTAAAGTATATACACCATCAATAGTACACGGGTGCAGTTCTAATTGACCACCGGCACCACCACTAAACTTATCTATAAACATACCAACGCGTTCAATACAGAGAGTATGCAATGTGGACTTATTTTTCACCATTAAATCACTGAATCTTTCATCATACCCCTCATCAAATTCAATGACTCTACCAACATGTATACATTGCACATTTTCTGTCTGACTGAACTCGTCCAGAAAACCACCTGAAGTAGTACGTAATGAATATACGCAATATCTATTCAGATGCAAGAGTTGTTTTAAAATAACAGTGCGACTGTCGTAAAAAAAAAGGTTGGCGTCAAAAATAAAATCTTCAAGTTTTAGTTCAATATTTGTAACAGCATTTGATCTACTGACTTCCTTGTAACAGTTGATAACCAGCTTCTGTAAAAGACACAAGGCATTGCCCGCAAGAAATAAAGAATAATTATCCACGTCCTGGTTACGGTAAAAAATAGAATTTCTTCTTTGGGTCGCTATATCTTGTGACAATTCTAAGTAAACATTTTCAATTGCAGATTTTACTTTGTTATATGAAAGTCCTGCCAACAACAGGAAGAAGTGATCAAACTGAAAAACATCATCTAAAGTTTTCCAACTTTGTATAACATCAGAGAAACTATTGCTTCTATCAAATGATGTAATAAACAATGCAGCAAAAAATTCAACGTAGCTCTTATGAATAAAGCTTATTTTCAATTTTTCTTCAGAATAACACCCAAATACCTCATGTTTGGAGAAAATTCCAATTGCACACATAAAATTCATCTCTTCCATAGAAAAACTATATGGTGCGGATAGTAGCTGTTGTCTAGTGAATACAAGGTTTGTTTCACCTTGTTTGAACAATGCTCTGAATGACAGATGACACACGTTATACAGCAAGGAAGCATATTGGTTTACAAACTCTAGCCCTTTAATAGCATCTGGAAACTGCAATGATGCTGATGCTGTCGATGGGGGAAACTCAACACATTTCTTCTTTCCTCTACGGAAAAGCATTTCCAAAATGTTAGCATAAATTATTGACCTAGGCATAACCATCAGTTTATTTTCAAACCAAATCATAACTAAGTGTGATGCCACCATAGGTATACATAACTGGTCATCAAGTTCACATTCACGTATAGTGTTCATGAATTCTGAAACACTCCTTAGTGTACAATTTTCTTCATTCATGTATTGTATTACATCGGTCACATACGACCGGGCGGCATCTTTGTCTATACCAGTCGTTTGAACATAGTGATCAACATCTCGGCGTGATAGGCGCACACTTTCTAGCCTATACGGTCTACTTGTGGTGATATACACACAGTTTTCCGAATCGAACTTTTCTGGTAGCTTGTGTTTCTTTTTACCAGCTTGCTTTGGTTGCCACTCATCTAAACCATCCATAATTATAAGACAATGTTGTGTTCTGAGTATATCTCGAATCGTGAGACGACCATGGTCTCTTAGATATTGTTCTTTAATCATATCTATTACATCATAGCATTCAGTATCACGTAGACTTATATACAAGAGGGCCATGATGGCCCAATATCGCTCACCTGATAATAAACCCTGCACAATTTTCACCCAAAGGAATAATTTGAACATCTTGGTAGAAAACCACAAGATGATGCTACATACCAATTATCAAAACTCTAGGCAGTGTAGTTTTAGGCAAGAAGATATTAATATGTTTTCCCTATATAAGTCTATGTAAAACGGTGACCCCCCGAGTGGGGCCAATTTTGACCCCAGGGGCATAATTTGAAAAATCTTGGTAGAGGACCACTAGATGATGCTACATACCAAATATCAAAGCTCTATGCAGTGTAGTTTTAGACAAGAAGATTTTTATATGTTTTCCCTATATAAGTCTATGTAAAACGGTGACCCCGGGGCTGGGCCAATTTTGACCCCAGGGGCATAATTTGCACAATCTTGGAAGGGGACTATTAGATGATGCTACATACCAAATATCAAAGCTCTTAGGCATTGTAGTTTTAGACAAGAAGATTTTTATATGTTTTCCCTATATAAGTCTAAGTAAAATGGTGACCCCCAGGGTGGGGCCAATTTTGACCCGAGGGGAATAATTTGAACAATCTTTGTAGAGGACCTCTAGCTGAGTCTACATACCAAATATGAAAGCCCTGGGCCAATTGGTTTCGGAGTAGAAGATTTTTTAATGTTTCCCCTATATAACTCTATGTAAAACTAATAGCCCCCGGGGCGGGGCCAATTTTGACCCCAGGGACATAATTTGAACAATCTTTGTAGAGGACCTCTAGCTGAGTCTACAAACCAAATATGAAAGCCCTGGGCCAAGCGGTTTCGGAGAAGAAGATTTTTTAAGGTTTTCCCTATATAACTCTATGTAAAACTAAGGCCCCCGGGGCGGGGCCAATTTTGACCCGAGGGGAATAATTTTAACAATCTTTGTAGAGAACCTCTAGCTGATTCTATATACCAAATATGATAGCCCTGGACCAAGCCGTTTCAGAGAAGAAGATTTTTTAAGGTTTTCCCCATATAACTCTATGTAAAACTAAGGGCCCCCTGGGGCGGGGCCAATTTTGACCCAAGGGACATAATTTTAACAATCTTTGTAGAGGACATTAAGGTGATGCTACATACCAAATATGAAAGCTCTAGGCCTTACGGTTTCAGAGAAGAAGATTTTTGAAGTTTCCTTTTTGAAAATCTATTTTTAGCCTGTGTGACCTAGTTATGCGACGGACTGGAATTTTTTTAACAACTTTGGTAGAGGTCCACCCAAGGAACATTCCTGTTAAGTTTTATCAAATTTGGCCAAGCGGTTTAGGAGGAGAAGTCGTTTGAAGAAATTGTTGACGGACGCACGACGCACAACGCACGACGCACGCCGCACGACGCACGACGCACGACGGACGACGGACGACGGACATCTCGGTATGACAAAACCTCACCATGACCACATTGTGGTCAGGTGAGCTAAAAACACAAGGTCAAACTTAGAAATATATTCAACATCTTTCTGTAGTTCTTTATGTTTATCAACTAACTTATCGCCACGCTTTCCCAAAGACCACAGTGAACACATAAATGTACAAAATGAGGTTTTACCCAGCCCAGCATCACCGGTAATATAGACATGCTTGCACTGTTTACCGGACTTACAAAATATTTCTTCCAAACTTGATACTTTTTTGGGGTTCTTTATCCCTTCAACACTTTGCATTGCATTACGTTTGTATATTTGCAGGATATTTTCATCTTTATTATCAAATAAAGGTGAAACTGGAAGAGCGCTACACCGACGCTTATAAGTTTCTATCAGATCCTGTTGGATATCTGAAAAATAAATGTTCAAAACTTGAATATTACTAATGGCAGTGAAATTGTTTGCTCACCCGGGCAAGAGGAGCTCAAGGTGAGCAATTATGATCGCTCTTTTTTCCGTCGAACGTTCGTCGTCAACAATTGGACTATTAACATTAACGCACTAGAAGTCACAATTTCCACTTCTTTCAATCTTTACTTGGTCATGATGTTTGTATAGATCTATCAAGTTCGTTTCTGGGTTGAAACTAGGTCGTCAAAACCAAAGAAAAACATTATTAAAACACTTGGCGCCACATTTCTACCCCATCTTTGTGAAACATTGTCAAAATGGTCCACTCTATAGAGAATAGGCCAAGATCGCAGGTAAGTAATCTGAGGTTGTGTAAACTTGTGTACACTCTAGAAGTCACACTATTCACTAAACCGTCATCAAATATTTAAAAAATATTAATCAACCAATGTGTGATGAATAATCCGAGCTGTTGTCTGATATAATGTTTTCACCGTCATGTGACATAATGCGGACACAAATCGTAGCTTGGTTTCCATGGTGGACTAAGAGCTTGCCTATAGTGTTTATTTGCAACTAAGCTCAATTCGTTAGACAAAAGTGAGCGCAATTTGTATCAAATGATAATAATACTATGTAATAAACGCATACCAAAATGCAAGAAATATCAACATTCATACATTAAAATAAGTTTATTATAGAATCTGTTTATTGGCCCGCAAAAGTGGTAAAGTAAATCGCAACAATTATTTGTAAAAAAACAACCCCGTAACTATATTAAAAGTTTATTTACCATTGTGCTCAACATGTTCGAATTTCCTCTTTACTCTAACTACGTCTTGTTTAATTATATCGACATCACTAGCGACACCAACCAGGTCTTGTTTAACTGTAGTGACATCACTAGCGACGCCAACCAGGTCTTGTTTAACTGTAGTGACATCACTCTCTAACTCATCGAGTCTTTGTTCAAGTAGTCTATCGCTCTCAGCCCATGCTTTCCATACATTTTTAAGTTGTTTCTCCAACTGTTCATCAAGTGGAATATGTTCGGCTTTCTTGATGTCCGATTGTAAGTCTGGAAGTCCAGCCACTTTATTGAGACGAACGAGAATCTGTAATTAAGAATACGAGTGTTTGTACATGTTTAATCATCATGTATGTTAATTAATTAATTAAAATACATGGTCTAATGCAGTATTTGTAAACAGTCATGTTCAGTAAACAGGAATCAAGACCTTTGCTCACACCTGCAGTATGTATTTGAATGGTTCTGCTATTATCGATATATCTACAATAATTGAACATTAGTGCTTTTGTTATTACTGTTGTTGGTTTTGTTATGCTGTGTTATGTTACGTTCTGATAGCGATCAAGATAGTTCGCAATGTTGCTTGAAAGAAAACAACACATATCGGAACGTAATGAAACTGAAGTGACTGCACCTCTAGAGGCGTAGTTTTTGTTACACTTTGACCTCCATAACTTAACAACAAAATTACTCCAAAACGCCATATAACGACGTTTATTATCATTTTTAAATTACATTAATTAAGCTTTAAATGGACTGTTACAGAGCTCTGTGACATACACGTATAATGAAATAATCAATGTTTATGGTGCAATAACTGGATTATTTACCTGACATAGCTCATTCCACCTTGTCTTGAAATCTTCTTCGGATATAAACACGGTACCTTGGTGCTGAAGCTACAATACAAACAATAATGTATTTGGTTTTTGCAATTATTGCAAATGTAAACACCATAATGTAGGAAAACCAGAAATAATATGAATATACCGACTATTCATTTAACCGCCACACTGTCACAACATAAAAAAGATAATAGACTCACCAACTGGCAGAGCCAGTACAGTACAGTACAGTACAGTACAGCACAGCACAGCACAGCACAGCACAGTACAGTACAGTACAGTACAGTACTAACGAACTAGGAGAATTGGGTTCGATAATGGCTACTTTAGTCTCTATAAGCGGTTCATCGAATTTACAATGGAGCATTAAAACACTATCTTTGGAGATATTTACTGTTGATAATATACATGTACATATCGATGGCTCAGTGCATAACTATGGTACCGGTCTCTATAAATTGATGTAGTTACCATGGTTTTGTACCTTGCCCTCGATATCCAAATAGTAATGACCTACATTATTCCTGCAGATCCGTAACCTAGCAATGTCAGCTTCCGTGGATGTATCTCCTGGTACAGGCTTTGTCCACACATCATCTCCACGGGGGCTCAAACCACATACATGTCTCAGGAGCAGTACAAGTAGTGTTATATCGAAGTTTGATGAGGATGGTTTGGTATCAAGTGGTGGTAAGAAGGCTTTCTGTGTGGTTGATATGATATCTTTATTGATAATGTAGTTGAGTTGCTTGTACTCGGGTTGATTTGCATTCAAATAGCGCATGAAGTCATTACTGACTCTGTAGTCAAATACCTTCCTCAGTACGGTAGTACCCACTTCTATCAACAAATACTGGTATCGAAACACAAACATCACTGAAAAACAACAACAGGTTAATCTATTAAATGGATCTAGAAACACCGTAGCAAACAAAATAACAATATCTTGTTAAAACACTGGTCGCCTTTAATAAAAAGTGTGTTTGAAATAGTATGCATACATTTCATAACTTGTTAGCAAATACACAAATGGGCAAATGTCACGGGCCGAAAAGCATACAATATTTATATTAAAACAAAAAATATTCAAGAAACATTACCTTTTTCTACTTTCGGTTTGCAAGGTAATTGAAGTTCCGCATAGTACAAGTTCATAAATTAGTTTCGTCATGATTTCTTTGTAAGAGTTTGTTTCTTATACATGTACCATTGACTAGATCCATGTCCCCAACAAGACACTTTGGCTCCTAATGACATGTTGATTTCGTTTGCGAACGAGCAAGACTTGCATTGAAATTGTTGTCATGCTTCAACAAATTTGCTTTTTTGAAATTTATTGGTGTCTAACCTCAAGAGTATATGCAGTATAAGCATAATGCAATACATATTTTATCCATCAAAATCAATTTGAAGATAAAAACCGTTTTTGAAAAAAAACCTGCACTATTTTACTATAAATTATCCTCCGTTACCTTAATGCTGTACAGATGTGACCAGCCCCGGCATCTTTCAGTACTAATACCCACACCCGTGTTAGAACCTGCAAATATACAACATAACATTCTGTAGGCATTGCTTCCCTATTCTAAATGTGACGTTATGGTAGTTTGCTTGTTATATATGCAAATGCAAAGCTCAATACAAAAAATAGAACTGTGTCCATAGGACTATAATTATGTGTTTATCAAATATTGCAGTATAGCAGCTACTTTGCGATAGAAAACAAGACTGCGTTCAAAAAACGCTTATGTCCCCGTGGAAGCCATGTCAATAAGTCTAAGTCCAAAATTAGGTCAAGGTGAAGGTCAAAATGGCGTCAGGTGATACAGGCGTGTGGAGAGTGGTCATATAAAACATCCATGCAAGTTTGAACGCTTTGTAGCAAGCCATATTAATGCTAGAAGAAACGGTCAATTTGGGTTAACCAGGCCGGACGGACGAACGAACGAACGAAGGGACGGACGAACGGACGGACGTACTCATGAGACGGTATTTGTGGGGTTTTCTTTTGTTCTTTCTTTTGTTTGGTTGCAACCCACAAGTAGCATTTTGCACCCCACAAGTGACGGAATGAATGGAATCTTAAAATAGCCTATTGTTCCACACCCCACAACTACCGGTGCATTCGTACGGACGGACGGACGGACGGACAGGTGAATTACTATATGCCTCCCGATCTATCGATACGGGGGCATAAAAACATCTCGTTTTTTGACAATTTCATATTTGTATAAAATATAACATTGATTTTGCAGATTGCTTGCTAGTAGAGGAGTGGCCAGCCACAAGCAAAACAGAAATTTGGAGTTTTAAGGCGCCTGCTGAAGCCGTCAAGAAGCTCAAGGAACTAACATTTGAAATTTTGAGGAAACTTGTTCGACATTTTTATTAAAATAAACGGACCTTATTAAATGAATATATGTTTTTTTGCCTTTTAAGGTACACCAGGACTTTCTTGCAGATTCCACCAATTTCCACTTGATGCCAGCTATTGCCACCTATTAGGTGGAAACATGTCGTAATATGCCACTACTTTCCACCATTAGGTGGCAATAGGTGGCAACTAGTGGAAAACCAACTTTCCACCTAAAAGGTGGCATTAAGTGGAAAATTGTCTAAATACTCCACCTACTGTCCACCCTTTTGGTGGCAATAGGTGGAAATAGGTGGCAACTGGTGGAAAATGATTTTTCCACCTAAGGGTGGCATTAGGTGGAAAATTGTCTAAATACTCCACCTACTGTCCACCCTTTAGGTGGCAATTGGTGGAAATAGGTGGCATCTAGTGGAAAATAAAATGTCCACCCTTTTGGTGGAAATAGGTGGAATTAGGTGGAAAATTTTCTAAATATTTCACTACTTGCCACCCTTCCATTTTTTTTCATGGACTTTATAAAGGTGGCATTTTGGTGGAAATTTAGGTGGAAAATTGTCTAAATACTCCACCTACTCTGAGGGTGGCAATAAGTGGCAAATCTAGGGTAACTTTTAAAAGTTGACTGATGCCTTCAATATCCAATTTCATTATTATTTTTTTTGATATTCTTCATTTCCCCTTCACAAGCTATTAGTGTACTAGCCAATTGGTATACACTTACACGTTAAACATTTGTAACTTTGAACGAGAACGATATTTCACTGAGTGTACGACTGAAAATGTGTCATAAAGAAGACATGCAAAATCAAAACAAGTTTTCTCATGTTATTTAGAACCCTACATGCTACATGTATAAGATAATGATAATGATTATTTTGTTGTAGGAGTTTGTCTATTCAATATCCCATGGCTTCATTATACCACGCCTAGTCTTTTCAATGTCCCTTGACGTCATTAGATCATGCCTAGTCTATTCAATATCCCACGGCTTCATTATATCACGCCTAGTCTATTCAATGTCCCATGGCTTCATTATATCACGCCTAGTCTATTCAATGTCCCATGGCTTCATTATATCACGCCTAGTCTATTCAATGTCCCATGGCTTCATTATATCAGGCCTAGTCTATTCAATGTCCCACGGCTTCATTAGATCACGCCTAGCATATTCAATGTCCCACGGCTTCATTATATCACGCCTAGACGAAAGATAAAGACGCCTTTTCTTTTGTATGAAAAATAAGGGTCTTATTAAAAAATGTTTATTAAAGCAGAAAAACTAAAGTTTGAAATATTAATGTTCCCCATATCCGTTTGTAAGTTGTATTCTTCAATTATTAACTTAAAAAGAATTAATTAATTGAGTTTTAAGTCGATATAACCCGATTTAATCAGGTATGTGGCATATTTATTACACACCAATAACTATCTGGTTCATCAGGCCCACCAAACCCTAAAATATTTAAGATTTATTAAAAGTAGTCTTACACACATACATGTTATTCAAACAATCTCGACTTAGTGAGTAACTCACTTTGAGGAGATTAAAGTCAGAAATTATAAAAAACATCTCCTAGCAGACAGCCCCGTGTCTAACATACATACATGTATCATTGATTGCAGTTCATGTTGATGTATTTTATTTGTTCAAAATAAATGCATTTAAACGGTTAACCATTTCAATTTATAACAAAGGGCTGGTATGACCTTGATCAAGTCTCTGACAACTGATTTGTCTATTGTTTATCAACAAATAACAGTGACTGACATTTTGAAAAGTGCATACCAATTATATAATTATCTTTTTAAAATATTTTTTGATAACAATAAGGTACAGGAAAAATATTCAAATAGATCTAGATAGTGCGGATCCAGGATTTTCGGTTAGAGGGGGCGTAAGAAATTTGCTGGGGTCCGGGTAAGGTCCTGCATGGGCCTAGGAGCATCTTTAACATAACAATACCTCCTTCATGGAAGGGTATTTCTGTTATATCTATACATAACAACTGAGTTGGTAAATTAGTTATTACGTGGTAACTGGAAGTTGGCCAGTTGAAGTAGGGAGAACCGGGGGCAAGCTTCCCCGGGAAAATTTCTTAACAATGGGTCAATCTGGTGCATTCTGTGCGTTCTGAGATACCTTATTTCGTATTTAACAGGACACGTTTATTGTTAAATACAGAAAATTGCAGTCCTTGGATTAATCCTAATGAAGTGTCACAAGTGCCTGATTTTGAGATTGAATGTTTAATGTGAAGACGTTTGTATTAAGGGCTGTATAATGTATTCCCAAACAATGTGTGTTGACATATTTTTTATAGATTCCAGTTAATTTGCGAGCGAATCGAGCAAAAAAAAGATGTAAAGTTATCTGCACTGAATCAGAGTTTCACAAAAACTCTTTACAAAATTAATGATATTTAGTATCTTATTGGAAATGTAGGGGTCCGGGGAGGCATGCTCTCACGGGAAAACTTTCGAAACGAGGGATCAATCTGTGCATTCTGGTGGTCTTACTTTGCTAGTAAATAGGTCATGCTTTTCTACAAAACCAGGCTAATTTAAGTCTTTAAAGTCTACAGTGTTTCATTCATTGCGGAGTGATCGAGTATATAGAAGTACTTGTAGCATCAAATTTTGGGGATGTGGATATACTGTATGGTTCTATGTCTTACTCTTGTGTGAGTGGCTAGGCGCTGTGGCCATAGATGTGTCGCTTAAGATTGTCCTTATGCACCTAAATGTGAAGGGGTTTAAATTGTAAGGGTTATTTAAAATGGAAATTAGTGTTGCAATAGCAATTTCGAAACTGGTGCAAACTTTGACTCGCAATTTCTTTTTCTCAAATGCAAAACTCTTTCAACAGGTGTGTGTCCCTTCTTTTATAGATAAAAGTTAATTTTGCGAGCGTAGAGAGCACGAAAATATCACATTGAAAATTGTTCACAAAGAATTAAATGCCAATTACATATTACTAGTCTATTTCACACAAAAAATCGTTACTTTGGCGATTTTAGGGGGGCGTATGCCGGGTCCGCCCACCCCCCTTGGATCCGCCTATGTTTAATTGCACTCGATATAAAAACTGTCGTAATTCTAGACAGTGCAAGCTAGGAGGTACCTTAAATCTAGCCACTGCCTTAATTCAGGGGTCCGGACCCGGGAGATTTCCAAAAGACACAGAAAGGACCCAGCCTATTTCAAGCCTGTGCGTCACTTCAGACCCGGGGGATTTTTCCGTTGTCAGTCGGAGTCCCAGGAGTTTCACTAGACCTGTAAACCTGAGGGTCCCGTGACCCTTCACTCAAAAGTTTGGAGGGTCCTTTTCTGAAACCCGGGAGTCCTTTCCCGAACATGCCTGTCTACATTAATGGTTAATACCATTAATTATGCAGCTCTTGCTAAGTTAAATAAATTCAAGCCACCCTACTGCCGACAATCTTTGGCTTCTGACCGACTCGTGGATTTCGTCACGCATCCGGGTCCCCATCCAAGCGTTCATCGATTGCGATCATGCGTTGATTGATAGCGATTACACAAGCGTCCAGTGGTTGTTTACACGCTAATATTTACAGTTTTATGACAGGAAACGTGCGATAATTTAACGGACTGCCAAGGAAAAATCCCCCGGGTCCGGAGTGACGCACAGGCTTGAAATATGCCGGGTCCTTTCTGCGTCTTTTGGATATCTCCCGGGTCCGGACTCGGACCCTCGGGTCCATTGAAACCCCCGAGTCCATTAAATTATCGCACGTTTCCTGTCTTAAAACTGTAAAAATTAGTGTGTTTAACAATCACTGGACGCTTGAGTTATCGCTATCAATGAACATGAATGATTGCAATCGATGAACGCTAGGATGGGGACCCGGGGCTGGGCCAATTTTGACCCCAGGGGCATAATTTGCACAATCGTGGTAGGGGACCACTAGATGATGCTACATACCAAATATCAAAGCTCTAGGCATTGTAGTCAGACATGGGTTTGATTACTTTGAAAAGTAATCGAGACATTTTTGGATAATCGATTATTAATC
This sequence comes from Spisula subtruncata, assembly GCA_963678985.1. NCBI lineage: Eukaryota > Metazoa > Mollusca > Bivalvia > Venerida > Mactridae > Spisula > Spisula subtruncata. The sequence continues at coordinate 4,322,153 of OY787672.1, forward strand.
GATTACCAAGCAAATTACTGCTAATCGATTAAATTATTAATCATCAATTGAAGTAATCGATTGATTAATGATTACTTTTGAAAATTTGAACAGAATGAATCCATGTTAATTAAGTTAAAATCAAGTAACATTGATAAAGAAGGGGGGGTAATCTTTATTTGAGTATGTTCATTAAACTAACAAGAGCTGTCACTAGACAGCGCGCTCGACTATTCGCAGCCATTTGTCAGAAAAAATATAAGTTCAAAACAGGCCATTTAAAATTTGTATTATATTGAAACGTGAGTTACGCTACTTAGTTGACTACATGGCAATGAAAGCTAATGTACAATGCTTGTTGAGGCATGGCAATTATCTCAACACTGGACTATTAACAAATATTTGTCAGTGAAAATGATTTTAAGACTTCAAGCGGCACTGTACTCTATTCAAGAAATATGTATGTTTAAAGGGAATTGTATACATCCACTGACTTAACAAAGTTTCTACAAAATAATCATATGAGTAAGATATGATTTGTTAAAGGAGTCAATTTTAAAACAATGGTGACAAATTAAAATAATAATGTAGAGGATACAGTCATGTAATAAATCAGTGATGAGTTTAAAGTAGTTTAGTAATTATTTTTAGTATTGAATACAATACCATGCCAAACAACACAAGTTTGATATCCTCGCTGGATAGTCAAAACCTCGTATCTCAGGTTTGTATGAGCGGGGAAACAGGAGACCGTTTTGCTCCTTATGTCAAAATATCGTAGCTCTGCACCAATCATTTTCTTAGATTGAATATGGTTAAAGTTTTACATGCAAAACTTTAACCTTGGTTATATTTCAATAACCACTGCATATATTGGATTGAAACTTTGCACTGGCTTTCCCTGTCATGTAATCATAGTTTGCATTAAAAAGTTAAACTTTTCAATGCAATATCATTGATAGTAGGTGAGATATGGTTTGAATGTAACTTGCATGCAAAAGTTTAACCAAGGAAAGTCTAAGTTAAAAGGGGCATAACTCGAATTAAACTAACAAGAGCTGTCACTAGACAGCGCGCTCGACTATTCGCAGCCATTTGTCAGAAAAAATATAAGTTCAAAACAGGCCATTTAAAATTTGTATTATATTGAAACGTGAGTTACGCTACTTAGTTGACAACATGGCAATGAAAGCTAATGTACAATGGTTGTTGAGGCATGGCAATTATCTCAACACTGGACTATTAACAAATATTTGTCAGTGAAAATGATTTTAAGACTTCAAGCGGCACTGTACTCTATTCAAGAAATGTGTATGTTTAAAGGGAATTGTATACATCCACTGACATAACAAAGTTTCTACAAAATAATCATATGAGTAAGATATGATTTGTTAAAGGAGTCAATTTTAAAACAAAGGTGACAAATTAAAATAATAATGTAGAGGATACAGTCATGTAATAAATCAGTGATGAGTTTAAAGTAGTTTAGTAATTATTTTTAGTATTGAATACAATACCATGCCAAACAACACAAGTTTGATATCCTCGCTGGATAGTCAAAACCTCGTATCTCAGGTTTGTATGAGCGGGGAAACAGGAGACCGTTTTGCTCCTTATGTCTAAATATCGTAGCTCTGCACCAATCATTTTCTTAGATATACGTCATATGACACATTCAAAACCTCGCACCCATTTATTTTTGGTAACAAAATGTGAGATCTCGGCCAGATATGACTATTTGGCATTAATTTGTCAAATTCATCTACAGTTTCGGGTGAGATACAACCTTTTGACACATAGATACAACCTTTAGACACAGAAAAAAGGCAAACACCTATCACTGTCTAAAATTTTTACTACCTAGCAACAATATTCTACTTATCACATAAACATCATATAAACAAAGAACATCACATGTCATTTGCAAAGTATGTAAGCACACTGTGCAATATGATTTTTTTATTGCATAGTAGGAAAGTGTGCAGATTTGTGATAAATGTAGGTATTAACAAGCTTTAGATTCAGCCAGAGAACTAAACTGGGAGGATAAATACAATACAAGTTAGCAATAGTGAGCAATACATGTAATACAATATTCTAGTGGTTAACCTAAATATCTATCTTAAGAATTCAAGCCTCAACAAAACAATGTGATATTTTCAGTTTATAGTGCGTTAGCGACTAAGCTGGACCCCCATAAACCTAAAATATCTTTAAAAGTCCAATGCCGATTAGAACAAAAATGGGTATGTCTTCGTAAAACATACTTACCAACTCTCATAAAATAAAACAGAATTTTTAGTCCACAGAGAAGTGTACTTTGCATAGACGCCTAATGCAAAATTTTAAGTCTAAAACAGGGTAAATACGTATGGGTGATTGAAGTTATCGGAACAGCAAAGGTCAACAATTTGGTCCAGTATAACTGTATATTAAGTCACACACCAGTGACTGTTGAAAATATATAATGAGGCCCATACATAAATGTTTATCTTAGTTTGTATAACTGAAGCAACTTTGTAGAAATATTTGCAAGAAAAACATAGTATATTTTGTTTGTACAAATTATCATTACAATCAGAAGATGGGCCTCAACTATATACACATTGACGACCAGACAAATGTTGGTCAAAGTTATACAATTATCCCGTTATAGTTGTAACATAATACAATAGCATTATTCTAACTAGCTGATCGTAATAGCTTATTTTACTCCCTGTCTATTTGTTGATTAAAATATCAAATATAATACATTAGACCCAATTGGGATAACATTAATTAGACAGTAAAAAAATCTGAAATTTAAACACAGAGTTGGTAAAGGTAATTTAGTGAACTATGCCAAATTTCAATAAAATTGCATAATTACTCTTAAAGATATTTAAGGTTTATGGGGGTCCAGCTTAGTCGCTAACGCACTATACCATATTAGACAAATAATGTGTGTATTATACGACATTATTAAACTGGCAATCATTTATATGTGAGAATTTGTTACTTTGTACTTGTTTAAAGGGGAAGTTAAACTTTTCAATGCAATATCATTGATAGTAGGTGAGATATGGTTTGAATGTAACTTGCATGCAAAACTTTAACCAAGGAAAGTCTAAGTTAAAAGGGGCATAACTTGAATTAAACTAAAAATGGAGTTATTACAATTGACCAGTACCATTGACTAATGATGATAAACAAGTGTTATAAGTTTCAATGCAATATCATAAATAGTAACTAAGATATGGCGTGAATAGAACTTGCATGTAAAACTTGAACCAATAAACTCCTATGTTAAAAAGGGGCATAACTGAAATAAAAAAATAATAGAGTTATTGCCCTTGACTGATACCATTGACTGATGATGGTAAACAAGTGTTGTAAGTTTCAATGCAGTATCATGGATAGTAGCTGAGATATGGTCTGAATGAAACTTGCATGCAAAACTTTAACCAAGAAAATTCTATGTTAAAAAGGGGCATAACAACAATAATAATCATAATAGAGCTATTACCCATGACCGGTACCATTGCCTTATGATGGTTAGTAAGTGTTGTTAGTTTCAATGCCGTAGCACAGATACTATTTGAGATATGGCCTTATTAGTAACTTGCATGCAAAACTTTAACCAAATTTTCTAAGTAAAAAAGGGCCATAATTTGCATTAAATTCATGCAAGAGTTATCTAACATGGTTGATTACATGACAGGGAAAGCCAGTGCAAAGTTTCAATCCAATATATGCACTGGTTATTGAAATATAACCAAGGTTAAAGTTTTGCATGCAAAACTTTAACCATATCCAACGCCGACGCCGACGAACAAGTGACTGTAATAGCTCTCATATTCTTCGAATAGTCGAGCTAAAAATGGAGTTATTACAATTGACCAGTACCATTGACTAATGATGATAAACAACTGTTATAAGTTTCAATGCAATATCATAAATAGTAACTAAGATATGGCGTGAATAGAACTTGCATGTAAAACTTGAACCAATAAACTCCTATGTTAAAAAGGGGCATAACTGAAATAAAAAAATAATAGAGTTATTGCCCTGGACTGATACCATTGACTGATGATGGTAAACAAGTGTTGTAAGTTTCAATGCAGTATCATGGATAGTAGCTGAGATATGGTCTGAATGAAACTTGCATGCAAAACTTTAACCAAGAAAATTCTATGTTAAAAAGGGGCATAACTCAAATAATAATCATAATAGAGCTATTACCCATGACCAGTACCATTGCCTTATGATGGTTAGTAAGTGTTGTTAGTTTCAATGCCATAGCACAGATACTATTTGAGATATGGCCTTATTAGTAACTTGCATGCAAAACTTTAACCAAATTTTCTAAGTAAAAAAGGGCCATAATTTGCATTAAATTCATGCAAGAGTTATCTAACATGGTTGATTACATGACAGGGAAAGCCAGTGCAAAGTTTCAATCCAATATATGCACTGGTTATTGAAATATAACCAAGGTTAAAGTTTTGCATGTAAAACTTTAACCATATGCAACGCCGACGCCGACGCCGACGAACAAGTGACTGTAATAGCTCTCATATTCTTCGAATAGTCGAGCTAATAAAATGTAACTTTAAATACTATTAAAACCGGATTGATAAACCAAGTCTTAAAAGTCAAAGTAATATTTGAATGCTGAAGAATAAAACTTGCATAATTCAAAGCGTAGTCTGGATTCCTGGAATTAATATTGAGTATTTGTATAAATTTGCAAAGTAATTTATAATAACTGAGGCCAGTGAAAGTCTTGAAGAACCCTTAGCTGTTTCCGTTACAAATTTTATTCTTATTTACTATCAGACCAGTCAGACCAATATACTATTATATAGATAGTGTCTACCCCTGCAAAAAGTGCAATTTAATCAGAGAAACATTTTTCTTACTTCAAGGGTTCTAACTAGTTTCCAAACAACTTCTAAGTATAAGAAACTTACAGGCTAAAATACAAGTATGAAAGTTCTACTCAGTGTGCAAGTAATAACTTAAACTGGTACAAATATAATTTTGACAACAGATTTTTCAAGGGCAAAACAATACCCCAAATATACAATAAGATTTCATCTTTCCCCATTGTTACTTTGCCCCAGGCAATGTACAGGACTGGTATATTGTAGCTCTGAGCATGACATTGGGTACAACTATATTAGGTGATAATTGTCACGGGGTATTAGGGGGAGGGACATAAGCCCCTATGACCATAAGCCCCTACGCTCATTTTTATACATGAGGACATAAGCCCCTACGCATTTTTTTACACTAGGACATAAGCCCCTACGCATATTTTTACACTAGGACATAAGCCCCTATGAGTGTTTTGTTTGCACCGTTCTATGTTTTCTTCTATTATTAAATGGTTAATTAAGAAATAATTATTGTACAAACTGTTCTATTGTATCTACTGTTTATTTGTTACAAATATACATTAATTTCAGGTAAAAAATTAATAAATTGAGAGAAAATTAGTCTGCAAAATGCAATTATCATGTATTGTAGTGACTATCTGTTTGTAGCATGCCCCCAAACACTCATTTGTTCATAGATACTTGTTATAAATATAATAATTATTTATTATTATGTTGTGTCTCATTTGATAATTAATTACAACTTAAAAAATTGAACTTGTAGACACTGGTTGTTGTTGGTACATGGACGAGTTGTTCATGTTGCAAACAAACATGCATAGGGGCTTATGTCCTAATGTAAAAAAGTTTGTAGGGGCTTATGTCCTAGTGTAAAAAAATGTGTAGGGGCTTATGTCCTCATGTATAAAAATGAGCGTAGGGGCTTATGTCCGTAGGGGCTTTTATCCTACACTCAATTGTCACACCATATAAAGGGATAATATGTAATGTTTGACACATTATAGACAAAGATCTACTAAAAAGGATTAAAGTGTAATTTTTGACATGTTAAAAACATTTATAGACAACAATTATTGCTAGTATAGCCATATTATTTTACTTAAAATGCAGATTGATGAAATTTTTTTATATTTGTTACTTCAACTTACTTGCAAATAACTTATATGTACATCAAATCAATTTAGTAAAAAACTTACTTAGTTTTTTTTATAATTGATAACTTCAAGTAGATGCACTTGATATGATATTAAATATTATATAAAGTTAATAATACAAATATTAAACCTAAAGTAATCAAAAAGTAATCGTAAAATAATCATGATTACTGCCTTTTTTCTTCAATAATCGATTAAATTATTAATCATTAATCAGAAAAATCCATGATTACTGATTAATGATGATTAATGCAAAAAAGTAATCGATTATTAATCATTATGATTACTTTAATCGATTAACCCATGTCTGATAGTAGTTTTAGACAAGAAGATTTTTATATGTTTTCCCTATATAAGTCTAAGTAAAATGGTGACCCCCAGGGTGGGGCCAATTTTGACCCAAGGGGAATAATTTGAACAATCTGTGTAGAGGACCTCTAGCTAAGTCTACATACCAAATATGAAAGCCCTGGGCCAATCGGTTTCGGAGAAGAAGATTTTTTAAGGTTTTCCCTATATAAATCTATGTAAAACTAAGGGCCCCGGGGCGGGGCCAATTTTGACCCCAGGGACATAATTTGAACAATCTTCGTAGAGAACCTCTAGCTGAGTCTACGCACCACATATGAAAGCCCTGGGCCAAGCGGTTACGGAGAAGAAGATTTTTTAAGGTTTTCCCTTTATAACTCTATGTAAAACTACGGCCCCTGGGGCGGGGCCAATTTTGACCCCAGGGGCATAATTTGAACAATCTTTGTAGAGGACCTCTAGCTGAGTCTACATACCAAATATGAAAGCCCTGGGCCAAGCGGTTTCTGAGAAGAAGATTTTTTAAGGTTTCCCCTATATAACTCTATGTAAAACTTAGGGCCCCCAGGCGGGGCCAATTTTGACCCCAGGGACATAATTTTAACAATCTTTGTAGAGGACCCCAAGGTTGATGCTACATACTAAATATGAAAGCTCTAGGCCTTACGGTTTCAGAGAAGAAGATTTTTAAAGTTTTCTTTTTTGAAAATCTATTTTTAGCCTGTGTGACCTAGTTATGCGACAGACCGGAAATTTTTTAAAAACTTTGGTAGAGGTCCACCTAAGGAACATTCCTGTTTTATCAAATTTGGCCAAGCGGTTTAGGAGGAGAAGTCTTTTGAAGAAATTGTTGACAGACGCACGACGACGACGGACGACGGACATCTCGGTATGACAAAACATCACCATGACCACTTTGTGGTCAGATGAGCTAAAAATCGGAACTCGTCATATTGACCAAACTGAAGTTTTAACAGGTTTCTTTATAGTATATCTAGATCTATATACAGTAATAACTAAAGACTAATTTCGGACATATTTTTGTAGTTTTCTCAAAATATCGATTTTGTACTGACAACCTTCTCATTCTAACTTCTAAGACAGGGAAATGCAGACAATAAAAGTGTTCACTTACCTAGAGGAACGAGGGTTAACCAGATATCACATACTCGCTCGTTATCCCAAACACAAATGACATGAATGAAAAAGATTTGAAAGAAAAACGTGACTTGATCTAAATTTAGTAAAACTTGGGTCAAACCAAATCTAAAAATAACTGGGAAATCCGGTCTTTAAATAGAACTTCTGGTTTCCCTACGATTAGTTGGTATCATATATTATTTGATAAGGCCACACCAAATTAATTTTTGGTTCTACGGATTTTTTGGGGAAAAATTAGGGGCGAGCGAGCGAAATATAAATTTAAATATTTATTTTTGAAAAACCCGTAATTGAGAGCGAGCGAAGGAGCGAAATAAAATTTTATAAATTTATTTTTGAAAATACCATTTTTGTAAGCGCGTGAAAGAGCAAAAGTGCCCTATTCATTTCTGATGCACCCATTTTTAGGAAACAGTGTGTATTACAATAGCTTTAAAAAGAAATGAGGCCAAATAAATGATTGTTATACATTTCTTGTTATGTTGTGTAGGATTTATCAAATTATTTTACCAGAATACATGTATTCAAGGTAATTGTGAGCAGACATTGTCACATACATATAAATTATAATGAACACAAATGCACTGAGTGACTAGTGGTTAAAGATTCAAATCAACTAAGCATCAAGCTAGTCAATGATCACCATGTACAGTTTTGTTCTTGTAGTGATACATCATGCTCAGACGGCTGTTTATTTAGCACTGTTAGTAGCACACTGATGCATAATGCTATGCAAGGTGACCGTCATAGGATATAGCCCCACATTAAGGACACTTCCCTTAGGGGTATACAAGGTCCTTTCTTTCTTCCATGTAATTTGCAGGGCATTATCGCAAATTATAATAGCTTGTTTCGAATAATTTCCTTGGTTCTTTAACGTGCCCGGTGTAAAGCACCGATACAGACAAGACTACCTCTGGGTTTCCAACCAGGATCACCTCTAGCTGGTTGGGAAACACTTAAAAGCGTTTCTCAAAATGACCAAGTGTCACGGCCGAGAATCAAACCCGCAATCTCTCGATCAGGAGTTAAGCATCTTTAAATACCACTCGACCACCTTGGTAAAATGTTATGACAGTTGTTGAGAACTGCAGCATGTAATCTTACATAAGCTGGGATTTATCCAGTTGTAATAGATCTAGCTGGAGTTTTATCAAGTGACTGAAAAGTACAGCATTTGGTGCGTTGCAATAATTAGAGCAAACTATGTTTTATCAAATATTTTGAACTCTTTGATGAAAGTAGGACCTTCTGACGGTTTGTCTATGTCCAGTATTTAAAATCCCTGATGAAATTATGTAGGATACAGTATAGAAACTTATTAACAGGTGCGTTGCGTGTCCGGGACGCATAAAACTGTTAATATCACATACCAGGGACCATGTACGAACGAGACGTCATTGTCGCGAAAATGGGTGACAATTCATGATTTCGTCGGTAGTACGGAATACTAGTAATAATAATGAATACAAACATATCTAGATACGCTCGTTGGTTCATTCCGCAATCGCAATTCTTCCCATTTTACTACGTGTATACACTTATGCGTGTTTTTTTGTAAAGGACAGAATCAGGAATCATTTCACCAGACGCTCGCATCGTAAAAAGTTACACGATTTTTGTGTGCAACAATTTACTGCTAAAATTAATCGAGTAACTAACATCCTCAGCAGAGCGCGCTTTCCCAGAATATATTCTGTAGTAACAGTGAAAAATTATAAACAAGTTGGCTTTATTTTTCGTAATTTGTAAATATTGATGCTAGCGGCAAAATAAAAATAAAAAATGTAGGAAAAAAATCACATGCGCGTGGTTTTCTCAGGTGCGGGCGCAATAATTTAAATTTAAATATTTATTTTTCATTTTGAAAAAATCAGGAGCGGGCGCTCCCGACGAACGCATGATCAATTTGTTGTGGCCTAATGTTCTTCTGTGCAAATATTTCAACATTTTCGTTTTTACTCTTTATCAATGATACAGTCGACAGTAAACGGTGTCTATGTAAATAAAGACATTTAAATGTATTTGTGTGATTCAGGGTCAACTCTAGTCTGGAGTTCCCACTGACTCCCCTTGATGCAACGCTATCTGGCCCTATAACGAACTCGGCCCGATTACCAACTCGGCCGGTCCAACTCGGCCCGAATACAAACTGTAGTAAATGTATTGTTATACTTGATATACTGAACTGAACGACTGTTATATTATGAGTAATTACACCCATCAAATACACAAGAAGTACACACTGGAGTCTTTCTCTGTTATTACTATCCGACCAACGATTTTTGACAGTAACATCATTTTGTAAACAGTCTATAAATAAGCAGGGTATACCCCAAAAAAAATTGAGGATCATACTATATAGAAGTATGTCCTTACCAATTCATATATTTTAAGCATTGCATGGTTCTGTGGATGTGTTTGTTGACTCTCACTCAGGAGATCTGAGTTCAAAACTAGCGATAGCCATTAATCTATTACAATTTTTTTCTTGTATTATATACGAGAAAAATATAGAGTAAAGTCGCCTATTATCGACACCTTAAGCGTCGGCACATACAAAAGCGTGAAGTTTGCTCGCTAACGATTCGTAATCTGAAGATTTTTGTAACACAAGTTTTCATTGGTCGAATTTCTGAACATGATGCTCCTACAGCGATGTATTGACCAATAGTTTGTTACTTTATTAACAGCAGTAGAATAACTGTAGAAAATATTTTCCCCCAATATCGACACCCAGGGATCCCCTAATATCGACACCTTAGCAGCGCTCACCCTGTCGGTCGACATTTACCGGTAGTTTTATCAATATGGCCAAGTCTACATTTTCACCGATATTTGTGGAAAATAGGATTTATTTATTTGCCGTTGATCAATGCTCGTACAAAAAGAAATAAACAAGAGGGCCTGAAAGGCCCTAGGTCGCTCACCTGTTGCACATTGGTCTAGGTATCAGTACAACCTACATTCTGACCATATAAATTTCATGAAGATTGGATCAAAACGGTGACCCCTGGAGTGAACACAATATTGTTCTAAGATTTGACCTAGTGACATAGTTCTTGACCCCACTTGACCCAGTTTCAAACTTGGCCTAGATTTCATTAAGAACAACATTTTGACTAAGTTTCATGATGATTGGATCAAAACCACGACCTCTGGAGTAAACACAAGGTTTTTCTAAGATTCGATCTAGTGACCTAGTTTTTGACCCCACATGACCCGATAAGGACCTTTTATGCTTGACGCGGCTCATATGACACCAGTATAGTGTGGCCTGAATGGACAGGTGTTTTTAATTTGCAAGGATATTCCATTAATTTATACATAATGGACATTGGTGCACCACAGGCACCGTATACAAAGCCTAAATCGATTAAACTAAAATGCTTGCAGCATGCAAAAAGAATCTGTATGGGAGGAAACATGAGCGCACACAAAAACGCCCCTGTAAGAAGCGATTGCGCGCAAAAAGTGCCCTTTTCAATAGGACCTCCCCTCTATTTTTTAATCCTAGCTGTAGCACTAAATAGTACGGCTGCAGCCTTTTGAGAGGCAATACATCTGCTGAAAATACATACAGACTCTTCAATACAACAGCTGCACATACATGCAAATCAGCTCTGGACTAACAAAAATCCACATGATACCAATAAACCTAGAAAGGCTATTTCAATTCCATCGACAGACTCTAATGATGCATTTTCTGACACTCCTCAAATACTTAGGGTAACTTATATCACATGACAAGTGAACACCGTCAGCTGCAAACATCGAAAGCTGACCATTCCACATACCCCTATGCTTCCAATAATAAAGTTTCAACTTAGTGGTTCTTAACAGACATGGGGCCTAAGTACTTGTACTCGTACTTACTCGAGTACTATTTTTTCAGTACTTACTGGTACTCAGTACTCAGCCAAAATTATGAGTACATGTACTCGTACTTACTTAAGTACAGCTGCAAAAGTACCAGTACTTACGAGTATTTTATGAGTACTGATTAGTACATTTTATTAATTTCCTATATTTTGTTGTACAAATTTATCAAAAATGGTTTGACTTTAACACATTCTTTTTAAACACATGCTCAACTCTTGCATTCTACCAGATTTCATGAAGACCTTAACCAATACTATAGAGTCTACTACCTTAACAGAATATTCTCTATACCTATAGCATTACAATAATTGTTTTTAAATGAAAATATACATCTTAAGAAATCTTTTTATGAAGGATATAATTGCACGAGAATATCAGGCTAACGATTTTCTCACCTATTCATAAACTGTTATCATCCATGATAGCCTAAAGCAGGGCTCGACAAATCCACTCGTCCGCTCGTAATTACGAGTAGAAATTCACATCGGACGAGTCAACATCCAGCATCGCTCGTCCTGCAGGACGAGCTCAATTTCTGGCAGAAAACAATCAAGTTTCAATAATTAATCGCGTATGAAACAATATTATTCGATAAAAAAACCATCTCGTATTCGATACAAACGCCAGATCATCTGTCAGTCAAAAACGAAAGTTGGAAGAATCAAAACATGAGTGCGCTATGACGTCACCGGAATTCCCCGGTTATGCTTGATTAATGAATGACACTGTTCATAGTTTAATCGATCGAAACATAATTTTTTAGCGTTAAAGCGACGTTTTCGGTTCGTCACAGTGCGCAAAATGAATATTATGTATGAATGTATGGATTAACAAACAAACTCCTCCCATCGGTTTGCGTAATTAAGGACAAAATATGATGCCAACATAGTGGGTCATCACGTGAAGAATAAAGTTCGTATAGACACAGTGTATTTACCAATCAAGCTGATCAAAGTTGTCTGCTTCAGAATGGAGAAAGGAGCAGAATGCGGAACACATTTGTATTTTCACAATTTTATTAACAGTTTGAGACAGGATCACATCGTTCAAAAACAGATTTCCAGATTTTTCTTTGACTGAAAAATACGGGCGAGTTGATTTTGCTGCTGGACGAGTGGTTTTTTTGCATCGCTCGTCCGGTAGGACGAGTGGCTTTTGAAAAATTTGTCGAGGCCTGGCCTAAAGGTAAAACTATATGTTTATAGAGTTGTTATGAAATGTTTTCACACATAATGACAATATAACAGTATTAGTTTGACTAGATTAGTAGCTGTCAAAGTTAAATTGTTCACTTATTCTGAGAGAGTAGATAGAGGATATAAAGTTTGAACAATTAATGATGATAAGATGTCAGGGTTTTCACTAGGATTTCATGTAGGAGGCTTTTGGTACATTTGAGAAGACCGAGGTGCCTTAGCAATAAAGATGGAAGGCAGCAGATGGTAAAATTGAGGCGGCCCAAATATCATTTGAGGCAGTCAAACTGGCCTCCTGCCGCCTCCTAATGACAACCCTGGATGTAATGAACATATCTAGGTTAAAAACATTTCCAACTGTGTAAAGTGGATTGAATTTCATGTGCTGTGCTAATTTGACAAACTTTGACTTCACTTCCTTTGCAAAGTGTTGTTATATGTGCTATAATATACACAATTAATCCTCTATTGATTAAATCTAAATTGTGCTTTATTATTAGTAGTACTTTTAAATACTCATCAGTACTCATGAGTACTTTAATAAAGTACTCAGTACTTACTTAAGTACTAGCCTGAAACAAGTACTCAGTACTTACTCAGAGTACTTTTTTACTGACAGTACTCAGTACTTACTTAAGTACCGACATGTCAGTACTCGCCCCATGTCTGGTTCTTAATAACATTTGAATTGCCACATTGGCACGAATAAGTTCAAAAACACGAGAATTGTAACTGTCATAAGGCACGTTCATTCCTGGGCAGCAATTGCAACATGAAGACCTTCAATCAAAAATGACGCATAGCTGCAATGTCCAGCGCAAACTGTTCTTGTGAATAACACTGACGTGATAAATCGTTTGATCCAATATCAATTAAAAGTTAAAACTAAGTCACAATTCAGTAATTTGTCATCAATCGTATGAAGCTAGTCAGACTCAAACAATCTCGACTTAGAGTATCCACTTCTAAGTCAAGACCCATTATGCGCTTTACTGATCAGTTTTTGAGTTTCATGAATTCTGTCTTTTACGCCAAATTAGAGCCATTTTCAGCATTGAACATGTAAAATATAATACCGCCCGTACAGCCTGTACAGATGAGCGCAACACGTGTGTAATTCATATGCTAACGTTGTGCGAATCGCTAAGCGAGCAGTAAAATTCATTTAACTTATCGTATTCTGTTCATAAGTCATAAACTATCAGTTTACAAGAAAAATCAGCTCGATTTGTCAACAAATCTTCGTTAATTTTTCGTTTTTAGTTTCACCGAGCGAGCTCAAGAGTAATTGGTTTCACGCGTACCAGTGTACATCACTGTGAAAACCAAATAGTGCCGAAGATCTCCCAGCATCCTCCATTGTTCTAGAAGCTCATTCCATCGAGTATTCTGATTGGTCGATAGGGGAATGCGATTTGCATATCAACAACAAATAGCTGTGTAGTGGAATTTAAAAGTGCGACATCGTCGTGTTAAAATTGTCGGACAAACGAACCGCTGAGTGTTTTATGGATGTTTTTGGTGCAGATAACGAGAAAAAGGGTTGATCTTCGTGGACATGCTATATATTTCATGGTATTTACAACTTTTCAATCATCTTTTCAAGTTGCGCCAAAAATTTGATCGCAAAGCCCCCCACATATATGACACTTTAGTGCACATCTGCACGGGAGATAAAGGTCACAAATTAAAAAATCTCCTAGCAGATTGCCCCACATCTAGTATGAAGCCACCTGCGTTGTTTAAGCTTTAGTCCGAGTCATAGTCCACTAGTGCTAATGATAGACCCTGCGATTGCTTCACGGTATGCTACACTATGTTTCACAATCTAGGGTGCTATATAGCGGCTCTTAGATGTGCATAGCTTTTTGCGACACGATTCTTTGTCGCTGTTTGGTGACCGATTTAGAGCATTTAAATTCAATATACAGTTAAAGCACACCACACATGCCTTCATAAATACCTTTCCTATCGTTCAATACCAATATTTGCAAGAACACTAACCTCACTGATGCACAAATTAATCCAGTTTCACTTCCACTGCCAAATTACTGAAATTTTCAGAATGTTGACAAACAACAATATGGCGAATTTTTATTAGACGAAAAAAGTGGCTAAAACCCGGTATCCGGAACATAAAATCCGGAACGATAATCAAGAACGACTACTCTGTACAGATTAATTATTTCGTCTAAGACACGCGCGTCTACATTAGATAACCAAAATGGGGTCAACTGAAATTGATTCACGGCGGCTGTCAGAAAAACGTTTTATCTAATATTGGTTGTGTAAAGGTATATTTAATGATGTTTTTGTAGTTTATGAATGAAATAAGCGTTACTATGACCATGTTAGCTGTTAAATACAGAATAGGTGGTTTAGTTTGCAAATTACACTTTGCTATGGAGAGCTATTAATAGAGCTATAAAACTCAGTACAGGAGCATATTCATACCGCGAGTATCTGAGTTTTACTAGTAGAACTAATAGTCCACCGAACCCATAACAAGTAAATTTATAACTCTGTAAAGTAGTCCCAAATTGACCTCATCTCATCGCTCTAAATAATCATAGAATCTGCATACAAAGCTATGACCCATAAGAATAACATTGGTAGCCATAACATTATTTCAATATCTTTCAACATGTAAAATTCATGTTTACAAACATTCATGTACACCGTGTAACAATCGGAACACCTAGCATCGTTACGTTGCAATAACTTTGGCTGGAACCTCAATTCTGCAAACTTTGGCCGGAACCTCAATTCTGAAAACTTTGGCCGGGACCTCAATTCTACAAACTTTGGCCGGGACCTCAGCCCGGCAGCTAATCTATTTATAGCACAATTTGTCACAACTGCGTAACGCTTATTAAACAAGGTTTAAACAACAAATTCTACTCAAATTTCTACATAAAGGTAAATGCATAAGCAAGAAAAGTACCAATATATCAATACAACAAAGTACTTAGCTGAATCAAACCTCGTTTTTCTTCACAAACGTTCAAAATCCACAAATTTGTTCCTGGCTAAAAAAAAGGGTTCCCTCATTCGCATTACCGAAGCAACTGATAAATCCCCGCCCGGACGGTCTGGACATTCCGGAATGCGGGACATCTCAACGTTATTAGCGAGAGTAGGGGGCGACTCAAATATTTTTAACTGCATTAAATTGCTTTGGCTAGGGTGTCGATATTGGGGAAACTGTGTATTTATATTATGTAAAATGGACACCTCGTAATTTACATTAACTGAAGGTGATATGCATCTACAAGACAAATGCAATACTGCATTGACGCCATGTTTACACAAAAATGATGTTAAATGGAATAGAAACTCGATTTTGGAGAATGTAAAGGGTTGAGAGAAAAATAGAATCTAGTGTTTCTTACTCTACTTGGTAAATTTTGCTGAAAAATATATCCGTCAAGAAAAACTTAATGGCCTTCAAAAGTGTTGTTATATAATGTTAATAAATGGGTGATTTGATATTAGCCCTGTTATTTGTTCGAGGGCAGTCGTATTGGTCCGAGGCCGTAGGCCGAGGGACAATACGTCTGTCCCGAGAACAAATAAGTGACAACAAAAAGTAATATAGATTTTCAGCTGAAATTATGAAGAATCGAATTTTACTCACTCAAATTACTGAACGGAAACATGTCATATGGGTATTCATTTTCTTAGTTAGATCATTTGCTACAAGTTCGAATATATTTGGATGCAAAAATCTGACACAGTTTTTATGTCGGTCTAGTCTAGTTTGATGTGCTAACGTTGCATGCAAAGACAAATTTAAAAATAATTGATACTTATTTAATAAAATTGTCAATAAATGGGTGATTTGATATTAACCCTGTTATTTGTCCTCGGGACAGACGTATTGTCACTCGGCCTACGGCCTCGGGCCAATACGACTGCCCTCGAACAAATAACAGGGCAAATATCAAATCACCCATTTATTAACACATAATATAGCTTTGCTAATTTGACACGAGTCTCGAACCCGCCATTAGCATAATTTCATGGAAGACTGAATGTCTAAGTTTAACTTCGGCTGTATTCGTATTGATTATAACGGGAATACACGTGATTGGTAGTATTATACCGAATTGTTTAAATTGACTTCTAGTGCTATAGTCGGTATGCAAGTCGCAAACCCCCCAAAAATAGTACGCACAAAATATTTTTGCATAAAATGGTCCTTTGACATGTACCTACAAAGAAACTGAATGATACAACTTTGTCGTCATTGAGCATTTTGAAATATTCAAGATGGCCACCAAGAATTGTTTAAATTGACTTCTATAGGTTACTACAGAGTGTAACGTATACTTGTCTCAGTCGGTAACACACACCGTTACTGTGCGATTTCAATCTTGAGGTCTAGGGTTCGAATCCAGTTATTGACTTTCGAAATTTGTTTAATATATTTTTTACTTTTCGTATCTTCTTTACAACATGTATAATTAAGTTTGCTGGTTTAAATACATTTAGAGCCGAGATATCGACTGTTCTGGTTGTCAGACATTTTCGAACTGATTGAAGTGAACCAAGTGAATACACACACAATTCAATCACTGTACATGATTTTTGAAGCATGGTTTTCATGATTTTCGTGTCTTTATGTTTTAACTCAATACACAAAATGAAATAAAACATTTACAAATTAATAAAAAGTTTTTACCAGAGTTCGAACCCACAAATCCTAGCCAGCAGAATTGCTCTCTAACCACTCGACTACAGGGGCCGATGTGAACTGATCAGATCAAACTTAGTTAGACTAACATTTCACAGCAGAAAAATGTTCCAAATTAACCCGAAGTTTATTGAAATCGAACGAAACTCGCACGGAAATTTATATAGTCAGCGTTATCGATGTATAATATATTCATAGCGAATCTATACCAGCAGGTATACGAGTCCAAACTTGATAGGTACACACCGTACTGAACTTTCTAACTCAGGTTTTCCAATATGTACATATCATGGTTTAATATCAAGTTTTACTACAATGATTTATCCCTTTTTCTGAGTATAGATTAAATATTAATATACTTTATACAAAATCAAATAATAGTAAATAATAAGACAACAATCACATTTAGTTAATATATGTCTTACCTGTATAAAGCCCAGCTAAATGTTTGAAGTATTGCGTCTAATTATATTCCTCACAAAAGAATAAATGCAAAATACTTTAGCAAACAGTATTGAATATCAGAATGTTCTAAATAACCACAGAGGCGTGCAAACTTACCCATTATATCCGCGCAGTATACAGTGTATAGAATCACGTGATCAAATGATTTGAAATTCTAAAGGGGGAAGGGGATATATTATTGGCCAATTTTGAGGTTCCGACAGGCGGCAAACAGTCAAGCGGATTTCTTGAAAACAGCAAATAAGACAAGAAAGTATTTATGTGTCAGTCTCAGGGCCTATGCAACATAAATAGAAAGTAACTTCAAATTGCAAGGCTAACCCCTAGGGTTGTGGAGTTATGGCCCTTTGTTTTTGCCCCTACACCTCCAAATTTTAGTCAAAAAAATACAAAAGTGACCAATTTCACCCCATACACAGTATTTTTAAACCCAATGCAATCCAATTTTTGGTCCCATTTTACATAAATAGCATGCATGAGCTAGGTTAATTCAGCAAGAAAAGTGTCTCCCATACATGCCGATTTTTTGCTATTTGCTGTCAAAGTTTTTCGCGGTTTCTAACGACGCTAAATGGGAACTTCCGCCAGTGGTGATAACCTCCATTTTGAAGAGCTACAAATCCTTCAGAGCCAACTGATATTTAGCTTCTATGATTTTTTCAAAATATTAAACACCTTCTTTGTACAAAATAAATACAGAATTGGGTCTTTAAAATACCAATTTAATTTTTGGTGCCCATAAATAAGCCCTACACTGAAGATTTGATATTTTGATCCCCATCACCCCAATATATCCCCTGCCACCTAAACATTTGCGATTTCGTCCGCTAACTATTACAGCGATCTTTGTTGGCGTGCATTTTACAATTATTTTCCCTTTGTTGTTTGTTAAATGGCATTTCATTTATTCATGATAATACATTTCAGCTGTCATAGTTTGATTTAATTATTTTTATTCATTTTTGTTTGGGTATTTTGTTAGTTTGTTATTGTGTTCACTCACCGTACGTCAACCGTCTAGCCGTCTGTACGTCCGTCCACACTTTCAAACGACATCTCCTCTCAAACCGTTTGGCCAATTTTAATGAAATTTTGCCAGGTTGTACGTAGCATTGGGGGATTTAATAACTGCTCAAATTATGGCCCTGGGGTGAAAATTGGCCCCGCTCCGGGGGGGGGGGGGTCACAGTTTTAGAAAGACTTATATAGGGAAAACATATAAAAAATCTTCTTGTCTAAAAGTTCAATGCCTAGAGCTTTGATATTTGGTATGCAGCATCATCTAGTGGTCCCTACCAAGATTGCCCAAATTATGCCCATGGGGTCAAAAGTGGCCCGCCCCGGGGATCACCAGTTTTACATAGACTTACCGTGTGGTTATGGAGAGTGAGTGCCCGCACTTCCTGTTTTCTCTTGCCAGAACAAACAGGGAGACAGTGTTTTTGAGGTTTGGAGGTGCTGATTATTACTTGAGATATCTTAATTATTCTTCAAAATACACTTAATAATTGTAATAATAATGTAACCTTTAAAACCATGCGCAAACCATTGCATTAACAACATACGCAATCTCCATGTCGCTGCACGAACGCGTGCCCCTTAGTGATATTCGTTGGTTGCTTAGCGAATTTATGTATTAGCCTACACTTGGATACACTTATAACTGTGCACTTAGACAAATCCCACTATTTCAGTACCTTGTCATTATACGAGGGGGTATCAAAAAGTTCGTGGACTAGGCCTGCCATTTGTTTAGTTGTTGACAGAATTCCGTAAAAAATCACACATTCTTTAAAAGAACGTATTTTGAATTGATTTGCAAATTTCCAGCTCATTTTACTTTTTTCGGAGTGTGTGGCGGTTACTATGGTAACTTAAATTATGCTCCGCGGCGCACTTTAAAAATATCATTCACTTGACCTCCCACATTTACCTATAATTTTGTGAATCGTCATCCGCTTTGAAATATAAAACCGTCGACATAAGCATTAAGATTGTAGCATCATCCTGGTGTTTATATTATAGCGCTGTTGTCACGGATACTGGTGTGACGTAATAAACACGCGGTTTTGTGTAGCCTGATTTTCGACGCATTTCATGACGTCGGCGCACTTTTCGACATGACGTTACACTCGGACTATCGATACTCCGTTGCATTTTGCACCTTTACTCGATTATACACCAATTCTGATATCAGATTAGAGCATGTTACCCAAGTATGTAAAAGTAAGGTTGTCTTACGAAAATTAATCTGTTTAAATGGTATAAAAGATGTAGCGATGAGAGTTGAATGATGCCAATATCAGTAGGGTAGACTTCATGTACTGTGTGATTATTAGCGCTGGAATAACTGAATTTGTCAAATCTTTCATTAACTGTCCGAACTTTTTTATGAATAAAAGGTTATTAAGTTAAAACTAAGTATTATAATCGGCAATAGAACAGTTCAATCCAGGCTTATGAGTTTTGGCATCTTTAGACGATCGAAAAATGACTAGAGTGTTGGCGTTTCATGACGTCGTAACGTCATAATAGTGCGCCGGGTGGCTCTTGGTAATCTTTTAAATCGTTAGAATAGTTTATCAATATTATCATTTATTCAACTTTGTTTCTCAGTACAGAATTGAATGTAGTTTAAGATGATAAAATAAATAGTTCAATCGCATTATGCATATTAAAATGAACGGGTCAGTCCACGAACTTTTTGATACCCCCTCGTATATTGTTGAAATGTGAACTGTATGTGGTTATAATATAATATATGTGTGGTCATGGTTTATAATATTTCATTTCATTATACACAATATTAAAGAAAAGCTAGCAATTAATTACGTGATGCATAAAATTGCGAATTCACGAAATCTGCATCGGCTTAAAACGCGCAGTTTTCCAATCAGCCAAAAACATGTCTTATTAGGCATTTGGGCTAGAAAACTTTGTCGTATTTGGTGTCATATTTGAATGACAATTCCAGTGATAGTTTACCAATGAATAACTTGCCACTCGTATGCATTAGTGTTAAATGCCGACAAGTAATTGCAGAAAAATGACGTCGTCAAATTGCAACAATAAATGGACAGATGGTCATGTGGAAAATGGCTACAAATACCTGACGCGGTTCCATGATTGCATAACACATAAGTTTACTTATCGGAATGCCAATTATATGTTTTTCAAACAAATATATTGTAAAACATCGTGACGCCAGTTTTGATTAACAGACATCATGGCGTCAATTAAGTTACACATATTCTTTTGTGTGTTTTGGATTTAATTTAATGGAAATGATAATGTGTAGTTTTATTCCCCGCTGTTGCACCATTTTCTCGTGCAATTCGTTAAAATGTTAATTATTCTCCTAAAACCCTATATATATATAACAACACTATATTCTGATAGTCATGATTATTTCTAGCCTTGTGTCACCATCGGTACATGCATATTTACATATAATTATACATACAACATATATATTGCAGATTATAATATCAAACATTACAAATACTTATGAAACAGGACATATTTATCCTACACACGTTTCAATTTACAACAGTCATTACATCACATATGCTGCGCTTCTTAACCCCATACTCAAAACTGCATCGCAATAAATTTGTTTTTCCCACACGAAAGCTACTAGATTGTAATTTGAAGGACATATTGGTATTTGTCTATAGGCTCTACTTAAATCTTTCTTAAACATTAAACAACCTTGTCCCTGTGCTAATATCAATTTTACAAAATCATCAATTTTTGGGTATGTTAAGTTGACCTTATCACCTAAATAATGTTCTTTATCAATGTTATCATTAATTGCTCCCCCTGCAGAGCTGCTTAAATCTAAGATTATTCTTCTATCTTGGATTGTTTTCTTAGGAACCGTATTTAATGGAGATAAGTATATGTCTGTTGAAAATGGGTTCTTTTTAAACGGACCTAGTATTGCTTCGTGCAGCATTTCTGTTTTTAAGTACTCGTTTTCCGTATATTCCATTGCCCCTTTGTAGTTCTTATACTGCCAAAGTTGCTTTACTTTTGTGTGTCCACTGATATCCCCACTGTGCCCAATTGGGAATCCAAATTCTAATAGGTCACAGACCTGCATATCTTTATATTGAAAGTTATTCAATACTGCTTTTAGATATTCTACATTAATCTTATTTGTTATCTTAATTTTGCATTTTTCAAAATTGTATTTTCCTGACGCTTTGACTTGTTCATGTATCTCAATTAAATTCACCTTTGTTTGAATGCAATTATCTATTATGTTTTCATTAGACTCTGTATTTTTGTTCTTATTTTCTCCTTGATGTGAGTACTCTGTATAACAAAATTTTGGTAAAAATATGTCTTCAGTTTTGCCTTCATTGACTAGTGTGATTTCCTTATATGCTTGTCATGTACTTTTTGTGTATGGGCATTCCGGTGAACTTTCTGGGTGTTCGACTTTATTTTTGTCCTTTAACCAGCATGATGCACATACGTGCTTTGCCAATCTCATTTTCCCTTTGAATACTGCCATGTGATCTGTTGTGTGTGAGCATTTGTTTCTCTGGTAAAATGAGCAAAACCACAGTGATTTGTCATTTGAATCGTTTGCTTCTACCTTGTTTTCCCCTCTGTTCGATTGGTTGTAACTTTGTTTTTGACCTGTGTACCTTGTTAATATCCCTGTTTCTAAATAATGAAAGTTGTCACCCCATGATTTTTCCCCCGTTTCTATTTCCCTTAATACTGCTGCGTAATAAGATTTTAGGCTTTGAAAACTAAATGTTGAGTTTAAATACATGATTCTTTTTAGAAGGTTAGCCCTGCCTTTGCTTTCCCTTGATTTTGTTTCTGTGTCTGTGATTATTTCTAATTCACCTGCTACAAACAAGCTAAATGTTAAGTCTTCAAACTGCATGTGTTTTTGGACAAATTCGTATCTAAGCTGAGCATGCGGATATCTTTGTGGGTTTTTAACTCTATCAGAAGATTTAGCTTGAATACCAGATTTTGTGGATTTCTTTGTTTTCCTTTTTATTTTAACTCTACTCCCCCCGTCGCTACTTGATAATAATTCTGACTCATCACTCTCACTCTCTCTCTCACTATAGCTTTCTAGACTCATTTTTCCTAATTGTTTTTTAACTTTGCTTTGCAGTTCAGTCATGTCTCTTAACCTTTAGCATGCTGCCGTCGCATTCATGCACCAAGACGACGTTACGCTCAACCGCTGCCGTCGCTTTGAAGCGACACGATAATTCTATTCCGTGCCGCTCGGGTCGCATTTATGCGACAAGCCGACATACTATCCGTTTTCGCGTGTAGTCGTCAATAATTTTACCTAACCCAATATTTTTTAAGGTCAAGTACGAAAGAGGATTGTAAACTATGAGTGTGGCATAAAATCTACATGTTCAGCTGTGTTTACAGTTAAATTAACGGCGATGTAAAGTGGATGAATGCCTGCGATGCACAAGTGTAAATATTTGCTAATGACGGCTGCGATCCTGCTTTTTCTGGCCCAGGTAAATGATTTGTTATGTGTTTTCGCGAGGAATGTGTAAACTTACGAAATGAAAACATTATCGGTCTTGTTCCGAATTAAACTTATTTAGAAACAAAACTGATATAGAAACTTGATGTAACTAATAATGGCAACACGTTTTCTTGATTCAAAATTTGAAATTGTTCGCAATTTCCCGTTGACTGCAATTTATCAGTGTTTATAATCAACGGTAGGTCTAGGCTTTCATGTTAAGGCTCACATATCTACTGCTTATACGCATTATTTTTCCTTGTGTTAAATTTTAAATAGATCTACAAAATAACTAACCATTTTAAAGGTTGTGGCAAATTATTGAATATTCTCAGAAAGTTGTGTTTGTATTTTCAGAACTGCCGGTCGACTGATCAGTTGATGATACGAATAAAATTGCTGCTTACTGGATGAGACTATACCATTAAATTTTGGATGGTTAGGCTAATGAACACACACCTACACAATGGAATCAATGCTAGGACCAAACATTACAAGGATTCAACTGTTGACAATGGCAAGGATGTAGGAGTTCGACAGAAATTGTGCAATTATATGTTAAAAATGAGAAAATAAAACAAAAAAATCAAATAATTCCACTTTGTTTTGAAAATTATACAATCTACGTGTGAGAAAGGTGTGTGTAAGCAGACAAAAAAGTTGTTTTCAAATCCTCAAGCTAATATTAAAAGTAGATTTACTGCTCACATTATCAACAGTTAAATTATGGAATTAATTCAGTTGCAGCAATGACGTCATGACGTTACGTTGGCAGTATACTGCAATAGCGGGCCTACAAGTTAGGCAGCATGCTAAAGGTTAATGCACTTAAAGTTATTTTATCCGGTTCACTATTGTTATCCGACTTCTGGTACACTTTTTCATGTTTACTACGTCTAGGCGAATGTTTAAAAAAGTTCGTACCCTTTAACTTGCGAACAGTCTTTCGCTTCTCTTCCAGGCGGCGAGCGAGGTCTTCTTTCTCTCGTCTTCTTCTTAACGAATGTTCTTCTTTTTCTAAGTTCTCCAATTCTCTCTGCATAGCTAACATTTCTTCGTCCTCGGAATCGCTATTTTCCCTCTCCTTCTTGAGCGGCGATAGCGCACAGGCTCCACCCTCTTCGTCTCCTGGTAACTCCGCCCCTTCTCGACCGGCTTCGTTCATTTTCTTGTAGTTTAACTTTTTTCTTTGTCGTTTATTATCGTCACTCATACTTAGCACGACTCACATAAATTTATGAATATAAGAGAGTTCAATCGATCACAATTCATAAAAAGTTTAATGATACTTCACTTCGGGCAGTGTTCTATTGAGGTAGGCCCTGGGTCCTAGCCCTCTAACTGTCTTTGAACGTCTTTGTTTCCAGTAATGTATCGGTAGGTTCAGCTCTCAATTTCTAGTAGGCCCTGATCAATCAATCGCCTTATACAGTAACTATATTTTCTTCATACACTCAATAACAACAAGTAGTGTTTCACCGACAGTGACAAAATTCAAACTGGTTTGCAAAATAATTTAAGCCCCGCCTTCAAATTCCCCCCGTTTTATTTTCAACCAATGAACGCAAACTTAATATTCATTCCCCAATGTTTATGACTGTAGGGTCGGAACTGTTGACCCGGAAATACGGGCGGTTTGCAGGTGCTCTAGGTCACGTGGGGACGCTACGAGTGCATTCTGGGATCGCCCTCTTGAGCCTTGACGCCATCTTAGACAGACGGGTTTCAAGCACGTTAACGACAAATATTAGATAAAAGGCAAAGAAGACGACTGATCAGGTAGGAAACATTGTATTTCACCCTTCCCTGCTATATTCACTGTCTCGTAAAGCCAATAATGGTGGCAGCGATCTATTGAACCCAGAATTTGCCAGAAAATTCGCTACCGTCACGTGGGAACATTGGTCAGTGTTGGTTTTTTGCGAAGGATAGTTCTTTCGGGGTACAGTGGTGCCCGATTAGAGGGAAGATCAAGTCGTCGTACCAGTTGTTCAAGTTATCACTTCGCGTAGCTAACGAAGGGGATTTCTTTGAGACAGACTGAGGGAGTTATTGTGAGTTTGTGAGTGAGCACGTGGAGGCCATAGGCGGTGTCGAGGTAAATTTGTGCCTGTCGTCTACGGTCTGGTGAAGTCGAC
Source organism: Spisula subtruncata (assembly GCA_963678985.1). Lineage (NCBI taxonomy): Eukaryota > Metazoa > Mollusca > Bivalvia > Venerida > Mactridae > Spisula > Spisula subtruncata. The sequence continues at coordinate 4,347,537 of OY787672.1, forward strand.
GTTCGGTTGTTATTGTAGTTGTTCGCTTCCGTGGTTAGTACGGTGTTCATTGAGAAATGGCTGCCGGAGGCGAAAAAATACGAATTAATTTCGCGAATTTCGACGAGTTGTTGGCGCTACCGGGGGTAGGTCGGAAAGTGGCAAAGGCCATTTTAGCGGTGCGTTCGGGATGTGGTAACATCACGAGGGAGGTATTGGCGACGTTGACTCGTAAGGAGTTGTCCGAGGAGATGCTAGGGTGTATAGACTTCCAGGCAAATGTAAAGCTGGAGGAGGAGAGCAGTAGTAGCTCGGGTGAGGAGTTGGAGGAGCTGGTGAGGAATACGGCCAAGAAGTTTCATAGTAGTAAGAAGGAGACACGCCGTCAGCTTCAGCTAGATACGCTGAGAGGAAAGGTGCAACAACAGAAGTTGTCGCAGATGGCATGGGAGAGGGCACAGCCGGTGGATACAGATGTGACGCCAATCTCTGCGCCCTTACCCGGGGTGGGCGAACATGTTCGTACATCCAGGGGTGAGGCCGGCAGTAAGCGGCGGCAGGCGAAGGAGTTTATGGCAACCATCCCTAGGAATTTGGTGTATGATGGGACAGGAAACTGGAAGGCATTCAAGTTGCAGTTAGAACGCTATGCTCGCACGTGTGAATGGTCATTGCAAGAGAAGCTAGATTGTTTATGCTGGTGTCTGAGGGGAAAGGCCCTCGAGTTCTATACGGTCATGTCGGAGGATGGTTGTGAGTGGACCTGGAAGTCACTAACACTGAGGTTGGCAGAGAGGTTTGGTGATCACGACACACCGGCGACAGCGCAGGCTACGTTCCATCTGTTGACGCAGCGACCAGGTGAGGAGTTGGAGGATTGGTCGGATAGGGTGTTGACGCATGCTACACGGGCTTTCATGGGTCTGCCGGCGACGTTTTCGCAGGAACAATGCGTGAACAGGTTCCTTCAGGGTATGCTTTGTAAGGAAGCAGGGCATTCGGTTAGCATGCAGGGGCCTACTACCATTCATGAGGCGGTCCAGTTGGCACGTAAGTATACCAACGTGCAGGAGGCTATGTACGGGAAGGGATCTAGCGAGGGGACAAAGGGCCGGCAACCGCGTTACAATGTAAATCAGGTTACCGCGGGTGGCGGGGAACAGGTTTCATCGGGGGCGGAGGACATTGTGTCCAGGCTTGCTAGGTTGGAAACCTCCTTGGCCAATTTACAGACTTCACCTAGAAAGAGTTATCGAGAGGGTTGTTTCTATTGTCATGAATCTGGCCATTATAAGAGGGATTGTCCTAAAAGACAAAGGGATTTAAACTGAAGGGGCCCACACTTACTGACCGAGCAACGGCCCAATTAATTCAGTCAGGTCAGGTAGATCAAGCTGGAATGGAGACCGGGGTTACCAATAGTGGGGTCTCGGGGGAGGGTCAGGGGGATTGGCCCGAGGTGCTGGTGCGGAGTGTGCAGTCGGTGGCGGATTTTTCGATGGGGGTTAGGATAGGTAACCGGGAGGCAAGGGCGGTAGTGGACACTGCTGCCCAGGTCACAATAATTTCAGACAGATTGTTCAATTCTCTGACTGAAAGGCCCCCAATACTTAGGAATGTGAGGTTACTCGCTGCGGGTAGGGAAATGGCCATGCAAGGATTCGTAGCTGGCCCTTTCAAGGTTAAAATTGGGGATAGGTGGTACCGGGAGGATTTATATGTGGCACCAATTGAGCAGGATATGCTACTGGGAGTTGATTTATTGGTAGACCGGGGGCATGCAGTTCTAGACATGTACAAGGGGGTTTTACATTTTGATGGTATGGTCATAGCTTTAGATGGGTGCCCTGGGGGTGGCGATTTAGGGGTGGCTAGAGTAAGGGTAGACAAGAGGTGTGTGATCCCGCCTCACTCGGTGGCCAGGGTGGTGTGTTCCATGGACCGTAAGTTGGGGGAGTATATGGTGGAACCCTTGGAGCATAAAAAGTTCTTTACTCCGCGGGTATTGTGTGGGGCTGGGTCGGCCCCGGTGTTGTGCTTGATAAATCCTTCAGACAGCTATAGAGTGGTTAAAAAGGGAGCAGAGTTAGGTAAGGCATTCCAGGTGGAGAGCAGCGTGGGTGCGGAGAAGAGTCCAGTGAGGGTTAATTGTGTGGAGCCGGACGGAGTGGAGGATGGTGATGAGCAGGGTCTGCCTGACCATCTGAGGCAGATGTTTGTGGAGTCTTGCGAGAACTTAGATGAGGACCAGAGCGGTAAGTTAGCAGGGTTGCTAGGGGAGTTCAGTGATGTGTTTGCCAGAGACGAGTTCGACCTGGGGTCTTTCACTAAGATAGAACACAAGATAGAAACGGGTGATGCGCGGCCGGTGAGACAGAGGATACGTAGGACACCAGCTGGTTTTGCGGGGGAGGAGGAGGCTCACTTAGAGAAAATGCTGAGAGCAGGGGTTATACAGGAATCTACTAGTGACTGGGCGTCAGCTCCCGTGCTCATTCGCAAACGTGACGGTAACGTCCGGTGGTGTATTGATTACAGGGCTCTGAACAATGTCTCAGTGAAGGACGTATTTCCCCTACCTCTCATTGATGATTGCTTGGATACGCTGGCGGGAAGCAGTTGGTTCTCCAAATTGGATGCCAACTCCGCTTACTGGCAGGTCGGTATTCGGGAGGAGGACCGGAAGAAAACTGCTTTCATCACAAAATATGGCTTGTTCGAACATGTTAAGATGGGATTCGGGTTGTGTGGTGCGCCGGCAACTTATGCGAGGGTGATGAACCTGGTACTGAGAGGGCTATCATGGAAGATCGTTTTGGCCTTCCTTGATGACATCTTGGTATTGGGGTCAGATTTCTCATCTCACTTGGCTAATTTAAGGGAAGTGTTGTCGAGGTTCCGTGTCTATGGCCTTAAACTCAAACCGAAAAAATGTGTATTCTGCTGTCATGAGGTAGAGTTCCTCGGTCGGAGGGTAACTGGTAACAGTATTGGTATGTCGGATGTAGATATTAAGGTGGTGAAGGATTGGCCGTTGCCTACATCAGGTAAGGACGTAGAAAGGTTTATGGGGTTGGCCAACTATCACAGGGGGTTCATTAAGGAGTTTTCAAAACTGGCGGAGCCTTTGTATCGGGTGGCGGGGAAAAAGCCGTTTGAGTGGGGGGAGGAGCAGGGTAATGCTTTCACGTCACTGAAGGGGGCTTTGATCTCACCACCGGTCCTGGCTCTTCCCAACTTGTATGACAGTTTCGTATTGGACACGGATGCATCAGACCTTGCAATTGGAGCAGAGTTGCTGCAGATCCAGAATGGCAAGGAGCGGGTTATAGCTTTCGGAAGCTATTCACTAACTAAGGAACAGCGAAGGTATTGTACTACGCGGAAGGAGTTGCTTGCGGTCGTTAGGTTCACAAGGCAGTTTAGGCATTACTTGCTAGGTAAACCGTTTACAGTCAGGACGGATCATTCTAGTCTTCGGTGGTTGATGGGATTTCACGAACCACAAGGTCAGCTGGCGAGATGGTTGGAGGAGCTATCTCAGTATAATATGGTGGTAAAACACCGGGCAGGGCGCGAACACTGTAACGCGGATTCTTTGTCCAGGTTGCCGTCAGGTCCTGAACATTGCATGGAGTACCGCGTTGGTGTGCCTCTGGGGGCTTTACCTTGTGGCGGGTGCGGGTTTTGTAAGAAGGCTCATGAAAATTGGGCCTCGTTCCTTACGCAGTTAGATGATGCTGTGCCATTGGCTGGACAGCCAGGGAAAATCTGTGAGTTTGGCCAACTCGGGACAGATTATGGGCCGCAAACCCAGGGAGGCGCGGGGCATCATCTAGGGGGTACGGGTAGTTCCCTCGTGATCCATCAAGAAGGCGATATGAGAATCCGGGCTGTAGCCAGGGACTGGGGTTCAGCAGTAAGCGGTTGTTCGCGTAGTGAGCAGGAGATCTTCGGGAAACAATGCTGTATGGGGTGCCCACTTTGGGACCAGGAGGTACCTATATTGGTTGAGTCGGATTTAAGGGGGTGGCAAGCGGCCATCGATCTTATTCCGTGGTCGGAGGTTGAACCCTCGGGTTCAGCAGAGATAGTGGGTGTAAATGTGGTTACAACCAGGCGGGGCGGGAAAGCCAGCCAGGATAGTGCTGATAAGGGTGCTGGGGCGAGTACTGGGCGAGGCCCCAGGAAAACCGGGGAAAGGCAGCTTGACTTGGATACCAGGGGTCCGGGTAGTGCTGAGGGGGACAGGAAGGCCAGTACTGGGCCAGGTTCCAGGAAGACCCCTGAGGTAGGAAAGGGCATCGTGCCCGAGGTTCAAATGGGGGGGTCAGTTGCTCAGACTGCCGGGACAGGCCGTGAGGCGGGGAAAGAGTCACAGTCAAGGGGTTCGGCAAACTTGAGTACTTGGGGGTTCTCGGTTCGGGATGTAGCACGAGCCCAGCAGGAGGACCAAAGTCTTGGGGTTATGCTTGATTGGCTGGGGGATGTGGGTCACCCAAGTCAAGCCAGTCTGTTCAGATCCGGGCCTGATATCAAACACTACTGGTTAAATAGGGAGTTGTTCACTGAAATTGACGGGGTCCTGTACCAGTTGAATGGTCAGTCAGATGAATTGAGGTTGGTGTTACCTAAGTCTTTCAGGGAAGAGGCTATAAGGTTACACCATGATATTCCAACAGGGGCCCATCAGGGGGCGGAAAGGACGATTGAGCGCGTGAAGGAGAAGTTCGCGTGGTATGGCTTAAATCGTGACGTGGAGGCGTACGTTAAGGGGTGCGCGAAATGTAATCAAAACAAAAAGTCTTCCAGACATGGGCGCTGCGCCCTGACCGAGTACCAAGCAGGGGCACCTATGGAGAGGGTACACCTAGATTTTTTGGGCCCGCTGCCAAAAACATCTAGGGGCAACGAAAATATACTCATGATGGTAGATCAGTTTACTAAGTGGGTGGAGTGCGTTCCGTTACCGAGTCAGACTGCGGAGGAGACAGCCAGAGCGGCAGTAGACCATTTCTTTTCAAAATTTGGGGTCCCTTTCGAAATATTCACGGATCAAGGGAGAAATTTCGAGTCCAACCTTTTCTCAGAGCTATGTAATTGCTTAGAAATTCATAAGGCAAGAACAACCCCGTATCGGGCCTCTGCTAATGGTCAAGTTGAAAGGTACAACAGGACACTCATGGATGCCGTGAGGTGTTTTGTGGGTAAATCGCATTCTAAATGGGATCTACATTTACAGCAAATAGCGGGTGGGTTAAGGTCATCTGTTAATCGTATGACGGGGTACACTGCTAACAGGTTAATGTTGGGAAGGGAGGTTAACATTCCGGCTCAGCTAATGTTCCCTATGGCCAAGCCAGAGACTAAAGACCCAGATTCCTATGTAGTTGAGCTGAGAGAAAAACTGATTGAGGCCCATGAAGCTGCACGCAGTCAGTTGAAGTCAATGTCCAAACGTATGAAGAGGGATTATGATTTAAGACTCATGGAGAGATCTTTTAGGGTTGGGGACCCAGTGTATATCTTAGACACGGCCGTACTTAAGGGTAAATGTAAGAAGCTCTGCCCACCATGGAAGGGCCCAGGGGTAATTGTAACTAAGTTATCCTCTTACTTGTTTAGGGTAAAACTGCGTAATGCAGTGTTTGTGGCCAATCATGATCGCCTTAAGCCATGTAGGGATAGTCGATTGCCACACTGGGTGGTGCACTGGCAGAGCAACCCGGGGGGGGGGAACAGACGGCCCGGGGGGAAGACAGGGTTTATTGTTATTGCAGGAAACAGTGGCAAGGGAGGTTTATGATACAGTGTGAGACTTGTGGCGAGTGGTATCATGGTACATGTGTGAATGTGACGCCAACAGATGCATTGGACATTGTGTGCTACAAGTGCCAGGAATGTAAAGATAAGTAGCTTAATTGTTCTATTGTTGTTTCCAGATATGGCAAGCAGGGATTTTGATGTGGAGTTGAGGCAATTGGAAGATGAGTCTGCAAGAGCTATAATGCTCACGAACGACCGGCTATTGGGAGTGTTACCCTATTGTCCGAGGGAGTTTGGCGACCGGGCGGAGAAGTTGCTGCGGGAGCAGGTCAAGCTGGGAAAGACCTTAAGGAAGAAGGGCCAACTTAAGGCATTAGCGGAGAGGCTGGAGGCAGTGCAGTTCCGGGAGAGGAGTTGGCTGTCGGATCATGTGTATCAATTGCCCAGGTTAGTTGTGGTGCCTTCGGCTGAGGAGCCCAGCTGTAGCCGGGACATCAGAGAGAAAGCGACGGAGTCGGAGGAGGAAAAGTTGTTGAGCCCAGAGACGGAGGACATGGAGGTTACTTCAGGGGACGAACGGTTGTTGGAGGGTCCAGGTAGTCCTGAGAGGGAAGGGGGTCTCGGGGTTCCTTTGATTGGGGTGTCAGGGAGCCCTGGGTCCCAGTTAGGAGAGTTTCTCGAGACGAAGTCTGAGTGGCCAGTGAAGCCGGTGAGTCCCGTAAAGGGAGTTCTGAGGGGCGTTCCAGATGTGGTGGTGACGGTCCCGGAAGCTGTGGGGAGTTCGGCTGGTGATGGCGAGAGGGTAGGAGTGCAAGGGGAAGCACCAGAGCCGGAGGAGGGGGAGTTCCGCGAGGTTCTCTCATCACGGGAGAGGAAGAGTAGAAAAGGGGGACATGACGGGAAAAGGAAGCCAACGCAGGGGCGGAGTGAGGTGAAGCCAACGGAGGGCAGGAGGAGAATTAGTAGTAATCCATCTTCGCAGGTGCAGAAACGAAGACACGACGAGGGGAGAAGAAACTCATCGGGCAGGCGAGGTAGTTGGGACCGGGATTCCAAGAGGCCGAGAGGGGAGGAATCAGCGGGTCAGCAGAGGCGTGGCGGCACTGCTTGGTCGGGGGCATTGTGTCCGGTTAGGGGCTGCTCAGAGCCTTTGACCGAGGCACATGCTTTCAATCAGCATCTGCCATTGCTTTTCCACCCAGTGCTACAGGGGCAGGATGTGGCAAGGTTGCGACTGAGCGCTGCCACATTTCTACAAAGGCTGCTGGTGGGGGCGCACCGGACGCTGCGGGAGTTGGTAGTGTTGGCGGACAACACGGACCAGATGCCAGGGGCTAAACCACTGTCCAGGGAATTGGAAGTGGCCATGAGGGAGTTCGTGAGTTTGGCAGGGGAGACGGTTCCGGAAGATTTGACCATCAATCCGAGGAAGAATAGCGTGGGTTCCTTGCTGTTCTGGAGTAGGCTGCTGGCGTTGTTCTCGTTACTGAGGCCAGAGGAGCAGGAGGACTTCTCATCCTTATTCCAGCCTACTGAGGAGCAGTTAAAGATGATTCCGAGGCCACCGCGGGGATTCGACTCTCATTGTCACCTTGATCGTTTTGCAGTGAAGTGGAGGATCGCGCAGCCCACATTACGTAATATTCTGGGGGCACAGGCGGTGGACAGCCGGATGGAAATAAGGTTGGAGCAGGTGGTTGGGGTGTTCTGCGACCCGGTTACTTTCCCCACACAGGAGGAGATGAGGGCGTGGATGGGCCAGGGTGTCGTGATATCCCTGGGCTGGCATCCGAGGTGCAAGGGCAAGGAGGCCGATTGGGGTAAATTTGCCGAGCGGATAGCGTTACCAGAGGTTTCGGCATTGGGTGAGGTGGGTCTTGACCGGACCGAGCCCTGCGAGACGTGGTTCCTGCAGATGATGAACCTAGAGAGGGCGTTGGGATACCTGGTTCCTAACAAGATCCTGGTATTGCACTGTCGAGGGGCGAATGAGAGTTCACACGATGAGGTCTGGTTGACGGTGCTGCACATGCTGAAGGCAAGTCCCAACTGTTCCCGTGACCAACTCATACATTGCCATTGTTTCACGGGGTCATACGTGTTGGTGAAGAGGTGGCTGGGTGAATTCCCGAATACTTATTTCGGGTTCACTCGGCTGGTTAAGAAGATGACAGAGGAGCAGATGTACTGTGTCAGCAAGCTGGATGTGAAGCGTGTTCTCTTGGAGACAGATGCCCCATACTTTCCAGTCAAGGGGGATTCCTCGTCGCCGGCTGAGCTAGGATACGCAGCTCGGGAGGTGGCCAGAGTTCGTGATGTGAGATGGCAGGATCTGTTGGAGCAGTGTGCAGACAACACGGAGAGGCTGTACATCCGGAAGGAGGCTCCCGACGTACAGTGAGGCGTGGGACAGAAGGCGTGGCAGTAATTGCTGGAAGGTGGTAGTGTTGGCAGACAACACGGACCAGGGGCTGGGAGGTGTAGAAGGCGTGGCAGTAATTGCTGGAAGGTGGTAGTGTTGGCAGACAACACGGACCAGGGGCTGGGAGGTGTAGAAGGCGTGGCAGTAATTGCTGGAAGGTGGTAGTGTTGGCAGACAACACGGACCAGGGGCTGGGAGGTGTAGAAGGCGTGGCAGTAACTGCTGGAAGGTGGTAGTGTTGGCAGACAACACGGACCAGAGGACTGTGGAAGCAACTAGGCGCTCCTGTCTTTAAAGTGGGGAGGAGTGTAGGGTCGGAACTGTTGACCCGGAAATACGGGCGGTTTGCAGGTGCTCTAGGTCACGTGGGGACGCTACGAGTGCATTCTGGGATCGCCCTCTTGAGCCTTGACGCCATCTTAGACAGACGGGTTTCAAGCACGTTAACGACAAATATTAGATAAAAGGCAAAGAAGACGACTGATCAGGTAGGAAACATTGTATTTCACCCTTCCCTGCTATATTCACTGTCTCGTAAAGCCAATATGACCATCAATTGTATTACCTCGGTTGTTATCGCCTAATTAATTATTTTAACGTTAAAATATCACGTTTTAAAAGTACAACGGGCGATGTTCCCTGAACCGTTCAATTTGAATATTGGATTATGTTGTGTGTCGACTAACATAGAAATACACAAAATTTCGTTAAAAAATATTCACAAACAAAAAAGTTATTAGGAATTAAAAACAGCACAGTTATAAGTCAGTGTGTAGAATCACGTGATCAAATGAATGCGGTTGTACGCTTAAAACATTTCTTCGCGATTTCGTCTACTAACGGTGAGTTTTTTCTTGATTATAACGATCGTGCATTTAATATGGTTATATTATATAGCCTAAAGTACATTCCGTATATGTAAGAATACCCGACAAGTACCGAGTTCGCTCTATCTTTAGCTGTTTTTAATTGATCCTCTACCAAATTGTTACACCCGGTTGGAAACTGTATAATGTTCACGTATGTTATCTGCACTGAATCATAGTTTTACAAAAACTCGCTTTACAAAATTAATGATATAGTAGGGGGTTCGGGGAGGCATGCTCTGACGGGAAAATTTCAAAGCTAGGGGTCAATCTGGTGTGTTCTTGTGGTCTGAGATACCTTATTGGCTAGTAAAAAGGGCATGCTTTATTACAAAAATCAGACTAATTTAAGTCTTTAAAGTCTACAGTGTTTCATTCATTCCAGAGTGATCCAGTATATAGACGTACTAGTTGCATCATTTTTAGTGTGGATGTTCCGCGCCTTTCATATATTAAAGCTAATTTTGCGAGCGTAGCGAGCACGAAGTTTTCACATTTTAACACCTTTTCACAAAGAATTAAAGGCAAGTTACATATAACTAGACTATTTCAGTCAAATAAAAATCGTTACTTTGGGGATTTTAGGGGGGGGGGGGGGCGTACGCCGGGTCCGCTCCATTGGATCCGCCTATGAAACACATATAGCAAAAGGGACAGGCATACAGGGGAGTCAATGTAGATTCATACATGAGCTTTAACACGAATGGTAGTAAAATAATAGTTAGTGTTTACGGCAGGTGGTCGGGTATTTCAGGTACCCACTGAAGCAGGTTTAACTGCATGCATGTTTGCATTGCAGTTATGTAAATAATCAGGGAAATCTTGTATTTATAAACATACCAGTTCATAAAAATTTGGGAAGATAACCAGGCCTATGTAGTTTATCTGTTCGTCACGTAGGCCTCTTTATGTAGATATGAACATGTATTACAAATCTTGCAAAAATATTGCAAACCTTGAACATAGTGTACGAAGCGGATGTTTTAAGTTCACGTTCTAGTTATATGATATAGATACTTCAGATAATAGGCCGCGCGTATTTGTAAATCATTTCTCAACAAGGTTGTTTTGCATTATCCGGGCCCGGGTATTCACTCATAAAATCAATCTTGCAACCGGCAGTTCAACGTCATTGGTAATTGAGCAAAGAATACAATGTATATTGAATATAATATTTCAACGAATTTCGGGGCGGGCTGGTCTGGATTATGTTTTACAAGTTTACATACATGTATGCCGCATATGGTATTCGTGCACGCATACAAAGGCATACATTTATAAATGGACCAAATTCAGGCGGAAACCCGTGAATTTGAAACCAATGTCAATCTAGTAAACAAAACAGCATAGACCAATTCCCTTTATTGATATTAACGTTACTAGTAAATGAAAAACACAACATTGGGTGTTAAGTCCACCATACGCAGCGTTCAGCTCTAGCGTGTTTTTATTGGAATTGAGTGGTGCTTATCTGCAGTATGAAGTGTCTTTTTATAAGTGTAAACGCAGTTCTAAGCTTCCCAAGTTTCGGTACATACAAACTGATCTTCAATAGATACGTAAAGCCTGTCTCATTGAAGCAGGTGATTATTTTGTTGTAAAGTTAGATCTTTACTCCGGCATGTTACATAATATTACAATGATTAGATAACTAATTAATGATATACCTTCATTTAACTTTCTTTAGTCTTATATACTGTATTGTGTTAGGAATTTAGCTAGTCTATTTTAATCATTGTGGGTATATTTAGCTAGTCTATAGGTATATGAGATAAAAACATACATTTAAACCACTCTGTAGATTACATTGTGTATTGCTTATATCGCTTTATCTACATGCATTTTAACACCAGCTTGTGTATTAATTTGTATAAATACTTTATCGAATATATGTTTGGCATTTCATATGAATCATAATAACATTTAATTATTGTAACCATTGTTCTAATATTGATAAATTCTAGAAAGTTCTAAGATGTTGCACAAGTTTAACCACCATGCTGTGCACCTTCCATTGTACTTATCAGCCATCAGCTGCATGATCTGTGTATTACTAGAGATGAAAGGACTCTGTTATGTAATACTGTCTGGGGCTTATGTAAACAAGGAATTTGAATTGCCTAGATAGTTATGTTAGATACTTTTTGATTGGTTAAAATGATAGTTACTTACCAATCAGAAATAGTTTTACATACTAATTATGTCTATATAAGTGTAAATTTGGCATTTTACGAAACGAGGACCTTATAAACTCATATCAAATCAAATTTTTTATCATTCTGATTCTTATTTTTGAAATAGGAGGATCCTAAATCTTCGCTCCAAAATAATTAATTAATTAATTTAGAGCATTTTGTTTACAAATAAAATCTGTTAATTATGCAAGTAACAGCCTTTTTCATTGGATAAAGTTTGAGTTGAGAGGTCAAATGTATTCATGCGCGAAGTTAATAAAAGCTTACGCTTGGCGCCTTTTCGTCACAGTTTTTGAATAGACACGATATCTGACAGTTGATTTTTGAATTCGGATAAACAATAATAAGGGACGTGTCTTCTACTCATATAGTTTTTTCAAGTATCCTCCCGAGACCGGTGGATTATGTAAAGACTGCATCTAAGGTTAAACTAGTTAATAATAGGTTGAAAGCTAAGTGTATGGAAAGAAATTGTCAGTTCATAAAATCATATAAAATGTTTTTTAAAGGAGGTATGCCAGCACGAGATTTGTTTGCCATAAGAGACGGAGGGTTACACCTCAATTGTGAGGGGATTCGTCTCCTTAAGAAATGTTTTATTCATGCAGTGTCGCATATAATAAAAGGAAAATTGGCAATGTAAGGTGGGAACCAACAGGTGGCATAAACTGGGATAATTACTATAGTTAGCGGAATGATTATTATAAGATAAAATAATATCAAAAAATATAAGGGAATGAAGGATAAATTAAATGTGAAATTGGTGTGGTTGACGAATGAATGCCTGAGGGGGGAGATAACCAAACGAGAAGATACATCAGTGATAAGGTTTTGAAGGAAGTATGTCATTCCTTCGACCTTTAATTCCCATATGATGATAGTATCTGGATATCATTTATGGGTTAGACCCCCTTTAAAGGAAGTATCATTATTCCTTTGGGGGGTAAGAACATGTGGTAATGGAAGCATGACGTTACTCGTGTTCTTAGTGAGGTTCTCGTTTGGTGTCCTTCTCTTCAGGTATTCATGAGTTGTAGCTATGAGATATAATGATATCTGGACAAATTTGTTAATCATGTGTTTTCTGTTGAACAGTGTAATATGACAGTGAAGCAGATTACGTAAGTGTTTGACACTAGTTGATTATTATTATGCTATTTGTTGCTAGTGTGCATGCTTGAGTTAGTTGCTTTGCATGAGCTTTGTGTGTACATATATCATTCATAGGTTTACATAATGGCTAGGCATAGTAGATGGTGAAATTAACGGACCACATTAAAGGGTTGTGGGGGTACATATAGCATTTAGATATCTATATATGGACTATGCATAGTGATTATCTAAACGTAATTGCTTAAGCTTTGCTTGTTTTATTTTGTTTGTTGTATATACTGTATGTAAAATGCCATGTTTTTTGTTTTGTTGTTTTTTGTGTGTGTTTTTTCTTTTTTTTTCTTGTTGTGTTTTGCTTATGCTTTGTTGTTTGGCTGGGTTTGGCGGATTTAAGTTATTATCATAGGTAACTAGTGAAAGGCAAAGTAGGTCACACACAGTTGTATAATGATGTGATTTATTGGAGTGAATTATTGTCTTATATGTGAAACACTAGTCTGGTGAAAATGATATATTATACTTAAATTAATGATATGTACTGTATAATTATAACTTATAAGTAAAGATTGAATTGTATAATTATAACTTATAAGTAAAGATTCGTGTCTGTCTGCGCTAATAAAACAATTGATATTATATTACGTTTTTTAGTCCTGTTTTTGACATAATTTAGAGCATTTTGTTTACAAATAAAATCTGTTAATTATGCAAGTAACAGCCTTTTTCATTGGATAAAGTTTGAGTTGAGAGGTCAAATGTATTCATGCGCGAAGTTAATAAAAGCTTACGCTTGGCGCCTTTTCGTCACAGTTTTTGAATAGACACGATATCTGACAGTTGATTTTTGAATTCGCCACTCCCACCCACCCATATGTAAAGATGTGTTTGTATTAAAATTCATATATGCATAAATTGTAATTAGTTGAAATAGTTGTGCGGATTTAAGTTATTATCATAGGTAACTAGTGAAAGGCAAAGTAGGTCACACACAGTTGTATAATGATGTGATTTATTGGAGTGAATTATTGTCTTATATGTGAAACACTAGTCTGGTGAAAATGATATATTATACTTAAATTAATGATATGTACTGTATAATTATAACTTATAAGTAAAGATTGAATTGTATAATTATAACTTATAAGTAAAGATTCGTGTCTGTCTGCGCTAATAAAACAATTGATATTATATTACGTTTTTTAGTCCTGTTTTTGACATAATTAATTAATAATTTAGGTACTTTAGGCATTTATCTTGGAGCTTTTAAGTAAATGGTTGAAATTATTTAAGTAATATTTTTGAATTTAATTAGGTTATTTTATTAGGAAATTATTCTTATTATTTTAACACGTGCATTTAATTGTATTTTTGGTAATTAATTATATTTTTGTAGTGGCCATTTTAGAGTTCTTTAAGGCTAGCTGCTTTTAAATATTTGCTTTTATAATATTTTGGCTTGATTTTAGGCAAATGGACGCATTTGTTTATTGGACAGTTTTAACATTGTATTTAATCTGTTTAATTTTATCATTACTTAGGTTATTTTGTATACATTTTATACTGATATTTTGATAATAAGTTAAGTGTATTATAACTTAAGGTTATTTTGACTAGTTTATTATACTTGTATTTTGAGTATATTATTTCAAACATTGTTCAACTATAACATCACATTTTTGTGATGGTTAGTTTAGTAATAATAATTTCATTGATTGTGTTTTGTAACTTTTAAATCATGACATTGTTTGTTTTCATTGCATTTAGATGTTTGCTCAGTTCATTAAAATTAGTTTAGTTTATAAAGTTCAATCATTTTTGTTATATTTTCTCCGTTTTATTAAACAGAGTGGTATCATCCTGACGTGTCAGTAAATCTGACTGTACTTTGAGTTTCTCATACTCAAACGATTATTTGCTTTGCACATGAGCTCCTACTAAGCCAACTATAGAACGTTGCATAAGGCGCAGAGCCTAGGCAAAGGCCACGGCACTGGCGTCGCATTTTCGATTCCACAACAATTTAATACAGGTTCTGTAGTTTTTAAATCATTAACAGTATTACTAATTAGGCTTACTATTATGTTGTCAGCTTATGACAGGTGCCATGGCTGCTGAACGCAGGTGACCACTTATACAACTCTGGCTATATATTGTAGAACGAAGTAGAATGCAGTAGTTTATTATTAATGTGAATGACTGTATTTGGCTACAACTGTAGACGTTAAAAAAATCATTGCATATAGAACAATAATATTGCACGGCGTTTAGGTTTTCCTAACATATTCAAAACAAACTGGTCGGGGATATCAGGTAACATTGCTTTAACATTTTGTCACAACCGTGTACTGCAGCTTTGTGACGTTATTTCACAACAATGGTGCGTGTCTCTTGATCTTAATGTAATCGGTATTTTGTGATCGTTTTGGATCAGAGTCAAATTATCAAACTGGAATACAGAATACAAAATGAACAAATACTTACGACAATGAAAAAGTATTTATAAACACATACATAATGTACTGATCAACAAGTCAGGAGAATAAATTTCTCTATTTTTGAACTAATTTAAGGCATTGTGAGTGTTATATACATGTACAGTATGTACAACGTACGGCTGGGTTATATTATAATTGGTAAATAATTGATATATCTTCCGCAGCTCAAGTGTTTTAAACTATATTTATAAGTACTTATGTACGCACAGTGTTGATTGTCTGAAGACAAGTATATGCTGATGTAGCTAGTACCCAAACTTAAGTTTAGTATTCATGAAAGAGCCCGATTACAAACACGTCATCACAATATTATTATGATAACAACAACATGCGTGCACGCACCAATATCATCAATACAAACAGTACATTATTATTACAGAATTCTATATATAATAAACCTGTACCCTAAACATTGCATGGTGATTTCTATATGAAGTGCCATTTAAAGCGTTTTAACAAACAAATCATTTAAAAAAATGTCATGGAAACGATACAACGCGCTCGATGAATTAACTCTATTTATGGGACCGAAACTGAAAGAAAAGTTACTGAACTTGTTAAAAACAGGAACAATTGATAATATCAAAGTTCAAGTTTATTAGCAAATCGGCATTTATGCAATGCCTTTGGCCATTAACAAAACATATATACAAGGTCACATATACATAAATATAAACACAAAGCATACAAAATAACAAAACACAATTTATCAAATCAAACATACAAGTTACAAACAAAATTTAATATTTAAGAAGCAGGTAAAATGTTAAGATTTTCTTGTCTTAAAAGTAAAGAATGGTGTATAAATTTTGCTATATTTCGTATGGTCCTATTTTTCTGACTTGAAAGCAATCTACCAAATTTTTGTAATGATGGGAATGATACATTTATACAATATTTGTTTCTCAATTCGTGACATAATAGACAGCAGGAGATAAAATGGTATATAGATTCTAAAACGTTTTGATTACAGCATTTACAAAGTCTATCAATTCTATCTAGATTAGTAGTTCTACCAGTTTAAATTTCCAATGTGTTTGAACCGAGTCTCAATCTTGTTAAATCTATTCGAATTTTATCATTTTGAATAATATCCAGATATTTTTCATATTTAAATTCACTTTTAAACAATCTATAATAATAAAGTTTCGGTTGGTTTGTAACAGTTGCATTCCATTCCTGTATGTATTGATCCTTAAGACGCTGTTTAAACAAAGGCATATAGTTAGTTTCTACATTAAACGTATCCCATATATAACCAAAACCGAGATTATCTAATTAAGAAATAAAAATCTGTTCGCGTTTATTGTCGGTGAATAAAACACGGACAGGAGTTCGGATGCGGAAAAATTAAATCACGAGTGCGTGATTTAATTTTCCGCATCCGAACGAGTTTTTATTTCGATTCTAAATACGATAATATCCCGCACTATTTAACTGCGCGCATTCCATTTTCACCCATTTGACATTGAACATAATTCCACGCTGAAATTGAGTGGCTTATTAGCTGGTACAATTACCTCCCTCGTTAATGAAAACGACCTTCGTAATTTTCTGAAGGAAATACCACAATTTAAACATTGAAACAATTTTAATAACACGAGTATATGGTATCTATTTCATAAAATGAAAAATATAAATGGATTGATTATCAGAAGCTTTAATAAAACTTGGTTTCTAGAGTATATTGGAGTTTCTAAAAATAGATGCGTCATAGATGTAACACTGGATTCTCGTGCAACTCACCTAGTCATCGTGACTCGTAGTAAATTTTACTATAAAGTTACGTTCATTCATTCATAAATAGGTCAAGTGATACTGGGCGTAAATAGAAACAGCCAATTTGATAGGTATGTTTTATGGGGCAATAAAACATGGTTCGGTTCGTTCTTTGTGTATTGGATTAATCCGCGAATCGTGTTAGAATAATGATTTAACTGCAAAAGCCCATGTATTATTCTGAACAATGTGTATATTTTGTACCTGATCAATAAAAAAGGAATGAACAGGGTTGCTTGGATATTTCATTATTTTAGTCCAATATTTAAGTGCTCGTTCCTTACATATAATAGATAGTGGATATCTTCCTAATTCACCTAAAACCGCTACATTTGATGTTTGCGATTTTACTCCGAGCAAGTATTTACAAAACTTCAGATGCAGTCTGTCAGTAAGTAAGTAAGTAAGTAAGTAAGTAAGTAAGTAAGTAAGTAAGTAAGTAAGTAAGTAAGTAAGTAAGTAAGTAAGTAAGTAAGTAAGTAAGTAAGTAAGTAAGTAAGTAAGTAAGTAAGTAAGTAAGTAAGTAAGTAAGTAAGTAAGTAAGTAAGTAAGTAAGTAAGTAAGTAAGTAAGTAAGTAAGTAAGTAAGTAAGTAAGTAAGTAAGTAAGTAAGTAAGTAAGTAAGTAAGTAAGTAAGTAAGTAAGTAAGTAAGTAAGTAAGTAAGTAAGTAAGTAAGTAAGTAAGTAAGTAAGTAAGTAAGTAAGTAAGTAAGTAAGTAAGTAAGTAAGTAAGTAAGTAAGTAAGTAAGTAAGTAAGTAAGTAAGTAAGTAAGTAAGTAAGTAAGTAAGTAAGTAAGTAAGTAAGTAAGTAAGTAAGTAAGTAAGTAAGTAAGTAAGTAAGTAAGTAAGTAAGTAAGTAAGTAAGTAAGTAAGTAAGTAAGTAAGTAAGTAAGTAAGTAAGTAAGTAAGTAAGTAAGTAAGTAAGTAAGTAAGTAAGTAAGTAAGTAAGTAAGTAAGTAAGTAAGTAAGTAAGTAAGTAAGTAAGTAAGTAAGTAAGTAAGTAAGTAAGTAAGTAAGTAAGTAAGTAAGTAAGTAAGTAAGTAAGTAAGTAAGTAAGTAAGTAAGTAAGTAAGTAAGTAAGTAAGTAAGTAAGTAAGTAAGTAAGTAAGTAAGTAAGTAAGTAAGTAAGTAAGTAAGTAAGTAAGTAAGTAAGTAAGTAAGTAAGTAAGTAAGTAAGTAAGTAAGTAAGTAAGTAAGTAAGTAAGTAAGTAAGTAAGTAAGTAAGTAAGTAAGTAAGTAAGTAAGTAAGTAAGTAAGTAAGTAAGTAAGTAAGTAAGTAAGTAAGTAAGTAAGTAAGTAAGTAAGTAAGTAAGTAAGTAAGTAAGTAAGTAAGTAAGTAAGTAAGTAAGTAAGTAAGTAAGTAAGTAAGTAAGTAAGTAAGTAAGTAAGTAAGTAAGTAAGTAAGTAAGTAAGTAAGTAAGTAAGTAAGTAAGTAAGTAAGTAAGTAAGTAAGTAAGTAAGTAAGTAAGTAAGTAAGTAAGTAAGTAAGTAAGTAAGTAAGTAAGTAAGTAAGTAAGTAAGTAAGTAAGTAAGTAAGTAAGTAAGTAAGTAAGTAAGTAAGTAAGTAAGTAAGTAAGTAAGTAAGTAAGTAAGTAAGTAAGTAAGTAAGTAAGTAAGTAAGTAAGTAAGTAAGTAAGTAAGTAAGTAAGTAAGTAAGTAAGTAAGTAAGTAAGTAAGTAAGTAAGTAAGTAAGTAAGTAAGTAAGTAAGTAAGTAAGTAAGTAAGTAAGTAAGTAAGTAAGTAAGTAAGTAAGTAAGTAAGTAAGTAAGTAAGTAAGTATTTTACGAGGCTTACATATTTACAATAATGCAATCTTCCATATGGGCCTCAACTCTTCCATATGAACATTGTCTAATAAACGTTGAAGGCTTTTTGGATCAGTAGTAAAGAAAGCAATATCATCAGCGAATAGTAGCATGTATAAAGATAAAAGTTCAATGTCTTTATTATAATAGATTCTCCTTTTTTAAGTAAATATTACTGATAAAAAACTTACGTTATGATGTAATAATTCCCGCAGGACTTTGCAAACAAATATTTCACAAACTTCACGAGTTGTTATGAACTAGGTCTTGTCAAGTTATGTTTCAATCGGACTGAAATCCGCTGATTATAAAGGAGACGTCACGTAACAATCGTCGATAACTTCCACGAATGCGCTGTAGCTTTGTATTGTTTGTTTTCCGAGAATGCTATTTATAGCACTGGGATAAAATAATTTTCCAAAATGGCTATAAATAGCATTGACACACATTTTGTATTTTCCGAAAATGCGTTTGTAGAATATCAAGTTTAATTAAGTCGATCACGACATGGTGTAACTAATTAGAAATCCCTAAACCAGTTTTTACTTGCTTAAGTATAAAAACTTATGCGTCCTTCTCAAAAGCTCTCAAATTTGTGACTTTAAATGCTCAGTTGTAGTTTGACCTACTTTTTCCATGGATTTAACAACCATGTTTTAGAATCTCGAATATCAGTACAAATGGACGACTGAATTGTACACAATACATGTGGTATGCTTTACTACAACTAACATAGTATGAAACGTTTTGAACGTGGTATTTAATAAAATTATTAATATTGTAGTTTTGGCATAACAAGGAATGTAAACAAATAATAAGTATCTAAAATACAAAGTCAATTAAAGGGAAGTCATCTAAAATCAGTGTCGATATTTAATATAGGTTGAGTTGGTTCCCCTGAATAAAACATTCCATTTATTTTGTTGCCTATTTAGCAAGCATGGCCTGACCCCGATACCTCATTAATTGAAATAGGTCAAGGAATAAAACAATAGACACCGAAGAGCCAAACCTACTCTCATTTTCATCAAATTAATGTAAATTTCAAATTTATCAGAAA